>OU785223.1:16541651-18941651 GCA_917051295.2 Erebia ligea
GACATTTTAAACAAGATGCGTGACGCAGTCAATCCTTCTTATAAATATTTTTTAAATGCCCCTGGGACAATTTAAAATAGATTACCTAACTGCGTCCGCAAAACTTACGGGGTTTCCCCGTATCCGGTTTGTTACGTTTATAATTAATCGTCTTAGGATCGCAGACTGATGTTATATTCAGTCCTTATTATTTTTATTTATTTTATTTGTCAGGTGGTAATGTCCCCTAATTAAATGGAATTTTCGGTTATTGATAATATTATTCACTCACTTTTATGAGATATATACCTACCTGATTTTGTCTTATCTTAAAACATTTTTGAGTTTAGTATCCATAAAATAAAGACGTAACTTGTTGTTCTGAGTATTATGAGCTCAAGCTTTATAACAACTTATATACAACATTAAATCTTAGGAGCAGAATAACGGTAGCAATTAGCATCTTGATTTTCTTTTACCTACTTACTGCGGATATAATATACGAGTACACATAGTTTATACCTGCCAGAAGAATTATCGAAATACATTGCATTCTTTAGAAGAAATTAGTTAACAAACAGATGGATAGCTACGTGTGTTTTACTTTTTAGAGATTTGAAATCAAGAATGTTCATTCAGCCTTTCTAAATGACGCGGAACAGATCATGTAGGTAGTTAGGTACCACTTCCTACTAGCAGTAATAACTAATAACAATTACAAAATGAAAGTTTCTCAAATTACATAACAAGAAACTACAAAGGGTACTACTGCGATTGAAAAAAATGATACATTAAACCCTTATCTTTGACAGGAACTTGTTACATTTTTTCTATCGCGAAATTAAAATCTAAGCGGCAGTAGGTATCATACAAAAGCCGATACTTAATTGCTCTCTGAGATAAAATCTATCGTGATATTATAATTATTATTAGGGCGTTAGAGATTTGACCTGGTGAAGTGGTGAGACGAAATTACTTTGATCAGTGTACGGTTAACAGCATAAGAAATAACATTCGTTCAAATTTAAAATTATTAACTGATTTTCAAGAAGAAGGAGGTTCTTAATTTTTTTTTTAAATTTTAATTTAAACATCCAATATGTTAAAAGCAATTCTTGGTTCAATTTAAATATTGGCTAACGACTGCTCTTACGATTCGGATGAACTTTGGTATTTACCTTCATAAGAACGTCATTTTTTGCTTTCCAAATTTTTCTAGACAGAGTGTGATCCTTGAGTTCCTAAAGTCTTACGAGTTCTTTATTTCACTTAAAGTAGCACACATGTTTAGGTTAAAAGTTTACTAGGATAATATTATATCTATATTGTGGAATGGTTGGCTCTACATTTGATAAAGTTGACACCTTGTTTTCCACCGCCTATAATGTTCTATCACCAGGAAATTGCTGCAATGGTGGATTATAATTTTTTAAATTATAATCACGACGATGATAAGTACGGCTTGATGCGAAGTCGAGGCGAGCAACACGTATATTTTATTTGTGATTGGGTGAGTGATAATTAAGTGGAATTGGGTAACGTTGAACCCAATAGTACCTAGTTGTTGTTGGGCTTTCTAAATCGTTTATTGATTCTTAATTTTATTTTAACATTCTACGTATCTAATAGAAAAGGCAGCTGATATAGACATAGACAGGTAGGTAACTGTCTACAGTATGAGTTTTTTTTTACTCATACAATAGGTAACTGTCTATAGCCGTCTCAGTTGTATTACTATTACCTATTCTGTGGTTGTATCCAAGATTTGGGACCCTGAGACGGTTCATTCTCGACGCGGACTGCACCCGCTGGTTTTTTTAGCACGGTATTCTGGAGTGAGTCCCACATAACCGCTTAGTGCGGAATGCGTAAAAGCATTTTTCCAACGATTATAAAGAAAAAAAAAGGTAACTGTCAAAAGGTGTATAGGTGTAAAGGTCAGTATGGATTAAAACAATAACGCATACGTTTATCTAAAATTACTACGAATTCAGAATTAGATTTGCCACTCACGGTCCAATAAACGAAAAAATATTTAATTTATTCAAATTTGTTTGTTGATTGCTCAAATAAAAATATCTGAGATAATTTATGTTAACTTTAAATGAATTAGTCGCAAGACTAAACAACCGGGCCTTAATTAGGTACAATTACACGGTGAGCCCAAAAGAAACAGCACCCATGCTTTGAATTAATTTAGTTTGAACAAAGAGAATGACCTTATCCCGGATATTTTGTGAATAAAACGTAATTTGTTTTCTTGCGGCTTACCGGAGAAGATCTTCTGACTTGTCCCTGCGATTTTATTTACATACAAACCTCTAAGGATTTCAGGACCTTGTAAACATCAATTCAAATTAATCATTTATATATTAATATTATAAATGCGAAAGTTTAGATGGATGGATGGATGTTTGTTACTCAATCACGCCAGAACAGCTGAAACTCGCGGGCATGAGCTAGTATCTACCTATTAGGGAATGTACTAAAGCTCTTTAATAAGGATATCAATAATCTCGAATTGGATGCTGAATTCCCACATTGCCCACATTTGCTTTAATGAATATGATACTTTAAACTACTATAATATTATTATGACTAATAAATTATAATGAATTGTTCTCACGCATTATAGAGAGAGATGATATTGAACTTGAATCATCTGTTTAATCTATTTTCGGTACAGAGATAGGTGGTCCCGGGGAAAGACATAAGCTACTTGTAATATGTACATAAAGACATTCACATTGCTACGTTCACGATGTAGCTAAATGATTTCATGTTTCAGTAGTTCGCCATAATAAATTTGACCGTCGATAAAGCATACCTACCTAAAGTTAAGTAAAATGGACGTGACCCTAAAACTAACTCAAAGGAACGTCCATGATATCTTTCATATCTCACCGCGTTTAGGAAATTACTCCTATTATTCAATGAAATGTCTCATTCTACCTTGTTTCACGTCTAAATTTTACGACATGATATCATTCCGTTGATGATAATGCACTTTTACCTAAACATAAAGCAACAAATTACTACCGGCAAGTATTTTCCGGAAGTCTCCAAAATATGTAACTTGCGTTCAGTAAGTATCTAGCTACAGTAATACAATACATCTCCGAGCATTTTAATAAGTACAAGGTCTAAGTAAAACATAGATTCAGGTAAATCGATAAGCTTGGTGGTATTTAAAATAGTTATTAATTTGGTGCTAGCCAAACCACCAAACTAAAAAGTACACTGAAACCCACGATTTCGTTAATTTACTATTATTTCTACATAAATAAATACAGCAGCAGCTTCAACAGCGAAAGAAGAAAAGAAGGGTCGGCTATCAAAATAATAAAGAGTTGAATTGGTCAATTAAAAAAAGTTTTAGACAATTTAGATGTTTGAATATTTTTTATCACGTTTAAAGATGATTTGTCATTAAAGTCCGAGTAAAAAGAAATAAGGAAAATAACGATGCATTTTGATTTTATACGTCCGGCTCCTAAACACACGCTAATGTTATCGTGTATGTACTTGTAAGTATTAATAAACAAACAAAATGTGTTTGATCTATTGATGGATGCCTGGACGTAAACATTGGTGTATTGCGAATATTCAATATTGTTAGGTTTTGTTCTTGCGTTGTATATACCTGGGATTTACAGCTCTGAGCTTATTACGTCTATTGTTGGACCAACTAATAAACTCATCAATACTACTGAGAAATAATTTTACTATTCATAATTAACATGCTACTAAACTGTCCTTATATTATGTGCAGCAGCAATTAAAAGTGTATCAGCTAAATGATGCGATGAAGCAATTGTTGCTTTATATCGCACTAGAGGATGCTCGCGACTTCGTTCGCGTGGCATAAGTTTTTTTAATTCCCACAGGCATTCCTTATTTTTCCGGGATAAAAAGAAGCCTATGTCACTCTCCAAGTCCTCAACTAAGTATACCCATGCAAAAAATCACGTTGATCCGTTGCTCTATTTCGGCGTGATTAAAGGATAAACTCTCTATTTGACGTCCTTGGGGATAGAATTTTCAAAAACTGTGAATCACATATTTTTTCATTTCAGACCGAAATCCCAAACACCAAGTTTCATGGCTACAGCTTGAAAAATGACGGACTTTCCTACAAACTTTTAACCCCTGTTTCAGCCCTATGGGGGTAGAATTTTCAAAAATGGCGATACACGTATTTCTTAATTTTGAACCGATAGCTCAAATACCAAGTTTCATGAATATAACTTGAAAAATGACGGACTTTCATACAAACTTTCAACCCCTATTTTACCCCTTTGGGGGTCGAATTTCGAAAAATCCATTCTTAGTGGATACCTACTCTTCACAAAGAACACACCTTCCAAATTTCATGTCTCTAGGACCAGCGGTTTGGGCTGTGCATTGATATATAAGTCAGTCAGTCAGGACTTTGAATTTTATATCTTAATATAAGCAGATAGCTGCTACCCACACCTTCGGAATTCGAAGATGCTATGGACCGTGCAAATAGTGGAAATGAACTAGCAGAAAAGGTGACCCAGACATGAACCGATATAAACTCTAGGAAGAAAAAAAAATTTACAACTATAACAATTAATCTTCTTGGACTCTAAAAAATAACATCATAAGCATGAATATTAGCAAGCTTTCAAACAGCTAGCCTACGGGTCCTTTTTGTACAGCTTTGCCTTGATCGGGAGTCGCAAAAGCTCAAAAATATCTACGACGATTATAATGAATGACTTTAAAAATAGGCAATTTCCAGAAGTAGACGCATGCATGCTCAATGGATTGGATCGGAATTTATTGGAACATTAGGTGGTCTATGTATTTTTGGTGACTTTATGTGCGATAATTTGCTTTTGGTATTGAAAGCAAAATGTCTCATACTCAAAGATGACTTTTAGATGTAGGTACGATGCTATCGTCCATCTAAAATTCCCGAAACCCGTGGTCTTTGATTATACACCATCCGGGGAAACCAGTCTTTGTCCATCGTTCAATGGATCATAACTTTTTTTAGATATGACTAAACGTTATTGAGAATCTATAAAAAGTTCATGTGTCCGGTTATTAATTACTACAAAAAATAGGTTACCCATTGTTACACTATGATTAAAGTGATAACTATTTGAGCGGGCGTTTTATTGTATCATCAGCATAGTCAAATTTTGATTTGAAGTTTTGAGCAGGTATTTAATAAAGGATAGGCTTTACTGCTTGCTGTTTGATTTTCATATCATCTTTTAGATCGAGTGCTTATTGTACTATGACGTTTTATAGATATTTTTTTGTCAATCCCGTGGGAATCCTGTTATTTTCCGCGATAAAAAATATTCCATAACCGTCTCCAGGATGTAAGCTATCACTGTGCCAAAGGAGACGATCCAGATTTGTATGGAGCGTCGGTCCGGTCCTTTTACAAGTAGAGAAATGAAAGAAAAAAAAAATACTAAACCAGTTTTGATCGTTCAAATCTACGAATCCATCGTAATTTCAGTGGTGTAATTATTTAATCTTTCCACGATAAGCAACACTAAACAGGAGCGGGTAACAATGGCGGATTCATATTTTTTGACGTTTTCTGTCAAGTGTCAACACAACACCGGAAAAACCGTAGGGAAAAACACGTTATTATGACAGTGACTGTCAGAAATTACATTTGATACATTTCGCGCCTACTGCCATCTCTATGGCTAAAGGTTGCCATCTTGGAAACGTATCGAAATCTTGAAATACATTTTATTTCTCGTCATTTACTTTAATATTCTAAATTATTATATTATTAATACAATCTATGTATTTTCCTCTATTCATGATAGAGTGTACAAAGAGTACACCGAAGGTGAACCTTCTCCTTTCGTGAAGATTGATTGAGCTGTTGAGCCGTAAAAACGTAACAGATAGACCGACACAGTTCTGAAATAATCATAATATCGATGGTATAAAAGAATAGTATCGATGATATTATACAAAGAAAAATTAAACTTCGTTTGTATGAGAATATTGAAAAGCATTCAGCTTTTATTATTTGTGAGAGCGTAGAGTAAACAAGTGAGTCACAACTGGTGATATTTATAGTTGTAGCGTTTTTTGGAAATATTCAAAAAATCTGGTTTGAATCTATCATGTTTGATGGTATATCTCTGTGTCAATTATAGAAAACCACGACTATTGGGTTTTCTCGTAGCAGTAAATTAATCAAAGGAAAATTTATATTTTTTAACAAATTTGGTTTTATAATGGAATTATTTCAAAGCAAATCTTTACCTGGAGCAATTTTCCCCCTCATCGGAAATTTCTCATTAACATGCTAATTACAAATTAGTGATGACTGTTAACGGGTGTTCGCCGTATATGTACTCTAACACCACTTTGGTATTTATAGTGTTATTATCATTAAAAACAATCTTTACCCATATTTTGTTAAGTTATTAGCGCGTCTCATTTTTTGAAGGTTATGCTTCAAGCAGTCTTTGTATTTAGTCTGTTTCATCGTATTTCCAATAACTGTATGCAAACATATCAATGATTGTCACTCAAATATCTTCCATTCTGAGTATTTCATGATAAATATTCCAAATAGTAATATATCGGCCAACCTACGCTGAGACAAAATGGAGAGGTTTCGTTTAACAGGTAGCAGGATTAGGTTTAATATCCGTCCTAACAGACGCGAACATTAATTTTAGAACTCTCGGCAAAGGTATGCACGTGAGTATACGTGAGGTGGTATGTTCATGAGTTCGTAAAAGTTTGCATGAACGTTTTAGCATGTTCCTGCAATTGTTGACAATATTAGAACAAGGCATTGAAGACATTCTTCTTTTATTCAACTTCATTTTATCTGATTGCACTAAACGTAATAGAAAGGGTAGCTGATATAGACATAGATAGACACAGAAGTGTTGCTCTATCAACCTCTATCAAGCACACCCACATAGTAACCCACATAAGTATAATATTGTTATAACACTTCTTGCATTTAAATATGGTCACAGAGTTCATAATACCTCTGCTTACGTTATAAATATTATAAAGTTTATTAACATTGGCTTGATTGAAAGGTACCTATATTATTTTATTTTTAAATATATCGGAAACCTTCTCTACTTATAGATCAAATTTTTAAAACAAGATAGCCTGAATTAATTATCATTGTCATTACATCGTTCTTTCTAACAACAGATACAGCCTTTGTCTAGAACTACCTATATAAAATATTATAAAATAGTAAAGCTTATTAATATTTAAAGGCTTTACTACTACTTCAGTTTTTCTACTGAGTACGTGAACATGACGTTGTAACGGCATTAATTAAACTGGTATATTATCATTTATCATGACAGCATAATAATTATAAATTGAGAATTCGCGGAACTTTTGATAAATCAGGAAGTTTACGTCCTATCGCGGTATGTCAACAAGGATCTATTTGCTATTTGAGATCCCACGTGATTTTAAGAACTCAAATACAGTGACGGCCCTCGGGGGTGGCGAGCAGGGCAACCGCACGGGGCCTCGCTCTTGTAGGGGCCTTGCGCCCTCGCGCTACAGCCCAAGTAGAAAAAGTCACTAGGTGTTAATGTGTATTTGAATCATTCGCCCGCCGCGCAATACGAAACTCACAACGTGCGAGTGGAAGCATGTAATGGCATTGGTTACTAAGCTGGACAGCCCTCTCTGGAGGTGCTGGAATGGTGCACACATCCGCGCTAGGAGGCCCCAAAGAGCCTTATAGTTTTGCCGAGGCCTTAGGTACGAGTGGTTCGCCCCGAACTGAAACCTCGCGGTATCCATAAACTTTTACAGAGCGCCATTTATTGACATCATTGTGAAGTTCTGTTAAAATACTGAAGCTCATTAAAAATTAAATAATTTCGTTTCCTTATAATATTTATCTAATTTTAGTATTTGTTGTTCAAGTACAGGATATAATTCAAATGATTGATCAGGTTTCAGGCTCAGCCTTTCAGAAAATTGAGAGTTCTGAGGTCAACTTGTGTTGCATGTACCATATTCTTGGAAAATAAAAATGATTATGATTATGATTATGATTATGATCATGGACTTAGGGCGTTAGAAAATCTCCACTTTGAAAGCCCCACATTTCGTCAATTTTAAGGGAAAAATTTAAAAAAAAAAACCGGCAAAGTGCGAGTCGGACTCGCGCACCGAGGGTTCCGTACAAACCTGTAGCAAGTTTTACGATTAATGAATTTAATGAACCGCAAAACTAACTTTGTTTGTAGAGGTTTTCTGTTAATATCAAAAAAACTATGCTAGTTAGAGCATTGGTATAGTTTTCCTGTAAAATATACATAAATTCCTATTGACCATAATTATTTCAGATTTTTCGATTGGTAAACTCCGGAGATAAGGGGGGGGGAACGGTATTTTTTTTGACTTTTTCCCCGATAAATCAAAAACTATCATGACTAAAAATAATTAAAAATCTGTTTTAGAATGTACAAAGTAAACCCTTTCATATGATACCCCACACAGTACAGTTATCTCACTTTTAAATTTCAACCCTCCGATTTTCCCCCCTTTTTAAATAAGAACAAAAATAATTTCCAATTTTTTTTAATTCCAGTGTCTTTGGGCCACTAATATACACAACTATTCCAAATTTCATGTCGATAGCTTCGGTAGTTACTGAAATAATCGAGTGTGACGGACGGACAGACAGACAGACAGACAGACAGACGGAGAAAGTCGCACCATAAGGGTTCCATTTTTACCATTTTGGTACGGAACCCTAAAAATGTTTGGACTCTGCCTAATTATCTTTAAAATGATATACTATGTAACGCTATAAAAAATATTTTACTTCGCATTCGCTTCTATGAGAAATAAAGATGAAAGCCCCCCTATAAAGTAATAAGTTAATAAAGTTATAAGGCTCTGACAGACGGACGGACGGACGGACAAGTGCAAATTCACTCAACTCAGAGACCTTCACTTCGCTCGGTCAATAAGAGTAATTTGTAGTTTTTTACTAACATAAATTAAGTGATTGTTACTAACAAAATATGGGCTGAAGTTGCCTGCAATAAAAAGTTTTTATTTTTATTTATTTTAATGGTCAGTACTCTTGCTGCTTGCGTCGTATAATATCGCGCTGACCCGTTGTCCTAGGTGAACGACAGAAGCGACGTCACGCAACGCGATGCGATACGACGCCATAGAAAATGACAAACTTGTCTACGCGACAACGTAGGACACGTGAAGGGTCAGCTACTGTTAGATAATGACGCGTCGCGTCATGTCGAGCCATGGTGTCGCGTTTGTAGCTCACGTAGGACGATGGGTGATATATCGGTGCGAACTATGTTGAGAACATTTCTTCCTGTATCTTTCACACTGACGAAATTTCGGATAAATGGATTTCGTATTAAAATAAAAACTGAGTAGTTTAAATACTTTTAATTTTGAAAATACCCTTTTGCTGGTTAAACTGCACGAGACGTTCTGTAAACTTAATTAGGGTTCCGTACCTCAAGAGGAAAAAAGGAACCCTTATCACATCGTTGTCCGTCTGTCTGTCAACCCCCTTGTTCTCGGGAACGCGTAGAGGTAACAAGTTCAAATTAATATCAAATAGTTAGGTCTACGGTCCTTAGGAGCTGTAAAAAAATCATGCTTCTAAGTCCACGCAATAAAAAGATGCGACCGTTTGTGCCACATATTTTGCACTTCCCGTTGATCTAGAGTCATGAAATTTACCAAGATGCAAGGTCTCACAGCACAAGTATAGGAAAAATCTAAAAGTCGTTTGTCAGGCGATACCAGTTGAGCTCCATATTTCACAGTAACATGACATACTTCTTGGTAATTACAAAAATAATTTATATTGTGTGGTGGTACGGAACCGTTTGTGCGCGAGTCTGACTCGCACTTGACCGGTTTTTTGACGCATAATATTTGTTGTCTTGAAGTTGCTGAAAATATTCCTCGTTGCTCCCATCTTTCAATTGAAAATGAGGTACCTAGCTCATTCGTTAGATTGTTGTCATTTAATAATTAATGATTTAGTCACAGAAAAAGCCGCAAACATATTTTCTGAATTTCTGATTATATTATGGTACCTTACTATTTTAGTTTAATTACAAAGTTAAAACTAAAATAATAACTTTTGCATTTCTCGTCAAGCATCATGAATAGAAAAGCATACTGAAAGTATTGACATAAATATTAGTATTCACATAAGGGCCTCGCAAATATCTACCACCCGGAGCCTCGCAATGGCTAAAGCCGCCACTGCTTTAAGATATTTTATATTACGTCTTGCGAAAGTTAATAGCTACTCCACTAACGTTCTTGGTTTGAAAACTCGATGTACTTATGTAGTGCAAAAAATTTAAAATATCCACCTTATCCTTTTTTCCACGGCACAGACCATTTAACCGGACCTCAGTGACGCAGGGTGAGAAATGAGGCTTCGTTTAAAATATCCTATCCTGGCCTGGTGTAAATTATTTAAAAAAAATATCAGATAATACTTGCAGTCCCTAGTTATCTACCAGCTTGCTAACATACTCGTTAAAAACTAGCTAAGACGAAGGCAAAGGTATTTTCTAGATCTAAACAGGCGTACTCTAACTGTGAGAGCGTGTCTTTAGTAACTATTATGTTCAATAATTAATTGGTCCTAGCGAAAGAGTATAGATAAATTCATATATTTGTACTCTCTTTTTATTATTACAGTTTTTTAAATTTTGTACATATTGTGCGAGTACATAATCCAAATTGTTTGAACGAGTTACTTACATTAGAGCTGACTTCTTCAATCTGCGAATGGAGAACATCGAAGTTTTCTTCACTGACTAGATAATTCTTTAATCTTAAAGGCTGAGGAACTTTTATCTTTAGATTTGGCTTCACATGTTTTTGATTTTCCACCACAACTTTACCACTGAATGGGCACATTGCGTGACCATTTACCGAATATCCCGAATTTTTCGCGACACCCAATTCCATTTTACCGAAATCAGTTTCCGTTTTCCCGACACCCGCTTCCATTGTACCGGATTCCGTGTAGAAGTTTTCTGCGATTTATGTTTTGTTTTTCTTTACCGTGCGGGTTTTTTTTAGAACTAAGTTCTTTATTTATTTAGCACACGCGTGCACTGAAGTGCATGGGATTCGGGCAGCGTACTGAAGGGTATGCATGTAACAGCATGATATATATGTAATCGGGTTTAGATCCAAAAGCCGACTGACTCCGCGGTTGTCTCGGCAACCGGTCTAAGCAGCACTAAATAGCGTCAGAAAAAAAATATCAACAATCATGCGTCACGTCATTACATTAATACCCGTAGTCTGAGATGTGGCGAGAGTTTCTTATGAGGAGTGTATACCGATGCTTACGGTCCTAGACTAGTCAACAAGGAAGGCTTAAAGTTTCGCTATGTCTGCCCGTCTGTCTGTCTAGATCTGTCCGCGGCTTAGCTCAAAGGCTCTTTGTTCTAGTAAGCTGTAGTTTCGCAAAGGTATGCATATATTTTTTTTTTTTTTATCCACTTCAAGTCAGCCCTTGACTGCGATCTCACCTGATGGTAAGTGATGATGCAGTCTAAGATGGTAGCGGGCTAACCTGTTAGGGGCATGGCAGTTATATTAAACCCATACCCCTATTCGGTTTTTGGTATATTAATCCTGCCGTCGAATTAAAAGCTATTTTTTTTTAATTTTCGAAGACCACTTTTTGATTTACGGATCCTTTTGCGATATATTAAGCTTTAAAGTGCTAATTTTTGTAAGAGTCAAATGTGTGTCGTCCTTCCGTCAGAGTTTTAAACTGTTAAAAAGCTTTCAAAAATTGCTCATCATCTCTTGGGCTATAGTGGAATCGGTCAGATTTAAGGTATGTATGCATGGACTTTCCAATGTCAATGTCTCTATACCTGCTCTTTTGTTTCTATATCCGTTTAGGTAATAGAAATCCAGTCTATTTAATTGCTACTAAGACAATAATTAGCCCTATGCCATTTTGATGGCAATCCATACAAAACTAACGATGCCCGCGACTTCGTCCGCGTGGTTTAAGTTATTTTGATTCCCGCGGGAACTCCTTCATTTTTTGGGATAAAATAACTTTTAAGTCATTCTCCATCAGGTCCTCAACTATAACCACGCAAAAAATTACGTCGACCCGTTTCTCTGTTGCGGCGTGATTGAAGGACAGACGGACAAACAATCACACTTTCGCATTTATTTTTATAAGAAGGGGATGTGTGTCTGTTTCGGCAAATTTGCGTTGCTTTTGATCAAATTTGCGTCCCAAAGATGACTGGCTTTTATCCTGAAAAAAGATTCGCGCAGAATATTTAACACCTAATGCCAGTTGCCATGTGAACGTAGTCATGAGAATTATTATAGTCTATTATAGTATACTAGTATTTGCCAGCAGCGTCGCTCAAGTTACCCCCTTGGGAGTTGAATTTTCAAAAACCCATTCTAAGCGTATGTCTATTGTCTACGCCATAAAAATCTGTATGCCAAAGATATAATCAGTCAATCACCTTTTCCTATTATGTTTAATATAATAATTATATTAAGATTATATTATTTTTGTCCAATTAGGTACTAACTTCATTTTAACGTAGGTATTTAAACCTACGTTATTCAATTGACATTTCATATTCAATTCATAAATTTGTATATTCACTGGTAACTTATTACGACTTTGCAATTATAATAATATGTGTATCGTATAACCCTATTCTGTGGTATAACTAGGTACTACTACTTACCTATTCTGTGCTACTACCTAGTAGGTACCTACATAAAAAAATATGGGAATAATTATGGATCATCTATATTCTATACTTAATATTATAAACGAGAAAGTTTGGATGGATGGATGTATGGATGGATGGATGTTTGAATCACGCCAGAGCCCAGAACAGCTGAACGGATCTGGATATCATTTGAGATTGCAGTCTGGAATAACACAGATACTAAATTTTAACCAGGAAAATTAAAGAGTTCCTGCGGGAACCAAAAAAACCTCAATCCACGCGGGCGAGGTCGCGGGCATCAGCTAGTAACATTATATTAATGGATCCAGTTATACCTATAGTATGTTGCATGGTAGGTACCTAAGCCAGTATTTCTTGAATCTTAATGTATTAAAATAATAATAATATGTCTATTGATTGGAATAAGATTACCATACCTAGAAGCTTAAATAACAAAGAATTGATTAAAAAAAAATGTTTTTATCTGCATAAGAATAAGTACCTAAGTAAATACCTAAAATTTTATATTAATTTATGATGATCGCAGTCAAGGGCTAAGTTGTAGACTTTAATAATATCGTCTTCTTACCAACTTATTACAAGTCTTAACATTGACTAATTGACAATGCACAGCAATGCAACGAAAACCGGTGGATCTAGAAGCATGCAATAAAATTACGGTCCATAAAAAAAACGTATGAGCACTGACCTACAAAGTTCATCTCCCTTAGGCTCGATTCACATTTTGCAACTATTTGAAGTGAAATTTAAAAATTCATAGAACTGTTTGACCTCTATCATAAATCTATCTATCTATACCTACTTCTATACTATCCATACCAATATTATAATTGCGAAAGTTTGGATGGATGGATGGATGGATGTTTGTTACTCAATCACGCTATAGAACGGCCGAACGAATCTGGATGAAATTTGGCACAGAAATAGATTATAGTCTGGAATAACACAAAGGCTACTTTTTATCCCGGATAATTAAAGAGTTCCCGCGGGAACCATAAAGCCTCAATTCACGCGGATGAATTCGCGGGCATCAGCTAGTAGGTACATATGCCTATTGAGAAGAAAATAATAGGTGCTTTAAAGAAAATAATAGGTGCTTTACACACTGTTTGTTAATTAGTAGACGATGGGAATTGGGATATCCCATCGCTTCTTCGAAGGTTACTTTCGTCCGAAAAAAGATCTAAAAAGAGAAGATCTTATTGACATTTTTTGTTGAGAGAAAATGCGAGTGGAGTAAATATTAATAATTATTATAATATTGTGTGCATGGACTTTACACACAATGGATTCATATTTAATACAGTACGTAGGTACTGACGCTTGAAACTTTCGTTATCCTACATTTTTCATTTACCTGCCACTGTTTTATTGTTTCTTAGCTGTAAGAATATAAGAACATCTGGAATTCCATGCATATCACATTGCTTAGCGTGTTTTATTGTTGTCTTACATACATACTTGGATAAAACATACGGGTAATAAAAAATACTTTTTTAAAATAAGCATTTAAAAATGATTGCATTAACTGAAAGAAATAAAAAATTAAGTAATAAATATTTTCAGCGCTTTTGAAGTCAGTTCACTTTCCTTTAAAAATATTTTCTATGAAAAATTGATCATCGCTCCGTAATTGCACCTCATTCCACTAGAAGCAAAGTCCAAGGACTGTGATTTCCTACTTCTTGTATTTTCCCACGTCTCAGGGCCGTCCCTTATTTTCAGCTTAATACTTAGTACTCGTACTTACATGGTAATTAGTGTGTTTACGCATAATATGGAGTCATGTCGATAATTAATCAGTGAAGTTCCATGTTTATTTATTAGTCAGTCTGTCTGTGAGTATGAGTAAGTTTTCTTGTTACCTATTCGTACAAAAATTATTACTTTATAACTTATATTCACGTAGGTCCCTAGGCGCTCAGTCATAGTGATATCAAATTAGGTTCCGAGTCACAGGAATACAATTTTTCATATAAAACCTACTAGCTGACTCGCCCCTGCTTCACTCGGGTAGTGTTTATATGTGTGTAATTTCCAAAAAACCTGAGACACGTATCCCTTCAACTATGCTCAAATATGTTTTTTTCTTTATTTTACCACTTTTGGATAGGAAGTTCTAAAAATCCTGAAACTCCTCGGTATTTCTTTATTGTTATAGCAATTCTAGATACCTTCCGGAAAATCGACGCTCTGGAAATGTGGTGCTGGAGACGCCTATTAAGAATAAGCTGGACAGCGCATCGAACAAACGTCTCCATACTCAAAGAGTTTAAAATAACTCAAAGGCTTTCGTCGCTTGCACAACTGCGAATCCTTAAGTTCTTTGGGCATATCA
Source organism: Erebia ligea (assembly GCA_917051295.2). NCBI lineage: Eukaryota > Metazoa > Arthropoda > Insecta > Lepidoptera > Nymphalidae > Erebia > Erebia ligea. The sequence goes on from OU785223.1 coordinate 16,556,739, forward strand.
CTAGGAAGACTGGTACGATAGAACACCTCGTTGTACAAGGTCGAGTTGAGGGCACTCGTCCACGTGGTCGCTCCCCTACTAGGTGGACGGATTCAATCCGTTCTGCCACAAATTTATCCGTCTCCGAGTGTTCCCATGATGCCGCCAACAGAAGTCGCTGGAGGAAGATCGCAAGAGCTGCAGTGAAGGCCCAAGAGTGAACGAATGAGAAGAAGAAGAAGATACCTTCCAATTTTCATGGATAAATAACTTGAAGAATGCGTATTTTAATATACGAACTCATCCTCTTTTTAAACTCTCTAGGGGTGATTTTTTTTTAAATAGTGGGTATCTAAAGCTAAACCACAAAACACAGGTCTCCTAGTATAACTTACTACTATTACCTATTCTGTGGTATAACGACCAATCTCTCACCCAGCCTATGATGGATGGAAAGAAACCTATACGTACTGGCAAATTCTCGGTTTTGTCGTTATGTAGGTTGTTAGTTGATAGACCAATCAGTCAGCCAGAATAAGACTCTAGATTTTTATTATAGTTACCTCTATGTCACATAATTTAATGTATTCATATTCATTTATTTATTTAGATTTTGACTTGTTTAAGTTCTTAAAATGTAGACTTTTAACTCTTCTCTTCTCACTATTTATTGGTCTATACTCATCTATTTAGTGGAATTGTCTTTCGTAATACAAGTGACCATGCGAGCGAAGTGTGTCGCTAGTCTAATCGATCCCTAAATAAATCCATAGTTTGCGTTTGCCCTTAGGGAAACTGCGCAAATTCACACGTGCAAATGGGAGCATGTGATTATTTTAATAAGCTTTTATATTGCCGTTTTATCAATAAGGCTATCTCGCTTCGCACGGGTTACCTTGTTTATTATTTGTTTATTATTATAAAATCCCATGATAGCCCGTTCAATATGCACTACGCTATTTTATTTTGTTTATTAAAATAATTAAATAAGCAAAGCATTACTTATTACTTTTTGTTATCAAAAGGTGCCTATTTATATAAACTGCGCTGCAGTATGAAATCAACATACCTTCCTAATAAGGTACTTACTTATTTACATGCAACCAAAGTGTGTTCAAAAGTGGGTTCTCATAGTTATAAACTTGTTTTAACAAACAGGATCAATCCTTAACATGTGGAAAAAATCAATTGTTCTAAGCATGCATTTCAGCCAGATGATTTTGTACCATAATTTAAAACAAATAAAAAAATACAACTGCGAGTTTAATGAGTGGAATACGGACCTGTAACATCTTGCTTACGAGCTACTCAGTGGATAAATCTGATTTTTCTATGCCAAGGCTCTGCTAGGTTATATGGTAGGTAGGTCGGTCAGGTAGTTGATATTATTATAATCATAATATTATTGTGATCACATTAATATAGTTCTTTGGCAAAGCCAAAGTTTGGATTATATTTATAAATTATAACCCACAAAATGTTAATTTCCACATAATAGCAGCGACTCAAAGCAAATCTCCTATTAAACAAAAATTATAATCTTAATTAAAAATATATACTTATAGCTTATTTTAATAAGTTATCAAAAAAGACGCTAAGTCTCGCTCTATAGGTAGTGATCGTCTCCATAGGAAATGCGTTGCGCTTTCGTTAAAAACCAGTAAAACATAAGGCAAGTGCCAAAATCAAATTATTGATTGTCAGCGATCGCTACGTGACAATACAGGTAATTCCCATGGTTTTCAATGAGCAAGTCACAATTTCTCTTAATCTGGAAAACGTGGTAGATGACGAAACGCCTACGTGACCTCTGTCAGACAATTCCTAAGTTCGAAATCATCCGTAGGTAGGTAAACCAAAACAACCAAAGGAAAACAAGAGAACTATTTTGTGACCGTAGTCCTTAGCTGATGTTCACCTATAATAAGGTAAATAATATACTTTTCACAAACATGCATGGAAATATTGTCATTATTTTGAAAAAAGAACACGCGAAGTATCGAATTTTCGGACAAAGAAAATCAAATCCATTGCAGGAGCGTTTTTTGAATTTGGAACATTACAACGCTCCTGCAATGTTGTATGAAAAAGGCGTGCTGGGGTTATTAGATACTATTTGATCGGATCTCTTTTGTCATTCTTGGCATACCATAGTCTCTTTGCTTAGTACAAATTGCGTTTACGTGGCTGTATAGCCATAAATGCGTTTGCTGTCGGCACAGATGATAAAAAAAAAAATTGGCGGTAAAGCTGAAAATTCGTCTTGATTTGTTATTTACATACTTAATAAATATAAATTTAATAATAATTAAAATGGTTTCCAACGGTTCAGAGAGTGAAATGGAGATTGATTGTACTCCACCAGATTTAACATAAGAAGCCAAATTGGCAATGGAAAACCTGCTTCCAGCGAAGTCAAATAAAAAATACATGAAAGTATATGAAAATTTTATGATAATATAAAAAGTATGTTTTATTTCCCTGCATTCTTTTGAGAAAAGCACTATATATGCCTCGGCGGAAATGGCAATTGCCTGTCTCGTATTAGTGAAGTCCTCGCCTACGGCTCGGCCTTCAAACTCTTACTCGACCTGCAATTGCCTATTTCCCGGCCTTTGCAATAATGTACTATAGTATACCTACTAGCTGATATCTATACTTTTATGGAGGACTCTCATCTATGGACCGAGATAAATCATAAATGGAAGGAGGAAAGGGAGGCCTTTGTCCAACATTGGGACACTACAGGCTGCAAATAATAATAATAATAATAACTAGCTGGTGCCCGTGACTTCGTCCGCGTGAATTGAAGTTTTTGGTTTTTTGGAACTCTTTAATTTTCCGGGATAAAATGTAGTCTATGTGTTATTCCGGACTATAATCTATATCTGTGCCAAATGTTATCCAGATCCGTTCGGCCGTTCTGGCGTGAATGAGTAATAAAATTCATTTATTGAAAGTTTGTCACCTTAGTCTTTTTATGAGTGCCGATAGTCGTATGAAAAACCATCTACATTATTTAATAATACTTTGATCAGTATTATTTTATATTGATTATTGTTTTCTAACTCATGATTTTCAGTTAGAGTTTGGTATAGCCAATAACTCCCTAGTCAAGTGATTATTGCCAGCTTAGCTAAGCGCAGAGATTTTCTCTGGCTAAGCGTAATAATTTAAATGGATATGAGAGGATCTCTCATATCCATTTAAATTATCTCAGTTATTATCTCAGTTGAAAAAAAATTGGTTTGATATTTATTGCCTTTCTACGGGTGATAAATGTGACAGTTTAAATTGTTTTGAAACGAATAAAAACGTCCACACATTATTATGCTACCGTTCCACTCTAATTTGTCATTGGCACCAACGCACCACTCGCAGTTTAAATAGTTCTAATTTTTTTTTTTTTGAAAAGAAGCGACATCAAATACATCTAATTTATGTTAGCGTGTACACTCTGACAAGCTTAACTGTGCGTGTGGCGGAATTTGGAACCAGTCATCTATTCTGTGTTCATGTTGATTTTATTAGACAGTGGCGCCTCCGCCACAGGCACAGATAAGTTTGTCATAATATTGTAATTTAAAACCTCGCTACTGTCCAACAATAAATTATTGTCAAGTTGGAAGCTGGAGTTTGGCGTGCGTAGGTACCAAAAGAAGCCAACCTATGGTTATTTTAAATAATAAAGCATTTTCCAAGCAATTGAATTAAAAATATCATATTTCTATACGCTACAAATCATAATACGGCGAAAAATAAAAAACAAAATTGTAGGTCTGAACACGCTCTACAAGTTTGATTACAGATATTTTTTCGATATCTTTCACGAGAAAAAAGAAAATAGCGAAAAATTTAAGTTAAGCTTTTCTAGCCCACCCCCACTAAATTTAGCCTTCTCGGTTCACATGCATTAATTCCAAATGTATATAATGACTGGACTATATTAAGGACTTCCCGACGCGATGTTGCGCCGCCTGTACCTGTAGCGGCTCCCTGCGACTTGCGTGATGTCATCCACAGAACACATAACCTCTTATTATGTGTTCTGTGATGTCATCGGTCCTAGATGGGGAGGTATGCCAACTGTAGGTACGCTTTCCAATGCGGGATCGCCATTCCAGCACCTTGGGACCCCAACGACTATCGGTTCTTCGAACTATGTGAACCATGCCATGCCACGTATTTGATCACGTAGGGATATTCGAGCATAGCTACCCTTTTTACTCTACCCTCTAAAACAAAACTTTTTTATAAGCTGTAATAGATAAGGCTGTAATTTATGTTAAAAATAATATACATCAATTTAAAAAAGCCAAAGATGTTTATTTCAGAAATACAAGGAATCCCGACAGATTGGTTCTGGGCAGAACTCCTAGAACTGCTTCTTATTTAAAAAGTTGTCATGCTATGTGTATTTAAATATTTAACCAGTTGCCTTGTGATATTCAGACCTTGCCTATTAAACGATTTAAGCCTGCCCTCAGTAAATGGCTCTTGAATTATTCATTCTACTCAATAAAAGATTTTTTTGATTATAAATCATTAAAACAATAACTTACCTAAGAATTATTTATTGACATGTGTAGCCTATTTAATTTGTATTTAAATATTTTTTGTAACATTTGATAATTATGTACTATATACCTAATTTGTCCGTTATTGAGTGTAATAATAATTAGGTATTTAGAATTTAACTTGTTAATAATTTAATTAGGTAGTAAAATAATAATGTAAAATGTTACTTAATTCTAAATGTTGTACGCCAGAAATGGCAGAATGCATGTTAATATTGTGTTCACAACGAATAAATCAATAAATCAATAAGGCTGAGTGACAAATTCCATCCGTTAGACTAATAAAGTTAGAAGAAACATTTAAATAGAGGAAAGAAGAACGTAAAAGCTCTTTTCCAGGTAAAGTTTGGATGTTAAATGCTCGAAGCTCATATGATCTGTAGGCTCTATAAAATCTATCTTCACTAATATACTAATTAAAAATTATAAAACGAGCAGAATGATTGCTCTAAACAAAACTATTTTTGAATAGAAAGGTAAACAAAGATTTATTATCTATAAAAAAATCACTAAAATCTGAAAACTACAAACAACACGGTGCCGCAGATGAACTCGTTTGATCGCTTTTGTTTGAAAAAGGAATAAACAAAAAACCGTTACGCGTCACGAAAGAAAACTTCACGTTTTTTTTCGGACATTCACCATTACACCCACCTGTTAAGGTTTCAGCAGGACATAATTTGAGGATTGAGGACGCCGCAGTCAGAGCGCGCGGCGAGCGACCACGACGAATGGTAGCGAGTAAATGATTTTTAAATAATTACACCACCCTCCACCTGATGAGATAACCCGGTGAGATAACCGAGGGTGATGCCGTCAGACGTTAGCGGGATAATCCTTAATGGTATGCTACGGTAGTTAAACCCATACCCCTAATCCGTTACCACTTGGCATCTTACTGGAAATCTAAATTGCTTCGCGGCACGTCTTTGCTAGTAGGGTGTCAACTAGCCACCAGGCCAGGCCAAATAAAATTCAGAAATAATAAAGTCCAAAATTTACCCTGCCGGGGATAGAAACAAAGATTCCCCACTTATAAGACCACAGCGCGGCTCTCACCACTCTTCCAGAGAGGTCGTTAAATGCGCCTATTGCACAGTAATATTGAGCTAGACTCGGTTGGCGGTGACGAGCCGCTTGGGCGCACTCATTTCCAATATCAACCGTGTGTCCAAGCAAATAAGTTGAGTTTAAGTTGATTAAATAAATAGAAGCCGCGGCTCGTCTCTATAAGTAACTGAAAAGAGAATAGATGATAGAAAGATGAGGAGATAAATTAAAAGACGGGCTACTTTTTGTCCCGAAAAATTAAAGAGTCCCTACGAGACTACGAGATAGGCATCCGTTGGTCGCACATCAATCCAGAAAGTTCCCTCCATTTCATCCATTCTGTGTTTATTCGGTGTGTGATGTCAGCATCAATAGTACTGAGCCTAGGTATTTAAACATTTCAACTTTCTTTAATGGAACATTTTTTAGTCGCGGGCATTATCTCATATCTAGTAATTACGTATAAGAACTTATACCTTATAATAATTCTATGCACCTACCTAGGTAGGTAGTTAATAGTTGCGTAATCTATTGTAACATTATAGATTATAAATTATAAGTTATCTTTAACGCCGCCTTTTAATAAAAGGCAAACGTACTACATATCCTTGAATATCGTCGCTAATTGGATTGTTGGTAAGACAATTTTCCGCTTAGATAATAACAATGTTGACTTAGTATTAATTAATACACATGCAGTACAGTTACAGTGTAGTACAGTTGTTCTAAATAAGGGTACCTAACCACTAAAACGGGACAGAGTGGATTCGTGTTTGGTAGACCAATCAAATTAGGTACACAGATAAAACGAAATCAAATTATCATCTATAGATACCTAATCTGTTTGGTCTGTATTTTTTGTTATATGCCCTGTGCCCTGTGAGATTCCCTGCTTTTGACGATGATAATAAAGTAAAGTTGTTGGTCTCACTGCTCTCTGTACTTAGTTATTTGACTAATTAAAAAAGGTATGCGTTTCTTAATATACAAACCTCAAAGGATTATCGTTGGGTTGATAAAATAGAATGTTAGCCTGACACAGTTAGAAGTAGAGGCACTAGCACGACCAAAATGCACTATGTTTAGCAGTCTTATGGTAAACGGTTCAAATTAATCTATGTGGTTTCTTTGATTGCCCGTTTTGTCTATCAACAATGTTTTATTCCTTGCATAAGTGATACAAGGCTAGTTTTTGGTGAAAATCTATAGATACTGATTAAAATTTATTAGGTATCAATCGTCTTTTCACAAGCTTAAACCTATAAAATTGCAAATAATCCATCTTATTTACATAGAATAGGTAGGTACATACCCAACAAACCCCAGTTAAATATTAGTTTTAGTACTAATTTAACCTACGTCAATAATTGAGTCAGAGGAATGTTAAAAAGAGGAAGAGGAAAGCCCCACTAAAAGTCATTGAAATGGTATGACAAATGTACACGACAATAAAATTAGAATATTAACCTTTCAGTTCGCTAAACTTGTACAATAGATTATTTTAAGAGTAAGCAATTACTACGAATCGATTTAGAGAGGTGATATTTTTGAAAGGCCTGAAGTTATAAATCCGGCACTACTCGTTTATGGTAACGTACATACTATCGAAATTTTGTACATGATATGTAAGAAAGAAAGAAAGAAAAAACATTTATTTTCAAACTGTGCCACACATAACAAGCATACCTACCGCATCACGTATGGCACAACCCGAAAAATGGTCCAGGCTCAGCATAATGCTGTATGTTCAGTGCAAGCACTGACCATACATCGCTGATTTTCAGCCTGAACCCTGATTCAGGTGACACCACGGAAAAAAACGGATATGTCAGGGCTTATGTAAAGAATATTGCACTGGTCGTATAGTAAAATTGATAAACCGAGCTCTAAATTTTGAATTGCCTTTAATCAGTGTGGTAATGTCCTGCAAAACGGACTTTCCTGGCTACGTGAGTCTTTTTTGCCATTGAAAGAACTGCTTCTTTTACTACGACTCAAAGTAATATAATAATAAAAATGTATTAAATAAAACAAAAATAGTAATTTCCGAATATCAAGGAACTTTATTTGATAAATAACAGACACTTTTTAATCAAATACTTATTCGCAAATAGCAATATTATTTTGTTCCTTTTGCGCAGTCAAATATTTTATACTAGTTGAAATAGTGCGAACAATTCTTGATATGAATCTGATAATAACATTAATTTTAGTCCCAAATGTGCAATAAGAAGACTTTACTTCGATTGTAAATATTTGGTAGAGACAATAATAATAATTTATTTTAATGTTGATATAGAAATATTAGTCATTAGAAATATTTTAATAGAAAATATGAATACATTTCTTAGGACTAGCGTAAAAGATCACAAAATTCAACATTCACGACTAACAGCGTAGAAGACAGAACAATAGGAATTACACAGTATGCAGGATTAATATTAAAGTTTTAAACATTAAGATAATAAATATATATATTTTGTTAATTATAATAATTTGGTTAAACAATTCCACAAAATATATTTAAAAATCCTTTATGAGTAGGTAGATAGATAGTTGGTTGAAAATAAATTCATTTCGAATATTGTAATTATAAAAGTAAATTATATTAAGATATAACTTATTACTAACACAAATCATATTATAAATTTTATTTACAACATGGCCAAAATAACCTAGCTACAAAATATTTTGTACAAATTTTGGCAATCACAAACATTTAAACAAAAATAAACTCTCGTTGTAATTATAATTATTTTAAATTTAATATTATTTTAAATGACAATAACTAAATGCACTATAATTTACAAGATTATGTTCTCTGGAATGATAATACCTATAATGAAAAGTGGGATAAAAAATCTTTCAAAAGCTTGATTATTTATTATTATTATGAATGATTAACTAATTTACTAATAATTGTATTTATCTATTTTATGAAAATTACGGCCTAAAAAGCAAGAAGTCAATTTATATCGAAGTAAGTTCGTCACCGCTCAGCGTCATTAATATAATCAATAGTAACATCAAAGCTTCTAAAGATTACGAAAAATTTATTGTGCGTAATAATCTTAACCCTGATTTTAATGTTAACATAAAGGATTAGAAATTGTTAAATATAACACGTACATGTAATATACATCCTTGCAAATATTAGGTATGATTAAGTCACAGTATTGAGGTTGATACTTTTCAAACATATGTACAAAATTCATATTAATCATGCACAGCCCATGCTTAAAAACATTTTCAGTCATACACAACATGATGTAATTGACTTAATAGAAATAAAAATTGAAAAAAAATTTGATCCAAATTAATTAATGTCTTTTATATGGTCAAATTTGTAAAACTATGCTGTAACAAATCGCAAATCTCTAGTAGTAAAGCTGAACCAAAACCAATAGAATTGTAAGACAATATTTTATGGAGTGATTTGAAAAGTGTGTAAATTGCGCATTTGAAATTTACTCTATTGATAATGATAAATTCAAATATTTAATTACGTTTTTTGGTAAAATGCTAAACTTGGTTCACATGATGCTGCTGATTGGGATGAAACCTTGAAGACCGGCGTCATGGCTGCGCAGCTACACGGTTTCTACGAGCTGACTCACGTGATGCACTGTGAACTTCTGCTGTACGGAGCGTGATACCAAAGATATCCTCGTGATAGCGGTTCTCCTCCTAGATATAAATATTTGGTTAAAGAATATGTTTTTATTGAAAACATTATAGTAAAACTTATAGCTAGCTAGCCTAAACTGATTACTATATTATAAATCTATGTGGAATGGTGGCAAGACTGCTGGCTGCATTTCCACGCTTGACAGGGTGAAGAGAAATCATACATCTTTTAGAGAAAGATAATATTGAAAAGAATATTATCATTTCTGATTCTACACAACGGCCAAAAGTGCAAGCACGGACAAAAGTCAGTCCTCGAAGAGACAGAAACAATGAAGCCAAAGAAATGACATAATTCACGCAGCGTTAAGAAAATAAATTATACATTACTACTTTTATTTGTACTGCCAGTTGCAACTGCAATTTGTATTGTAATAGTTTTAAAAGTATCACAGAATTAAACTCTATTTTTACCAACCTTCATTATAAACATGAAATTTTGTACTTGTTCGTCAGTCATATCACCATGTTTCTTAATTATTCCTCTTAATTTCTGATTAACGTCTTCGGCCATTTTACAATCGCCACAAACATAAAAGTGTCCCCCTTTATTGACCAATAAGTCGTGAATTTCGGCTCCCTCCATTTCAGCCAACTCTTGGACATACATCTAAAAATAAGAATTTTGGTGACATACATATTAATATCTATTACGAATTAAACATTAACTTTGTCAATCACTGTTTGTGTTTGATGTAGATAATGTACCTTGGGGATGTTTTTTTCCCTGGATAAAGCAAGGAATACTTTTGAAAGTACCCCTTCCCTGAGTGCTTGTTCCTTCTCTTCTCTATACAGATCCATAGTCCTCGTTCGACATCCAAAGAATAGCCAAACAGGCCCAATATTGGCACGTGTGCACGTATTTAGAAGCGCTCTACGATGGTGCCAGAATCCTCGGAAAGGTGCAATACCAGTTCCTGGTCCTATTAGTATAAGAGGCGCGGACAAATCATGAGGAAGGTGGAAATTTAGAGCACTGAAAAACACAACAATATTAGGTGTAAGTAATAAAGTAAGACAAAAAATATTGCAGGAAAATCTGACGAGGCAGTGTTTACCTTCTGATGAACAGATAAACTTCATCTCCGGGCTTACGATCCATGAGATAATTTGAGCAAACACCGTAGTGGACGGGGCCTTCGCCATCTGAGTAAACATTACATCATCATAATACAAAATTAATATAAATAGTGGGGCTAGTTAAACAATAAGTTTGCCCGCTATTATGCCCTCTCCAAAACGGACGAATTTCCAACAATGTCGTAATATTACGACTGAAACGAAAATAGAATCTTTGGTAATCATAATTCTGCGGAAAATGCGATTTACTCGCATTGTGTACGTGGGCAATCGACATTATAAACTATATTTAACTGAAAACACACGTCAATTAGTGTCTGTTTTCTATACAAACCTTGAGTTCGGTATGTAACGACCGCAACAGTGAGGTGCAACCTTTTCGGATGGGCGATTGGTGATGACGAGATGGAATAAAATCTCGGTTGCAAAGGTGACAATATGGCTGCGAGAAGCGAAGCGCGAGGCTTGGCTGACGGAAACTGAGTTAATACTTCAGGTAGAGTCGGGAAATGATAATGACGCCAATCTTCATAGGCAGCTGGATCCTGTTTTATAACAAAATTTTTAATTTTTTTTATATAGAGCAATAATTATTTGATCTAAAATATGCTTCATAACTGTACGAGTAATTTTTATTTTAACTTCTTTTTTCATTTAATGCAGTTAAAAGATTGCGGCACTTACCGTGGCAAGAGTGGTAAGTTGTTTCTTTTCTTCCTCATTATCACAAGTTTTTGCTAAATATTGTAATAGAATCGTAGTTGGTGGCGTGGTTATATCTAGAAACCGCGTGAATAACTCACGCAAGCTGATCGGTGGCAGTTTTTCATGAGGCTCCCAGGACTTTACAGGGCCTATACAAATCATTAGCCTTTTAGTTCTCTTTATAAAACGACTATTTATATTATGATGAGTCTTAAGATATACAAAGCAATTATGAACAAAAGATTAATTAAATTATATTAACATACCGCTGGATGTGTGAGTCTCTTTCATAAGCTGCAATTGCAACGGTTCATCATAATTGTCGACGTCCTTCAAACCTGACAACAATCTATCAACTAATTCTTTACGATTACAAGCCATTATACCAACATGGTCACCAGGGTCGTAATTGATTTCACCCTGAAGAAAAAAATATTTATAGTAATATCCATTTTCGTTTACATAATTTGATATTTTGACTACGAGGCGTTAATTACCATTGGTTCCAAATCAATAAAAATGGTTGATCTTTCAGCTGATGTGTCTCCCAAATCTTTATTTGCTTTAACCACGCACGTAGTTAATTGTCTGTTTACCGTTGATTGTAAAGCGTTTAGCAATATTGTCGGCTTGACTTCAGGAATTATGAACCTTACTGTTTCTTCACTCAGTGCCACAGTTCCTAGCGCCCTTTTGGCTTCTTGCAGTGTTTCATCGTCATCCAAACAGAAAGTTTCACATGCAACCTAGTGAGAATAAATGTATGTAACCTTGAATGATTCAAGCGTCTAACATCGCTATTTTTATCTTAACGTCACGCTAACTACGGAGTTACGGATACTTGGAAAAATTATTTATAAGAAGTCATTGATAAGCTATTATAGACAAACATGGATAAGAGTAGCGGCCTGTGGCACGTTTGATTGGCAAAACAAATATTGGTTTTGTCGAATATTTTGTGAAACATGTCACTCAATTAATTAATTATCGGTAGCACGTTACTCGAAATTAAAATAACTAACAGTGTACTAATGAACGATATGGTATTATTACAACATAATTACACACTAATGGTTTGTGTAAATGATAGGCATTCCCACGATGAATGATCATTTTAAAACTTGCAGTATGTATTTAGAACGGTAGAATTAGAATATTATTGAAGATCAAAAAATCCAATTCTTCATGAATACCGTAACCGGTTGTCAGCTTATTAACACAATAGCAACTCACGTTGAAGACACTAGAGGCCCACTTCCGGAAGGCCTGATCTTGGCCGCACATTTCGTCGCCCGTGGCAAGGTCATGAATTCGTTCCCCACCGAGGTCACCCAGCAATTTGTCCACGTACTTGCCGAAGTTGCAGAAATTCGGATAAGCGCTCGAACCAAGGGCGAATACGGCAAAACGAACATTACTCAACGGACCGAAACTGTCGATCGACGTCGTGTCTGTTGCACTTCCTACAATAATTACGATGATTATAGAATATTCCTAACTATTATGCAATTACTACTTTACACTATTTTTATAAGATAGTTCAAGGAAGCTCATAATACCCATACGTACTAACTAAAAATCATGAGACGTTAGCTGTAACGTAAGATTGCGTTTATAATATGAGAACTATGGGCCTAGTAAAATAAGTCCAGAACTTGCCAAAAAGCAATTTGTCTAAGCAGTCCGGACGAATTTGAAGGCCAGCGAAATAAGAAAACAGGTATTACATTAGTATTAAATTCTGCTAAAGAAGCTAAAATAGATGGCATAAAAGTCAATTGTTTATTTCGTCGTATTAATATCATCCATTCAATCATAATAATACATAGTTATTGAAACTCTGCTTTGACAAGTGGCATTTGAGTTGGGATCCCTTATTGATCAAAAGTACCTACCTTTCAAAGACTCCAATCTACTAAGTTGTTTCGGATTGCTAACGGCGTATTTTTGATATTCAATTTGACTGTTCGCTTTGATTAACGATTTCGGTGTTAATAGCTGAGAAGTCCTGCAACAATTTCGCATATAAATAATTATAGGTATATACTATGTATATATATATACATATATATATATATATATATATATATAAAATATATATATAGTATATATATATATAGCTATAAACCTTTTTACTTAACTGGCTTGATAGGACTGATAAGTAATTTAGGAAGTACTGACTTATTCAAATGGCTTTCAATGAGGAGCAAATCGCCCCTCATAATAATAAATCTATGTAGGAACTTGAACTTTTTATTGGACGAGTAAAATACATTCTAAGTATAGTTACTTACTTCTCTATTACATTATCAATTCTCTCAACTCAACTCAATTACTATGACAAGGAAAAAAGGTCACGGTCAAGTTATAAACAAAAAATTATGTATTGCACTGATTGTGCGACTCTGTGACTATCATCCATTATCATTCTGATTGTGTAATTAATTGAAGGTATGTTTGGAGAGGTAAAGTAAAATAGTAGATGGAACCAAAAATGAAAAATGATATCTCATTACTCTGAACAGCAAAAATTTTAATTTACGAATTATTTACTACCCTTTTTTTTATTCAATGTACCTACTATTGAATCAGGGTTTTTGGCCCAACGAGACTCCTCGAGTAACTTTATATCGCATGATTAAAAACGTAATTATGCTAGCAGTTGTATACACACAGTACTGAAATTTAAAATCCTAAAATTCCTAGAACCCAACATTAAATTAAAATCGGACGTCCAGAGGTAAACATAGTTTTAAGCTATGGATTACTACAGCTGGACATTTTATGCATCGTCTATTGCAGAGGATACCAAAATTCAAAGACTTGTGAGTTCAGTCAGTCTTGTGAGGCCGGCTGATTTTTACAGAGACTAGACGTTTGATGTATGTATGGTCCCACCTACGATACACTTCCCAATGCACAACACACAATTCCAACACTTTGGGAACCTAATGTTTGTCTGATTCGGATAGGACATGCACAAAATAATTATTACCCCGATGTGTCTTCTCCAACTTGATCCGCATACAGAATTTCACATAATTGCTCTCCGAAGGCCTGAAAAGAAAGTCACTGTAAGGAAATACACGAATCGAATTCTACATAATGTACTCCAATTACATAAGTAGCAATGCTGTTCTCCAAACCTTTCAACGGTGATTCAGCGATGAATGTCATAATATTGCAATTTTTACAGTCACTGTTGGGAACTTTAGAACTGCGTTGAATGGAATTCAAATTAGTGATGGTCTGACTATACGGGTTTTGCCGATGTCTACTAGATACCTACCTAAATTTTTGTAATAGTTGGAAATTATAAGAACTTTCAACAACGAACTCATCGACGAATGCGTGTCGTGTGAAAAAACCAAATCATATGAGTATTCATGAAATAAATAATCTCAAGAATCTGTTTGAAACTAATTTTACCTATAACCATACGCCAGTAATTTATACTAACTTTTGGGTATCGAATGAGCTTTTTGCCAATTTCAATTCTCTCCAGCTATAAAGTGATTGCTTTTACTTGTGTGGCTTTTTGCTATATTAGTTTTAATCAACAATACAATAATTAATTGATCTATCTTTATCTCATCGATTAACAGAGGTCCGATGGATTTTAGGTTGGTATAGGTTATACTTAGGTACATAATTAGGACCTATGTAGTTTGGAAAAATTAACATTTCCTTTCTTAGGTAAAAAAAGAGTATTTACCGGTCTGTAGTTAAAAATATGTAAAGTGATTATTCTAGGTGAAAGTATTTAAAAATAGAAAGAAGATATGGTGATAGCATGATAGCCTACTGGTTTAGACACCTGGCCTCTTATTTGGGTGGTGTTGGTATTTAAAAAATGAAATATCACTTGCTTTAGCGGTGAAGCTGAGGCGAGACTCGTGCTCAGTAGAAAGCCGGAAATGGGTTGAAATGACGATGATGGTGATATAAAAATATCGTTGTAATCTATTAGTAAATTTAATTATTTAAAAGTATTATTTTTCAAATTCCCGCTCAAATTTCCAAAACGCAACGCTATTGGCGGAACGAAACATGACGTCACCCTCCACTCTGTAGTCTGTGTCGACTGTTGACAAGTCGTTTGTTTTGTTTGATCATTGAAGGTTATTTGCATTGTTTTGCCAAGAACATAAAACATAACAAAATAAGACAAGAAAATCGTAATATGATGTGAGATATTTACCACACCATTTTCTGGCGGATCGCCGTTTCCGAAAGTCGACGTGACTACCAGTAGAAGCGCTTCATGCTCAATGGACGTGATGTCATAATCCATCATGCAATGAACCTGCAGAAAAAACTCATATTTTGCTCTGAAATTTTAAAGATCCCGAACAGAAACTCTCTAAACTTCATGTAAAATATTTCCATAAATCCAACGAGCGTTAAAATTTAAATTCCTTTTTCCTTACTTTAAAATAACACTTTAAAGTTAGGAATGATTCAGCTTCCACAAACGCGAGGTTTGCTTTTACTTTAATCATATTTAAATGTGAATTATGAATCAAAAAAGAAACAGAATGTGGTAGAAAACGTACGATTTTTACAGGAATCGTGGAAAAACCATAGAAACACTTTATAATTTTTAACCGACTTCCAAAAAAGGAGGAGGTTCTCAATTCGGTGCGTTTCTTTTTTTTAGGTAAAAATTACGTTCTTTAACAAGTCTTTGATTGAGACACGTGTCTCAGTTAAAGACGTGGTGTACTAGCTACTTACTTATGTAATTATGTTAATCGACTACCAAACATTATTATAAAATAAAATACTTATCACATTAATTATACTTTCATGCATTAGGATTAGTAAAAATCATACATTAAATAAAAGTCTATGGTAAAAATAATATTGTTTTCTCTATGCTTCAAATTATACAACAACTCTGAACAACAACTCAACTCAATTATATTCAACAACTCTGTGGAAGATTAAACTTGAAAAAAATTGTATTTTTTTATTTGCATATAATAATAATAATATACTGTATTATATGCAAAACGCAAAAACTATAAGTAAATTCATATACTTTTCAAATCAATAAGATTTTTAGATGCAAATATGATTTAAAATGACCTAGGTTCATAATATTTGAATAATATCAACGATTAGGCATGGTAGATACTTAAGTAAGTAAGATAATGCCCACATTAGGTAATCCCCATAAACTTACAACAGTAAAATGAAAATCGCGCCAGTGAAACATATTAAACGTGAAATGGTCCGAAGTTAAAAGTATGTAGGTACTGGAATTATGTTGGTAATGCAAAAGTTTTAATGTTTCAGCCAAAAGTTACGAGTTCACAACAATATTTAATACCCTCACCAAATAATCCGAGCAATTCAAACGCACTAAAGGTTTTGCTCAACAAATACCTGAGCATTGAAAGCGTGTCCAAATATGACCCCTAATTCCTTCGCATACTGCTCAGACTTGCCAGTCTCGGTTGCATACAGAACGGTTGCCTTAATCCTCTTAGAGAGTGCTCGACCAAAGAGTTTGGATGTAAATTTCACCGCGCGCGCAATCTGCTTGAAATGGAACTTTCTATTTATAGGCCTCTTGCCAGTGATCGGCTTTGATTTCTGCCATTGATGGGTCTTCCACGCCGGTTCCTGAGGAGAAAACGTAAGTGCAACGACTTCGTACTACATTAAATACAGTAGTAGAGTGTAGTAAAGTGCTAGCTGTACATATAACAGTAACTTTTTTAACGTGTACCTATATAGATAGTGTATAATATCATTGTTTCAACATCTAGGTACCTAGAGCAAATATTATGTACGTTGGTTTAAACCTTTGTTAAACTTAATCTACTTATAGAGGTGACATGAAGTCGCCTATTAAATTTCCCATGTAGAGTTACTTTTATACCGACACTTGAGAGGAGAGTCTTCAGTTAATCTATCGGTACCTGCAGTTACCTATAAACAGCAAATATAGTTCAATAGTAGAAATATTATGTCAATTTATTTATAAACCTAAATCTTTTAATTTGAATAATGCAAAACCAACCTGATATTCATAAGCGGGCCTGAGATAGTAAAGCGCCATCTCTTGGTGAAAAACCGGCGTGATGGATGAAGACATGGGCGGCACGATCCATATCCAATCTGCTGGGCAGCCGGATCTACGAAACGAGTGAAAAATACATTTTGTTCGAAAAATTCATTATAACCTCTAATGTATGCTTAAAATGGCATAGTAGGAGAAATGACGAGAATCTTTGTGAGAATAATGGGGACTATCGTTTCTTTGCTCACCAGTTGGCGCCACTGTTGACTAAGGCCCAGAGGTATAGCTGTCAAAGGCGACTTTATAAGATCGGTGCCGAAACAAAGTTTTAAATCTTGATTCTCATTAAGTTTATTAATTTATAACAGCTATCTTCATATCGAGTAGCAATGCCGCAATGTTGTGCAATTCCGTTTTGTTCGGAAAAAAGGAGGACACATGTTTCCAAAAGATAAAACTGTTCTAAAACAGTGGCTAGTTGCGATTCGCAGGAATTCGCAGGATTCTGAGGAATTATATAGTTAGGCACTAAATAAATAAAATAAAAAAGAAATTAATTACTTATTAAACTTTTATTTATTCTTCCTTTTCCCTTTAAAACACACTGCTATACAAATAAATACTTATTAAACATTGTAAATCCATACAATGGATATGATACTGAAAGATGGTTGATTTGTTAGTTGAAACTACTAAACAATGGTAACTAGATATTAGATTAAGTTATAAAACTTCTGAAATAAGCTTATCATTTCTATTTACATAAATTCTCTTTTCATCTTTAATTGTCTAAACAAAAAAATCACAATACTTTCTTTTAGTACCTAACAAGTTTTTGAATTTGAAAATAATAGGGGCTACTTTCTTTCAAGCAATATTCATTATTGATCATTTCTATGTGCTTATACTTAATTATCCACACTGATAAACTCATCTTTTATAGAGAAAGGACATTTCTCTTCCAATACTGTTAGTTCTCCAATTAATCCTTCTGGAGAAACCTGAAATGAAACATCTAATATTAATAAAGAGAAATATTATTAAATTCTAGTCATCTCACACATAGTACCTAATCTGATCCCAAGATAGGTTGTGTTCTCGTAAGAGATACTGTGGGTACATAACCAGATACATATTATATAGTACCAGAGGGCAGAGACCTAGAGCAGACATCGATGTTCATCAATATCATATAGTAAAAGTGTGTCCTTGATGAGCATGAAACCCATTTAACCTTTCATGCAGAAGTCATATTAGGTAAATATACATAATATATTAGGTAAATATATGTAAAAAGAAAAAAACATAGCTGTTACCTCGGCAAACAAGCATACTTCTGGAAAAAATAAGTTTTTATTACAGTAAACAAACTAACCTCTGAATTAGCAGCTCTTTGAGGCCGCTTATTTTTGCGCCTCTTTTTCTTTTTCTGCTTTCAAAGCGTTCACAATAATTCACATTCATCGCCAAATAATCCATATTTGCGATAATTTCACGAAGGAGATCACTTTTCAACAGGTAAAATATAGAAATTAAAATAATTTGTCACGAAGCCCGCCAAAACCAATGAAAAGTGAATGTTATTGGACCTCACGCGACACTAGCGCCTCTAGTGGCAAATTCACACGCGATAGTCCCCATTGAATGCATCGTCAATAGCATTATAAAATTAAATGTGTGGTAAAACCACGTAAAACGTCAATTTTTCGGTTCCGCAAGTTGATAATAAGCTGGAACATACTCGTAGCTTCAACATATCAAATAATATATTGGCATTAGGTAAATTTTTATTTGTTTATCGTAATGTAACCACTTTCGAATCTTTATTTTTACAAGCAGACTGAGGAGATAAGTAAAGCATTGCAAAGACTAAGTAAAAAGTATACCTATTTAAAACAATTAAACCTCCATATAAATACATTTTGCGAACAAAATAATGACAGAATATTGATAGGAAGTTAGGTTTGATTAGACTTGATCTACTTGAGTGGAAATCTCTCGTTCATTTGAAAAATGTATGAAAGCCTTAATACACAGATCAAAGCCTACTTATCAAAAGTAATTTCCGGGAATCGAATCCGTCACCATATTTTGGTTACAACTAACAAGGCTTCTGCATCTGAGAGGTCGTCGAAATATTGCGTCATAGAACCCAATTACCCAGATTCATATTGATTATGTTATAGAATTCGTCACACCACAGTCAACGGTCTAAAGTTGTGTTTTAGAGTTCTGCGTTCCTTCACTATTATGAGTAAACTATGCGGTAACCTGTTATGGACAGTTATAATTAGCCTGTACCCCCAATCAGATTTCCCAAGACAGACCAGATGCCTTGTAGAAACGCGGTTGATGGGTACATCTTTGACGGTAGAGTAGTAACTACCCAAGACCGAAGTCTCCCAATAGACCAGATGAGAGAAAATTCAATATTAATAAGTTCTAAAATTGACCCTGCCGGAGATAGAACACGGGACCCGCTTGTAAGATCACAGCACTCATGACTGTACCAGGGAAGTCGTCAAACACTATATTACGGAAAAGGGAACTCCCATATAATAAAACTACCATGCCCCTTATAGGTTTGCCCATTACCATCTTATACTGCATCATCACTTACCATCAGGTGAGATCGCAGTCAAGGGCTAACTTGTAGTGGTTAAAAAAAAAGCTCCCAACACAGAACTCCATACAACTGTCTATGTGAACGAAGCCACAAAATCAGATACAAACAGTCACACGAGGTATTTACCACATGTGGTCTCGACAAGCCCGCAAGGATGCGGTGATGATAGCTTAATGCCAGCTGCATGTGATTAATACGCGAGTACACGGTAAGTAAATTTTGTATGTAAATATTTTGATCACGTAATCAATGTTGTGACTGGATTTATATAAATTTTATCATTATCGCTTCATTTGTCAATGTCTACCACACTTTTTTTTTATCAACTACAAGTTAGCCCTTGACTGCGATCTCACCTAATGGTAAGTGATGATGCAGTCTAAGATGGTAGCGGGCTAACCTGTTAGGGGTATGGCAGTTATATCAAACCCATACCCCTAATTGGTTTCTGGACGGCATCGTACCGGAACGCTAAATCGCTTGGCCGTCTTTGCCGGTAGGGTGGTTTAACTAGCCACGGCCGAAGCCTCTCACCAGGCAAACACACACTGTTTGAAAACTGGTGCAAAAAATCTCAAATCATGAGAACTGAAGAAAGTCGGAGCTTGATAAGAAATATGAAATCCTGAAGGCTAGACCAGACCATCCAATATAATTATGCGGTGCCCTGATACGCTTCCATACATTTCTAGCAAAATAAGATATGCCACTCACATGAGGGCATATAATGGGGCAGAATAGGTATCAAATGCCCTACAGATTTTAGGAGTTCTCCCGAAGCAGTCGCAGCCGTGGCCGAAAACAACCTGGAAGACATCATCATCATAATACTAACCTTCTAGATTTATTTATTCTTTCATTTCGTGGCTTTGGACATCAATGTACCTAACGCGGAAATGAAAGCACTGAAAAGCTAATAACTATTGGGAAGGAAGATTGGAACGTCAAGGCCGTGAAGAAGATATCTAAAACAGGGATAGAAACTGAAGTCTATTTTGTGACAGAAGATCATAATATATAACAAGCTCACTCCAAGATGATGAACCTAATCATCAGACACTACCCTGGATCGAATGGATACTTTCCATTCGATCCCGAGTAGTGTCTGATGACACTACCCAGTAGTGTGTCAGTTTCTATCCCTGTTTTCAGAAGGCTAAAAGAGCACTTTAATTTACTTACCTGCCAGTTAGGAGATATTTAAACTTATTTCCGGATCAGAGTACGCTTCTAAACAAATCGTGGGTATAGATAGCTGACCTAAAAAAAAGCAGCCCTTATTTTTTTGCTGAAAAAATTTGATAAACTTTCTGGCTGGGTATCTACATTCTGACCGGTTACACAGAATACTTAATAGTACCTTCCAGTTTGTAACAATCTTTTCACCTTCAGAAGCATTTTTCCTTTTGTAACATTTAAGAAACAATTTTTCTCTTAGGTAGGTACCTGTAGTACAACCTTGAATTTTTCGTAAATGTACCTACTTTCAACTTCTGAAAGGAAATTTTTACTCTTTAACGTACTTTGGACACTCATATTTCACCGAGGAAATTAAGGAGTTAGTAGAATTTTAGGAATCGTTATGAGCTCTGTTCAGAATAGTACCGGTAAATTAATTAATTAATTTAATAAAAATGGACGGACCAGAGGCCAATTCACAGAACAATAATAATTACCCTAGGCGGCCCAATTGTCCTAGCAAATCGTAATCATTTGACAGCTTAAAACGTATTACTCGAACTGTTTAAGAAGTTCATACATGCTTTTTGACATTAAAGCATCCATGAGCTCCTTTTGTTTGACAAACTATTACGATTACGATTTCCTTACCCAATCGGGGGGCAGAGGACCGACTGCGGTTGAAGAAAAAGTGAGTTATATCAGAAAGGAGCCTGATCCGCAGTAATGGCGAAAAGACGCGACGAGGGAAGCTAGCCTTAGTTCTAATTCATTTCACTCTATCATTGACTGTATTTCGATAGTAGCTTTCTTATCGAACTCTCAGATAAAAACTTAATAAATAAAAGAAACAGTAATTTCCATTCATGTCAGTTTATGGCACTTACCGTAATCTATTCTCGTTATCCAGATGTTTGATGAAGCTCTCGGAGGCGGTGTGATGGTCCACGATGGTGGCGTTGTGCTGTTGGAAGCTGTGCAGCACCGCCACGTTCACCTCCACCAGGGCTTTGTCCTTCCACAGGTTTACAGGCGTCCGAGTGTCTAAGCCCATCTTCACTGCTACTTTCTGTTAAATAATTAGGTACTATGTATGGGTAATAATAATTACTATGGGTATATGGGTTTATTATAGGTAATACGATAAAATAGATGTAGGTCGGTCCTATACTAACATTGGAAACCAATGTGCGCTAATAATAATGTCCTCCCGACCGAATTTCGGCCACGGCGCGGCGGTCAATCTTCAGAGAGATTAGCCATCTGCGCGGGAGATATTAAGAGTGAGAGTGCACAAGTGTCTAACCTAGGTGCACTCTCTGTTTCTTTACTCTCGTAGCCCGATGGGACGGAAAATCCGACACGACCAGAGAGATATCAGGCGCAGGACCGACGGCTTAACGTGCTCTCCGAGGCACGAGGGGTGAAACACCGCCAACTTTCTAACTCCGGGCTATAGTACTGAGAATTTATTGTCAGGAAACCCCTATACTTATTGTGACCCAGCCCGGGACTCGAACCCGGGACCTTGTCGGCTAACCAATAAGGACTAGACTAACGAGGCAGTATTCGTACGTCAATCTATCTCAAACTTCCGTGACTCGCGAACTCGTTCAGGATTAGCACAATCGCAATTTGAGCGCACGCTGATTTCCACTTTTAATATAGTCCTAATGGAACGTAACATGCGCTTCCTATAGTAAAGGTTTTTGAATTTTTTATTAAAAGTACCTACCTCCAGCATGTTCAACCGATTAGTGTCACAGAAGTTCCGGCATCCGATCTCTGTGCTCATGTACCAGCCGTTGAAGGCGTTGGCTGTGAACTCTATGCCGCCGCAGTCGAAACGCATGCTGGAGACGGCCGGCAGCGCGTACCAGCGCAGCTGCAACTCCTCGAACCACTCATACCTGTATTATGACAAGCAACTAAATATTATTATTTGCAATTATAAAGGTTCAGGGACCATGGTAGGGACTCATTCTTCATGATAAATTAAATATTGTTTAAAGTTTAAATACAACGCGTTGTAAAACAAAAAAAGAATGACTATCTATCGATGAAAAATTAATTATGATACAAAAAATTAAATAAAGAAATGATAAATTAAGAAAAAACTATTACTGATTATATTTACAAAAAATACACGCCGTCCAAGTGATCGTTAATGGGCATGGTGCCCATTACCTCGTTGAATAGCAAGGCTAAGCCGTTGGGTTAAATAAACGCCAGCTCTTTGGTCACTAGAGGCGTGGATCAGTTTTTGGGACACGACATTTATACAATGTTTCGTGTCCGATAACCATGGGCCCAGAGTCTCAAAAGCAAGCGCCGCAAAAGGGAATGGCTGAGTATTTGCGGCGCTTAAGCAACTGAGCAGATTCGGCAGCTTTGTTGTGAATATATTGTCATAAGTGAAAATTCGGAGAAACTTGCCTTGAAATTTTACTATAGCACGATGTTTTATTAATAAATCGTGCTATAGTCATAATTAATGGTTCGTGTAAAGCTGAGAAAGAAAGGCACATCACAGGAATCCCCAAGAAAAAAATCTAAGGTCTATCTAAAAATACCTACTTAAGTACTAGTCACTCTCTATAAATTAATCCTTTTTTAACCGACTTCAAAAAAAGGAGGAGGTTCTCAATTCGACTGTATTTTTTTTTTTTTTTATGTTTGTTACCTCAGAACTTCTGACTGGGTGGACCGATTTGGATGATTCTTTTTTTATTTGAAAGCTGGTGCTTCCCGTGTGGTCCCAATTCAATTTGGTGAAGATCTGATGAATATCTCCGGAGATGGAGAACGGAACTCCTCATGGATAAGAGTAAATTGCTCGCGATCAGTGTGATAGTCTTGTAAACAGTATGTTTTAACCATGCATAGCATATCTCGTGCTGGTTACATCCTGTATTTTAAAACAGTGGGGCCACTAAAAATTGTGAAATAAAAAATTTTCAAAAAAAAAATAAAAACCGACTTCAAAAACCACAAACACTAAAAAGTAAAAAATAATTTAATTTATTATGTATACAAGAGTTAATTTAGTTCTATAATAACATTCTTTGGAGTCGGTGCCAATGTGGAGCCACCTCAACAATAATGAAGAGTAGGTAGACGGTTCATGCGGCTAATTGGTACCGACTCCAAAAAATGTTATTATAGAACTAAATTAACTCTTGTATACATAATAAATTAAATTATTTTTTAATTTTTAGTGTTTGTGGTTTTTGAAGTCGGTTTTTTTATCCACTGCACAAGGGGACTGCGATCTCACCTAGTTTTAAGAGGATATGGCATGATATTTTTCTGTTTCCTCCTCCAATACAGAACCGATTTAATAGTAGATTGTATTATAAGGGAGCAAAATAATATTTTTACGGCGAGGGCGCTTTTTTGAATCCAGAACGAAGTGAGGGATTCTAGAGTAGAATCCCGAGCGTAGCGAGGGATTCTTTAGTAGAATCCTGAACGTAGCGAGGGATTCAAAGTACGTCGCCCGAGCCAAAATAGTAGATTGTATTATAAGGGAGCAAAATAATATTTTTATGGCGAGGGCGCTTTTTTGAATCCAGAACGAAGTGAGGGATTCTAGAGTAGAATCCTGAGCGTAGCGAGGGATTCTTTAGTAGAATCCTGAACGTAGCGAGGGATTCAAAGTACGTCGCCCGAGCCAAAAATATATTTGCGCCCGAATGATACACTCTACTTTTCATCACCCTGTATGAGAAAATTTGGTTCCCGCGGGAACTCTTTAATTTCCCGGGATAAAAAGCATATTGGGGCTGATTCTGTAGTGCACAATCTCTAAACTAAACTAAAATTAGAGCATTACAAATATTGCTAACCCTTTCATATTACTCCCTACGGAAAGGGACAGAACTAGAATTAAAGCTTTTAGTTTAGTTTAGAGATTGTGTTATACAGAATCGGCCACATTATGTGCTATTTCCAGACTATAATCTTTGTTTTTTTTTTTTAAATCTATCTCTGTGCCAAATTTTATCCAGATCCGTTCAGCCGTTCGGGCGTAATTGAGTAACACACATCCATACATCCATACATCCACACATCCATCCAAACTTTCGCCTTTATAATAATATTTATTTAATTATAATTTTTTTTTTTTTTTTTTTTAATATATATATCCATATAGCCCTTTCGTTAGTTAAAATTCAGAAATTATAAATTCCTAAATTGACCCTGCCGGGGATCGAACCCGGGACCTCCGCACGTTAAGACAACAGCGCTCAACACTGCGCCACGGAGGTCGTCAATTTGCGTTGGCGCTGAACACTAAGATGTTCCAAATTCAATAAGTGCGCGGCAAAGATAATTGCGGCGCACTTACGAGTATAAAGAGGATTAAAAACTCATTACTGCCCGCTAAAAGTTTCTTATAGAAAACACCACCTTTGGGCGCACATAAAGGCGAACCAAGTCGTCCTTTTCGAATACATGGGATGAAAATTATTTTTTCAATAATAATTTAAGGACTCGGGCTATGTCGGTATGTTTTTCTTTTTTTGATTATATTCGTCAAATTTATTTGCGGGATATCTAATGATGACGCGAAAATTGGGCCATTTTTTGCAATTTTTGAAGGTTCCATATTCTTACAATTATTAATTTATCAAAAAAAACAAAACATAGGGACATGGCACGGACACATATAGATTTTATGGTGTAAAAATATTTTCTCTATTGTAATTATGCACGGAGAAAACAGACTAAAACGATTGTATGGGGAAACCGCCCTCCCTTATCGTCACTGATGATGCAGTCTAGATGGCAGCGAAAAACTCATTATGATATAATGGCAGTTACACCCATTCCCTATAATCGGTACATGGCATTGTACCTGAACGCTAAATCGTAAAAAAAGTAATTTAAATTAAATTGAAGTACAGTTACTGAAATATTTATTCACACGTACATAATTCTGTGCTTTCATATTTTTTTTTTTAAATTAAATCACAGGACAGCAATTTTCTTTGCCGTGAGTCACAATTCAATCACAACTCATAACACTACTTACAGCCTGTTAACATTATAAATACCGAAACATTATTGAATGAGCTGGATTTATCGCCTATAAAGGCAGATTGGAGATCACCGGACCACACTTTTACGATAAGCAATCTACTCTGTATGGGCGGTGTTCGCCTATTTGCGGACGTTTACAAAGCACAATATGCATTCTCAGAGTTTTTATGTCGGCATAAATCTGAGATGAAAAACGATAGGACGACGTGTTTCACGTAAGTAGCCGTGTTATGTGAGCTCTACCTATCCTAGTACAATATTCAATTGTTTTTCACCTGTCTTCGCTACTGTTACAATGTAGATAGAATTGATTTGGAAAAGGTAAAAGCGACGACTCTTTTATTTTCGGTAGAATTGGCATTCAAAGCGAACGAGAGAGGTAAACTTATAAAAAGCTCTCTTAAAACAAAATTCCCTGGTTTTACCTAACGTTTAAACTATCGTGAGTGATATTCATTATAATTATACATAACACCCGGATAAACTCACGTGTTCTGTCGGAAAAGTGCCCGAAAAGTATAGTTATAATTCCCAGGTTGTTACTAAAAACGTACTATTACCTATTCTGTGCTTAAACGTAAAATAAAACTGAGACTAAAATGAGAAGAGGCGTGTGGTGCTCCGCTAGCTGGCCTCTTTGCTTCGCACCGGCCAGTGCATACGTCTGCGAGATAGGTATTGAAGTTCGAATATCGAATCGCTCATTGGCAGAAAGCAACGTCGAGTGGCCGGTGACACATTCACTCGAGATACGCGAACAAGCGTGGACCTTTGGCAGCGCTGCCAGACCAACTTTCATTTACCGTATAGTAACAGTGTTATTATACAATATTTCGTTATTTTTATAATATATTATCGTGTTAGTCATCATCGAGTGTATCATTTCAACGCCTACACTTAGGAAGTGAATCCTAACTAGGTAGTTGTTTGTATAGCAGGCGAGGAAGTCCATAACGCCCTACAGGCACAGCTCAGGTGCTCGACGCAGTGTATGCCCGTCCTTTCTCAGACGTAATAAGTTAAAAGACAAATAAACCCCAAATTGTATTTGAATTTCTTGGTGGGTACTTACGTGGGATGTGTCATATGAATCTCCATGACGAGCTCTCGGGGGATCTCGAAATAGTCGGGGTCCTTGCCGTTAGCGGAGAGCACGAGCGGCAGTATATCCCACGCCGTACGTGGCGGCTTCCAACCCAGTTTGATGCAAAGCTGTAGAGGAATACAATGTATGATGCAAACTGCGTTACAAAGAAACTTTAAAAAAAAAATTATATAGGCTAGCTTGGCTGCAATCAGTCTTGATTGCAAGTGGTGATGCAGCCTAAGGTCTAAGCCTAAGGCCTACTAAGGTAAGGTAAACTTTATAAAATAGTACTCTCAGTGTACTAGATGATCCTAGATACCCACAAGAAACTGGATTTCAGTTTTTAATGAACTACCCTAGAAACCCTGACTTATTTATTTATTGTATTTCGGTATAGCAACGGCGAGTACACAAAGCTCAAATAAAAAACAGTACTTATGGTCTTTTTCCGTGTGGCACGCCACTTATAAGTATACACAGCTATACTTATAACTTCCGGTGTAAGAATTAAACGCATTGCATGAAAGCTCTTTCTGTACCAAATCTCTTCAAAATTTGTTTATTGCTTGATAAAGTGTATATTTTTAACTAAATCCACACGGACGAAGTCGCAGGTACCATCTAATAAATAATTAATATAAATGGCTATTATTACGCGCTACTATCGTTAAAATTAGTTATTATTATTGTCGCGCGACTATTATTAAAACTTTCAATAAATTAAATTAAAAAGATAACAATAAACATAATATTATAAGAATAAATCAGAAATATAGACACAACAATAATTAATGAAGACCAGAAAAGCTTATTCTGAACGTAAACAACTAGAAAGAGGAACAGGTGTCGCGAAATAAGGAAACAATATTATGGGATTTATTCGTAGTGAGCAATGATGTTAAACACTATGCTACAATCGGAAAGTTGTTTTACTACAATTTATACAACTTAAACTACTCTAAATACAAGTAAGAAACTCTGGGTACTTATTTTAAATTCATGTAACCTTTACTTTATTCTTTAGGAAAAGGTTATTAAACACTGTTGGGAATCGAAATATTTTGGAATGAAACCTAAATTTTGTAGGACATTTTTATTCATATTTTTTGGAGGTTTACAATTTTACCTTTTATAGCATTTAAATAGCCTAATTGTTGCCTTATCATATTTGCCAAGGTTTGCGATTAAACTATCTATCTTTTGAAGTACGCAAGACTTCCCAAAAAACAAAGTAAGGGCCAAATTCTCCAACTCCTAATAACGTTTAACCTACGAATAAATGTACAGCGTTGATAGAATGCAATACAAAATTTGTCAAAACATCTTTATTCGAAGGTTAAAACGTAACTCGAGCTGGAGAAATCGGCCCTTAGATTGTGACAGGAACCAGTGTTATGCGCATTATCGCTCCAAAGAAAGGAGACCTTCCGTCCGGACAGGTGTTGATTCTCCCCGGATACAACACACGTCTCGCTCTCCGAGTCACCTGCTCAAATTTTCCTCCAGTTTCTGTACGGTTTTCTTATACTTTGTATTAAGTACCTATTCACGTTCAAAAAGTGTGCAGTGTACCAATCCATACTAATATTATAAATGCGAAAGCGTGTCTTTCACGGCTTTCAAGCGAAGCTTCAAGCGAAGCTTTCACAGCCCATCCGTTCAACCGATTTTGATGAAATTTGGTAAAGGGATAGGTTGTATCTCGGGGAAGGACACAGGTTTTTTTATCCCGGAAAATTAAGGAGTACCCGCAAGAATAAAAAAAAACTTAATCCACGCGTACGAATTCGCGGGCATCGCCATCATCTAGTTTTGAATAAAGTCTACCTTTTCTGATTTTGTTTTTTTTTAATTTCCTCTCTTTTTTATTATTGATTCTTCGGCTATTATCATGTTAGTGATAATAACCGGGACGGCTTAACGTGTTCTCCGAGGCTCGGGGGTTATTGACCGCCAATTTCCTAACTCTGGGCTAGTACTGAGAATTTCTAGTCAGAAATAATTATAGCTCGACCCGGGACTCGAACCCGTGACCTCGTCGGCAGCAGTCGAACATGCTAATCACTAGACCAACGAGGCAGTTAGTGCTTGGCGATTTGCTATAGGACCGTAAAAATTCTTACCTCCGTGAACTCGCAATGCATAGGGTCCCCCAGCACAGTTCCATCAGGCTGCTTGTACCCAGCGTAGCTGATTAGTTGGCTGTTCCATATCCTGTAGTCGTGCATGCCGTCCGTGCGTTGAGGAAACATCGTTATCGCTGACCTGCAGAGTTCAATAGCGATGAATTTTTATTTTTTATTTTGCATTGTGATTTAGATAATTAAGATACAAAAAATTAAATAACTAATAGATAAATTAAGAAAAAACGATTACAAATTATATTTACAAAAAATACACGCCGTCCAAGTGACCACCCAAAAAAACCCAGCTGAGTTTGTTGTGGGCTCTTCTCAGACCAGGGCGCGTTTGGAACCCTCGTAGCT
Organism: Erebia ligea; assembly: GCA_917051295.2. NCBI lineage: Eukaryota > Metazoa > Arthropoda > Insecta > Lepidoptera > Nymphalidae > Erebia > Erebia ligea. Next base: position 16,586,275 of record OU785223.1, read on the forward strand.
TTAGTTTAAAGATACCGTAACAGATCATCACCATCATATTTTTATGTAACTGGACGTCAATAAGTGTAGTGTATCTACTTAAATTGAATAAATATTTATGACTATGACTATGACTATCATTAATGGGCATAGTGCCCAAAACACTGGCGCTATTACCTCGTTGAATAACAAAGCTAAGCCGTAAGGCTAAATAAGCTCTTTGGTCACCAGAGGCGTGGATCAGTTTTTGGGACATGACATTTATAATAATTGATGAATTTGCATTCTGCTTTCACTGTCCATATTCCATACAACCGATTTTGGCGAAATTTGGTACGGCAATGGATTGCATACCGGGAAAGGCATAGGCTTTGTATCCTGGAAAATCAAAGAAATCCCACGGACGTTTTGCAAAATCGTAAGCTAGATGTAGCTGATGCTAGGAGTAGGTAGGTATTACAATTATCGTCAATATGGGGTGTCAATCTACTTTTTTTTGGGAATATTCGTATCATTTTGTCTGTCCAAGTTATTGGGCTTTAATATTATTGATGAACTAGTACTAGCTGATGCCCGCGACTTCGTCCGCGTGGATCGCGGTTTTTCGGTTCCCGCGGGAACTCCTTAATTTTCCGGGATAAAAAGTAGCCTATGTGTTATTCCAGACTATAATCTATCTCTGTGCCAAATTTCATCCAGATCCGTTCAGCCGTTGGGGCGTGATTGAGTAACAAACATCCACACATCCATACATCCATACATCCATACATCCATACATCCATCCAAACTTTCGCATTTATAATATTTATTTGATTATTGATCAGTATTAAGAATTCACGGAGAGAAAAGTTGTAATTACTAATAATAAAAATATCCAACCTGATATTTCCCTTATTGGTGCTGTATTTGATATGGTTGCAGAGCGCTTCAAACATTCCACTGGTCGTTGTCACTTGCCGGCAGTCAAATACCTGCACAATATAGAAAATATTCACACTGAACGAAATTTCCTAAAGTTCCTTTTAATTATTTTATCCAAATGCGTTTCCTTTCAAAACGGAGAACTTTTCCTTAAATAATTGGATATTTGACAGATAGTCAAATCAGCAACTTTTTTTCAAACGTCAAAACGCGTCTGGGATTTATATGAAACTCTGAAAAGTGACGTCATTATAGTTCGACGCACTTTTTTATTTTAATCGATTGTTTAAAATGGATTTTCAACATAAAACTATCAGGGGACGTGGATATTACGACTTTTGGGAGATCCTCTATTTAATAATCACAAAAAAAAAAAATTTGGATAGTAGTCAAATACCCAATTGCCTACCAAATCAGAAAACTATGTATTGAAACTAAAAATTGGGAAAGGAAAAGTTCTCCATTTTAAAAGGAAACGCTTGTGGCTTCTGATTATCAGAAGGAACGGCAGGAGAATATCTCCAGTTAGTAAACATTGTTTTCACCAACAGCGAACGGAAAAGTCCATACAGCTCAAAAGAAATCAGTGTATAAAGTGCTTCTTAAAAATGCAACATAGTACATCTCATTGTCATTATTGTGATAGCAACTGCTATTGTATTCCGTACGTGATCTGCTTTGCATGCAACTGCAGTGTAGCAAATATTTGGGATACCGACTTTCTGAGTAGAGATAACTCGTTTATTTTGTTCGCAACAAACGTTTTAATAAAATATACAGATATTTCGAAATATTAGAGAGTAAAATGTACGAATTCAGAAAATGTTGATTTCGTAATGACACAATGAAGAAATTGGAAATTTATTTTTAACAATACCAAATAACTAATACTTAAATTCTTTAAGAAGAATCGTTTAATTGTAATCATTGATGATTTGAAACCGATATGACTAAAATTTTCACGATAAATTTAACTTTGCGTTAGAATCGGCAGAAGTTACGATCTAATTTATTACGGTCATGATATTTTTTGCATGATAGAGCAGAACCAAAAGAAAAAGTCTAAATTTTAAAATTGGAATACAGCAAACACACAACAAAACTATCATATTGGGGCTGATTGTGTAAAATTAAAATGACAGCCTTATATCTAGTTGTGTCCCTTTCCTCAGGCCACATTAGCTAAGTAGCCACACTCCCGCTTTCCAGTAGTGTCTAAATATGAACTATCTAAATGCGAAATACATAATAGGTAATTAAATCTTTCCTGAGATGATGAAAAGCTACTTGAACTTTTTGAATCTATAACCTAATACAAAGACGAAGGCGGCCAGCAACACTGAGTAAGATTAATTTGTTGAACGCCTATTAAATTCTAGCTAAAACAAATTGAAGTAAAACCGATTAAAAATAAAACTCAAGCCTACAGTTGCGATACTATGTCGATTTGTATAAATTCTACGACCGCGGAGAAACGGATTAGCCAGGGCAATCTATTTAACCAACGTAATTACTAAATGTACCCGCGAACATCAGACGGACTTAAAACGGCTTCTAATAATTCCGATCCGAGCTTCTCCTAAATGAAAGGAGCAATCTCATTATGTCGTCGACTCAATCAATATCAAAATAACGATGTACAAACACTGAAAGCGGTATTGTCATCCGACGGCTTGGAAATGATAAACAATGTGGCTTTTCATTGACGTTTTCAGCACGAGGGATTCTCCTGTCCATATTGTACTTTTAGCTAATACCTAAGTAATACCTGTGGTAATACGGCATAATAATAGAGGAAGAATTGTCTGCACTAGGAACTACTCCACGTAGTCCACTCCATGTAGGTAGTCCATGCTTGCAATTTTTTTTTGTATAAAAAATTTGCTAATTGATTTTTAACAAAAACGACAATACTATTACTTGTAGGTATACCTTTAACTCATAATGATAACATGCAAAAATAATATTATTATGATGTGTAATGATTTTTGCAATAAAAGTCGCAGTTGTTAGTTAAATAATATCTCTCCTTCCCGGTAGGAATGTCATTCCGAACCAGTGGTAGATTCACTCGACGATTCAAAAGCACTTGTAAAAGTTTATTAAAGTAAAAATCATTTGTTTTTTTGAATATAAGTATATAATATTATGGTATGGAATTAAAATGCTGATAATTATACGCCTTCTTTCGTTGTTAAGAATGAACAAAACACAGCACACGACATATTTTCACTTGTAATGAACATGAACATGAAAATGTAGTGAACAATCATTGATGTAGAATTTTAGTAGTACTCATTTTATTTCGATGAGAGCAATGAAGTTTTTTTATATTTTACTTAGGTAAATGCTATCAGATAACCCGTGCGAAGAGCCAGCTAATAACTGTAATATGAATAAGCAACTAGTTATTTCCTTCAAAATAGATTTGTTACTTTAGGCAGGAGAGTATAAGGCTGCAATTGAATGGAATGAATTTTGAGGGAATTGAAATTAAATTTATTTCCCCAGCCCTTTTAAAATGCTCCAAATTATTTCCCCTTGTTGAGAGTTGATGGTAAAAGCCGAAAATGTCAACATACTCGTTCCGGTAAAAATTGCGTTCACTGCCAACCAACCGGGCTTTAAGCAGATTAACCAAGCAATCTTTATAAGCAATGTAATTACGAAATGAACTCGCAAATATCAGGACGACTTAAAACTCCTCCTAGTAATTCCGATGTAAGCCCAAAGGCGGTGACTGAGGCAATCGAATAAATTACTCGAAATGTCGTTATATTGGCGACACAATCAGTATACAAATTATTATTATTACATAGAAAAAAATTAATTTTCTTGCTTGCATTAGGTTTTCTAGGTAGAATTTCTCTTGCAGGTCGTGGCTTCTTCCGTTAATCTGATAAGGTAAGGAAATTTCGTTAACTCCTCTCCTACATAATATTATCTGTATGCTCCTCTCTATTTCGTTTTCGTACATGCAGACGAAGTACGGATCCATAGAAAATATTCGTGACCGATTGGATTGAACGATTTTGAGTGGGTCTAATAACATAGTAATTACGTTCGTTTGCGAAGTTTCGTTTGAGAGAAAGAGAGTAGACCCCCAGGCTATGTCACATCACTGAACCGACGATGGACAGAGATTATTATTGTTAAGAATTGATTTTACATCTTTAAAACATAGCTAATTTTCGTTATTAAGTATAGATATAGGGCATAGGTATCTGTTAAAAGTATTCCAGAGTTTATAGACCGGGGGACTTAACATAATAAAACTCATAAGGAGAAGATCATTTTGAAAATTGCTGTTATGAAACTTAAATTGCGTTCACCATTACGACAATTCTTTTCGCGTTCATAATGACTATCATCAAAAGTTTTCGGCCATAGCAATATTTTCTAGCACTGTTGTTTATGATCTATACTTAAAAGAAAGATAGCACTCTCTGTCAGTGAGATCTTTATCCCAAAACAATAGGCTTTTTCATAATAATATGGACATGCCAATTGCCATATATATGCCTGTCAATGCCAGTCAATTAGTAGCTTATCATGTTATAATCAATAAAAGTATTGTAGTCGGTCAAAAATCATTATTTACTAGCTAATGCCCGCGACTTCGTGGATTGAGGTTTTTTGGTTCCCGCGAGAACTCTATAATTTTCCGGGATAAAAAGTGGCTGTGTGTTATTCCAGACTATAATCTATCTCTGTGCCAAATTTCATCCAGATCCGTTCAGCCGTTCTGGCGTGTTGAGTAAAAGCAACCATCCAACCATCCATCCAAACTTTCGTATTAATAATAATAAGTAAGTATAGAAGTATAGATTATAATAACTAATTGCTATGGAGTTAGGATTTTACGATGACGGTGATGACTTTTCTCAGTTTACTCCCAGTAACCGAACGCGCAACAAGAGAGAAAATAAATAAAGCTCCGTTTTTTTTTAAATTTCCTAGCTTATTTGCTTAATTTTCTCAAGGAGAAGTTGTGGGCAAAGTTCATTGATGTAGAATTTTAGTACCTATACTATTTCAATGGCAAAGTTAGTTTGTTTAAGTAAAAAGCACAGATTATTTAATAGTGTAAAAGAAGAAAATTTAAAGGTGAGAAGCAACGCAATTTTTATGTGCGTCTAATTAATATTATGTCGCTAAAAAATCGTCAAAAGACCAAATGCGTAAATCTATAAAACGTAGTAAAAATATATACATATTTGCAATATTAGGTACTAATTTCCCATTGTAGGTATGAATAGATCAGTGTCCTCATGGTTTTCGAACTCTCGAAATACTTACTTGCGGTTATTCTAAACATATCCTTAATAGACTAAGAGTTAACTGCAATTTTGGTAACCATCGCCAGAAAGGCTGATTCAGTGTTAGATGGATGTAGAGCTCTCCACTGATCTCAAAAGTGGCAGTCTGCCTGCATTTGGATGGCCCTTTCGCTAAATATGGCCGTTCCAAGACGGTTTATTGTTACCAAAAATGAACGATAATTAGAAAAGCTGATTCTTGTACAGCATTAAAGTATGCGCAGTACCTATGTAAACAGCGTAAAAACTGACGCATTTGGATGGGACTTTTTCTAGATATCAGCTTTCAAAGACGTTATAACCTATACTTACTATGCGTTCCTGTAAAAAAATATTAGCAATAACTTTGTCGCCGTTGATCGGTATTAAAAATTATTAACAGCAATCAACGGGACGACATAATAATTGCTAATATTTTTTTACAGGAACGCATAGTAAGTATAGGTTATAACGTCTTTGAAAGCTGATATCTAGAAAAAGTCCCATCCAAATGCGTCAGTTTTTACGCTGTTTACATAGGTACTGCGCATACTTTAATACTGTACAAGAATCAGCTTTTCTAATTATCGTTCATTTTTGGTAACAATAAACCGTCTTTGAACGGCCATATTTAGCGAAAGGGCCATCCAAATGCAGGCAGACTGCAACTTTTGTGATCAGTGGAGAGCTCTACATCCACCTAACACTGAATCAGCTTTTCTGGCGATGGTTACTAAAAGTGCAGTTATCTCCTATAATATAAGTGACTACGTGTTTCATTAAGTGTATTGCGGGAAACTTGTCATTTATCAAACGTACGTTAATTAAGAACATTTATACAAATTGAATTTAAAGTTTTGGGGAATGAGATTGAAAATTTGAAATGTTTAAATCTTAGCGATGATGAAGCCAAAGCTCTACATTGTGAACAAAAACAACACATGTAATGATACAAGGAACAGAAGAAGTTCCTTGAATTACCTACAAGGTTTGAAAATTTGAAATGTGTAAATCTTAGCGATCATGAAGCCAAAACTCCATATTGTGAACAAAAACAAAACATATATTAATACAAGGAACAAAAGAAGTTCCTTGAATTACCTAAAAGGTACCTATCTACTTGATCGCGGCGAGTTTGTTAAAAGTATCGAGTGTGCGGCCGTATAAAAAACGTCATTAATTTTATTGTTAAAGGAGCGATACATTACAGGGAGTCACGGACAAATATCACAAAACGAACTGTGACTAATTTATTACTCCGTAAGTTTTATCCGCTCTCTTGTAACAATTAATTAATTGTAAACACGGGAGTTCCTTAAACGTATAGTTTCAAGTAATTTCATTGATCCATTGTTTGCATATATTGACCGCTTAGTGCGTGAATATAGAGAAAAAAAAATTAGGGGGGTAAGTTGATGACTAACACCATCAGGGTAACTTATGAATATAATGCAAAAATCTTTTTCGGACCAAAGTAACGTTGCACAAAAAATGGCTACAACTACTTTCTACCGTTAAGAATCCGTAACTTGCTATTTAACTAGACAAGAAACTTTAGTTAAAAATATTGCAGGTTATTACTTATTGACCTTTTTTTTTTATCCACTACAAGTTAGTCCTTGACTGCGATCTCACCTGATGGTAAGTGATGATGCAGTCTAAGATGGTAGCGGGCTAACCTGTTAGGGGCATGGCAGTTAATTAAACCCATACCCCTATTCGGTTTCTACACGGCATCGTACCGGAACGCTAAATCGCTTGGCGGCACGTCTTTGCCGGTAGGGTGGTAACTAGCTACGGCCGAAGCCTCCCACCAGGCAAACCTCAGTAGGTAATCAGTTTTTTTGTTCTTTTTTGTATAAAAGACCTATTCTGTGATAAAAGTAGGTAAATAAAGGATCTGCCAATTAATTATAGCTCATCCTCTATTGCTGATATACTCGTACCGAGCCAATAACTCTTTTGCCTGATAAAATATTATACGATACATGAATTCCGTAGTCCTACCTACTCCTAAACTTCGAATTTCACAAACTGGTGTAAAGTATGTGCGCATAAATTGACTTCGGTACTTCGAACATTGATGGAGTGCGAAGGAAACGTCGAACATTTTTTCCAGCGGATACCTAGAATAGTTCGACTCTCAAAAACAAGTAGGTAATTGCTTGTGTTTTTGCTTCGAAGGGGAAAAGAGAAGTTTTCTTATTACAGCCAGCAAATTAATTTAGTTCCACCGTGTTTACTGAGACTATTGGACCCCGAACAAGAGTCAATGCCACGCGCCATTCTAAGTCAAAAGTTTCTTTGTAAATGAGTACTGTATAGCTCTATTATGAAAAGCCTACATTAAATCATTGTTTTTTTGTATCCGCTACAAGTTTACCCTTGGCTGCGATCTGATCTGATGGTAAGTGATGATGCAGTCTAAGATGGTAGCGGTAGTCTAAGATGTTAGGGGCATGGCATTTATATTAAACCCATACCCCTAATCGGTTTCTAAACGGCATCGTACCGGAACGCTATCGCTTGGCGGCACGTCTTTGCCGGTAACTAGCCGAAGCTTCCCACCAGGCCAGACTGGGGAAAATTCAGAAATTATACATTCCCAAATTGACCCTGCCGGATCGAACCCGGGACCTCCGCACGTTAAGACAACAGCACTCAACACTGCGCCAGGAAGGTCGTCAAAAAATCTTTACAGTCTCAAAAATAGTTGTGATTTGCTGTATTTAAGGTATTCTTGATATGAAAATGGAATTTGACTAATAGCGGTGAGTCATCCATCCATCCACTACAGCATATTAACGTCCCACTGCTGGGCACAGGCCTCCACTCTCATAGGTGAGAGGGAATTAGAGCTTAGACCCACCACGCTGCTCCAATGCGGGTTGGTGGGTAATAACCGGGAACGACCCGAGGCACGGGGGTAAAACACCGCCTACTTCCTAACTCCGAGCTAGTACTAAGAATTTCTAATCAGAAAACCCAACACTTAATTATTATGGCCCGACCCGGGACTCGAACCCGGGACCCGGGAATGTACCTTCCTGCTTTAACAATTGGGTATAGCATAAAAAATCTTACTTCCTTTTTGATTTTTTGTTGGATATTTATAATATACGTTTAACTCATGATACTACATGCTGTAAGTTTCTTCGCCTGAGGAATTATTGCTGGGGTCCACTAGCTTTATTGCCTAAACTAATGGGCGTATCGTCATAACGCCCGGTTAAAAAAAAATATTATGATATGACAGTATGTTCTTAGACGCCTATTGGTAAGTTTGTGGTCGAGTGGAGGGACCATGTCCACGTAGTCTTGCCTCAACTCTCTACCTCTCTTCATCGTTTTCTTCAGTGACGGTCGCGACCGCTTTCCATTAATCATGTAACAGGTTTTCTCGGAATAATAATGCGTTGGATTCCTAAGTGTACTATAATATTATGACTCTGCTAGGAGTACTATTTTAACTCTATAATGGGTGGTACAATAATGGGTAGGTAGTAGGTTGTATAGTAATGGCTATACGAAGTCATCATTAAAATGTTACTATTACTATTAATAACTATTCATTATTGACTTATTATTTAAAGTCTCTGCAGTCAGGACTCGGGACCCCCATACCACCTGTGACTTATGAACTTACTAGCTGATGCCCGCGACTTCGTCCGCGTGGATCGATTCGGTCCGCGGGAACTCCTTAATTTTCCGGGACAAAAAGTAGCCTATGTGTTATTCCAGACTATAATCTATCTCTGTGCCAAATTTCATCCAAATCCGTTCAGCCGTTGGGGCGTGATTGAGTAACAAACATCCATACATCCATCCAAACTTTCGCATTTATAATATTTATTTGACTAGCTAATGCCCGCAACTTAGTTTTCCGGGATTAAAGTAGCCTATGTGTTTTTCCAAACTATAATCTGTCTCTGTGCCAAATTTCATCCAGATCCGTTTAGCCGTTCTGGCGTGATTGAGTAACAAACATCCATCCATCCATTCAAACTTTCGCATTTATATTATTAAGTGTTAATAGTATAGATGACTTAAGATGACCTATTTAGTTAAGCGAAGCATCCCTCCTCTGACTGAATTTACCGGTAAGGTTCCTTAACTACTAACTAGCTCCAAACTGGCCGTGGCTAAAGTCAACTAAATAAAATTAACCAATGGGGACTAAAACAATGTTTGTAGAGGATAAGCAAGAGCTTACGACCTCACAATTAAATCCACACAAAACTCACTTGAAAATTTCGCCTACATAAAATATCTTTTCGCCGTCAGATTTGAACAAGTTTCTAAGCCCAATACAAACATTGTATGTTAAATCACACAAACAATGTTTACCAACTTATGGTGGGATCTCACAGCGCGTGATAACATGAGCCACACTAAATATCGCCTTATCTTTTTTAAGCATTGAATTGAACATATTACTTAGAGAAAATCTAAATCTATAGTACAGTAATTTTTTTCCAGAACTCAAACCGCTGGCCTACAATTTAAAAGCAGAGTATACAAACTCGATTTAAAGAAAATTGCATAAACACGTTATTGCGATTGAGAATCCAAAAGCGCACGTAAGCTAAACCAGGTGTACATTAGTTCAGCAGGCCGAGTGGGAGTTTTTTACGCATTGATCGAGCGCCAACTTTGACAGCTAGCGCTTGACAATCGAATAATGGGAAGAAAATCTCCCACTAGGCACTCAGCTATTGACAAGAAAAGGGATATAAATAAGTACTGATAATTTATTAATATCGTGTAGTTGATTTCAAGTCAGAACAACATCTGTCTTTGTGTAAACAGTGTACCTAAATCTCAAAGTACTTGTGTTAGTATAGCGCACAAAACATCGTCCCGAGCCTCGAAACTACGCGAGCCGAACATCTCTACAAATAGGCGAGCAGCGCAGTACATGTTTTCTCGCCCCATGCGAAATCACCATTATAAAGATAACGGCATACTGTAAATATAATAATATATTTAGTGCACAGAATGTTTACTCACAAAATACGCAATGTAACTTTTATTGTTTGTAATTTGTTCCTGTTATTTACACCTCGGAATTGATTGTTTCAACTATGTTTCAGCTGAAGTTAAGACTTAAACAAACATTGCTTCTTATGTTAGCCGTGTATTACTTTGTAGTCTAATGTAATCAGTCTGTAATAACAATGGGCTTCTGCGGTGTGATAACGCCTCTTATAAACTTGCGGTTGATATTAATTAGATTAACTCGTCTACATTAATTACAGACTTCAAACTTTAGACTATTAACTTTGGTATCCCAAATTTGTAAAGCGTCATGTCGGGGCGTTATATCTAAATTTTAATCCTCACGACGCGTAATGTGCAATCAGAATTAAGGAGTTGGAAATTCATTTGAAATCCGGAGGTTGCAATGACGAAGTTTATACTTCGTATCACCTTTAAGTATAATATCAATAATCAAATCGGCAGATCCTTATTAGTCATCACAGTTTAAGTAGCCAGAAGCTAAATAGAACCGTTAAATAGGATCAGTCAAAAGTCACTTTAAAAAAAGAAGCTCGTACCTGTAGTTTCGACCACTGTATCCTGCCGATGCACCGGCTCGCGTTCCTCCAAGCCAGCTTAGCGCCAAATACCAGTTCTGTGGTAGTAAGTTGGTAGGTGCCAGTCTTCACCACCTCTTCTTGTACCGCCTTCCAGCGAGCTTCGTGAGCTACGGTGTTTGCTCTTTGAAAATAAAACAATTATATTTATTACTAGTTTGGTTGCGCATATTGAACACACATGAATAGTCTAAAACATAATATTATAATGTTTGTATTTATAGTACAGATCGCGCTTCAGTTTCACTTCTTTGAGAATAAAATAATTCATCGTTTATACCTTTGGTAAATTGACCAAACCGGATGTATTATAGGAGATAAAACAATCAATTTATTGATTCTAAATATGTTATAGGTTGGTTTTATTACTAAATTAATTAATAGACTGATAGTGAGCGATCTCCTGAAATGTTGGTTATATTATATTTTATCATTACCAAATTTAAGATAAGTAGTAACAATCGGAACGCGTAAGTATTTGTCCTATATAAAAAGGAACTATTAGAATCAATTCACTACATTTTTAGACGCCCTACGCAACCTAGCAATAAAAAATTAAAATTATTCGCATTTATAAGCCCGTGCACACAACTCTTTTAGAGCTCAATTACGTGTCAATATGTCTATAATAAAGTACACATCATTTATTTCTCGAGGACCTGCACGTGGAACTGTTTGCACGGGCCACTTTATGCTATTTTAAGTTATGTCTGCCCTTATCTTTTGTATATTTGCAAATACTTAGGTATTAAATTGAGGGATTTACTCGTAATCTCTAACCCTAATAACTGTTATCTAGGCTCAGTCAGCCTTTCTAGACGTGCATGCTTGTTTGTTTAAAGCCTAAAGGGAATGACTAGATTTGAAAACCTTTTTCCTGTATAGCTGATAGCGGTGCCGGTTTTAGTCGCTTTCCTCTATCTGGAGCTTACGTGCAGTAAAATGAAACTTGCAGACGTCAGCTGTTATATTAATGCAATTTCTGCAATTGACTCGTTGCAAGACGTAATTATATTATACAGAGCAAGTGTCGTGCAAGTGATTTGTCAGAGCTGACATAGCAAACAACTTGCAGAGTTGCAATAGCAAGGTGTATAGCTTTAAATGGATGCTTCGCTTCGATACCAGAGCTAATGGACAGGGCCACAGGCCTATTGATAAGGTGACCTGTGGCCCAACAGATTACCTAACCAATGGGTAGATCATTAAAGCTTTTTGATGGCACCCACTATTCTGTATATTTTACACCAAATTAGATTGATAAAAAAAATTTACATGTAAAAAAACATATTTTGTCCCCGTGTATATTTTTTAGCGGGACTCGGATCGATGGGTACATTTTATTATCAAGATTCTACTATATCCAGCCGGGAATGTTTCCAAAGCACAATGTTATTTTGTTTGGACTATCCGTGCGTGATTTATTTTGACAGTCTATTGTACTGTCTACCAATTTCCTTAAATCTGTGGGAAATTTTGTAGTGTAAGCTTTTTCGATAGTTACCTTCGGATAGAAGCGAAGTATTGGCCTAGGAAGTCCTTCGCGTCGCTGAGGACTTCTTCTGGACTCCTTGGCACGTCGCCTCGACCAGGTATCGCCATAAGGCTGCCAAGACATGACCTCTCGTTGCATAGTGTAGGCTGCGGACAAATATTGCAAATCACTACCGATAATATCTAATCTAGGTATATCTATCTATCTATCTAGATCTATATCTATACTTACAATATGATATTTTCTTCCCATTCGTTAAACAACGTTAAATACGATTTGTATGGAATTGTCAAGCGCTTGACAGCTGGTGCTCGATCAATTCCATATAAATAGTAGTTAACGTTGTTGCAATCGAATACGTGAAAAAAACTCGCACTTGGCCTGCTGATGCATACAATAAAGTACAATATGTCTACGACTTCCTAAATTTAAAGACGGTTTGAAAAACTTCTTGAGATAAAAGTAAATTAATACGCCTTTATCTCGTAGCACAAGCGTAGCACAAAGTCCCCTTGTCAAGTCTAATAGTGCCTTTCCTCAGGGAGATTTTATAGTTGTAACTTTTTGTTTCAGGGTGCGTTTTAACCAGAGATGTACTAGGTACATTGCTAAGCTAAGTACCCACTAATAGAAGCGCTTGATTTTCATAGCTTATAACGCTAGATGTTAGACCAAGAGCTCCTATATTGGTGGATTTTAGCAGTAGCTAAACAAACAAACGTAGCACGTCTCTAATGGAAATGCACCCTTATTTCATTCTTTAAGGCTACCTTTTCATCATAGATGTGCTACATAATACGTTGCTAAGCTACGGTGGTGTGTTAAACCCACCAACAGCAGTGTTTAATATATTCATAGATCAGTGTGGCTAGCATGCGCACTACGAGTAAAATTGTGTCTTCCCGTTATCTCTATTTGTCTACCGGAGCTAACATGGTTACTTGTCCCGGCCGGCAACTACAACATCTCTCTCTCTCATCGCGAGATAATCTCGTTGTGCGCATGCTAAGCACACTGATCGCTAGATGTTAGATCAAGCGCTCCAATTGTTGGGCTTGACAAACATCCCGAAGCTTAGCATCTCTGGTGGAAACGCACCCTAAAACAAAAAATGAAACTATAAAATCTCTCTATTAGGTCTGATAAGAATTTTACCGAAGAGGTAGGTATACCTTCAATTTTCGTCTACCATCCGTTTTACGATGATCATAAAGAAAATTGTCCATAAAAGTAAATAATGTTCCCCGTATGGACCTACTGATTACGCTATACGAATACTGAACACGATTTCGAATAAGTCATTGAAAGTGATGGGTAATATAAATCTGTGCTAAGTTATAACTCAAGTTTAGTTACTGAGTAGATAATATAGTTAATTCGAGCAAATAAAATAAAAAGGTGGAAGCGTGATAGACCTCCTGTACGGGATCGCGGGTTCGATCGGTCATGCACCTCCAACTTTTGGAAGTTATGTGCGTTTTGAGAATTTTAAATATGACTTGCTTCAAAAGTTGAAGGAAAACTTCGTGAAAAAACCTGCATGCCTGAGAGTTCTCGAAGGTGTTCTTCATAATGTTCTCGGAGGTGTGTGAAGTCTGCCAATCCGCACTTGGCCAGCGTGGTGGACTTTCACCAAACCCTTATTCCGAGACGACTCATGCTCAGTTTTGCAAAAATGAGCTAAGTTTTAATTTTGGCCCTCCTAATTTTACTGCATCCGTTACATTTAAACATTTTATTTTGCTTTTTCCTAAAATGCCATAAACATATTATTATAACAATTACAATTTTACAATTTTTATTTCATTTATTTGTTTGAAACACACATTACAATATTTTCAGTTATAACTATTGGGGCAGTGGTTTCCACACTAGGATTCCCTGTATCGTGGAAACCACTTCCTTCCGAGGGTAGGTAACAACAGAAAAAAAAACTTAAAAATAATTACAAAAATGTGAACGTACAACTGATACAAACTATACTCATAATTATTTAATCAATACATTGATTAATGCTTCTTTGTTGGGTTAGTGTATGTGTGTGCGTGTGTGTATGTGTGTGTGTGTGTGTGTGTATGTGTGTGCGTGTATGTGTGTGTGTGAGTGTGTGGGTGTGTGTTACTGTATTATATTTTTTAGTATTTTTTCCGTGTCTTCGTAGGTGAGTTCTTTTAGCCATTTGTTTATGGTTTTTTTACATGTATACCGTGACATTTTTATGATTTTGAGTGCTCTATTGACTTTGGTATATAGAAATGGTCCAGAAAAATGGAAACATCTACGTGCCCACTGTGTGCGTAATAAGGGGCACCTCCACCTCTGGAGACGCGAGCGTGTAATTACTGTTAAGGCTGCCGATTTGTGGAATCTCAGAATAACAGACTTAATATATAATTGTCTGACGCGCAAATATCCGCACTCTGAGTAAAGGCTATCAGTGGGGTGACGGTAAGGTTTTTTATAAGCAGTCTTTAAGACAGCACGTTGGGAACGTTCTAGTTTCAGCAAATAAGTTTTTCCAGCTCCACCCCACGTAGGCAAGCAGTAGTTTAGTAATGGTTCACAAAATGATAAGTAAACAAGCTTTATCACCTCTGCATCAGCCACATTTCTCAGCCTTTTGAATATAAACATGAATTTGCGTAGCCTACCACTTAGAGCGTGTACTTGCTTATCCCACCGAAGGTATTCATCTAGCACTACTCCTAAATATTTTAAGTCACTGCGACCTGTTCGATTATAGGACAATCGCAATTTTTACTGTGATAGTTGGAACATAAATGTAATTTAATATTTAATTGTTCTATTGGGTCAGTTCTGCTAGAAATTTTAAAACTAATAAATTTTGTTTTATTCGTGTTGATAGTTAGTAGGTTATATAGTTAGTAGGTATTATGATGTCATATTATAGTAAAACTATTCCGTCCCGGATGAATTTCTGACTTTCATGTGCTCAGAACGTCATAAATATCCGTAACAACTTCCGGCCACCGTCCAAAATAAAAAAAACAGTATATATAAAAGAACCTGTATTTTGCAAGAAGTTAAGAACTTGGAGTTACTTAGTATTTTTAGCGACTCGTAAATTTTACACTGCGGAATTATAATAATATTTTCTAACTAAATCTTGACTGATAGAAACAGTATATTGTGTGCCTAGGGGTGAAACAAGACGATTTAGACTTCGGGTGATGCCAGCCCTCGCTTCGCTCAGGCTTAAGCAACTTCACCCTCGTCTGAAATCATATAAAGTCTATTACCTCCCGAAATCCCTGCCCTAGGGCAGAAAACGATGATTTTCTACCCCCTGAATGGCGTATTCGTCTGAAATGGACTAGTTTCGGGTGGCTCAACAGGCATTGAAACTCGCTTTTTTAATGCAGGTTATATGAAAACTATTGTTCCCAGCTTTGATGACAAATATTACGTGCGATGTCCAACTGTTTTGTGTTTTGCCCGTAGTCCGAGTTATTATAATACAAACTAGAACAAAACTACATACACAATATTATCACCGTCCAGTTTGTAAAGAACAATGTAAACTAAGTTATTTTGATGACCAACCACATATTATGATAACCAAATAAGCGTGAAAGTGTGCTCTCCGTGTTCTATTGTTTTGTGGTTTTGTCTGCCTGTAACATTAGGTACGTACTTATAATTATAGCACTAAGTATGAGCATATTTTTTTCTGCTGTATATTTTCACACCTTCAAATAATTTACTTAACTGTTGAAGTACGAACTCAGTACGAAACTAAAAACGTAGGTATAGGCTACTATCACAGACTTAGTCTAAAAAGTTATCTTGTTCTTTCTAATAAACCTACTAAACTTACGCTGTTTTACTAGCATGATCGAAAGTCTACTGTTTGTTACACTACTACTTTAGAACGATCGCGAGTAATTTACGCGTAGGTATCCACTGGGAAGATGTGCTCTTTACTGTGTCTTTACCGTCGAAACTATTCATTAGAAATGTCTTAAACCTTTGGATGCACTCCTTTCAAAATGAAAAATATAAAATTAAAATTTTACTGTTTGGAGCAGCACTGCCAAAAAAAAAAGATGAAAATCAGCGAAATTGTGGACCTCTCCTTTTAAATTCGTTTTTAAACTTTGGGATTTTCAACAATTTTATTTTGAGTGGCTGCGGTACTTTTTAAGCCACTAAAGTACACCATAATATCGTTTTGTTTTAGGTTAATTACCAGTTGCTAAACTCATTCAAACACAAAATTTTGTTCGCTTATTTGCACTTTACGCGTTTACATACCTAAAGCTAAGCCCGCGTTAGCCATGTAAACAATAGTTCTTTAAATAAGTATTCTAATACGCAATATGGAGATGAGTTTTAAAAGAATTTATATGACTGTCTTAAAGTTTTAACCAATATTTACGAGAATTTTGAGATATCAAAATAATTAGGAAACAATCATTAATATTGCAATAAAGCACTTTTCACTTACATAAATATATAGAAAATAGTTTGTTGATAATATTATATGTTATAGTCTAAAGCGAGTGTGGGCGCTTCGCGATTGACCTAGGCAATCCTCAGAAATGGCCAGAGCGCTTGGTCCAAAGCAAAAACTTCGACTTTCAGAGAAATCTCGACGTGCCTAAATTTCCAGTCAAAAGCCGAAACTCCATTTTGCCGATTCGCCTTTGGACTAGGTAATCCTGAATAATGCGTTTGAGCTAGTTTATACTTTGAATACAGTAATTTTTTGAAATTTTTATGTTTGTTGTTAATAGGTGACATTCTATAAAATTTGATACGTCAGCGTAAGTATTTTGCCTTTGCCTTGTGATACTGATGTCCGAAATATTTCCGAAAACATAATTATATTTCTGCACAATAGTGTTGAATTGCAAATTAATTTGAACTGCAGATAGTATTCATACAGTTGCTTGTCAATTTAATAGTGGATAAACTAGTGATTTTATTGAATAAAGCTCTGGAAAATTTATAATTTTTATTAAAAAAGACATTTTGTATTTTACATTACTGTATTAGGCATTAGGTTGTATCCCGGGAAAGGACATAGGCTATATTTTATTCCGCAAAATTCTGCGGGATTTGAAAACTTAATCCACGCGGACAAAGTCGCGGGTATCATCTAGTTAAGAATAATATAATTCTAAAAAGTTGATAAGTACTACTAATAAATAACGTGTTGTGATATTTTTAAAATTAAATGTTATCATAATAAATGTTAGGTTTTTAATCGTTACAACAATCTTTGGCTAAGTTAGACGTAAACAATATATTCATCAAAGAGTTCAATACTTTTAACCTCAGACTGGCTTATCACTAGTGGATACCCAGACACTACTACTAGCACCTTGTTTGTATGCTTCAAATATGTATGACTGCATTATGACTGCATTATGCAGTATGACTGCATTAGCTGCCGAAAATTAAGGAGTTCCCCCGGGAAACAAAAAACCTTGACCCACACGGACGAAGTCGCGGGAATCATCTGATGACCTAATAAGTGAAATTGTAAAACATGAAAAAATAAAAAGCTGTAAGATATAAGTGACCTAGTTAAGGTGTAAAAGCCGAAATTTTTGCGTTGGACCAAACGCTCTAGCCATTTCTGAAGGCTAATCGCGATGCGCCCGCACATCGGCTTTGGACTATAACAAATTTATTTTGGTTAATATATTATTATTAATTAATTGAGAATGCTGTGTAAGAATGTCATCCATAACTTAACAAAATATTTATAGCTGTATACACCCGCTCATAATAGCTGCTAAAGGTTGTTCCTATGAGGGTGGCGTGTTCAATATTGAACAAACCCTCTTTAATAAATAAAAATTAAAAAAAAAAACTAAAGCTTCTTTGGTATCCAAATGCTATCCAATCATTTTGTCTATTAAAAAATAGTACACTCATTATTTATTGAATACTCACCACTCTGGGACAGTTCGTGTCGTACAACCGGTCATACAAATATTGCCTCGACTCAATATTCTTCAACACTTTCGGCCTGGTGACTTTACGAGGTAACCTCTTATCCAGCTTAGTTATTTGTATCTTAACTTCATCCGGTTTCCCGTTCACGCCAATTTGTTCATTACCTATCTCGGTCAAAACAAGATGGTCGATAGGGCATGCTTCCTTAGCTATTTCTCTAATGAGGTTTTCATCATGCGCTATTGCTTCTAAAGTATTATTTATGACGGTGTCGGAATTTTTTATTACACCAGGAGCCATTTTTTGGCTTCTTCACCTGTCGATGATCACTCGTAGTGTATGATACTAGTTTGTGTGGGTCACAACTCACAACTATACAAGTTACGGGTTTGAGACGCATTCGCGGCGAACTAATCATAAGTAGGTGTCACCGTTGTATTTATAACAGTTAATTTTATCGTCTTTGGCGAGCATATAGTATCTAATACTTTGTTTTTAATATTTACAAACAATGATACAGGATACGTATCTAGATCAGGCAACTGAAAGCTTATCAACAGCGTGATTCGTGACGTTGAAGTAAAGAAAGTTTGCAATAAAACTCGACATTGGTGTTGATTTTCAAGGGCAGCTATATTAGGTTTCTGTAGTGAACAAGGGACTCTTAAACTTAGTCACGGTAATATTATAATATTACCGTGACTTAGTCGTGATGTCGATTAGTATGTCTGTATATCACAGTCTTTGTTATCAAAAACTATTTTGTTCAACCAACTGTTACCTATTCTGTGGTTCAACGTAATTTGAACAACGAGCATACAATACCTATTAAATATTGATATTTTATATTAAAACTGTATAATATAGGCCACAGTTTTAGAAACTTACCTAATAGCTGATCATATTTTTATTTTAAAAACTTTAGTGCCAACGCACGCAATCCTAGTGGATTGAGGGCATTTGACGGAATGAAGTGGAGTCAAGTTTTTTTGTTTACTAGTTTATGCTATTTGAACATAGAAACATTATGAAACAAATTACTTAGATACAATTTAAAAGTATACCATTATTTTGGGCATGCATAGGCACCCAAATGTCACGGGTCACCCCCATAATTTTAGGTATCAAAAGTCAAGAAGTGAAAAGAAAAAAACTCTAATAAACTTGTACAAGTGTTTTCATATCGTCAAGTGAATCACGTACGGGACACGGACCAACCATGATATTATTGATATTATTAAGTACTTGATCGGAATGCTAAAGTAAATAGTTTACTGTCAAGGAAGAACGCTGAACCTGTGCTGCCGGTGTGTGTTGCGTCTTTTTGTATCCTTTTAAAAAAACATTAAGAATGCCAACAAAGCGAGTAACGTAATTCCACCGAAAAAAGAGAAACAATTTGTATCGCAGAAAATGAAACCTTTCGCCCCACTCGCTTTCGGAAATGAAAATAATGATGTTTTTATATTTGGTCCCACGCCGAGGGTCAGCTTTGACTATTATAATATTATTATGGTTCATAAAGCGATTGTTTCGTACAGTCATAACACTTATAATAAAACTGGTCAAGTTAGTGTTGGAACACGCATTTACTTACAGGTTCTGTGTCGAACTATCTACTTAGTTACGAAAAAACTTGGGCGGCCATAAATTTATAAGCGATAGGCATCGATATATATGTAGGCACTAGATAGGCCCTTACATAGAAAAAAAATTGGGCGCCCGACCTGTAGAGCGCGCTCCACACCTGTCTTATGCCGTCATAAGCCTGTCTTTGTCCCCGCTATAGCGCTGTCTCGCTTTTCAGTCTAGATGATGTTAGTAAAATAAGTTCACATTCTTTGTTTGACAGGGCCCGTCTATGTTTTTTTTAATCGTATGGCGTTTAGTCGCCTGCAAGTTGCTCGTTTAGCATCACTCAGGGGACACGTGCAGGGAGGTAGAAGATGGGTAGAAGGAAGTTCCTGCGGACGTGAGCGACGGGGAATCCCCCGTCTATGTTAATTGATGAGGTCGCTGGCAGTAAGTAGTTTTTTTCATAAACACATAATAACCAGGATCAAGAAGTTTAATCCGCTATAATCCGCGCTAAAACAGATAAATCTATGTGGTACCACAATCAGTAAACATGCGGTATGCACCGCCCGCCCCTCTACTTCTAAACATAACGGAAAATTAAGCCCAAGATCAAACAACCAATATGCACCACCACCATACCACACCAGTTCGCCACACAAATCTTCCAAAGCATTCTTATAATTTCTATATAATAGTGTATAAGGCCCTATTGTAGAGCGGTGCTGCTACATAGCGGCTGCAATGAAGGTTTGAGTCTCCGCCACGGTAACTTTCCTACGGTAAGGGAGTAGGGATGTAAAAAGATTGAAGTACGTTTCAGCAATTGGAAGTCGGAAATAATATCCTAACCGGTTACAGAAGTTGACTATTAATTATATTAAGACATTACAATTAAACAAATACAATAACGATGATCACGTTTTGCAAACACAGAAGTCTATTTATAAACAATTTCATTGGTTGTAGTATTTAAACAATTGATCCTACTTTCTTCAATTGCTGATCAAACAACACGTGCACCGAGCACCGTGATTAGGTTTTCTACATATTTGGCTATCGCAAAACAAATATTTTCCTCGCAAATAAACATTACTGTCATCGAAGATTACCTTAATCATATACTTATCGGTTGTGTAAACTGGCTATACCGAATCATGTGCTAGCTAGACACTCGTCGTCGTCGTCAACCGATTGATGTCCACAGCTGGACATAGGTCTCCTGTAGGGTCCTCCACAAGCCACGGTCTTGCGCCGCCTGGATCCAGCGACTCCCTGCGACTCGCTTGATGTCGTCTGTCCACCGCGTGGGGGGTCTGCCGACGCTACGCCTTCCAGTGCGGGGTCGCCATTCCAGCACCTTTGGACCCCAACGTCCATCGGTTCTCTGAACTATGTGCCCCGCCCATTGCCACTTCAGCTTCGCAACTCTTCGGGCTATATCGGTTCTCCTACGGATCTCTTCATTCCTGATTTGACACACAGTCGTAGGGACACTCACAGCATAGCGCTCTCCATCGCCCGCTGAGTGACTCTGAGCCTTCTTATCAGGCCCATAGTCAGCGACCATGTCTCGGATCCGTAAGTCATCACTGACAACACGCACTGTTCGAAGACTTTGGTCTTCAGACACTGAGGGATTTTGGACGAGAAGACATCTCGGAGCTTCCCGAACGCAGCCCAGCCGAGTTGGATTCGGCGGTTGACCTCCTTCTCGAAATTGGACCTACCCAGCTGCACCGAATACACACTACAGTACATTGACATAATGTACTATCATCCAGATCATATACTGGGTCACGGGAACTCCTTAATTTTCCGGGATAAAATGACAACATTTTCATTTCTTCGTTATTTATGAGTAAAAGTTCAAATTTTGTAAATATAATGTTTAGTGTACCTTTTATGGAATGTATTATGTGCGAAGCCGAGATGAATCAACTAGGTAATACAACCCATATACTTCCATACTTATGCATATTATAAATGCGAAAGTGTGTCTCTCTATCCGTCTGTCGGTCTGCTACGCTTTCACAGCCCTTCTGTTCAACTGATTTTGATAAAATTTGGTATAGGGCGGTAGGTTGGCTTTCTGGGGAAGGACACAGGCTACATTTTTTCCGCGGGAATCAAAAAAACTAAATCCACGCGGACGAAGTCGCGGGCGTTATCTAGTTATTAATATTTTCGTTCAACGTTTCTGATAAATTATAACGTGTCGCCATAAGTGATACCTACCCGCGTAAAGCTTTGTTCCTATCCGATGGGTATTAATAAAAAAGTTAATCGTGCGTGTAAGCTCAATAAACCGTGATCGGTGAACTATAGAGAGAACAAAGATTTACACCCGCAGTCAAGTACTAAATATAGATAACCTATAATTTACACTAGTTAGTTAGTAACCTAGTTTATAGTTTTAACTTTACTTGTATTTTTTCATGTGTGCAATAATAGTAGTTTATGCAACTGTCATATAATGAAGGGTTTTAAAACACGAGTGTGAGTTTATGAAACGAGCGCAGCGAGTTTCATAATAGTAACGAGTGTTTTAATACCCGTGTTATATGCAGTTGCATACACTACTTTATCTTCACTAATGCAATTTATCAAACAACAAGAGTAAAAGCTGACAATACAAAACACATTGCGAAACATTAAATTCACGCGTACGTGTATTGTCACAGTGAACTTGCCGCCATTAAAATCTAACCAATGAGAGCGCAGCTGCGCGCGCAGGGCCAATCAGGAGCGAGCGCGCGCTGTTCGTTTTTTATTTAATTGGCACAAGATCTTACCAAAGAGTTTTGTGTATGTAAGTTTAGTAGTTTCGACGAAGTTTTCACGTATAACCCAACTGTTTTGAAAAGCCAGCCTAATATCAAAATTTTATACAACTTGTATGAGGATTTTGACATAAGGCTCGCCAGGTTAATTGGTCGCGTTTTATTGATGTTATAATGAGATTTTACGATATCGATGTGGATATTATACCATCATGTGAAATTGCTTAAATTGAGTGTTTTGTTATCTGCGCTATAACAGTAGTAATTATAAGTCAAGTATTGGAAACATAAGTAGAATGTTATAACATTAACCTATTAAGTAATACTAAAAGTAATTAATAATATATAATATAACAGCTATAACGAGAAAACACATTATTGTTAAAAGATTAAAACAGAACAGCCTGTATCTCGGATATCCAAAGTCCAAACGCTCCGGTGCTCAGTACTCGTACGTCGTGCATTGTTTTACTGAAATACCCTACAATTTTATTTTATTATGTATGATGCCGTTTGTTTACTTTATATCACTTTTTGTTCAATTGTTTCGTGTACTTTTACCTAATTGTTTAATGTTAAGTTAATGTTATTTTATTTGTCCGCATAATACGTGTATTTATGTAATAAGTAGATCTAAGAGGAATGTGCAGCCCCCAGACAAGACGACAAGGCTTATGGGGTGCTAAGAAACCATGAAAATGTAAAAAATTCTTTCATAATAATAAATAAATTGGAAATTGGAAATTAGTGTAGATAAAGTATTTATCTATCTATCTATAGATAATATTCTCAGTATAATACTGTACTTATTAGATTTCAAGTTTAGCTGATTAAGTTAATTTTATGGCTAAATTTTTATAATATGCCTACTGATATTTTTCCAATAAATAGTGGTAGAGCAAGATCCCGCGACGATCGACCTACGTTATTTTATTAAAGCTGACATTTTTTGTATGTATGTCTCTAATGCCCGGGATACACGAGGCTAGTTTTTCAAGCTAGGATAGCAAGCTAGTGTCAGTAAGCTAGCAAGCTAGTACTTCTGGCTTCGTGTAGACAAAACTAGCTTCATTTCTGAGCTAGTAAGCTAGTAAGCTAGTTTACAAGCCAGGATAGTTTTTAATAGGATGGAGTTCTATTTTTTAGGATAGTAGCGCCCCCCACCACTGATTTTACTATCCTGGCTTGTGTACTAGCTTCATGTGGCCGGCGAAGCTAGTTTTCAGTTGGCTAGTAAGCAGGAACCACGCGTTTTGTTTATTTTTTGGCGTTAGAAGACTCAACAGAATATCAAACAAATCAGGCGTCATTCGCAAAATACTCTTATATTCGTCTAAATCTTCATTGCGAAATTCTTCCAATAGTAAAGCAGATGATCCACGTTCATCTCTTCTTAAAATCCACGGTCTTGTCCACACCCGTTTTTGTAACTCTTCTTCTAGTTCGTCTAGTGCGAATTGGCACAGATTTCGAAGTAACTCCTTCAGTCGAATAGTGTTTCTTTTTCGCATGCAGCTCATTTTGGACGTGTGGTCACCTCAGTTACTGCAATAGTACTAGCTTAAAATAATCCTAGCCTCATGTCAACAGAACTAGCATGTTCCAAGCCAGGTCAGCAAACCAGAACAGTACTAGCTTGCTATCCTAGCTTGAAAAACTAGCCTCGTGTATCCCGGGCATAATAGAGGTAAAAAACGATCCCCGATTATGAAGTTTGGATCGCGGTTGCTTTGGAAGGTATCAGGTAAAAAAGGTGGCACCTCAAATTCTTTAAAGCATTAAGCTCCGTTTTTTTTATATTTTGCTTTGGATTAATACTTATTAGAAACCACGTTGTCCATTGTCAGACACCTAGTACGATTGCAACCCCCTGTCAGACACCCTGTTGTTTTACAATTTAAGAGTGTTGTTAACAAAAAACGGACTGGGTTGGAAGTAATATGGCAGGGTTTATTCCAAAGACATCCCCCAACAGATGTAAATATTCATTGGGTGTCGTATTCATAACTCATCAGCATAGTAGCCCTCTTAGACCGGGAGATGGTCGTAGGTGATAGTCTCCCATTTTCTACTGCATGCCTTTTTAAGAGTTGATAACTAACCCTAAAATATGAAAGATAGAGGGGTTACTAGCCCTTGCGCGCTTGCACGTCATAAACAAAATGGCTTCTCTTTGTGACAGAATTTTAGATTTTGCCGTGACATTATACTGCATGCCTTTGTAATATAACGTAGTTGGAACAAATTTAAGCTATAATAATTGATGGCATGCAATTCGCAACGGCCGACGGGGCTCAAACGGTTACGTAGAAATGTAAAAAAAAATAGAACATTTCCGTGTTTACAAATTGCATGCCATTGTAAAAAATTACTTTTTTTATCTCAAATATACTCTACGAAAATTGGCATGCACCCCTCGTATGACCAAGGGTGGAAAATATTAGGAAAATGTTGTGAAAATTCAATACAGCTTTTCCGTGATTTCAAACTACTTCTAATAAAGATAAACATTAATTTAATGACCAAATAATTCTGAAATACAAATGGCATGCATGTTGCTCATGATCATTATATTATAAATAATAACAAAAGTTGCAAAAATTTAATAAACATTTCCGTGTTTTTTATTTGCATGCCGTTTTGTATTTCATAAAAACGTATTATTTTAAGTATATACCGAAAATGGCATGCGTATTAAATAATACCATCATATTTTAAATAATAATGAAAGTTGCAAAAAATTTAATAAACATTCCGTGTTTTTAATTTGCATGCCGTTTTGTATTTCATAAAAACATATTATTTTAAGTATATACCGAAAATGGCATGCGTATTAAATAACACCGTCATATTTTAAATAATAACAAAAGTTGCAAAAATTTAATAAAAATTTCCGTGTTTTTAATTTGCATGCCGTTTTGCATTTCATAAAAACATATTATCAAATAAATATTATAAATGTGAAAGTTTGGATGTATGGATGTATGTTTGTTACTCAATCACGCTCCAACGGATGAACGGATCTGGATGAAATTTGGCATAGATATAGATTATAGTCTGGAATAACACAGAGGCTACTTTTTATCCCGGAAAATTAAGGAGTTCCCGCGGGAACCGAAGAACGGAACCGAAAAACCTCGATCCACGCGGACGAAGTCGCGAGCGTCAGCTAGTTTTAAGTATATATCGAAAATGGCATGCGTATTAAATAACACCATCGTATTTTTAATAATAATGAAAGTTTCATAAAATATGTGAACCATTTCCAGTGTGAAACAGAGATCAGAGATTTGGATTTTGGCGCTAACCCATCACCTACCTAGCCACGTTTCCGCGGGAACTCCTTAATATTCAGGGATAAAAGTAGCCTTTATGCTATTCTATATACTTAGCAGACTATAATCTATATCTGTGCCAAATTTCATGCAGATCCGTTCAGCCGTGATTGAGTAACAAACATCCATCCATCCATCCATACATACATCCATCAAAACTTTCGCATTTATAATATAACTAGACTAGTACCTAATCTACATAATGTCAGTAGAATATTATAGTTCTTACTTCTTATTACAATACTAGCTGATGCCCGCGACTTCGTCCGCGTGGATATACCAAGATTCATCGAAATAACTTGAGAAATGATGGACTTTTATACAAACTTTCAACCCCTATTTCACCCCTTTGGGGGTGGAATTTTGAAAAACTGTGAAACACGTATGTTTTCATTTTTAACCCGCAGCTCATATACCAAGTTTCATGGATATAACTTGAGAAATGAAGGACTTTCATATAAACTTTCAACCCCTATTTCACCCCTTCGGGGGTAAAATTTGCGAAAACTGTGAAACACGTATTTCTTCATTTTTAACCGGTAGCTTGTATACCAAGTTTCATCGATATACCTTAAGAAATGAAGGACTTTCATACAAACTTTCAACCCCTATTTCACCCCTTTGAGGGTAAAATTTTGAAAAACTGTGAAACATTTATTTCTTTATTTTTAACCGGTAGCTTGTATAGCAAGTTTAATCGATATCACTTGAGAAATGACGGACTTCCATACAAACTTTCACCCCCTATTTCACCCCCTTAGGGGTGGAATTTTGAAAAACTGTGACACACGTACTTCTTTATTTTTTGCTGTAAGCCAAAATAAAAAGTTTCGTTGATATAACTTGGTAAACATCTTGAGAAACGAAGGACTTTCACACCAACTTTCATCCCCTATTTCACCCTTTTGGGGGTCGAATTTTCAAAAACTGTGAAACACATATGTCTCCATTTTCAACTCGCAGCTCATATATCAAGTTTCATGGCTATAACTTGAGAAATTAAGGACTTTCATACAAACTTTCAACCCCTATTTCACCCCTTCGGGGGCAGAATTTCGGAATAAAAAGTATCCTATGTCCTACCTCGTAGTATGGGCTCAAATGGGCGCAAAAAAAAACAGGGAAATGTTCTTTATTTTTAATTTTCGTTAAAAAACCTTTTTTTAATTTTATTTTTGCACATTTTTTATGTCAGGCTTGTGTAATATGCATGCCATTTTTTTTATCAACTTAAAATAATGTTTTTTAATGAAATATTGAATGGCATGCAAAATAAAGTCACGGAAATTATATCAGCGTTTTTTGCAATTTTCGTCATGCATGCCACTAATTTACAACTTTCTGTTGTGCATGCCAAATTTGCTAACGTCAAGTAATTATAAAAAACTAAGTATTGTTCAAATGGCATGCAGTTTGAAATCACGGAAAAGCTGTATTGAATTTTCACAACATTTTCCTAATATTTTCCACCCTTGGTCATACGAGGGGTGCATGCCAATTTTCGTAGAGTATATTTGAGTTAAAAAAAGTAATCTTTTACAACGGCATGCAATTTGTAAACACGGAAATGTTCTATTTTTTTTTACATTTCTACGTAACCGTTTGAGCCCCGTCGGCCGTTGCGAATTGCATGCCATCAATTATTATAGCTTAAATTTGTTCCAACTACGTTATATTACAAAGGCATGCAGTATAATGTCACGGCAAAAACTAAAATTCTGTCACAAAGAGAAGCCATTTTGTTTATGACGTGCAAGCGCGCAAGGGCTAGTAACCCCTCTATCTTTCATATTTTAGGGTTAGTTATCAACTCTTAAAAAGGCATGCAGTAGAAAATGGGAGACTATCACCTACGACCATCTCCCGGTCTATCTAGCTGCATATTGATTACTAGCTGATGCCCGCGACTTCGTCCGCGTGGATTGAGGTTTTTCGGTTCCCGCGGGAACTCTTTAATTTTCCGGGATAAAAAGTAGCCTATGTGCTATTCCAGACTATAATCTATCTCTGTGCCAAATTTCATCCAGATCCGTTCATCCGTTGGAGCGTGATTGAGTAACAAACATACATCCATACATACATCCATCCATCCAAACTTTCGCATTTATAATATTTATTTGATTATTTGATGCGTTTGGTAACTCTGGTATGTTACTGCAGCTCTATGGTTATAAGTTGGACCGCTTAGTTAATTGTGCTTAGGTACATACTTAATATTACTTATTTTTCTTTTAAATTGTTCCTATAAAACAAGGTTTTCATAATATTTTGGTTGTTGAAATGTAATTTAAGTATTTAATACCTACTCACGAATTCAACTAGATCTTTGAAAATTAAAATAAAATTAAAAATATTGTGGAATATCTATGGAAAACAATATACAAACCAACTACTAGAAACAACTCGATTAATTTTCAATACATACTGCTCGAGTTCCCATGCATCCCTTTCCGATATCTCTTACGAGATATCGGAAAGCGTATTTCATAACAAATCACCTCAGATATCCGCTCAAGTATTAATACGTTTGCCGCTTCTGAAATGTTAGCAGATCTATCGCGGGCCGACCGTGCTGTAATTAATATTTCAGGTGCATTCCAAAGGTGGTCGATTCAAAAACCTCTTAAGATAGCAGTCTTAAAAAAACTTTCAGGAAGTATCTCAGTAAGATTCAATCATTTATCTATACTAATTTTATAAATGCGAAAGTTTGGATGTATTTATGTATGGATGGATAGATGTTTGTTACTCAAATATCTTCCCGGAATGGCTAAACGTATCTGAATGAAATTTGACACAGAGATAGATTATAGTCTGGAATAACACATAGGCTACTTTTTATCCCCGACAATATAATAGTTCCCGCGGGAACCAAAAAACCCCAATCTACGCGGACGAAGTCGTGGGCATAAAAAACTCTTGGTAGTACACGAATAAAACTCTTGATAGTTTTAGCGCGACATCTTTATGAAATTTCACTATATATTTAAAAGATGTTGGTCATTTCGATCAATAAACGATTAGTTTACACTAGTTCCTCAAAATAAGGCTAAACAAGATAGTAAGCGCTATCACTCGAATATAATCACGTGAAAGTAGATATCCTTACTTCAATATTTGCAGTGGTGTTATCAAAGTGCAACTGCAAACTAACCGACAACACCATGTGATTTGAACAAATAAGCAGTAAGTGTGACTAGGTATGCGTAACTGTTTCCGCTATGTACATCATAATATTTATATACACGCATGCTCGAGTTCCAGTCTACCAGACACTTCATGGCTGCCTTTCCACCAGAGATAAGCTAGGTTGCTAAGCAACGAATGAGTGACTAATCTTATACAGTCCGTCAAAATTATCTGCTGGTGGCCAAAAAAAAATTGGTGTCTTATTTGAGGGGCAAAAAAACAAATTTATATGCCCCTCAATTAAGTTTTTGGAGTGAAAACTTCTTTAACCGCGTTGTGCACTTTTTGGTAGGGGGTAAACTTGCGGATTCGCGTCACCGACATGCGACATGCTTGTTGCGTGTTGTTACGAAGGATAAAGGTCTTAAATATAAAATATACTACATTATTTAAATAAAAATAAATAAAAATAAGTATATGTATATTTAAAATAATTAAAATATATATTATATATTAAATATTCGTTTCATCGTTAAAATTGGCAGTCCCTATGACCACAGGGTAGATAAACCTGCCAATTTTTTAATTTTTTTTTGCAGCGATCTAGTAGCGACATTGATGTAGAATTTTAGTACCAGTAGCGATATTATCTACTAGCGACGCTGTCACTGGGTCATATAAGTTTGTGGGACTATAGTAATATTTCTTTTCTTTTTTCAATGTCTGCCCTCTCCTAAGAGACCTAATAATTATTCAACCTAAACCTGTTTAATCATTAAAATGTCGTTCAGATTTAAGTGTCGAAATATTTTATTTTTTTGGATCGGACACTTACATAAAAGATCTGCCACAAAAAGGAAAGATTACAAAGACACAAATTGCCTCGGGCAAAACTGGGCGACTTAAGGTCCATGATATTTAACCCATTTCAAAGAAAGTTTGCAAGAATACGTGAAGGTACGTGTAAGGGTAAAAAGCTCGACCTTTCACAAGTAATCCTTACATCTCGTGTGTTTTATTGCCTTACTTTTATGAAATATTTTTCGCTACTTATTCATTTAGCCCATTACTGAAATTGATGAACATACTTAATGTTATATTTTGCTGAAAGCTAGGAAAACTTTTGTACAAAAATAAAAATCAGTCATTTTTTGAAAATAAGAAAAGGGTAATAAGGGCTATGAGAAGTTTCGGTTCTCAGTAAGTATGCTCTTTAATTTTATTGAGGCAACTTCAAATGCTGTAAAGTCACAATATTATAATCTCATATCTACTAAGTATAGCTTTCTGTTTAACATATATCTGCTTACCAAGATAGGTGATTAAGGTTTTTTTGATTCCCGTGAACACATTTTTACCCTATGTTCTTCGGAAGAACTTCTTCCACGGGATGAAATCTAACCTTGTACGAAATATCGTCAAAATCGGTTGAAAATATGGGCCGTGAAAGCGTAGCAGACAGACAGACAGATAGACAGACACACTTTCGCATTTATAATATTAGTATGGATATGGAATTCAAACGGCTCTTTATTAGAAAGCACTACCGTCCACTCATGACCGCATTTATATTTATTTCATCATTAAGTCCTATGTGCCCCCTTCGCGGGGCAGAGGGCAGACACTACTCTTTTCCAAGCCGATCTGTCGGACGTGGTCGGACGCCTCATGCTTTAGCTCGCCCCACGTAAGGCCAATCTTTTTCGCCTCATCAAGTATAGTACGCCGCCAAATTTTTTTTGGCCGTCCGCGTTTTCTTTGACCTTGCGGGTCCCAAATTGGGACTCCCAATTCAACGCCTGCTTGGGTATATTTATTTTGTTACTCGATTATATTTAGATTTTTATTAAATTGAATATAAAAAAGCTCAGAAACCCTAGGAAGATATATCCCCCAATTAAATATTAATAATTAATTTCTATAAAAAAAAGAATAATTTAACGTAACTTGACGTCGACAAAACAGATTTATGATTTCGGGCTCATGATTTATATGTCAATCTAGATCCTTTCCCCAATTACTACAAATAATGGACACAGGCTAAGGGACAAGATAAATACATTTTGCCCCGAACAAAAAACAAAGGTTGTGGCTGAGGTACTTTTCGCTATTTGTCTGTGTACACAGATACCTACTCGTATTAGCGAACGTCCGTGATTTCGTGACCGTGGGAATTTCAAAAAACCGGCCAAGTGCGAGTCAAACTCGCGCACAAAAGGTTCCGTACCACAATTGCGTATTTGACTACTAGTGAAATAATATTTTTTTTAGTGATTATATTAATTAAAGGATCTCCCAAAAGTCGTAATATCCACGTCCCCTGCTAGTTTTATTTTGAATAACCATTTTAAACTATCGATTAAAGTAAAAAAAGTGCGTCGAACTTTGATGACGTCACAATTTAAAATTTCATACAAAATCCATACTAAGCACGCGTTTTGACGTTTGAAAAAACTTGCTGATTTGACTAGTTGTCAAATACCCAATTTACTGAAATTGTTGTAGTAAATAAAACGATAGACGGCCTAACAACGGTAGAAAACAATTCGATACTCCATGAGTACGGAACCCAAATTAACGGTTTTAGGATTCATTCTCGTACTTGAGTTGTGTGAACTTGCTTTCTGCCAAACTTCATGATTCTACGTCAACGGGAATTATTAACCCTATAGGTTTTGATTTGCTGGCGAGCGTGAAAATACTCAAAATATTATGCAAATTAAATGGCTGTATTTTTTTATTGTGTTGACTCAGAAACTTAATTATTTTACACTCCAAGGATCTTTAGACCTTATTATTTGATATTAATTTCAACTTGATACGAGCTCCACACAATCCTGAGAAAAAGGGCATGTCCTGAGAAAAAGGGAAAGGAAAGAAAGGAACGTCTGACAGACAGACAGACAGACAGACAGACAGACGGACGGACGAAGAAGACCACATAGTTCCCCACTGCGTCATGAGGGTCGCGTACATTAGCTTTTGCAGTCTTTGGTCCGTTATCGTACAGTTTAATCAACATTTGATAAGTAAAATCTGGGACCCGAAGTTCATGCGGGCGAACTCTTGGATAACAGATGGTTGTTATTATAATAATAATGTCTTCCCGCCCAAATTTCGGCCACGGCGGCCTATCTCCAGAGAGATTAGCCATCGTCGTGGGAGATATTATAGTGTACTAGTGTGTGCGCATACCCAGGTGCACTCTCTGTTCCTTTACTCTCACAGCCCGATGGGACGGAAAATTTGTTACGACCGGAGAGAGATCAGGTGCAGGACCGACGGCTTTACGTGCTCTCCGAGGCACGGGGGTAAGACACCGCCAACTTCCTTACTCCGGATCAGTACTTAGAATCAGAAAAACCTAATAGGTACTTGTTATGGCCCGGCCCGAGACTCGAACCCGGGACCTCGTCGGCCGCAGTCGAACATGCTAACCACTAGACCAACGAAGCAGTCAAAGTCAAGCAGTTGTTATCCTATCATCAATGAATACTAAACTAATAATGAACGTAGCTTTACGCCAGACCAATATTCATAAGGCTTCAATTAATTCAATTCATGAATCTACTCACGACGTTCGAACTTCGAAATTTGATGTACGAAACTAAAGCAGGATCCTAATAATATACTCAAAGTTAAGTTATTGTAAGTACCTAATATACTCAATGTTATTATGAGTAGAGGTGAGCATTAAAAGTTATAACATTTAATATAACACAATATTATTTTTTAACTTTTAATTTTGTTAATAAATATTGAGATGTTCGTTATAAGTTATAACTATATCGCGTATAGATTTATTGACAACGATCGTTGAGTCTTTTACAGTAAATTGCATAGAAGTTTAGTTGGCTGCCGGACGATGGCGCTGTTACAACATTCAACCAGCAGCCACTTATGTACTGCTTTACCTATTTGTTGTTTTTATAATACAAGGAATTGTGAGCCTTATCCAAATAGAAATAGCTTTTATTATTGAATTTACGTAAAAATAACTTTTAACGTTTAATGATTTCAAGTAAACGTAAACCATTATCAAACTTCAGTTATTATTGAAATGTGTTGTGAATGTTAAATACCTATTAATTTAATGGAAGTAAAATATTTAGTTTTTAAGCTTAAAGTTGTAAAGTGTAACCTTAGTTTAACATGAGTTGAAAGCGGAGTAATGCCGCAATTTGAAACTATTGTGAAGTGCTGAACTCGATCAACTTAAAACACGTTCCAATTTAAAACCTAGGTATTTCATATTGATGTTTTTAAATTCAAATAAATGTAAAAACAACTCAAAAAAACGTTTCATTTCCGAATCCAGTTACATCTTTGCAGTAGGTAAGTAAGTAGGCCTATTACTTAAGTTGTAAAAAATATAACATTCATTCCATTGAACTTTTAACGAAACGAATTAATTATTAAATAACTTTTTAAGATTTGACAACTTTTGAATATTAATAATTGTTATCCATTTAAACTTAAACAGTTATAATTATAACTTTTAATTTAACACGTTAATGTTTTATAACAATAACGTTTTAACAATTAATCTTTTATAACATTTAATCACATCTCTGATTATGAGTAGTAATATACTCAAAGTTTACTGAGCAAGCTGTATCCATTCCGGATGGCAGGTGTAGGTTTTCGATTACATTCAAACTTTACTGATAAAATATGTACTAAATCATACTTACTATGCTAATACGCTTTTTTTCCTTTTGTGTATAATTTAAGTTTTACACCTTTTTATTTTGGTTTTTTAAAGTTAGTTATGTTATATGTAGGTATAGTCTAATTATAAGGCAAAGGGCGCAGCGTAATTTTTTGTACAATCAGTTTTAAAACCGGAGCAAACTGAAAACCAGCGCTGAGCATTGATATCAATGCTCAGCAATGCTGAGTTTGCCTCCTATTGTATATTGTTAGATTATTTCATTTTATTTAGTCGCTGGATTTAGTCGTTAAGTGTTTTGTTTTATTCTAACAATAAGAGACGATAAAGCTTTTATTTATTTATTATTTATTTATTTTAATATCATACTAATATACTAATGACTAATCTATACTTATAATAATTTACTAATATAATCAAATAAATATTATAAATGTGAAAGTTTGGATGGATGTCCAAAATGTGATGTGTGAATGTGTGTGTGTGTGTGGTGTGAAGATGTGATGTGGATGTTAAATAAATAAATAAAATATGTTTCATCTGGTTAACAGATCGGTGAAGGTTGTAGTGTATCCGGCTCTCAAACCATTATGTACCAATGGCATAAAATACTAACGTGGATAGTGGATAACTAAATAATTATTGTGACTCTACTCGACGTTTGAAGTTCAGTGTTCGATGGGCCGACCTAATAATAATTTATCGAGTAAATAAATTCAAGTCCTATTATCGGTTCGACCCTCTCAAATGTAGCGCTGTTCGATTAATAAGCAATTTCGGTGTCCCCAAGGATCCCAGATAAGACACGCGCTGGACAAAAAAGTTTTTAATATTATTATCAGCCATTTTAGATAACAAATAGGTACTTATCTGCTACGATGAATCAAAAATATACGATGGGCACAAAAAATTGTCTGGAGCAAAAAGGCCGTGTATGGTGTAACTCAGTTTTGTATATGTCCGCACTCACTAGAGAGATAGGACAAAACGTTGTTCTCCAACAACGCGGACTTTTCGCGCAGACACTTTTTACTGCCTAGGAAATGTCCTATATCCACCACTATAGCACATTACCGTCCCACAGCTGGGCACAGGCCTCCACTCTCATAGGTGAGAGGGAATTAGAGCTTACACCCACCACGCTGCTCCAATGCGGGTTGGCGGACTTTAACGACTATTATCATGTTAGTGATAATAACCGGGACCGACGGCTTAACGTGCTCTCCGAGGCACGGGGGTGAAACACCGCCAACTTCCTAACTCCGGGCTAGTACTGAGAATAACTAATCAGAAAAATCCAACACTTAATTATGGCCCGACCCGGGATTCAAACCCGGGACCTCGTCAGCCGCAGTCGAACACGATAACCACTAGACCAACGAGGCAGTCCCCTCCCTATATACCTAGTGTAATTTAGCTTTAAATTATTAGTATTGAATCGAAGCAGGCGTTACTTTGCGGAACCACCACCAGGTCAGAGGCTATAGGCTAACTTGAAGTTTTTTTTATCCACTTCAAGTTAGCCCTTGACTGCGATCTCATCTGATATATAAAAATAAATAAATAAAATAAGGTCATACTGCAGGTGTCTCATAAAAGCTAAGTTTTAAGTTTTTAGTTGTTTTGACTCTACCACCGCACCGGTTCGAAAAGCAGATTCTAATGATAAGTGCCGGTAAGAAATTCAACAGTAGGTAGGTACTATTTTCTAAAATCCATACTAATATTATAAATGCGAATCCGTGTGTCTGTCTGTCTGTCTGTTTTCAACCGATTTCGATAAAATTTGGTATACAGCTACATCCCGGGGATGGACAAAGGCTACTTTTTATCCCACAAAATTAACGAGTCCACCCGGGAATTTAAAAAACTTAATCCACTTGGATGAAGTCGCGGGCATCAGCTAGTTCTTTTATAAAGGATTTCTGAGTGAGACGACATAGCGGCATTACTAGT
Organism: Erebia ligea; assembly: GCA_917051295.2. Classification (NCBI taxonomy): domain Eukaryota; kingdom Metazoa; phylum Arthropoda; class Insecta; order Lepidoptera; family Nymphalidae; genus Erebia; species Erebia ligea. The sequence continues at coordinate 16,621,943 of OU785223.1, forward strand.
TTGAATTCCAGTTAATTTACTGGGTTACCAAAGTAGATACTACCAAAACTATTATTATTCTACGAATAGATAAGCATTTAACACTCAACTCAAGTGTATTTGCTACTCAAAGGTAAGCACCATGCAAACATGGATGCACCATTAATGAGGTCATTGACCTGGTACAAGACATAAATTATCTAGATAATACCGCGGCAAACAATTGAACACTTAATGCATCATAGTGCAAATTTATATTGGGTTTATCATTATCATTATGTAGTTACAGAAGGAAATTAGAACGTACATCGATAGTAAATAATTATAATGTAACTTATAATGTTTAATAATATTACATAATGTTGTTTTTTCGGTCCCACTAAAATAATTTTTAATATTTGGTTTGTATGAAGCATACCAAACTCAAGACATTTTTTTTGATTCTAGCTTGATAGCAGAGTTGTCATCTATACTCTATACTAATATTATAAATGTGAAAGTTTGCTTTGATGGATGGACGGATTCATCCATCCATACAAACTTTCACATTGATAATATTAGTATAGATCTACGTGCAAAATTCCATCTTTCTAGGTCCAAGGGCTCCAGGCTGGCTGTTGATGAGTCAGTCAGAGAGTGAGCGGGCCAGATTTTTTTTTTTTTAGATTTGAAAAAAATAGAGATGAATTTGTGAATTTTAACGCGGCTTGAAACCCGGGGACTAATTTCTTCGTAGCATCGTCGAGCCTATTCAATGTTTTATTTGAAAGTCGATGATACTCGCCGAGTCAGAGTTCTTATTAAAAATTATTCACGAAAGAGGTGCTTGCGTTGGTTTCAATTCGTATACATTAATTAAAAATTAAAAAAAACCGACTCTTTGAAGCAACAGTACCGATGTCCGTTAGTCTCAGTTTTAACTCAATTGATCGTACTATAATCATTCGACGGCATTAGCGTCAGAGTAAAGTGAACCTTATAAACAGCTAGAAAAGATAGAAGCCAGCTAGAAGAGCACTCTCGATCAAGTCATCTTTCAAACAAAAGAAACTAAATCACAATCGGTTCATACGTTTAGGAGCTACGATGCCACAGAGAGATACACAAACGCACAGATAAACACGTAAAACTTATAACACCCCTCTTTTTTCGTCGGAGGTTAAAAATTTACATAGTTCATCCCTTTGGGGTCATACGCGGTGCTACGTCATGACGACGGTTAAAAAGCTCCACTACAGCCCATTAACGTCCCACTGCTGGGCACATACCTCCACTTTCATAGGAGAGAGGGAATTAGAGCTTAGAACCACCACGCTGATCCAATGCGGGTTGGCACTTGGCGGGCGTTAATAAGCTCAATCATCGTTTATTTTTCTATCACTTTGTTATGTATAGGTTGTATGTATGTAACAACTTACTACAATTTAATGAGCTTGAACATTGACTTCACCACATCAAGTGGCTATCCTAGCTAGATTTTTTTAGACGTTTGTTAAAGTTAAGTTACGCCCTAACTAATCACCCAAGTTTAAACAGTGTTTACTTAATTTTCATAGTTTATTGTTCATATCATATCTGCGACACGAAGTACAGGCACAGAATAGGTAATAGGTACAGGATAGAATAACTATATGTGTAGGTTCATGTGTGTACTAACTCGACCGCAGGCGTTTCGTAAAACAATTACCCCAGTGACATATAATTCCTGCCACAGGGTAGGTATTAAGCCCCCGATTCATTTACCTAAGATTTACCCACGTAGGCTGGCGCGTGGCTATGTTATTAGACATGTATATACCAAGATAGGTACAGCTACATTGCGAAGGTCTTAATGAGATAACACTATCGGACACAAACGGACACTTATCAGTATAAAATTCCCCGCGAAACATAAACCATCACATTAGCCATCGGTTTTGCTTATGTACTGTCTCCCATAATTATACTGCTGCCACTCTTGGAATGGGTCTGTGAAGAAGGTAATTAATTCGAAGGATTAGAGCATATCGGTCACCGAAAAATTATTGAAAAATCTCTATGCTCGAACGTAATGTAGGATAGACTTTTTCGTCAAGCGCAAACCAACGTAGTAAAACACACTCAAAATATGATAACTTATAAATCATAAAGTAGCTCTTAGATATTTAATGAAGAAAAATAAGCGTGTAAGCTTGCTGGTAGGACCGCTTAGTCTTAACTAACTGCAGAGAAGAGTTTAGGAAAATATTCTGTGTTCTGTGGTCATAGTTCCGTTGATGTATGATTTTTAGTAGGTACCGATGTTCATAACGTTATCTTACCTAAAATGTACAACAGCAGGAGCTAGTTATCGATCACAGATTAAATCATGTAAACTACATTGAAATTTCCAGGAATTAACCTCAAATGCACCGCGATACGATTACATCGGCGATTTGCAATCCAGGGGACAGATTGGCAAATTGATTGAATGTATCGGATCAAAGCTTCAAACTTCGGAGTACGGACCAATTACCTACTTGGAACGTAGAATTTCGTATTTACGGTAATTTTCGAAACTTATTAGCCTAGTAAATGATGCCTGCGACTTCGTCCGCTTGGATTTAGTTTTTTGAAAAATCTATTGTAAAATGTATCCTACCCCGAGATGCAACCTCTTTACCTTTCGTTAAAATTGGTTGAAAAATGGTCTAGTAGTTGGCAAAATAGACTGCGGATGACGAGGTCTAGATTTAATTCGGTCGGGGTAATTTGCAAGGTTTTTAATACAAGAAACACTCAGTACTAGCAACTAGCCCGGAGTTAGGAAGTTGACGGTGTTTCCCCCCTATGCACGTAAAGCCGTCGGTGCTGCGCCTAATTTTTTGCCGGTCGTGTCGGATTTTCCGTCCCATCGAGCTATGGGTGCAAGGGAATACAGAATGCACCTGTGCTTGCTTACATACACGTTTTGCATTAGACGTTAATATCGCCTGCGCAGATGTCGTGATAATGTTGGCTGAGAATGTATTATCTAAGGACTTAATTATGACTTTTGGATTCGCACTTTTAAGTAAGTGCTACTTTTAAGTATGTGTGTGTGATACTTTTAAGTATACCTTTTGACTTTGCATTAACATGTCGCCTGTGTATTTCATCTCAGTCAAACCACAACGCAATTACGCAGGCGACATGCAATCAAAGACACAGATTGGCAAATTGATTGAATGCGGACGCTTAAGGCCTCGAATCAGCATGTAGTTTGTACGTCTTAATTAAGTATCAACTTAACTGTATTACCTGTATCGAATACTAAGTGCGTAACGTTAACAATGCTATAGATATGTCACACAATCTATCATACAAATATTATAAATGCGAAAGTGTGTCTGTCTCTCTGCTACGCTTTCACGGCCCATCTACTGAACCGATTTTGAAATTTGGTATAGAGATAGGTCGCATCCCAGGGAAGGACATATGCTTTTTATCCCGGAAAATTAAAAAATCCCGGGAATCAAAAAAACCAAATCCACGTGGACTAAGTCGCGGGCACCATCTAGTATTGATATTTGATAAAGTCCAAAATTTTAAAAGTCAAGAGTGTCTAATGAGATGTTGTGAAACCTAAAAAGCCCGGCACTGTAACGCTAATGTGATCGAATACTTGCTACGATCAATCGAATTTGCAATGTAAAAACTTAATCTAAGCGTACTGCTCGCTAGAATTTGTAAAAGATGTTTTTTTTTTAATTGGTGATAGGCTTGCGCTTGACGACAATCATGCTTAGTGCAAAGCAATGATGAGGTCTAGGTTGGAACGCGCTTGCCTAGAAGATGCCTTTTTACTCTTGCCTTGAAGGTACTTAAGTTATAAGTGGCAGGAAACACGTGCGCTGGGAGGGTGTTCCACCCCCTAGCGGTTGGACTATGTTGGACGAACACAAAGGTATGTCCGTCTCACGGCATCACTGTGTATATTGGTATAGCATAGTTGAGCAGTTCAGGAATTCGGATTTCGGAGTGCTGAAACTTCCTGGACATAGTAGATACCCAGCTTAATAAAATATCCGTAGATATGCTTGCCCTAATAAAACAATTTTATTGGTATTTTACTGTCTTCCTGGTTCCGTTTTAATAATATAACTTAAATAAAATAGTGTACTCTGAGCTAGGTAATAATATTTATTAGAGACCAACCCTAATCCGATCTTAAATGAAGATATTTCGAGCTGAGTCGATTGTCCCAATAAAGTAAATGATATCATAGTAATCAAAAAGTAAGCCGATTAAGATTTTTAATTGACTGGTAACCACAGAGTTGTGACAGAGTTTGTTTCGTTTTTTTTTTGCGCAATCTAACAAATAGTAGAGAAAATTAAATCTCTAACAACTCCACTTATTGATTGAAAACCTCCACAAATTTTAACCTACTACATCTTTGATACATCTTAAAAAGTAGAAAAAATAGAATCAAACGTACGTTCTCACTTCTCAGTATATTAAATTATATCTATTATTTAGGCTGCTTTACACCATCTCTAAACTAAACTAAAATGACAGCTCAGATTTATATTGTTATTCCTTTCATAATGCTCCCTGCGCAAAGGGAGACTACTAGAGCACTAGATTTAGTGCTGTCATTTTAGTTTAGTAGAGATTAACGTTAAACAGATGAAAATATACATATTATTGTGGCCAACAATATGTATAATAGTGTCATCTATTTATTTAACTATAGTTCTTTGAATAAAGGTAGGTGCTCTGATGTTTTCGTCTAATCAATTATTAGAAAAATTACTTAATCAACTGACGAAAACGTCCAGAAGGTAAAGTACCTACCTACTATGATAACATTATTATGTTTTCTCTTACTTAAATCCAATTCATCAATATAAGATACACAACATTAATCAAACTATCTTATAATCAATTATTTATTATCGCCTACCACAGCCCGGACTGTCCTTTACCTGTCATTGAATATTGAATGTTGTTCCCAACTTAATGGTAACAAGTAAGAACTTCGTCCAACAAGTAACTTACCTACTTAAGGCCAAAACACACAGGGAGCGGGCGCGGGTCGGGCGCGGGCCGGGTCGGGTGCGCGGCGGTTTGAATTCCTTGTGTTTACATGGACGACATCACACAGAAAGCGGGCGTGGGTCGGGCGCGTGGCGGGTGACGCTGTGTGATGTCGTCCATATAAATACAAGGAATTCAAACCGCCGCGCACCCGACCCGGCCCGCGCCCGACCCGCGCCCGCTCCCTGTGTGTTTTGGCCTTTATTAGTTTGCTATTTAGCCCCCGATGCAAAAAGAGGGGTGTGTTAAGTTTAACGTGGGTATCTATCTGTGTGTCTGTCTGTGGCATTATAGTTCGGAAACAGATGAACCGATTTTGGTTTAGTTTTTTGTTTGAAAGGTGACTTAATCGAGAGTGGTCTTAGCTATGATTCAAGAAAATCTGTTCAGCTGTTTGAAGATCATCAGTTATTTTCTAGTTGATGAAGGGATGTGAGCAGCTTCCACAGGTCTGATATCACACAACGAAATTGGTATCCTTGTTACTTCAATACGCCACTCCGTCTTACAAGTTAGCCCTTGATTGAAATCTCACCTGATGGTTAGTGATGCAGTCTAAAATAGTAGCGGGCTAACGGGATTAGAGTTACGGCAGTTATATTATTTACGTCTAACCGGTTTCTACACTGCATCATACCAGAACTCTAAATCGATTGGCGATACGTCTTCGCCGGTAGGGTGGTAACTAGCCACGGCCGAAGCCTCGCAGTCAAGGGCTAGCTTGTAGTCGATTAAAAAAAGCGTATGTATACACTATACATATCTTACAAAGATTGGGTTATACTATTATGAATTGTCAGATCTTAGAACTTACCTTAAGATAGGTACTCAAAGGCAAACTAAGTCAAACAAACGATAAGCTTGATAAAGTCTAAGCTTATGGTAGTTGTTCGACAGTTGAGAACTGCCAAACGAGAGCTTCTATTGCTGTGATTTGGCTGCTGACCAAGACAAGTCTCTAGCACTAAACACGACACTGTATTGTGTTAACAGGCGGTGATCCCGTCACGTCAGTAGATATTCTTAAATAGGTAGGTTATATAAACTGTAATAAAGCATTTGTTAACGAACACTTACAAAACGGTTGAATTCACGTATTTGTTGTTCTATGCCCAACTAGTTTCGATCCCGTCCAGGGTCCCTCTTGAGCCTGAACACGCTACGCGGCGTAATGCAGACTGAGTGCTGCAAGACGCCGTAAGATATGTAAGGGGGGCTGAGTTTGGAGGCCGGTGGTAATCACAAAACTTTAAACGGTGTAATAACAAATTAACTATAGGTACTTATGGAATGTTCAGTGCTCAGAAAAACCGTCAGCACAGCACTTACTTATAAATAATTGTTTTGTTAATGTAATATATACCTACTATCGCAGGAATATTGCACTCATCGTTTTTGTAAAGCTAAAGGTAACACTTATTATTACCTAGCTAATGATATCAAAATAATAGGGCCAGTGGCAAAGGCGTGATTCCGGCTGACCGCGGTTAACCGAAAACCATGCGATATTGAGCGTAAAGTTCCGCTAGATTTGTCCATACCATTTTTCAGAGACTTGACTTCAGCCACACTTGTTTTAGTACCGAAAATCCGATAAGATTTTCGGTACTAAAATATTTTATATGTCTAACTTGTCCTGTAGGTACTAAAATGTGCTATCAAATCAACAATGGCAAGGAAGGGCTTTTACGTATTACACGTTACTATACGTAGCTGTATGAAATGTCTTGATGACGAAAAGCACTATTGGTTGTCTAGGTCGCCAGTGAAGTTGAACTTTGAAGCCGTTTTTCCGGACTTCCTCTATGAAATGAAATGTTTCTCTATCAATGTAGAACAATATATGTCACTTAAGATAAGTCAGGGCTCTACCACCGGTTCAGAAAGCAGATAAGAGCTGCCAAGAAACTCACAGCTGATCTTTTAATAATTTACTTCTGCAAGCTGAGATTACAAAAACATTAAAAGTGTTAAATTAATACCTACTTCCGGACAATCCATACACTACTTAAAACAATAACTCCCTCCTTATATCCTACTCACAAATTAAGTGTAAAGGTTTTAGGTTAATCGATGCGTTAAGTCAACCGGCGACCCAAATCGCATCATAGGTGCAGGTAATGGCCCGTGCTACTCTCTCATCGATTTTAGCACCCACCGACTATTACCTAACCAATAACGGCGTGTGTCCTAAAATTAGTCACCTATGGAAAAATTGGTCCAAGTTCATATTATCAAAGTCACTTTGAGAATTTATATTTAAACTAGATGATGCCCGCGACCTCGTCCGCGTGGATTGGTTTTTTTATTCCCGCGGGAAATCGTCAACTTTCCAGGATAAAAAGTCTATAAGTAAAATTCTATTTCCTTCCCCGGGATGTACCCTGTGAGTTGAGTAGATGAGCCGTGATAGCGTAGCAGGCAGACAGACAGACACACGTTCGCATTTATAATATTATATTAGTATAGACATATTAGTATGGATTCCTCTTCTTTATTAAACCGTAGACCCATGTCGCTAGGGATTACAATTCGATTTATAGGTACTTTAGAATTCTGACCATATCGATAAAATGAAAATTAAAAATTATTATTAATTCGATATTAGGCTCATTCTTTTGGATCGATTTTTTTCGTTTAATTTAACATGAGAACCTAATAAAAAATTTGCATATTGTTTTCGTAAGCACAATATTCAAGACGCGACGGGATCAAAACAGCGCAATAAAAATATGTATGTACGAAAAGCTAACATCTAACCGCATAAAAGAAATTGGCGCCAAACTAGAGCCAGACAAATTATAATAATAACACAGTTTAGCGTTCGTGCAGTGACACAAATCAACGAATACAAGACAATGAATACATAGCCGAAATTCCACGGTCGCGTACACGATTTGCTTCCTCGTTCGTTCCTATAATTCGAACCGCTAGGTTAAGGAATGCCTTTTCAGCTTCCGTTTTCCCCTCCGCTTTTTATATCGGTTTCTTTGAATCGAGATAGAATAGAAATATTTAAGGCAAGTGCATCACCTCTTGCCAGCAAGTTTGCTTGCGGCCAAGTACTATTTTTTTTTAATCCACTACAAGTTAGCCCTTGACTGCGATCTCACCTGATGGTAAGTGATGATGCAGTCTAAGATGGTTGCGGGCTAACCTGTTAGAGGCATGTTAGTTATATTAAACCCATACCCCTATTCGGTTTCTACGCGGCATCGTACCGGAACGCTAAATCGCTTGGCGGCACATCTTTCCCGGTAGGGTGGTAACAAGCCACGGCAGACCAGGGAAAATTCAGAAATTATAAATTCTCAAATTGACCCTGCCGGGGATCGAACCTGGGAGTCGGGACCTCCGCACGCGCTCAACACTGCGCCACGTACTAGTCTATAAATTTTACAAAAACTCTAAAAACGAAAAACGATTATTTAACTGGGTATCAATTTTAGGTAAGAAATAGAGCCAGCGGCAAACTAAGCCGATCGGGATCGGAAGCCGGGGAGTGGGTATGGCATCACTTAATAATTTACTTTTATACAGAAACGATCTTTTGGCAATTATAAGTTTTTCCCGCTGTTATGTTTTATGGGGGATTTTCTCCTTTTTACTGCACATATTTGGAATAACTAGTGGATTTCTCAAGATTTGTTCGTCTCACTATGATAAGTGATTATTTTATTTCACATAGGACAACTTGTGCCACTTATGATCAGTCAAGACTCTACCACCGGAAAGATGATAATAGCAACTATTACCTATTCTGTGATAATAGCCTAGATCCATAAGCCAGGGGTGGACAGCCTCGTCCGCTACTGAAAAGGGCCTGGTATACCTACATGGATCCACCAAAGTTCTACTTCGCTGACTTGGCTTATGCAGAATTTACAATTTTAAGCCTTTTTGATATATTTTGGTTGGACGAACACCCTGGCCTGATGTGTATATTTTTTATAATTTTATTTCTTAAAATATTATCTGTTTAAAATATGGCTTTAACTGGCTCGTGGCTTTACCTACAACTCGTAAGCCATACTGTATGATTTTTAAACTGCGACTTAAGGTTAGATAGAAGTTAGACTCGTAGACGAAAAACAAGAAAATAAATCATAGAATAAGTTTCGACTGAACAAAGTGAGAAAGCGAGTGTGTCTCAAGTAATAGCTTTTCTTTTTTCCTTCGTAGCAAATGGGTACATACTTAATTATTATTTTACGCCTCTACAAGTTAGCTCTTGACTACAATCTCACCTGATGGTAAGTGATGATGCAGTCGGTAGCTGGCTAACCTGTTGGGTGTATGGCAGCTACATAAAATGATATTCTTTTATTGTTAAAATGAGTTTCCGATTATTATTCTGCTCGTTTGAATTTCTAGAAAACTTTAATTAATTAGAAGAACTAAAGAAAGTCATGCAATTGAGAATTGAATAGAAATAATAAACTCTTATGATCATACTAACCTATGTATATTGACTTAATAAGTGACTTTTAGCGTAACCAGCGCCAGTATAGGTACTTGCATAGCCAGTACTCTGAAAACTCATAGTTTACACTCATTTATTATGAAATACTAGAAAAAACCACAATCAACAATATTTTCGTTATTGTAATAAAATTACGAAAAGATTCATTCATTTTGCTTCATTCGAAGCTTGTCCAAATAAACCAAGAGGCGCATTCAAATCTCAGCTCAATTTGTACATAAACGTTCTGACAGCTTACAAAGCGTTTTCTCTGCCAGAATAAATAGTTGCATTTCATTTCAGTAAAATAAACTGGTCCAAGATAAGGCTGAAGCACACAGAACGCGCGATGGCAGCTATTGTACTGTCCTACAACAACTATTATGCGACTCCTAGAAGTTATGTAAGGCTTCTACAATAAACTACTGGTGCATGGTGGCGTTAGGTTTCATGTACATTAAACCTTATATAATGTATAATAAAACCATAGTTGTGTAATACTTAATTAATTGTACACACACACCAAATTAACAATTAGGGATGTTTCGCACTCGACACTGAACTAAAATAAAATAAATAAAAAATCTTTATTTCAGAAAAGATTCCATAATATATTGTTAGTAGCAATAATTAACTTAGACTTATATGAATGAATGATATAATCCGTCGGGCCTTTGCCACCGCCGGATATGCGGCTATTCTGGAGCCAGTTGGGCTCAAGACGACGGCAAGAGGCCCGATGGTATGACCCTAGTGCCTTGGAGTTTGGGGCGGCCCTTGGTGTGGAATGCCACATGTGTAGACACCTTGGCGCCGTCCCACCTTCCAGGCACTGCCATTAGGGCTGGTGCGGCGGCGGAATCAGCGGAGGGCCTCAAGAGGCGTAAATATAGCACACTAGATAGTGGTTATATGTTTGCGCCTTTTGGGGTCGAGACGCTAGGGCCTTGGGGGGCTGGGGCGCGCGGAATTTATAAGGAACTTTCCGCGCGCCTGGTCGAGGCAACACGTGACCAGAGTGCTGGTATATATTTCGCTCAGCGAGTGAGTATAACTATTCAACGCGGCAATGCTGCCAGCATTCTGGGCACGCTGCCAACTGGTAGCGGCGGTCTTTTAGATTAGGTTTTTTTTTTTTTAGTTTAATGTTTAGTTTTTAGTTTTTAATTTAGATTTAATTTAGTTTTTAATATTTTAAATAAAATGTATTAGACATATTTACAAAGACTTATATTAAGTTAGTTCCTATCGCTAATATTAACAAACAGTGCGAGTCGAACTCACGCACCGAGGGTTGCGTACCTACCTTGGAAGGATTTGGTTTAATTATTCGACAACTAGACAACGAAGACTGCAATTAAAGATGATTAATAAAAAAACTGCACTAGCTTAAGACTTCCTGTGTGATATTTCCAGTGAAATTCATAATATAAATCTATTAAATGGCTGGATCATGCGTCATGCTCGTGAACGGGTGCCACCGTCGGAAATGGGGCTGCCTCTGTCTGCCAGTCTTGGCGTGTATTGAATATTGTAGGTATGCTCGTGAAAAAAGCTTACTATACAATCGAAGATTACGTAAATGATAAAAAAAACAGCGTGGATTTGATTCGCTCCAGCTATGCGTGGGACTGCAGTTACTTGTATCATTATGATGATTGTAAGTTTTGATGGAAAAGAGCAACCACCGAGTTTCTTGCTGGCTCTTCTCGGTAGGAATGGCATTCCGAACCAGCGGTAGATTCATATTATAACGATTCAAAAGCGCTTGTAAAAGCTTATTTGAATAAAAAAACATTTTGAATTTTGAATTTTTTTTAAAAAAATCCCCTTTATCATTTGTTTACCATTACTACCAAGTAACGGTGTAATTTTGTTCACAAGCGAGCACAAGTTCACGCATTGCAGTTTCACATGAATTAATCATGTGTGCTTGCGCATTGTGTGTGATAGAGGCTTTAAAGCCGACCGAATATCTGTAATCGGCTCCGTAGCACGTGCTTGTTCTCCCATCGTATGTGATTTTAAAGCTTTTCGCAACATTGCATCTGTTACTAACTTTGTAAAGTTATGCGCAAAATAAAACGTGTTACACTGTGAAGCCAGCACAATATTTTATACTAGCTGATGCCCGCGACTTCGTCCGCGTGGATTGAGGTTTTTCGGTTCCCGCGGGAACTCTTTAATTTTCCGGGATAAAAAGTAGCCTATGTGCTATTCCAGACTATAATCTATCTCTGTGCCAAATTTCATCCAGATCCGTTCATCCGTTGGAGCGTGATTGAGTAACAAACATACATCCATACATCCAAACTTTCGCATTTATAATATTTATTTGATCTCTTTTAGATACTCTTCTAGCAAAACTGTAAGAGTTGTGGTTTATATTATTACTTACTGGATGATGCCCGCGACTACGTCTGCGTTATGGTTTTTTTATTCCCACGGAAACTCTTTAGTTTTCCGAGATAAAAAGCCTGTCTTTCGCTGGATGCATTCTAGCTCTGTACCAAATTTCATCGACGATTGAACAGATGGTAAGCGAAAGCGTAGCAGACAGATAGACAGACACACTTTCCCATTAATTAGGTATAATAATATTAGTATATTCTATGTAGGGAGGATAAACAAAAATTACCCATGCTAAAAGCGACTGTCGCTTTACTATAGATGATCTCCGTGGCGCAGTGTTGAGCGCTGTTAAGTCTTAACGTGCGGAGGTCTCGGGTTCGATCCCCGGTAGGGTCAATTTGGAAAATTATAATTTCTAAATTTTCCCTGGTCTGGCCTGGTGGGAGGCTTCGGCCGTGGCTAGTTAAATCCCTACCAGCAAAGACGTGCCACCAAGCAATTTAGCGTTCCGGTACGAAACCGAATAGGGGTACGGGTTTAATATACCTGCCATACCCTTAACAGGTTAACCCGCTTCCATCTTAGACTGCAACATCACTTACCATCAGGTGAGTTTGCAGTCAAGGGCTAACTTGTAGTGGATAAAAAAAAATATTCCATACCTATTCGCAAAGTTGGTGAAGCCGCAAAAAGAACACCGCGAAGCCATGCAGCGGTCCTGGCAAGCATTAATTGATGACAGTAATTATGCAAATCAGGTGCGCAGTGATAGTATAGATAGGCTATGACGTCCGCATTTCTATTCGGTATTTCGGGTGGTCATTACGCTTAGTCTATGTTTTTCCATTGCAAATTCGATTGATCGATTCGTTCGATCTAGTCAGCGGAAAAGTAAAATGAACATTAACTCAGGCTACTTATGCAAGCTTTGTAGGGGAACCCTAAAATAAAAAGGTAAAGCTGATTTTTCGCAAAAGTGTTCCTTAGGGTCTTAGAAGTATTTCCTCAAAATTCCCCACTACAGACCGCGGGCTCCCCCCATCCCCCTCAAACACCTCCCCGACCGTAGTTTTTTGTAATTTTCTCAAAAATTATTACAGCTAGAAAAAAACCATCTATTGCGAAAATAATCTAAATTAAATAATCTATCAAATGGCATTTAGATCATTATGATAGGACAAATAGTTTTGGATTAATGCCGGCTTATTTTGCGTATTTGTTTTTTTAAAGTCGTGTATTTTTCTTGTGATTTACACGAAAAGTATAAGAGCTAGAAAAAAACGACGAAAACAAAATATTTTTTTCATGAAATCATCTACAAAATGCTTCTCATTTCATTTTAATAGACCTAATACTTTCGGAAATATGACGATCGAAAACGTGCATGACAGAATTATATTTTGCGATAATTTGGCCTTTGTACCTACTCATTTTATTTGAAAATGATCGATGCTATATTATATGATTTAGAGAGACTCATGCTCAGTAGGGAGCAATGGGCAATGGGTTGAAGTAAATGTGTGAGTGATGCAAATCAGGCAAGCGAAGTATAATTTCGCAGCGTTGACGCAGTCCTAAATTACTTTCATTTTACGGAAGTATCTATGGATGGTGCATCTAAACTTGACCTCAAGCAACGTCACATTGCTTTGAATTACTATCTCTCTCTCTACAACATAAATCTCTCTAGACTCTAAAACATAAATTTCTCAAGAGGACAAACAACAGGCAAAAGGTCGCGAGAGAAGATGTCTTGTGATGTCAATATCGCCAAAGTCGCCCGATATTTCTAGGTCATTTTTTCTTTCCCCTTGTGAATACGAGGTTTTAAGATGCTCCTGGGGCCCTATTCTCTAACTTGGTCGCTATCAAAAAAGAATGCCACCGACATACATGTTTTATCCATCGAAGGTTTGATAAAAAAATAATGTTATTTTTATTTCATAGTTCAATTAGTTCAAAATATATTATGTCAAGTAATTTTGTATAGCCACTGAGTTAGAGAATAGGGCATAGTTAAACTGAGATGGTGGAGTGAAAGCAAGAAATCAAACGAGCAATACACACAAATCTAGAGATGTTGACTTAATAAGTGGACTAGTTTTCGAATTTTATTTCTATCGAAGAAGATATAGTTTCCAAAAGCACATCATATTGAATTATTAAGTTATTGTATTATAGGCTCTCAATTTAAAAGCTTCCAAAAGTCAAAAATTTTTATATTGCATCTTGACACATGGTAAACTTATTGGTTTCCAAGACACAAAGTTGATGTTTGATAATGTTTTGTAACTTAATTTTGAATCAATCTACTTATCTCTTAGATAAATTATTTTGTCTGAAATTATCTTGAAGCAGAATAATTGAATCCGTGTTATTTATCCATAGCTTTGTCAATTTTAATTATTCAACTCAGGATTTCCGGACATTCCGGCTTTCCTTTGGGTCTCCTTAATCCCCGGATGCCATGAATACTTGGATGGCCATTTATAACATAGAAAGAATAAGCCATTTGTATTTTTATTTTTTTACAATAGACTAAAATACCATGGAACCGCTCACACGGATGATTTTTTTCCCACTACAAGTTAGGCCTTGACTGCGATCTCACCTGATGGTAAGCGATAATGCAAGCTAAGTTGGTAACGGGCTAACCTATTATATGGTCTAGTCGGTTTCTACACGGCATCGGACCGGATGGTACCGGACGCCATGGAGGTCGTCAAAAGTTATCCCTTCTTAGTAGGATCGACTCAAACTTCTAGAAGCAGTGATTTTTTTATTTTTAAAAAAAAGCTTGAGAAGTGATTAAAACGTTGGTTGTAAAGATAGGCTGTTAAAGCGTAGCAGATAGACAGACACACTTTTGCATTTATAATATTAAGTATGGATATAAATCTATATAAAGTATGGATCTTTACATAATATGCAAATTATTATGCAATTATTTTGATAAAAGCGCAGCAAATATTAAAATTGTTCTGCCTTCTTCATTCAGCTATTTGACCCAAGGGCCCAACTCAATACAAGGGCTATTTTAATTATTCGTCTCAGGATTTTCGTTTATTGCGGCTTCCCTCAGGTACCCTTCTGTCATCCGCACATTCTTGACCGTAGAATTTAAAGCATCGAAAGAAACAGCTTTTTATTAAAAAAGAGATTCTTATTTGTCTCATAAAAACCTCAAGTCTCAATCCATCCGCTATACCTACTGCCCGTCTCCTCTCAGCATGGATCGATTTTTTAGACATAGTCTACCATGCTGGCCAAGTGTGGATTAGCATGGGATTAGCAGACTTCATGCACGTTTGAAAATATTATAAACATAGAGGTATACTATAATATTATACCTCTATGATTATAAATAACTAGATGATGCCCGCGACTTCGTCAGCGTGGATTAAGGTTTTTTGATTCCCGCAGGAACTCCTTAATTTTCCGGGATAAAAAGTAGCCTATGTCCTTCCCTGGGATATAACCTACCTCTATGTATACCAAATTTCAGCAAAATCGGTTGAAAAGATGGGCCGGGAAAGCGTAGCAGCTTAACGTGGGAGGTCCCGGTTACGATCCTTTGCGAATTTATAATTTCTAAGTCTTGAGGTCTCGCCTGGTGGGAGGCTTCGGCCGTGGCTAGTTACCACCCTACCGGCAAAGACGTGCCGCCGAGCGATTTAGCGAATCTTCACGATGCCGTGTAGAAACATACTACCGACTGCATCATCCTTACCATCAGGTGAGATTGCGGTCAAGGACTAACTTGTAGTGGATAAAAAAGAATTCCTCACAATGTTTTCCTTCACCGTTAAAGTGGTATTTTAACGCCGAAAAGTTAGATGGGTGACGTGCCCGAGAATCGAAGTCCCGACCACTCGAATAGCAAACCACTAGGCTATAGAACTAGCTAGGGTATAGAACTTACCCAAATGAAAAAGCTAGCTTTGTGAAGAAAATCTAATCTAAGCACTAAAACGACTATTCAGTCGTTTTTCCCACTGTGATAAGTTCTTTGTACCTTTTTATTGGATTTGAATTTGATCAATCTAATAAAGTCGCTATTCGTGTGAGCTGTATTGGTGATTGAAATTCAATTTCGTTGTGCGGTATTGTTCACGTGTATCAAATTTGCAGGTGCCGGAGTTGATTTAGAAAAATTTCAATGTATAAAATAAAATGTAGCAGGTAATTCAAATAAAACATTATTGGTATGTATTGAAAGGAGAAACTCATGCCTGACTGACATATTATTAACGACATTGACATTTTTATTTCAAATTAAATAAATAATTAATTAATTTCTTTATCACCACAATATATTATAATGTTTCGGAGATAAGTTTTGGAGGGATTTTTCAATAATCTTTACTCTATGGTTCGTGCTTCATCGAAGCGACATATCACGCTAGTGAGAGGGACACCATCAGTCGTTGAAGCGAGACAGCATTATTGAATGAACTAAAACTTAGACAATACATTCTACCTCTTTGGAATGAACAGAATTTTCTTCGGATGCGGGATCTTTCCAAATTCAAATCACATTACAACCCATAGGGCCAATGAATTTCAGTAAAACATTACAACCCCGCTAAGCCTTATGAATATAATGATGCACTTTACTTTTTTTCACAGGTCTTGTAATAATACATTGTCGAGCGAGTGGTGTGAAAAACTTTTTATCGTGTAGACAGAGATAAGTACTCACTGAGTAAGGGTTTTCAGAAACTCAAATGTAATCTCTCAAATACATAAAATCCATGTGAACGAATTCAAAGCAATAAGATTAAACAACTCTTAACTTGTAAAATAAATTTTTTGATCCTCATCAAAATACGGAGGAAGAAGGAAGGTAGGAATGACATCCCGAGCTGCGAACCAATGGTAGATCCGCTTTAACGATTCTAAAGTACTTCCAAAAGTTTATTTGAAAAATTAGCTGATGCCCGCGACTTCGTCCGCGTGGATCGAGGTTTTTCGTTTCCCGTGGGAACTCCTTATTTTTCCGGGATGCCTATGTGTTATTCCAGACTATAATCTATCTCTGTGCCACATTTCATCCAGATCCGTTCAGCCGTTGGGGCGTGATTGCGTAACAAACATCCATCCATACATCCATACATCCATCCAAACTTTCGCATTTATAATATTTATTTGATTAATCATTTGAATTACAATCTGAATTTGAATTCAATGCACCTACCTGAATGTAACCATTAAGGTAGGTGCATTGACTGGGCAGGTGCAGTGTCGTCACATATTTGCCGCGTATATTACAAGTCTTATACGTTAATACTACGAATTGGTGGTTTTTTTTTTCTGAGTGATGCGTGGGTGACATTACAGTTAGAAATGTTATAGACCAGCTGAATCCAAAATAGCATCAGAGTACTTTTTTTTTTTTTCGGGGGGGGGGGGGGGGGGGGGGGGGGGAATCCTCTTATGATACCCGACTTCCGGGGGGGGGGAATCGGGAAATCGGGTTATGTTGGATTACTAAAACCCCCTCGGTGGCCGACCTAAACGCATGTCCGGAGGCATCAGAGTACCTAGTGGGAGATTTTCTTCCCATTCGATCGCGACAACGTTATCTAGATACCATATACTCGTAAATGGAATTGATCGAACGGCAGCTGTCAAGCGCTTGACCATTCCATACAAATCGTAGTTAACGTAGCCGCTATCGAATGTGAAGAAAATCTCCCACAAGGCACTCAGTATATTAACGAATTAATATTAAAGTTATGGGCATCTTGATTTAATGTAATAAATAATAACTCAACGCCCTTAAAGCTATAATATAATAGATAATAATTATTCAAATAACATTGCAATACCGTGTAACATCTTTGGCGGCCGTCTCAAATATATCTGCGCAATTCCGAATCTGGCATTCTAATATAATAGCGTATAAATTCAAGATTAGCCGTAGATTAAAATGAGAACCCCTGGATTCTCATAATAAAAGCTACCAGGTGCGGCCAATAGCTCAGGTTACTGGCTAATCGTGATATTAACCTTACAATTATGCGTGGGACGAAGGGCCCTTTATGCCGAAATAAGGTTGTCATCCACTAAATAAGACCTTCTCGTAAATAAAATTGCTCGCACTTTGTATACTCCTACGATATTTTTTGAAGAAGGCTCCACAGCGTTAAAATCCTAGTTTTAATAAGAGCATACCTACCTACCTATATTGATGGAAGCAAAAAATTAATAAAACAAAAACGTGTTTTTGTTACTTCTCATGCCACAATATGACTTTAAAAAATTAATTATTTAAAAATAAAATGGAATAATGAGTAAGAAAAATAATATCAAAATAAAAATAAAATAAATGAGAACTTATTGCACATTTTAATTGTCCTGCGTCTCTCTGCGTCGTATTCCTCATTGCTGAGGGTCGTGGCCCCATTCCATTAATCACATAATGGCATGGGTTTTCTTGGGTTAAAAATGCGGTGGGTTCCCAGGTCCTTCCGCATACGACTCGACTAAGAGTATCATTTCAAATCTTAGGTTTCTTACGATTATTATCAGATGGCAGCGATAACAACCGGGATCGATGGCTTAGCGTGCTCTCCGAGGCACGGAGGAAATGAAAAGTCCAAATTCGATCACCCATCCAGTTACCGACTTGGGTCAACGTTGCTAAACAATCACAATCGACTGATAAGCTTTGTCGCAACAAGGACACTCGTCCCTTCTTAATTGTCCACTACCATTGAAATAAACTAGTTCCGAATAATGGGATCGATGCCCAGTGCGCGATCATTCGGGAATTTAAATTAATTTTGTCTTCGGGATGGTTGATACTAAAATTCTACATCAATGGTTGATTACCTTAACCATGCGAAATAAAGGTGCTCATGTGGAATTTAATTTACGATTTCACCCTTCCCAAACTCTCACTAATTTACCTCGGAGAAACAAACAATAATTAGAAAATACAGGTTACCTACGTGTTAAAGGGTTAAATCGAGTGTACCTTATTTAAGGTTTGAATTTGTATTCATAACAATATATTATTATAAACAATACATTGTTCGAGATAACCTGATATTTATGGTTCACTTCTTGCTTTTTGTTTTGTGTTTTGATATTTATATTGTATTTTGTAGGTTTTGTTTTGAAGTTAGGACTATTTATTCTCTCACAACAAGCTCATGACGTAATTTTCTGAATATACAATAATTTATATTTCGTAAAATAATGAATTTAATCGTCTATTGAAATTTGTAGCAAGCTTTTTTCCATTTAAATAGATTAAAAACGGATATTGATTATTGTTGATTCTTTAAGAAAATCCATAACCATGTTCTTACCTTATTCCAAAAAATCTTTATTGAAAATTATAGGAGTATTTTAGTAGATTGTATTAAGTAGTAGAGTGTAGACAATTCAACTGCAGGCAAAAACATAAAAAATTGTTAACAAAATAAAATAATTAAAATATATTATTGAATAAGCATTACTTACCTACTATGCACAGAAAACTAAAAGGACTCCAAAGGCGTGAAATAGGAGCAAACATGCATAAAGGTTGATGATGGTGAATAGAGATCATGATTGCCATAACAAGTACTTATTTGGGTTTTTCTGACAAGTAATTTCTCAGTACTAGCCCGGAGTTGGGAAGTTGGCGGTGTTTCACCCCCGTGCCTCGGAGAGCACGTAAAGCGGAAAGCCGTCAGTCTGATCTCTCTCCGGTCGTGTCGGATTTTCGTCCCATCGGGCCATGAGAGTAAAGGAACAGAGAGTGCACCTGTGTATGCGCACACATTTGTGCACTATAATATCTCCCGCGCAGATGGCTAATCTCTCTGGAGATAGGCCTTCGTGGTCGAAATTCGGTCGGGAGGATATTAGATCATGTTTAGTTTAATAACTTTAGAAATTATTCTCACAATTATGTGCGATTGCTAGTTGCACACATACGTCCTTCCTTCCTTCCTTCCAAACCTTTTAGGGTTCTAAATCAAGTAAACACGACAAATTATGTAAATACGTTGTTACGAACAAAAAATGAGGATTCAAATTATTATAAAGTGCAAAATTAAGGGGTTGAACAACTGAACAATTTAACCCTGATGGACCCTTCACTTTAATAGTCCGTATTCCCAGAAATAAAATAAAGATCTAGCCCCACTACATATGGACGGCGAGCGCGGCACGTACGGCGCATATATTCTTTGTATGAGTATGTATGGAGCTGGGCCCACTAAAGCGAAGCGGCACGGAGATGCACTGCAACATAATAGGGATGATGACAACTCAATCAATTTCAATTTATTTATTTAAAACATGTAGGACATACAGGTGTCTGTAATGTTACCTCATGTTTTTACTCTACCACCGGTTCGGAAAGAAGATCAAATCAGCAACTCTTTATCAAACTTAAAAACGCACTTCTAATATAGAAGTTGTATGAAATTCACAGTTGTAACGTCATCAAATTTCAACGCACTTTTTTTTCTTCAATCTATATTTTTAAAATGTTTATCAAACATAAAACTAATCGATGATGTGAATTTTAGGTCTTTTGGAAGACCCTCTATTTAATAATCAGTTAGAAATAATTTATTTTTGTTATAGGCATCATCCCTATTGTACAAAGAATACGTGCCCCTACGTCCCGCGCCGTGCCGCGCCTCTGTAGTGAGGCTAGACCTTAAAGCGATTTTGCAGCTTAAGCTTTTAATACACATTATTAAAGTACTTATAATGCTAAAAATAAAGAAACTTACTCAGAATTAATCGCGCTAGCCTTGATTATAATTGTTTGACGCCACGTTTAACGTGGTTTCACTTTAAAATTAAATTGCAAGTAACAACGTAATTTTCTGCAGGGCTCCTTTTTTTCATCTGCATACTAAGTATAATATTATAGATCATAATAAATTAGTAGATCCTATAGAAAAGCGGAAGGTTCTGAGTATCATATACTTATACTAATATTATAAATGCGAAAGTGTGTTTGTTTGTTGGTTTGTTGGTTTGGCCTTCAATCACGCCACAACGAAGCAACGGATCGACGTGATTTTTGGCATGAGTATAGTGGAGGACGAGAGTGACATAATATGCTACTTTTTATACCGGAAAATTTAGGAGTTCCCGCGGGAATAAAAAAAAAACTTAATCCACGCGGACGAAGTCGCGGGCATCAGCTAGTAGGTACATACTTTACAAACTAATATTATAAATTAGATGATGCCCGCGACTTCGTCCGCGTGGATTAAGTTTTTTTGATTCCCTCGGGAACTCTTTAATTTTCCGGGATAAAAAGTAGCCTATGTCCTTTCCCGGGATACAACATCTCCCTGTACCAAATTTCATCAAAATCGGTTGAACAGACGGGCCGTGAAAGCGTAGCAGACAGACGGACAGACAGACACACTTTTGCATTTATAATATTAGTGTGTATATACACACTACTATTATAAATGCAAAAGTGTGTCTATCAGTTCGTCTGCTACACTTTAACGGCCCATGTTTTCAACAGATTTTGATGAAATTTGGTACAGGGAGAGGTTGTATTCCGAGGATGGACATAGGCTACTTGTCCATCCTCGGAATCCAGAAAACCAGAAAACAGAAAACCTCTCAGAAAACGATGATTTCCAATAAGCGCCAAGCCTAAGATTCAACAATAAATAGCCACTAGATGGAAAAAATATTTAAAAAACCGGCCAAGTGCGAGTCGGACTCGCGCACCGAGGGTTCCGTACAAACCTGTAGTAAGTTTTACGATTTATGACGTATTAAAAATAAAAATGACGTTTGTTGTATGGGAGCCCCCCTTTAATATTTACTTTATTGATATTTAATTATTTATTTTGAAAGGTAATATACAAGTTAATATTCTGTGAAAATTTGAACCGTCTACCTGTTACCGTTTTTAATATTGAGCAAAAAAATACGAAAAAAACACGTTTATTGTATGGGGACCCCCCTTAATATATATATTTTTTTAATTTTTAGTATTTGTTGTTATAGCGGCAACGGAAATACATCATTTGTGAAAATTTCAGCTTTCTAGCTATCACGGTTTATGAGATACAGCCTGGAGACAGACAGACAGACAGACAGACAGACAGACAGACAGACAGACAGACAGACAGACAGACAGACAGACAGACAGACAGACAGACAGCGGAGTCTTAGTAATAGGGTCCCGTTTTTACCCTTTGGGTACGGAACCCTAAAAAGCGATAGACATCGTTAGCTGCACAGTTGACGATTGAAAATAGATTCCATTGTTGTCAAGAGCATGACTTAAGAATATATTTTTCAATAGAATGTTAAAACGGTTTTTTTTTTACTTATTTTGTATCTAACTGATATAAATTCTATCCTGTAGAGTTTTTAGTTACAAAATAAGTAAAAAATTAATTTAAACTAACTTGATGTCATTCATCAACACCAAAGGTTGTCTGTAAGAGAGTGCTTTATCAATAAGACCACCTTTGCACATTTTTATGTATAGTCTCACTATTGCTTTTCAACTGTACCTTCTTCTTCTTCTTCTTGCCCTTGTCCCACGCTATGTGGGGTCGGCACAACATGTTTTCCTCTTCCACTCACTTCTGTTATTCGTCAACCTATCATTCACCCCTTTTATACGCATATCTTCTTTTACACAATCCATCCATCTTTTCTTTGGTCTCCCTCTACTCTTTTTTCCTTCCACATGCATATCTATCATTCTTCGCGTAATATGCCTTTCTTCCCTCCGCATAACATGCCCGTACCATGCTAGCCTATTACGATATTATAATATTATAATATATATATATGTATATATTATATATTATAATACTATTATTTCATATAACTGTACCTATACTGTATATTTTGTGTGTGCAATAAAGATATCTAAATAAATAAATAAATCAACGTAGAGGGGCCTACGTAAAAATGATTGCTTGTGTACCTATAATCGCAATCACATTTGATTCGGTGATACTTTCTATTGACTAAAATCCATTGTCACAAAAACAATACTATAAATAAGAGCCTATCATAACACTTTTATTGTTTATTGTATTTCGGTATACCAACAGCGAGTACACAAAGCTTATAATAAAAATAGTACATATGGTCTTTATCCGTGTGGCACGCCACTTATAATAATTATACACAGCTATTTAAAAAGTACAGGTAACTACCTACATGATAAAAAAATATATTATAAGTAAATCCAAAGGAACAGTGAACCTACTACAACTACTATGATAAATAAATTAATCTACTAATTTTATAAATACAAACTTTACTCTTAAAATTACGATTTGACCCTCAAAGCAGAGACAATTGAAAGTATAGTAACAATGATTGAAGCAGGTTTTTAATAAAAGGGTTAAAGATTAAACCACTGATAACGTACAGATTTCCCAATAAAGCTTGTCTAAAGACTTGTGAAAGCCAGAATTATTGTACCACGATACTAGACGCTTATACATATTTTATAACCGGCTTATCGCGGAGTGAAAGGATAAGCACATCTTTATACCCCGAAAAATGTAAAACACGCATCGCAAATACTATTGCGCGATTTTACTCGACGATAAACATACTACGATCGTACATTTTACGTACACACAGTGAAATTTCATATCTTTAGTTGCAATCTAGGTACATAAGTACATTTTGTATTCAACTACAGTGGATTTCGGGTATAACGACGATGAAGGGACCACTCTATTTTCGTCGTTATATACGGGAGTCGTTACAGGCAAAGGTAAAGATACAGACACGTACACATGTATAGTGTATATTATATTCATTTATAATTGAAAATATTTGCACACATAATTACTCACTGGTACATTTAAAAAAATGTGTAATATTAGTTTGCTTCAATTTACCTCCGAAACGTACACGCTTCCCTACCTGCGTACCTGATGTCTATAAACAAAAGGTAAAGGTCTCCACACTTGCTGACCATCTGTGTGGATGTAAACAAAAGATAAGAAATGTTTGTGAAAGAAAGAAATCTTTGTGTCTTTTGCGGGCGACTCCGGTCGCAATATCTGCATGGGATTTCTAGGAATTTGTTACAAATGATTCATTAAAAACAGTCGCTACACCCGAACTCGGCGTTACATCCAAAGGCGCTATAGCCACATGAATTTTGTACTAAAGTATGCTTTAAATTCAAGGGACTAAGATTTAACGTCGCTATAGGTAAATGGTCGCTACAACCAAGGTCGCAATAAATGAAATCCACTGTACGTAAAATGTAGGAATTGGGGAATAAAATTGATATCATCATATTCATAATCACAAAATCTAAGGATTTTACACGTAGCTATTGGTTATATCCACGTTAATCAAACTAATATATAAATTCGAAAGTGTGTTTGTTTGTTGGTTCGTCCTTCAATCACGGCGCAACGGATCGACGTGATTTTTTGCATGGATATAGTTGAGGACCTGAAGAGTGACATAGACTACTTTTTACCCCGGAAAAATAAGAAGTTCCCGTGGGAATTCGGACGAAGTTGCGGCATCAGCTAGTACACAATAATTATTATTATAATTAGTATAGACCTTCCTTGTTCTAAATTAAATGATAGTGGAAAAGGCAATCAAATCCAATAAGACGTTATATAAACCGAATTATGAGCACTAACGTAGTGAGAAGAGACAAGGGACTATTTATATAGGTAGTTGATTTTTCTTAATTAGAAAAAAGGTTAACAGTAAGCTTTTCTCTGAAATACGTAAAGGACTCGCTTTGTGTGTTAATTTAACACCATGTAAACCCAAATCTGCAATAAATAAATGATTGATTGATTGATTGATTTGCATGGCGTACAGTAGGTTGTTACATGTTACAGCGAACTACGATCATGGATAAATCGTGATACGAGCTGTGATACGAAATTTTCTGCGATTTTTTTACCTCATCTGTACTCATAAGGAAAAAATTTTCAAAAATAAAATAAAAACCGACTTCAAAAACCACAAACACTAAAAAGTAAAAAATAATTTAATTTATTATGTAGGTACACAAGAGTTAATGTAGTTCTATAATATTAACATTTTTTGGAGTCGGTACCAATTAGCCGCATGAACCGTCTACCTACTCTTCATTATTGTTGACGTGACTCCACATTGGCACCAACTCCAAAAAATGTTAATATTATAGAACTACATTAACTCTTGTATACATAATAAATTAAATTATTTTTTACTTTTTAGTGTTTGTGGTTTTTGAAGTCGGTTTTTTTTTTTTTTTTTTGAAAATTTTTTATTTCTCAATTTTTAGTGGCCCCACTGTTTTTTAATTAAACTAAAAATAAACCAAACTTTCATCAAACTACCCTTGAAGTACATCCTTTCCAATAACAAAAGAATCATCGAAATTGGTTGGCTTGATATTGAGTTATGCGTCCATTTGTCACGCACACACTTAATGCAAATCTAAGACTTATATGATTTTCTCATGGATGCCATTGTCAGAACTGGACCAAATTGAATTGGGACCACACGGGAAGCACCAGCTTTCAAATAAAAAAAGAATCATCCAAATCGGTCCACCCAGTCAAAAGTTCTGAGGTAACAAACATAAAAAAAAAAATACAGTCGAATTGAGAACCTCCTCCTTTTTTTGAAGTCGGTTAAAAACTAGACTATAATTACTACTACTACCAGACGACCAGCGCTTTTAAATCGAAATTTAAAAAACACCTACTAAACATACAAAAACTACAACAATAGTTATCAATTTTAATCACTTTACGAGCCTTTAAAGTTTTATTTTTTAATTTTATTTTTATAGTTGTTTATACAGTTTATTTATTAGTTATGATATTATGTTATTCCATTATACTAAGAAATATTTTGTTTTGTTTTATAAGTAATTTACATTTCTATCAATAAGGGAATATATGCCTACTTTATTAATCTATACCTACCACATAAATAATATAAGAATCAGCAATCTAGAATATCATAAAAATAACTATTTATACAATATCTACTACTTTCTTTTTCCACCTTATTATTCTGCCTTTACAAGTTTCTGCTAATTATTATTCTATACTATGCCAGTGACGTTCGCAAAAAGGCGGCCACTGAAAATCAGCGTTGGGGCACCTGGTACCTCAGATGTGCGCCATCATATGGTTTCGTGTCTGAGAGGCCCGGAGTCCCAACATAAGCTGAGTGGCTCACCTGTTTGTTGCACTGCTGTAAAATTTTGTATGTAAAAGTGTTTAGTTTAAGTTTATTCCTTGCAGTGCCTCAAATAAAGGTTTTTCTTTCTTTCTTTCTTTCTTTACTTATTCACAGTTTTTTTTGCCGATTGCTTTTTGAAACGAGTATACTAATATTATAAGTGTGTGAAAGCGTGTCTGTCTGTCTGTCTGCTACGCTTTCCCGGCCCATCTTTTCAACCGATTTTGCTGAAATTTGGTATATAGAGGTAGTTTATATCCCGGGAAAGGACATAGGCTTAATAATACTAGAGGATGCCCGCAACTTCGTCCGCGTGGATTGATGTTTTTGATTCCCGCGGGAACTCTTCAATTTTCCTGGATAAAATGTCCATGTCCATGTCGTTCCCCGGGATGTGACCTATCTCTGTACCAAAATTCATCAAAATCGGTAACGAGTAGTTGGACCGTAAAAGCGTAGCAGACAGACAGACAGACAGAAAGACACACTTTTGCATTTATAATATTAGTACCTATAGATAAATTTGGTATGGAAGTATGGATTATCTTTTTGAGTAGATAAGATACGGTATAAAGTAGTTTAAATAAACTAGTAAGACAATAATTTTACCTACGTTATTAATTGTTCCCAGACCTACTCAAAGTGTCTCCCTAATAAGAGGAGGGGGTCTACTCTCTTCCTCTAAAACGAAACTTCGCAAACAAACGAACGAAATTTCGTTAACTCCTCTTCTACATAATATTATATCTATGCTCCTCTCTATTTCGTTTTCGTACACGCAGACGAAGTACGGATCCATACAAAATTTTCGTGACCGATTGGATTGAACGATTTTGTGTGGGTCTAATAACGACTAATTACGTTCGTTTGCGAAGTTTCGTTTGAGAGAAAGAGAGTAGACCCCCTGAGACGTGAGTTAACCACAACAAACATTGCGGGAGTTAGCCTGCCCTTCATCAGAAGGCATAGGTATTAGGTATGCATGCTCAATGATTTTCATAACCCACAGAACAACATTGTGACCGCAATTATAAAGGATAGACGGACCGTGAAATGAGGGCTGCCTTCATTAGAAGACTTTTATAAAATATCCAATGTTAACAAGTTCTTCTAAGTAAGTATGAGATTCAAGTATTTTTTTTAATTAACTGAATATATTACTTATAAGATAATGGGCATCACTTGGAGAGACAGAGTGACTAACGAGCTAGCCAAGTCTAGCCTAGTAAAGGCCAACGACGACTTATCAGCAATAAGATCTAGAAAGCTGAAATTTTGCACAGAGGTTCCCTTTTTAATGTAGCCAAGGAATAAAGCGAGAAATTTTCGAAATTTCCACGGTAGCGATGCTGAGGGTGGGCACTAGTAATAATTATCAAAAATTTTATACGGACCGTCAAGATTTTTTGCCTAATAATCTGTCTAACAATTTAACGGATATCCTCGTAGTTGGCTACCCGGAGAATGACAAAGGCTACTCAATCATTTTTTTATCCACTACAAGTTATCCCTTGACTGCGATCTCACCAGATGGTAAGTGAGGATGCAGTCTAAGACGGTAGCGGGCTAACCTCTTAGGGACATGGCAGTAATACTAAACCCATACCCCTTAGGTTTCTACACGGCATCGTACCGGAACGCTAAGTCGCTTGGCGGCACGTCTTTTGCCGGTAGGGTGGTAACTAGCCACGGGCGAAGCCTCCCACCAGGCCAGACCAGGGAAAGTTCAGAAATTATAAATTCCCAAGTTGACCCTGCCGGGGATTGAACCCGGGACCTCCGCACGTTAGGACAACAGCGCACGACACTGTGCCACGGAAGTCGTCAAAACTCTACATACCTACCGGGTTTTTTTATAACCTTAATACACCCGGACGAAGTCGCAGGCATCATCTAGTACTCGTAGGTGTGGTATATTTCCGGTGATAAACATCAAAAAGCTGTAAAATTTTACATTTTCACGTTCAGAGTAAATTTAGTTTTCCCATATCTTTTACTCCACATAAATCCGCTAGAGCAAAGAAACGGAAAATTTATCCACGCTTTATGAGTAAGGACGCATATAATTTGCATTGTAATTACAATACATTTACATAAAAAGATATCAAAAGTTGGAATTGGGCAGTATTTAAATATAATACATTAAATAAAACTTGCTCTAACTTTGATGAGGCTGAAGGACTTTTATGGAAGTCTTCAAACTTTTAATAACACAAGTGATGTTAATAAAAATCTTGGTCAAGACCTTATACTTGAGGACGATAAAACGAGTACCAGTAAGTACTTTTTAGGGTTTCGTAAGGTATTTTTGTCAAAATCATAATAAACATCTTGTGCCCGTTTATTATCAACTTTGTGAAACACTATACTTAATAAAAAAACAGCCTTAACTTTAGGACAACAAAATGAGCGCGGAACTCAAAAAAGTATAAGTACAGTTTTCTGTATGCTTTTTTAAGATCCGTTATCAAAGAGTTTCGTATAGTAAAATTGTATAATTATTAATTTTAGTATATTTCGATGGTAAAATATGAATAGTATGCTTTTGTGTTGAATTTAAAATTTACCGCTTTTGTTTGTGAAATATAATAAAAAAAATAAAACTTGCGTCATAAATAAATTATTGTGAACAAAAACTCCTTCGAATAAAACGAGGCAACAAGTTTTGTCGATTGTACTTGTAAGTAGATAATTTATTACAAAACTTGGGCTCTGCTTCTGGGGTGATTGCTTTATACTTACTTGCATTAATTATTATATAATTATTGTACAAATAGTAAACATACTTAAAATACATTGAAAGGTATTTTTATATAAAAACTAGCTAATGCCCGCGACTTCATCCGCGTGGATTGATGATTTTTTGATCGCGCGGAAACTCCTTAATTTCCCGGGATAAAAAGTAGCCTATATGCTATTCCAGACTATAATCTATCTCTGTGCCAAATTTCATCCAGATCCGTTCAGCCGTTCTGGCGTGATTGAGTAACGAACATCCATCCATTCCAAACTTTCGCATTTATAATATTATAAAGTATAGGATAGGTAATCTGATCATAATATGATATGAAATAATAATAATAATATATTGTGTATTAAGTAGATGATGCCCGCAACTTGTCTGTTTTTTATTCCCGCGGCAACTCCTTAATTTTCCGGGATAAAAAGTAACCTATGTCCTTCCCCGGGAAGCAATAACTTAATCTTAAAAAGTATAGAAGAAGATTTTCACAAAATTTGATGATCTTAGGTCTTTTTTTAGGTACGATACTCTAAGTGGAGGTTTGGAAGAGTAGGTACTATAACAAGTGATAAATGATTTATTTATTTCACGTAGGACAACTTGTGTCACAGCTATGATAAGTCAAGACTCTACCACAGGTTCGGAAATCAATTCTACTGAGAAGAACCGGCAAGAAACTCAGCTGTTGCTCTATAATACGTAGTATAGCATCTCTCTGATAAACATAATCCAGTGACACCAATTATAAAAACCGGCCAAGTGCGAGTCGGACTCGCGCACCGAGGGTTCCGTACAAACCTGTAGTAAGTTTTAAATTATTAAAAAAAAACTACTTACTAGATCTCGTTCAAACCAATTTTCGGTGGAAGTTTGCATGGTAATGTACATCATATATTTTTTTTAGTTTTATTATTCTCTTATTTTAGAAGTTACGGGGGGGGGACCAACATTTTACCACTTTGGAAGTGTCTCTCGCGCAAACTATTCAGTTTAGAAAAAAATGATATTAGAAACCTCAATATCATTTTTGAAGACCTATCCATAGATACCCCACACGTATGGGTTTGATGAAAAAAAATTTTTTGAGTTTCAGTCCTAAGTATGGGGACCCCCAAAATTAATAGTTTTTTTTCTAGTTTTGTGTGAAAATCTTAATGCGGTTCACAGAATACATCTAGTTACCAAGTTTCAACAGTATAGTTCTTATAGTTTCGGAGAAAAGTGGCTGTGACATACGGACGGACAGACAGACAAACAGACAGACAGACAGACATGACGAATCTATAAGGGTTCCGTTTTTGCCAAATTTGGCTACGGAACCCTAAAAATACATGCACAACAAAATCGAAATTGCACAAAATCCACAAAAAAAAGCAAATTCAACATCCACTCTCACAATGCTATTGTGTTTATTGGAACTTTTAATTAAATATTTGCTTGAAATCATTCCGAAATAAACAATTTAAATCCGCAGTGCTTTTCAAATGCCTGTATGCACAAAAAGCTACAGGCTGTATTATTAAATCAAAAATGCATACAAAAAAAAAAATTATTAATGGCAAATTTTGAGGGTTCCGTACCCCGTAATCAAAAAACACAGGTATAATTTAGTCACACTTTGTTCTGCGTCAGCTGTTTGTGCATACTATATAATGTACTCTGTGTGTCTGTGTCTTTCAAGTTTCTACAAAGTTTCTCACCACCTTCTCAAAACTTTTGTAGTGAAAACTTCTTTGGCCGCGTTGAGCACTTTTTGATAGGGCGTAAACTTGTGGATTCGCGTCACCGACACTTTCACCGACACCTCGCTCCGACATGCTCGCGAACACCGACATGCTCGCGAACACTGACATGCTCGCGTTGTTACGAAGTCAAAAGGTCATAAATATAAATTATACTACATTCGTAATTAAACTTTAATTCCTTAGTTTTAAGGTTTACATTTTAATTTTTTTTTTAATTTTCACTTATATCGGCAGTCCCTATGACTGCCAATTTGTTTTTTAAACAAGTCATCATCACTTCGCGTTGAACTAAAATCTTGTTTTGGTACGAAGTTAGGCCTTGTAACACAAGTAAATAGAATAATCTGAAAATTATTGAAATCATGTGTCGAACTTTTTTTAAGTTAATGTGTTACACTATACTTATAGATTTTTATTTTTTGGGGTGGTTATTTACAGTTGCGTGCACAGTATTCGGAGCCAGGTTATTGGTTACATAGATACCATAAGCAGGGAATGATGAAAAAAGCATTTAGATTTTTTAACTTGGGTAAGCAATGCTTTTATGCCTCTGTGTCGTGCACACCACTGGTTACACATAAAAGTGATTTAACCAGTTGTACAAGCGCTTGTATTATTTCGTTCAACACAGGTATTAAGAAAACAAATATCCATATCCATACTTAATATTATAAATGCGAAAGTGTGTCTGTCTGTTTGTCTGTCTGTCTGCTACGCTTTCACGGCCCATCTGCCCGCCCGATTTTGATGTAATTCGGTACACGGGTAGATGGTATCCCGGGGAAGGGCATAGGATACTGTTTATTCCAAATTATTAAAGAGTTCCCGCGGGAATCTAAAAATCATAATCTAGTTACTTATGTATGCATATAGGATATACAAAACACGACGTATTTCTAGCACTAAACTAAAAATAATGGCTTATTTAAAATTCTACACTAACACCGAGTTGGGGCGGAATTGAGATACATAGTGCAATAGAGATGAATCCAACGCATTCTGGTCTCAAGCAAGCGCCTTGGTTTATCGCACTGCATTACTTATGTGCTCAATTGTAAAAGATTGGGCTGAAAAGTTTTTTTTAAATTTATTTTTACAGTCAGGCCTACTTGCAAGTGAAAATGCAGTTTGATCTACAGTTATATAAATAAATAAATCAATCAATCATTTATTGTCCATAAAAAATATTACAATCGCATTAATAGGTTTAGCGTCTGCAGATGCCTACGATAAGTTAGTTGCACCTGTGTTTTTTTTTTCAATTTTTTCCGTCGGATTTCCCGATTTGAAATAAAAAATCATACTGTATGTTTAAATCTATGTTGTCGTGTCATCACTCCTTATTCATATTATTCACTCCTTAGAACTATGAGTAGGTACAAAAGCCTCAGAAGGATCTTTTTTATTCCGCTACAAGTTAGCCCTTTACTGCAATCTCACCTGATGGTAAGTAATGATGCAGTCTAAGATGGTAGTGGGCTTACCTGTTAGGGGTAGGTACGGAAGTTAAATTAAATCCATACCACTAATCGGTTTCTACACGGCATCGTACCGTAACGTACGATGACGAACGACATCGTACGTCTTTACCGGTAGTACGAAACCAGACCAGAGAAAATTCAGAAATTATAAATTCCCAAATTTACCCTGCCGGGAATTGAACCCGGCACCTCCGACTATAATACACACAGCGCTCAAAATAATATATCTATCTATCTCTCTTGGATCTAAATAATTAAAATAAATGTGTACAGGAAGGCGACAATATAGAAATAATTAATTATTCGACTATTCAGACCCTTCCTTACCCTAAATAGATAATAGAATAGGTTGCATTCTTCAGCAAATGCATGTTTTATGTTTTAATACAGACGATATTAGAACGTTCGAGTATTCGCTTCAAGTCACTTTAAACGGGCCCGGGTTAGCGACAAGTAATCTACTAAACTAGGGTATTTAACCCGGTGCGTTCTCGGCATAATAGATGTATTAGACTGAATTTACAACGTTCATTTCAAGTCAAAACTTCACTTGATAGTGCTCTCGTCTTGTTAATAATCTTGTATTAGGTAAGGCTTCAATTTACGCTTCGGATGTTTATAAGGTTCTGGATTAAAAATTGTTAAAAGGAACCTTTATTTTAATTATTAAGATAAACATAAGCCCAGAGTCATAGAATACTAACTATATTTATTACGTAACAGAGTTAAAGTTTTTATATTCCTACATCCATGGTTTACCACATACATGCCTGCGTACATGCCTACATACATAGTACATACTACTGCGTGCCTGCATACATAGTACATACTACATACCTGCTTGCACGCCTGCCCGCCTTCCTGCCTGTCAGCTACTTGTCTATCTGTCTGTCTGAAATCGGCTACTTTTTATCCCGAAAAATCAAAGAGTTCCCACGAGATTCACCTAAATCCACGCGGTTGACGTCGCTGGATTTAGGATTTTAGTTCGCGTTTAGATCTATAATAGTTTATTATTTAAAAAAAAACACTTTTTTAATAAAACGAGCGCACTTTTGAAAATAGATATATAAGTATACAATTTGAATTTCAGTTTCCCGAAAGGTCACCCCGAAAGCCCTATTTTGCTCATTAGCTACATCATACTTCACTGGGCATCCCTTATTCCGATAATTGAGTTATGTACGTGGTTTCCTAACTAGCGAATTGGCTACAGCGTTGCAGTACTTCTCTTAACGATTTATTTTTATATTTATTAGGTCAGCGGTGTAAGGAACATGGATAATATGTTTAAATATAGGTACAAAACTAAAAACCGGCCAAGTGCGAGTCGGACTCGCGCACCGAGGGTTCCGTACAAACCTGTAGTAAGTTTTAAATTATTAGAAAAAAACTACTTACTAGATCTCGTTCAAACCAATTTTCGGTGGAAGTTTGCATGGTAATGTATATCATATTTTTTTTAGTTTTATCATTCTTTTATTTTAGAAGTTAAAGGGGGGGACACACATTTTACCACTTTGGAAGTATTCAGTTTAGAAAAAAATGATATTAAAACCTCAATATCATTGAAGACCTATCCATAGGTATCCCACACGTATGGGTTTGATGAAAAAAAAACTTTTGAATCTAAGTTCTAAGTATGGGAAACCCCCAAAATTTATTGTTTTTTTTTTCTATTTTTGTGTGAAAATCTTAATGCGGTTCACAGAATACATCTACTTACCAAGTTTCAACAGTATAGTTCTTATAGTTTCGGAAAAAAGTGGTTGTAACATACGGACGGACAGACAGACAGACATGACGAATCCATAAGGGTTCCGTTTTTTGCCATTTGGCTACGGAACCCTAAAAACACGCTTCGCCAATTTTACCTTTAACCAACCAACCAAACGTAAATGAGACTCGTCAAACCATACCAAAATATAAGCCCAAACTCAAGGTGTTTACTAAAGTATTAAATCTTCTCTATAAAAATATTATATATAATATTTAGATACATAAAATATAATTATATTTTTACATTACTAATTTCTGTATCTTTTTGAATATTGCTTAATTTCCTCTCTTTAGTACACCCCTTCCGCTTTCTTAATGCGTCCTTTGCTAGTTGCCTGGAAGAGATCGCTATTTATGCGATAAGGCCGCCTGTTGTGCCATGTCCATTAGATTATTATTTTTGTTGTATATTTTACGGTGTATGTATTACTTTACTTTACTATCAGAGTGCCTAATGGGAGATTTTCTTCCCATTCGATCGCGACAACGTTAACAACCATTTTTTTCTTATTCCACTACAAGTTAGCCCTTGACTGCGATTTCACCTGATCGTAAGTGATGATGCAGTCTAAGATGGTAGCGGGCTAACCTGTTAGTGGTATGGCAGTTATATTAACACATAGTCACATACATACTGTACCGCCGTAGTAAGTTGTTACGAATTGATCCAGCGCGAGCTGTCAAGCGCTTGACAATTCCATACAAATCGTAGTTAACGTAGTTGCAATCGAATGGGAAGAAAATCTCCCACTAGGCACTCAGTTCGATCATTCGATGGAAATGGTTGTATTGTCATTGGAATAACATACAAAGTTGCAAACATGCAAAGTTTCAATTCGATACAACAATTTCAAGTTAGTTTAATTCGACTTCCAAGATTTCTTTACATGAATATTATGGTAAGTTAGCCAGTTAGTTACAGACGAAGCTAATAAAAGCTGTTAAAAATGTTTGAAGTAGAAAGCAAAAGGTGGATAAAAAGTTTTGAAAAAGGTTTTTAAAATTCTCTCCTTCAATAGAAAAATTCAATTCCCTGCAATTCTTGAATTATGGCTTTCAGGTGTGCCAATCGGGTGCAGATTACTTATCACTTGAGATAAAAATACGAACGGAATCGGTATATCGGTAGCTATGGTAAAATATTATCACGTGAATCCAATAGTAGGTACTCTTTAGAAAACGCTTGCAAGTGGCTCTACAATAACAATAGGTAATATTAGTATGGCCCTAGCACTTTAATAATAGTTAATATTAGTATGGCTCTACCTACATTTAGTATTTTTTTATTTTATTTAATTTTAAAACTACAAACTACATTAAACATGTTACACTCACTTATCGCGTTGTGTTTATTTCAAGCTTTAATAAATGAAAAAGTTATTAAAAAGTATGCAGAACAATACATGCACATATCGACGCTAGAAAGCAAACACGTAGTAACCTGCAAAACCGAAATTGTTCACCAGAGCAAAAATACTTTTTCTTAAAAAAAAAAAAAATCGTAAACTCCAAATTTATAGACATAGAGTTGCCATTTTTAGACACCAAAGTAATAATTTTAAGCTTAATTAATCCCATTCAGCGGCATTATCCTTAAGTTATTGGAAAACAATATTTTGCGTCTTACTACATTTGAAAAGTATTTTTAGAAGCCATTAATATGTAGTAAATGAATTTGGTATATGTATGGAACTATGCTAAATGCACTTTTTTATGGAAATCGAAAATGTAGTAACATATATTACTTTAAGTAACGTTACCTAAAACAACGTTATAACAATAAAATATCAATGAATATTTTGTCATTAGTACGTTGTAAATAGCATTTTTTATCGTTACCCTGAAAACATGATAGCATTAAATGCAATTTTTCTTAACTGAGTATGCGCAATAGGTATATTGCTGTAAGAGTCAATAAAAAAAAAATTAAGTATATTTTGAAAATGTTTAAAAACAAAACTTGTTTAAAATAATTATAATAATTATAAATCAAATTGGTATTAAAATTTATTGGTTTTTTTACATAGGTCAATCACAGTTTAATTGTTGACATTCACAACACACTTAAAATTAGTATTTTTAATGAAAACAAAAAATAAAATAAGAAAGTAAATCAAATAAACATAAATAACATAACAGTCTTCTCTTGTGTAATTTAGGAACTAATTAAAAGTTATTTATTCAAAAATCAAAATCACCAGTTAACGCTTCATCCTTTTGGCTTTACTTAATTATAATAAACTAGAACTAGAAGTAAATCATTAAGATTCGTTTTAGAAACTGTTATTGTACAACAATCAAATTTTTAAGTATCAATTATTATTTCTGTTTTAGGATGAGCTTAATAATAATCTATCAAAACAATCCGTTTAACAATCATCTTCATCATCAGTGCCAGGTAAGCAATCCTTAACTTTAGGGTTGGTTTTTAGGTCTAAATATTCTTTTGCAAATCTTTTCGGAATCACTAGTTTATCAACTAATTTTTTCAAATCTGAATATTTCTTTTGACAAATTGGTAACTTTGAAGGGTATAACTTCTGTTTCGGGTTTGCATTATTATTCAAGGCACTGAGTGTGACTTCATTGACTTCTGCATCCGGTAACATTGAGTTTTTCACGAACATTTTCTCGGGTTGTTTCTTCCGGAACGTAACAATAGATATTTTAGAGATTTGAATTTTCTGAGTTTTTTTAAACGTGTGCTCAACAATATTTTCAAACCCTGAAAAGTCCTCTCCGTTTAGAACATTCACAACGTATGGCTGGGGATTTTTTCGAGCAAATTGAATTATTGTAGGCCACTGTGATGGTGCCCAGACAATAGAATTTTTCACAGAAGTTTCTATCGTAGCATGCATGCTATCGACCGGCATGTATGTGTGCCCAGGGATTAAGTAGTTTATTTGAATAATGGCAATATTATCAGAAATAGATAATGCATAACGCAACATTGCCAGAACAGTTTTGTTTTTATTCTGACCAAAAGCCGAGTCACAGTACAATATTATCTGTTTTACATAGCCACGTTTGTCAACGTTTTTGATGTACTCGAGCAAACATGTGGCAATTTCGTTTGCACCTCTTTTAGCATCCGCTTCTGTCCACAAATTACAAATTCCTAGCTGTGTGTTGCTTTCGTATATTGTAAAGTTATACACAGCTATTTTACGACTATAATAGAGAGTCATGCTCTCTCCGTAAGGAGTGTTTAAAACCTTTTGAAGGTCAAAGCTAGCACATATGGTTCCTTTATCCATACTATTTAGCTTCTGATGAAATATGAATCTTTTATAAGATTCTTCTTTTTCATTTTCATGCTGCTTTAACTTTTCCATCTCTTCTCGAGTTTTAACATCAAAATTTTTGCTTGAAACGCACAATGTACATTTGTCTTTTTTAGGGACGTGGAAACCTATGTTGAATGTTTTCCTGAACCAACCTGAAAATACTTTGAACGACATGATCTTCTTGCCTGCATAGTGATCTTGGTAAATACGATATAGTTTGGACACATTTTTGAATTCTTCCGGAAGATAGAGCTTTGTAGAATCTCTGCGGCAGTAATGTGATGGCAAAAGAGGTAGATCGAGTATAAAAATTTTTGCGTCTTGAATGACATCATCAGATGTTTTGTTGCGACCTCCAGCACTTCCTCGTCCGTCTTCTTTTGCAAAACCGTCAATCATCGTGTCTAAAGTACCATGCATGAACCTCTGTGTGACGTCTAAAGTGGCAATCAAAAATTTTTGGCATACTTTTCGTCTACCTTCGCCTTCGTTTATATAGTATTCATATGATTGAGATCTGTTTGATACAGCATTTTTACTCGGGCGTTTGATTGATTTTCTAATAGCACACTGAACTATCCAATCTCTTCGTCTTTGGTAGCTGTTCAAACCCCAAAAATGGTTAAAAATATTAAGACGTCGATCCTCAGGAACGTTACCGCAGTTGTTTCCACACTGAACTCCAATACAAGGATTTGGTTTCACACATTTACTTTCAATTATTTCTCCCTTCGTGTTAATATATGATTTTCCTTTCTTTTTCTTCTCATAGTTTTCTTTTTTAATTTCAGCCTTAGATTTTCTTTTTTCCGCAGATAGTTCGTGACCTTTTTTTACAATCTTTTGACTTTTCTTCTGTTTCTTTTTTAGGATTTTCTTTTTCTGCTTACCTAAAACATTTTTTTTGCAATAACTACATTTTCTGTAATTCAATTGTTTAATCCTATTCAAATAATTACTTTCTTAAGAGCAAATATCAATTAATAAACCTACCTCGTTTTGATTCGTTTTTTTCAGAATCGCTTGAAGTAGACGCTTCTTTTTCACTCAATTCCAGACTTGATTCTTCTGAAGGAAAAGCGTTATTCAGCAAAATAGTATCAGGGTCATCTTCGACAAAATCTAGGTAAGATTTATCAAAACATAGTTTTCTTTTCGATCGTCTAACAATCTTTTTATTTTTCTCTTCTTCAGATTTTGCAAGATCTGTGTCAGAGGCAGGTCTTATATCATCACTAGTATCTACAAACACAGCACCTTGCATTTTAATATCGTTTAATATTTTCTTTGTCGTAACTTTATTACCAGTGTCTATGTTGTCTTTTTCTTTAAATACCTTTTCATCACTTGTCTGTTTTTCATCTGATTCAGATTCCAAACTTTTTTTTGCATCGCCATCCAATATTTCATTACTGTCGATTTCAGAGTTATGTTCTATTGTTACTTCTATATTATACGTTTCACAATTTGCCCAATTAGGACTATCACATTCATTTGTCGCCTTTAAACAATTTTCTTCATTAAGCACGCCTTGAATGGGGCTCTCTTTTCGTAATAATTTATCTGTTTCATCGGTTTCTGTAACACTGAACTCTTCTTCAGCTAAATTTAACTGAATGCCGGAGTACAAAAAATCATGCTTTATTTTATCTATGTTAATAATATTATCTTCAATACTTGTATTAATTTGTTCTGACTTTGGCGATATTTCTTTCATAATTTCTGCAGCTTCAGCCAAGTAAATTTCGGGTTTCCGGAAGGTAGGGGTCAAATTTTCAACGTTTGATGGGTTTTGGTGAGGCGATGTGTTATTTTTTCTCTGAATTAATGTCATAGAATCAGGAAACTGTTCTTTATCTATACCATTCTCATTTTCATTTGGATAAATAGTTTTTGTCTGTAGAACTAATTTTCCATTTTCTTTCTTATAAACTCTATCTTCGAGAATATTTATCTTAGGCTTTTTCGAATTTTTTTCAGTGTCACATTTATTGCGTAAAGTTTCCTGCCATTTTCGTCGTTGCGCTGCCATCTAAAAGACAATGATAAGTAATTATTATATAAATAGAAATATCAATACACTAAAACATATAAGTTAAACAGTGGTAATAATATTATGTAGTAATTGCCATTATCACACAAAACTCACTCAGGACTTAGGACACGAAACCAGACAATTGGTGCATTGTCTTCTACTTAAATAACTTCTCTATGCATCAATTAATAATGTTAATGTAATATACACGATTGACTGAAGGGTTAAGTAAATAACAACCTTGACAGTTATAACTTATAGTATGGGTAGTTACATAACACTCATTGAGGTATTGAGGTACAATGCCTCACAATAAATGCATTAATGAAAATACACGATTGACTGAAGGGTGTAAATAACAACCTTGACAGTTTTAACTTATAGTATAGGTAGTTACCTAACACTCATTGAGCAATAAATGCACTAATATTTTTTATTATTGATATGTAATAAAACATGTTTTAAGCAAATTAATACATAACTTATCTTATCAAAATATTCAAGTACTTACTACATTTACTGGATTTCGTGTTACCACGCACAGTTTTTTCATAAATAATACACTGCACTACAAAACGTCGGCACACTTAGACTACTCAGCCCATACTGAAACGCGGCGACCGCGGCGTAAGCATCAAAGGAATACCGCCGTCGGCACCGATCATAGGTAGTAAATCCGCGCCAGCTTTAAACCTATAATCTTTAGTAGTGTTGTAAAACAAAATTGTCTCATAAATTGGTTCCTTGTAAATAGTGTAAAGATCAAAACTTTAGGAACCAGATACCGTATAAAGTGTCGTAAACACCAGCATTTCAGTAAATATCACCCACTAAATGCTGTAAATGCAAATAATTAATATTCACGAGCAGCAAAAATGTAGTAACCCGCAATAGAGCTGGAATCACAGATGATGTAAGTTACAGGATTAACATTTTTATAGGATATGAATTGTCGTAATTAACATAGTAAAAGAAAATGCAGGATTTTTTGTTATTTACAGCATTTTAAAGTACAAAAAAGAAAAAAAATTGTCAGTTTTAAAAATCCAATTTTTGACAATATTAATCGGATGGTAACTTGACATACACCATTCAACGTGGTTTTTTTTACTGATTCCAACGATGCAATAAAAAAAAAATACCATAGAGTGTCGTTTACTACGTGTTTGCTTTCCAGCGTCGATATTGTCATGTATAACAGAACGCAACAAAGCCATCTACCTGGTTCTGTTTAGCGCAAGTAGAATAAAGGGAAACAAATGGCGCGAACTCTACGCTCCAGCAATGTATGGTAACTTTGTGCCAGTGTGGCCCCAGAAAGCGCGAGGTAGTGTATAGGTATTACAATATTAACGTATATTGTCCACTTTTGTCCAAGTTTTTACCATTAGACTAAGGGCCGGCGATTTAGCGCACCGTAGATCATTTCATCACTGCGAAACAGTTATCGACTTTGCTAACTTTAAAATAATAAGCATCAAAGCGACTTGAGGCAGTGCGCAGCAGTTTCAAAATTCTTTTACTTTCAAATTTTAACGTCAATTAATAGAACTTATGATTAACTAGCTGATGCCCGCGACTTCGGCCGCGTGGTTTCAGTTTTTTGATTCCCGCGGGAACTCCTTAATTTTCCGGGATAAAAAGTAGCCTATGTCACTCTCCAGGTCCTCGTCTATACCTATGCCAAAAATCACATCGAACCGTTGCTCCGTCGCGGCGTGATTGAAGGACAAACCAACAAACCAACAAACAAACACACTTTCGCATTTATAATATTAGTATGAGTATGATTCTTGCGCTTCATAAGATACCCGCCCGCTCTTTTAATGGCTTACTAAAAAGAAGTGCTCTCTTAACTAAAACAGTTTTTGTCTAAGAAAATCATATTGTTGTTTTGTGTTTTGTTTAAATTAATTTTTTTTTTAGAAAATTATGTTCTTAGCTCCTTGGTAATGTTTTTTCTTACCGCTTTGCCTTTGCATGAACTTAGTGGTTATATTTTTATTAGTAAAAGTAGTTATTTTACACGAAAATGGTGCTATTGATTTACTTTGGTTTAGCTGTTCAAAGACTTGCCAATTTGGTATAAAATGTGCCGCAGGCATAGAAGAATTTGTCTCAATCATCAATTCATCTCAAGAAGGATTTAGAAATGGTCTCCGCAACGCAGCGGAGACCATTTCTAAATCCAAGGAACCGATAGGCGTTGGGGTCCCAGGGTGCTTGAATGGGGGCCTCGCACCGGAAAGCGCAGCGTTGGACGATCTCCACTAGGTGGACGGCCGAGCTCAAGCGAGTAGCTGGGAACCGCTGGAAACAAGCGGCACAAGACCGCGTGCTGTGCAGATCCGTACAGGAGACCTTCGTCCAGCAGTGGACGTCAATAGGTTGAGACAACGACGATAGTTGTTATAGGTTCTTTTTCAAACATTTCACGTCTAACAAATTATTATCCATACTAATATTATAACTGCTGCACTTTAACGGCCTATATTTACATCCGATTTTGATAAAATTTTCGTACAGAGATAGGGTGTATCCCGGGGAAAGACAAAGGCTACTTTTTATACCGGAAAATGAAGGAGTCCCCGCGGGAATACAAAAAACTTAATCCACACGGAAGAAGTCGCGGGTATCATCTAGTTAAAGCTAATCTTACAACATAAAACCTAGCATAAAACAATTATGTTGACAAGTATTTCGTGAACTTTATTTCGTCTTTCACTGACGACTAGCAGTTATTCGTTTACAGTCCTCACATTGCCCTATAAACGTTACCGTTCACATAAATCTAAGCATTACCTACATAAGCTCAGGTATGTCAAAAGTTAACAATTTTGCCTTGATCTAACGCGATGTCAAAAGTTAACATTTCCGTCTTGGTCTAAACATGTCATCTTTAACCTTTTTCACTCTGACTAAGGAAGTCAGTAGTAAGAAATACGGGAGATCTCAGAATAGATTCCAAGTTGTGGCAATTTCGAAATTTATTAATACTTGTAAATCGGCTTAAGTCTACTTTAGTATCTAAAACGACTAGACGACGACGACGTAGACTATCCGTTACGATTTGAAGAAAAATTGCCATTAAACTTAGCACTTACCATCAGGTGAGAAAACAATATACCTATGTACAACATTAATTTGTAATCAAACAATTACGACTCCATATTATTATCGATCATGTAGAATGCAAAGTCCTCTTGAGTCTTGATGTAACCTACTTTAGTAACCCATTTCTCTATATCGAAGTGTTGATACCTTTCGATAAGAAAGTATCTGGCGCATACTCGTAGAAACTGGAAAATATTGGAATTATCTTCTATATCTTCTATCTGTGAAAACTTGTAATTGGCGTTATACTTATTCTCTATTTATCTATCCACTCTTTGTTGTAGCTGTAAGTTTTCTGTACAAAATAAAAATAAAAAATAAAATAAAAAAAAATTATGATTCGTATGAAGCGTCTGTTTTTCAGTTTATAAGATTTTTAAAAAAATCGTTGGAACTTTTCCGAGATAAAAAGACATTCGCCTAATTGTCGTTCCCAGGAATGCAACCTTTTTCCGTAGCATTTTCATTAATTTCATAAAAATCGTGCCGACCATGAAAGTGTAGCAGTCAGACACACTTTAGCATATACCTACCTAAATAATAAGTTTGGATTATAAATAGTGTAAATAGATGTTAGTTTTTTGCTACTCAATGGAGTTTAGCGTGCGACATCCATTGAGTAGCAAAAAATAAAGTTAAACTATTACCTATTCTGTGGTTATAGTTAAAAAAGACTTATAAGTAGACTTGTTCAGGAAAAAAAATGACCAAAAGCCTAAATGCCGTAATTCACTTCGACAAAACCTTTCAAGACAATGTTTTACCTTCCAATTTGATTAGGAAATCAGGTAAAAGCGTTTAAGATGCGGTTAAGTGAATCTGAATCTCCGATTAGTTCAGCAATAATACTCGTATTGATTGGATTGTGCTGATTGCTTTGGCATTTCTGATTCCTTGTTAATATCTAGTAATAACCTAACAGTCACGAGGTTTCAGCGCATCGAAGGAAATGCGGCGATTCCGTTACGAGTCGTCGCGGACACGCTGTGATTCCATCACGAGTCGTGACGATATGCTGGCGGAATAATCGCTCGTTCGTGGAGATTACCCAACGATAGAAGCGCGTACTCGTCGCGACTCTCACGCTCGTGGAGACAGCGCCTGAACCGCGCTTCTGCAGTGGGGCTAGACCTTAAGATGGAAAGATTTGGGATAGAAAGCCTTTTTCCCAAAAATCTACTTATAAACTTTGTATAGCGGTAGAAGATTTTCCAAGTTTAGGAAATGCATAAAGATATTGAAGTTGTTATTTTTATTGATGTTTATTAGCTACGTTCCCTCGTGCCTTCTACAAAATTGGAGCGAGCATTTTAAAAGAGACGCTATGTAAATTTGTCCCCGCATCTTAACGAGTGCTCTTAAATGCATTTTATTTGCACCCCCTTGGAGAGTGGAGTCGCAGGCAATTTGTTCGCAGGCAAACAGGATTAACCTGTGCCTTATTTCTTTAAAGAGGTGATAACTTACTAGTTCAGACTCCCAGCTTCCTATTCGGGTAGTCAGGCGTTCCCCGGACACCCAACTCGGACTTTTCGGAGTTATTTAATGCGTTTTAAGAAATTAAAGTCATTGAACTGCTCGATAAATCCTCGAAATTCTAAAATCTTTGATACTCAAGTTGAAATCTACAGCCATGACTTCGCTTAGACTTTCTCCTTAGTAGAGTACGTCTTAGCATCGCTCTCTCATTTCTGAGGATCGTGGCTTATGCCCGATAACACCTTCTTTATACGGCGTTCTTCCAACGCCAGCGATTTTTCGTCAAATTATAATAAGTCAGGAGATGCTAGAGTCAATATTTCCTTCACCTGGTCCATCCAATGTCTAGGCTTAACGTCTTAAGCGGATATTCTTTAAGATCTTCCTTTCAATCTTCCTTATGAAAATTATGTGAAAGCAGTGAAAGCAGCATAAAATGAAAATATAATTTACACCTAGTATACGAAACTAAGAAAACAAATATTTAAAAAAAAGAAGCTGTACAATAGGCGGTCTCATCGCTAAGAAACTATCTCCTCCAAGGCTTTAATACAATAATTATTTTTTGTATGTAGTATAAAAAGAAAACAAAATATGACGCATTTATAGTGACACACAAATAAATCCGTCTTTTTTTAGCACTGAGTAAAGTCAAGAGCT
This sequence comes from Erebia ligea, assembly GCA_917051295.2. Classification (NCBI taxonomy): domain Eukaryota; kingdom Metazoa; phylum Arthropoda; class Insecta; order Lepidoptera; family Nymphalidae; genus Erebia; species Erebia ligea. The sequence goes on from OU785223.1 coordinate 16,666,280, forward strand.
GTCAAGAGCTGTCAAGAGCAGTCTGGCAAAGTGAAAGTTTACCCTCTAAAGATCTCACCTTTAGTAGTTTCCCACTTTTAAGACACTTTCATTTCAGACTGAATAGAACATCAAGTGAGAAATGAAAAATTGATGTCGATAAAAAACCGGCCAAGTGCGAGTCGGACTCGCACACGAAGCGTTCCGTACCAACGTACAAGATTGACACTACGTACTTCTTCCATTGTTACGGTCCAGCATAAAACGCCAAAAAAACATCATGATTCTTCTATAGCGCCTCTATTTTTTATTTAATCTTTTTAAAATTATTTGTTGTTATAGCGGCAATAGAAATCACTCTGAGAAAATTCCATCTGTTTAGCTAGCTACAGTTTATGAGATACAACCCGCTGACGGACAGACAGACGGACGGACGGACAGCGGAGGCTTAGCCATAGGGTCCCGGTGGCGACCTTTGGTTACGGGACCGTAAAAAGTACCAAAGCATTATCTGTCCTGCCCCAGAAATAAACTTAAAAGTATGATAGAGAGCAAGAGCATAATTTGTCAAGCTACAATATACGTAAGTCCCGCTCTGCGAAAAAATAATATCATTCGGTGAAATGAGAAAACAGCGTTTATGAGTTCTACAAAAGGAGATCTCACGTATAATTTTATGCGACATGTCGAGTGTACACCTATTGTTGTGAATGCAAGGGTCTTGTAAAATTAATAGAATTAGCTTTTTGTTCTTGCTGTTTGTCGAGAACCTAATAGAAGAATAGAATTATCCTTTGCGCGATTAGGTATTTGGTTAAGTTTTATTTTGTTTTTAGGTCAGGTGCTTGAGAGCTACATAATACATAGTGTAAAAAGAAAATTCTATTCCCGCGGGAATCAAAACAGTCATAGGGACTGCCGAGTGCCGATAGAAGTGAAAACTTATAACTTAGATTAATTAAACGATCAAAAAGATTGATTAATTTAATTAAGATAAACTTAAATTAAATTTTCAAACGCCAATGTATAATATGAATATTAAAATAATTAAAAAAAAAAAATAATGAAAATATAAACCTTAAAACTAAGGCATTAAAGTTTAATTACGAATGTAGTATATTTATATTTATTAAGACCTTTTATCTTCGTAACAACGCGAGCATGTCGGTGACGCTGAGCATGTCGGTGACGCGAATCCACAAGTTTACCCCCTACCAAAAAGTACTCAACGCGGCTAAAGAAGTTTTCACTTCAAAAACTTAATCTACGCGGACGAAGTCACGGGCATCATCTGGTCTTAAGTTTATTAAACCAAGTTTAACCTGTTGAGTTAATAATTGCAGACGATATATCTGCAGTCTGCACCAGATGTTTGAGCAACAACTCCGGTCAAAGTTGATTGCTAGTATGCTAATTGAGATTGAACGGGTTGCATTCTAATTAAATTGTCTCAGTTAAATTGCATTTGTAAAACCCAAAGTTATATCACCTAGATTGAGCTAATTTGCAGTGTAGCAAATATAAACGCATTTTTCCAAAAGAACTAAGCATTATAAACATTTTTTTTTACTATACTAAAGTTCTAAGTCAATACTATGAAATTATAATATTTAGGTTTATGCATTTACTTTTAGCCTCAAAGTATGACTGAGCGTAGATGTCAAGTAGTTTTATTTTGTCAAAGTGTTATCATACTAATATTATTATAAATGCGATAGTGTGTTTGTTTGTTTGTTTGTTGGTTTGTACTTTAATCACGTCGCAAAGGAGCAACGGATCGACGTGATTTTTGGCATGGGTATAGTTGAGGACGGAGAGTGACATAGGCTACTTTTTATCCCGGAAAATTAATCAGTTCCCGCGGGAATCAAAAAAACTTTAACCACGCGGATGAAGTCGCGAGCATTAGCTGGAGTAATAAATAAAATGGTGTATGACTGTGCGATGATAGATCATTTCGACCTCTCTGGCGCAGTGTTGAACACTGTTGCCTTAACGTGGGAGGTCCCGGTTTCGATACCCGGCAGAGTCAAATTGGGAATTCATAATTTCTGAACTTTCTCTGGTCTGGCCTGGTGGGAGGCTTCGGCCGTGGCTAGTTACCAACCTGCCGGCAAAGACGTGCCGCCAAGCGATTAAGCGTTCCCGTACGATGCCGTGTAGAAACCGATTAGGGGTATGGGTTTAATATAACTGCCATGCCCCTGACAGGTTAGCCCGCTACCATCTTAGACTGCATCATCACTTACCATCAGGTGAGATCGCAGTTATGGGCTAACTTGTAGTGGATAAAAAAAAGTCAGTCAGTCGGTCACCATTTCCTTTTATATTGAAGATTAGTGCTTACGTTTTGATATCCGCTACATTATATACTACACAGTGCGAAACACACGCGGCTTTCAGTTAACATTCTCGGTTCTCCCTCGGGGATGTTGTTCCCGTTTGTTCGTGTATTGGCTTTCTTGTCATGCATTTTGCAATAGCTTTACCTAACTAACAGTATTTATCTCTTTTTTTATTCATTCTGTGATTTTTTTGACCGAACTCCTAATAAAAATTGTTAAGTATAACTAAACAACGAAAGTTTACGTGAAATAATTGCCAAAATAAAGAATATTATATTATTAAACCGTCAAACTGCAATAATTTAAATTGAATTAGTTTGAAGAAAATAATCGTTAGGTAGGTATTCCTGTTTTACGAACTACTTAAGTGAATAATAATAATATTATTATTAAGTTACATGGTACTTACATACCACTAAATTCGTAACGTGTAGGTATTCCTTCATAAAATTAATATGTGTTTAAAAGATAAAATACCTAAATGTAATTAATTGCCATAAAATTATAGTATGACAATAGTATATTGTGTGCTTAGGGGTGAAACAAGACGATTTCAGACGAGGGTGAAGTTGCCTGCATGAGCGAAGCGAGGGCTGGCATCACCCGAAATCTGAAATCATGTTTCGCACACACTATTTTTCATATAATCTGCATTGAAAGTGCGAGTTTTATTAAAATTGTATTTCTTATTTATTTTATACTTCTACCATACCTTTACTACTGTTTTAATCATACTTTTGCGGGTCTAAAGTCAGTCTTCATGCCCTAGGGCCGTAAACTAGTCGATCGATCGCCCAACTAGTTGACCAACCCCATACTGTAAATATGCACAACAGAGTCTAGGCTCCAGACTGGTCGACCAAACGACCGTACCATTTGACATAAAAGTTTTTAAACCAAGGAGTATGTATACCTGCATAAACACTGGCAGCATGGACTGGACAAATGTGACTCTATCGAACGTGAACATTCACTTTTAATTTGTCTTTTCTTTTTATTATTTACTAGACCTATGTATCCTACTTACTATGATTTGCAATAAATATCTAACCGTTACAGTTTGTTTTACTGTTATGGTAGAAGTATAAAGTAGAGTATACACCACCGGGATAAAGCAGTTTTTTTCTTGGGCGCTTGAATCCCTCACTGCACTCAGGACTCAATCTTAATTCCCTCCCTTTGGTCGGGAATTAACTTATAACACCCTCGCTGCGCTCGGGAGTTAAATTTGAAGTCCTTCGTTACGTTCAGGATTCAATGTAGCGCCCGTGACATAAAACAGTGCTTTATCCCCTTGGTGTATAATCTACTATTAGTTGCTAGGTTTTTGTTGACAAATATCATAATACCTGTCAGTTTAGTTGATGGGTAAAATGAGAATTAAAAAGGTTTGAAATAAACAAAAGATACTCTGACAGGATTGAAAGGAGGGCTGCTTTTTCATTCAGCGGGTAGAAAACGATCACTTTCTGCCCTAGGACAATTCGTCTGAAATTGACTAGTTTCAGGTGGCTCAACAGGCATTGAAACTCGCATTTTCAAACATTTTTCCTTTTAGAATACGAACCGCCTCTATGCACAAAGAGTTTAATTCAGGTTTCCCGGTATTTACATAAATCTCTTTTCCGCTTTGTCTTCACAAAAAGAGCTACTCCTTTTGCATCTCAGCGCACACAGCGTACAAAAGTTTATGTTTGTTTCACACAGTATGTTTTGCTTATTTTCCCGCTTGTTTCAACTCTCTTAATATCATTCTTACAATGAAGTCTTTATTTGTGATATTTTCTAAAACTTTTTTGCATAATCACTACTTATGTAATTACTAATTAGGTATAACATTGGTAAGTTATTTTAAAAATAACGTCCTCTACACAATACTGAAGAACTTTAGATCTACAACTTTTTAAAACTTAATATAACCTAAGGGTTACTACCATTGCTTAAAGCAGTATTATTTTAAAATGCCAGCTTTAGGTATATGAGGAACCTTGACGTCCGTAAAATAAGGATTATAATTCTGAAACTAGAACGTAATTATATATAACGAATATTAAAATAATACTGCTTTAAGCGATGGTAGTGGGCCTCCTGAAAAGTACTATTAGGTAAGGATACTGTGATATACTATATTCATCCAAAAAAAAAATCGCTGTACCACGGGCTGTACTCTCATATTGCTCTGTGTTTTAGGAGGCGGTAGTCGATCATCACATGACGGTTCCGCCCGCGACGGCGCGCGCGTCGCGTAGAATAACTATAATAGTTATTTTGAAATTAACCCTGTAGGTATACTTGAGACAAATTATTATTTTGAACTAGCCACCACTCGCTTTAACTAACCAAGTCAGTGAAAATACAATTTAGGTAAATTGGTTGCAACTCTATCGTGTTCTGAGCAATTAGTCGGAATAGAACTCGTGTTTGTACGTTCAATTCATATGCAGCATCAATTATCTACATGAACGAACCGCAAAGCGTTTACATTCTATCCGTCAAGTTATATTATCAAAATAGCAGATGCCCGCGACTTCGTCCGCGTGAAATAAGTCTTTTAAATTCCCACGGGAACTCCCTTATTTTTCGGGTTAATATATTATAGCTTAAGACACTCAAAAATAATGTGGCTTTCTATTGGTACCAGAATTTTCAAAATCAGTTCAACAGATCCAGAGCTTACCACCTACAGGCTACAACCTCACAACTATTTATAATATTATTAGTAGACATAAGGTCTAATTTTATAGAAATAGCAGGGTTTTTTTTTAAATTTCTATGACCTGTTATTCTTATTTTAAAAAAAACGCAATTATAGGACATGTGTAAAAGATAGAGATAGATTAAGAAATCGACTGGTGTCGAGGCTAACACTTGGCTACAATCAGTCGTGCTGGCAAGTGTAGATGTTGCCTATAAAAGTGGAGTTTGCCTTAAACTTAAATAAAAATCTACGGCTAAATAAATTGTAAATGTTTCACATTAAGTGCCACAATATAATGCTATGAAATGCCAGCGGTCATGGCGATAGCATCGCATCCTCGTATAAACTACATGCATTTAAACTACAAAAACAGACATTCCGAATAATGCTGTATGCATTTCCCAACTATCATATCATTTTATCCAGTTCCAGAAATTAGGCGAGATTCCCACTGGACGTAGACAGTTAAAGGCTGGGATACACACACCGCGGGGCGGTAACGATTCTAACGCAGCTCCTAGAATTTGGAATAAGAGAAAAAATATGAGCATTCGATGCTGCGGCATCTTATAATACACGGGGCTATTAATAATAGCCTATCACACTAAATCGACTACAGTTAACGTGAAACAACAGAGACTACTATGTTAAGACATTCCATATAATTTTCATTTACTTTTATATAATTTTTTACGCACTACATGATAGAACTTAGATTGTGTACTGGAAAGTTTCTTAGATATAAACAACAGCTGTTATGACCCACAATTTTGCAAAATAAATGATTTATTATGATTACTGTACCATGCAAGTCCTGAACAGCAAGACGTATCCCTCATAAAAAAAAGTACAAAATGTGCATTCACCACAACAAAGTCAAGACGTCACGCTTTATGTGTTTCAGCCTTTAACATTTCATAAATTAACCAGTTTCAGAATAAAGCGAGATTCCCACGGGACACACAAAGTTTAAAGTGACAAATCTAGAGTGTTGTTGTTGACAACTACAACAGAAGCTTTGACAATGTCGATATCTTTGCCCTGTCTGAGGGCAGGTATAAAAAGGCTGTTATCAATATTTTAAAGGAAAATCAATTTTTATAAGGTTTTTATAATGTTAGTGTACATTGGACTTTAATAGACCATTGTAACCATCTATGTACCTACTTACCTCATCTTTATTACTAATATTTTTTTTGTTTATTGTTAATAGTAAATTTAATTTTTGTGTAAAATTTAGCATATTTAAATAACTTAGTCTATTTCATGTACATTGTGTCGCCTTCATTTTAAATTGTTAACCCGTGGATGGTGTGGTGGATTACACATTTGTTAATATTTTATTTTAGTTATTATAATTAGATTTAATGTGTAAGAGTTAATCGTCCCCAATAAATAAAAATAAAAAATAAAATAAAAATCTACTCGCAAGTTAGCGCGAGTGTACGTGAAGAATAGTTTAGTTAAGTACTGGTGCTTACATAAATAAAATTATTTAAATAACGTATAGAGAGGCAATAGCGCCAGTGTTTAGTTCCGATCATTTGGACGGTGTATATTTTCTGAAAATATTATCTCTTATTTTTTGGTTTTCTAATGGTTTAGGTTGTAAATATTTTTTTCACCTCTTGAGTAACCTCGAAACGCAATTAGTAAAGAATAAAACCGGCCAAGTGCGAGTCGGACTCGCGCACCGAGGGTTCCGTACAAACCTGTAGTAAGTTTTAAATTATTAAAAAAAAACTACTTACTAGATCTCGTTCAAACCAATTTTCGGTGGAAGTTTGCATGGTAATGTACATCATATATTTTTTTTAGTTTTATTATTCTCTTATTTTAGAAGTTACGGGGGGGGGGGACCAACATTTTACCACTTTGGAAGTGTCTCTCGCGCAAGCTATTCAGTTTAGAAAAAAATGATATTAGAAACCTCAATATCATTTTTGAAGACACCATATCCATAGATACCCCACACGTATGGGTTTGATGAAAAAAAAATTTTTGAGTTTCAGTTCTAAGTAGGGGGACCCCCAAAATTTATTGTTTTTTTTTCTATTTTTGTGTGAAAATCTTAATGGAGTTCACAGAATACATCTACTTACCAAGTTTCAACAGTATAGTTCTTATAGTTTCGGAAAAAAGTGGCTGTGACATACGGACGGACAGACAGACAGACAGACAGACAGACAGACAGACAGACAGACAGACAGACAGACAGACAGACAGACAGACATGACGAATCTATAAGGGTTCCGTTTTTGCCAAATTTGGCTACGGAACCCTAAAAATCGCCGCAGGTACTGACTGTAATTAAATTTGAAAATATTTTTAACAAGTATTCCGTAACAACACAATTTAAAACCACAACAGAACATAGCAATATTGTTCGCGAGTATAAAATGATGATTCAAAAACATTTGGTAGGAAGATAATAGTAAATTTTCAGCAGAACTGTTTTATGAAGCCCGCGGGTACGAATTGAAACATGAGTATCCATTATCAGTTACATCATGACAGTTCAAAAATATATTAGTGCAAAAACCTTTTTAGATAGGTACCTACTGAACAGTTATAATTTAGTCATTTATAAAAATAGTTTTTTTTTTTAAATAAGGTTCACTGAATCCAAACTAATATTACAAATCCGTACAATACGTCGCGCGTCGTTTGTCTGCTATGCTTTCCAGCCCATCTGTTCATTCGATTTTGACGAAATTCAGTACAGAGTGAGAGTTACGAACAAGTTGTGAAAAATTAGAACCAAAATATCCTGTTTTCTTTTTTTCCACAAAAAAAAACTGTATTCAAAAGTGAATACGAAATACTCCGTTCAGGACTTTCCGCTTTTACCGCATTGTTTCATCAAGATCTGGGCGCAAGTGCTCACTTTACACTTGCGCCCAGGTCTTGACCGTGGTTCTGCCGTTGGTAGTAATGATGGCTAGTAGAAAATTACTGTTTACTGTTGATTTTTTTCCGGGTTAAACCCGGAAAAAAATCAACAGTAAACAGTAATTTTCTAGCGACAGACAATGCCACCAGCCAGTTAAGTAAGTCACATTCATTTTCCTAATAATCCATTCGCAATGGACAAATCTAAGAAATGCTTATGACGTAATATGCAGTCAGTGCTGTCATGACTTAAAATCCCAAGCATTTTTGCGTTCCGTTTAATGGGAGCCAATTATACACTGTGTAATAAATAACAGTGCAGTCGTTTGTAAACTCATTCGCGAGTGTTAGGTAGTTTGTTTAAATGTAAGTGTACGAGTAGTTCATTAGAATAAGTGAAGTTTGTAATTGGTCTGATAAATGGGATGTGTTTCGCTTTCGAAGAACGTTTATTAGCGTCCCGCCTACTCTTTGTTAATTAGGTCCGTTTGTGGGTCCGTTTATCTTGCATGTTCATAATAATATTATTCTTTCATTAGTAACTAGCTGACCCGTTTCAGCTTCCCTCGTTTGGTATACCTGAAATCCTCTCTTAAAGTGGGTAGGTATATCACAGCCCGTTACCACCCATATTATAAAAGTAAATTAGTGTGTATGTTTGTTGGATTGTTGGGTTGTTCTTCGATCACATCCATGAGTAACAGATCGATGTGATTTTTTGCATGGATAGATAGTAGGTAAATATCTCAAGAGTGACATTGGCTACTTTTTATCCCGGAAAACGACGGACTAGACTGATAAATGTTAATTGTGTTAGTCAGTCAGTTTGTCTTTTAATAGATATGTAGCAGATGCTAGCAGTTGGTGTAAATATCGCTAGGCCTTTGGTCAGAAATTGAGATTAAAAACAATTTCGCATACATTGAGCGTTTGAATGATTAAATCGAAGCCGATTTAATGTTTTTTTTAAATCGCGTACTAGTGTTAGTTCATTGTATCAGAATTACAAAAAACATTTGGCTTTCACCAAAAGTCGTATGTGGGCAATTTAAGTCTAAGGCCTGAGTCACAAGCTTAAGCGGGCAAAAGCACAGCATACTGTCGCGGAAGTTTGTATAATGCAGCGTACTCGGCTATCTAACATTAACGACCATTTCCGCCTATTGTCAGCCAATTATTAACCCCTATAAGGAAGATGCTTTTTGTGACATTAGCAGCCAGCGACTCTACCAAAAAGATTTGATCTTGATATTTTAAAAAGAATCGGAAAGAACAGAGTTGAATAGGTTAAAGAATAGACCATTTAAAGATAAGGATTTCCAGGATAACCATTAGAAGTATTTTACTTAGTACTCAGTACTCGTTAAATCACAAAAACGATACCCACTGTTATGGAAGAATTTTGTGCAGATATTAATGATGTAACTAAGTACGGTAACGATTTTACGTTAGACGTCAAACTTCAAATCCTTCGATGGAGATCGTTGGCTCGATAGTCGATAATTAAGCAGCTAGGGAAGCAGTCAAATGTGTAGTAGCCAGGTGTCCTGCACGGTAGTGGCGTCTAGATTATTTAACCACACGCCATACGACCCGCTGAACGCTTCTTACTCAAGCCTAACCCTAATAGGCTACGTTTGGCAGTCCTAAATAAACTGGGATAGTTTGGTCTCGAATATGTCCACACTCGACTATTTTCCTGTAAAACTGTGATTTTGTTTGAGCACCTGCGTTGTTCACTTCCAAACACTTCCAACAACAGGTTGTGTTATAAACTTAGCGTTTGAATAAAAAGAAGTAATGGACGTCGATTGATTTGATTTTTATCGTAGTTCAATTAAATATTCGTGGTGTTAGCCAACCTAGTGGTGTTCCTAATCCTGTTCAGGTGGTAGGGGGTTTGATCCTCGGGCATGCTCTTCAAATTTATTTTCATCCACTACTAGTTAGCCCTTGACTGCGATCTCACCTGATGGTAAGTGATGATGCAGTCTAAGATGGTAGCAGGCTCACCTGTCAGGGGCATGGCAGTTATATTAAACCCATACCCATATTCGGTTTCTACACGGCATCTTATCAACAGCGCTTAACACTGGGCCACAGAGGTCGTCCCTATTTACATACTACATTACCTAGTCGGGTTGTCAAATTCCTCTCCCCACATGAAATCATGACCAAAACATTGACCAAAACCAACAACCGGACGGTGTGAAACCACAACAAAAAAATTACAATATTGAATGATTGCTTAGTGGCGTTCACGGGCTTTAGCGGAAATCTCTCGTGGCACTACCAGTAAGACCAACGGTAGTACAACTATTACCTATTCTGTGGTAGTACCACGGCCAAAACCTGAGCGCAAGTATAAAGTGAGCATAAAATGCGGTGAAAGTGGTAAGTTTGATTAATTTTCTTTGTGAAAAATAAGAAAACAGATTTTAGCTCAAATATTTAACAACTTGTTCGTAGAGGAAAATTATATCAGGTAGAATAACATGAAATGAAAAGCTATTCAGCAAAATCGCAAACTCCAGTTTGTAAATTGGTAAAGGTACTAGTTCGCTAAATTAGCAAGGCAAGGCTTCAAAAACAACTTTTTGCAGATTTTCCTGTTCAAAGCGAAATGCATATCAATGCAATCAAACTCCATCCAAGCATAGTTGCTAAGCTTTTTCGTGCTCATTCACGGATTGAAAAATTAGGTAAGTAGGTAGGTGTTTTTAAAAGGTGATTCAGTGTGGGATTCAAGACCTAGTTATAGAGTTGACTTTCCGCATGTTCATATTGATCAATTTTTTTAAAAATATTTAATTCAATTCAATGTTTATTTATTCAAATTAGGTATACTGTACACTTTTTCACATTAAATAACTTACCTATAAAACATGATGGTGATAATCAATAACGGTTAATATCTTAAAACTAAAGCTACGAGGGTTGAGAAAAGCTCATAACAAACGCAGCCGGGTTTTTTAAAATTTACACCATCTAACAAATCATCTTAAACTAAAGAAGATTTTTCAATGAGTGTACGTTTTACATTATTGAGACTCTAGACATCTCCAATAGAAAGTTATAATTGAGTGTTACAAATTACTAAATCAGTTTTAGCTGGTTTTTAACCCCCGTGATAATAAATTTGGGCTTCTCTTGTCTCAGTATAGGTATGCCCACATAAAGGGTTACCAATTCTTTATTTTACTGTAGCGTTGGGATTTCTCCATCCACTAGATACTACACGTGACCTGTCGGGTTGGATATAAATAACTTTTATGAAATACTGAATGCTATAGAAATGCAAGGAATTCGTAATGTAGCCCGATATTAGGACCGTCCTGGATCCTGAGGATTCCGTATGATCGTAAAAACTTAGGAAATAAATTCATACTAAAATTAGAAATACGAATGCGAGTCCATTTGTCTGTTCAAGGCACATCTGCTTGACTCTGGCTATGACTCTGGTTCTTTCGGATTTTCAGTAAAACTGAAACAAACATTGCATTCAACGAATTGGATAGGGCAACTTTATTCATCTGAGATTGAGTATTTTGATTTTTATTTTATTTGTATTTTTATGTTTTGTGTGGCAATTAAATATCTATCTATCTATCTACGTCTCCGCTCTGCTTCACTCATATCCACTGCAGTTCCCAAACCATGGTATGCGATCAGAGATCAGCATTTATTAAAAGAATGTTCTCAAAATAAAATCATAATATTTTAATATCTGCTTTAATTAGGCTTTTGGTGAATTTCTCCTTTCGTAAATTTACTAGAACAATCCCCTCGAAATTGTAACATAGAATATTATTTCATAACCTTTTTATGTTGAAGTCCTTGAGTTGGTTGCGGCAGTAAATTTCTGTTCGAACATTTCGGTTGGAGAACTCTGAAAAACTGTACAATTTAGATACACCGAGGGCTTATTCGGGTCTCTTCAGAACATAAAATGGAGTTTAACGGCATCGGCTATCCCGCCTTTATTATTTGTTTTATAGACCTCCTTTATTTTTGTTTATCCGGTTACACGTACCCTCAATCTGTAAATGAAAGGTACATCTCGTTAAAGTGTTCTGTATGGCGTACTTTGTGAATTAAATCGGTGTTAAGTGTATCCTTTACTACGTACTTATGTATGTTATGTACTTTTGGCATATAGGGTATGTGCCAAAAGTACATAACATACATAAGTACCTTTTAGGGCCAAGATATATTAATGTCGAAAGCATAACGGTAAAGTTGAGTGAAGCCAGGACCTAGTGTAATTCATGATAACGACTCCAACATGACATCTATTATTAACTTTAGGGGGAGGCCTGACGAGCTTAGTTTTTAGGGTTCCGTTGTCAACAAGGAAGGCTTATAGTTTCGCCATGTCCGTCCGTCCAACCGTCCGTCCGTCCGCGGCCTAGCTCAGGGACTATTAGTACTAGAAAGCTGCAATATGGGTATACATAATTATAAATCACGCCGAAAAAGTATACCACTTTTTGTACAATAAAAATGAAAAAAAATTTAGGTTACTTTACGGAAGTAGTATTTACACCGATGCTAAAAGGAGAACTATTACAAGTACTTGCAGATATTACAAGTTTAGGAGTACAATGTACAAATGTACGAGTTTTACAACAACATAAAAAATGTTCGCATACGGGCAACTACGGACCCCATGCACTGCGCGTGGCTTGACATGCAATTTTCCAGTTTTATAATATGAACAAAGGTTTTCAATTATGATAAAGTTACAAATATTGATAAAAAGGTTCAATTGGCGATTCACTCATAAAAAAAATCGAGAATTGGTTCTGAATTATGGGATCTCATAACTTTTTACGGTGAAGAGGTGCTATGCGGGGCTTGGCATAGATTTTTTACATTTTACCTAATGCTTTTGATGGTATATAATACTTACGCTGTAATAAAACCAAATGTGAATAGACCATACCTCAGAAAACTTAATAGGACCTTGTATCTTTGAAGGCAGTTTAGCATTTCAAGTACCGTCACCGTCTCAGTAACAATAATTACAACTGTAATTAAAACAAACAACATAAAACTGTATGGGAGCCAATTAACTTTATCAACGTTTTAATGAAATCATTTAAATTAAAATATTATTAATGTACAATGTAATGCTAACGGGTTCATTTGTATCGTTAACGATCTAACTGAATAACTGAGTTAAAGGCTACCAGTCAGTGGTCAAACTGTGACAAAAAACCAGTTTCATCAGTTCACCAAATACCTAACTTCAGTTCACCAAATACTCTGTGCTTAACCGAGACAACGGCGTTGCATTTCCTTAATTAAAACTTTATTCATATAATTTAACCGCAAAATCAAGAGCTTAGCGTCTTAGACCACTTGGATGCTGAAAGCCAGTCGCTGCTTTCACTTTAATTAAACACTAATTCTCTTTATTTTAACACCATCAATTTTAAAAGTTTCGCATAAGTACTTAACAGTTAACACCCTATGATACCCTAATTATTTGCAGAATTAAAAACTTGGACCTTTTTAATTAAACTTTTGCCGCGATTTTTCTTTTGAAGCAACTATAATAACGCTTTATAAAATGAAAGCAAGCCTTTTAAAATAATTGTTTCATTAAAAGTTATTTCACAGGGAACTTAAGCACCATTTTTAGGGTTCCGTACCAAAATGATAAAAATGGAACCCTTATGGTGCGACTTTCTCCGTCCGTCCGTCCGTCCGTCTGTCACAGTCGATTATTTCAGTAACTATTAAAGCTATCGACATGAAATTTGAAATAGATGTGTATAATAGTGGCCTAACATCATTAAAATAAAAACAAATCGAAAATTATTTTTAGTTTAATTAAAAAAGGGGGAAAATCGGGGGTTAAAAATTTCAAAGTATGATAACTATACTGAAGGGATATCATATGAAAGGGCTATACTTCTACATTCTAAAACAGATTTTTATTTATTTTTATGCATAATAGTTTTTGATTTATCGGGCAAAATGTCGAAAAAAATACCGTTCCCCCCCCCCCCCTTATCTCCGAAGTTTACTAATTGAAAAATCTGAAATAATTAAGGTCAATAGAAACTTATGTATATTTTACAGGAAAAATAAAACCAACGCTCTAACTAGTATAGTTTTTTTGATATTAACAATAAACCTCTACAAACAAAGTTAGTTTTGCGGTTCATTAAATTTATTAATCGTAAAACTTACTACAGGTTTGTACGGAACCCTCGGTGCGCGAGTCCGACTCGCACTTGGCCGGTTTTATTTTGTATGCATAGGGAATTATCAGGGTATTCTTTCACCTATGTTGAATAATTATTTATGAATCTTCTCTAAAATAGTTTTAACATTAAAAGTTGTACCTACTGGAAAAATAATTCATATTTAACTATTGGGCAGCGGCAATATCAACCATGATAAAGGTCGAGCCCCACTTGAGATGCACGGAGCGGCAAATATTATTTGTATGAGTTTGTATAGGGCCGCGTTGCATAGTGCCTCATACAAAGAATATTTGCCGCTACGTGCCGCGCCGCTCCGTGCATCGGTATAGTGGCGCTAGATCTTTAAACAAGCGTTTTTGATAGTGTCTGGTCACAGGTCCTGGTAGAAAAAGAACACAGTATACAAAAATATTTGTATTGTGATCCAATATTTAGGTATCCAATTAGTTGGAATCTGATTGATCATGACCTAAGTATATTTTAAAAAATTATTTTATTTGTTTGTAGGCCTTTTTCGTCATTTCTGGCAGACGAGGGGGAATAATGGAGTGCTAGGATTTTCTTTACCAAATATTTTTTTAATAATAAAAAAAATATAAGCACTTATTGTTAAAAGTATTTTTCATTATTTACTTAAATATATTTTACATCTGTAAATAGCGTGCCCGACTCCGAAACTCAGCCATAAACAAGTGTTGAAACCATCAACAATAAATCTGGAAGTAGGTACCGTTGCACTTAGTCTACGAGTGGCTACGTAAAAGCTGTAAGCCTTCCAGGACTTATTGTATTATTTATCTAGAGAGGATCCGTTTGGCCTACCAAGCGGTATTTCAATTGAATTGCAAAACATAATCTGAACCAATAATAGCGTAACTTGATTGATTTTCTTTATTAAATGCCTTTCCTGTTTCATGAAAAGTACAAAAACTTATGCGATCGCTTGTAAAGCTTTTACCTATGTTCTTATCTTGTAAACCTTTTCCTGTTATATGTGCAATAAAGTATTAATAAATAATTAAAGTAAATATTTATACTTATTTCTACCTATATCCCATTCAAATCACCATCCTACATATATGATGGAAAAGCGCGATTTCTCAAAATAAAAGTATTATTTTTTGGCTGTTTCAAGATAAAAGCATATTGTGTGACCGCCAAGAGTTTTTAATGCAACAGGAAAAGTTGCATAAATCAAGATATAACAGCAAGATGCGATTTTTATGGCGCGCTTACTAAATGTTTATGAAAATTTTAGTTTTAGTGTAATTTTTAACGAGAAGTTAACTCCTCTCCTTGTCCTATACTATGCAAAAAATCACGTCGATCCGTTGCTATGTAGCGCTGTGGTTGAAGTGTCCTTCTACAAACTAATAAACCAACAAACAAACACACTTTCGCATTTATAATAAGTATTAGTATGATACACCCAGTATTTTTCCGATAATATTAATAAATAGAGCAGAGCGTATGTACCTATAATCTGCATCACAATCAACGCGATACTATGTAGCGCGTTGAAAAGATCATTTTCATGTTGAAAGAAAATTACTCTGTGACAGAATAATAGCATCGTAATATAGTAGAACAATTAAAGCGATGAAACCTGAAAAACTAAACATGGGAATGTACTTAGATGGAAAGAGCGTGCCGCGCTTTATCTATTTAACGATAAGCAACATTGCATCCGTGTTTTAAGTGTAGAAACACATTCACAACAATACACTGTGATTTTTTTTAACATTACGTTTTTGTAGCCGTAGCAAGTCATTTTTATCGGTCATGCGGAAAGACCTGGGTACCCACCGCATAATTATCCTAAGTACCCATGCCGTTATATGATTAATGGAAAGGGGTCACGACCCTCAACAATTACGAATACGACGCAGAGATACCTATACCGTGGAAAAACCTAAATCCATCTTGACCTCTTTTCTTAGTGTAAGGCGTTATAGAGAGAACCTAAAAAATCAAAAGTTTCTAGACGCAGCGTTATAAATCCTTCTATTTAAATATACAATCATCAAATAAATATTATAAATGCGAAAGTTTCGATGGATGTATGGATGTATGGACATCCATACATCCATACATCCATTGTTACTCAATCACGCTCCAACGGCTGAACGGATCTGGATGAAATTTGGCACAGAGATAGATTATAGTCTAGAATAGCACAAAGTCTACTTTATGCTACTTTAAGGCTACTTTATGCCCCGGAAAATTATAGAGTTCCTGCGGGAACCAAGAAACCTCAGTCCACGCGGACGAAGTCGCGGGCATCAGCTAGTTAAAATAAAAATTATGAATTATGAACCATACACGGACCGCGTAATCGAACCAAAGTTTACAGGTCTTTCTGTCTTTATTTATAGTCACACCGCGCTCTCGCAAATTACATCTGCTAACATAATTAAATTAAGATACGCATATATAGTTTGTATCGATCTAATTAATGTGTATTCATCCACACAAACGGGAAAACCGACAGGAGCCTTCTATTGCACTTAGGTTTAGCAGATACCGACACAAAGCACACACGCCAACTGCTGTTTGATTTAAGGCAATAACTACATTGTTAATTTGTTTGTGGTTCTGTCAAATACACTCGTTACACACTGTTATATTAATCAAAGTTATACAGGTCATACTGACCCATCTCAAAATCTCACCCTATAATGCTGACCATGCATTAAGCACTGGCCACAAGCAATGTTTTATGAGTATCAATACCAT
The DNA here is from genome assembly GCA_917051295.2 of Erebia ligea. NCBI lineage: Eukaryota > Metazoa > Arthropoda > Insecta > Lepidoptera > Nymphalidae > Erebia > Erebia ligea. The sequence goes on from OU785223.1 coordinate 16,683,148, forward strand.
AGATTTATCATCCGCTGCGCCAGCGAGACCAAATTAAATCTATGATCAATACATAATACCTATGAAGTAGCCTATTAAGTTCTCCTTTGCTTACATTGCGTATTTAAAATTACATAACATATATTATATCCGTTTAATACTATAGTATTTACACATTTCCTGCACATATATAGAGGACTAGCTGATGACCGCGACTCCGTCCGCGTGTTTTAAGTTTTTTTTGATTCCCTCGGGAACTCCTTAATTTTCCGGGATAAAAAGTAGCCTATGTCACTCTCCAGGTCCTCGTCTATACCTATGCCAAAAACCACGTCGATCCGTTGCTCCGTTGCGGCGTGATTGAAGGACTAACCAACAAACCAACAAACAAACACACTTTCGCATTTATAATTATTAGTATGAAAGTATGATATATGCAGGAAATGTGTACCTAATACCCAGACTTAAAAGTCGTTATGAGTGCTAACAAATCCGTGTACTTAAATGTAAAATAGTAAGTATCAATAAAAATTAAAAAGATAATCCAAGAATATATTAAAGCAGATTGCAGAATCTAATTAAAATTGTGTGAAATTTTCTTCCCATTCGATTGAGACAACGACGCTACGATTTGTATGGAATTTTCAAGCTCAGGCGCTCGATCTATTCCATACAAATGGTAGTTTACGTTGTCGCGATCGAATACGTAAAAAACTTCCACTCGGCCTGCTGATTCAAATTAAAATAAAAGTTTACGAGTAAGACTCTACATATATATAATATATATATATATATATATATATATATATATGTGTGGTTTTTGTGGCACTATTTCTAACACAATTTTATGTAAGAATTGTGGAAAAATCTCGACAAACTTTTCCGTTTAAACTAAAACAGACTTACCAGAATACTGTTTCCATACAGCGTGTCATAGGACTCTGCTCTCGAAGCTACGTTTCTCAGCTTGCAAGGCTTCTTCAGCGGCGGCGGAAGTTGCACTGGACATTGCTTGTGGGAGGGAGACGGCTGCTGGTTCCCGCCTCCGCCCCCAGCACCGACTCCTACGTGATTTGCACTCGACTTGTTCTCCTTCTCTTTCACCAGCTTGCTATTATGCGTCAGATTGTTCTTGGTAAAGTTTCCGAGCTGTTCGAACATGCTCGATAGGTGCTGGGACATCATTTTGGCGTCAGGGTTCTTCACTTAGCTCAACCGAATTCGAATAGACATGAGTGCATGACTGTCTTTTTGAAGGTTGTTCATTATTTTATCAAATGTTAATGTTTGCATCACATTCCTAAAACTTTGGCACCAAATTGAATTACGGGCATGAAAACTCGTCTCTGAAAACTTTATAATGTTTATGAAAAAAGTTTAGGTAGTTAAAGAAGCATTTGGTAACTGTACAATTTGTTATTCTTTGAAACAACGCAGTATAAGTAGAAAATAAATATCAGTTTCAGAAATTATGAGCAATAAAATAAAGTTGATAAGAACCGTCAAAATTACATTTTTGGCGCTCACGGTATTCCGACCTGACCCAAAATAAGGGGCGTTCAGTTTAACATGACGTATATCTGCATATCCGACATCCGTGCATCTGTCTATGATTCTGTGGCATCATAACTCTCAAACAAACTAACCGATTCTTATTTCGTTTTCTTTATTTGAAATTTGATCGAGAATTTTTCAGCTATTATTCAAGAATAAGATATTCAACCGTATGAAGATCATCGCCTCGTTTCTAGTTTACCACAAGACTATTATTTCTTAATTATACTTAGTATCGTATAAAGGTTATTCAGAGAAATATTGACAGGGTCATAAGATAGCGACTTTACGGCCTCGGCAATACTACAGTGATAGGTACTGCCACTTTATTCCGGTGTGAACGTTGAAGAGCGAGAACTTCAAGGTATTCAGTTGTTTGTAACTTAAAGATTTTCTTCGTAATACTACTCTAAAAATGGATACTGGGGAACAACGCACAGCTCATACCGGTTGATGTTTAGAAGCATGAAATGTTGTACAGGGTTTTCAATAACCTAGAAGGAATTTTTGGATATTTATTCTTGATGATTTTCTATGTAATACAATTGTAAAATGGAGGACAACGCACAGTTCAAACCGGTGCGGTGGATCTAGAAGCATGAAATTTTGATCAGGGTTTCCTTAAATGACGTAGAAACTGAAAGAATTTTGAATATTTATTCCAAATAGAATACAATTTTGTATGGAAACTACTTACGTCATATCTGGAGCTAGAAACGAGTTATAAATAAAAGTCAAGAGTATCATCGTTAAGAATCCGTTCCCTATATAAGGGTTCAGTCAGTATTGGCCCTGTTATAGTAAAATGATTGCTACAATGTAACAATAGGAACATGTGCGAATTTAAACCAGTAACTTTACTCCTATTACGTGTAAAAGGACTTCCTGTGAAAGTAAATATTCAAAGAGGACTTCTAACAAGTTCTGTCTTTTATACTAATATTATTATATAGAGGTAAAAGTTTGTGAGTTTGTGAGATTGTAGGGGGTAATCTCTGGATGTACTGAACCGGTATTGAAAATTATGGTACTAATAGAAAGCCACATTATTTGTCAATGTCATAGGCTATATAATATTAACCCGAAAAATTAGGGAGTTCCCGTGGGAATTGAAAACACTTATTTCACGCGGACGAAGTTGCGGGCATCAGCTAGTACTATATACGACTCATGTTTATTTTATTCATTAAGTAGCGTAAAGAAAACATGTTTTTACAAAACTTCATAATAATTACAACTCCACGAAAAGTAACTAATTTCTGAAGGAACTGTCATGTAAACTATCACATGGCACTTCTAAATGAGAAGCATTAATTGAGTGATGTCGCATTTTTTGTATCACTATGACAAGGTTCTTTGGTAATGTTGATAAGAACTTTGTACCTAATGGAGACAGCAATTTGTCATGCGTCCAGTTGCGAGAAGATGAGTGATGATATTGCAGTACCAACTACCAGTACAGTAAGCTTTAAACGTTCGTCCCTTAAATACATTTAGGTTGTTTTCCCATTGTTTTCCTTAGATAATACAGAGCTTTATGATTCAATGCTGCCTATACTCGTATATCCGTACTAATATAAATTCGAAAGTGTGTCTGTTTGTAGTACAATCACGCTGCAACAGACCAACAGATCAAAGTAGTTTTTTGCATGAGTAACGTTGAAGACCTGGAAAGTGCCACTGTATTTATCCCGGAAAATCAAAGAATTCCTTCAGCATTTTTTCGTGACTTGTGACACTCGATTGCCGATTTATTTCTATTGTCAATACTTCTGAATATTAAGTTAAAGATAATGCTTCAGAAGACATGTCTCACAACGATTCCCTTTATCCACGACTCGTTTGATGTTTATACAAGTGTCCCGCTCATGTATTATGTGAAAGCGACATTATCACGTCGACAATAAATATTGGAGCGCCATCGATTTGCGAAGTGAAAGTGGATAAGTGTCATCCCAAACTTTGACGAGATAAGGCAAGTTTAGTACGATCTTGCTTTCTTTATGTTGGTTTCCATTGTCGCTTACAGTCGGTTCCGTCTTCGTTACCGTTGTCGACAACCGATAGGCAACCACTGCTGGACAAATGGCTCTCGTAGGAATTTAAAACTTCAGGTCTTTAGAAATAGACCTTTTGATAAACTGTTAAAAACAATTAAATTATCGCTACTTAGATCAGCTATTATGGGCTAATAGTCTAGTCAACAAGTGCTTTTTGGGTCAAACTTTTTTCTCCGCCGCCGAAAAATATGGACAAGGTATCATTCGATTCGGAATAGCGTGTAGATGATTTTCGAACAAAATTCAAGACCCGCTTGCAAAAATTGCAATAGTTATTAACAATTAACTGAAAAAAATAATGGGGTTTGATTTCTTGCAAATATCTCAAAAAATATTTAATATTTTTCAAATTTGAAAAAATATTCAAAAAGAAGAGGAAATTTCCCAAAAAAAAGTCCTACTTCCCGGAACTGAAAGACCAATATTTATATTTCCCAGAGGGTTGAAAATACCGCCAAAAACGGGGACTCTGGCTTGAGTCAGCCTCGCCCACGTTAAACCTCTATTGAATAAATATTATTTAAACCTATTAAATATGAAAATTAAGAATTGAAAAAATTCAGGCATCTACTGGATAGATGAATGAACAATAATCCTTGGAAAGGCCTCAGAAGAGATACCCGTTGGAAAAATTCAAAAATTGTTATTTTTCAATTTTTTATCAACAATTTACTTAGGTTAAAAATTAACAAGCTTGATGGATGGTGATGGATATAAGTTGGATGGTGAAAGTGAAAACATCAAAATTTTTCTTTCAAGGAAATTATTAAGTCGTTACTTATAGCAATGTTGAACATTTCTGTTCTAGTGGAAGTAAAATGTGAAGGTACAGCCTGAGATACCTTATCTCTGGTATGTTTAAAAAACACTTTTGTTTAAAATGTCGTGTTCCAAAACGAATGGTCCAGTATAATGGAAACGGTCTCATTGATGTAACTTTGAGGACTATTATTATAGAGCCTTTGTTTTGTCAAAATGCTTTCAAAATATTGTTTCATTATTATTTTCCCGCCGTTCTTTTTGAGCCTCTGGGATACTGAGACGATCCGTTCATTTGAACCGGTCGTAGTGGAATTAGGGGCTTTTTCTTTAGACAATCGTGTATAGGATTATTGAACCTCTGCCTTTCCCATACGTTTCCTACATGTCTGCTTACTTGTATGATGACAATAAATCAAGGATATTATCCTACTAGGATAGGACTAGATGATGCCCGCGACTTCGTCCGCGTGGATAAGATTTTTTATTCCCCCGGGAACTCTTTAATTTTCCGGGATAAAAAGTAGCCTATGTCCTTCCCCGGGATACAACCTACCCCGGTACCAAATTTCATCAAAATCGGTTGAACGGGTGAGCCGTGAAAGCTTAGCAGACAGGCAGACAGACACTTTCGGATTTATAATATTAGTATGGATTTACTGTGTGAGTACAGAGTTTTTTCACCTCACCGTGCATCGGAGAGCCAGCGGTCTCGGTTGTCTCATACACGGACCTAGTAAAATAATGTCGATGTTCGTCAGTTCGTACAATGAAAAGAAAAGTCCTGACTGACTCACTCACTGGGTGTCTACTGACTACTCATCGCCCAGATAGATAGATAGATAAAGTTTTTATTGCCACACATAACATAGAACTAAATTATAAACAAAAAACAGAAAACAAAGCGTGCGCAAGGGTGGTTTTATCACTAAAAGTGATCTCCTCCAGACAAACCGTTTCTTAAGGAACTTTAAGGAGCGGATTTTAAAACTTCCCTACTAACTCGTATGTCAGTAAACCGTCGGTGTTATCTTTTCTATAGGCACAGAATACTAACTATTAATAGGTACATCATTTACCTACTTAACCATAATCGAATTTTCAATCAATAAACGTCACACAACCCTTCCAGTCATACTAATATTATAAATGCGAAAGTGTGTTTGTTTGTTGGTTTGTTGATTTGGCTTCAATCACGCCGCGCCAGAGCAACGGATCGACCAGATTTTTTGCATGGGTATAGTTGAGGACCTGGAGAGTGACATAGGCTACTTTTTATTCCGGAAAATTAAGGAGTTCCCGTGGGAATTAATAAAACTTATTCCACGCGGACAATACGCGGGCATCAGGTAGTTGAAACTATAAATCTTAAGTTGCTATAAACATTTTGGCTAACTGATTACTGAACTAGTCAAGTTAGTACCAGGATCGTATTACCTTGAGTTGTTTATTGCTCACTAGTTTTGCAGTTTGTCTTCAATTGTCACAATAGTTTGCCACTCAGTTGCTAACTTACAAAGCCTTTGGACAGAGGACTAAAACTAATTTAGTAACACTACTAAATAGTTCGTCCAAAGTATAGACTACAATATCTATCTGTAAGAGCAAATCAAACGGTTAAAGAATCACTTAAAAGTTCTGTACATTTTTACAAAAATATTAAGTATACTGAACATAGCGTAACTGCCTCGTTGGTCTAGTGATTAGCATGTTCGACTGCGGCCGACGAGGTCCCGGGTTCGAGTCCCGGGTTGGGCCATAATATTAAGTATTGGGTTTTTCTGACTAGAAATTCTCACTAGCCCCGAGTTAGGAAGTTGGCGGTGTTTCACCTCCGTGCATCGGAGAGCACACCCGGTTATTATCACTAACATGATAATAGTCGTTAAAGCACGCCAACCCGCATTGGAGCAGCGTGGTGCGTCTAAGCTCTAATTCCTTCTCTCCTATGAGAGTAGAGGCCTGTGCCCAGCGGTGGGACGTTAATGGGCTGTAGTTATAATAGGAGAATGGGGCTCCTTATGAGAAGAGTATATTATTATTCTCTCTCATTCTCGATATATACACAACCTTAGTTAGTAGACTTACATTTTGCTATTTGACGTGCAATGGCCCTATAATATAAAACAAGTCGCAATCCGTGTTTGTTAGTGTAATCCAAGTGTAATCGCTTGTGCATTTTAATACGATTCTCATCATCACTTTCACAAGGTTTAAAATGTAAAACACGCTTGCATTTACTTTGCAGTTGATTAGCCAACCCGTGCGAATCCCAGTAGGTACTTAATATGTAGCAGTTCAATCTGAAAATCATTACAATCAACTTACTTTACCTTGACATTATCATAAAACACAACAAAAAGTACACAAAAAACTTAATAAAGGAAAATTCGATTTTAATTCTATACTAACTAGTATACATGCGTAATAAAAGGTTTATTTTCAGAAAATTAGGGTAATAAACTAATAACAGCTCACTGAAAAGTTTCTGTGCACTGATTGTTCGAAATCATGAACCATTAGTTACCTAATGTGGTTCCCGTAAAAAAGGCAGTTTATTTACATTTACGTAACAAAGCAACTCTAAATGTAATTATATTTTGTTCATTAAATAACAAAAAATCACTTTGCTATACAAAATGCCCGGCTGTGTATGTTGTGGGCTCCTCTCAGACGGGCATGTTTGAAACACTCGTAGTTTAAGTTTTACTTTTAAGATACCGTTCTTTATTGCCATTACGTCTAAAATTTTATTGAGACCAAAAAAGTGTACAGTGTACCAATATTTTAATTGTGACTTTGAAAATAGTCATAATGGTAAGATACCTAGTATCTAATGTCCTATCAAATTAATTTCGGCCACGGCGGCCAATCTCTGCAGATATTAGCCAGCGGCGTGAAAGATAATATTATAGTGCACATGTGTATACGCAAACACAGGTGCATGCTCTATTCCTTTGCTTTCAAAGACCGATGGGACAGCACACGACAAGATCGGCATGAGATCAGGCGCAGGTTCAAGGCCCGGGGCGAAACACCGACTGAGAATTTCTTGATAGAACAGTAATTTCCGAACCGAGGATAGAATTCAGGACTTCGTCATCTGCAATGTAACGTGCTAACCAATAGATGAACAATAGGGTTATATGTATAGAAGCACCGGATATTGAGGCAGTGAACGGTTTTTAATTCGATGAAAAGTTAGTCCTTGACTTCGATCTCACCTGGCGGAAGTGACGATGCTGTACAAGATGGAAGCGGAGTTACCTAATAGGCATAGCAACTAATCAGTTTATACACAGTATGGCGTGAACGGCAATCTAGACCAGCCCCCTTATTCTCTAATTCAGTGGCTGTCAAAAAATGAAACCCACTGACATTATATTTGTTATCCATTGAAGGTTTGCCATGAAATTGTCATTTTTATTTCATAGCGAACCATCAATTGATAAAAAAAATATGTCAGTGTCTATCGAGAAATGAGTTGGAGAATATGGGGGCAGACCCGAAGCTTTCCACCAAACCGTATCAAAGTCTTATTAAGAAATATTGAATTCTACACCCCATGTGCTAGGAAACAGACTCGAAACTGCCCTCTGATGTGATATTACTTTTTACTACACCAGGGAGGCCGTCAAAGCAATATTAATAACCTGTTGCGAATTCGAATCAACAAGCATCCACGAGTTTTATCTTCTGGTGCAAAGGTGATTTAAAAGTTCGGGTTCTGCTACTCAGTGTGATGTGCATAACCAACGTACACCGAGTCCCATCTCTAACCCAAGCAATTCTAAAAGCGATGTGACGAGCATAAGTGAAGTACTGGCATGAACTTAATTTCCTAGACCTTATTGTGTTGTGCAATAAACAAGTGATACACCTCAGACGATACAGTCTAAATATGGAAGCTGGCTCAAATAGACGGAGTATGGAAATTATACTCACTTCATAATATATAATCGGCATCTACGCGGCACCGTACCGTAACGCTAAACGGTCTAGTAGCCGGCCGATATGCATTCGATTTATTTAAAATTGATTTTATAAGATAAGATAATTTATTTTTCTACAGTAATAGAAATTTAGAAAATAATTAAGTCCCAAATTGGCCCATCGGGATTCGAAACCGAGACTTATAAATAAAAGCTTATTATTCGGCGCCTCCGTATCCAAATCCTTTAAGGACTGACCAGACTGGACAAAATGTCTGTACGAAACGACTGCATCGGAAGGAAACAATGTGTTGTCCTGTCGGGCTAGAGCGCGCACTACATAAGGCCAGGCTTACACTTGTAAGTTCTATTCACGTAAGTCGTTCACATGAGTAACTTACGAAATGTAAACAATCTTGTACCTACTCGTAAGTGGCGTAGCGTAGAATTGTTTCGCTGTGAATTAAAGCTCTTTAAAATTATGTTTTAATTGCAAAAGGAGTCTTTACTTACATCAGGAATACTTTTTAAGGTCAGCAGGCTCATTCGTAGTTAATTTCCAATTTGTTAACAATTATTGAAGCATTTTATTCTGAGTAACAACATTTAAATCTAACGAAAGGTATATTTTATTCTTTGAAGTTTAGTGAGTTGTAACTTTTGTCAGTGCTTTCGTTCGGTGTCAATGGTGATGTAAAAAGATCGTAGAGTACTTGATCAAAAGGCTTGTTATTTCGTTCGTAGGAAGCCAATTAGATAAGGATATCTTTACTTTCAGCAATCGACACGATTCTGTTTATTGATGGCAGAAAAACTCTAATATTATCGAATTGGATCAAACAAATTTATTTTTTGTTTCATATTTTAGGATTTTATGCAATGGGCATAGATAACTATTAACTATAGACCGTAATGTTTAACTTTTAACACGAGCATGCACCAAATGGAGTGATTGCGTGCTCTCCGAGGTACGGGGGTGAAACACCGCCAACTTCCTTACTCCGGGCTAGTACCATAGTACTGAGAATTTCTTCTCAGAAAACCCCAATATTTGCTATGGCCCGACCCGGGAATCGAACCCGGGACCTCGTCGGCCGCAGTCGAACACGCTAACCACTAGACCAACTCGGAGGCACACACAACATAATCTGTATGACACAGCCTCTCGCCTCATTACAGACACCGAATTATAAATAGAGGTTTCAAATAAAACAGTACTGAGTACATCACTGCATTACTTACTACCAGCAGTGCAGACTAAAACAGACTCCTACAGTAATTTTGCAGCGAGTTAAAAGGCTAACAGTGTATCTTTCATTTTTATAAAATACGTTTCTATTCCATTAGTTTGAGAGCCCGTACTACGTGCATTTACTAGTACGTTGGTTCAATTCATGCTCCGAACATGTTTCGTTGTTCCTTTCATGATTTACATTTCATTAAAATCATTTTTGTAAAAACTGAAAATTTTCTATGAAGAATTATTTCGAAAGTAACCTAGGAGTACCTATGGAAATTTATTGAATTTTGAAACAAGGCTTCGGATTCGTATTTGAATTTACATCTGAACCCTAATCTATGTATTAATTATAGATAGGTATTCTTACATAATTATTGTCTTTTTCATATTATGGTTTTCTAATACAGTAGTTTTGTTTTTGTTATATTTGAAGTATTGAAATCAGCATTACTTTCTTGTTAAATCTTTTAAATGTTAATGTTTTTATATTATGTATTTTGATGTACCTACCTAAGTATTGCATTCTAGAACTTGTTTTTTGTTCTGGTTATTTTTTATAACATTGAAACTAAGAATTTTAATATATTCAAATCTTATAGTACGACTAAGACAAATTTCGATTACTAATAAAATATGGATCCCCTTAATTCCTATGAGATAGTTTAGTGCAACAAAATAAATTAAAATTAATTAATTTAGGTTAATTAATAAGCATAATATTATGCGTAACCATTTTAAACGTCTCATTCTTACATAAATGGGCGTTAAAAAAGATCTAACTTTGGGGCATTCCTAAATAAAATCACACAAAAAAGACAATGGGCATCATTGTCGGATATGACATAAGAGTCGGTCATGATCATGAAGGCTTCACAGTTCGATTTCCAATCACTATTATGTCCATTCATTGCTTATTTGATGTGTAATGCCTGTGGCGGGGCATCACCTTTTCCGTGAAATACTCCCTCTGAGAATATTATTTTGAGTACCAAAATCTATTCACACTCTATTAATAATTATAAAATGAATTATTAGATATATATACGGTATAACTTATAACGATATTAAGCGATACTAATGATAAAGCGATCTGGTGACGTAGACAAAAATGGATGACTCTCGAACTCAATGGGTTTTTTGTCTAAAATTATATTTTCCAGAGACTTAGATGCAATTTAAAATTTAGGCAAATTACATTTCACAGATTATTAAAAACTGCAATTTACTGAAACTGACTCTATGCGAACGAAGTAGATTGATTTGTATTGTTTTCAAAAATAATAAGTTGTAATAATTACCTATACTTTATTACCATTGTAACATAAAAGCAAGATGAAAATTTTTATACAAGTCGTGTAAGCACCAGTATTTCGGGGCTATTTAAAAACACATCTATTATTTGGTAAAATAATCTAGTTTTATTAATAATATTGCTATTTGCATAATTAACAAAGATAATGCACATTGAGTTGTTTACTCATAATAATCTGACTACAGCTAACATGATGCCAAAACATTCGTAGTTTAATCGCGGTCGTTCTGACCACACAGAATAACTAATGTGTAATTACCACGTTTGTTTACCAATTCTTACTTGGCATTTTAGGGGTTAATTACCGTAAATGAGCGGGGGCTTATTGCGAATTGTGATACAGCAGATTTGTATACAGTTATATTGTTTAATTTTTTCAGTATTCAGTCAGTCAGTCGTTCAGATGCGTAGATTAAGTATCTATAAGTACATTCGTTTAAATTCGATGGTGTATGGATTTTAACTATCTATCTACTTTTATGGGTTTGAAATTAAATATACTGCTATCGTAATGTTCAGGTTAGGTTTGAAATTAAATATACTGCTATCGTAATGTTCATCGTTATCTTTTGTATATTATTATGATTTTTATTTATTAGTTTTGAATAAATAAATGAAAAAATTATTGTTTTCTTGGCTATCATTAATTAATGATCTACTTAATCAATGTTAATACATCTTTTCTGAGGTAACTAAGAACTAAGTCAAAAGGATTATTAACTTGGATTTTAGACAAAATATTATTATTAAATATTATTAAGCCCGTAGAAATGTAATCTACAACATTTCATTTAAATATTTTCAGACCCTTTAACTATTATGGAGAAAAAGTATATTTGGTTATAACGAAACGGTTTAAAATAACTTACAGGGCGATAGAATTTTAGAAATTCAAAAGGTTCAGCTTTGATTTCTCGAATAGGTTAAGAGTAGTAGAATGTAAAGGCGCTTTTAAGAGTTAAGCAGCATTCAATAATAATCACAATATTATATATTATGTACATCAATTACCTAGAGACGAATTTCCACCCGTATAAAAAAAAGTTTACGAACTTCAAAAAAACTTTACAGACAACGTAACGTCGGAACGTAAGCTTGTCCGATCATGGAGAAAATTAGTAAGGGTTGTTAAAGTTTTTTTTTGTTTTTAAAGTTTTTTCCGGCTACAGTGCGGTGAGCATCGTATGCGTTCGCATGGATCTAAGGTTACGCGGCAACTGCTTCAGGCGGTCCACGAGCCTTCGGTTGTCGTCAATGACCAACAACTCTTCAGCGGACATAATGCGCGTGCGCGAATAGGCTCCACCCATAAAAGTTTTCTCGGAAAATCAGCCCGCTCTAAACTTTTGTAGGTCGACAGGTAAAGTAGGTTGCGTTTGCATGTCTTATTATTAACTTTGGTTAGCCGTGAAAGTTTTTATTATAGACGTCAGATCCTTGTTAGTTCTCCACAGATCTGCGTAACGCGTATTGTCCGTGAATGTCGAATTAATTCATCTAGTCGTCGAATATTAAGCAACTTATTAAAAGAGTAACTTAGAACCATAGGTCCATGCTTATAGTAACGTAGCGTCATGTTTTTATTTATTGGTACGAATATAACAAAATAAGCCGAATTTTGGACGCAAAACTAGACTACCTAGCAATCACTCTTAGCTGAAGAGTCGATACTCAATAAATCGATACGGTTATTAGTTATTACTTAACTCACTTAAAGCCACATGCAGGTTTTTGTACGATTCAACCAATGCCTAATAACCGAGGCCAAATATCCACCACCACCACCACTACAGCCCATTAACGTCCCACTGTTGGCCACGGGCCTTCACTCTCATAGGAGAGAGGGAATTAGAGCTTAGACCTACCACACTGCCCCAATGCGGGTTGGCGGGCTTTAACGACTATTATCATGTTAGTGATAATAACCGGGACAGACGGCTTAACGTGCTCTCCGAAGCACGGGGATGAAACAAGTCCAACTTCCTAAATCCAGGCAAATACTGAGAATTTCTAGTCAGAAAAACCCAATACTCAATTAAGGCCCGACCCGGGACTCGAACCCGGGACCTCGTCGGTCGGAGTCGAACATGCCGACTACTAGACCAACGAGGCACTAGAGCAACGGTTGTTCTACCACTATTAAAAGTAAGAAAACATCATAAAAGTGCCCTCCAAGATGGCGTATTCTACGCGACGCGCCGTCGGCGGAAACGTCACGTGACTACCTCCTCCTACCTACCACCTCTAAACTAGGAACTACCGCCTCCTAAAAACACAGAGCAAGTGTCTGAGTGTACAGCGGTTTTTATACAGGAATATTATATCACAGAATACTTAATAGGTAGTACCTTTCAGGAGGCTCACTACCATCGCTTAAAGCAGTATTATTTAAATATTGTTGACGTTCTTGTTTTAGAATTATAATCCTTATTTTACGGATGTCAAGGTTCTTCATATAAAGGAGGCATTTTAAAATGTACTGCTTTATGCAATGGTAGTAAGCTCCCAGGTTATATTAAGTTTTTAAAAAGTTGTAGAACTAAAGTTCTTCAGTATTGTGTAGAGGACTTTATTTTTAAAATTACTTACCAATGTTATACCTAATTACCTACGTTGTGATTATGCAATAAAGTTTTAGGAAATCTCACAAAAAAAGACTGCATTGTAAGAATGATATTAAGAGAGATGAAACAAGCCAATGACTTAATTATGGCCCGACCCGGGACTTGAACCCGGGACCCCGTCGACCGCAGTCGAGCATGCGAACCACTAGACCAACAAGGCAGTGGACAGGTATACGTAAAGATTTTCAGAGAAATGCCAGGAGGACTGGCCTAATCCTCCGAACGTTTTATGGCCAAGTGTCGCCATAAAGTAACGTCAGCTAATGCAGACCGGACTTGGCTTGGGCTATTGATATATCCTTAGAATATTTCGTAGGCACACCTATGATCTCAGAAGTGAGAGGCCCAGGGTTCATGTGCGGTAATTGGTGAGCTTTGAGAACGGCAAGTTATAGTACGCGCGCGACTTAAATGCGTTCGATTCCTGAGTTAAAGAAGCAAAAACCTCGTTCCTTCGTCATGATGCCCTAGACATCTTTCACGTGTTTATCAGTCTTATCTTCTAAATATATAAAAGGAAAAGGTGACTGACTGATTGATCTATCAACGCACAGCTCAAACCACTGGACGGATCGGGCTGAAATTTGGCATAGGTACTGATTCTGTACCTACAGATAGCTATTATGACACGTAGGCATCCGCTAAGAAAGGATTTTTGAAAATGCAACACCTAAGGGGGTAAAATAGGGCTTTGAAATTTGTATGAAAATCGAACCTAACGTTAGAGAAGCCGCGAGCAAAAGCTAGTTAGGTTATACATTGTATTCAATATCAATTTTGCATGATTATCAATTCAATAGTTTATAGACTTATAGTGGACGACGGAACAACTCAAGGAACATTCAAATCACGCGCTTACCAGCTCCCAATAATGTGTCGTCATAATTATAAGGATACGAGGCCCGGGTTTTAGCCTCGGACCCTTCAATGTCGAGACCAAAGTCTTAACCACTAGGTTTCTTACCACTTTTAAATAGCTGACAGGTCTGAGAATTGAAAAATAAACCTAAAATCCCATTACTTACCTTAATTGGTTCGTACGCCTCGTAGATGTCAGTCCCTTTACCCTTTAGATCTTACAAAAAATGTGCGGAACAATAGTCTGATCCCTCGAACATATTATATGGGATTTGTCAAGACCCCTAGCGAACTAAACCCTTTGTAAATAGATCTTGAGTTGCACGTAACCGTACACAAAAACAGTAGACTTGTAACACAACTCCCACCTTTGACAGTGCGGGACTTCGGATTTTCCACTTATAGGACAATATCGTATTTTCTACACAAAGACAAGTATATTATATTTTGTATTTCAGGCGGTATGTACGGGCCCGGGGCGGCGGCGTCGCGCAATGTATCTCCGCGTGGGCTCAGCTCCATACAACCTCATACAAAGAATACGTGCCGCGCCGCGCATCGCTTCTGTAGTGGAGCTGGGACCTTCAATATTTCGTTTAGTTTGATGATTGTACAAAATATATCGAATAGTTTAACCTAAACTAGGAAATTCCGCGGGCTCGTACGAAGCGATTTGCTTTCTCGTTTCTAATTCGAACCGCTAGGATATGGAATGCCCTTCCGGCTTCCGTTTTCCCTCCTCTTTTAATATAGGTACCTTTAAAGGCATCTTCTAGGCAAGCGCGCTCCACCTTAGGCTGCATCACCACTTGCAAGCAAGTCTGATTGCAGCCAAGCGCTAGCTAAACTAAAACTAAGACCTTTCTCAACGGGTAATGGAGTTGAGTTTTGGTTCAAATAAAAAAATATGTTACAGGTAAACCACAGAGGTAAACCAATAAATTGTGTCAGATAACGAATTTAGGAAGGTATAAAACATAATGTATTCGGAAAAAGGGTGGTACAATATTTTGTTTATGTAAATTGGAACATCAGATATCATTTAATATTAACCGGGCATTTGGTTTTGTCCACGTTTGACCGCAACGTTATTTCCAACGCGTTGGTTTTTGTTAGGCGATTAAAGGTTTTGTTAATTTCATGCGTGAAGTGATACTGATTTTATCACAGTTTTGGCACAAAATAGTACCAGCTATTGTTTTGGTGTGAGTTAGGAATTAAAAACGTCACAGCAGAAATTCGAATGATTATTTTGGTGAATTCTTTAGATATTTCAAATCCTTAAGTATATTGTTAGGACTAGGATATAATAACAGGAGCTTTAGAAAAATAAAGAAATAATATATATTATATAGAAGTTACAACTAGACAACAAAAAGTAAAACGAATAGGGATCAGTTACTTACACCTAGAAAACGACGTGACATCTTATCGCAATGCATAAAAATCCGGCCATATTAACCCATACTTATATTATAAATGCGGAATTATGTCTGTCTGTATGCTACGCTTTCACGGCCCATCTTTTCAACCAGTTTTGACGAAATTTGGTTGATACGTTGCATACCGATGCAGCCAATCTCTATACTATATCTATTCTTTTGTAAATTTCGTAGCCTATGTCCTTCCCCGCGGGGAAGGGGTACTTTTATCCCGGAAAATAAAAGAGTTGCCGAATCAAAAAATCTTAATCCACGCGGACGAAGTCGCGGGCATCATCTAGTATTATTATATAATATGCAAAAGCAAGTCTATCTATCCATCTGTATGTTTGTCAGATACTTTTTCACGGCTCAACTGACCCGCTTTTCCTTAGAAACGATGCTCACAAAGCATTAGAAACTAAACAAGCTTGCACTTTGGAAACGATCATAGGATACTTTTTATCCCGATACAAGTCCCGCATAGTCGTGGACTGAATCTTGTATAAAGACTAGACACCGACAGTTTTAAACTCATCTAACATAATAAAATAAATGCCTTTGAGAACTTAAAAGATAAAAGATCGCCGTGCGAATATAACACGATATTAAAATCACTGAGATTTTGAGCACCATTACCCAGAATGAATTAGAATTAGAACCCTCAAGGGTTCTCTGAACGAGCTCCTGAGTCCTGAAATTGTTATCGTATTACAAAAACTCGCTCCTGTATGATACGATTTCGTGGAAAACATAATATAGTATTATAGACCTACATGCGTGTGGTGATGGATAGGGTTTTAAGATGCAAACTAACAATATGTAATACACAGACTCGACCATTTATTGAGGAAGAAACACAATAACATATAAGATATATTAAATTAATTGCAATGTAACAATATAACAACAACTAAATCCATAACCACTCGCAACCAAGGTATAGAGATAGGTCTACTTTCTGCAACACTTGCTACTCAAGGCAACTCTGAGTATCGAATGGTTAAAGACTTTGAAGTTGTTATAATGTAAATTCCAAAGCAGTATTGTGACGTCATGCCATTAATGGCGGAAAACCACGTGTATAGACTACTTTGCCGCGCCACAGGTTCAGCGCCATCTGTAGTCAGCAAGCGGCACTAACATCGAGCGGCGCTGTCATCTAGCGGCGCTAACACTCGGCCATCAGACCACGCGTGCGTCCCGAACGCGTTCATGTCTGGTGTATTTGCTGAGAACAAAAAACGAAATTTTACAATTTCTGTTAACCATCCGTTCATCCCAAATGTGTACAATGAATTCGGGACAAACGGTTAACTTGTGACAACGCAAATGTAAGATTCACAATATGGAATAAACCACTTGAAAATCTAAAGACCAGTAAAGGTCGTCAAACATGTTAACGATTGAAACCATATTGAAATCTTAAGTTCGAAAGCAAATACATTAGACAAATGAAACAAAACAAGTTAAGGCGCAGATACTTTACTATGAAACAATATTTTTCGCTAACACTCGGCCTTTTGTTTTGCTCACCGTCCAACGTATGATAAAATTGTATTCATGATTCGTTAACTAATGTCAATCCCTTTCGCTTCATTATCGACTTGCATATGTGACAAATGCGCAATACGTGCAACATGAATCGCCGGCATAATCCACTTACACGTTGTACTTGTATATCATGGTTTCTATAACAAGTGATGTACACATACAGTATCACTAGTTTTTTACACCATGTACCCTGTATCGTTAACAAGCGGTTGTAATTTGTAAACTCTCATCTCCGCTTAGGGTAAGTACTACTCATCCCTCACATTGCAACCGATACGCAAAGCGAAAGTATCAACTCGTAAAGTAAATTTTATCAAATGTACCGTATATTGTGCAAAGTGGATTTCCTTCATACCACGTGACCTTATGGTACATGCAAACATCATTAAACCATTTGATACAAATTGCTAAGTAACTTTGGTGTCTGCTCGTAAAGTAAATTTTATCAAATGTACCGTATATTGTGCAAAGTGGATTTCCTACATACCACGTGACCTTATGGTACATGCAAACATCATTAAACCATTTCATACAAATTACTAAGTAACTTTGTAGTGTAAATCTAGTAATGTACATAGCCACAGTTAATTGTCAAGTAAAGTGGGTTTACGACATACCACATGGTACGCGAAAAGCTGTACACAGTTTACAGTTTGATTCCAAAAATGCTACGAACGTTTTAGCCACAATATTTTGTGTATATTAATTATCGTAATATTTCATTTCTCAAAAGTCCAGTATAATAATTTAGACAGTTAAAATTTCATGTGTAAATTCAATTGCCAAGTTTTAAATTAAAATGTTTCAAAATGCGTTAAGCGTTAATAACCGTAACGAGATATTATTGTAAAATGAATAATCGTAACGTTATATTACTGTAAAAACTGATTTTTCTATATTCAAATTGAAAATGTCTAAAAATTTTCGTAAAACGGAAGTAACATTCCAAATTGTATATTCAATTCGTTAAATGTAAAGAATCAAAATTGTTCGTGAACCGGAAAGTAACGTTCCAAATTGTAAGTATATTCAATTCGTTAAATGTAAAGAATCAAATTTGTTCATAAACCGGAAGTAACATTCCGAATGAAAATTCAATAAATGTAAACTAAATCAGAGTTAACTGATGACCTTTAATGTTAATGTAATTATTTGTTCAGTATTGATTCAGTTCGGATATGCTGAATCATCGTTAAGTGTAATTTTAATTTGTGAAAAATTAATTTCATTTCAAAAGTAATATTTTAACCCACAACTAATATAATCCGTAAATTATTATGTACCTTCGTTACTCACCGTTTATATATTTTAGAATTGTAGGTAGTCCGAAAAAAATATTATTCGCACGTGGATTGTTAATACAATGTAGAAGAATCGATTCAAGTATCAACACGATTAATGGAAACTCAGTTCGAAAAATGATATTTTTAAGTTATAAAACTAATTTCAATTTTAAAAAAAAACATTGTAGGTACGATTTGAAATAAATTCGTAATTATTTAGTGTTACTTCTCGGAATTGAAAATAAAATATATTTATTCATGGAAGCCGCTATGTAAACTTGAGCTTGTCTTTAACGTCACTTTGAAATCAAAAGCAATTCTTTTAAGATAACTTTTAGCACAGTAAACAGATAAAACTTTTAGCTTGAATAAGTACCGCTCGGCATCTCTGACAATTAACACACTAAGAAACCATATACTTTCCCTATGGTTCTAGTTAATTACGTAATAAGATGTAAAAGTGAAGGTAATAATAAAAAATAAATTAACCGAATTCTATCAAAGGAAATTTTTACTCATCGAGTGTTAACTACATTATCGTTGTAATACTCGTTATCTCATCGAGCGTTAACAAGCACATACGTAAACTACCTACTTTCAAAAGAAAAAAAAAAAATTACAGCTAAGAGGCAGTGCAATGCGTTTACCTCTGTTATATTAATGTCGTTAACCCACTTTTGTAATTTGTAAAGAAATGTTCAAAAACTTACAGTTTATCCTTTGATTACCAAACCAATTATGGGCGTCTTCTTCTTGAGCACTTCTGATATTATAGACCTACATGCGTGTGGTGATGGATAGGGTTTTAAGATGCAAACTAACAATATGTAATACACAGACTCGACCATTTATTGAGGAAGAAACACAATAACATATAAGATATATTAAATTAATTGCAATGTAACAATATAACAACAACTAAATCCATAACCACTCGCAACCAAGGTATAGAGATAGGTCTACTTTCTGCAACACTTGCTACTCAAGGCAACTCTGAGTATCGAATGGTTAAAGACTTTGAAGTTGTTATAATGTAAATTCCAAAGCAGTATTGTGACGTCATGCCATTAATGGCGGAAAACCACGTGTATAGACTACTTTGCCGCGCCACAGGTTCAGCGCCATCTGTAGTCAGCAAGCGGCACTAACATCGAGCGGCGCTGTCATCTAGCGGCGCTAACAATAGGCGACAAATAAAAATTAAGCAATACAGTTTTAATTTAAACTTTAACCTTTTATTCGAGGGCGAAAACACACTAAGTACGGACAGAAGAGGATAAAATATGGGCGCAAAACGGAGGCGTTGTATGGAAAAATGTTTTGTCATGTCGCGCTTGTCTATACGGCTCCATATAAAAGCGACCAATGCAGCCAGTAGGGCCCTACTGGCAGCATATACAATCCGTAAAACAAAAATTGTGTGTAGCGTGTTTTTGCCCTTGCTAGAGTCGAATTGCCTAATTTCCTTGCAAAAGAGCATCCACCAACATTAGCAAAAATTACCTTACACACATTGGGACGTACTATCAGCACACCTACTATCAGTAGGATTATACGTCATCTTGACATTTTATAAATAATTAAAGTCTGCCTTCTCCACCCCTGATGGTTAGGAATAAGAATAAACGGTAAGGCTTAAACGGTTTTGGATAAGTGACCATAAAAAGAAATTGAAAAATAAGCTCTTGCTGTCAAAGGTTGAAACAAATTACCCGCAGAAGGACGTGTAGCCGACGATGTGTGGAGGCGAGTAATCTTGTTGGTTTTCCTTTTTAGAGTTGCGCTGTTAAACAAATCCGGTCCGTATGTTCGTCTATACATCAACTGTCTGCAGTCGGGTAAAAACGAAAAGCAAAAAAGATAATTTGGTTCACCCTTTGACGAGCTCCCTAGCGCAGTGTTAAGCGCTGTTGTCTTAACGTGCGGAGGTCCCGGGTTCGATCTCTGGCAGGGTCAATTTGGGAAATTATAATTTCCGGATTTTCCCTGGTCTGGCCTAGTGGGAGGCTTCGGCTATGGCTAGTTACCACCCTACCGGCAAAGACGTGCCGCAAAGAGATTTAGTGTTCCGGTACGATGCCGTGTAGAAACTGATTAGGGTTATGGGTTTAATATAACTGCTATACCGCTGGCAGGTTAGCCCGCTAACATCTTAGACTGCGTCATCACTTACCATCAGGTGAGATCGCAGTCAAGGGCTAAATTGTAGTGGATTAATTTAAAAAAAAACCCTTGTTCAATCCTCTCTGCACCAAAGGTTGTTTGGTGGAGATTACCCTGTAAGCAATGAGGCCTCCTTTGCATACGTAGGTTTTAGTAATCTTAGTCTTTGTATCCTTTCATGTGTGCAATAAAGTATTCATCTATCTATCTATCTATACATCGGGTACAAGTGCAGCAGGTTGGCTTATGAAGGATTTAACGTTCATTTATTCCGCCAGTCATCGCCTGATCGCCTCCGCAAAGCGAGCAAATCCATCAACACGTTGTGCTTTCATTGCTGCATCGAGTCATGAAACTTGAATGTGGCAAATAGAACAATTATTTTACTTATTATAATTATAGCTTAATTAAAATAGTAAAAAAAACCTGCTCCACTATTGCATTTCTCTTTCTCATTGTTATAAAAAGTAGAAAATAATGAAGCTAAGGAGATAATTATTATTCTTCGTTCTTTCCAAGATAATAATATACAAGATGCTGCGGCAATAGTGACGTAACACCTGTGTCCCAAGAATATAGAATAATATTTCATAGGTATCCCACGTGACACCATTGGCAAAGTGTATGGTTCTGCTGTGACACTACGGAAAAGATATTTCATAGGTAATATAATATATTCGTATAACGCTGATTTTGGCTATACGAATTTCCAGCCGCAGACGAACGTATTAAGTAACTAGCTGATGTAGTGTGATGTGAAGTAACTAGAATAAGTATTTTAAATTCCCACGGGAACTCCCTAATTTTTCGGGTAAATAGCTATATAGCCTATGACACTCATATATAATGGTACCAGAATTTTCGAAATCGGTTCAGTTGATCCAGAGATTACCCTCTACAACCTCACAAACTCACAAACTTTACCTCTTTATAATATAGTATATACCCACATACCTGTATCATATCCCTCGTAGCTTTAGTTTTAAGATACCGTAACAGATTATCACCATCATATTTTTATTTTTATGTAACTGGACGTCAATAAGTGTAGTGTACCTACCTAAATTGAATAAATATTTATTACTTATGACTTATCTCTTGAATGCACTTGATTCATACATCCATAAGCTCACTTAGGAAATCGTATGCGTAAATGGAATGTTAGTCGAACCAACCACATTAGCGTTACTGTAGCATAGGTGGCTGCTAAATGCTGTGTTGGATACCAAATGGACAAAACATTATTTTGATCTACGAGTAATTATCTCGTCAGATTAATTTTACTTTAAGGATCAATAATAATTAATTTAGTTAGCTCTATTTTCTTTTATACTTACCTACTGTCTGTACCTAACTGTAAGTTTTCCTAATAAAACAAGTTAAAATGTAGTTTAAAAAAATTAAAACACACACTTCACCAATTCCAACCCATCATCATTTCCTGTGATGTATTGGACTCGCTAAAGCAAACTAAAATATCGATACGATAGTGAGAAGTTGATTCGACTTATACTTGTTATATATATCTACGAGTACATACAGTAATTCGTTTTTGAATAGTTTTGTTAGGAAGGACCGTTGGAGCCAGAGTCTGGGGCACGCACGAACGGTGCAGAGGGGAGAGAGTACTGAGTCATTCCCGTTTTCCCGTATAAAACACGTCTGTACCTCTCACATACACCATCTTTTGACACACCACCTAGCTTGTTTTGTGTGTACAAAGATCACTAAAGCCTTTTCCACCAGAACTGCGCTGAACGAGGCTAATAGTGCTAATAGGTCCTTAGAAATCCTAGTGGTAGAGATTTTCCTCGCGCACTCATATTCGGTAAAAACGCATCCATTGAGAAGACCGCATAATAAAGTAAAGCATAGTAAAGGGTGTACATTGAGGAAGGCCGGAGGCCGAGTATGGTGGCGCTCTTGGGGAAAAGCCTATGTCCAGCACTGGACGTCCACAGGCTGGAATAATGGGAATGAATGAACAATCCGTTCAAACGAAAATTTTAATTGCCGATAATAATAATAAAGAAACAATACATGAATATTAAAAGTTAAAATCCGTATGGATATCCGTATTCATGCTACGAGTTTCAGGTATTGAAATACTGCAATAATAAAAAGGCTTATTTAAGCTTTTAATAAATGTCGACTATCGGAAAATGAATCCATGCGTAAGCTTGCGTTGGCGATATTGATATTTGTAAAACGATATTAAAATTGCGTTACATTAGTAGTTACAGATATGTATTCAGAATGCAGCCTGCATTACCTGATGATAGTGATAACCGCCGTTTGCTCGATCTTTTATAAAAAACGTAACTTTAAAAAAATACACATAATAAAAATATGTAAATGATTTACCGCCAAATATTTTTTGGCAGTAAATCATTTTCTCGTTATTAAACAGGCAAAATAATGGTGGTGGTTGGTATTGATGCAGTGTAAGATGGTAGGTACCTGAATTGTGGCAATTACCCAGGGTAATATAAATCTGTACGGTACACACTTAATCGGTCTCTCTACGCGGCATGAGGCATTGAACCGGAACCCTAAATCGTTTGGCGATACAACTTTACCGATAGGGCCAACTAAGCCACGGCTGCAACCAGACTAGACCACCCATAAATTATTATAAAACTTCTAAAGTTCGGTCGGAAGGACATTCATTCAGTTATATGATTATTCAAATACCAAGTGCTTTCTAATCCTCACGTGTAAACAGTAGATAAGAAAACAAATTGTTTCCTGTTAAATTTATTCGCATAAAAGTCGTACACGTCCAATAAATCCCGTAGCCATCAAAACAAGGTGATTTAAAAGGGCACCCTGTTGATTTAAAGCGCCACCCTGTGTTCACGTACTGGAGCTATTTTCTCCCACATGCATCGCTACGCCTCTGTTACTCCATAAGTCCCGTTTTTAGTGTTCCGTAGTCAACAAGGAACCCGTATAGTTTCGCCAGGTCCAACCGTCCGTCCTTCCGCGGCATTACTCATTGGCTTTAGTAGAAGCGGTAATTTAGCATAGATATAAATTTGACTTACGTTTGGCAGAAGTGGTAAAATAAAATCTGAAAAAAAAATTGAGGGTACAATCACGCCGCAACGGTAAACATGATTTTTGGCATGGGTATAGTTGAGGACTTACTTTTTATCCCGGAAAATTAAGGAGTTCCCGCGGGACTCAAACAAACTTAAACCACGCGGACGAAGTCGCGGGCATCAGCTAGTGGTATATAAACTGTATTATAGTGCGAGCGTCTATTTGCCGCCACATGCATCAATCCGCCCCAGTTGCCTCCTCGGCGCATTCTAGATAATTCTCGGATTCAATATCATATTCCACTTCGTTTCTCACTATACACTTGTTCAACGTTCAACAGGCTTTAACTTAGAATACACTAGTATTTCTATGGTATTAAAGTTTTTAACAACTTTCTGTTTGAATTTATAGACATACAATATATGGATATTATATCTATTCTATCCTATTTTAAGATGATAATTATAACGTGCTTCCGAAACTGGATGTACTATAGATAACTATTTAATAACTAAAATCATTTTGTATGTAAAATGATATTTATAGCTTAAATAATTGCGTCAAAATACTTTAATAAAGTTGCTTTTGACGAGTATTTCAAGAAGGAGAATTTCCCTAGCGCATTGTTGAGCGCTGTTGTCATAACGTGGGACTTGGGAGGTCCCGGGTTCGATCCCCGGCAGAGTGAATTTGGGAATTTATAATTTCTGAATTTTCTGTGGTCTGGCCTGGTGGGAGGCTTCGGCCGTGGCTAGTTACCAACCTGCCGGCAAAGACGTGCCGCCAAGCGATTTAGCGTTCCGGTACGATGCCGTGTAGGAACCGATTAGGGGGTATGGGTTTACTATAACTGCCATACCTCTAACAGGTTAGCCCGCTGCCATCTTAGACTGCATCGTCACTTACCATCAGGTGTGATCGCAGTCAAGGGCTAACTTGTAGTTGATAAAAAAATTACTATTATTTTTCTACACTCCAGTCTGAATAGGTAGTTAGGTTCGTAAAATGTAAGGTGCATATACCATCGATGTGTGCATACCTAGACCTACTGCAAATATTTCGTTGTAGAAATTGTTCAGATGCTCTAAATAAAATATCTAAGTATCATAATACGTATTAGTACCTAAATACTCATACGTCTAGTCAAATGAAAAATATATAACTGCAAAAGGAACTTCTTTTGTAGGATATTAATCTCACCGAACTACAGAACGTATCTATACCTCCTCCTTTTCTACTTACCTATCCATATGCAAATTAACATGCCCCTACTGCATTTCCGCTGTATCCAATTCCGATGCAGTATTGGTCTCCAGAGATAGCATAAAAATAAATAAAATATTACCCTGACATTTTTTTAAATTGAAAGTTCCAAGAACACAAATACAGAGATGCAATGGAAATATTATTATGTATTATATTTTATAAGTAGGTATTAGTGAAATGTAATTTATGTTGGTGTGGTTAATGTGTGAGCTTTTTTGTGAATAATAAATAAATTGAAAATTGAAAAAAATTGAAAAAAATGGAAAAAAAACAGTTGTTGCACTTGCACTTTTAGTTATATCTGCGTCTTTTCCTCAATCTTAAGGACATAATATTAGGTAGGTACATACTATTGAGTTTTAACAATAATTGTTAAAACTCAATATGACCAGCGCAGTAGCAACAACAATTTTCAGGAACTTTTAATCGTTTTTTTATTGGATTATTGTTATATTAATTGATTTCTTATGCTAACTTGTAAGTTTTGTTTCTACATTCCAAAGAAATAGGAAGTTCAGCCCCCCGATTACGTAAGAATTGTCGATGAAACGTTAAAGATTTTCGGTATGTACGATACCCTAAACGTATACGAATGGGCAGACGAAATTGAGCTCTAATTCAATCCAGTCATAGTTTATTTTACTTTGACGAAAATCTTAAACGTTTGTTCGGCCATTCTTACATGATTGGGGCCCTAACGTACTAAAATTATACTTATCTTCCTGCTTACAACATTGTTTAAATGTGTCTTCCCTTACTTACGGCACTCTACGAGTTTTCCTAATATCCCCGAGAGAGCCTTCGTTCATTAAAAGTAGGTATAAATCAGGGGCTCACACATTAGTTGCTAATTATCGTCCCTGTTTTTACTGTTTTAATCGTTTCTTCACGTTTCCCAACACTTACACCTACGTAGGAGTTTCATGTGAATTGGATTTAGTTGTTGATGTAGGTATAGTCGATCTATAATAATTGTAACCCGTCTTTAATTCGAGCGATATGATTATTTATTATCATCAAAAAAAAGTTTTTGACATACAATGCTGCTAAGAAACTTGTCGACATAATAATATTTCAATATTCTGAGATATTCAAATTAGTGGGAGATTTTCTACCTGATGTTCAGTTCCATATAAAAATATGGAACTGAACGAGCACAATCTGTCTGCTTGACATTAAAACTCCATACCCCAGACCCAAGATTATTTTAACTCAATCGGTCATTAAACTCAAACTGCGCTTTTTTTCTATCCACTACAAGTTAGCCCTTAACTGCGATCTCACCTGATGGTAAGTGATGATGCAGTCTAAGTTGGTAGCGGGCTAACCTGTTAGGGGCATGGCAGTTATATTAAACCCATACCACTACTCGGTTTCTACACGGCATCGTACCGAAACGCTAAATCGCTTGGCTAGGGTGGTAACTAGCCACGGCCGAAGCCTCCCACCAGGCCAGATCAGGGAAAAATCTGAAATTATAAATTCCCAAATTGACCCTGCCGAGAATCGAACCCGGGACTTCCGCACGTTAAGACAACAGCGCTACACACTGCGCCACGGAGGTCGTCCAGCTTAAAAACTTAATGTTAATTTTAAGCGTATCTAGTCTTAGATACAATTATTATCTATATTCCCGGAGCCTTTCATCATGTGCTAAGGATGGCCACCGAGGGTGTTTTAGTGGGTACAGATCCTACATACCCGGTCTCCCCCCAGGAGGTCGGGTATCTTTTTTTATTATTCCACTACAAGTTAGCCCTTGACTGCGATTTCACCTGATGGTAAATGATGATGCAGTCTAAGATGTTAGCGTAGCTAAGCTAAGCTGTTATAGGGGTAGGTATGTCACTATGGCAGTTATATTGAACCCATACCCCTAGTCGGTTTCTACACGACATGATACCGGAACGCTAAATTGCTTGGCGGTACGTCATGGTCGTCATCAGTCAATTTCAGGAAAATTTCCCCTCTCTATAAAAAAAAGGTAAAATTATTATCTAACATGTGCACTGGAAATGCGAATGGAAAAGCGAATAGGATGCTTCCGTCAGAAAGCAATTATGGCCGAATGCCGAATATCGACGCAACAGGCAATGCTACCGTCGTTGATTGGTTTTATTGAACAATCTTGACAAGGTTCGTAGATTCGTCGGAACTTCGCTATACGAGTAGATGTATTTATTTTGTCTACCTATAAAGTACTAGCTGATGCCCGCGATTTCGCAATCCGCGTGCAGTGAGGTTTATTTGGTTCCTGCGGGAACTCTATAATCTTCCGAGATAAAAAGTAGCCTATGTGTTATTCCAGACTATAATCTATTTTTGTGCCAGATTTCCTCCAGATCAGTTCATCCGTTCTGGCGTGATTAAGTAAAAAACTTGTGTAATTAGCTTGTATAGATTATTTAGTAAATTATTGGTTTCATAAAGCGCGGTTAGGAAACTTGTTATATTTATGACGCACGGTGTGGCATACGCTGTAAGCCTACTATTATGACAATTTATTTATGCTACAGTTCGATTATGAACTGTATGCAATTCCAAAAACTAACTACATAAAATCCCGGAAAATTTCCCATTTCCTTAATCCAAGTTGGAGAGTGATCCTATGAAGAGTATATAGTTCAAGTATTACAAACTTGCAGCGCGGTTTAAAAACGTGCAGCGCCATCTATGTACATGACTGTAAAATCTATATAAAATAAAAGTAGGGCTCCGCTTCCAGTATAATGATTGCTACAGTGTAAGTAACAATTGCAATCACCTCTCATTGCTGCACCACTAATTAATACTTGCCAAAATCCATCCTTAAAAATCACAACATTAACTAATTATTGAGGTGGCAACAATGATTGTTGCAGCGTTTTCGAAATTGGGGTACGTATTTAATTAAGTAAACATCGATCAAAATTTAATGACATGCGTGCCATAAAATGAATTTTACTTGAAATTCGATTACGTTAGATTTAATCTGTGATAAATTAATAGGAGCCGTCTTGGCGAAGCGATTTTTCTCGACGCCTGTTTGCTTTTAATTAACAGGCTCAAGATCTGCCACCTATTGCCATTGAGTTCTATAGTTCAAGAGGAGCGCATCAGGCGTGCGTCCCACAATATTGCCCACCTTTATTCTGTTAGATAGAAATGCGAGCTGTAACATGGCAGCAGCAGGGGTGTTCTCCGCTTGGCCCGTTAGGGCCAAGCGGGGGTACGGGCTTCGAGGCCTGGCCTCATTACCCGGGCGGGGCGCGGGGTAACATTGTACCCCGGTGATTGTTTTTGAGCCGTGTGTCGGCTAGGGCCTGCCTTGAAGGCTACGGGCCCCTAGGTCTGATGTCGTCTCCGGTGTTGGGTCCGCACTGCCCGTGACGTCGCCGCCACCGCGTGCAGGACCCGTGTCATGTCCAGGTGTCTCGGCGCCATGTATGGCTTTGGAGAGTGGCAGCACTGGTCTGTGGACTCTATGATTGATGGTATAATATGGCGGCGGTGTTTGTGTTGTGAATTGCTAAATAAAAGTAATAAATAGATATTTTGTGGATAACCAGTATTTTTCGTTTAAATTTGAGTACCTCCCTCGCGCAGCGGTGAGCGCTTTTTTTTAATGTGTTCCTCCGACATGGCGATAGGAGATTGTTCGAGGTCGGTACTCTGAATGGCTTTTATTTATTTTTTGCCTTTCTTTTTACTCTAAATGAATTGGTGTTGCTACACTTAAGTGCAGTGCATTGGGGACTGGCATCGAAACTTGCAGAGAACTAGACTATTACAGGTAACTTATACAGGTGAGCACTATTGTCTTAAAAGCAGGAGGTTCCGAGTTCGATCCCGAACGATACCTGAATTTTGTCTGGTCTGGTCTAGTGGGAGGATTCGGCCGTAGCTATTTACCACTATACCGGCAGACGTGCTGCCAAGCGATTTGAAGTTCTGGTACGATGGAATTAAGGGTATATGGGTTTAATATAGTTGCCATACCTCATAAATGTTAGCCTGCTACCATCTTACTCTCCATCATCACCACCGAGAATGGTCTGTGATCATCGCTCACTTATAATAAGAATAAAAAGAAGTGCAAACCTGCACGGACCAGACATCAAACATTTCTTGTACACTTGATATAATTTTCATTTTTTTAGAATGTGTAGCGTTATAATATTATGTTGAGTTAGCTATGTTACAATAGAGTCGATGTAGCCATATTACTGGGAAGATCGCAATATTATCAGGGTTCATGTAACTGGACATCACTGACATAATATAATATTATCTCTAGAGTGTGATAACTCATTGCTTATTATGAGCGACTCACCCAGAATCGATATCAAAATTAATCGACGTCTTCTGAAGTAGCGATTTTAATATTTTGTTTGCGCTATTTCGCTCGCTCTACTGGCCTGAATGTTCCTGGAATGTAACATAGTAAGTATGTACTCGTTATACCTAGTCGGTAAAAGCCTAGCCTATTTGTGTCTTGTCTTAATGAGCGGAGGTCCCGGGTTCGATCCCCGACAGGGTCAAATTGGGAATTTATAATTTCTGAATTTTCCCTGGTCTGGCCTGGTGGGAGGCTTCGGCCACCCTACCGGCAAAGACGTGCCGCCAAGCGAATTACAGTTCCGGTACGATGCCCTGTCGTGTAGTCGTCAAAAAAAATAAAAACCGGCAAAGTGCGAGTCGGACTCGCGCACCGAGGGTTCCGTACAAACCTGTAGCAAGTTTTACGATTAATGAATTTAATGAACCGCAAAACTAACTTTGTTTGTAGAGGTTTTCTGTTAATATCAAAAAAACTATGCTAGTTAGAGCATTGGCTATAGTTTTCCTGTAAAATATACATAAATTCCTATTGACCATAATTATTTCAGATTTTTCGATTGGTAAACTCCGGAGATAAGGGGGGGGGAACGGTATTTTTTTTTGACTTTTTCCCCGATAAATCCAAAACTATCATGACTAAAAATAATTAAAAATCTGTTTTAGAATGTACAAAGTAAACCCTTTCATATGATACCCCACACAGTACAGTTATCTCACTTTTAAATTTCAACCCTCCGATTTTCCCCCCTTTTTAAATAAATAAGAACAAAAATAATTTCCAATTTTTTTTAATTCCAGTGTCTTTGGGCCACTAATATACACAACTATTCCAAATTTCATGTCGATAGCTTCGGTAGTTACTGAAATAATCGAGTGTGACGGACGGACAGACAGACAGACAGACAGACGGAGAAAGTCGCACCATAAGGGTTCCATTTTTACCATTTTGGTACGGAACCCTAAAAAGAAGACGTGAGGTAACCTGTGTGCCCAAGAGTTATTTAAAATGTTCCAAAAGGTGTGTGAAGTCATCCAATCCACACTGGGCGGGTGTGATGGAATCTAACCTAAAATCTAAAAGAAAACTCGTGCTCCGTAGATCAGTAATGGGCCTGTGATGGGTTGAGTAGTTAAAATAGGACTAATAAGATTTGATAGGCTTTTAATTTAAAAATCAATTTGATGACCAAGAACAAATAGGTACGCCAAGACATTTTTTCCACCATTCAAATGATGGTACAATGTACTTACTACTTACCTATCTTCTCTAAACAGATGCTGAAGTGCTGAATCATAGAAATAAATAATATTGTTATAATAATTTACATAATAAATAAAATGTTATATTAGTATGAGACCTTTTTGCCTATTTCGCAACGGATATAGTGGCTATGAAAGAAATTCATTGCTACATTTTTCAAGTCAACTATTTCGTGAATGATTTTCTTTTCTATGTTTATGTTTTCTGTTTTTTATTTGCATGAAAAATTCAAGGGATTGAAAAATAATAATAAATTCTGCATTTTCAGCACCTTTCATTCTTATCCTAGAAAATTAAAGACTAAGTACCTAACGGAATTTTTAAAAACATCATCTCTGTCTGACATCTGATAGATTATGATGTTTACAACTTTTTTTTAATTTAATTTTTTTTTATTCATTTTGTACAAAAAATATTTAAGTTGGTACTTATTCTAAATAAAAAAAATATAAGTAGGTAAGTCTTACCAATTCTTTATACATATTATTTATTAATTATGAATAATTTAACCAATAACCACTACTTGTATTCAAATAACTTTGGTTCCCATTATCTTTATAATCATTTCAAGCCATTGACGACTTACTAAGTACATAGTCCACCACGCTGGCTCGCCGCTAGGGTGCTAACTAGCCACGGCTGAAGCCTCCCACCAGTGACCAGACCAGACCAGAGAAAATTTAAAATAAAAATAAATAAATAAAACCTTTATTTCCAATTTTTATAGTCAATTACAATCGTTTTACTGGAACAATTAAACTTATCAGAAAAATGACAAGGTCCTCTCCCTTCGCCTCGCAAAAGTTAGTCGAACGTGATTTCATAAATTTTTCTTACGTTTCCTATCCCTCGTTTATCCAAGAGCAAAATAAATAGGTAAGCATGATTACACAGTGCACGTGGATAGTGGGAGTGCCCCTCCAGTGGCGAGCAGCCATTCAGGTAACAAATGATGTCTCTGGAGTAGATTACCGCTGTCCAGCAGTAACAGATAGTGTCGTAAAGGTGTAATTATTTATTTTGTTACAGAGGCAAGCCGTAACGTTAGAGCTTCCGCACATTTAGTTTCCTGAACTTGATCTGGTTGAATATTCCAAATACCTAAGAGTTTGATTTAAAAACACCATGTTTTTTTTATCCTTTACAAGATAGCCCTTGACTGCGCTCTCACCTGATGGTAAGTGATGATGTAGTCTAAGATGGTAGCGAGCTAGCCTTCTAGGGCCATAGGCAGTTAGGTATATGTATTAAATCCATACGCCTAATCGCACAGATAAGAGAATCAAGGGAGATATGCTAAGGGGGCGTGGTGCGTGCGAACTCATCAGGTCATAAATAGACATAATTTCGGTTTTTGTCTTTAATCGGACGTTATTCAACGATCGCTTCACTTCTCTCGGTTTTTAGCAAAATGCCGTGCTGTTCTGTGGTTGTTTGTAAAAATTCAAGTAGCAAAGTGAATTACATGAAAGATGGCATCTCATTTCACACGTAAGTACAAGTATATTGTTATTATGTATATTTGTTGATATGTATATTTACGTAAAGTTTAGAAACTTTCCTCGTGTGTGAAGCACTAATAAAAATTATAAAATAAGTATATTGTTGTAATTAATTCAAAGTCCTGACTGACTGACTTATATATCAACGCACAGCCCAAACCGCTGGTCCTAGAGACATGAAATTTGGAAGGTGTGTTCTTTGTGAAGAGTAGGTATCCACTAAGAATGGATTTTTCGAAATTCGACCCCCAAAGGGGTAAAATAGGCGTTGAAAGTTTGTATGAAAGTCCGTCATTTTTCAAGTTATATTCATGAAACTTGGTATTTGAGCTATCGGTTCAAAATGAAGAAACACGTGTATCGCCATTTTTGAAAATTCTACCACCATAGGGCTGAAACAGGGGTTGAAAGTTTGTAGGAAAGTCCGTCATTTTTCAAGCTGTAGCCATGAAACTTGGTGTTTGGGATTTCGGTCTGAAATGAAAAAATATGTGATTCACAGTTTTTGAAAATTCTATCCCCAAGGACGTCAAATAGAGAGTTTATCCTTTAATCACGCCGAAATAGAGCAACGGATCAACGTGATTTTTTGCATGGGTACCTATACTTAGTTGAGGACTTGGAGAGTGACTTAAGCTTCTTTTTATCCCGGAAAATTAAGGAATGCCTGTGGGAATTTAAAAAAACTTATGCCACGCGAACGAAGTCGCGAGCATCCTCTAGTTACCCATAAAAACCAATAAAACATTATTTAGTGGTATCAAAATTTAATAAAGTGACAAGTCTATATCTCATTATGAACAAAAACCATTGCTTGCTTAGTAGAAGTCTATCAATGAATCGGCCGGTCTTACGACGCAATGGTTATGTGTTCTTTACCGATTCTTTCACTAGCACGATAGATAAATTTCCGTGGTACCCTAGAGATGTGACGATGTAAATACGAGTACATTGTTGTCGATATTTTAACAACCAAACTATGATCTGTGATACAATAATTAATAGTACCTACTTAGTAAACAATAATTGCTATTTTAACGTTTAAACTATCGCGAGTAATATTCAACTATATTTTTAGTTATAATTACCTATTACCATTTTTAGGGTTCCGTACCAAAATGGTAAAAATGGAACCCTTATGGTGCGACTTTCCGTCCGTCCGTCTGTCACAGTCGATTATATCTATAACTCGATTATCTATAGTCGATTATCACAGTAACTATTAAAGTTATCGACATGAAATTTGGAATAGTTGTGTATGTTTTGACGACCTCCGTGGCGCAGTGTTGAGCGCTGTTGCCTTAACGTGCGGAGGTCCCGGGTTCGATCCCCGGCAGGGTTTGGAAATTTATAATTTCTGAATATTCCCTGGTCTGGCCTGGTTGGAGGCTTCGGCCGGGGCTAGTTACCACCCTACCGGTAAAGACGTGCCGCCAAGCGATTTAGCGTTCCGGTACGATGCCGTGTAGAAACCGAATAGGGGTATGGGTATAATATAACTGCCATGCCCCTAACAGGTTAGCCCGCTACCATCTTAGACTGCATCATCACTTACCATCAGGTGAGATCGCAGTCAAGGGCTAACTTGTAGTGTATAAAAAAAAAAAAAAATAGTGGCTTAACATCATTAAAATAAAAAAAAATCGAAAATTATTTTTAGTTTAATTAAAAAAGGGGGAAAATCGGGGGGTTGAAATTTCAAAGTATGATAACTATACTGAGTGGGATATCATATGAAAGGGCTATACTTCTCTCCGAAGTTTACCAATTGAAAAATCTGAAATAACTATGGTCAATAGAAGCTTATGTATATTTTACAGGAAAAATAAAACCAACGGTCTAACTAGCATAGTTTTTTTGATATTAACAATAAACCTCTACAAACAAAGTTAGTTTTGCGGTTCATTAAATTCATTAATCTTAAAACTTACTACAGGTTTGTACGGAACCCTCGGTGCGCGAGTCCGACTCGCACTTGGCCGGTTTTATTTTAATGTACTCAACTTACTTAGCTGACGAAACGTATAAAAATATACTAGGTGAATTAATATAATGTCAATTTACGTAGATACTCATTACTCATGTATGGATATATTTAATATCACTCATTAATATTAATATTTAAGATACCCGAAGGATGCAGAAAGAAAAGAAAAGTGGATAAATGCTACAGGAAGGGGTCCAAGCTGGTTTCCTACGAAAAATAGCACAATATGCTCGTCTCACTTTGAGCCAAAGTGCTTTCAACCATTTCATTTTTTTTAAAGTCGGTTAAGAATACGACCGGTACGACCGGTAAGATACGACGGTCGGTTATGTAAACGATTTTTTACATCTTATTATTTTTGGTACATAATAATTGTAATATTTCACTTTTCATAATAGGTAGTCATTGTCAAAAACCCAAATATTAAGAAATTGAGCATCGATAGATCCATTTTAGTCAACCACTATTAGGACATCGACAACGTTTGACGTTTGCGTGTGAGTAAGATGCACGGTGATTGAAATTGAACGCTGTATACTACACAATAAAGTGTAATTTTGCACAGCACATCAACAACGTTTGACGTTTGTGAGTAAGATGCACGGTGATTGAAATTGAAAGCTGTACGGTAAACAATAAAGTGTATATTGGTTCGTGCTTCATGCACTTACCTATCGGTATCCGTGTGTTAGTGCGACTTCATCTATTATTTTTATTTAGTTGCATGTGTATTGGTAGCGAGTGGTAGGGATAAGCTGGCGACAGCAGGTTTCTATACAATTTGGTTCATGAAACATATCTCCCTTGATTCTCTGATCTGTGCCTAATCGGTTTCAACTATAGCATCGTACCGGAACGCTAAATCGCTTGGCGGCAAGTCCTTGCCAGTAGGGTGGTAACTAGTCTCGGCCGAACCAGGCTAGACCAGAGAAAATTCAGAAATTATAAATTCCCAAATTGACCCTGCCGGGGATCGAACCCATGACATCCCACGCTCAAACAGCGCTCAACACAACGCCAGGTGTTTTCTGGGAGCGTCGATACCATAGTAAGTGAAAGGAAGAAAAGTTAGAAAAGTCCAGGGGATCGAAGTTTTCACCAATAAGCTATCACCACTTCCTGTACATATGAGGATATTAATATTAAATACGAGAAAGATCTCAGAGGTTCTATTATCGAGAGGCAATTACTTGAAGTGCACGTCGATCGCAGTGCGTACTTTTGAGGAGCCATTTCATGGAGTGGTAGGCTCTGCAAGTCCTTAATAGTAAAAAAAAATCTGCGTCACATTAATAATTTATAACTTTTAATTTATTTATTTCTCAAATTACATTGGAGCCTTAAAAACAATTGAACGATAACAACTGCTTTAGTTTGAAACTGTGTTGCAGTTGCTAACGCCCACCTCCAGATTTACAATTTCATGAGAATTATATTAGGTAGGTAGTTTATAGTAATAATACAATGAATTAATACACAATGAATTTAACAATTATTATAGTAATAATACACAATGAAGTAAAGGTAAGTGAACTGTGTTTGTGCTGCGTGTGGTGTGTGTGTGTGTGTGTGTGTGTGTGTGTGTGTGTGTGCGTGAGTGTGTGCGAGCGAGATAGATATCTTGTTCGTCTATGTGTTTAAAACTCGATTATTTCAAAGTTACAATATCTTCTGTGTCACTAAGAGAGTTTTCTAAGCCATTTAGATGTAAGTATTTTACATGAGCGTAAGTTTTCAGGGTATATATTTAAGTAATAATTAACTTTATTGTACATTATTGCGCTAGCATTACAGGAGTGTTTTCTTGCTAAATCAGTTCTGCAAGGTTTGATCTGGCACACCTTATCAGACCTTCTCTTTCGATGTTATAAGGTGGGGTGAACATTTTATGATATTATTGAGTAATAAATAAATAAATGTTAAACTTATAATTAGTGTAAGATCCAAATAAGTAGAAAATAAAAAGACTTTGTTTGATTTACTTACTTACTAGGTAACTAAAGTGTACATATTTCGCTCACATTTTATTTTATTTTGCAAACCAAATAATACAGTGTTTAGTGTATAATCAGCTGATTTTATCATAATATTATTAAGTTGACATAACTTCAGTCAATAACAACTATTTGCAATTATTCGTGGGTTTAGGTTATTGGAAAGTCCCGAGGGAACTCTTTATATTTGACAAGGTTGCATCCCGGGAAAAATGACCTGTGTCCTTTCCCGAGATGCAAACTATATCTGAACCAAATTGATAACATCATAGTACAAACAGAAATTGATTGGTTGAATTGGTTTGACAGAATAATCCATACTTATATAATGTTATAAATGCGAAACTGTGTCTGTCTGTCTGTCCGTCTGTCTGTCTGTCTGTCTGTCTGTCTGTGTGCTACGCTTTACGACCCATTTGCTCAACCGATTTTGATGAAATTTGGTACAGGGGTAGAAGGGACATAGGCTACTTTTTATCCCGGAAAATTAAAGAGTTCCCGCGGGAATCAAAAAATCTTAATCCACGCGGACGAAGTCACGGGAATCATCTAGTATAGAATAGTTTGTACCTAATGTTTATTAAAATTGATAAATAAATTAAAAAAAAAATAGATGGGCCGTGAAAAAGTAGCAGACGGACGGACAAAATCTCAACAAGTTTAAAGATTGTTTAGTGATACCGTGTTAGTTTTTTTACCGTTTGGTGATAGTATTCTTCTTAGTTAATTTTTAGTTTAGTCTATAACCTATTCTGTGGTTTAGTGTTCTTCTGTTTTATACCTAGTATATGGTACGCAATAAAGTGTAGGTATTTTCATTTCATTTCAGTATTTTCCGTACTTTAGCCATGTTGTGAACAAAATCAGGGGGTTAGAAAAGTACTAAATAATGATTTAAGTATGTTTCAAAAATCAGCTACACCAGATTTTCTACATAGGTAAATCGACCCCGTTTTTAGGTAAAATCAATTTCAATCTATACAAACACTTCTTTAGGTATAAGAACAACAAAAAAGACAAAACTCCACTTTCAATGCAAGACATGTAGTTACCCACTCAAGAGAGCAACAAAGTGAACAAACACGTTATTGTTTTATGTTTGCGAAAACGGCCCAATTTGTCTATCCGGTCGAGATCCGGCCCCTGTCGCCCTTTTTATCTTACCAAATGATGATGTAGTGGAAAATGTTTCTCTTTTTTTCCAACAATGAAGAAATGTATCTCCCTGGCGCAGGAATATCATATTTTAACATTTTCAAGCAAGTAATAGCAAAGTCATAAGTATCTATTAAGTATTCTGTGATAATAGCTGTTAGTATTCTGTTTCAGGTTTGCAAATGAAAGGTAGGTAAAACGTAGTCTTAATAATATTGTTATTGTAGCCTTGCAAAACGTCTTTGTCAGCCTTTCAAAAAATATAATCCCAAATTACTGCTTGTCGTGACTAAATGAATATAAATACAAAAAAGGGTTAAGGATTTTAGAGACAAAAATAAAACACGATATCTACTTTTCTCGTGAAAAAATCGTGAAAAATATTCCGTTTGTTTTTGATCGGCGGCGGGTCTCTGATATCGCGGGGAATGATTTGGGACAGGACGTGAAGACATTTAAAATTCCCTACCCTTGTTCTGCTAACGTTCGCGTAAAAAAAAGTTTGACCAAAATATTGTTTTTGGAAAAAGTTTGGTGATATAAACGTCCGAAACAGGAGACCTTGAAATTAATTTCGATAAGGCACCTTATCCACCTATTTTCATTATAGTATTATTACCTTTTTTTCTGTGACGGATCTTTTTCCCAAATTGAAATGGGAATCGAATCTAGAACCTTTTTCTTTCTACCACCTTTTTACTTTTAGGTTTTAAGTAAAAGTACAGCTGGTATAACATAAATACCTTCAAGGCAAGAGTGAATAGGCATCTTCTAAACAAGCGCGCTCCAACCTAGACCGCAACATTAGGTACTTTCTACAGGCATGATTGTCATCAAGCGCAAGCCCTGCTACAAATAAAAGTTACTTATTTATTGACCTACCTATTACCTATCGGCGGCTTTGTGCTAAGACGGTTGTTAAGATAAACTAGAGAAAAAAACTTTGAGAAAATTTAAGAAAGTAAACTCAGATCATACTTGAGACCCACTGCGAAAAATATGCCAAATGATGACCACTAGGGCCGTTAGCGTAATCATGCGTGACCCAAATCTGACAGCTCACTGATCGAGTGATCTTTGACAACACCCGCCAAAGATCTTCTTACCTACTGATGTATAAGATACAAAACACTAAATTGACATGCTACAGTTGGATTCGTATATATAAAGATTTAAAAATAATGTACTTAAGTATCATCACGTAGACATGTGACTAATTATGTTGTAGGTACACAATCCCTAAACTAAATTGAAAGGCTAATCGGAAGAAATCTAATGCTGTCCGTTTTCGCATGAAGCAAAAGGGACAACTATAAAATTAGACATATTATCATTTAAGTTTAGTGGTGAGATGTGCACAATAGAATTAGAAACATTGAAATAAGAGTATCAACATACTACGGACCGGGGAGGACAACACGTCTGCGCGAAAAGACGCGGCCGTCGGACGGGAACGACGCGACGTCCTATACTGTCGCGCTAGTGTGTGCGGATCCTTAATGAAGGGAGTAACGCGACTTTTCGTCAGCCAGTCGCCTGGGGCCATCCTGCCAACACTTGACCATATTGCTTCATTATTGTTGACTTTCGTGTTTTAGAATTCTTATTTTAGGAACATCAAGGTACGTGACTGCCTCGTTGGTCTAGTGGTTAGCACGTTCAACTGCGGCCGACGAGGTCCCGGGTTCGAGTCCCGGGTCGAGCCGTAATTAGGTAAGTATTGGGGTTTTCTGACTAGAGATTCTCAATACTAGCCCGGAGTTAGGAAGTTAGCGGTGTTTCACCCCCGTGCCTCGGAGAGCTCGTTAAGCCGTCGGTCCCGGTTATTATCACTAACATGATAATAGTCGTTAAAGCCCGCCGACCCGCATTGGAGCAGCGTGGTGGGTCTAAGCTCTAATTCCCTCTCTCCTATGAGAGTGGAGGTCTGTGCCCAGCAGTGGGACGTAATTGGCTGTAGTGGAAAGTACGTGACATCAAGTTGTCATTTTGAGTACCTAATATTGCATATAATATTGGCAGTATGGCCCCAGGCCAAGTGCGTCAGAACATAATATCTCCTTATATTTTATTAGAGCAAAGTCTTATACATGTGAATGCAGTAAAATCATTTTAGGCATATTTTAATACATTAGTACGTTTTGTTTGTTCCATCCCATTCCAGCAAAGCTGCTGAGTTTCTTGCCGGTTCTTCTCAGTAAAAACCGCTTTACGAACCGGGTGGTAGATTCTTACGACTTTTAAGTGGCACAAGTTTTCCTACGTGAAATAAATCATTTCATTTCATTCCCATTGTTTAATAATAAATAATTCATTGATTCCCAAAAAAAATTTCAAAAGAGTTACTTATAAGATACTTAAATACATATACCTAAAATGTTTACAATCTTTGTAATGAACTTAGAATGTTTGCTTAGATTAGAAACAAATAATATCCCTTAGAACCTTAAATTATACAATGCAATGCAGTACGATGGATAAGGTGAACAATAAAGTTTTTTGAGGTCAGATTGAGTGCTTTAGCACCCGTACTAGGAAAACCTGTGTTATTTTAATAATGTTTTGTTTCATTAAAATCATATTTAAAGTTCTATAATATATTTTCAGTTTAGTCTTATCTCTCAACACTTTGTTTTATGTATAAAATATTATGTTATATTAACTTAACTAACCGAGCCAAAATCTTGCAAAACTTTCAAACAAAGACCACATGCCTAAAATATTGCGGGTTCGAAAACTCCGCAAAATTCGCAATTTCGAAAGCCGTGGTCTCTACTTCACTAACTTTTATCATTATTTAAAATTCAACACAAATTATAAAATAACGCATGTCTTGCTCATATATCTCGAAGTATATCTATATCCTGCTTAATTTTATAAACTAGCTGATGCCCGCGACTTCGTCCGCGTGGTTTAAGTTTTTTTTGATTCCCTCGGGAACTCCTTAACTTTTCGGGATAAAAAGTAGCCTATGTCACTCTCCAGGTCCTCACCCACTATACCCATGCCAAAAATCACGTCGATCCGTTGCTCCGTTGCGGCGTGATTGAAGGACAAACCAACAAACCAATAAAACTAAAGAGTTCCCGCGGGAATCAAAAAAATCTTAATACATGCGGACGAAGTCGCGGGCATCATCTAGTAGGTAATAGTTGATAATACGCTATCTAGAGCACACCTGTCGCAAATTGCGAAATCAAAGTCGGATAAAACAAGATAATAACTGTGCCCTATTCGATAGATAAACAATCTCTAGGACTCCCAGTGCTCGTTTGTTGGCAAAAGCTTACAAAAAGAAGTTACTAGCTACCTATATACAATACTCATAAGGGCTTTAGAAAGCTATAAGTGCTTCGCCGGTTGCGATATTGGGTTATATGAAGTAATTTCGATCAGTATTATATAGTACTTTCTATAGGCATCTCATCGTCATCAAGCGCAAGCCTATCCTGCTACAAAAAAAATCTAATTACTTATTGACCTACCTATTGTCGGCGGCTTATTTAGTGCTAAGACGCTTGTTAATGATAAAGTGGATTTAGATGTTTTTGAGAAAATTTATGAAAGTAAACTCAGATCATACAAACCCACTGCGAGAGTAATATGCCAAATGATGACCAGTAGAGCCATTACCGTAATCATGCGTGACCCAAATCTGAAAGCTCACTGATCGAGTGATCTTTGACAACACCCGCCAATGATCTTCTTACCTACTGATCTATAAGTTACAAAACACTAAATTAACATGCTACAGTTGGATTCGTATGCATAAAGAAATCGATCTAAGTCGGATATAACGAGATAATAACTGTGCCCTATTCGATAGATAAATAATCTCTAGGACCTTCAGTGCCCGCTTGTGGACAAAAGCTTACAAAAAGAAGTTACTAGATACCTATATAATATACATCGCCGGTTGCGATATTGGGTTGTACCTATGAAGTAATTTCGATTAGAGTCTAGACTTTACAGGTTTAAACTAGAATAGATAGCGCCAGACGATGCCGCGTACAAAATGGTTTGCGGTTGAAGTCTGTACAAACCATTAGGTAAACGCATAACTTTCATCAATAACAGTTCTAATATTATATAACTATTTCTGGCAACCTAAATACATTTCCTAAAATCCGAGAATGGAGTAAATCCAAAAGTATGTCCATCCATCCGTTTATAGATTGGTATTAAATTTTCAAGTTACGTGACTCATTTAGATATCTAGTAAGATATGATTTATATAGTTTGTGTACTACAGAATCAGCCAGATTTTTTCTGTTCTAGTTGGGATCATGTTCTTTATGATACAGCTCCTGACTTCCAACCACACGTTCACTCAAAACTTTCCGCTATAAAAATGTAATGACTGGACGACAACCATTCGTTAGGGATTCACTAAAGTTGTAATAGCTTTCGATTTAATTTTAATTTGTCTGTAATATTGTGTGTAACGATGGGCTGACATATAGGCTTACTATAAAAGCCCCAAAAAAATAATAATAAAAAAACAAAAAAACTTAAACAATGGTCAGAGTGTAAAGGTCACACATCTAAAATAGGTACATGTAGCTTGCAATTTTGTAAAAGCCTTCCTTCTCGGTGACAAATACGAAATTGCAGCTGACCCACCTGGTAACGCTGAATTTTTCAAATTTCCTTGTAATTTTGGTAACAAGCGCTCCTGTTTATGCGGTGCTAAACTTTATCGCATGGAAATTTTTCTAACAGTGAATATTGAAATGAGGATCTCTGATGCGGAGATACAACCGCATTCTCTCTCAAATAGGAGCTTCCAGATTCGAATTTGGATGAAACACAGCCTTATTTAGACTACGTTGATCTAAAATTAATTAAAATCGAGCACCTGCATGCTTGCAACAGTAGCCTTTCATGATAGCTTTAATTATGCTACCACGAAACGCTCCCCTGCGTGATATAAGAAAAAAAAAATGCCAAAATGTGGTGTCATTTGCTCACAACAAATGCTAATTGGAGGCTATTTTAGAACCACACACCTCATTTTTGTTTTATATATACTGTATAATGATGATTGATGTTCCAAATCACTTTCCAAATAAACGCATTTTCTTTGTTTCTTATATTATTCTTATCAGTTTCTTATACAACGAAAAATCCTAAAAAAATATTTTAGCTAAATCATAACTTCGGGGAGACATCACATCTTCAAGCTCAAGCCAAAGATCTAAAAAATCATAATGAGGTTTCGGAACTTTACATTGAGAAATTAGTTTGTCCATGATTATCTACCATGGCCA
Source organism: Erebia ligea (assembly GCA_917051295.2). Taxonomy (NCBI): domain Eukaryota; kingdom Metazoa; phylum Arthropoda; class Insecta; order Lepidoptera; family Nymphalidae; genus Erebia; species Erebia ligea. The sequence continues at coordinate 16,725,687 of OU785223.1, forward strand.
GACAATAATTGACGACTTAAGTTTCATCTTAAGATCAAGTTTTCAAGTTAAGATCAAAATTTATAGTTTTGGTTGCACTAACTGCCTGTGGTTATCGATAATCTACTGTAAGTTTATATTCATCGTAATATTTTTTTATTTAAAAGTTTAAGAAATTTCTTAAATTTTTTGATAATATGAACAACCCATACAAATCCATGCTTCGATACTAATAATATAAATACGAAGGTCTCTCGATACTAATAATATAAATGCGAAGGTCTCTCTGTCTGTTTGTTACCTTTTCCACAACCCATCTGATTTGATTTTAATAAAATTTGGTACAGATATAGCACGATATAAGTTTCATCCCGGAGAAGAACACAGAACATACTTTTTATCCCGAAAAAACCCAGCAGCCCCCCTAGCATGGGCCGAGAGAATTTTCTCCCCGAGGAAAGGATAAAATTTTTATTCCTAAATAAATAAATAAAAACGCTAAATAACGGTGGGTAAATAGTCCCCCGAGTCCCCGTGAAATGTCAAACGGGGATAAACTTCTCCTCTCCCCTGTTGCCGTGCTCTGAGAGGTGGATAAGTTAATTTTATCTCTTGTCAGTGGATAAAATCGGGGGATAAAATTTTTATCTCCGGCCCATGCTAGGGGGGCAGGAGTTCCCACAGAAATTTCGCGATATCTACGGAGATAAAGTCATTAGCTAGTATATAAAAAGTAGCACTAACTCTGGGTGAAAGTTTTTTAAAAATATAATAGACTAGCGCTTGGCTGCAATCACAGGCACAATTCCTACAGTCAAACTGTGAAAACTGTTTTGTAGGATAAATGTTATTTTGTAAGCCTAATAATTATTGTAAACTTGTTTAAGAAATAAATTAAAAAAAGAAAATTGTCTGAGAAAATAATTGTAATAAGCTTAAAACGTATTACTCGATATGTTTAAGGAGTTTATAGTTTATACATTGCTTTATGACTTGCAGACATCACTCCTTAAACAGCAGAGCGATCACGTAAAACCTGCATCAATCATTGTAACAGTATCAATTGTTGTGATTGGCTGAATGTATGGTATTCTTGCTGCGTCAATGGATTTTGTCCAATAGTGGAAGAGTGTTAACCAATCAGAGGTGATTGTGATCGTTACACTGTAGCTGTCATTTTTAGCCGATCGTCCTGCAGGTCGAATTATCCGTTTGACATACGATTGCGATTACGATTTCCTTACACACTCGAGGGGCAGACGCTTGCAAGTGGTGATGCAGCCTAAGGTGAAGCGCGCTTGCCTCGAAGATGCCTATTCACTCTTGATTTGAAGAATTTAATTTAATTTCGGAATATATTTATTTTTATTTCTTTTATTTGCATGATTGTAAGCTACGTACATAGTACGGTGTTATTATGTAATAAGGTGAGCATGTTACATTATTATCAGCCATGCAATGGCGTGCAAAATAGTTAAAACTATCATAGGTTTCGTAAAAGTGAAATAAGTTGCAAGCTACAAACACTTCAAATTTTTTGTAAAATTAAATTAAATAAATAGACAAATGAGAGTTTAAATCGGGCGATTAACTTGTTTTAAAATTCAAGAATTATGAGCTACTAGCCATTTATACAACTTATTTTTGAATAAGTTATATTTAACTAGATGATGCCCGCGACTTCGTCCGCGTGGTTTAAGTTTTTTCAATTCCCGCGGGAACTCCTTAATTTTCCGAGATAAAAAAGTTGCCTATGTCTTTCCCGGAATACGAACTATCCCTGTACCTTCATCAAAATCGGTTGAACAGGTGGGCCGTTAAAGCGTAGAGACAGACAGACAGACAGACGAACAGACAGACAGACACACTTTCGCATTTATAATATTAGTATGGATTATAGATATGGATTAATCATGTTAGTGTGATAGAACCATAGGTAAGTGAACAACGACGTAGAAGCAATAGTAGTACAAGTATTATTAGAAGCGGTACCAAACTTTTTATAGAACACTACGGTATGACCTAGATAGGAGATACGAAATTGAGCAGCGGCACCTTTATCTTATTTATTTTAAAGAAGTATGCGTCCGTGTACACATATGAAAAACAGGAAGTGCATTATCACTAGATGAGTCCCGCGACATCGTCCACGTGGAATTGAAGTAAAAACTTCTTTAGCCACGTTGAGCACTTTTTGGTAGGGGGTAAACTTGTGGATTCGCGTCACCGACACCGTAACGAACACCGTCAACGACACCTCGCGTTATTACGAAGACAAAAGGTCTTAAATATACTCGTAAATATACTACATTCGTAATTAAACTTTAATTCCTTAGTTTTAAGGTTTATAATTTAATTATTTAAAAAAAAAGGTTTTTTTTAATTATTTTAAATATTCGTTTTCACTTCTATCGGCAATCCCTATGACTGCCAATTTTTTTTTTATTTCTGCACACTGCTGTCTGGCGGGCATAAAATACATAGGCAAAGTTAGAAAATAGTCGGTTTTTTTTTAAGTATTTTTATTTCCTCACTAGCTGATAAGCTTAAGTTTTTCTTTAATCCCGCGGTAACTCCTTAATTTTCCGGGATAAAAAGTAGTCTATGTCACTCTCCAGCTCAACTATATCCATGCTAAAAATCACGTCAATCCGTTACTCGGATCCGTTACCGTTGCGGCGTCATTGAAGGACTGGTTTGTCCTTCAATGACGCCGCACAAACCAATAAACCAACAAACAAACACACTTTCGCATTTATAATATTAGTATGATTTTTAGCATGGAGTAGTATAGTAGGTAGGTAGGGAGTAAGGTAGGTGAACTGTACTGAAGTGGTAATATTTTTAGACTCTTTATAAGTTCCAATGGTAAATCATCATCATCATCATCACTTCAACCATGGTCCCCCACGCTGGTCAAGTGAGGACTGGCAGACCAATAATAAATAGTACCTACTAAGCTATATTCCCCTGCGAATTACGGTACTTTACTTTTGATGACTAACAAAACTGAATAAAAGATTTTCAAATAAAAATTCAAAACGCGTCTCAGACTATCAATATGTAGGTATAAGGACAAATAATATTTTGAGCATTTTGCAAGTCCAAGGTTATGTCGTATATTTTTTCATTACATAATTTGTCATATAAAATCTAAACACGTAGGTACGCTTTAAATGTATTTAATGGAATAAACAATACTTAAAAAATATATCAGTATTTCTTGTAATTTATTAAATTATTCATAAGCAGACTTTATCTACTAACTTCGTATTATTATTTTTTGTATCAGTATACATATCTATACTAATATTATAAATGCGAAAGTTTGGATGGATGGATGGATGTATGGATGGATCTTAGTTATTCAATCACGCCCCAACAGCTAAAAGGATCTAGATGAAATTTGGCACAGAGATAGATAGTCTGGAATAACACATACGCTGCTTTATATCCCGGAAAAAATTCCCGTGGGAACCAAAAAACCTCAATTCACTCGAACGAAGTCGCGGGCATTAGCTAGTTATTCATAAGCAGACTTTATCTACTAACTTCGTATTTTTTTTTGTATCAGTAGGTATACATATCAGTAATACATATTAGCTCAATGGATACAAATTGCTAGAAAAATAAATTTAACATTTATATGCAGGTTGCGTGATAATGTGATAAATTAATAGACTGCTGCAATGACGCGGTTAAGCCTGGCAGCAGTAATTATAACATTATGTTTACCATTTAAATTGTAATACTCGTTTACAAATTTTATGGAAAGTATTATGAGCATCTAACGCAATATGTTTAGATCTGTAACCCCTAACGAAAAATATTGTAGTGTTACGAGTATAAGTTTGGCTGCATTGTCTGATAGAAGCTGCATAGCTTCTGTGGCATATAGTCAGACATCTGACTATATATTGTGTAGGTATAATCAGGACAGGACAGGAGGTAGGTAGGACAATGTAGAGTCCCAACTCCCACTACAAAAGTACATGTTTGTAGTGTGATTGAATGGGTTCATAAATAATTCGACTACAAAGAATCTTAGTGGGAGTTCACTGTCGATGGAATGCAAACCGTTACACAAAATAAACATACTGTCGCTAACAACTCTAATACGTTCTCAATGACACAAACTACATGATTGCATGTTCATAATCTTCAGCAAAAAATGAGCAAACAATAAGCCCCCAGCCCCCCTAGCATGGGCCGGAGATAAAAATTTTATCCCCCGATTTTATCCACTGACAAGGGATAAAATTAACTTATCCACCTCTCAGAGCACGGCAACAGGGGAGAGGAGAAGTTTATCCCCTTTAGACATTTCACGGGGACTCGGGGGACTATTTACCCACCGTTATTTAGCGTTTTTATTGATTTATTTAGGAATACATTTTTTATCCTTTCCTCGGGGAGAAAATTGTCTCGGCCCATGCTAGGGGGGCAGACCAGAAAACTCAATTGATCACAGCTTTATAAAGCAGCTTCCACACACATATTGCTGCTAATAGCGCTGATGCGTTCTCCATGACACAAACTACATGATTGCATGTTCATGCACTTCGGAAAAAATGAGCAAACAATAAGCCCCCAGACCAGAAAACTGAATTGATAAAGCAGCTTCTACACACATATTGCTGCTAAGAGCGCTGATGCGATCTCAATGGCACAAACTACTGCACTTCAGAAAAAATGAGCAAAATAAGTTCCCAGACCAGTAAATTCAATTTCATTGCTTTGTAAAGCTCAGAAGCTGAGCGTTCGTCCACTTCCCAAGGAATTATGTGGAATAAGTTCAAAGGTAAATAGAATATATAACCCAAGTATATAGAATGGAAGGTGATTAAAAAATAACACAAATATTCATAATTTTAAAAAAACAATTTTATTAACAGAAAATACAAGCGGTTGAATTTAACGGTTACAATTGTGTCAAAATACTGCATCAGCAGCTATTGAACTAATTAGATCAAGAGGTATAATCTGACTAAAATAATTCTTGAAATTTACACGGATACATATTATCCGTCTGAAATTTTTCAAGTCGAATTCGTAAAATGATACATATTATTATTTTTCGATAATTTAATTTTAATAAATGAAGCACATGTTTTTAAACTTGTCCATTAATTTATCTAGAGAAATAAATAAAAATAAAAATTGAAAATTGAATTAAAAGATGTTTTTTGAATGGAATGAGTGCGGATTCATAGTATTATCATACTTATACCGCAAAAAGTCTATGTTAATGCTGATAATAAAAATAGACAAGCACAGTTTTCAAAACAAGTGATTCATATACTCATAACATACTTATTGATAACTTTTAACCTAAAGACTTGAGCATTAACTTTTTTAATAATAGTAGAGACAGCGTTAACAACAGAGAAATAGTTGATTTAACTATTACTTGTTTGAACTTAATAAAATAACTTAAAGCTAAAAGCAAAAAATCACTAAAACACTTAAAGTTGAACACAAACCTGCCTGTAATATGAAATAATGAAGAAGACATTATATTCTGCGATAGTCATTTACGTTTCAAAAAATATTTGGAAAAATTTAAGCTGGCAACAAAGGATTAATTGTATTGCTTTATATTTTAAGTACAACAAGCCAATTAGATTAGTTTAAAATCCGTAATAGATATATAGGGCTAAGATCGCGTGTTCTAGGCAGTGTTCATTTGGCATCGACCTTAAAATCTATATTAACATGAATTGTATCGAGCATCCACTTAACTATCACAAGGTTGCAAATATCACGCCAGTTCATCATATCATCAAACGTCACAACAAGAGAAGTAAACATTCACTACACATGGAAATAAAACGAAACACCGAATCAAATGTTCACAAATTTATCATACGAGATAATAGAAGGAGCAGTTTTCCGATTTTCTCAGGTTCTCGCGCATCTTTTCATACATTTCTTTCACCTCTTAAAAGTAAAAATGAGTTTTTTTTTTTGTAAATCTTCACACTAAATTATGTAAGCTCTATTTCGTTCGTTACTTCGGGATCATCCCAATCTCATGATGTTGCGACGGCGAAGCAACCGCTCCATTGCGTAGAACACGCGATCTGACCCTCAGTATGGACACACTATACCCCCTGCCCCGGGAAAGGCAGCTGCATCTGGGTAATGGACCCTGCAGATATCCTTCCATGATTTGCCCTGCCTTGGTCTTTCCACACGCCTGTGGTATCCATTATTATAGCCATAGTCGTAACCGTAGTTTCCATATCCACTGTAGCCGTACGATCTCCTGGGGTTGCCATTAAGGGCGTCGTAGATAGCGTCAAAGAAAGGTGCAGCGTCAACTGACATCGCAGCAATTAGCAGGACGAAAATTAATAATCTCATGGAAGACATCACGGAAGGGTGTTAAGTGGCAATTGTCTCAATTCGGATGACGGTCACTGCGGCCTCGTTCCGCGGAAGCTCTCGGCGGTGGTTTAATCGCGAATGGTGCCGGGTTCTCTTATTGCCCGCTTATATACCGGCCTCGGATCATCTGGCTGGAGATAAACATGCGCACGCGCCGGGTTCACGGTCTCGAGTCGGGAATCGCATTAAAATGTTCACTACAGGCTGGAGCGGTATAATTTTCAATCAATTCCACCGGAGGAGCTTGCAGGCTGCAGCGAAAGCTCCCATCAGCATAAGAGTTCAATATTGTAAAATTTCTAAAGTTATATATTTATTCTACCATATCTGCATTTTTATCAAAATAAAACATCCCTTAGGTTCCTTATTCCTCAATTGCTATTTTCTTTAATTTTCAGAAAAAATCCCTTATTCCATTTATTACAAAATATAACGATACACATAATTCTAAGAATATGAACGACACAATAACAATTATCCTTATATCATCGGGATAGTTTAGTCATATATTATTCGATTGATGTGACTTTACTAGTAAGTTGAGCAAAGAAGCTGTGACAAACACATTGTGACTTCAGATTAATTATACATGTTATTTATTAGTATCCAAATAGCATCCCAGGATTTAGGTTCTTAACCTTCATTGATTGGACAAACTGGATATACTCGTATGGCAAATAATAAAGAAAAAAGCATAGAATTAGAACAACAAAATAGAATCTTCATGACGGTGATCATATTAATATTATAAATGCGAAAGTGTGTTTGTTTGTTGGTTTGTCCTTCAATCATGCCGCAGCGGAGCAACGGATTGACGGATTTTAGCATGGGCATAGCTGAGGACCTGGAGAGTGTCATAGGCTACAATTTATCCCGGAAAATTAAGGAGTTCCCGTGGGAATCAAAAACTTACTCCACGCGGACGAAGACGCGGGCATGAGCTAGTAAAATAATGAATAATGTCGCGACTTCATCCGCGTGGTTAAATTTTTTTTATTCCAACGGGAACTCGGATAATAAGTAATCTACGTCACTCTCAAGTTCTCTGCTATACGCATGAAAATCACGTCGATCCGTTGACCTGTTGCAGCATGATTGAAGGACAAACCAACAAACACACTTTTGCATTTATAATATTACTAAAAATGTTGCCCGCGACTTCGTCCGCGTGGATTAAGATTTTTTGATACACGCGGGAACTCTTTATTTTTCCGGGATAAAAGCCTAAGCCTTTAAAGCGGGATAGTAGCCTATGTTCTTCCCCGGGATACAACGTATCCCTGTACCTAATTTCATCAAAATTGGTTGAACAGATGAGCCGGGAAAGCGTAGCAGACAGACAGACAGACAGACCGACAGACAGACACACACACTTTAGCATTTATAATATTAGTATGGAATTAGTATGGATTAATAATTATTTAATATTTGGTAGGTACAGCATAAATTATAAAAGTCACTGTCAAAGTTCGCACCTCAGCCCCCCAATCATGTAAGAATGACCGATGAAATCGTTAAAAATCTGCGGCAAAGTAAATAAACCATAACAGCATTAAATTAGAGCTCAATTTCGTGTACCCATTCTTATACGTTCAGGTATGTACGATACTCAAACGTATAAGAATGGATACGCGAAATTGAGCTCTAATTCAATGCAGTTATGGTTTATATTGCTTTGACGCTGCTCCTTTACCATTTGATGGACAATTCTTACATAATCGGGGGGCTGAACTTTCCCGTGAACTTTGCCCAGCCTGTCTTCATCTATTACCAATAGCCATTACTAAGGCGAGAATACCCAACCCTTAAGTAATACTTGCCCTTAATTCTGCATCTGTATTCCTAAGCACGATCCTCAGTAAAACCGTGTTTTATAGTACGTTCAACCCTTAACATAATTATTTCATTTATACGAGCCCAAATGGCCTTTCCTTGTCAATCAATCAGTTTATTTACTTCATGCTTCATAAAATCTTTTTTTTAATTCCACTACAAGTTAACCCTTGACTGCAATCTCACCTGATGGTAAGTGATGATGCAGTCTAAGATGGTAGCGGGCTAACCTGTTAGGGGTACGGTAGTTATATTAAACCCATACCCCTAATCGGTATCTACACGGTATCGTACTGGAACACTAAATCGCTAGAAGGTACGTCTTTGCCGGTTGGGTGGTAACTAGCCACGGCCGAAGCCTCCCACCAGACCAGACGATAGAAAATTGACCCTGCCGGGATTCGAACCCGGGACCTCCCACAGGACCACAGCGCGAGCCACTGCGTCAGGGAGGTCGTCAAACAATCTTATGCATACCTAAGCATCTATGTCACCAAACTATGTTTCCTTTTATATGAAGTACAATAATTATTAGGCACTCACTAAGAATAAATCGAGGGACGAGTGGCCTAGTTGTGACAACGCATATCAGTCGATTGCGATTGTTAAGCAACGTTGACCCAAGTCGGTAAGTGGATGGGTGACCGAATTTGCAGGTTCAAATTTGGCCTTTTCGTTTCCTCCGTGCCTCGGAGAGCACGTAAAGCCGTCGGTCCCGGTTATTATCACTAACATCTGATAATAATCGTTAGAAAACCCTAAGAGTTTAAATACTCTTAGTCGAGTCGTATGCGGAAGGACGTGAGAACCCACCGCATTATTATCCCACGAAAACTCCTAACATTATTTAATTAATGGAAAGGGATCATGCCCCTCAGTAATGAGGAATACGACGCAGAGAGAGAAGAATGAATAACGATATTTCGGGAATCCCACTTCTAAGCCCTCTTAGGGTTTGGAGGAAGAAAGTATGGATCCGTGAAAATTGATATTTGTTTTGAAATTTGATTTAAAAAAAGAAATACGTGTTTCAGATTTTTGGAAATTACCCTATCACCAATTTTTAAAATTGCCGAGAATTTGAAAGTTAATGAGTAAACTAGCTGACTGACATACCTATCAAATGACTATAATTTTCTATAACTTCGACCCTCACTAAGAAAGGATTTATCGGAAGTTCGACCAAAGTGAAGCTAAGATAGGTCAACTAGGTACCTACTATAAAATAATGCGGATACATTGATATCACCTTCGTCGTCTTCACCTTCTAGTATGTTCTAGAACCAGGGCCTATTTATTGACCGAGCAAAGCGAGGTCTGTTAGCCTCCCTGAGTGAATTTGGATTTGTCCGTCTGTCCTTCCGTTCGTCCGTCCATCCGTCCGTCCGTCAGGCAGAGCCTTATAACTTCCAAATTAGAGATCAAAATTACTTAAAATTTAAACATATTAAGTAAACTGATGGCCTAAAGCCGAAAATTGCTTAATAAATTATATAAAAACTTTATTTGAGGGGACACATAGTAAGCGAATGGGAAGTAAAAAAAATTATGGCTTTACATAAAGCTTGTGGGGAAAATTGACGAAATGGGCTTTCAGAGTCGTTTTTGGAAGACAATTTTTTGGCTAAGCGCTATCTCAAAAACGGCCATCCATTAAAACCTGTAACTTATATTTTAATTTCAGACATATCCTGTAGTTGCACATTTAATTATACTAAAATTTGATGAATTATAATGAAATGAAATTACTTATTACATTTTTAAAGAGCACTATTTTTTCTAAATTTCACAATAATGTTAATAGATAGCGCCGTCATCTACTATCGCAATAACAGTTCCGCATCACTTATACAACAATTACCTACTAAAAATTATGTACTTCAATTATCAAACAGAAATAAAACTATTAATAAGTAAGATAATTAGGTTCTACGTAAGACGGTTAAAGCGCCGTCTATCACCGTAGTGCGTTGGTGTCTGGAAGTGGTTATTGAATTCATGGTGTAAACGGTTAGCAGAAGGGGTCCGTGAGGGCCAAGCGGGGATACGAGCATCGAGGCCTATCCTCATTACCCGGATAGGGCGCGAGGTAATTTTGTACCCTGGTGAATGAATATATTCTTGCCTTGGTTGGGTAGGGCCAGCCTTAAAGGCTAGGGGCCCTTAGGCCGGATTTCGTTTTCGGTGTTTGCTCCGCACTGCGGGCAACGTCGTCACCGCCGCGTGCAGGACCCGGTCTCGGCGCTGCGGGCAAAGGTTCTAATCTATGGTTTTTGAAGTGAAAACTTCTTTAGCTGCGTTGAGCACTTTTTGTTAGGCGGTAAACTTGTGGATTCGCGTCACCGACATGCTCGTCACCGACATGCTCGCGTTGCTACGAAGACAAAAGGTCTTAAATATACTACATTCGTAACTAAACTTTAATGCTAGTTTTAAGGTTTACATTTTAATTATTTTTTTAATTATTTTAAATATATTCGTTTTCACTTCTATCGGCAGTCCCTATGACTGCGATTTTTTTTTTAATTCTGTTAGATTAGATAATTTTAAATTGCGCCCGGAAGGTAGGTACTAGACCTACGTCTACGAACTTATAGAACGCGAGGTCTCAGTTCGGGGCGAACCACTGATATGAGAGGCCACCAGTTTTAACATGGATTAATTGCCATGGCCTCCACAAACTACACATATAAAGGATAATCGAGTCAGCATCTTCGACTATATAGGTTTTCTAAGTATTGGTTTCAGTTCCCATACGAATGATTGTGGTAGTAGAGTCAAAACATGACTTAACAAAGGAGACACTGTATGTCCTACATGGAACAAATACATTGAGTATTGAGAAAGTGCATTAGTATTAGCATGTACATAATCATATGCTGTCGTCATCGATGAGTATACTTTAGCGTGAACTTGCGAGTGATACCGCGCTTCGAAGTCAAGTTCAGGTAGGAGCGTTCACCTCCGGCCGTGAAGTCGTTTCACGCGCCGTTCCAATTTGCAGATGCCGGCTTACCGGCTTGCTTTAACCGTATAATTTCCACACTACGTAACTTAACGTTAAGGCTTCTTGTCTTGGAAGTAATAGTTCATTAGATAGCAGTCTAGGTTATTTGGCTGCTAATCACGAGGTACCGGAGTCGATTCTTGGGTCGGACCCAAAGTTCATTGACCGAGCGAAGCGAAGGTCTCTGAGTCTACTTGAGTGAATTTGCACTTGTCCGTCCGTCCGTCCGTCCGTCCGTCCGTCTGTCAGAGCCTTATAACTTCTGAATTACTGAACGTAATTACTTCAAATTTAAATATAATATGTAAACTGATGGCCTCCCGCCGAATATGGTTTAAAAAGTTATAAAAATCTTTATTTCAGGGGGGCTCTCATAGAAGCGAATGCGAAGTAAAATATTTTTTATAGCGTTACATAGGGTTGCGGTATATCATTTTAAAGATAATTAGGAATAGAGTCTAAAATATTTTTTTTTAACTTTTCCCTTAAAATTGACGAATTTTGGGGGCTTTCAAAGTGGCGATTTTCTAACGTCCAAAGTTGACCTCAGAACTCTCAATTTTCTGAAAGGCTGAGCCTGAAACTTATCAATTATTTGAAATATATCCTGATTCCTGTGCATGAACAACAAATAGTAAAATTAGATAAATATTATAAGGAAACGAAATTATTTAATTTTTAATATAACAAATGTTATTCTCCAATGGATCTCCTTTTACCCAATCGATTCAAAGGAAAATTTGATCAGGAAACCATTTTAATATTTCTAAACTTCCTACTAATGTTAATAATACCTAGATGAAGCCATTTATAGATGAAATCTATGCGGATAAAGTCAGAACTTTTTCTGCGGGGATTTAAGTTCTGATTCTAATGACTCTATTCCGGGATTAAAATTATCCTATCTCATTCTCAAAGATCAAGCTATATGCTTACCAAAATTCATCAAAATCAGCCGAGCACATGGGCGGTGAAAAGGTAAAAGACAAACATACAACTCAATCAAACTAAAATTATAGCGTTTGACTGCGATCAATTAACAATAATATTGGCTCTCGTATCTAATAACATTATTAGCATAACATCCCTTGACTAGACCCTGACCAACATCTAATCTGGGAAATATTAATTACTTTTAATAAAATCTGGAACGATGTCAATGCTTAATTGCATTTGATAAGAAATACTTGTTTAACATAATTTTGTTACACTATTTTTCCACTCAATTAATGTGACCTTATTATTGCTTATTTATAGATTTTGATTTATGTACTTGTTCGATAATCGTGTTATCAATGTTATAAGGATCATTTTTAAGAGTAAAATAAATAAAATAATATGAACCAGTTGCTTTTCAGTCCAGCTGTCCACCTTTGCCACAAGCATACAATAAACATCATAATCCTCAGACCATATTGAAATACCAACAGCACGGGGCATGTAGCTCCTAGTCTAGGAGCATTCTAGGAGTCCTAGAATGCTTTTAGCACTGTCTAGTCTTCCAGAATGTCTAGTACCTATGCTAAAGTGTCCAGTGTTGTTGTGTCGGATTTTCCGTCCCATCGGGCTATGAGAGTAAGGGAATAGAGAGTGCACCTGTGTTTGCGCACATTACTCACATTATAATATGGTTTATAAAATTAATAATCTCTACAGAGCTAGCAGTTTGTATGCAGACTTCGGCTCGCTTTGTTTGGTTAGGCCTTTATTATTTTATAGGCCTATAAAATTATACCACGTAACAATATTATATTCATTGCATCGACTTCCTTTTGTTTGATTATCATTTAGGAATGCAATTGCATAAATTACGTATCTCAATAGAAAATCTAGGACGTGCCATTTCCGACAGTTTTCCGATACTTGTTGCGTCTTCATAAATACTGTTACAACCACATATATCACACCAGTAAAACCTACCTTTAAAACTTTTACGAATATTTCATATACCACATTTATAAGTTGATTCATTCTTGAACGCCTCTAAATACCTTAAAACACTGGACAAATATGTTCCGGTCTACTAATTTTATTAATAGGGATAATGAAAACTCAATAACAAACATAAAAACGTGCTAAAACAACTGTCGTAGTAAGTATGTTGTAGTAACTATGTATAACGTCATCAAATTGCGACGCTCTTTTTTCTTTAATCTATAGTTTAAAATGGAAAATGATTAACAGCTTAAAACTAACCGAGGATGTCAATTTAAGGTATTTTGGAAGACCCTCTATTTTTATCAGTAGGATTTTTTTTTTTTTGACATGGCATCATCCCCATTACTGTTACATTGTTTCTTTAATTCATAATGTACTTAATGGAATAAATCATATCATAGAAACATTAAGTGATGCCGTGATTTATCTATTATTCGCCATTGATTTATGGTGCTAGCTTTTGTGTGATTTATTGTACTTATAAATAAATATAATCCTAATCGTAGTTTATTTTTCTTTTATTGATAACTAGCTGATGCCCGCGACTTCGTCCGCGTGGTTTAAATTTTTTTGCTTCCCGCGGGAACTCCGTAATTTTCCGGGATAAAAAGTAGCCTATGTCCTTCCCCGGGATACAAACTACCCTTGTACCAAATTTCATCAAAATCGGTTAAACAGGTGGGCCGTGAAAGCGAAGCAGACAGACAGACAGACAGACAGACGGATAGACACACTTTCGCATTTATAATATTAGTATGGATAATATCTAGTATAATCAAAATAACTTTCAAGTTTTTGAAGTGAAAACTTCTTTGGCCGCGTTGAGCACTTTTTGGTAGGGGGTAAACTTGTGAATTCGCGTCACCGACACCGTCACCGACACCTCGCTATGACTGCCAATTTTTTTTTCTATTATAACACCATAATAGAAAAAAAAATTGGCAGTCATTTATTTTAATTTTTAGGACATTGACCCAGTGCAATGAAATTATGTCTTTTACTTTCAGAGACTGATATCTAACTCTACCGGCAGACTCTGTAATGATGAACGTAAGATCTTTTTATTACGTTGGTACAATCCAGCTTGTTTGTAGATCCGCCGGTTTTAAAAACGACTAACTTTCGTATCACGCCTTACACTTTGTAAAATCGACGTTCTGAAAATGTACTGTGTAGGTAAGTACCAATTTTGAATAAATACTTTGTCTTTGACTTTAAAAAGGCTAGCCGCTACGTTTAATGCGAACTCTACATTCGACAACAATGCGACATTGACATTTGACACAGAGTGTAGACTATGGGTGTGTTCCGAAATACACTGCGAGCACTGTAAGTCCCCAGTAAGAGCACTGAACAGTGCTCGCAGTGCTTATAACGGAACACCCACTATAACACGTCTACTAAAAGTAGGTATTTATATAGGTACTCTCAAACTGATTCAACTAGGAAACCCATATATTACCGGTTACCAGCTAAATACTTAAAATAATCTCCATATCTCATATTGTAGTCAAGCCTTAAAGCTAGATACATACTCATGAGTCGTATTAAGGCGTGTAAGTAAGCTTAAAGCTGTATTGGACTCTAGGGGGCATTTGAAAGCTGCAGAGTGCAAATGGTGCAATCCTGATGGCTCGTAAACCGAAGTGCGCATGCATTATGACGTATAAACGGTAATGCCTGCAGTTTACCTCCGCTAGATAAAACAGCTGCTTTTAGTGATATGGTATGATTACTTCGACCGTTCGACGATCTCTCGTAGCTGGGCAGTCTCAAGCAAAAAGTCCCGGCGAACTTCGATCCCAGTTCAGTATATTTTATGAATTTTTACCCGCATTTATTTATTTATTTCTTGATTTTTTTTTTTTTTTTTACTGTATTTTTTACCCGCGACGAAACG
Organism: Erebia ligea; assembly: GCA_917051295.2. Taxonomy (NCBI): domain Eukaryota; kingdom Metazoa; phylum Arthropoda; class Insecta; order Lepidoptera; family Nymphalidae; genus Erebia; species Erebia ligea. Next base: position 16,740,734 of record OU785223.1, read on the forward strand.
GAGACGCTAGGCATAAATTATGTGTTTTCCCTAAGCGGTTGTGTGTTTGTTTGTTTGTGCACTTTTTTGTTATCATTTTCCTGGAAAACTATTGGACTGCACGGACTAAAACCACATCATATTAATGCGGTTTTTTATTTTTATTTTTTTATTAGATATAGTGCCTATAGCCTCTGAGAAGTTTCTTAGATGGCCATAATCCACCAAGCTGCGCTGCAATCGTAATTTTTATTCTTTTATGTTACCATTTTTCTAAAAAAGTAGGTACTGGACTGACCGAACAGGGGTAAGTATGGGTTTAATATAACTGCCGTGCCCCTAACAGGTTAGCCCGCTACCATCTTAGACTGCATCATCACTTACCATCAGGTGAGATCGCAGTCAAGGGCTAACTTGTAGTGGATAAAAAAAATGATTTACATGTAGTTTTTTGCATAAGACAATATGTATGTCTTTTAACTACTGCAGCTGTAGGTATATTAGGTACCTATTATGTGGTATAACTTCTGAGAATTTCTTACGGCCGTACCTAGTCCACCACGGACGCCGCAGTCGTGATTACCGTGTATCTGAAAAACTACTGAGAATTAATTGTTTCAAAAGATAAAGGACACAAAGCGCTACAGTTCATCGTGGGTTTTAAAATTTTTAAATTTTATCACACCTAAGTACTTGATACTTATTATTATACTTACTGCCGCACTCAGTCGCTTCATCATTACTTAAGAAATTACTTAATATAGATTTCATGAAATCAGTACTAAAAAACACTTTTATTTCAGTAGGTACCTATCACAAAATAACTAAAGATATTTTTATTATTCTGGTTTCAGAAAAGGATTCAAACAATGCAAACAAATTCCCTTCATTCGAAGCCCGAGACCTAATTAGTAATAAAAAATCTGCATAAATCCATTTTTCCTCGTCAAGTAATTTGCATATGAGTTGAACGGTTCTGATGGACGCCGCCAAGTTCGGGTCTGTTCGGATATAAGGATTATTGTCATGGTAATGCGGAATGCCTACACCGTGTGCCTACAAAGGCACAATAGACTACAGGGTAAATAATTATCTACTCAGGGATCTCTATTACGGCAAAGGAAATTAGTTCTTAGAAATTCAGAACCTTGCATTAGTTATTTGGTTAATTTATAACTACTTCTACATCTACTTACTCGTACCGGTATAGCTATTTGGTATTTACCGCTTGCCCTCCTGCTATTTTAAATAATGCAGAAAAATCAAGCGAACAAGCAAGCGATATCGCAACACACATGTATGTCAACATCAAGACGCAACATGCATGTATATGTAACTAGATGATGCCCGCGACTTCGTCCGCGTGGACTAAGGTATTTTTGTTCCCGCGGGAACTCCTTAATTTTCCGGGATAAAAAGTAGCCTATTTCCTTCCCCGGGATTTAACCTACCTCTATACCAAATTTCAGCAAAATCGGTTGAAAAGATGGGCCGGGAAAGCGTAGCAGACATACAGACAGACACACTTTCGCATTTATAATATTAGTATGAAAGTATGTGTATGGGGCTCTTCAAAAGGCGGATAAACAAATATCTCAAAAGCCGGCAACACATTGGCGGTTCCTCTTGTGCTGCAAATATTCATGGGCGGCGGTAATCACTTAACATCAGGTGACCCGCCTGCTCGTTTGGTCACTACACCTATATATATTTTAAAAAAAACATCTTCTAACACTACAATACAAACAACTCAATATCGGAGCATCATCAGAGATGTTCACTCTTTGGCAATACAATCAGCGGCCTTCTATTTTTTCTTTCAACTAAGTCCCTAAAGATTCCTGTCGGAGTAATATTTGAGTACGACATAGGTACTAAAATTCTACATCAATGACGACAATAAAGCAATTAATTGAATCTGAACCTATGACCTTTTGGTTCTACCTATCTCTGAATTACAAACACACACGTCGTCTTATGTTATGGAAAGCAGGAAATTTTCAGTACGCACTACATTTATATGGGTAGGTATGCCTACGCATTATCTTAGTTCATATTATTATTATAATTTGTACTAGGTACTTACTATGCAGTGCCCACTATAATATACATAATATTTTTCCTTAATAAACCCAATAAAATATATGACTTGCTTGGTACAACATAATAAAAGCTACAATATTTAGTATGCTAACAAACATACAGATTACAGAGCTATTTTATGACCTAAAGTGCGCAAAAGCTGTTTTATCGCTAGCAATCTACGGCGGTTGTACCTTTGTTGTGGACTTGTGGTATTTACCCATTTCTGTAGATATTACTTCGTGGTCCTTATGACTCACTATATAATAAATCATACACGACGTGGGACAAAGAAATATTATCCTGCAGGCAGAAAGTCTTGTGCCAGCGGTATTCCATTTTTTGTCGCTAGAAACGTTTATTTATTAGCTCCTAAAATAATCGCACCAAGCCCAGCCCCCCATTATGTATTAATTAATAATATGCCTCGTTGGTCTAAGGGCTAGTGGTTATCATGTTGGATGGATTGAGTTGAGTTGAATTCATATTGATACTGAGGGGTTAGTAATTGGAGTCAGTGTTTCATCCTCCTGATCTCTCTTCGTCTTGGTGAATCTTCTGTCCCATGGGGCTATGAGAGTACCTACTATAGATTCAAGATTCAATTCATTTATTCAATATAGGTACACTGTACACTTATTGACGTAAAAAATTACTTACTTATAAAACATGATGGTGATAATCAGTTACGGTATCTTAAAACTAAAGCTACGAGGGTTCCAAACGCGCCCTGGTCTGAGAAGAGCCCACAACAAACTCAGCCGGGTTTTTTTTTTATTTTTTTATTATCACCATCTCACAAATCATAACTAAGGAACTATCAGAGCCATTTGAGCAAATCATTGCCAAGCTTCCTTGTCGTTTAGGTAATCCTTTACATGGTAATAAGATTTTTCAATGAGTTTACGTTTTACATTAACTTTGAACTTGTTCAGAGACATCTTTAACATGTCTTCTGGGAGCTTATTGTAGAAGCGGACACTGGTTCCAACAAATGAATTGCTAATTTTACTAAGCCTAGAAGCAGGCATTACAAGTTTATTTTTATTTCTAGTATTGACATTATGACAATCACTTTTCTTCTTGAATTTATCAATGTGTTTATGCACGTATACTAAATTTTCAAATATATATTGGTTGAGCACTGTCATAATTTTGATTTCTTTAAATTTATCTCTTAGTGACTCTCTTGGTCCCATATTATATATGGCTCGAACAGCCCTCTTCTGCAGCACAAAAACAGAATTAATATCAGCATTAATATAGACAGTGCACCTGTGTTTTATTGCACTTTATAGTGCAATAAAACACAGGTATTTTCCGCACAGATAATATTATGTCAAATCTCTGTGGAAATCAATCAATCAATCAATCCACCACCACCACCACCACTACAGCCCATTAACGTCCCACTGCTGGGCACAGGCCTCCACCCTCATAGGAGAGAGGGGAATTAGAGCTTAGACCCACCACGCTGCTCCAATGCGGATTCGCAGGCTTTAACGACTATTATCATGTTAGTGATAATAACCGGGACCGACGCGACGGCTTAACGTGCTCTCCGAGGCACGGGGTTGATACACCGCCAACTTCCTAACTCCGAGCTAGTACTGAGAATTTCTAATCAGAAAAACCCAACACTTAATTATGGCACGACCCGGGATTCGAACCCGGGACCTCGTCAGCCGCAGTCGAACATGACAACCACTAGACCAACGAGGCAGTTCAATCAATCAATATTTATGTATTCTAATTAGGTACACAGTACATTGACGTCCAATAACTTATAAAACATGATGGTGATAATCAGTTACGGTATATTAAAACTAAAGCTACGAAATTGGCCAGCGTGGCTGAAATTCAGTCGGGAGGACATTATAAAGGTACGGTAAAGGCCTAAGATTGGCTCAGACACCCGGCTTCTTAATCGGGTGGTCGAAGGTTCGACCCCCGATTATCTTTCTAAGAAGTAATAATATGTTCTAGCCTTCTAGGGTGACTAAACAGCCCCCCTAGCCAAGTTACATACGTTTCGAGTACTTATTCTCTTTCTATAATCAGTAACGCTTTAGCGAAGGCTATTAAATATCGCCAGGAGCTAGATATCGTCACATCCAGGCTGTGAGTCAGGTCTGCGTAGACCTCAACCTCGGCATTGGCATCAACAATTGCCACTGAGGTCGTCCCGGGTACATTAGAGCAAATTCGGCGATTATACCTTGGGGCCGTTAAAATGATTGATGCAAAAATTCGTTTGGCAATGGATTTTAATTTGTTTTTCCGCTGGATTTGTGGCGATATTGAGCAGATGTTTGTAGACGAATTGATAAATTGAATCTTCAGTGGCGCCTCGTAGGGAGTAGATGATTGTCACATTTTTACGTAAACTAATTTGGATCGGTTAATATCCTGAAGAAGTTGGATCTCTTTAAGATCACATTATTTTCGTTTACATCTCGTTTGGTCTTGTTTTATAAAAATCGTCGATGCGCATATTACTAGATACCCATTAAACGCATTGTGTGCATTGTTTATACTTTGTAGGTGTGTAGTAAAAGACTAGGAAAGTGACATAGATTACTTTTTATCCCGGAAAAACGAGTAGGAACGTTTCCGGAACGTACCGTACCACATTTAAAATCTTAATCGTCATCTTTCAGTATATGTACTATAACAGTTAATCTTTTTAATTCTAATATTTTTAATCCAATTAAATAAATAAATGAAGAAGTTCCAAGAGATGCAGTAGCGTACCGGTCCGCACGCTACATCGCTGGTCGGTACATCTCTAGCATAGAGATAATATTAAAGTAGGTATATGGTCTCCAGTCTCTACCAGTAGAGTGGTAACTGGTAACTAGTCACAGCCGAAGCCTTTCAACAGTCCAGACCTGAGACAACTTAGAAATTATAAATTCTCAAACTGCCCCAACTAGGGATCGAAGCCCACCACTCCTCCCACTTATTGTTACAATTGGGAGTGGATTCTTATGTGTGGTCTTCCACAGCAGTCACCATTGCGCATAGGGTCGACGAAATATAAGCAAATATTTCGCCAGCTCTACGAAAATACATCACTAATTGCCCAAATACATCAAGTAGTTATGTGGAAAGGGCATAAACCCGGAAGGTGTGTGGTGTAGGTATCGTATCGTATAGTAAAGGTCAACGTGGCAAGTGCGATAATGGGCATCAGTCTGGATGTCGCTCACCGGGTGAACTTGCGAGGTGAATAGTGTTGTAGATTTTTATAGCACGTACCTACGTAGGATGATGAAGTTTAACGAGCCTATGATGCAACAGTGAGCTGTCACAAATCACAATACACCTGAAAGGTTACCGGGATTCGAATTCAAGTGTGGTTATTCAAATAAACTTTACAAGTGCTAATGAAATTTCAAGTGAATCTCACTGGTTCGGAAGGAAATTCCTACCGAGAGCCTGAACGAAACTTCGGCGCTTGTTTAAAAAAAGTATCATATTATGTATAGCTGGTGTAGGTGCAATGAGTACTTAAATAACATTGTCCCGGTTATTCTTTTTAATTTTGAATTCTACGACACCTAGGTATACGTTGTCTTCTGTCACTGCTTGAGACAGGACACTACCAGTGAAGAGGGTCTTTTCAAAACGGGATATGTCCAAAATATGATTTTTTTTAAACTGAGTATGAGGTCCTCTTACCTATGCTAAAATACATCATTTCACACTTTAAACGAATGCAAAACAGGATATGCTACTTAGAAAATTGGACTTAAAAAAGCGTGTTCTGAACAAAACGGGATATTTTCTCAAGAAAAATCGCCATAGTTCCAATCCTACAATCAGTTTTTTCTATTTTCTGAAAAATACGTTAACATTCACATATCCCGTTTTGAAAAGACCCTCCTCCTGATTCCTACTTGATTGCATCATCAGTCATCACTTATCAGGTGTAGTATTTAAAGTCACCGCCTGAGTACCTATACTTATCCACATCAAGGCTAAAAGAAATGACTGCGTAAATACACTAACAGGGCATAAACCCGGAACATGAGGCGTATAGTAAAGGTCGACGTAGTAAGTGGCCATTACTTGTCTGGATATGGCGTGCCGTGTGAACTTGCATGCTCGGGTGACATTCCCGTAGGCTTCTAGCGGGTCAAATAGGTAAATTTCTAATCTCTGTCCAATCATTTATTTTACTTTTAGCAGATGGAGTCAATGATGTTCTCGTTACTGATTCGATTTTTGATAACAATCGACTTTCTTTATGAAGAAGTTTTAATCGATTTGACACATTGATATTTATCTTTGCTCAACATTCTTTTCAAATGACTAAATGTATTAAAATAGATCATTTATATACAACAGTCTTAGAATAACTAGTTATTCTAAGACAACAGTACCTACACTAAATGTACATGAATCCGTCAGGTCATAGAAACCATCCGTCGCCAAAGATGTATGGTGCTTAAAAGACTATCAAGAAACGGATGGGCTCGAATTTGGAAAGTCATAAGCAAAAGCTAGTTATCTAAACAATAAAGAAATGGGTTTATAGACGCTCCCTTCGGTTATACAATTCTTATTTCAGAGATCCACCGTTTCAATATTATAAAGTGCCCAGTTGTAGGTCTAAGCGAGGTAGATACTAGATATTCTAAGCTTGCTCAACTTCCAACCGTGCATTATGAAAACCTTAATATCACTAAGTGATAATAATACTTACCTACTAAGCTGTTTTCAAAATTGTAAATAGCGGTAGCTACGTCAGTGGCAATATTGTAAGCTCGACTATTAAAAGTAGTAATTAGTTAGTAATAAATACCAAATGCTTATTGTTTGATTTCAGTCAGAATATTTAATTTATTTATTTCCATTTGATTCTTAGAATATAGATCAAAATTATATGAAAACAAAAGCTTGGGATAAACTCTACTTGATTCATCATCATCAAAAAAGAAACATGTAGGTTAATTTTAACGATTTCACGCTTGACCTTAAAATCTATACTAATATTATAAATGTGAAAGTGTGTCTGTCTGTCTGCTACGCTTTCACGGCCCATCTGTTCAACCGATTTTGATGAAATTTGGCATAGGGGTAGTTTGAATCCCGGGGAAGGACATAGGCTACTTTTTATCCCGGAAAATTAAGGAGTTCCGCATTTATAATATTAGTATGGTAGTATGGATATGGATTCAATTTCATAAGTAGGTACCTAGTTGTTAGCGTAAAATACCTAGGAACGCTCGCTTACCCTCGCGCATTGAGCAAATGTCATTTTGAACTGGTTTTATGCAGCGTGCCTAACGCGTGCATCGTATAGTTTAGATAGTTGATAATTAGTTACGAAATATAGAAATAACTATACATAATATTAATAATATATTGTAGTATAAAGAAATAGTGGTTTTGTTATATTTGTTATGTTTATTCATAGTTAATTTTCTGTAGTCCAATCATTGAAATATTTTTTTAAAACTCGTTTTATGTTTCTAGCCGTGGTCGAATCTCTTAATGCTACTGGTAGATTAATTATTAATTAGCCTTGGTATAAGAAAGTAGGTCGTTCTTTCGCAATAAACATTATTAGCTCCTACTGTTTTGATTTTTCGAACTGTTACTTTTCTTGTTAATTTTTTGCTTTTATATAAATCGTTGTTATATTTAAGTAAGTTTTCTATAAGTAAGCGTCATTTAACTGTTTCTTTTATTGGGAGGATGTTACATTGTTTGTATACTTGTGTTTCATCATCTTGACACTTAAGTTTAATTTTAATAGGTACCTACTACCTAATACATACTTATTTGTTTTAGTATTTTTTCACCTCTCATGCTCTAAAAAGATGTCATTATAGCTTAGCGTAGGCGGACTAAAGTTAGCATTTAGGGTCTAGGGATTAAAGTAATTTTTTTTTAATAATTGCTGGCGCGTTATCTATATATATAAAATTCAAAGTCCTGACTGACTGACTGACTGACTTATATATCAACGCACAGCCTAAACCGCTGGGGCTAGAAACTTGAAATTTTTACAGTAGGTTCCTTTTGTGACGTAGGCGCTCACTAAGGATTTTTCAAAATTCAACCCCTAAGGGGGTGAAATAGGGGTTGAAAGTTTGTATGAAAGTCCGTCATTTCTCAAGTTATATCCATGAAACTTGGTATATAAGCTACCGGTAAAAAATTAAGAAATACGTGTTTCACAATTTTTGAAAATTCCGCTCCCAAAGGGGTAAAATAGGAGTTGAAATTTTGTATGAAAGTCCTTCATTTCTCAAGTTACAGCCATGAAACTTAGCATTTGGGCTTTAAGTTAGATATGCAGAAGTACGTGTTTCACTATTTTTGAAAATTTGACCTCCAAAGGGGCGAAATAGGGGATGAAAGATTCTATGAAAGTCCTTCATTTATTTCTCAAGATATTTTTGAATTTATATCAACGAAACTTGGTATTTTTGCTTTCAGTAAAAAATAAACAAGTATGTGTGTCACAGTTTTTCAAAATTCCACCCCCAAACGGGTAAAATAGGGGTTGAAAGTTGGTATGAAAGTCATTAATTTTTTAAGTTAAAGCCACGAAACTTGGTATTTGAGCTTTCCGTTAAATATGAAGAAGTACGTGTTTCACCATTTTCGAAAATTCGCTCCCCAAGGACGTTATATAGAGAGTTTATCCTTCAATCACGCCGCAACAGAGCAACGGGTCAACGTGATTTTTTCCATGAATATAGTTGAGGACCTGGAGAGTGACATAGGCTACTTTTTATCTTTTTTATACCGGAAAATTAAGGAACCTCTGTGGGGAAAAATACTTAAACCACGCGGACGAAGTCGCGGGCATCAGCTAGTTAAGTTATATAGGTAGTAAATGGGTAGTAAACATTTATAGTCTATGGTTAAAACTTCCTTCGTCATTGGCTAATATCATAGAGGTAATATTACTCCACAGCCCAAACTAATGTCACAGACACAGTCTAATAAGATACGTTCTTTCCTACCAGTCGTTCAACGAAGGCATCTAGACAAAGCAAAGCGGCGGGGTAATAGGGGCGTATCGATCTTAAACGATTGATCGGACATTCTTACATGATTGGGGCCCTGGTCTCACTTTGTGTGAGCGTCGACCCACTGTATTAAATGAATAAATAGTTACGCTATGTTAATACGATCCACACAGAATCTACTTTTTTTATGTTCCATTTTTGAATTAGGTAATGAAATGGATTCTTGCGTCAATGTGCTAATGTTACCCATCGTCACCTACACGTGCGAAAGTGTGATTGTTTGTTGCCGTAACAAAGCAACGGACCAAAGTGATCTTTTCCATGGGTATATTTGAGGACCTGCTATTTTTTGTCCCGGAAAATTAAGGAGTTCCCGCGCTACTTAATTTAAAAACATACCTATTCCACGCGGACGAAGTCGCGGGCATCAGCTAGTTTTATTATAAACTAGCTGATGCCCGCGACTTCGTCCGCGTGGATATACCAAGTTTCATCGTAATAACTTGAGAAATGACGGACTTTTATACAAACTTTCAACCTCTATTTCACCCCTTTGGGGGTGGAATTTTGAAAAATTGTGAAACACGTTTTCATTTCTAACCCGCTGCTCATATACCTACCAAGTTTCATGGATATAACTTGAGAAATGAAGGACTTTCATACAAACTTTCAACCGCTATTTCACCCCTTCGGGGGTAAAATTTACGAAAACTGTGAAACACGTATTTCTTCATTTTTAACCGGTAGGTTGTATACCAAGTTTCATCGATATAACTTGAGAAATGAAGGACTTTCATACAAACTTTCAACCCCTATTTCACCCCTTTGAGGGTGAAATTTTGAAAAACTGTGAAACACGTATGTCTTCATTTTAAACCCGCAGCTCATATACCAAGTTTCATGGCTATAACTTGAGAAATGAAGGACTTTCATACAAACTTTCAACCCCTATTTCACCCCTTCGGGGGTAAAATTTACAAAAACTGTGAAACACTTATTTCTTCATTTTCAACCAGTAGCTTGTATACCAAGTTTAATCGATATAAGTAACTTGAGAAATGACGGACTTTCATACAAACTTTCACCCCCTATTTCACCCCCTTAGGGGTGGAATTTTAAAAAACTGTGACACACGTACTTCTTTATTTTTTACCGTAAGCCAAAATAAAAAGTTTCGTTGATATAACTTGTAAAACATTTTGAGAAACGAAGGACTTTCATACCAACTTTCATCCCCTATTTCACCCTTTTGGGGGTCGAATTTTCAAAAACTGTGAAACACGTATGTCTCCATTTTCAACCCGCAGCTCATCAAGTTTCATGACTATAACTTACTACTATTACCTATTCTGTGCTATAACTTGAGAAATTAAGGACTTTCATACAAACTTTCAACCCCTATTTCACCCCTTCGGGGGTAGAATTTCGGGATAAAAAGTATCCTATGTCCTACCTCGTAGTATAGGCACAAATCGTGCCAAGTTTCGTTTGAATTCATTTCAAAAAAATTCACAGATTTGGCTTCAGTATCGAATAATGAGTGCCCTCCAAAAAAATTTTCAAAATATCTTCAATGTACAGAATTGGACCTGTTACAGTTTTATTATAAGTATAGATAGATAGATAGTCAACTTCTTAAAGGTACTTACAAAAATGACTACTAAGTACCTAATTTTAATTACATAGTTACAAAATGAGTTCTAGGAATTTAAGATTAAGTACTGCAAAACACAGTAGGTATTATAAATTAACTAGCTGATGCCCGCGACTTCATCTGCGTGGTTTGTTTTTTGATTCCCGCGGGAACTCCTTGATTTTTCGGGATAAAAAGTAGTCTAACTATGTCACTCTCGACAGGTCCTCATGGGTATAGCCATGCCAAAAATCACGGCGAGCCATTGGTCCGTTGCGGCGTGATTGAAGGACAAACCAACAAACAAACACACTTTCGCATTTATAATATTAGTATGATATGATATAAATACATAAAGTGTACGTCGATTTCCCGTAATCCTTGATCCCATAATGAGAAAATCAATGTCGTTTGATGATAACATTATTATGATTCACAGAAAGAACCTAGCATTGCTGGACAAGTTATCAACAGTAACTATATTCTCAAGGAAACATGGATATTTCCGATTTATTTAAATCGCAAACAAGTAGGTAGGTACAACATTATTTCGTACATCGTTTCGTTCCCCAAAGCAATTAACGACATGCGCATCATCTAATAATATGATTCTTCATTTGTTAATTATTAATGATAGGATATTTCCGATTTATTAGATCATAAGGTCAAGTTCTAAAAGATAGTGGAGATCGTGAACTGTGATGGAGACGTCACAGACTACACTGGCGCTCTTCACGTAGAGATGTACTTAGGTAATAGGTATACCAACTACCCCCTGTTTTCTTAGGACCTGACCTGAATTTTTCGATTTATCAAACAACGAAAATTTTCTGATTAATAAGTAAAAAATGTTTACAAATTTATAAAAATCGGAAAATATGTGGGTAGTAAATAATATAAGCAATATTTCGAAAAATAAATAAATTTAATTACAAGTTTAAAACAATTCTACTAAAAATAAAGCTAAATATGTCTTTCAGTGTACACGTGCATAGGAAAACTCAGGCATGTTTTTTCTTATCGTTACTATTAGACATATGATATTGAGCCAATAAAAACATTAAAATTTCTTTAACTAACCTAAAAATGATGTAAATAACAGTTAAAAGGGCTAGCGAAATTCCCAACAGTACACTATAGACACCTATTAACGATTTCTCGAACCACGTTGTCCTTGTAGAGGGCAAGGCAGCCGGCGCAGTGCCGTGTCGTGCTACGTACTCAGTCCAGTAGATGGCGCTATCCATCACATTTTGAGGTCTATCGTGCCAAAGTTTTGATACACGTTTGGCATTTTCCTGCATCCTGTGAAGGAAAATGAAGGAAATATTGAATTAAATACCTCTACGGAAATACCAATTTATAGTCCCACACTGCCCCGGTGACAGCATCGCTAGTATATATTGAAAATAAAATAAAAACAAAAATGAAACAGCCATAAAATTTCCAATTTTGGCCACCGGGCCAGATAATTTGGTGGAACTGGGACTATTGCTAGAGCATAGATTTAAGATTGTCCCGCTTCGGTAGGAGCGCAGCGGATGACCAATCCTAAATCTATGTGCTAGAGCTGTCACAATTATATTAAGTTTTCAATAATTATGTATCAATTATATTTAAATATGTATGTAAATTATTAGACGTACCTACTCGTACCTACATATATTGAATTGTAATTAATTTAAAGTAGACGTACTGAAATTGTTAATTTCAATTAAGTATTGTATTAACAATACTTAATTGAAATTAACAATTTCAGTACGTCTACTTTTAAGTTATTAAACTATGCGGAATTGTTAGTTTAAATACTAAAATGTATAGGTCTAACTAATTGCAATGCCCTGACGAGGCCTCATGTCATTATAAATGTAATATATAATATGTACATGAATGCAATGAATTAATGATAAATAAAATAGAAGCACAGAAGACATGATAAAATTTTGCCTTTAATTTAATGTTAACTAATCGAATGTCAATCTTATCAAAATTAGCGTGTTTCAAAAAGCGTTTTTGAATTTATTTACTTCGTCGTGTTTTTATTATTACGTTGAAAACTTTACCATTGGTACTTACTTAAAAATACTACCCTTACTTAAAAATACTGGCTCGTATTTGTGAGGGCACAACCTATTTTAAATATCTTTCATTCAAAAACGTGGGCACCCTAATTTAAAAAACCACCTTAATTAAACCTAATTTTTTCCTAAGTCTTCGAAGATATCAATAATAGTGTCAATTCAAAATTCAAAATTCAAAATTCAAAAGTTTTTTATTCAAATAGACTTTTTACAAGTGCTTATGAATAGTCGAATGAATCTACCACTGGCAAAGCCAGTACCTACCGCTGGTACCTGCGCTGCATACGTACGCTACTAGCAGATCTTACGGCAAGTACGTATATAAAAAACAATCAGTATACTGCATAGCACTTACTCTGGTGAAGTTACGTGTCGCAAAGCTGCCGACAATGTGTCTGCAGTGATGTCGTGGAAGTTCATCGTGATGCCAAGCCCGCTTTCCTTAACGGCCGCAGAGTTGGAGAACTGATCCCCGAAGAAGGGTATCGTCAGTAGTGGTTTGCCGCAGTGAGCTGCCTCGGTTACACTTAGCATACCACCATGAGATACGAATGCGAGGACGTTGGGGTGACCTGATACAAACAAAAATACACAGTCAAATCTTTAGGTACATTCTCAGTTCATCAATTTATCAGTATACAGCCTAAGCCGCACATAAACTAGAAATTGCATGTCTCCGAAAACTTATGGTCAAAACACAAAACTGCGATGCAACACGGTGCAAGTACTGGGATAATAAGCGATTTCGCGTGGCAAGCCTTCTTGCTGCCCTAGATATATTTTCATTAGAGGATCGGACTGGACATTTACTTATTCCTTATTGTTGAGGATCTGCCCGCACATATAGATTTTTTTAAATTTATAGGTTGATAGAGTAGCGCTTGGCGCTGCATCTCTTATCAGACCTGCTTGCAAGTAGAAGATGCTTATTTATTCTTGATTTGATAGTACCCATATTAAAATCGTAACGATGGATCGTAAAAGCGACCTAATACCTACGTATTATGACATAACATCTCAAGAATGCGCATCTCTCGCCCGACACGATTCGTTTTGGCTGGAAGATTTCGAGGATGCGTCATGCGGCATCGCATCGCACTTGGGTGTAAATTCTGATAATTTTCTTTTCCTTATGGTGAAAACAATTATGTTTTCACCATAAGGAAAATTATTATTCGCTTGGCTCAGCTATAGACTTGGGTCAGCTAGTCTATAAAAAATATTTAAATACCCAGCAAAATCCATACTAATATTATAAATGCGAATGGGTTTGTGTGTCTGTCTGTCTGTCTGCTACGCTTTCACGGCCCATCTTTTCTACCGATTTTGATGAAATTTGGTATAGAGGTAGGGTATTATCCCGGAAAATTAGGGAGTTCCCGCGGGAATAAAAAAACTTAATGGATTAAGTTAACTTAATGGATTAAGTTTTTTTTATTAGGTTTTTTAGTTTGTATTAGGTCGCTAGTGAGTAATAATTTTCATATAAGCATGAAATGGTCGAAAATACATGGAAAAACCCATAATTATTCCTTCATTGCCTAACAAGAAGTATGATGATCCTCTTAAACGAGAGTTATGCCTTAATGGGGTCGAAAAAACATGGAAAAACCCATAATTATTCCTTCATTGCCTAACAAGAAGTATGATGGTCCTCTTAAACTAGAGTTATGGCCGGATGGGGCGACAAAATTAGATAATATTGATCTTAACCTCAACCTTGTCAGCTTGAACTAACAACAGGTGATGGTCGTACAAGGCCTAGGCAAGCGCTTAACCGATCTAGTTTCCGTGTCTCTACTTCCGTAACGTTAGCTTGTAAGTAGCGTCTTCTATTACCTATGACTATCGTCTATATAGTTCTGTTGCGTAAACATAAGTATGTTTTTGGACTCCCTGCTGTTTGTGGGGATAAAAAATAAGACGCATATTTTAACTGAATACTCTGGGTATTACTATAAGCTGAGATAAATATGCCAAGTTGCATTCCAATCCGTTAAGTAGTTTCATAGTGATGCTGTTACAACTTACAAAGAGACAGACATAAATTTTAAAATAAAATTTGTACTTGATACTTAGCAAGCATCAAGATGGACACCTGAATCACACACAACACACACATTCACAAATGACTGGGAAAGGAGTTCGCAGGAAAACTAGATATACCTATTACCTACCTATCTATTTTGTAATTAATGATATAGGCTTATGCCTTACTAGCTGATGCCCGCGACTTCATCCGCGTGGTTTAAGTTTTTTGATTCCCGCGGGAACTCCTTAATTTTCCGGGATAAAAAGTAGCCTATGTCACTCTCCAGGTTCTCAACTAGGTATACCCATGCCAAAAATAACGTCGATCCGTTGCTCCGTTGCGGCGTGATTGAAGGACAAACCAACAAACCAAAAAACAAACACACTTTCGCATTCATAATATTAGTAGGTATGATGGGCTTATGGCTTAATTATATTCATTATAATTTTGTTTATTTTATGTCAATAATTGCTACTGCCACTTCGCCAGAGATAGTTGAAATACTTACACAAAATATCCAGTTGAGGAAGCCAAGCTCTGGCAAACACATTGTCGTTGCCAGCAGTAAGGTTAATATTCTCCATTTTCCAGATAATCTTCTGCGGAATCTCTTTAAATGCATCTTGAAATTGCTGCAACTTATTGCTGGACATTGTGCCCGCTTTCAAATTAGATCCGAAGCTTACGTAGATGACTCCGTGTTTCGCGCTGTCTATAAACTTTTCCATATCCTGTGAAATCCATACTTCCATACTAATATTATAAATACGAAAAAGTGTATGTCTGCTACGCTTTCACTGCCCAACCGTTCAACCGACTTTGATGAAATTTGGTACAGGGATAGGTTGGATCCCTGGGAAGGACAAAGGCTACTTTTTATCCCGAAATATCAAGGACTTCCCGCGGGAATCAAAAAACTTAATCCACGCGGACGAAGTCGCGGGCATCATCTAGTTTTTAACTAAGATTTTTGGTACGCCCTTACGTATCTACACAAAATAATCTTTACAATATACGAGTAAGTTTGTAGTAAAGTATAGACTAGAGATATTGCTTGCATTCTGCAAACGGATAGATTACTTTTATCAAAAGTGCCCGTGACATTTGAAAAGCATAAATCCATGGCATGGTAGTCATCTTTCTTTCTTCTTGAGGCTCCAGTTCCATATGTCCTGTATCACTGCGACCGTCTCCGATCTATTGTGATCATGGTAGTCATTATCTAGTAGTGATATTAATTACACGAAACATACCTCGGGCACGGTCTTCGGTTTTTGGATATGGATACCGCCTATTTCAAGGAGACTCGGCGCTAGAAGGCGAGCCCCTGTTACCGAGTGGTGCTGATACACAAACATCATCTTCATTCTCTCCTTTGCAACCTTCTCTATATCTAAATTATTATTTGGCACATACTTGTCGAAAACCTTGTATATGATTTTTTGAATTCTGAATCGTCCAAGTGTGTTCATATAGAGGTTGAAGAGATAAGACTCTACTTTTTTCAAGAGACTCGGGTTTGTACCCGAATCGGTGAAATAAAAGGCATCTGAGCTGAAATCAAATGGCATCCCCAGTCTCGGATAAGCCCAGGGCAGCAACGTGTGGGATGTGATACCAATAATGGGAGCATCATACAACGCCGCAGCATACACAAGTCCACAATCACTCATAAATTGCTCCACAAATATCACATCAAATTTCTCTCCTTTAGTCCGAAACTGCTTCATATTTTCGTTCACGAACAAATTTTCGCAGTCACCTTCACAACGTTTAAATGCCACAACAAACTGGGTTTGGAAATTTATCAACTGTTGCAAAAGAACGTCTTCGGTGCGTTCAAACTTATTTATGGGAGACACGTTACTAGTTACACTTGGTGTTGATATATTCACAAACTTTAAATTCGGCGGAGAATTAACATCTGGGAAATTGTTAATAACGGTAACCGAGTGCCCTCTGATGGCTAGCTCGCGGAACAGCATTTGGAAGGCCATGTAATGACTTTTCAATGGTAAACTGAATATCGCGAGAATATTCAACGCTAATACGTTCTCGGAAATTTGGGATATCACGATCGCGACAATTAATAAGAGTATAAGGTTCCGACGGGCCATCATACATTATAGGGGCAACGCACTGCACTGCTACATTGAATGCGCTCGCGCAAGGTGAAGGCCAATCTCGCGGCTTCCTTCTTTTTATATTGAACTCTAACGCTGAGATCTATAGACCGTACTTTGACTTGGCTCAGAATTTACTTAGAGTTAAAACGAGATGGACTTATGTGAGTAACACAAATCTGTCTCATTTTAACCATGTCTTAATGACTACTGTGAGAATTTATGAATCGTTCCAGTCGAGTGGTATTTTCTCAATGTGCGAAAGTGTATCAGCTTCAAAGTAGACTTCTAATAGATAGGTGAATTAAATTACCTAACGTTTAATTTACTTACCCATTAGTCATACAATTAATAAACGCTTAAGTAAACATATGGTGCTCAAAATTCTAAATCATTAGGTGTCTAACCTAAATAATCAAAAATCAAATAAACATTAGTGAACGAACTTGATAGGACCAAAATTATTTCAAAACTACTACTAGTTTGAGATAATTTTGGTGCTATCAATAATTCCTCAAGCTTTTTTTTAATAACTAGCTGATGCCCGCGACTTCGTCCGCGTGGATTTTAGGTATTATGGAGTCCCGTGGGAACTGGTTTTTTTCCATTATAATCCATACCTACTATTATGATAAATGCGAAAGTGTGTGTGTCTGTCTGTCTGTCTGCTATGCTTTCACGGCCCATCTTTTCAACCGGTTTGATGAAATTTGGTATAGAGATTTTATCCGATTTTATCCCGGGGAAGGACATGGGCTACTTTTTATGCTGGAAAATTAAGGACGAACAAAACGCGGGCATCATCCAGTTTTCAATATTTTAATGTCCAGAAATCGTCCGGTAGGAAAATATAGATAGAGATAGTGAGTGAATATGCGAAAGAATTGATGATTAAACGAACTTACCTGTAAGTGAAGTTCTATCCCAATTATATGAGTACGTTTCATTCGAAGATATTTAAAACACAAAGGTAGTAGATTCATTGTACTGGCAATCCGCACTTTTTCCATGTTAGGGTATTTTAAAAAAACTCCCCACTAACGATGCTCTCCGTACCGACTCCTGTCACGACATGTCTCATTATTTAGAGTAGATACCTATTACAAAATTTTCGTAATATGGGCTCTGGGACGGGAGGGACCTTATAATATCTTCGAATGAAACGTACTCATATAATTGGAATAGAACTTCACTTACAGGTAAGTTCGTTTAATCATCAATTATATTTCGTACGTTTCATTCTTCAGATATTTAAAACACAAAGGTAGATGTTTAGAGATGAAAATTTGTAATTAGGGATATGAATTGAATAGTATTATATCAATTACATACTTATTGTTCTAATATAAAACTAGGAATCATTCCGTATATTGGATTAGCAAACAAATTATTAATTATTTTATTATTAATTATTTGTTAACCATCATTGAAAAATACAATCATTGTGATAATTATTATTTATAATAATATATTATAATATATGGATGTAATGAAAATCAAGTATAATTTGAATACTCTTCATTAACCTCTGGTTATGCAAAACAATCGTTCCTCGTTCGCCTAGGAAGGTTATAAAATTTAGCCAGCGCCCGTGACGATTGCGACCAACCAACGGTCTTCTTGATGACGTCAAGCGAGCTGCAAGACGCACAGCTCGTGTACCGTGTTGGTGGCGACGTGTCGGGTGCACGCGCCGAACTTAGACACTTCCACGCCGCTATGTGGGTTGTGGCAGCACCTATCGGCTCATGGTTTGTGTGCAGGTATAATAGATTAAACGCTATCAGGAGGTCTTTAGAACGAATTTGGCAGATGGTGTTTTTAAGCTGTTGCTATACATTTTACATTACTATTTACACTATCGTTGAACTGTATCGTGTTGACTGGTACCTACAGTCTGCAGATGCTTTAATGATATCGAAGAATAAAATACTGTTTCCGTTTGTATATTAATATTTCGATAGGTATTAATATTTCTGTACATAAGACTAACAAAATAAAACTTTTCTGAAATTCTTTTCTAAAGATAATTAACTTTGTATCAGAGCATTGAGCGATGTGTTGTATAACACCACAGTATAACACTATCTGATAATCCTATGTAGATACTTTGGGATGTTTGGCCTTAATTTATATAATCTTTCCTTTAACGACAACCTTTTAATCTGTATGCTTACAAACTCATCACCAGGTAAACTACATACGCTAAACTGCACCTATAACAAATTATTAGAAATTATAAGACTGCATGTACAATATAAGATTGATATGAATCTCTATCATTGTTTAGGCAGTAATGCCACCATTTAAGTTCCAAAGAGGCCAGAAAGGTACAGGTAAGGTACTCCTCATTTTATGAACGCGTTCGATACGTTGCATCCAGGTTTAAAAAATCTTCAAATTCTTTAAATTATTGTGAATTCCTTGAGAAAAATCATAATATTATATTATTTTTGGAATGTATAACTATTAAATCTGATGCAAGCATTTTTTGTTATAGAGGGAACCAAGGCTGTTAAGGCCACTATTATATTATTATCTTTTCTAAACATTCACATATTAGAAGATTAGTGGAACAGCACAAAATAAGATGCTATTTCATGAAATTGGGGTTGATCTTTAAATTAATTACGTTTTAATTACGTTTGGCATTGGCGTGTTATGCTAATAAAACGATAACTGGCCTAACTTGTCTATAATCTTATTGACAGATAATTTAATATAATTTATCAGGCTATTTTATTTCTACATCTTTGTTAAATTTCTCATTCTTCATCAGCTTCTTAAATTTCTTTACTTTTAATATAAGAAGCAGTGAACCATAATAATATTATATTTTACAACCATTGCCGAATTTCTGACGTCAAATCAGTGGGTATTGAATGCCACTCCTTCGATTTATATATCTTACCTAAGCTTAATTCTTCTTAGTATTAATAATTATTACTTTAATAATAACCAGTATTATAGATGTATATATGATTATAAAATATAGATGTATGTGATGAAATATTTTATATGTATATGTATAAAATACCACCATCAGGTCTAAGTTAGTATGAAATTAAAACTCAGTAATTGATTTCATTTTACAGTTATTCATTTATCACAAAATGTACCCGAGCCAGACCCAGACGCGTCTGTAAAAAGGTCTAGTTGAAACTTATTAGTTTATTACTTAATGACCAACCTTCAAGATCCAATAGAATTAAAAACGAAAGCCGAAATTTAGCTCCATATGATTTATACTTAAATGTATCTTGAATGTATGAGGTAGGTATTTCTGACCATCGAGATATTTGATTTTGGTATAAACTCAACGGTACAAGACCAACCTTCCAACTTCGTAACAATTTTTAAAATTGTAATTTTTTTTTTTTTTTTTTTCATGAAGCAAGGATGAAGGCATATCACTTAATATTCACCGTAAGTTGCTCCGAGAAAAAGATGGTACCGCCGCGCCGTGTCGATATAGTTTTAATTTGCTCGACTTGGCCGCGCCGGCACCCGCGCGGGATTCACGCTAATGCTATAATAATAATAATGTAAAACCTGAACTTGGGTTGTTGCAAAGATAGTAAAAAGTTATTTTCAAATTTTTTTACAACACTGCAGCAGTTTGACCTAAATATTCTCGGTTACGTTACGTAAACCTTCAGTACAAAGTACAACCATTAAGAACAATATCGTTGTATGTACAACGATAAATTTAAGATATATATATAATACTATATATTAACTTAAGTAGATATCTATGTTATAATTTTTGTGAAAGTTCTCGGAGCCCATAATAAGCCGTAAAGGCATTGGTATAAATTCATTAAGTTAAATTTTCACCATAAGTAAGTACTTATCTAATTACTATTTCGAAATTTTCTTTGAGATGGGTTGATCGATATCAATAAATAAATTAGACTTCTTTAAATATAGCGTAGACATAAAGCCGCTATAAAGTATTGATTTGCAAGCTGTCATATAATTCTTAACACCTGTAATGATCTTGAGTAACGAATTTATATTTTAATGATTGCGAATGCAAATTTAATATAAATCTTTGAGTCATCAATAGATTTTGAGTCTTAGATTGATTAGAATATTCTAGAAATCAATTGATCTAGCTGTGTCTCAAACTCACAAATCGAGTTAAATGTAATATTAAATGGTCGATGTTAATGAAAGTTGTATTGACGGTAGGTACATAAAGTTGATAACTTTAAATGGTATATCACCTCATGGTGATTAGGATTTATAAATCCAATCCGAGACTTCATATCTAGCGGACACTCAGCCAAAATTTTTGCTTTATTAAAATATTGTATACGACCAGCATTTAGATTGTAGGTACCTTAATCTCTCGCTGTGTATATGCAAGATACTTGCTCTGGCTGGAGGTCGCGTGGTCGTCGCCGCTGGCCGCCGATGTACGCCGTCGCTGCTCGCTGTCCTCTTCGCCCCCCCCCCTGCTCCCCGAGGCGAGACGAGGAGGGCCTGTCTCGTTTCCCAAATATAATATAGTCCGCGTTGTCGAAGTACCAGCTATGGGAAGGTCGCCCTAGGACAGGATTTCCGATTTGCAATCCGTGACGGTCAATAGTCTTCGAAGCTTTTATAGTATTTGAGAGTTTTTCTCCGAAAAGCGTCTCTTCTCTTTGGAGATCTTTTAGCAGTGGCATAAATGATTCACTAAGACCGGGAGCTAGGAGTTTTATGCTCACATGATTATCAGTGTAATGTAGGAACCAGTCCGGATCCTACAGGGATTAGAAAGTATCTTGGTAGTCTGAACTTTGTCATCTCCCAAGGAGGCAGGGTTTTGTTGATGGTAATTATTCCAAGACCTAGTTGGTTTTGTTTTTAACAAATTGATCCAATGTTGTTGTAAGGTGTGGCGAATATGTACGCCGCCAACCGTCACCCAGCGCTGAAAGTCCTGGACGTCATCACGAAATTTCACCGGAAGAGAAAAACTGTATCATATTGGTATAACCCTGTGTGGTTTCGTCGTCTAAAATGATAATTTTAACGTTTCTAATCCAACAAACTTTAACGTTTTGTTTTGAACCCTCGTGTTAACCCGCAGTCAACCTCCAGGCTATTTTAAACATCATGCTATACCTTCGTGATATCCTCAACGTGATACCCTCCAGGCTAGCTTAGAGATGCTATTGATTCTCATATGTATCCTTTTAAAAGTTGATATCAAGTATAAAGCAGTACCCGCAGTCAACCTCCATACTTATTTCCAGCATCATGCTATACCTTCGTGATAACCTCCAGGCTAGCTTAGAGATGCTATTGATTCACATATTTATCCTTTTTAAAAGTTGATATATAAAAGAGTACCCGTTCAAGTCCATTTGTAGGTTATTTGATTGAATTCCGTACACAAATAAAATATATTTATGTAAACTTACCCTGAGTTTCTTCAGATTCCTTTTATTTTCCTACTTTACCGAAATTCCTACCGAACCAGTGGTAGATTCACTTAATGATTCATAAACACTTGGAAAAGTTTGTTTGAATAAAATAGATTTGAATTTGAATTTTACTTTAAGCGATACGTTTAGGTATATACCTAGTTACTCAATAAGTAATTATTCCAATTGAATTTCTTTAAATATTGATAAGTTAGTGCTCGTTGCCGCGCACAATAAAAGAATGAGACATGTCGTGACAGGAGTCGGTACGGAGAGCATCGTTAGTGGGGAGTTTTTTTAAAATACCCTAACATGGAAAAAGTGCGGATTGCCAGTACAATGAATCTACTACCTTTGTGTTTTAAATATCTGAAGAATGAAACGTACGAAATATAACTGGATTTATAACATTTCCACGGGTAGACACAGGAAGATCGATTATGGAGCGTGTAAGAAATAGCAATTAAATTAATTGTGTTTATTGAAAGCGAGCATACAATATTTGGTAAAGTTTTTAATTTAGATCTTAATATACCTACATATTTCATTTTTGAGTTTTAATTTCACCATGTAACATTAAATATAGAATAGACGCTCATAAGAACGTATAGGATTTTTTAGCAATGCTTAAGCAAGTATCACGCTGACGTCGTGATATTGCCTTAGCAATATTACTAGTTTTATTAGCAATATAATAGTGGAGTTAGCAGACCCCAATTTTTTTAATTGTGTTTAGTGGAACCGGCCTCTATTTTTAAGCGTTTCTTGGCATTGTGTAACATTATATACATAGGATTTTTAAATTGTATTAGGCATGTTTAAAGTTACTTTAGTATGTTCCACTTTCCAACTACGTTTTTTATCAATAATTTAGTCCACCATATCTTTTAAGACAGCAAAGATAGAATATGCATTGTAGAGTGCCTGAAAAAAATCATTTTCGGATAAATATATGTGGGCGAATATTATATATCTTATCTATCTTAGATATTGGGTACTTAGAATATTTTATAGTTAGTTAAATTTTAATTTTGAAAAAATTTTTCCTTATTCCTTGCCTACATTTCGAAGGTTATCTTTTAGTTTTCTACTCGTAGGGCTTGGCCTGAGCGTTGATGAGTCAGTGAGCGAATCCGGACTTTTATATGTGGATTGTGGAGATAAAACAAGCAACACTAATCTCTCCTTTCAGCACGTAAGTATTTGCTGGTAATCTGGTGGCTAGCTACACTAGAATCCTTTACCAAAGCAGACTGAGGCAGTCAGAAGTTAGAAATTCAAAAATTGCCCCACTGGGAATTACACCCTTGAAGCAATGAAATAGGTGAAAAGTAAAATAGTGATAATAATCGAGATTGGCTGTTCCGACTGTTCTTTTTTTTAGATAAAGAATGCCTATTTTCCGAATACGAGATATGAAAAATAATAAATTCCCAAATATACCCCGCCGGAAATGAAAGAGAGACCGTCAATCGTCTCACCTGACTGTAAGTTTCAATGCACATAAGCGCCATTCCACCTGCACTCAAATTTAACGGGTTTTGTGCAACGTTGATGACTATAAGAAGATCCTTCTGCATGTCGATCGGCCAGGATGTCCAACCAGATTCGTACGCTGCCTGAGCTATTCCTGTACTCTATAAAACATAATTATTATAAGATCAGCTCTCAAACTGTATCGTCTAGATTTTTGATTGGATGATATCTCAATAGCTGGTGCAATGCATTCAAGAACTTTTCCTTGAAGATTGCTATTATAATGTGACAGGTAGGTATTGTGTTCTTTTGGTAGTCAATTAATCGTTGAACAAACCAACGCACTTTTGTGTACTCTTTGTCTACTCGGTTAACTTAATTTTATAATAAGCAGTATGCACTAATGTATGTATCAGTAATTTAGTAAAGATAATTTGAGATGTAAACTTTCTAGTTATAAACAAGACTATCAATTCTAAATGTAAAATTGCTAGTAGATAATAATATATTATCTGTATGATTAATAAATTACATACTTGAACAATCAACTCATTTCCCAAATAACAATAAATGTATGCGTTAATCAAAGCTAGTCCGAGATATCCCAAAAATGTAGCCACAAGTGTTTTGTCTTCTGAGCCAACCTGCAAAAAGTATTTTAATAAAACATCGACAGAGCATTCTTAGATTTTCGAAATATGAGTAGGTATTACACTTACAACTGCAACCATCAATGCATTCAAGCATAATTCAATAGTAACTGCCAAATTTTGAATCAAAAAGTATTCTTTGAAGATGTTTGTTAACGTTCTGGAAAATCTACAATAGAAAATATAATTTCACTTTTATCCGTTTTGTGTAGGCTACTTGCTTATTGATTATGAGAATCAGTCCTCACCTCATGATCCGGACATGCTTCTTAATAATATCTTTAAATTTTTCTCTAACTTCCTTGTCTCTTTCTTCAGAATAATCTATATCCCTTAATCTTTGTTGCACTTCTATCAACTGATCACAAAAGTACATGACAATGCCACACACAATTCCTTGTATAGCAAAAGCTCTATACAAAACCGGAACTCCCAAGCAAAGTGCCAGAAGTTGAGCTGCTAGAAACAAATTCATTCTAGTCTTCATCGGGTCAAATGGCATCCATGCTTCTATAATCATTTCTCTCTTAAACTGACTCAATAAACTAAAAGCAAATACTACAAGAGTTGAGAAAATTGTAATAACAACTACATGTATGGCCATTAATTTTTTTCGTTCATCAGCAATTTTGTCTCCAGAAAGCTTAATTTCACTTATAAGAATATTAAGCTGTTTCCTTTTCGCAGTAAACAATATTATTTTCGATACAAAATTGTAGGACACTAGAACTTTATCCAAATTCGTCATTAACATTATTATATCATTTCTTTGTTCATAAGTGCCAATCCCTGTAATTATTATGAACGTGAAGGACAAAATAAAGAGAAAAACTTCATACACTTTATAAAGACGCAGTTTATCTTGAGACCAATCATTTTTTGGCCATAAACCAACATAAGTAAGATATTTTATGTTGAAATCGAATAAATCACTTTCTAATATTTGCGCACGGAAAGTCCTTGCTAAAGCCATTTTGCAAGTGATAGGTATCTTGTAAAAGTGACCAATTATTATAACTACTTAATTTGATTTGTTTCTTGAACTTCGACATATGTGACCACTATAAATGTGTAGCATTAACTAGTTTCTGCTAATGTTCAATAGGGGTTGGTAAAGTAATTTAAAAATTAAAAAGTTAAAGCAACGAAATTGATGCTTTAAAAGAAAAGTCTTGAAATAAACGGTAAGTATTTAATATAATCAGTCCATCAATAAATATATATGTTGGATTGGATTCAGGAGAAACCCTCGTGAATAAACGTGAAGCGGGTCTTCGTTAATCTCGAAGAATAATATTTACACTTGCTTCTTAACACTTTAACTAGTTTCTTTGGTCCACAGCAATAAAGATTTAGATGCACCCTGAAATTAAAATATCGGGAATTAGAATACTCTTTTTAATAAAAAATCAATATTATATGTGGTCAAAAATATTTCTCCCAATTTTTAACTCTATAATATCATCAAAATTTTTCGGATCAATTTATATTTAAAGTATTTAACAGGCTACCGCTGAGTGAATCAAAAAAATTCAACTATTTCTGTAAATATTCAACTAATCAACTAATTTAGTCACAAGGCTAGTCTTCTAATGCAGTAGCAGTTTTGTAATTAAATAAGGTTAAAATTTTGCAATTAAAGCTTTCTAACTTCGTCTAATGTCCCAAATTAACTGTTCTGTGTCTAAATATTAAAATTCTGTAATCTGTAGACTATTATTAACGAAGCAAAATTCTTATTTATCAAAAAATTTACCATCTTTTTTGGCAAATAAAATATGAAAACTTACTCTGGATATAAATGCATCCAATATCCAAAAACCCTGTCCCAATGCGGTCTGCCTCTTTTCACTCTGCAACCAATTAATGGATATTTCTTAGCTATGGGTATTTTACACTTTGTGTGATCCTTATCACTTGTCATTACATTATTTTCACTAAAAACACAGCTGCTTCTTTTCAAATTTGGTGTTAGAAGTGTTGTTTTTTCATCACTATAATTTCTTTCACTTCTATCTATCACATGACTAAGACGTCCTTTTTCATCAACTACAATATGAGTTATGGCACTGCTTTTATTATTTTTATCATTTACAGTATCGTTTTCGTTTGTGTTTGTCACGTAGAGTTCTAGATGCAGTCTGTCTGGTCGGTTAGCGTTTCTCAATTGTAATATGGTATCGTTAGCTAACTTTGCAATCCATATTAGTTCTGATTCATGTCTCACGATCCATATTAAATGGATTCTTCCTGGGAACTGGCTCCTGGGGTTCCTGCAAATAATTTATTTAAAAAAAATTTAACATTACTTTCCTCCTTTCAACTAAAGATGATGCCAAAGAGAATATAATGTGGCTAAATTGCAGTCCAGAATTGGACACGCTATTGAAATATTACAATTTCAAGTTCCAGTTAGCACATTCCCTTTCCAATTTTTAAAAAAACTTGAAAAGAACAAAAGATTTTCGTTTAAACTTCACTATAGAATAAGCTACTAACAACAATTAAACAAGATACTAACGTACCTAAGTATGTCTCTAAGTACAGAAACAAACGGAGTGATTCCAACGCCTGCCGCGACACATATAGCCACTTTGCTCGCGCATACGCCTTCCATTGGACTCGAAAACGGACCATCTATAAGAATTCTGAAACATAATTATTAGAAAAATTACTAACATAATTATTTTCTTAGTAAGCGAATTAATTGTTTTTTTTACTATAGACCATACTCCATTCTAATATTATAAATGCGAAAGCGTGTCTGTCTGTCTCTCTGCTACGCTTTCACGGCCCAACTGCTCAACCGATTTTGATGAAATTTGGTACAGAGATAGTTTACATCCCGGGGAAGGACATAGGCTTTTTACCCCGGAAAAGTGAAGAGTTCCCGCAGGAATTAAAAACATTAATCCACAAGGACGAAGTCGCGGTCATCATCTAGTAAATAATATCTTTATTAGCCAGAAAGCGTTTTATATACCATACTTCAATTAGCAAAATATATACTTAAGCAACAGTGGATAAGGTTAACAATAAAATAAAAAAAGAACCTGTGTTAATAAATTAGCTCGAAATCAAGCTTAAACAGAACGGAAGTTAACGAAAAATTTTACTAGCTTAAAGTATTCGTCCAAGTTCATTAGTCATCTGTGCGGCTAGAACTTCTAGATTCTAGAATCTAGTCTAGTTGCTAATGTTATGTTGTCTAGTATTTTGAAATTTACTCACGTGAGGTTATTGGGTCCTCTATCGAATATTAATTTTTCTAAAGACTCCGTCCAATCGCCCTTTACTTTTATCCAAATAACAAATACTCTTTGGCTCTCTGTAGGAATCTGAAAATCAGAAATATATACCATTAATTAATATCGTTACGAGTACTTACCTATACGACAGCCTCTTGTAGCCTTCTCGTAAAACGTAATCATTTTTATTTTTAAACTTGGATTTTCATAATTATTTGACTATGCAATCGTTAACTGATTTATTAACTTAAATCTGATAAAACGTCTTCTATAGGCCGCTTCTCTAGGAAGTACGAATAAATACCTATTTCTATGCTGCTTCTCCAGTGAGGTTCGACATCGTGGGAGTCCTTATTTCCTATTTCTATATGGTTAACGTCTATAGACAAGGTTTCAGTGATAGCACTCTAGCTTTATAAGTGCTGTGATGAGACGAAAAACTTACCTCAACCGCTGTAAAGGGATGCCATTCTAGCACCGAGACATCTACGCACTGCATCAGCACGTATTGACCCTTACGACAGGAGAACTGCTCATGCGGACAGCTTAACGTGAGGCTCAGTGTGCGCCCAGCCATGTGACTCACCTGAATTAAATCATACTAATATTATAAATGCAAAAGTGTGTTTGTTTGTTGGTTTGTCCTTCAATCACGCCGTAACGGAGCAACGAATCGACGTGATTGGCATGGGTATAGTTGAGGACCTGGAGAGTGACATAGGCTACTTTTTATCCCGGAAAATTAAGGAGTTCCCGCGGGAATAAAAAAAACTTGAACCACGCAGACGAAGTTGCGGGCATCAGCTAGTTATAAAATAAATTATGGTCCTTCAAACTTATCTGACCCGGTGGCCAAAATCTATACTTAGTTTTGTTTTTAATTTGATTTTCATACTATACTAGCGACGCTGTCACCGGATCAGATTGGGACCGCTGCCGACATCGTCACATTCCAACTTTTTTTTACTTTTTATTATATTCTGCATGCATAGTCATTAAGTGATGTACCCACAGGATACGCAGAATTACAAGCTTCCGTGAGAGTAATATGGGCAGTCAGAGACCAGTAGTTAAGTATACAGACTCCCCTATGCTTAACTAATATGGGAATACTCTTGATTTTTCATTCATCACAATGAAGGGTACTTTAGGGAGCGGTTCCTGAAGCGAAAATTTTAAATTATTAGTTGTATAATAATTTGGTCTGAGTTCTTTGAAATCGAGGCTATGGTACAATGAAAAACGCATTTTTTTTTTGAAAAAATTATACTTATGTCTTGATCTTCCTGCAATATTACTAAGTGTATATTCTTTTGAATCGTCTATTTCTTACATCAAAAAGCTTTCATTTATTATTATTTATCCTTTATTATGCACGTTATTATACGCGACGTCATTGTTTCTCATATATATAATTCCCGTGCCTTAGATTGTTTTCGCTTCATTGACCGCTCTCAAAATAAGATCCTGTAAGTATAATGTACTTTAAGTATGTACTCGACGTTCTTTTTGCACGTTGCACTTTTACGTCTTATCAGATTCGAAAGTAATTAAAATAAGGCTACAACGTAATACATAATTTAACTTTAAAGCTTAAGGTTTAAGAATTAAATACTAAGTTACTTTTGTTGCGGACAGTCCAAACGATATACCTAAGGAGCTTATGCGAAGTTTAATCGGTTAGTGAACCTAATGATACAGTGTGCCGTAATTTGATTCTATTTAAACTCACTGACTTATAGCTACAGTTATAACATCAACTGTACTTTGAAACAAAGTTAAATATTGAATAGCTCTCTAACTACTTTTTTGTATCTGTACAAGGTAGTTCATTGGTTGAATCTCCTAGGCAGTTTAACACAGTTATTTCATTTGGAAACTATTAAAAGCTGAAAAGCACAGTCATTTGGAAAATTCCCAATGTAGTATGAAATTATAACGAAAATTATCGAAGGCCTATGAGAGTCCCGAGCAATAAGTAATTGATCAAAAATAACGTGTAATAAGAGCAATTTGGGCTATCAACAAAAGCGAATAGTTCGGTTTTCCTAATTTTAACGAGTCGAAATTATACTTACATTTAATATTTGAACTCTTGCAAGATTTCGCGAGAATATCCTCCACAATAAGTCCAAGAAAAAACAGCTTAGAGGTAATGCCATCCACAGCCATGTCTGAAATGAAATTTAAAAAAATAGAATAACATGTCTAGGAAGTTAAGTTAGAAAATCAGGACGGGCCAAGGGCTGATAGTAAGATATAAGGCCTTAAAAATATTTCTGTAAGAAAACAAAAGGTCAAATGCACCATCGATGGTTACGGTAAACGTTAAAGATCGTCATAAAATGTATTACAATCTAGCAAAATCTTAATTGAGGATGTAAGCAAACTGACTTGTGACACTCATTTTGCTAGCCTTTTGATGGTGAAATTTAACGTTAACTATCGATAATGCAATTGACCTCAAGGAATCTGAGGTCTGATGAAAATTATGTGATTACTAAGCGAAGACGAAGTAAAGAAGAGCGAGGAAGAAACTTGAAAAATTAATAACATGGAAGAACGAAGTAAACGATAAAACTGAATAGAGAAATACCTACTGTAGTGGAAACCAATAGGTACACATAAATGGTTCGTTAAAGCGCTGACGGAAGAAAAGTACCTATAAGTAAGCGAATATCTAATGAAAAAAAAAAGAAAAAGGTGACTGACTGATCTTTCAACGCACAGCTCAAACTACTGGATGGATCGGGCTGAACTTTGGCATTTATGACATCGGCATCCGCTAAGAAAGGATTTTTGAAAAATCAACCCCTAACAGGATAAAATAGGGGTTTGAAATTTGTATAAGAATCGAACAGCTATGGGCTTATGAAAAATATATCTGTAAGCCAAAATATGACTCCAACAAGTCAGGAGGAGGAGTCGTGAATTGGTCTTTAATTTTTATAGAAAAGTCCACTCTTTAGATAAGTGCCTACCTCTGCTGTCCTATTAAATAAAACCAATTGCTATCAATAGCTTTTAACATGTAAATTTAATTGAACTTATTTGAAGGTCATATCATAGAGGATTTTAAAGGGGACCAACGACCCATAACTTCTTTTATTATTGTTCGACACAGTTGCTTAATGACATGTATGGTGGCACAGACCGTGCATGATGATTATTATGTGATTTATATGAATGCGCTTACAACTGCCGGTCACTGAAAATTGAAAATGTCGAAACCACGGTTTTTTTTTTGGGAATTTGTACGTAAGTTTATCAGTTCCCTTATTGTGAACATGGCAAAAAATTATAATAATAAAAAAAAAAATTAAAATTGGACGGCGGCAAAGGCGCTACTAAACAAGCGTAACTTAAGCTACCGTTTTTATTTGGCGCTACTAAACAAGCGTAACTTAAGCTACCGTTTTTAACTAAATAAATATCAAGATAGAATCAGTGCACCTCGACTTCACTGCAATTAAAGGTGACCGTAGCACATAAGTTTTGCTAAATGCGATAGACTGATGGATAATATTATGAAGAAAAAGAAAGAGCAACTGCTGAGTTTTTTGCCGGCTCTTCTCAGTAGAATTTCTTTCCGATAAGAGTCAAAACATGACGTAACATAAGAAACACCTGTATGTTCTACATGTTATTGATACATTAAGTATTGAGTATAGAGTATTGAGTATGTGAATGAATCTCCAAGTGAACGAGTACTAAAGGAAACTGTTGGTCAATTTATTTAACTTTATATACCTAACTTACCATTGACTGTATTGGAGCAAATTTTGGCCTATATTGTGATGAGAAGTTTGTGTGAGTGTTGGAACTTCTATTAACACTGACGTTTTCGTGAAACACTTCTTCCTTCAAAATGCCACTGAAAATAAATTAATGCAAATTAAACACATTATATTAGACTATAGTAATATAATTTGTATTTACAGGATATCTAGAGTTTTTCATTAGTTTTCCCAAAATCAGTATCCGTTGACCTCCAACCGTAAATGATACTTTAACATTCAGCAATTTTGCAAAGGAAAACATTTGCGAATTGCATATTAATTGTCAAAATATGATCTTTTATAAAATGATATTTTTGCGGAATACTTTGTTTGTCATCTGAATAGTTTTTGAAACGTTTTTTGTGAAATGATCGTTAAACGATTTGTTAAACGTTTTTTATGAAACTTTAGTGAACCGGTTTAGCGGTGAAGGATGTTCGTTAGAAACCCTATTTTTTTTCTAAATGCCTGAAAGTTTTCCATAATGTCCTTAGAGGTAAAGTCCTAATTCAATGTAAGCCAGCATGGTTATAAGGGATGATGACAACTCAATCAAATCAGCAACTCTTTACCAAACTTAAAAACGCACTTCCAGTTTAACGTCATCAAATTTTAACGCACTTTTTTTCTTTAATCTATATTTTAAAATGGTTATCAAACTTAAAACTAACCGAGGATGTGAATTTTTGCAGAATTCTTTTGGCAGACCCTCTCAGAAGTAATTTATTTTTGATATAGGCAGCATCCCAAATATTGTCCTCCTCGCTCTGATAACAGGCCCATGCTCCGGATGGCGATGGTGGATGATGATGATAACTGTTGAGACGACATCTTACCTTAAAGGATGTATCATCAGCAACACCATGAAAGGCAGATACAGCTGGTGGGTGTACCAGAACGCGTTATACACCCTGCGCCTCACAAATCTAGCGGACGTCGCACCCATGCTGAGCACGATGATTAGCATCGATACACCCGTCACGCCTGCTATACTCATCAGTAAGAGTAATGGACTCTGAAACAGATGATATTATAGCCGTGTTACTTGACTTACTTGGCGGTAACAGGGATGATGACAACTCAATCAAATCAGCAACTCTTTATCAAACTTAAAAACACACCTCTAGTATGGAAGTTGTATGAAATTCACAGTGGTGACGTCATAAAATTTCAACACACTTTTTTTCTTTATACTATATTTTAAAATGGTTATCAAACTTATAACTGACCGAGGATTTGAATTTTAGGTCTTTTTGGAAGATCCTCTATTTAGCTGATGCCCGCGACTTCGTCCGCGTGGATTGAGGTTTTTCGGTTCCCGCGGGAACTTTTTAATTTTCCGGGATAAAAAGTAGCCTATGTGCTATTCCAGACTATAATCTATAATATCTGTGCCAAATTTCATCCAGATCCGTTCAGCTGTTGGAGCGTGATTGAGTAACAAACATCCATACATCTATACTACCTATACATCCATACATCCATCCAAACTTTCGCAATTTATAATATTATATATATATATATTATATTTAATATTAGTATGCAAGCAATGTATGCAATATTATATATATATATATATATATATATATATATATATATATATATATATATATATATATATATTATATTTAATATTAGTATGCAAGTATGGATTGATTGTATGTATGGATTGTATTTAATATTAGTATGCAAGTATGGATTGTATGTGGTAAGATATCTCTTTGTCTTGTTGAAGTTAGTTTATAGTTGTTGATGCTTTATATTTTTAACTAGTGTTACAGCATTTATGCATATATGCGAGTATTCACGCTGCTGCACGCCTGTGCTTCATTAATTTATATAAGAGCCTGCAGGACGCCCTTGTGTCATAATATACACTCGTTAGGGCGGCACATAGCGTGTCTAGCACTCTCACCTTTTCTGCTGAATGTTACAGAATTATTCCGCGTCTTTCATAATTAAAATAGTGTAAACTTTGCCTTTTACTATAATATATAGGCGGGTATAAAATACTTTTGAAATAGGTACAATTTCGGTGAGAGGTGATAACTGATAGCGTAGTAGCTAATTCAGACGTCGCGTTTTCCTCCTATTTAGATAATCGGCTGTTCGATCCTCGAGCACGTAGGTGACGTAGGTACCCCTAACTTTTTCGAGTGCGTTTTAAGACCACCCCTATGTCGTCGACGTTCCATCCACACGTACGAAACGCTTTGCGTCTTCATTCCTCATTCGCATGGCTAGGGTCTGGAACACTCTAACCTAAAACTGTGTTTCCCACCAATTACAATCCGGGTATCTTTAAATCAAGAGTGAATTAGGCATCTTCTAGGCAAGCGTATCCCATCTTAGGCCGCATAATCACTTTCCATCAGGTGTGATGTGATGCATGCACGCATTATGTATAAAAACAAAAACAAAAAAAAAAGTGTAGGAAAACCTGTGCCACTCAGGATATGTCAGGACTCTATCGCCGGTTGAGAAAACAGATTCTAATAATCAATTAACACTTGCCTTTATCCCCTTCTTCATTTTCTCCCTAGCGTTAAGGTTGTCTGGAAGAGATCGCTATTTAGCGATAAGACCGCCTTATTGTACCTACTCATTGTTGTTTTCTGATTTGTAACGTGTTTTATTGTATATATCTGTGGTGTACAATAAAGTATATAATAATCTACTAATGTCTGCCCTCGATTGCCCATAGGGCAATAATGCTATAAACTGATATCGGGGGGCACGGCAATGTCTCCGCTATGTCGAACTATGCTTTTTTGTGTTTTACAAGAAATTTTAAAAATGGAATCCAGTGCGCGTTTCCTTTTGTTCAATCACACGTAGTTAATCCTGGGAAAACAAAGAGTACCACGTAAACGTAGTGCCATAATTAAAACGGCAAAAGGTATTTAATTAAAATCAATAGTAGTTTTAATAGCCCCTGAATCACCATACATCATCGCGTGCTGAAATCATGTGTTCATAAATTAAGGGTAAACGACCCATATTCGCGGCTTATCAGCGTATCCCAGCTAGCGGAATAACTGCCGTGCGAGTGGTTTAATTGCATTTTATGTAACACAGACACCAGTTAAGTGTTTAAATTCAATTAATCTTTACGCATTAATAGCTGTCCTGAGCTGCCCATTATTTAAAAGCTCTGTTTAATGGACATATTATATTTTATATTCATTACTTGGTTCTCATATACTACTTTATACCTATAGTACTTATATTTACATTTAGTACTTTGTAGTATAATAATATTATATACTATAACAATAGCACCTACAGTGGGAATTTCGAAAAATCTGGCCATATTCCTTGTTTTCTTATAAAGAAATGCATAATTTTAGCTTGTTAGTGAGTCAGGCCTTTTTTTTATTGTATAATGGGCTGGTTTATACATTTCGCTTAGAATCAGCTGGGCTGGGAATCCTAAATGCCTTTAATTTTCGTAAGCTATTTTACTAAGTAAGTATTTTCATTCAAAATAAAGTTGCAATTGTCTTTAAACTTTTTGCAAACATGATCCTTTTCCTGAGAGCTTTTTTGTAAGTTTAATTTTTTGTTAACTTTAAGCTCGATTTTATTAGGTACTTAGCTTGTTTCAAATTGATTGTTAAAATAAAAACGTAGGTCAAAGAAACCTTCTTAGATACGTACGCCTGTAGGTATATGTAATCGTTTTCGCAATCTTCCCAGTAGGTATGTATTTTCTTTCACAGCGTGACAAAGGCTGGGCTACCCGAGGGTTGTTAGAATCAGCTGACTCCGGAACACTACAACGGCTCTAGTGTTTGTACATGCCCTTGACTTGTCGCTTGCATTAATTTCGCAACCCTTTACCCTATGGCATTTTTGATGCAAGTTCAGTGAGCAATTTTCACGTACCCACCTACCGAAAGTAATTGAATATTAAATGACTGGAATTGAAAAAGCCTTGAAATTGGCAAGTCGTTGCCTGTGTGACACTTAGACTTTACAAGTTTACATCGTTTTTAGGGTTCCGTACCCAAAGGGTAAAAACGGGACCCTATTACTAAGACTCTGCTGTCTGTCTGTCTGTCTGTCTGTCTGTCTGTCTGTCTGTCTGTCTGTCTGTCTGTCTCCAGGCTGTATCTCATAAACCGTGATAGCTAGAAAGCTGAAATTTTCACAAATGATGTATTTCCGTTGCCGCTATAACAACAAATACTAAAAATTAAAAAAATATAATTATTAAGGGGGGTCCCCATACAATAAACGTGTTTTTTTCGTATTTTTTTGCTCAATATTAAAAACGGTAACAGGTAGACGGTTCAAATTTTCACAGAATATTAACTTGTATATTACCTTTCAAAATAAATAATTAAATATCAATAAAGTAAATATTAAAGGGGGGCTCCCATACAACAAACGTAATTTTTATTTTTAATACCTACGTCATAAATCGTAAAACTTACTACAGGTTTGTACGGAACCCTCGGTGCGCGAGTCCGACTCGCACTTGGCCGGTTTTTTTTTACATAATTTACTAGCTATACCTAATATTAGCCAGGCCTTGCATTAAAAACGACTCGCAAGCTGCCGGTACGTAAATGGCACTATGTTAGGAACTTTTCCGCAAGTTTCAACAGTATCTGTACAAAGATTTAAATCTATCCGTTGAATGGTGTAACAAACAAAGGTACATACATTTCTACATAGGTAATATATTATGTACTTTTGGGCAAAGTCGTCTTCTTCATCGGGTAACAACTAACAAGTTATCCAAAAAAAACAAGTAACATATTTCAATCGTAGGATATTTTTATTATCATAGTATTGAATCTTACCTGGTTCTTATAACTCGCCATATTAATCTCCTCCCATTCTTCGTCGTAGCCCCGCGAAAAATTCCACAGGTTCACGAAATGCGACACAGAATGTATGACTGCAACAAAATTACCGACTTATAAAATGATAAAATGCTACAATGGTATTGATAACAGCTAATAGAGGAAAATATTTTTTCGCCTTTTCTTGCTTTATTTATAAAAAATACAAAAACTATGATCTACATTTTGTACCTACTTTTGGTGTGTCAGTGTGGTGGTGGTAGTGGTATTTTAGGTGTACCACCTTAATTTATTAAGGGATTTATTAAGTCGGTATAAAAAATCGGTATGCGGAAGGACGTGGGAACCCACCGCATTATTATCCCAAGAAAACTCCTACCATTATGTGATTAATGGAAAGGGTTCACGACCCTCAGTAATGAGGAGTAAGACCTATCACATAATTTGCGCAGTATGTTACGATCATGATACTATCGCGAAGAAAATTGTACCTATCTACACGAAATTATGGACCATACTCGAGCTTTTTATTTAATATTGTAGATAAAAAAGCAATAAAAAAAGCGTAGACATTATCGCAATAATTGGTTTCAGCTTAGCAATTTAAAAAATGCACTTTGATTTATATGTTTTTTGAACTGTAATTTTTATATGCTTGGAACACGCAAACATGCAAGCCCAACAAACAACAATTGATCGAAATCAAATCCATTGAATTTGTAGCTATTTGCGTAGGTAGGGTAGTATAGGCTAGGTTAGCTATGTTAGATAATATAATTAAAGTATATAAACTTATAGTCTGCAAAAAAAAAATCTCGGGTTTGATAAATAATTAATAGTTCAAAAAAAAATTAAAGTAAATAGGCGAGTTAAAAGTCTTTATAACTTTCATTTTCTTGCATTAAGGAAACTGATAGAAGTTGGAAATCAAGGTGTTGGTATGGCGACCCCACACCGGAAAACGCACTACGCAGCGTTGAAAGACTATCACCACCAGTAAGGACGTAGGTATCCTAGCTCTATGATCACTACAGATTCAGGCAGTTTTGGCAAAAAGTTGTAAAATATCTTGCCAAAACTGCTTTATTTTTCTTTGGTTCATCTAACAGGTACTAGAATACTAATACTAATATACTAATCTATACTAATATTAAAAAGAGGTAAAGTTTGTGAGTTTGTGAGTTTGTCTGGATCTACTGAACCGATTTTGAAAATTCTGGCACCAAGCCATAAGAAAGCCACATTATTTGTGAGTGTCATAGGCTATATGTATATTAACCCGAAAAATTAGGGAAAACTCCCTAATTTTCGAGGGAATTTAAAAAACATGTCGCGGGTATCTGCTAGTCTATACTATAATATCATAAAGAGGTAAAGTTTGTGAATTTGTGAGGTTGTAGGGGGCAGGTAATATCTGGATCTACTGCCCCCCTAGCATGGGCCGAGACAATTTTCTCCCCGAGGAAAGGATAAATATTTTAGTCCTAAATAAATAAATAAAAACGCTAAATAACGGTGGATAAATAGTCCCCCGAGTCCCCGTGAAATGTCAAACGGGGATAAACTTCTCCTCTCCCCTGTTGCCGTGCTCTGTGAAGTGGATAAGTTAATTATATTATCTCTTGTCAGTGGATAAAATCGGGGGATAATTTTTTTATCTCCGTCCCATGCTAGCCCTCTGAACCAGAGATTACCTACCCCCAATATAACCCCCATAAATACCAATTCACAATGAGAAGTCTAGTGAAGGAGCCTATATCACTTTGTTGCTACATTTCTAATATCCTTTCTGAGATCTCACAACCCTTCTAAGAAGTTTTCTTACAAAACAAGAAGCACAAGCCGCTCTCTACGCGTAGATCTCTAACGCACTAATGTCGCAACTTGGAACGGTGTCGCGTCATTAACCTCGTCTGAAGCCCGCTGAAGGGCATAATGGTGCAGCGAGGGCCGTTTAGGCACTAAGCTCTTTGAGAAGCTTGCTAGATGCTGCTAATTTACGCTTTATACCAAAAGAACCGAAAGTATGAAGTCTTGTATGAAATAATTCGTCCAAGTACGAACTTGAAGAACGGATTTTTGACTTTCAAAACAAGATGAAGGTGAAACTGAAACCAAACTTCTTTAGTACGACTCACAGAACACATAACCTCTTATTATATGTTCTGTGGTACGACTGTACTAATAAAAAATTCCCTCTACGGCCACATTAATCTACACCTAGATAATAAAGCGACGAATATTATAGGACCAATGATATTCTATATTAAGTATATTGGATCCGTTTTCGAAGTGATCTATACTATAATATTATAAATGCGAAAGTGTGTCTGTCTGTCGCAGGCATCATCTAGTAAATAGGTAGGTATATTACAAAAGAATATCTTTCGTTTTCCTAGTTTAGAAAGTAGCTTGAGCGGCACACTTTGTATGGTCGATGGGTCTACTCTATCTCTTTGGGCGGAAACGTGTACTCAGAAAGGAGGCCGCTTCCATAGCAAAGAGCAACGGCGAACTTCCATACATCAATATTATTGAGAAAAAATAAATAAGGTACACGTGTAAAAAAAATAAGTTTTTATAAGCGTCGAATATGAAGCTCACAGCAGCTAGATTTTTTTTTTATGAGCCTATACAAAAAAGATATTTCGTTTTAAAGTTTTGTAGGTTATGTGGTAATGTCACTTCTAAAAATGACAACCGGAAGAAAGCCCATAGAAAAGCAGTCGTAATTCCTTCTTCCATGAGAAAGCCACAAAAACAAAGACAGATGACAATGAGATTATTAAATAATGTATGCAAGAAATTTGACATAAATAATATAAAATACACTAAAAAAAAGAGCAATACTAATAATTATGCAAACATTAATCAGACGAAATAATTACAATTTTTAAAACGATACAAAATAATTTACTAATTCAGATTTATTCTAGCTACCTACTAGGTAGATTATACATAAAATGCTAACACTAAACTGAGAAACGGGAACTAAATAATCAAAAAAAAATCCCTAAATTTTGTTTTTTTTGCCTAGGTTCAATTAATTATGGTGAATACTTGATAAAATTTAAAAAAATAAGCAAATTACTTTCGTCTTTACCTTACTTTTGTACAACCAAGATTTAGTAAATGTGGTCAATAATAACTTCGCCGTTGCTCTTTGTGTTCGAATTATGATTTATAATCTCTCCGAACATCATTTTGAAAAAAATCTTTATTTTTATTGTGTTTTGTTTGTGACTTTACTTACTTTATTTCTGTCTTACTTAATAATACAAACCTGCAAAAAACACCAGCGTAATAGCAACAGTCATGTGGAAGCTCTTCGCTCTCTCCAGCCAGAAGAAGAATAGCCCAGGGCACAGTTTAGACATGGCTCGATACAGCAGCTGGTTCAGCTTCTTACATAACGGCACCAGTACTAAAGCACAGCACAGGTTTAGAACCGTCGCTGTGCCGCGCGACACGCAGAGACCTAGCTGTAAGACAAATAAAACTTTAAAGGCTGAGTTGCACGAAAAAAAATTAAAATTTAAGTGGCGATCAAACTAATTTCATAACCGCGTGCCTTCTTCAAAACCAAGTTTGGCGGTCATCACGCGAAAATCTTCTTTATTTTGAGCCGGATCTTTTATCCTTAGATAGCTAAGCCCTGTCCACACTCCACCCCCTTATATCGTCAAACCACTGGCGCCTTTGGCGACCTGGAGCTCCTGCAATCCTTTCGTCCAAAACTAGTCTTGGTAGTGAGAATCGCAGATGTCCGAAGAAAGCCTAACTACTATACTAACGCTGAGTT
The DNA here is from genome assembly GCA_917051295.2 of Erebia ligea. Taxonomy (NCBI): domain Eukaryota; kingdom Metazoa; phylum Arthropoda; class Insecta; order Lepidoptera; family Nymphalidae; genus Erebia; species Erebia ligea. Next base: position 16,780,842 of record OU785223.1, read on the forward strand.
GCACGGAACTATTTTAAAAATTTAAGTGTTGATTAAACTAATTTAATCACAAGACTCCATACGATTCTTTCGATTAAATTAGTCTAAGTACCACTTAAATTTTTGTATTTGTTTCGTGCAACTCAGCGTAAGCCAAACTAATTTAATCACCACTTAAATTTCATACAATTCTTGCTATTAAATTAGTTAAACTTTTGGATTTGTTTCTTGCAACTGAGCGTTAGTGACATAAATAATATATATTGTGTTCGATTGCAATCACACCAAATAATAGCAGGCAGCCTGATACGAAGTGGGCCTGCCACTCTTTTTTTAAAGATGCCTACAAAAATAAACATGGCAAAAAAGGAAGCTGAATGGGCGTACAATATTCTAGCAGAAGAAGCGTCAAGCGAATCGCTCCAGGCGGTGTAATCGGCTGGTTAAAGGCTCGAATAGTCTTGTACAGGAGTGATACTTCGACTATATAGTGCACAACTAGATACTCAAACTACCATTACTTATTACATTATTGAGCAACAATTTAAAAACAAAATAAAGCCTGATTAAGCACCTTAATAAACTTACCCCTAACATTCGCCGTAAGTAGTAAAATTGGCGGCCAGTTAAATAAAATATAAAAGATTTGTAAAAAATATATAAAACTAATGAGATCCATGATATCTGAAACAATGAAAATATTCAGTTAAAATTATGAGTCGTCATGTGCTCTACAAGCTAGAAAGAGAATTAAGAGTGATTTTGTTATTAGGCTAGATCACTTGGATGCTCATTGACTGTACATCAACAACTTCACGATGATTTCAGTAGTCGATCAATGATAGAAAGGCATGTGAGTCGAGACAGCTTCTCCACTAACAATATAACTTGCAGCAGCTAGCTCTAGCAGTTTAAATTAAATTAAATCAAGTTAATTTTTGCAAATTTAGCAAGCCAAAAATTGCAGAAATTGATATGACACTTAACAGCTGACAATAAAACCACTAACCGCTAGCATTAGTTAGTGGAAATTGAGCATTATGTATGAGTGTACAAAGAATAATATTTTAGCATTAAGTATGATTTAGTGTACAAAGAATAATATTTGACGCATCGATGATTTCGTAGAAGTGAATTATGTCCACAGTATTTATATTTAGCACACACAAGGTTGATATTGGGACATTGTAAATTGTACCGTTAACTGATAGGTAAATATAGCGCGATATAGTTATACTTGTGACTCAGATTTCATTAACTATTGAACGTTCCACGATGCTGTTAACCTTAAAATAGGATTGGCCTTTATTGTTCGACCGTGAAATATGAAAATAATGAAAATTTGCATTGTTTGTGCAGCGAGACCATGATATAGTCCTAGTTGGTTGAAATATATAAAACAAAGAGTTACAACTCGCAAGTTCCAATCTCGACATCAAAAAACACCTATTTTTTGCTTTAAAAAGTTCTTCGTATGTTTACAGTGATTGTTTATAGTTAAATATCCGAAAAGCAGTTTGAAGTTTTAAAGTGTTGCAATAAATATGCCAGCTAGCACTGAAAAAGTGTTGATGCGCTATAACGTATCAACAGTTTTTCACGTAGGTACCTACGTAAAAGTACGTCAGTTGGTACTTGGTAGGTATGTAATTTAAAACGGGAAAACGGCTGTATATTGTAAACAATAGGTACAAAGACGGATGACTGTTGAAAATAGATAGACAAGAAAACTTATGAACCTAATGCGATAAACATTTTACGAACTCTACTAAATAAAATGTTTTATTTTTATTTATAGACTAGCGCTTAGATGCAATCAGACTTGCTGGAAGTAGTGATGCAGGCTAAGGTGGAGCGCGCTTGCCTAGAAGAGGCCTATTAACTCTTGATCTGAAGATACCAATTCAAAATTCAAAATTCAAAATGTTTTTTATTCAAATAAGCTTTTACAAGCGCTTTTGAATCGTTATAATATGAATCTACCGCTGGTTCGGAATGCCATTCCTACCGAGAAGAGCCAGCAAGAAACTCGGTGGTTGCTCTTTTCCATCAAAACTTACAATCATCATAATGATACAAGTAACTGCAGTCCCACGCATAGCTGGAGCGAATCAAATCCACGCTTTTTTTTTTTTTTATCATTTACGTACCTAATCTTCGATTACGAGCATACAACATTCAATACACGCCAAGACTGGCAGACAGAGGCAGCCCCATTTCCGACGGTGGCACCCGTTCACGAGCATGACGCATGATCCAGCCATTGCTTCGCTCAACCATATTTGAGGGAACGTAACAACCCGCACCACACGACACCACCACAGAAACGTTAAAGAGAGTGTGACATACCCGACTACCCATATCAAGGCATAGAATTGAATACTGTTTAAGGGTGCAAATCGCCACCTATCGGTATCATAGAAATGCTCTTTTGTCATCTACGTAATCTTCCACAGTATAATAAGCTTTTTTCAAAAGCATACTTTTAATGGATTTCTTAAACTTGTGTAAAGGCAAGTTTAAAATAGATTGTGGAATTTTGTTATAAAATAGAATGCTCATTCCCACGAACGACCTTCGGACTTTTTTGAGGCGGAGCGATGGAGTCATGAGCTTATGGCAGTTTCTAGTTGGCCTATCGTGCAGATCGCAAATTCTTTTGTAATTCTGGAGGCGCTGTTTCACAAAGATTAAATTACTGTAAATGTATTGCGAGGCTACTGTAAGAATACCTATTTCCTTGAATTTCTCTCTAAGGGATTCGCGCGGTTTTAAATTATAAATTGCACGTATTGCCCTTTTTTGTAATACAAAAATTTTTTGAATATCTGCTGCTTTACCCCATAGCAAGATTCCGTAAGACATAATACTATGAAAGTAAGCAAAATATACAATTTTTGCAGTTTCTACGTCAGTAAATTGTCGAATCTTTCTAACAGCGTAAGCAGCAGAGCTGAGTTTGCCAGCCAGAGTTGATATATGGGTGCCCCATTGAAGCTTTGAATCTAAGGTCACCCCCAGGAACACAGTGGTCTGTTCTATTTTTAAAATATCATTATTTACAGTTAAATTCATGTTTCCTGTGGACTTGGTATTTGGCAATACGAATTCAATACACTTGGTTTTCTTTGCATTTAAAAGTAAATTATTTACAGTAAACCAGTTAGTGACTTGAGAAATTGCATTATTTACGTCGTCATAATTGACCTTATTTCTATCGACTTTAAAAATCAAGGACGTATCGTCAGCAAATAGCACAATATCACAAGTGTTTTGGACGTAATATGGTAAATCATTTATATACACCAAGAACATGAAGGGACCCAGAATGGAGCCTTGAGGAACACCCATTAGTGAGGCTGAAGGAACACCCATTAGTGAGGCTGATATATATATGATGGCAATATTATAATATGTTAGCCTAGTAAACGACTACGAATTATTTTAGTGCTATTGCTAAGCCAAATAGAAGCAGACTAGGTAGATAGATACCTACGTTGCAAGGTTACTCTGTTACTCATGATATTCCGTGTTTATTTAAAAACATTCGGTCGAGCCACACGAATTAAGAATGTTACAAAAAAAATAAAACAAACAGAAGTCTATTTTTGTTTAGACGATGAAATCAGAAATATTCAAGATGTTAAAATTTAGGCAAGCTAACCTTTTTAGCATTGAGAATCAAGAGAGAATCCTGATTCCAAACTTTCAGAGCTTTTATTGTATCCTAAAACCCAGTTTACCTACTAGGTACAAGTTTAATCATTGAAACGGCTAAGGTGATACAAACATACGTAGGTACTAGGTACCCTACAACTTTAAGTAGAGTGAGTTAACTAATGACTCTACAAAATCTGGTTATTGTAGCCAAAAAATTTCAAGTATGTACTTGACACGGACTAGTTTCTTACTTTCCACAGAGAAAAGGATTCATTAACATCCCCAGCCTCGAAAAGGACATGATTCCTTGCAACGACACGACATGCGTCGGAAATGTAAACTGGCACAGCTAGACACTTCAGAGCAGACGCTATTCAACCCCTGTGCGTACTGTCTGTCTGTTCACCATCTCTATACAACGCCTTTGACAACCCGTGTCTATTGAACACTAGCCATCTATTGAAAGCGATAGAACACCTGAACAGAGCCGATGAAGCACGGAGATGGTCCCGCATTAATTTATGGATGTCGAACGCATTATCGGCTTCTCATTTGCATGTGATTGTGATGAGCTCATGACAGCTTCCGTGCCTGTAATCTGTTACGCTCGGACGAATTAAGGTGCGTTCTATTGAATGCATCAATTTAAATTAAAGTAAGGCCACGATTACACTCGTAAATTTAACTCACGTTAGTCGCATGAGTATTTAACTTATGATAGGTATATACAGTCTTGTAAGTCAAGTATTGTATGCAAATGTTAGTTAAGTAAATTACTTACGGACGCTACATACGTAAAAACTTAGTAGTTAATAGTGGCCTAGACTCTAGATTTTTCAAACTTTTTTAAGATTCAGATTTCGCCCTGCTCTACATGAAATTCGCGGTTATGAACCAGTTAGGTACGAAGTTTTTGGGGTACAGATTTTAGATCTATTTATAGGTATATTTATTGGATAGAAGCAGGCGTTTCTTTGCGGAAGTCCATGATTATGAAGGAACTTGAAATTTAATTTGCTATAATCCGCAACAATAGGCAAATATATGTGGTAAGTACAGTGTATCTTGCAAGCTGCAAGTGCAAGATACACTGTACCACATATATTTGCCTATTGTTGCGGATTATAGCAAATTAAATTTCAAGTTCCTTCATAGACCTATATTTACCTACTCATTTTATAATTTCTAGTCAACCTTAGTCGGGATGATGGCAAGAGACCTGATGGATTGACGCTGGTTCCCTGGGAACGGGGACGGGCGCTAATGTGGGACGCAACATGCGTAGACACATTGGCCCCGTGTCATATCAGGGAGACAGCATCAAGGCCGGGAGCCGCAGCAGAAAAGGCTGAAACCGGCAAGCGGCGGAAGTATGCCTCTCTCATAGAGAGTTACATATTTGTTCCGTTTGCCGTGGAGACCCTGGGGCCGTGGAGTCTTAGTGCCAAAAATTTTTTGCGAGATATTTCACCGCGGTTGATTGCCTCATCTGGTGACAGAAGGGCTGGCTCATTTTTTGCGCAAAGGATCAGCCTGGCTGTCCAGCGCGGAAATGCAGCCAGCATTCTCGCCACCATTCCACGTGGGCATGATTTATATAGTAGTTAGGTTAGGCTAGCTAGCTTTAACTTCTATTGTATTGATTTCAATAAAAAAAAAAAAAAAAAAAAAAAAAGTCAACCTATTCCATTTAAGTTAAACTAGTAAACTACTTTAAAGTTCAAACGCTTTTTAAGGAAGTTATCTATGACACCCTGAAAAATGGTTTTAGGTCAAAACTGTAAGCACGCACGGAAAAGTCTTCCTTTGAAAAGGCTTCTTCAAATTTTAATACGTCGACGAGCTATGAAACTACCTACTAACTATTTATTTAGAATACTAGACAATTTTCTTATTATTTTATTCGAACGGTTCTACTAACGTCCCATCCGCTTAACCGATAATGAAGAAATTCACCTACAGCGATATCTCACATCTCGGAGACAGGCATATACAACATTTATGCTGATATATCAAAGAGAATCCCTAACAAGAGTAGACTTATTTATCGAGCTCTGTGCCTAGCAAATTTCGTCAAAGTCGGTTTAGCGGATGGGCCGTGAAAAATTACAGGCAGACACGCTTATTATTTCTCTAACATGATATTAATTACAAACTTACAACTTCAACCCCTTAGGGGTGAATTTTCTCAAAACCGTTTCTTAGCTGATGTCTACAGTCTACACTCTACACCATAGAAAGAACCTACCTTCCAAACAAGTCTGTAAGCTTTATAGTTCCTGATATATCGTGATTAGTCAGTCAGTCAGTCAGTCAGTGAGTGAATGAGTGGTATTTCGCTTTTATATATATATATATATATATAGATAATTAAATAAAAAATTTAGAAGTGAGATTTAGTAATATATACGGCGGGATTTTTTACTGGCTCTTCGTTAGTAGAATTTTCTTTCCGAATTGGTGGAATAGTGCTGACATAATACCATCAGTGACACAGCTACAGTTGTCCTACATTAATTAATTACATTAATAGTATTTAGTAGTCAATAGCCGAGGTCGTGACCGCTCAAGAATCTCAGTCAGCATGTAACTTTAGATAAGTAGGTATTTACACATACTTCGCCTGGAATCTCGTTGTTCCACGCGTCTAATAAGTTTTTCATTACTCATACACGGAAAGTAGGTTTGAAGTTGCCTGAGAAGCGGGTTGAAAGTAATACTTTTCAGCCCTAGGGAGAATCGTTTTCAACTGAATTTTTATTGGAGTTCAAATGAAACACGACTTTTTATTTTTTTTTTTTTTTTTTATTTTTTTTAATACCCCGAGTGCATCCATAGACAAGAAGAAAGATAGACTTTATTCATAAAGTAAAGACAACTGATTCATAGACTTTTTATTTTGACTTTCCTTATATTCGTAATGAAAAGCACAGTGTTTACCTCGGGATGAAAGACTTATTTAGTCCCTCGAACTATAGGCCCCCTCGCTACGCTCGGGCGCCAAACCCCGTCTCGGGACTAAATAAGTTACTTTCATCCCTAGGGTAACAATGTACTATTATTACATCATCATCTTCATCTTCATTTAAATTTTCAACCCATCGCCCACAGTATTGAAAAATATTATGAAATTTAAAAAAAAACATATCTACATTTGAAGCTTACAAAGGTGCTACAAAATAAATAGTAGCAGATAGTACCTACGGGAAAAAAACTCCATCGCCCACTACGGGGGCCATACTGCCAACGATACCTATGTAATATTACTAATTTTGACAGTTTGACGTCACGTACCTTGACGTTCTTAAAATAAGGATTATAATTCTAAAACACGAAAGTCATCAATAATGAAACAATATGGCTTAAAGCGTTTACAGTATGGCCCCTGAGCACGAGTCTCCTCTTAAGAATGAGAAGGGTTTAACCATGGTTCACCACGCGGGCCGTCCCGATTGGTAGATTACAAACATCTTTGAGATCATTATATGAAGAACTCAATGTCTCAGGTTTCCTTCGCCGTTATAGCAAGTGATGTTTTTAATTGCTTAAAAGGCACGCAACTGAGAAAAGTTTTTTTCTTTTATCCACTACAAGTTGCAGGTGCGTGCCCGAGTATCGAACCCCGCGACCACCCGAACAGGAAGCCGATCGTCTGCACCACTAGGCTATCTCCGCCCATTTCATTATTTCTTTAAAATTGACGAAAAGAGAGAGGAGAAAGAGAGGAGGTTTTCAGGTCCCCGCGGGAACTATCTATTTTCCGGGAGAAAATGTAGCCTATGTATTAATTCCATAAGGTATTTCCATTCCTTTTGGCAATACTTAATTAAATAATTACAAATCGGTTTAATTGTTTCGGCGTGAACAAACATCCAAACTCACAAACATCCAAACTTTATTATACCTATTAGTGGGATAGTATAGAAGGACAGCGGTGATAACCTAGTAGTTTAGACGCCCAGTTCCTATTCAGGATGGTCAGGGGTTCCATTCGTCGGGCTTTTCGGAGTTATGGGAAAACATGTACCTACACGGAATAACCGGGGAACCCACCGCATCATTATCCTAAGAAAACCCCTAGCATTATATTGTGATTAATGGAAAGGGGTCACGACCCTCATCAATGAGGAATACGACGCAAAGAGAGAGGAAAACATCGTGAGCAAACCTGCATGTGAGTGTGAAAATGGTAAACGTCTTCTGCAGGAAGAAGTTAATATTTTTTTTACAATAGTCCACCAGGACTGCCATGCCCCTAACAGGTAAGCCCGCTGCCATCTTAGACTGCATCATCACTTTAAACCATCAGGTGAGATCGCAGTCAAGGGCTAACTTTTAGTGTATTAAAAAAAAAAAATTAATCAAATGTTTTATTTTCCTTTTTATTATAATTCTAATATCTCATGCACAAAGCTTATCAAAAGTTCATAACAAATCGGTTTACGGGAATACAGATTCTTAATAAACATAACGTTCTCAAAGGTGTGTGAAGTCTGCCAATTCGTACTTGGCCAGCGTGGTGGACAGTGGGCTGTGGCCAAACATTTCTCATCTTAGAAGAGATTCGTGCTCAGTAGTTAGCCGGCTGAAAGGCTAAAGATGGGTTGAAGTGGTGATGACTGATGGTGATGATGAGCTATAACCTAGGTATGTGTTACCACGTAAGATATTTATGCGAAAGTGTGCCTGTCTGTCTGCTACACTTTCACGGCCCATCTATTCAACCGGTTCTGATGAAATTTGGTATAGCGGTAGGTTACATCCCGAGGAAGGACATGGGCTACTTTTTATCCCAGAAAATTAAGGAGTGTCCCCCAGAAACAAAAAAACTTAATCCACGCGGACGAAGTCGCGGGCATCATCTAGTTGAATAAATAAATATTGATTGATTTATCCTATTATCACCATCACGTCCATACTTTGATTTTGACTTTACTGGGCTGGACTGGGCTATTTAACTAAGTATCTGTTCAGATTAATGATAATTAATTATTACTTATTATGAATTGTGAAGGTGACTCTGTCAGTGTGTCTGCTACGTTTTCACGGTTCATCTTTTGAACCGATTTTGACGAAATTAAATTGAGCTGTAACTAATTACCTACTTAATTATGCTTAGCTGCAATATTAATAAATAAAACCGGCCAAGTGCGAGTCGGACTCGCGCACCGAGGGTTCCGTACAAACCTGTAGTAAGTTTTACGATTAATGAATTTAATGAACCGCAAAACTAACTTTGTTTGTAGAGGTTTATTGTTAATATCAAAAAAACTATGCTAGTTAGAGCGTTGGCTTTATTTTTCCTGTAAAATATACATAAGCTTCTATTGACCATAATTATTTCAGATTTTTCAATTTGTAAACTTCGGAGATCCTTGTCTTTTGCCCGATAAATCAAAAACTATTACGCATAAAAATAGATAAAAATCTGTTTTAGAATGTAGAAGTATAGCCCTTTCATATGATATCCCACTCAGTATAGTTCTCATACTTTGAAATTTCAAACCCCCGATTTTTCCCCTTTTTTAATTAAACTAAAAATAATTTTCCATTTTTATTTATTTTAATGATGTAAGGCCACTATTATACACAACTATTCAAAATTTCATGTCGATAGCTTTAATAGTTACTGAAATAATCGACTGTGACAGACGGACGGAGAAAGTCGCACCATAAGGGTTCCATTTTTACCATTTTGGTACGGAACCCTAAAAAAGACAGCACGATATATATATATATATATATATATATATATATATATATATAGTATATATATACCTATATATATATATATAGTATAGTATAGTATAATAAAATAATAATATAAGTATAATATAATAAGTATAATATATAAGTATAATAATATAATATATAAGTATAATATAATATATAAGTATAATATATAAGTATAATATAATATAGTATAGTATAGTATTTATATATACCTATATATATATATATATAGTATATATATATATATAGGTATATCTACACTTCACAAGTCAAAAGCACTAGTTAGCGACTTTGTACTTGGCAAAAAATTAACTTAAGGCTCACAAACTAAAGACATTCCTGCCATGCCCATGCCTTCTTTTCAAAAGAGAATGCAACAAGACTGAATAAAACAGTGATTCACTCGCAACCTGCACTCTACACAAGTCAAGACGTGAATGACTAACTTTATAAATAATTTATCATACGTTGCTAGTTTATTGAACAGACGCGAATTTTAGCTGAAGCTGTGACGTGATGTATGTTAAGCAATGCAAAACTATCACTAAGATTTTAGAACAAAGTTGACATCACCCGGTGTTTCTTGGAAGTGGAACTTGTAACCAAAGGGCACGCAAGCGATTTCATGCTTGAAATTAACAGGAAACTTAATGTTAGGTCTAAACTTAATGTTAGGTCTTAGGTTGTTTTACGTTTTATTAATTATGATTAAAAATATTTTATTAATTTAATGATTTAAAAATATTTCCTGAATAGTCACCTTAATCCACGCGGACGAAGTCACGGGCATCATCATCATAAAAATTTAAATTATGAATAGAAAAATAAAAAATAAATACTTACCAAATAAATACGTCTTCTTAGAAACACAGAAAAATCGCTTAAATAACGCGCCATAATACTTAGGATATTTTTAAAAAATTAATTAGAAGTTAGATAAGTATCTATTTTTAACATAATAAAAAGCCGACAGTTAAAAAATCGATCGCATTTTTAACTTTTAGGTGTTTTTGCAGCGTTCAGGAACATTTTTCCCGCTATTTGTTTTCTGTTTTTTTTTTTCAGGTCGAGTTATACCCAGCCTGAACCATGTTAATGATTATAACGAGATATGTTAGCGGGAAGGACGCGAGCGTATGACTGCCGCCGTGCAGCGTGCACACGGAGAATTCTGAATAGGCTGAGATTTGTTAGGTCATCGCTTTACTCCCTGTGATTATAGAGTACCTACCTATAATTTCAGTTATCAGGTATCAAATATCAAAATCCTATTAAAATTCTTTAGCCGACCATGGCCCATGATAATCTTCTAAGAAACTTATCAGATTGCTCAAACTTTCGCCCTTCTTCCTTCCTAAGGTTACTTAAAACTAGGTACCTAACTCCTTTGATTGGTAATTATTAAAATCACCAATCTAGTCCTATTAATAGTAAGTAGGTATTATTGCTGAGGGTCGTAATGGCTTTTCAGATTTCTCAGCGAAAAATCTAACATTTTAATACATACCTAGGTAGGTATAATTAATGAAACAATAAACACATACATAAACCTAAAAAACCATAGGTACTAATATTATAAATGCGAAAGTGTGTTTGTTTGTTGGTTTGTCGGTTTATTGGTTTGTCCTTCAATCACGGCATACGAAGCAACGGATCGACGTGATTTTTGGCATAGGTATAGTTGAGGACCTGTTGACTGCGATCTCGCCTGATGGTAAGTGATGATGCTAAGATGGTAGGGGCTAACCTGTTAGGGGTATGACCACAGATCAGAGAATCCTTGATTCTCTGATCTGTGGGTACCTATGACAGTTTAGTTATATACTTAGTCGGTTTCTACACGGTATCGTACCGGAACGCTAAATCGCTTGGCTTTAAGTCTTTGCCGGTAGGGTGGTAACTAGCCACGGCCGAAGCCTCCCAGGCCAGACCAAAGATAAAATTCAGAAATTATAAATTCCCAAATTGACCCTGCCGGGAATCGATCCCGGGACCTCCCACGTTACGACAACGGCGCTCAACACTGCGCCAGGGAGGTCGTCAATCTGGTTAGTTTTTCATAGCACATGTTGTTCATAGCCGCGAAATCCACCATTTTTTTTTATTGTAACTTGTTCTTAATGATTAAATAAAAAAACCGGCCAAGTGCGAGTCGGACTCGCGCACCGAGGGTTCCGTACAAACATGTAGTACTTAAGTTTTAAATTATTTAAAAAAAAACTACTTACTAGATCTCGTTCAAACCAATTTTCGGTGGAAGTTTGCATGATAATGTACATCATATATTTTTTTTAGTTTTTAACCGACTTCAAAAAAAGGAGGAGGTTCTCAATTCGACTGTATTTTTTTTTTTATCATCTCTTATTTTAGAAGTTACAGGGGGGGACACACATTTTACCACTTTGGAAGTGTCTCTCGTGCAAACTATTCGGTTTAGAAAAAAATGATATTAGAAACCTCAATATCATTTTTGAAGACCTATCCATAGATACCCCACACGTATGGGTTTGATGAAAAAAAATTTTTTGAGTTTCAGTTCTAAGTATGGGGACCCCCAAAATTTATTATTTTTTTTCTATTTTTGTGTGAAAATCTTAATGCGGTTCACAGAATACATCTACTTACCAAGTTTCAACAGTATAGTTCTTATAGTTTCGGAAAAAAGTGTCTGTGACATACGGACGGACACACAGACAGACAGACAGACAGACAGACAGACAGACAGACATGACGAATCTATAAGGGTTCCGTTTTTGCCAAATTTGGCTACGGAACCCTAAAAACCCCCGCTCCAATATAATCAATCTTATCCGTATCTACTAGATAGGTATTTAAAGAAGTGCCGGTAGAAAACCGGTAAAATCCGTGCCAACCCTATATTGTTAGGCAATATTCTGTGCGCAAGTTTACTGTCAATGCCAATCCAATGTTACTTGTCACTTGTCAGCGTCAAGTCAACATTCAAAGGGTGCGTTCCGAAATACACTGAGAGCACTGAAAGTCCTCAGTAAAGAGCACTGCCAGTGCTCGCAGTGCTTATAACGGAACACACACAAACACAAACATCAACAAATCCACATTTTGGAATTTGATTAATGATTTGATTTTGCCCCGCTTTGTATTTAATTTCTATATTTTTCCTTGTAAAATCAAATAAAATGATATAGTTTTTAGTTAAGTACAATATTTAACGATTTCAACTATTTCGCGATGGATCCACCATCACCATGGAAAACTCCGAACGAAGTAATGCAACTGCACAAACTCAAAAAGCGAAAGAAAGCTTTACAGGCAAGTCTGGTCGTTATTTTAATTACTTTTTTACATGTTTAGAACATATAAAAGTGTTACTTTCGCTCCTAAATAATGCATGTCATAATAATCTAGATTAGTTTATTAACGTTCGAGTCTTTAAAGTATAACATAAACTTTTAAATTAGATAACCATATTCGCGGTTTATTTCAGGAGCGAATGCGCCAACCTGCTAGTTCAGTGACAGAAGAAAGTAGTAAAACACCAGTGGATTTAGACTTCTCAAGAATTCTCAATGGAGACAAGAGAAAGAACCCATTTTCAAAGTAATGTATCAGTAGCAAATAGGGCTTACTGTTGTATTCTCTAAAAGGCAAATATTGTAAGACCACTCCTTAAAAATTTCTAGAAAACCTCTAATATTGTATAGTAAAATTTCAGCTCACAAAAGTTGTGACTATCACATTGCTACAATCTCATTTGTAGAGATTGACTGAATTTATGGTACTTTTACTGTGATAATGCATTGTAGTCAATAGTGAAAGAGTGTCAGCCATCCAGAGGTGATTGGAATAATTGTTACATTGCTGCTATTATGTTACTGCTATCAATTAGCTGATTAGTGATCATAGTACAACATTAACATTGCTAAAATACATGTACCGGGTGTTTCCAACTGCATTGATTAATTAATACATTAATGGCTCAGGCCTCAGATGCAGAGTACCGGATAACAAACAAGTACTCGGCCCCAGAGGCATGCCTCACATTAGCACTACTCTCAAAGTTCTAAAAAATAAAGCCATGCTGTTCCTTTCTGTATGGAACATTGTGTAAGGGATGTCATCATAATTGAGCCAATAAAAAGCCAAGCCAATTAAATAAAAATGTAAAACTGAGCTAGAGCTACTCTTACTTTGGTTTTGGTTGTGGTCCCTCATGACTGAGGATTCTGGTCACTATTAGGTAGAATAAGTTTGTGGTTAATTAACTCCACTGAGTGCTCAAAACTTCAATGATGCACTCACATCATGGAAGTTTTGAGCACTGGCCACCTTGATTTGATAAGATCACCAGCAGATCCTCACCTTGCCAGAATCTGAACCAAAATATCATAATAATAATAGAAATCAGAGTGTGTTTCCTTGTACTTTAATAACGCAGCAACGGATCAACACGATTTTTGCATGGGTATAGTTAGGGACCTGGAGAGTAAAATAGGCTCCCGGAAAATTAAGAAGTTACCATGGGAATTAAAAAACTTATTCCATGCATCATGGGCATCAGCTAGTGAATAAATAAATTAACTAAAATGTTATTGCATACCAGTTACAGAGCAAAAATATTAAGTAGTACCTAGTACAAAGTAGGGAAGTACTTATGCTATCACATCACTACAGCCCATTAACGTCCCACTGCTGGGCACAGGCCTCCACTCTCATAGGAGAGTGGAAATTAGAGCTTAGACCCACCACGCTGCTCCAATGCGGGTTGGCGGGCTTTAACGGCTATTATCATGTTAGTGATAATAACCGGGACCGACGGCTTAACGTGCTCTCCGAGGCACGGGGGTGAAACACCACCAACTTCCTAACTTCGGGCTAGTACTGAGAATTTCTAGACAGAAAAACCCAATACTTAATTATGGCCCGACCCGGGTCTCTGACCCGGGACCCCGTCGGCCGCAGTTAAACATGCTAACCACTAGACCAACGAGGCAGTCGGTCCACAACAACTTATAGGCAACTTATGCTATACCAAATTCAATTAATTATTATCCTTTGTAGAAGCAATGTGGAGAAAAATAAAAGAGCCAAATTACAAGAAGTAACCGAGTTAGATCAGTCAAATGACAAAACTCTATTTGCACTACTCAAGTTACCTGCTAAAGTGACAGAGAAACCTCCATTGGAAGTTGACACAGAGAAGTTGGCTACATTCTCTAATCTATTACAGAAATTCACAGCAGAGCATGCTGTGGAAACAGTGAGTAACAATTTCTAGTAAATGAACTATCATAAATATGCATATGTAACTTTGTGATTAGTTAACAGACAATGTGGATATTCTGTTGAACACAATCCATACTAATATTATAAATATAAAAGTGTGTTTATCTGCTATGCTTTCACGGCCCAAACGTTCAACTCAATTTTGATGAAATTTGGTACAGGGTTAGGCTGTATCCCAGGAAAGGACATATGCTACTTTTTATCCCGGAAAATCAAAGAGTTCCCGCGGGAATCAAAAAAAATTATCCACGCGAATGAAGTCGCGAGCATCATCTTGTCTCTAAATACAGCCCAAAATATTTTGTTATACCTTTTCACAGGGAGTATTATGAAAGGGATATCAATAATATGTTTAGAGGTGTTGTTTTAGTTTTAGGGATTGTGTTTTAACAACAATTAATTGCAAAAAATGTGCGAAGGGTCAGCCTGGCTTTTTAGCACAGGAATACAGCCAGCATTTAATAATTTATTTGAGTGTTAAAATCAAACAGGATTGGAGAAGTTGATCCCTCTGCTAAATATAAGACTGGTATTCATACTTGTTTATGTGGGAATGTCTTGAGTATTCAAGAAAATACACACATAGTAATGTCCTAGGCAATACTGTGTGTGTATTTTTTATTGTGAGTCGTCATAGGGATACGCTTTTTCCATCCTTTTTGTTTCAGTAGGTACTTAATGCCTACGATTTTTTTATTTATCCACTTTTTTCCAAAAGCCCTTATGTTTTCAGCATATTGTAGCAAAGAAATACAAGCATTTGACAATAGACTGGGCTTTAAAAACTAAGATAAGATTAATGTCTGCCAAACCTTTCCCATGGACCACAAAGCTGAAGGCAAGCGAGGAAGCATCGGGAATTACAGGGTAACATATTTGCCATATTTCATTTTGTACATGATGTGAAAGTAACTTTCAAGCTATTAATTCTTGATGCAGAATCTCCATTAAATTTGTCCCATACTGTAAATATTATGGTGAGATTGTCTGAATGTCTTACCTTTTAACGGCGAGGCATATCCCATCAACCGATTTTGGAATTGGACACGTATTACTTTTTATTCTGGATAATCAATCTACGAGAATTTCACTTAAATCTCAAGTTCATAAAATTTTAGAGCCGAAAACTCTTACGATACCTTGGCGTGCTCTAAAGCAGCCTATGTCAATACGCATTTACCATTTCATTAATGCCGGTAGTGATAGGGCGAAAGTTAAGTAGATAAACCGAGTTTCTTGCTGGTTCTTCTCGGTAGGAATGGCATTCCGAACCAGTGGTAGATTCACTTGACGATTCAAAAGTACTTGTAAAAGTTTAGTTGAATAAAAAACATTTGAATTTTGAATTATAATTTGGCTACGTAAATCCCGTTTCGTATTACTTATGTTATTGCTACTGTACTCCGCACCGCAGGCAGGCAAGCACGTTGATGCTACTATAAGTATCATAACAGACTCGTTAACGTTAACTCTGTAGAGTCGACATGTAAGTCGACATGCGAGGAATGCCCTTCGTTTCCGTTTTCTGTTGTACCTACTTTTGATATAGGTTCATTCAAATCGAAAATGAATGTCCAGGCAACTTCTAGGCCAGCGCCTTCTTACATCTTTAAATAAATAAATAATATTTTATTTGCAGGAATATGGGTACAGATATATAGGCCTTAAAAATAATATTTCCCTTACATATTCTACCACACAACGGTGTGCAAATAGTTAGTTATGTATTTTTAAGTTTAAATTTCATTAGATCATAGGTACATTGTCTTGCATACTGTATCACCACCGCTAACCTATAAATTCAAAAAAGTCCGTTTGCTCAGCTTCGTACGTTGCCTGGACACGGCGTCATCGTCCACGCTGGACACGTCGCCACGCGCGCGCTTCCACCAGACCTGCCTGTACTGGCAACACCCGCACTTGCCCTGGCTCACGCTGTTCCCTCGCGCCGCGGGCAAGGTGGCCGCGACCAGCTTCCTGGCCACCAATGAGGAGGCCAAGCAGGCGCTGCTGACTGAGTGGACCGAGAGTTTCAGGTCACTGTTTCAGGTGAGAACGTTTTATTTCTAGGTACATACGTTTCTACACTTCTTCTTTCTTCTTGGGGATGTGGCTATGCAGGGCTCTGTAAAGAGACCGGGTATCACTTTGACCGTTGCCTATCTATTGTGATCGCCACCTTCTTAAGTTCCTGGCCAATACTACTTGCTGCTAGGAACAGCAGCAGCTTCAAAACAACTTTCTACACTTACAAATTTGAAATTACTCCACTGTTGCTCAACATATCAGCCGGCCGAGCTCTAGTCGCGAGGATCTAAACTTTAGATCCTCGCGTCTAGAGCTCGGCCGGCTTTAGATTCTAAAGAATGTTGCTAGGGAATCATCAGCCAATGTATGCTTCGTGTTGGTTGAGCAGTATGTTTTGCGGGGCTTCGTTGGTCTACATTACGTTGCGTATATACCGTGTGGATGTTAAAGCTGCATGGATGCGTGTGTGTACCCGTTATCTTCTCATATAATAAAAAGAAAAGTATTGTTTCACTCACCGACTCATCAAAACCTTAGGACCTAAAAAGTTGAAATTGTGTACTCCAATTCCGTTTATAAGGTATACGGCCGGATCTTCAAAAGGCCGGGGGCGGTCGCTAGTTTTGTATAGAAGTGTGCGCGCGTATTGCTATAGATAAGTATGTGAGCACTACGCGAGCAATACGATACTGTGTTTGGCGTGCCTCAGTTGCTGCGCGCGCTGCACTGCCCGTACTTCTACGTGTGCGCGAACGCGTTCACGTGCGTGTTCCGCGCGGCCGGCATGTGCGGCGCGCCCGAGCCCTGCGCGCTCATCGCGCCCACCACGCGCGGCTTCCGACACGCGCTGCGGCAGGAAGGTGTGCACTCTATACCTAACATCACTCACTTAGGCGTCAGGCACGAAACTAGCGACGGCCGAGTGACGGCGACAGCGGGGCGATGTGGTCCGAGAGCTGGCGACGAATTTCGGGAAGGTCCTTTAGCCAAGTTGAAATTGGGAAAAAGTATAATTTCGTCCATTCGCGAATCCAGTTCTGCCAGTCTGGTAGAGCGTTTGCGGTTATTTCGCTACTGCGCAGCATATAACATTTGCAAAAAAAGAACCAAAAAAACATTTTTTTGGCAACTGGATTTTTTTATCTTTATATTTAGTACTTATAGAATTCGAAAAAAATAACCCAGACGTTTTTGTCGGTTATATAGTATTACCAGACCTCTTTCAAATTGTTCCCGAAATTCGTCGCCAGCTCTCCGACTAATCGCATTAGCGAAATTAGATTTTTCCACAATTTCAGATTGCCATCCCGAAATTCGTCGCCATCTCTCGGACCCCGTCGCCCCGCTGTCGCCGACGCTCGGCCGTCGCTAGTTTCGTGTCTGACGCCTAACAAACAGTTTTTTATTCAGTTAAAAACTTAAAAAAATATATTCTACAGATGTAGAGTACACAATGCCGCTCCGACCAGACAACAAAAAGAAACTCAACACCTCTGACGAGGATCGCGCAAGGAACGCTTCCTTCGACAGTTGCTACGACACAATGGACGACGCGCGGACGGACAAACACTCCGGGGACGAGGAGGACCCGGACGAATTCCTGTCGCAAATGGGGCTCGAGACGGACGAAATTAAAAGGATAAATAACGCGCAGGTTAGACTCAAAAATGATATCTAATCCATATCCATCCATACTAATATTATAAATGCGAAAGTTTCTGTCTGCTACGCTATGACGATTAACGGCCGATCTTTTCCTTGCTTATTGCCAAATTTCATGATTCTAGGTCAACGGGAAGTACCCGAACGGGAAGGTAGTTGATTTATTGGCGAGTGTCAAAATATGCAAAATAACGGCGGCGGAATAAAAAATCGTATGTTTTGATTGAGCTTGATTTTTTTATAACTCCAAGGGACTGTATACCTAAGTATTTGACATTAATATCAACTTGATACCACCACACGTTCCCTAGAAAAAGGATCCTTAAGTAATCCCTTATAGGGTTCCTTTTTTCGTCTTGAGGAACGGAACCCTAACCATACTATATTTTTTCTTACTCTTGTGTTGAAAGCACAATATAGGTGACAGGAAACGCACGCCAAAAGAGCATTTCAAACCTTATTACTCAACGACCTCAATTTACATAGATGGGCCCTGTCAAACAAAGAATGTAGGCCTATTTTACTAACGCCATGTAGTCTGAAAAGCGGGACAGCGCTATGGCGGCGACAAGGACAGGCTTATACAGGTGAGGGGCATGCCCTACACGTCGGACGCCCAACTCTTTTCTATGAAAGGGCCCATCTACACGACGACCTCCGTGGCGCAGTGTGTAGCGCTGTTGTCTTAACGTGCGGGGGTCCCGGGATCGATCCCCGGCAGGGTCAATTTGGGAATTTATAATCTCTGAATTTTTCCTCGTCTGGCCTAGTGGGAGGCTTCGGCCGTGGCTAGTTACCACCCTACCGGCAAAGACGTGCCGCGCGATTTAGTGTTCCGGTACGATGCCGTGTAGAAACCGTATAGGGGTATGGGTTAAATATAACTGCCATGCCCCTAACAGGTTAGCCCGCTACCATCTTAGACTGCATAATCACTTACCATCAGGTGAGATCGCAGTCAAGGGCTAACTTATAGTGGATAAAAAAAATACATATACCTATATCTTTTTTTTTTTTTTATCCACTACATATCGATGTTATTACTGCATTTCAGGCGCGTCTAAGTCACACAGTGGAAACCAGCGTAGACAGCGCTGCAGAGTCGCTCGTGCTGGTTCGCGGGGCGGACGCTCAAGCGCTGTTCAACTTCCTCCTCAACTGCAAGTCTATAGTCAGCCCCAGCGGACCCTTCGGCGGCGTCCCCCCGACCCTTCTAGCGCCCACAGCGTTCCATGGAGGCACGCTGCAGTCGCTAAAAGTAAGTCACAACCTTCTTTATAGGAAACATTTTTCAGGAGACATACTGAAAAGTACTGTAAGGGTGAGTACTTAATTGATTTATTTTTGACTAGCGGTTAGTGGTTTAAGTTTTATTTATTCCTGCGAGAACTCCTTAATTTTCTGGGAAAATATGTCCATGCTGACTAGCTCATGCCCGCAACTTCGTCCGCGTGGTTCAAGTTTTTTTTTATTCCCGCGAGAACTCCTTAATTTCCTGGATAAAATGTAGCCTATGTCCATACTCCATACCCGGGACACACCTAAACCTGTATATACCAAATTGCATCAAAATTGGTTGAAAAGATGGATAGTGAAGCGTAACAAACAAATGAACTTACATTCGCATTTATAATATTAGTACCTAAGGATATTTTTTTCTTTACAACATACAAAGTGTCATAGATACAGTACAGATTGTCTGTAATCTGTTTGTTGTCTGTGAAAGTTGCCGGAGCCTTATAAAGTAATTTAACTTTATTTCTGAAGGTCATAATATATTTGCTGCTTTTCATTTACGCTTTACGCAACTTCCCAGACAAGTCGACGAGGCTTAAGGATGTTAGGAACCCAAGTAAATGTAAAAAGTGTAAATGTCAATAAAATCAAATAAATATTTTATATGCGAAAGTTTGGATGGATGTATGGATGTTTGTTACTCAATCACGCTCCAACGGCTGAACCGATCTGGATGAAATTTGGCACAGAGATAGATTATAGTCTGGAATAGCACATAGGCTACTTTGTATCCCGGAAAATTGAAGAGTTCCCGCGGGAATCGAAAAACCTCAATCCACGCGGACGAAGTCGCGGGCATCAGCTAGTAAATAAACAAAATAATAAGCTCAGAAAATCATTGTTCGCAGGTCCGAGAAAACGTCATACATTCCGAAAGCAAGAAGTACTACTCCTTAGACCTTCGAGGGCCAATCCTGCCGACAACAGTGCACTCTTTGTTCAACGTGCTAAAGACCAGTTCCTGCGCGCAGTATAGCGCGACCTTTGCGCATCACCAACCCACGCTGGCGTTCACTTGGGCAGCGCAGAAATTAGCCGACGGTAAGTAGTTTGTTTGTTCCTTTGCAGATACCCCCATTACCCGTTGTGCTAGGTGAGCGACGAAAGCGACGCGACGCAATGACTCCCTGACGACCTCCCTGCGCAGTGTAGAGCGCTGTTGTCTTAACGTAGGAGGTCCCGAGTTCGATTCCTGGCAGGGTCAATTTGTGAATTTATAATTTCTGAATTTTCTCTGGTCTGGTCTGGTGGGAGACTTCGGCCGTGGCTAGTTACCACCCTACCGGCATAGACGTGCCGCCAAGCGGTTTAGCGTTCCGGTACGATGCCGTGTAAAAAACAACTAGGGGTATGAGTTTTAATATAACGGCCATATCCCTAACAGGTTAGCTCACTACCATAGACTGCATCATTACTTACCTTCAGGTGAGATTGCAGTCAAGGGAATACTTGTAGTGGAATAAAATAAAATACGACTCCATAGTAAATGATAAACTTATGTACGCGGCAACGTAGGCCACGTGAAGGGTCAGCTAATGTTTGATACTGTCTATGCTTTGTCTAATTAGGATGATAATTTTGACAGATGAGAGGGTGTCATAGCAATAGTGAAGGACTAGAGCATAGATGAATATGTATAACCCATGGATGTAATAAGTACTTCGTAAGTACTTATTACATCCATGGTATAACCTAAATTAAGTGTCCAACTCACCTCAAGTTATTGGTTCTTAGAAAACAGAGCCATCTGCCTGCTATAGTTATTATATTCCCATTTTCTCTCTTTTTAGATAAAACGTCAAAAGAAAATGAGCCGAATAACTTCGCGAAGGCCTTCAACAAGGAGAATTTATCAGACTGCGGTATTAGTGAGGACATGTTGCAATTGTTCTGCTCTTCGGACGCCAGTGCTTTGAAATCGATAGACAGTGTTAAATATAATTCAGAAGATGGCACCTACAGTTGGTGATACAGTGAAATATTGTGGGTGTATGAACTAACGTGAACCCTAAATCAAAGTAGCTAAGTTCCGTTTTTGGGTAAGAACGCGCCGAAGATACTTCGCGGTCGTGATCGCTGCTTCGATAATCGATATCTCGATGTCGATAGGAATTTTCGGCATGTTCTTAATTAACTCAACATTAATGATGTAAAATGTTAAAACCCACCCAGCGTCACCCAGTGCTATTAAGGTTCATTGGAGCGTACGAATGCAACGTATACACGCTGCGTACGTTAAACGCATCGTTAGTAGGTACCTATCACGTTAGTGCGTTGCGTCTATACGCACCAAGGAACCTTAGTGAGGCGAAAGCTAGACGTTCAGTAAATACAGTGGTACAAAAGCAATCCGCAGTTACGGACGAATTTTAAATATCATCCTTATTCAGAGTTCTAATGCTATTGGGGCTGAGTGCGCGAGTCCGACTCGCACTTGGCCGGTTTTTATATATATAGAAGATGTGGCCAATTCTGTATAACACGTTCTCTAAACTAAACTAAAATGGCAGCTTTAAATCTAGTTCTGTCCCTTTCCGTAGGGAGTATTATGAAAGGGTTAGCAATATTTGTAATGCTTTAATTTTAGTTTAGTTTAGAGATTGTGCACTACAGAATCAGCCCCAGCGTCAGTTATCGTGAGAACAAAGGAGTCATGCCGCTGCTGTATTTTACTAATCACAACTCTATCCGAACGTTATAAGGTCGATATTTAAAAATTCGTCATAAACTGTGTCATAAAGTGTATTATTGTCATGTGTGCATGAGAGTGTGATTTTTATTAAAAAGGTGAATCAATTGATCGAATATATTTTTGTATTCAGTAGCTGTTGTGTTTATTAGGAAATAATAAAACAGTTTTTACGTACATAATAATTGTATTGATTTATTTTCATTTTTGGTAAATTAAAATAAGATTTTCATAAGTCCACAATCACTTATGACATTAAAAACAAGATTCATACAGATCAGGATGAAATAAATAATATTGTGAGAGTTCTGTTCTAGTATGACGTAATATTATGTTACCTAACACATAACTGCACTAATCACTAATTATCACTTCAAACCCAAGCTGGAACAGGAATCTTGAAAAGCTTGACATTTAAAATATTCGCTAAAACCGCTCACTGCTCACTAAAACAAAGAAGAAAGGGTAAAATATATAAATTTTATATTGTACATTAATCATAACATGACCAGAAAATAAAATAAAACTTTTCGAGATGCATTTGTCGTGTATTATAAAAAAAAGCTAATGGGCAAGCATGGTAAAGCCTGACTAGAAAAATAAAAAGCCTCGCCATGTTGTTTTTTTTTAATCCACTACAAGTTAGCCCTTGACTGCGATCTCACCTGGTGGTAACTGGTAAGTGATGATGCAGTCTAAGATGGTAGCGGGATTAACCTGTTAGAGGTATGGCAATTATATAAAGCCCATACCCCTAGTCGGTTTCTACACGGCATCGTACCGGAACGCTAAATCGCTTGGCGGTACGTCTTTGCCGGTAGGGTGGTAACTAGCCACGGCCGAAGCCACCCACCAGGCCAGACCAGGGAAAATTCAGAAATTATAAATTTCCAAATTGACGCCCAACACTGCGCCACGGACGTCGTAAAACATTTTTTAACAATTGACAAAACCTATACCTGCCTCAATTTAGTATACTGAGAAGCCGTTCCTTTATAGTTAGGTATACTGGTTACTGTTTAAAACGGAACGCAGTCAGCACTGAGAGCACCTCACCTCGAAAACGCCAGTGCTCACAGTACAAAAATGGCGACGATTTATGACGTCATATATTTCTCGAGGATACTGCGGCAGTTTACTGTCAGTCCATAACGGAACGAATTTCTTCCCAGTAAGAGCACTGAACAGTGCTCGCAGTGTATATCGGAACACACCCGTAGTAATAGGTCTGCTATACAAATACATGTCTAGGCTTTGGTAAATACCGGACTTATTTAATGCTATACACTCTTAACTTATAAACTATCGGAGATAAACGATCTAATCGTTTTGCGCAAGCAAGCATTGAAGCGACTACACACATTGGAAATCCAGTCACTGCAATTTATATCGGGTTTAAATATTCAAAATATCAGTATGTTACTAGAGATCGATTTCTAACAAACAACATAGTTGCTTATGAACTTAATAAGTGTATGGATCTTACAGATTGATTAAATAACAGTAGAAAGATAGTACAATTTATTGTGTGGTTTAATTTTTAACAGATAATGTGGCCAATTCTGTATAACACAATCTCTTAACTAAACTAAAATGACAGCTTTGAATCTAGTTCTGTCCCTTTCCGCAGGGAGTATTATGAAAGGGTAAGCAATATTTTTAAAGCTGTCATTTTAGTTTAGAAATTATGCACTAAAGAATCAGCCTCTCTATCACTAGCTAATCCGCCTTCCTTCGAGTCAAATTTCGGGAAATGCTTGAGGGTTAGACTACTTTCAAAATCTCAAATACTCAGACCTAACCGTTTGAGCCGTTTGTTTATGTTAGTCAGTTTATCTTTCTTTATGTGGCGATAGGTGGATAGATTTACCAGCATGCTTGTCAACTCCATTCACGATTTAAAATAAGTTCCATGGGCTTACGATTTCTGAAACAAAACAAAATTTGAAATTAATAACGTGATCTAGTTTCGTCTTAACTAAACAACTACTAAACTTAACATAGTTTTAATTGCTGTTCTGCGCAAGCAAGTTGGGCCGATACGACTTATAAAAGTACTGTATAAAGTTCTATATCTGGTCGGTCACCGCAAACGGGTTGCGATCGAATAATGCCAGCCGAATTACAGTTTACATTCGTTGATGACCGAAAACGTTTGCAGTTGGATACGGCCAAACCGAGCTAATTTAACCGCACTATTTATTGGTGTTTGTTTGTGACATCCACTAAACATTTGCTTTCTTTCATACTTTATGATGGGGCTAAAATCTATAATAGTATTATAAATACGAAAGTTTGGATGGATGGATGTTTGTTACTCAATCACGCCAGAACGGCTGAATGGATCTGGATGAAAGGCACAGAGATAGATTATAGTCTGGGAATAACACATAGGCTACTTTTTACAATCGATGTACTAGAAACCGACATAAGTCAGTAACAGCATCATATCGTGTGCGCAAGGTGCAGAAATCCTTTGTGGGGTCGAGTGTACGCTTTTATAACATGGTTCCAAAAGAGTTTCTGTATTTGCCATTACATAAATTAAAGCTGCATTTGTTAAGTCGAGGTTATTATACGATCGATGATTTTCTGAATGACAAAGTTGCATGGAAGTAACCGGCCTCGCATCCAGTGACCCACAAGTCAGTGTAATATTTGTAACGTTGTGTAACAACACAACACATAGTTGTGCTGTTAGTCTTTTTTTAGAAAAGAGCAACTGCTGAGTTTCTTACCGGCTCTTCTCGGTAGAATCAGTTTCCGAACCGGTGGTAGAGTCTCATAACGCATCATAAGTGACACAAGTTGTCCTTTCTTTCTTTCTAATAAATAAATCATTTTTCCAGGAAATTTTAAGTTCCCGAGGGAACCAAAAAAACCTCAATCGACGCGGACGAAGTCGCGGGCATCAGCTAGTGTACTAAAGAGTGTGTATTCGTGTGGAGTGTGAAGTTGTGAACTTACGCTGGAGTTGGGCGTGGTGGGCTGTCCGGGCACGGAGTACTGCGGGCGGAAGT
The DNA here is from genome assembly GCA_917051295.2 of Erebia ligea. Taxonomy (NCBI): domain Eukaryota; kingdom Metazoa; phylum Arthropoda; class Insecta; order Lepidoptera; family Nymphalidae; genus Erebia; species Erebia ligea. The sequence continues at coordinate 16,806,174 of OU785223.1, forward strand.
TGGTGAAGGTGGCGGCGGCGGCGGCGGCCGGCGCGAAGCCGGGCAGCGCGCCGGTCGGCCCGAACCCGGCCGGGAACTGCGCCATTTGAGCTGCGAACACGGACACCAGTAAAAATATCACTCAATGCATAATAAAAACTCCAAACTAAAATTATTGAAAGTTTTTATTCAATCCACTACAAGTTAGGCCTTTACTGCGATCTCACCTGATGGTAAGTGATGATGCAGTCTAAGATGGTAGCGGGCTAACTTGTTAGAGGCATGGCAGTTAATTAAACCCATACCCCTATTCGGTTTCTACACGGCATCGTACCGGAACGCTAACTCGCTTGGCGGCACGTCTTTACCGGTAGGATGGTAACTAGCCACGGCCGAAGCCTCCCACCAGGCCAGACCAGGGAAAATTCAGAAATTATAAATTTCCAAACCCTGCCGGTGATCGAACCCGGGACCTCCGTACGTTAAGGCAACAGCGCTCAACACTGCGCCACGGAGGTCCTCGGGTCGTGTTTGTCGGTTACTGCCGCCCGTCTGTTTTACCGATGAGGAACCAACTCTAGCCAACAAGCAAGTCCTCGAAGGGCACGTGTTTTGGGAAATTTCTGACAATGTTTCCGTACAATATCTGCGCGGACTCGCGTCACACACTCGTCAGCCGCGACACGTCCGACTTCATGTGGTCGGTACGTTACCTGCGGGCACGGGGTTGCCGGCGGTGGCGGCGAGGCGCGACAGGATGGATCGCTCCGACATCTGCAGGCGTTGCGCGACGGGCGGGATGCGCGCCAGCGTGGCCGGCAGCCGCGACACGTCCGACTTCATGTCCGACAGAAGCTCCTCCAGCTGATTCAGCACCTGGGACAAAAAAAATTGCTGTTATCTATCTTGAAGTACTTGAGGCCCAACAAATCACACCAGTCTATTTAAACCGCATGTAAGGTTTTTTTTGTGGTAAAACTGACGGCAACAGCGGGGCGATGTGGTCCGAGAGCTGGCGACGAATTTCGGGAAGGTCCTTTAGGCAAGCTGAAATTATGGAAAAATATAATTTCGTCCATTGGCGAATCCACTCCTGCCAGTCTGGTAGAGCGTTTGCGGTTATTTCGATACTGCGCAGCATATAACATTTGCAAAAAAATCCAAAAAAAAATTTTTTTGGCAACTTGATTTTTTTATCTTTAAATTTAGTACTTATAGAATTCGAAAAAAAATCCCAGACGTTTTGTCTGTTATAAAGTATTAACAGACCTCTTCAAAATTCTTTCCGAAATTCGTTACCAGCTCTCCGACTAATCGCATCGCCCCGCTACCGCCGTCGCCCCGCTACCGCTCATTTCGTGCCCGTACACTAAGAGCTGTAAAGATGTAATATTCCAAAGTCATCACTACGTGGCTTACCTTGTGCAGCACAGCGTTAGCAGGCTTGTTGCCAGCGAGGGACTCCTTGCTGAGGTGTTGGTGCGACTCTGCGAGGCACTCCACCTCAGCGAAGCGCGCGTTGAGAGACATCGCGGGGTGGTTCGGATCCTGCGTGAGGTTCAGGTACGCCGCGCGTCGGAGCTGCTCCTCGATCACTAAAGCTTGCTCTAGCAACTGGAAAGATTAGATCATTTTTTTTTAAACTACCTACATTTATATTGTAAGGAAAAAGTTATTAAGTAAGCCTTTTTGTAGATAAATATTAGTATCTTATCTTAAGGCCCTTTAAACATTTACCCCGCGACCAACTATAGGTAAAAAACTCAACTATAGGTATAAAACTCGTCACACTACAGCATATATATGCACGCTTTACGAGAGCGTAGAGCTATAGAGCGTAGAGACGCTCGATTTTATAGCCAACTAACCAATTTTGTTACTTGAAAATATTAGACGATTATTTATTTACTAGGTACTTGTTTACGCTGTTGGCCGCGGTAAATATTATGTACCTATTTATGCGCCGAAACAATACTCGCGGCTACAATAATACTCAGTTTTTGAGATTGTAAAATAATGTATAAAAGATTATCTTACCGATTTCGTTCAAAATCGATATCTGGGGTTTCGTAGGATCACAAAATAGGAAACTTACCAAAATTTTAAAAAAGTCAGCGCCATTTTGAAATTCTTTGTTATCGTACCGATTTTGTTCAAAATCGATATCTGGGGTTCCCTGGGATCACAAAACAGGAAACTGTTACCAAAATTTTAAAAAAGTCAGCGCCATTTTGAAATTTTTTGTTATCGTCCCGATTTCGTTCAAAATCGATATCTGGGGTTCCCTGGGATCACAAAACAGGAAACTGTTACCAAAATTTTAAAAAAGTCAGCGCCATTTTGAAATTTTTTGTTATCGTCCCGATTTCGTTCAAAATCGATATCTGGGGTTCCCTGGGATCACAAAACAGGAAACTGTTACCAAAATTTTAAAAAAGTCAGCGCCATTTTGAATTTTTTTGTTATCGTACCGATTTCGTTCAAAATCGATATCCGGGGTTCCCTGGGATCACAAAACAGGAAACTGTTACCAAAATTTTAAAAAAGTCAGCGCCATTTTGATTTTTTTTGTTATCGTACCGATTTCGTTCAAAATCGATATCTGGGGTTCCCTGGGATCACAAAACAGGAAACTGTTACCAAAATTTTAAAAAAGTCAGCGCCATTTTGAAATTTTTTTGTTATCGTACCGATTTCGTTCAAAATCGATATCTGGGGTTCCCTGGGATCACAAAACAGGAAACTGTTACCAAAATTTTAAAAAAGTCAGCGCCATTTTGAATTTTTTTGTTATCGTACCGATTTCGTTCAAAATCGATATCCGGGGTTCCCTGGGATCACAAAACAGGAAACTGTTACCAAAATTTTTAAAAAGTCAGCGCCATTTTGATTTTTTTTGTTATCGTACCGATTTCGTTCAAAATCGATATCTGGGGTTCCCTGGGATCACAAAACAGGAAACTGTTACCAAAATTTTAAAAAAGTCAGCGCCATTTTGAAATTTTTTGTTATCGTCCCGATTTCGTTCAAAATCGATATCTGGGGTTCCCTGGGATCACAAAACAGGAAAAGGTTACCAAAATTTTAAAAAAGTCAGCGCCATTTTGAAATACTTTGTTATCGTACCGATTTCGTTCAAAATCGATATCTGGGGTTCCCTGGGATCACAAAACAGGAAACTGTTACCAAAGTTTTAAAAAAGTCAGCGCCATTTTGTAATTTTTTGTTATCGTACCGATTTTGTTCAAAATCGATATCTGGGGTTCCCTGGGATCACAAAACAGCAGTCAATCAAAAAAAAAGTCAGAAGTGAACTTTTTAAAATTTTGGTAACAGTTTCCTGTTTTGTGATCCCAGATATCGATTTTGAACGAAATCGGTATGATAACAAAGAATTTCAAAATGGCGCTGCCGTTTTTTAAATTTTGGTAACAGTTTCCTGTTTTGTGATCCCAGGGAACCCCCGATATCGATTTTGAACGAAATCGGTACGATAACAAAGAATTTCAAAATGGCGCTGACTTTTTTAAAATTTTGGTAACAGTTTCCTGTTTTGTGATCCCAGGGAACCTCAGATATCGATTTTGAACGAAATCGGTACGATACCAAAAAATTTCAAAATGGCGCTGACTTTTTTAAAATTTTGGTAACAGTTTCCTGTTTTGTGATCCCAGGGAACCCCGGATATCGATTTTGAACGAAATCGGTACGATAACAAAAAAATTCAAAATGGCGCTGACTTTTTTAAAATTTTGGTAACAGTTTCCTGTTTTGTGATCCCAGGGAACCCCAGATATCGATTTTGAACGAAATCGGGACGATAACAAAAAATTTCAAAATGGCGCTGACTTTTTTAAAATTTTGGTAACAGTTTCCTGTTTTGTGATCCCAGGGAACCCCAGATATCGATTTTGAACGAAATCGGTACGATAACAAAAAAAATCAAAATGGCGCTGACTTTTTTAAAATTTTGGTAACAGTTTCCTGTTTTGTGATCCCAGGGAACCCCAGATATCGATTTTGAACGAAATCGGGACGATAACAAAAAATTTCAAAATGGCGCTGACTTTTTTTAAATTTTGGTAACAGTTTCCTGTTTTTTGATCCCAGGGAACCCCGGATATCGATTTTGAACGAAATCGGTACGATAACAAAAAAATTCAAAATGGCGCTGACTTTTTTAAAATTTTGGTAACAGTTTCCTGTTTTGTGATCCCAGGGAACCCCAGATATCGATTTTGAACGAAATCGGGACGATAACAAAAAATTTCAAAATGGCGCTGACTTTTTTAAAATTTTGGTAACAGTTTCCTGTTTTGTGATCCCAGGGAACCCCAGATATCGATTTTGAACGAAATCGGTACCATAACAAAAAATTTCAAAATGGCGCTGACTTTTTTAAAATTTTGGTAACAGTTTCCTGTTTTGTGATCCCAGGGAACCCCGGATATCGATTTTGAACGAAATCGGTACGATAACAAAAAAAATCAAAATGGCGCTGACTTTTTTAAAATTTTGGTAACAGTTTCCTGTTTTGTGATCCCAGGGAACCCCAGATATCGATTTTGAACGAAATCGGGACGATAACAAAAAATTTCAAAATGGCGCTGACTTTTTTAAAATTTTGGTAACAGTTTCCTGTTTTGTGATCCCAGGGAACCCCAGATATCGATTTTGAACGAAATCGGGACGATAACAAAAAATTTCAAAATGGCGCTGACTTTTTTAAAATTTTGGTAACAGTTTCCTGTTTTGTGATCCCAGGGAACCCCAGATATCGATTTTGAACGAAATCGGTACGATAACAAAAAAAATCAAAATGGCGCTGACTTTTTTAAAATTTTGGTAACAGTTTCCTGTTTTGTGATCCCAGGGAACCCCGGATATCGATTTTGAACGAAATCTGTACGATAACAAAAAAATTCAAAATGGCGCTGACTTTTTTAAAATTTTGGCAACAGTTTCCTGTTTTGTGATCCCAGGGAACCCCAGATATCGATTTTGAACGAAATCGGGACGATAACAAAAAATTTCAAAATGGCGCTGACTTTTTTTAAATTTTGGTAACAGTTTCCTGTTTTGTGATCCCAGGGAACCCCAGATATCGATTTTGAACGAAATCGGTACGATAACAAAAAATTTCAAAATGGCGCTGACTTTTTTAAAATTTTGGTAACAGTTTCCTGTTTTGTGATCCCAGGGAACCCCAGATATCGATTTTGAACGAAATCGGGACGATAACAAAAAATTTCAAAATGGCGCTGACTTTTTTAAAATTTTGGTAACAGTTTCCTGTTTTGTGATCCCAGGGAACCCCAGATATCGATTTTGAACGAAATCGGGACGATAACAAAAAATTTCAAAATGGCGCTGACTTTTTTTAAATTTTGGTAACAGTTTCCTGTTTTGTGATCCCAGGGAACCCCAGATATCGATTTTGAACGAAATCGGTACGATAACAAAAAATTTCAAAATGGCGCTGACTTTTTTAAAATTTTGGTAACAGTTTCCTGTTTTGCGATCCCAGGGAACCCCGGATATCGATTTTGAACGAAATCGGTACGATAACAAAAAAATCAAAATGGCGCTGACTTTTTTAAAATTTTGGTAACAGTTTCCTGTTTTGTGATCCCAGGGAACCCCAGATATCGATTTTGAACGAAATCGGGACGATAACAAAAAATTTCAAAATGGCGCTGACTTTTTTAAAATTTTGGTAACAGTTTCCTGTTTTGTGATCCCAGGGAACCCCAGATATCGATTTTGAACGAAATCGGGACGATAACAAAAAAAATCAAAATGGCGCTGACTTTTTTAAAATTTTGGTAACAGTTTCCTGTTTTGTGATCCCAGGGAACCCCGGATATCGATTTTGAACGAAATCGGTACGATAACAAAAAAAATCAAAATGGCGCTGACTTTTTTAAAATTTTGGTAACAGTTTCCTGTTTTGTGATCCCAGGGAACCCCAGATATCGATTTTGAACGAAATCGGGACGATAACAAAAAAAATCAAAATGGCGCTCACATTTTTTTTTATTACATACATACATACATGCATACATACATATATATTCCTTACATACCCTTTCCTTGTGGCTTTGCCGTAATCGGGTAAAAAAAATACGCCTACACTTGAGAACTTCCTTCTTTGTGGATGTCGGTATCAAGTTTTTCTAAGCGTTTCTTACACATAGAGAATATTATATCTCTATGGCAGTACACAACACGGTGTTCATTTTGTCGTAATAAATTTCGTGCAAAAAAGCGATACACCCACCCGTCCACGAGCGCGTCTCAGCGCGTACTGAGCGCCAAACGCCTAGCGCTCGGCTTCTTTTCATAGAAAAATGTATGAAACATTTTTTTTTTGCCACATAAACTATAAACATATTTATTTGTATGCTTAATGCTTTGCACCATGGATAGAGGACTATATAAGCCCCACTTTATTGTTAATATTCAAGTTAAAATATGCAGCGGATCTAGCTTTATGGGTACCTATCCGGACCCCATTTTTCGTCATTTTCAGCAGATCTTGCGTTCGGAGAAACGTATTTATGCAGAAAATTTGTATTGGAGTGTGCATTTTTATAAGGTCAAACGAGAGATGAAGAAATGACCTTTAATTTGATACCATGACATCCCCACAGCTGTGACTCCCGATTCTTTAAAGTGTACCTGGAAAAGGATGACACATCATGAAATCCGTATAAGGCACCTTAAATAATATCATTATCAGTGTAATGTCTTGTAATAAAATAATTGCATATTTCACTATTCAGGAGGGAACATGTCATGTCACTAGCTATTTTTTTTGATGTGATCTTTGTGTTTTTTTTGTTTAGTATCATTTTCAATTTTTTTTTTCCCCCGTTGTAATTTTGTAATCTATTTATAATGTTAGTTATAACCTTTATAGCGTGTCGGGCAGCGCACTTAATTTTAATAATCTCGTCAGGAGCAAACTGAAAATCAGCACTGGGTATTGGTAGCCGATGCCCAGCAATAGGCTGAGTTTGCGACCTATTGTGTTGTTGCTAGTCTTTTTCGACGTTTTTTTGATTTTTTTTTAATTTTTTTTTTTCTTTTTAAGTCTGCAACAATGTAACGCAATAAAGGATTTATTTATTTTATTAGTTATTTAAATTATACTTAACACGTATAGAATATATAATTAATACGTTTTACACCCACATATTTAGTTAATAAGCATGGAGGAATGTGCAGTGCTCAGACAAGCCGTCAAGCGCTTACGAGCACGAAGAAACCAAAAAATATATGTAGATTTTACTTGTGAAATAAATAAATAAAAAAATTTCAAGAAAACACTCTTCGGTATCACATAATTGTACAGTTAGAACGTGTTTCAATTAACGTTTACAGGCGGGACAAATTTATGACCATAACGCGAATCAACTTTTTTTTTAAAGCCTGCGAGAGAATTCCCTCGCAGGCTAAATCCTATTTATTATCAATATGTTTGTCTCTTTTTAGTGTCGCCGTTTCATCGAATTTTCAAATCTTAATTCTTTCACTGTTTCACTTCAAAAATTAGGTACTTGTTACTCGAACCAAATTGAAAACAATAAAAATACGGATTCTGCTCAACTTAAAAGAGAAATTAATAGGGTGGCTGCATTATATCAGTGGCAATAAATACTCACCTTAAATCTCCGTGCCAGGAACTTGTTCTTGATCTCGAGGAAGTTGCCCTTGCCCACGTCCATCTTGAAGGGTTCATTGATGATCGCAAAGCGAAGGTCGTTCTGAATGTCCTGCCAGCGCCCGTAGCCGTGCGTCACTATTCCGGCCAGCAGCCAATAATCGTGCCGCCTGTGCCAGATCTCGTACTCCCTCCCTGGCGCCGCTGCCCTTTCTTCGTTCAACCACAGAGTATGCAGTTCCGTGAACCCACCATCAGCAATATTGAACATAAACTTGCGGCGCTCCACCTTCAAATCTTCCTCTTCCTTGACAAGTACCACGTCATCGTCGTCATCGTCCTTTTTCTCGTCTTTAACTTTATCTGAGCCTTCCGATTCCGTCTTGTCACTCTTAGCGTCCTCCTTCTTATCGACTTCCTCTTTCTCCTCCTTGATTTTCTTCTCTTCTCCCTCTTTCTCCTCAGTCTTCTTTTCCTCTACTTTAGCCGTCTCCTCCTCCTTAGACGGTTCCTCATCGACCGACATCCGCCGTTCCTCTTTAATTTCTTCTTTAATAATCTCTTTTGTCAATTCTTTGTCATCTGTTTTGTCTTTTTCCTCTTTAATCTCAGTCGTGTCAATCGGTACGTCTTTGTCTTTGCTGTCTTTGGAATCAGATTTGTCATCTTTTACTTCCTCCTTATCATCTTTTTCTGAATCAACAGGGGTAGGGGCTTGGCCAGACGCCTGAGTGGTTTGTGTGGGCGCGGGCGACGGTGCCGCCGACGTTATCGGCGTGGCGGATGAAGGAGCAGGGCTCGCCGCGGCGCTTTCCCCGCCTGCAATCTTCACTGGTTCCACTGGTTTACGAATTAACTCAGGCATACTATAGTACCCATTGATGTGCTCGAACTCTTGCACCTTCTTCCTTATGAGACTCATCACCCCGATTCTCGTCAACACATGCTGTCTCGATAAACCTTCCCTCGGTACACCGTCAGCGAAGGTTTCTGCGTTATCTGCACCGGGCTCACATAAATGGCGCATAAATAGAGAAACGTAAGCTTTGAAATTACGCTCCGATTTTCCTCTGAGATCTCTCACTAGCCATTGTGAATTGAAAGCGTCCTGGGGTGGCATGCCGTATCGCATGATCGCGTTAAGGAATGATTTTCTTTGTCGAGCATTGAAGCCGAGAACCTCCATGTTGCCGCCCACGCGCGCGAGCAAGGGCGGCAGAGGCCTGTCTCTTTCTTCTCGTCTTTCGAGACGTCTTTTGCTCCGACGGCTGAGGAGATCTCCATTATCATTCTTTTCATCGAAATCATCATCCTCCTTATCATCCTCACTGCCTTGAGAGAAATCAGAGTTAAAGTCTGACCCATTCTCTTGCCAAGTGGAATCTTCCCTGTTTTCAGTTTGAGCAACACTGCCGTCATTATAGTTGACTTGTTTACGAACTCTTTTACCTTTACCGAGACTTCTGGCTTGATCTTCTTGATGCTGTTCATAATGATGCCTAAGCAGCTTGATCCAGTAAGCAGGGTCAGTGTTTTCAGCTTCCTGTTTAATAATCTCAGTGTCCACTTCCTCCTCGGTTTCTCCTTCTTTTGTGGAATAGTTGGCAACTTTGAAGGAGCTAAGGTACTCATTGGCCCAAGACTCCTTTTGTTCGATACCTTCTTTGGAACGATCAAGTAGATCTCCAACAGCTTTGTCGTCGTAGTGAATAGCTTCCTCTTTGCCTTCGTCTTCTTTAAACAACTCCTCAGTACCGAATCTCAGGATATCATCCAACTCTTGTTTCGTGAAGTTGGCACCTTTACCACCCATACCAGGACGCACAACCAAGTGAGTCAACATCATTTTCCTTTTAGCTACTTGCGTGACTCGCTCTTCGACGCTGTTTCGAGTTACGAATCGATAGATCATGACCTTGTTCGCCTGACCGATACGATGGGCTCGCGAAAACGCCTGAATATCATTGTGCGGATTCCAATCAGAGTCGTAGATTATCACAGTATCCGCTGTGGCCAAATTGATACCCAAACCACCGGCCCTCGTCGACAGAAGGAAGACGAACTGCTGAGCGCCGGGCGCATTAAACCTATCGATGGCCTCCTGTCTAATTGTTCCCGTTATTCCACCGTCGATCCTCTCATACTTGTAACCTTCACCCTCCAGGAAATCTTCGAGAATGTCTAACATCTTTGTCATTTGAGAGAAGATGAGAACCCTGTGGCCTTGTTCTTTTAGCTTTCGCAACATCTTGGACATGAGCACGAGTTTGCCCGACGCCTTAATCAACGCCTGCGTGTCGTAGTTGCCGTGAGGCCCGAGCGGCGCCTCTTCCGCCGCCACAGGGAACAGATAAGGATGGTTACAACACTTCTTCAGGTCCATCATCACGTTTAGTAGAGACACCGTCTGTCCGCCACTCTTTGGATTCAAAGCTTCAAAATTTCTAGTTAAAATATACTTATAATATTTCTTCTGCATCGGCGACAGTTCAACTCGAACAATGAACTCAGACTTGGTGGGCATGTTCTTCAGTACGTCGGCCTTCAGCCGCCGCAGCATGTGAGGGCCCAGCATCTCGTGTAACCTCTTCACTTGCTCCTCCTTCGACACGTCCGCGAACTCGTTTTGGAAAGCGGCGAGGTCGCAGAACTTATCTTTGTTCAAGAAGTTCAAAAGATGGAATAACTCCTCAAGATTATTTTGCAAAGGAGTTCCAGTGAGTAGTAGCTTGTAGTTGATGTGATACCCGGCAAGAAGCCGGAAGAACTTAGACTGGTTGCTTTTCAGTCTGTGGGCCTCGTCGACCACGAGCACGGCCCAGTCGATGGAGCCGAGGCACGTAGCATCGATAGAGACGAGTTCATACGACGTCAGAAGCACGTTGAACTTGACCTGGGATTTAATCTTTGACGGCCTACCGCCTCTGTTTGCGCCGTCGTCGAACGTGAGCTCGTTTTCGCGTATAACGGCCCTAGAATCTTTGTCCCCCACGTAAGTGATGCAGTACAAGTCCGGAGCCCACAGTTCGAATTCTCTCTCCCAATTGATGATCGTCGAGAGCGGCACGGAAACTAAGAAGGGGCCCTTGCAATGTCCTTCTTTGAACAAGGAATTGAGGAATGTGACAGTTTGGATGGTTTTGCCGAGCCCCATCTCGTCGGCGAGGATGGTGTCGATGCCGTTGCCCCAAGAGTACCGCAGCCAGTTGAGGCCTTCCAGCTGGTAGGGATGCAGTTGCATGCCGGTCTCGTACACGTAGGGCGGTTGGTCTTCGTACTTCTTGTTGAGGTTAGTGATGGGGCGGTCGGGCGGCGCATTGTACTTCCTCGTCTTCATCTGTAAGCCGCTGCTGCTCTCGTCGTCATCGAGGTCTTTGTTCTTGCTCCTGCGGCCTGCTTTCTTGCCTTTGCTGCCCTTCGATTTCCCTTCCGACGTAATGTGTGCACGCATATCCTACGAAACAAAAGTTACTCATTAAAACCATTTTGGAATTTACAATTTCACACCTCAATGGGGTAAAAAGCTAACCTGGTAATACTCAATGGCGTTCTTAAGGCCGGCGATGTCTGCGTGCTCGGACTCCCACGTGGCCTGGTCATAGGACAGGTCGCGCCACTTCACTAAGTAATACGTGGTGCCGTCGCGAGAAGTGCGGTGGTTGATCACCCGGTGCACTAGCAGCCACTCTGGCTTCACTCCATACCTGCATACAAAACCCACAATCAGTGAAACCAAACATTGAGAATTACTCATTTATTATTTTATGAAGTAAACTTCTTCAGGCGTGACTTCAAGTTTAGAGTAAGACATCATTTTCGGTTGGGCGTAACGCTCAAACATCAAACTGCTGCCAGCTCTTGAGGAGCTTGAGGCCCTCGCGCTCCTCGAGAGGCTATTCCAGCTCCTAAGGAGACTCCTCGAGCCCGATCGCTACTAACTGCTAGATGGAGGAACATGGTAGTGACCTGTAGTATTTCTCCTCCAGCATCTTCTCGTCCGCGTCCTGCTGCTCCTGGCCCTGCCGGCTCTTGAGGCGCTTGAGGCCCTCGCACTCCTCGAGAGGCTCCTCCAGACCGATCGCTACTAACTACTAGATGAAGGAACATGGTAGTGACCTGTAGTATTTCTCCTCCAGCATCTTCTCGTCCGCGTCCTGCTGCTCCTGGCCCTGCCGGCTCTTGAGGCGCTTGAGGCTCTCGCGCTCCTCGAGAGGCTCCTCCAGCTTGGGCGGCTCCTCAGTGTCGTATTTGCGCATGTAGTAGCGGTACATCAGCGGATGGAACACGTCCAACTGTACCAAACATTTTACATTATTTTTAACCTCGTTTAAGTATAGGCCACCTGCATAATATAAGTTACAGAAAATATCTGTAAGAAAAATTCTGACGCTCGCAAGTGGGCATTTAGCAATCAGCACTCAGAAGTCCACTAATGTTTTCAGTGTTAACAGTTAACTGGCCATAATTTGCTAAATCAGGTTGTATAAATAGAGTAATTTCTATAGAGCATCCCCAGGAAACTCCTGAGGAGTGCTAATTAAAATGTTTTGGAAGGTCTATATGATATTGAATTATTCTGGTTCAAGAGGGCTGGAGAGCATACCGTGCATAATTTATAATGCGCATACCATAAAAATTGCTTAATTTACCGCAAAAGTAATTTCTGCATCAATTCAAGATTTTACAGCCCATACCTGTATCTCTGAGATCCAACTGCAATGCCAATACGAACGCTCGTGCCACTTCACAAAGAACTCCCTGTAGCGCGGCGCTTTCGACTTAGCTGAAGGCTCTTTCCATCGCCACGTCAAGATCTTTGAAACTTTGCCATCCAGAGGGGGACACTGGAACAAATATAATACTTATATATTTTGTGTTGGCAAAATATCAAGAAGTCTCAAAAATTCTATTCACGACAAGTTAGCTTGTTTTGCAAACAAAAATGACTCGCTTTCTGGAGCTGGTCAATTAGAAATCCGATTTATTCAGAGTTTATTTCTTTGAATCATACCTAATTATTTAAGAACTTACACTACACCGAGGACATTTCCATTCCCCATCCGGCACTTCCTCTAAAGGTGGGTTGAGACAAAACCGATGGTACGCCGACGGACACGAGTCACAACAGAGCAACTCGCCGCCATCTTTGCAAATCCTGAAAAAAAATTAAACCATATAAGTACAAATAACTGAAACAACGGTACAAACCTGCAAAAACCTTAAGAGTGACTAACCTACAGAACTCCTGGTGCTCATCATCGTCATCCTGGTCCTGGTTGCCCTCGGCCTCGCAGTGGGGACACGACCAGCGCCCCTCGGGGGTCTCCTCCAGTTCTGGCTCCAAGCATACCAAGTGGTAGGCCCGAGGGCAAGTGTCGCAGAGTATGATCTCTCCTCCTTGTTGACACACCTATACATAAATAATAAAACATAGGAACTACATTCTGTTATTGGAACTGGCGAAAGAATATTTATAACTAGATGTTGCTCACGAATCCGTCTGCGTGAAATACCTTAGATTTTTGACTCCCTGGTAACTCTGTCATTTTCCGAGATAATCCAGATTTCATCAAAATGGTTCGAAAAGGCCATGAAAGCGTACCGCTTATGCACGCACGCTTTTGCATCTTCCATATTATAATAAAAAATGTTATGCTGTTTGGTGGTAAGCGCATTTCTTGAGAACGGCTGGACCAATTTGGCAAATGTTTTTATTTAAATTTTTGTGATAGTCCGAATAATGTTTTTAGGGATATAAAAATTGGAAAAGTCGCCCAGAAATTTTTGGGAAAACTGAAAGTGGTTTTCTATGGCCTTTTTTATGTGAACTCAATTTATTGAACAAGACAAGGGCTGTCTGGTCAGCTAGTTTATAATATACTAGCGATCCGCCCCGGCTTCGCACGGGTAGCACTAATAATCCTAATAGTCTATAGCCAGTGGGCAGTGGGCAGTTCACAGTGGGCAGGTTTTACATTTTACAATATTACATTGTAAGAGTACGCCCCGTCCTCACCACACCTGCCACAGCCGTCAGATTATATTTAGGTATTTTATCAGAGTGCCGCGCAGTCGCACCATTTTCCCTTGCAGGTTACATTATTCCTATGATATCTCATAAGATATTCATCAAAATTAAATGGTGTAAAAGACAATTTTTATCTTAATTAAATACTTGAGATGACTAACATTTATTTTGATAAGGATTAATACTATGTCGGTAATACACCTTCGCAAATGGTTTTTGTGAGTCAACCTTAAAAGATAGATATATGCTATCGGGGACTTTTTTTTAGAACTTTTTGAGAGGAACAATTCCACCATAAATTGTTTTCTTGTAACTTTAACTATTTACGCAGCGCACGCCACGTAAGCTCTCAGAAGAGACGTTTTTTTTTCGACTTAGTTCACATTATTGCAATTTTCGTAAGGATCTCGTAGTTTTTTTGAAAATAAAATATAGCCAATGTTACTCGCTAATATGTAGCTTTAGGTGAAAGAATTTTAAAAATCGGTTAAGTAGTTTTTGAGTTTAACCATTACAAACAAACAAATCTTTCCTCTTTATAATATTAGTTTAGAAGTATGGAGTCTGGACTATGGATTAGGAAATAGAAATATTTAAAAAAATTGGCAGGTGTATTGGTGATCATACTGGCTCGGAGTAATATTGGTGAGCTATAAACATTAACTGACCTCACAATAGTCCTGATGTTCCGGCTCCCCTTCTGCACCGTCGGGGAACTTGTTGGTGGTCTTCAATTTAATCTTCTTCTTCCTTGTTTTGTTGCCGATTTTGGTCTTAGCCTTCTTCCTTGGCTGTGGCTACGAATTATTTAAAAACATTAAATTTTTATTAATAATTTGCTGCTCTCAAACTCAGACAGACTATTATTACAGCCTCTTAAAAAGAGCCACAGAACTGAAAAGTGTCTAGAGTCAGAAATTCCCAAACTATTTTGGGCAAGAGACCCCTTTTCCAAAATGAACTTATTATACCCCATAGCCAAATTACTTTAAAAATCCTATCTCTAGTTTTTTTTTCATATTGATACAAAATACCAATTTAAAAACTTTGCGATTGGTTATGTGAGTAAACTTGACATAATTTTCTCAACCAAATATATATATATAATAAATAGACATAAAATTCAGTAAATATCAAGTGTTATTAATAATATTATTAATACAAATTACATAAAAAAACTTAAGTAATTTTTTGAAAAAAACATTAAAATAGGGGTCGATTTAAAATAGACCTCGTCGACCCCCAAAATCAGTTTTCGCATACGTCGACCCCTAGGAAATATCAACCACTTTGGGTTTAGAGTGTACAGCAAAAATTTTAAAGTATTTTTTTGGGTGAATTAAGTTTTCAAAAGTTGCAGGACAAAAAAAAATCATCATTATTTAGAGAAGTTTTTCTTATTAGGTTACTAGCTGATGCCCGCGACTTCGTCCGCGTGGAATAAGTTTTTTTTAATTCCCACGGGAACTCCTCAATTTTCCGGGATAAAAAGTAGCCTATGTCACTCTCCAGATCCTCAAATATACCCATGCAAAAAATCTATTATTAGTATTTGGAACCAGACTTACAGGTGCATTAGGGTCCTCCTCTTTGGGCTGCACAGTCTCCTCAGTGGTGCTGGCGGCGGGTTTGACCTCATCCGCTTCGGCCAGCATCTGCTCGAACTCAGCATCCGAATCCGAGTTCGCTCCTCCGCTGCCCTCTTGCTCTTCCTCCTGGATTACAAAAAAGAATGTAACTCTATTGCCGATCTTGATATCTCTACATTGTGCCAAAAATAGTTCTCATTGGCTGAATTTAATGTGATATAATTTTTGCACACTGTCTCTGACAGTAGATTGTGTACGGGAAGATTCTACTTATATTCAGCTGTTATTACCCACAATTTTGCAAAATAAATGATTTATGATTATGGATTTATTTAAATCTAAATGTTGCCCGCGAGTTCGTTCGCGTGGATTAAGTTTTTTAATTCCCGAGGAAACTCCTTAACTTTCCGGGATGAAAAGTAGCCTGTCACTCTCCAGGTCCTTAACTAAACCCATGCAAAAATCACGCCGATCTGTTGCTCTGTTGTGGCGTGATTGAAGGACAAACCAACAAACAAACACACTTTCACATTTATAATATTAGTTTGATTGACGTTCAAAAAGTGTAGTGTACCAATTTCGAAAAAAGAACTATTGAATTGAAAGGCTGCCTCGTTTGTCTTGGGGTCTAGCATGTTCGACTGCAGCCGACGAGGTCCCGAATTCGAGTCCCGGGTCGGACCGTATTAGGTTTTTCTTACTAGAAATTCTCAGTACTAGCCCGGAGTTAGGAGTTGGCGGTGATTCACTCACGCGCCTCAGAGAGCACGTTAAGCCGTCCGTCCCGGCTTATCACTAACATGATAATAGTCGTTAAAGCCCGCCAACCCGCATTGGAGCAGTGTGGTGGGTCTAAGCTCTAATTCCCTCTCTCCTATGAGAGTGGAGCCCTGTGCCCAGCAGAGGGACGTAAATGGGCTGTAGTGGTAGTGGTGATGGTACACCAAAGACAAAGAGCCTATAGACTGCTAGACTACACATTTCAGTCGCAAAAAAGTTTCATATTCACATAGTATCACTCATATTAATATTTTCATTCATTAAGTTTAAAAGAATTCATTACGATTTCTTGTCCCTTATCGTGCGCCGTCTAATTTCAAGGTGAAATCGAACTTGGAGATAAATAAGCCCTCTCAAAATGCAACCCTACACATGAAAAGTATATTTAACATTATCCCTCTCGGTGACACGCTTGGTATGGTTAGAATAATGCTCTACGGTATACTCACACTACTGGTGCGTTTGCGTTTGCTGAACTTGATCTTGAGCGTGGGCACCTTGGGCTTGCGGCCGGGCTTGCCGCGCGGAGAGCTGCCGGCGTGCTTGGGCTTGCGGCCGCGCTTCCGCGGTGCGGGTGTGCCCTCGTCGCTTATGCCTTCGTCATCTTCCTCTTCGGGCTCGTCTACCGAGTCTTCGATCTGTTAAGGGGACAATAAAAATAAATTGTTTCTTACTGATTATTAATTAGAGGGTTTTCCAAAAGAGCTACCATCCACGTAACTTTTCAAGTTGAATCCGGAAACCATTTTAAACTATCGTTGCTGATTTCGTTGAGTTGGCATTATCCCATCATCAGTCTAGTTCCGCTTTAAGTTTTTAATTGAAGTCAGGATAGTACCTAATACTGATATTTGTACCTACATGAACTGAGAGGCAACCTAATATTGATGTAGTTTGAAGTGTATCCGTAATGGCAGTCTACCAAAGGACGCGTTTACATGGAACCACATCTACGCAACGAAACTTTATTAAACACTAGCTAAAAATCGCATTTACAGGGAAATAAGCTACTTACTTACTAGCTGATTCCCGCGACTTCGTCTGCGTGGATTGAGGTTTTTCGGTTCCCGCGGTAACTCTTAATTTTAATTTAATTTAATTTAAATTTTCCGGGATTTATTCGCGAAAAAGAAAATTAAAAAATGAAATGAAAATTAGCCTGTGTTATTCCAGACTATAATCTAGCTTTGTGCCAAATTTCATCCAGATCCGTTCAGCCGTTCTGGCGTGATTGAGTAACAAACATCCATACATCCATCCATCCAAAAACTTTTGCTTTTATAATATTAGTAAGATAGTAAAAAGTAAAGAAGTATAGAAAACACATTTAACATTTACGCCGTACATGTTTTAGAAAAAAAAATACCTCACCTTTGACTCTTTAGGAGTGCGTCCAGGCCGTTTAGGCGCATAGTCTGACGTTGTAGATGTGTTAGTGTTTTCTTCTGAGCCCAAGTTCTGTGTACTGCTGCCTCCTTCCAAGTGAGGATTTGTTTCACAAAATAGCCGCCACTTCGCCGCCACTAACATCATGAGCTTTGACACTGGTACCTATTGGAGAGTTTTTTTGTATAGATGCTTTAACTAATCTCAGCGCGCGGCTCTGTGTGCGTTAGTTTGTAAATCATCAGCATCATTTCAACCCGTTGCCGCTTCACTACAGGGTACAAGTCTCTTCTCAGAATGAGAAGGGGGGAAGGGCCGTAGTCCACCACACAGGCCAAGTGCGGATTGGCAGGTTTCCCGCACCTTTGTGAACATTATGAAGAACTCTCGGGCATGCAGGTTTCCTCATGACATTTTCCTTCACCGTTTAACCAAGTAATATTTAATTTCACAACACGTACACATAACTTAATACCAAATCGTTGCAGCTAGGCACTGAGGACAAACCTCTGTGGTTTTTTCGGTGTTTTTAGACTAAGCTTTTTGTATTGTATTTTGATTTGACGATAAAAAAAAAAAAAAACTGCAAAAAGTTTTAGAGGTCTGGGAGGCCCGAGGTACCTGCATATTTAAAAGCTGAGCTAAAATATTGTGCATTCACTTGTAAATATGATGACATAAATGAGAGAACGCGCCAAGATGAGTTAAAGATACTTCATATTATCTTTAAATGTTATAAGCAGGTTAACAATTTCTTAGGATTCATTATTATTCTTAGCAAATTTAAACCATTTCTAAAATTCTACATAGAATTTTGATCTCTGTAACTAGCAAGTAAAGCACAAATTGCTACCAGGGAATAAAAAAATTGCCTGATAGTGTGCGCATTATTTTGCGCGAGAAATATTTGCTGGTTAAAATTATTCCTACAATATAAAGAGCTCTAAAAGATTAACAAAATCTAATATAACTTATCTCCTGCACTCACTAATTTCCAAACAATCTCTATTGTCATATAAAATAAAAACCAATGCTAACAAATTATTTTTATATGAAGAAATATTTAAAATTGTCATTTACCTTAGGATTTTCTT
Source organism: Erebia ligea (assembly GCA_917051295.2). Classification (NCBI taxonomy): domain Eukaryota; kingdom Metazoa; phylum Arthropoda; class Insecta; order Lepidoptera; family Nymphalidae; genus Erebia; species Erebia ligea. The sequence continues at coordinate 16,824,696 of OU785223.1, forward strand.
TGACGAGCAGCGGGCGTACATGCTGTTGGAACAGCTTGTAACTGGTCAAGTTCTCCAGATCTGAGTCGGAGTACTGGATGTCAACGTCGGTTAGACCAAATGAGGCGCAAACCTCGTCAACTGTGGGCATACCTGTGTAAAGAGTTATCATTAGAAAAAAAATTAATTGATGTAGATTAAAATATGTAGGTACCAGCTATATGAAAAATTAAACCCTAATATTGATCTACCCCTTCCACATTTTGTCATGTAATTATTATGGACTGTGTAGTGTCAACAATTTTGATGCACACAATCTCTAAACTGACAGATATCCTTTTTGCAGGAATATTATACACTTAATAATAATAAAACAATAAATAATAACACAAGAAATAATAGCTACACATTCTGTGTTTAGGCCAATCTTTTCAGTTTAGTTAAAAGTTTGTATCCACTATGGGGATAATTCTGTTGTCATTAAAATAAACTGACAGGTCTAAAAGTACTGCCATACATAACGCTCTCCTCAGAAAATACGAACTAGATTTAGCTGTCCATTCAGTTTAGAGATTGTGTACAATTTAATGAGCCTGAGCGTCGCGTATTATAGATCGTTTCAATGAATAGTACCTATGGCGTTATGTTGGCTCCCCTGTCTGTTAAAGTCATTGGCACCATATTGGCACGAGAAAACATCGCTGCCAACATAACGCCATAGGTACTATTCGTTGAAACGAACTATACGTGTGTTTCCAACAGTATAGTTACCAGATCCCGAGTCGGAGGGCAAAGAGGAGGAAGTGTTGTGCTTGCTGCCGCGGCCCTTGCGCGACTTCTTGCTGGACGACACCGCGCTCAGCGCATAGTCGCTGTCGCCCTCGGCTTCCACTTCCAGACCAAACTCCTCCTCCTAGAGAAACAATAGTGCGATTGTGTAAGAAATCGTCGTCAGTTACGTTTGTCGTGTCGCCCTCGGCTTCCACTTCCAAACCAAACTCCTCTTCCTAAAGAAACAATAGTGCGATTGGGTAAGGAATCGTCGTCAGTTACGTTTGTCGTGTCGCCCTCGGCTTCCACTTCCAAACCGAACTCTTCTTCCTAAAGAAACAATAGTGCAATTGTGTAAGAAATCGTCGTCAGTTACGTTTGTCGTGTCGCCCTCGGCTTCCACTTCCAAACCGAACTCTTCTTCCTAAAGAAACAATAGTGCGATTGTGTAAGAAATCGTCGTCAGTTACGTTTGTCGTGTCGCCCTCGGCTTCCACTTCCAAACCAAACTCCTTTTCCTAAAGAAACAATAGTGCGATTGGGTAAGGAATCGTCGTCAGTTACGTTTGTCGTGTCGCCCTCGGCTTCCACTTCCAAACCGAACTCTTCTTCCTAAAGAAACAATAGTGCGATTGTGTAAGAAATCGTCGTCAGTTACGTTTGTCGTGTCGCCCTCGGCTTCCACTTCCAAACCAAACACCTCCTCCTAAAGAAGCAATAGTGCAATTGTGTACGAAATCGTTGTCAGTTACGTTTGTAGCAATTATAACTGCTAGTCTTATGCTGAGATCTATAGGGCGTACTTTGTCTTGGCTCAGACTTTACTTAGAGTTAAAACAAGATGGACTTATGTGAGTAACATAAATCTGTCTCGTTTTAACCATGTCTTAAGTCTAAGGAAAGTCAAAGTTCGCTCTATAGATCTCACACTTAGACCCGTATTAATAAACCGATATCAGCTAAGAACACGTTCTCAAGAATCGGTCAATCAATGCTTAAGACTGGTCTGGAGCATTTGAGAACATGTTTATAGCTGATGTCGGTTTATTAATGATGGTCCCTAAACTCTCTAGCATCTAAGAACTCCTTAAGGGGTTCATATTACATGCTTTTCAATTTGCAAGCATCCATGAACTCCTTGGGAACGTTGGGAATCTCTCCGGAACGAGGAAATTCGTAGAAGAACTAAGGTGACCGACATAGCTCTGAGGATTAGCAAGCTGAAGTGGCAGTGGGCAGGTCATATCTGTCGCAAAACCGATGGCCGTTGGGGCAGACGTGTTCTGGAGCGAGACCGCGTACTGATAAGCGCAGTGTAGGACGACCTCCAGCTCGCTGGTCCGATGACCTAAATAAGGTGGCGGGAAGCGGGTGGATGAGGAAGGCGGAGGGCCGTGTTTGGTGGCGCGCTCTCGAAAAGGCCTATGTCCAGCAGGGGATGCATACAGGCTGATGGATGGATGGATGAACTCCTTAAACAGTTCGAATCAGCCGTTTTACAAACGTAACTTAACTGCCTGATTGTCTAAGGAAATCGTAAATGGTAATCATTTGAAAGCTTAAGGTGTGCAGTGTGCACGTACGTATGCGTGGTTACGTTTGTCGAACTGTAGAAGTTCATACGTCATGTTTTTCGATTTGCAATCATCTATGAAATTATTTTTAATCAGTTTGAGGCAAATGTAACCACCATACGATTTCAAATGATTACGAATTTCTTAAACAATCAGGCCTGTTATGGTTTATTGGAATGCTGTAGGTATACTTGATACATGTTGTATCCATATTCCATACTAATATTATAAATGCGAAAACGTGTCTGTCTGTCTGTCTGCTATGCTTTCACGGCCCATCTATTCAACCGATTTTGATGAAATTTAGTAAAGCGGTAGATTACATCCCGGGGAAGGACATAGTGATACTTTTTATCCCGGAAAATTAAAGAGTTCCCGCGGGATCCAAAAAATCTTCATCCACGCGGACGAAGTCGCGGCCATCATCTAGTATCAAATATATATTTTTTTAACAAAATAAAATATTTTAAATTATTAATAAGTGAGGTAGGTATGGTACATTATTCGTTTTAATAAATAAATATTGAGAAATTTGCCTAAAAATATTCTCGAAAATGAAGATCTTTTAAAGTTCATAACTATTTTAGTATAATTCCACCAATCTAGAACAACACAAATACAATAATCAGCATATTTTTTGTATGGAGAAGCAATCAAAAAAGTGAAGTGTTAAGTGTTTTACACATAACTTAATTTTAGGGTTCACATCTGAATGACAAAAACACAATATTACTTACCTATTATGAGTTTTAACTTTTATGTGTTCTAATGAATTATGTTAATTAATGTGTTCCACTGGCGATGGAGACAATGGGATGCTGGGGTGAGGAAGCCAAAAATTTCATAAAAGAGATCGGCCGTCATTATGGGATAGGGGCTGCGACTCACGTTCTGATTTCTACCTTTTTTTTTTAAAATATATATTGAGCAAACGAGCAGGCGGGTCACCTGATGGTAAGTGATTACCGCCGCCCATGAACATTTGCAGCACCAGAGGAATAGAGCCAATACGTTGCTGGCTTTTGGGATGTTTGTTTATCCGGCCCTTGAAGAGCCCCATATTTTAATCAAGTGGGAACACAAGATGGAAGCAGGTTCCATAATTTGCAGGTACGTGGCAGAAATGGCCTGGAATAATGGGAGGTGGAAGAAGACCAGGTATCCAGGTGGTGAGGATAGAATTTGTTTCTGCGACGAAGGGTGCGACTGGAGAACACAGAAGGTGGTATTAGCTCAAATAACTCTTCAGAGCACTCCCCATTGAAAACCCTGGGTTAAAGGTTATCCATCGCCATTCAGTGTGGCAATGCTGCAAGCTTGATGGGTACCTTTGGCCCAGGGGCAACCAGGAGTGGTCTTTTTAATTAGGGTTTTTTTTGTTAGCAGGTAAGTATACCTATAAGGATTTATTTTAAATTTATTTTATAGTTAGTTTAATATCTAAGAATTATAAATATGTATTTAAATTTTATTATTGCAATATTATGTAAATAATATAGTCTTAAGGCGCCAGCGGAGGGTGAATTGCTCATACAAACGTAATACCAAAATAATTTGTAATTCGCGCATATTTCCTCCATATTAAGCGATTATTAAGATTGAACTTGTATTTATCTAGGTCCCTGGATAATTATTTTTTCAAAATACTTTCCCAAAATTAAATGTAAGCACATTGCGTTTTGCACATAAACGACATAAACGACATGTTTTCTCCTTATTTGTTTCATATTAAAACCAACGATATCTCACGTACTAATTGATCAGGAACATAGCCTATATTGTCAAGTTACAGAATAACAACACGAAGTTAAAAACACAACAATTTTTCATTCATCATTTTTGGTATTCACGGAACAAGACTAAATGTACAACAAATTCGTTACGCTCATATTGCTATCGCGCTTGCACGCGATCATGTGTCATCAGCCAAATAGGGATAGCAATATACCGGCAAATTTATATTTGCGGTTCGAGTCGAAGTTGAATGAATGAATGAAAAATTCTTTATTGTACACCAAGAAACACATACTTATAAACAATAACAATAAAACTAAGCTATGGTACAAGTGGCGGCCTTATCGCTTTAAAGCAATCTCTACCAGGCAACCATGCAAACAACGGATTAACCTAATGAGAAAGCTTCAAGGGTGTACGTTACTTAAAAAGGAAAAATTAATAATTAGTTCTAACCTAGTGTAATCTAATTATTCAAATATTCTTAATTGTAAAATATTATACAATATAATACATGTACATACCTAAATACACTATACGTAAATACATATATAAATAGATAATAATACATACATTTATCCATAAATAAATAGATAAATACATATACCTACTTATAATATAAATATATAAATATTATATAAAATAGAGTAAAATAGAATAAAAGCCAACAAGACGCAAAGTAGGAAAGAAGAATAATTATTAGAATTGGATGATGATTTGAGGAATTCAAGGAGGAAGAAAGTGCGCTTTGACGAGGTTTTTAAATTCTCCAAGAGATTGCGCACGCCTAATATGAAGCGGTAAGGAGTTCCATAGCCTAACCGCTTCAACGGAAAAGGATTTTGAATAAAAGGAAGTGCTATGGGAAGGTATTCTTAGGATAAGGTTGTCAACAGAGCGAAGAGAGCGACCGTGAGTGTCACTAAGGAACTCGAATCGCTCTTTGAGGTAAAGGGGAGTAGTAGGATTGAATAGAATACAGAATAGAAGAGAAAGAATGTGAGTATCCCTGCGAAGGCGAATCGGAAGCCACTTGAGTTTTTCGCGAAATTCAGAAACGTGGTCATATTTCCTAAGTCCAAATATGAACCGTATGCAAAGATTTTGAACGCGCTCAAGTTTATTAAGCAACTCTTCATTAAGATTGGGATAGCAAGAATCAGCATAATCGAGAATCGGTAAGAGGAGAGACTGTGCAAGCGTAATTTTAGTTGGTATGGGTAAAAAATTAGTCAATCGGCGCAGAGAACCAACAGACGCAAACACCTTCCTGCTCACCTCACTAACTTGTGGAGCCCAAGATAAGAATTTGTCAAAAGTGACACCAAGATTTCTAACCGTGTCACTGTATGGCACACACGTTCCGTCAAATATGATGCTAGGCAAAGCAGGAAAATCTATTTGCGTGACCAACTTTTGACTGCCTATTATGATAGACTGAGTTTTTGCGGGATTTACTTTAAGTCCATAAGACTTACTCCATTGCACAATTGCATATAAATCATTATTTAATTCGCCTATTGCATTAGGTAAATCCACTAATTTAGCCTGAACATACAATTGGAGATCGTCAGCATACAGGTGGTAGTGAGAAGATAACTGGAGAGTAATAGAACTAATGAAAATTGAAAACAGGAGAGGAGACAACACGCCACCTTGTGGAACACCGGCATTGATCGAACACCAGTTAGATAACGAATCGTCAACTCGTGTCCGCTGCCGGCGCCCAAACAAGTAACTATGAAACCAGTCAATCACTTCAGGAGATATGTTAAGAGAAGCTAAAATAGCCAACAAGAGATCAAAATCAACATTGTTGAAAGCATTGCTAAAATCAAGTAAGGTCAACACCGTTACACGTTGATTATCCATACCGAGCCGAATATCCTCAGTGATCTTGACTAAAGCTGTAGTCGTACTATGACCAGTCCGAAAACCGGATTGAAATGGATTAAAGAGACTCCATCTAGATAGGAAGAGGCTCAATTGTTGATGTACAATACGCTCAAAGACTTTTGATAGGAATGGAAGTATGGAAATGGGACGGAAGTCCGATAGACTAGAAGGGTTTGCTTTTTTGGGTATAGGAGTAACTTGAGCCTCTTTCCAGGAAGAAGGAAAATTTCCAGTGGAAATAGAGAAATTAAAAATAGATCTTATAATAGGAGTCAATATATCGACAATAGGGATGATCATTTTACGACTAATGCAGTCAGTACCAACGGCATCCGAGCTGACCTCACGAATACTTTTCTTAACATCACTATCAGTGATCTGACTAAAAATAAAAGCAGGATCATCAGAAGTGGGCAAAGCTGAAATTTGGTTTTTAGTCCGTAATTTAGTGGCATCATCAATGGCACAAGAGGTAGAGAAATGCTGATTAAGCTGGTTCAGATCCATATTTAAAGAACTTTTATTCTGACGTGCTTTCCCAACTCCAAGAGATTTAAGAAACTTCCATACTCGACCTGAATCATCTTCTTCAAGTATGGATTTATGAATATGGCGTCGTTGTTTATCCCTACACAACCTGTTGCAACGATTCCGAATATTTTTATACCTTTCTCTGTTCTCATTAGAACTGTTAGACTTATACTTAGCTTTTGCAGAGTTCTTTTTATGTTGTAATTTTTTTATCTCCTCAGAAAGCCAGGGAGCAGGTAGATGCTTGAGTCGAACTGGCCGAATTGGAGCATGCACATCGTAGAGTTGCGTTAGAAGTGAATTAAAGTTGTCTACCCTATCATCAATGCTAGCTCCCGTGAGAACATCAGTCCAGTCAATCATCGTCGCATCATCTCTTAAACGATCCAAATCCATACCACTAAAATTACGCAGCAGAAGAATTTTGGACTTAGCTTTAGGAGGGCGCAATTTATATGACAGAAAAATCAAATCGTGATATGAAAAAGCATCAGCAGCACATTGACCATGTTTAGCCACATGATCGATTGAGGAAACAAAAATGAGATCAAGAAGAGATGGAGAACAATTTGGAAAAGAATGTGTCGCAGAAAGGGGAAGTAAATGTAAGTTCGCTGAATTAACTATTGATTTTAGACGAACAGAGCGGGAATCGTTCCTTAAAAGACAGGTGTTAAAATCACCCATAATAATAGAGTGCTGATACTGCGGGATATGCTGATCTAAAAGGCCTTCAAATATAGGAAAGTAGTCAATCGTAAGGCTAGGATTATAAAATACTCCAAGTAAGAGCTTACTGCCCGAGAAAAGGACCTCAATAAACAAATATTCAGCTCCTGGAGTATTCTGGGCATTTGATATACTTACTGTTTTAAACGGGAGGTGAGAACGCAGGTATATAGCAACACCTCCGCCCACACGCGTACTACGATCATTCCTTATAAGTTGAAAGCCTGGAAGTGCATACGAAGTGGAGGACAAACAAGGCTTGAGCCAGGTTTCGGAGATTAAAATAGCGTGTACGTTTTTGCTGTCAAAAGAAGAGAGCATATCTGGATAGTGAGCGGGAATACTCTGGGCATTAATATGGAGAACGTTGAAATTCTTCAGTACATCTGAGAAGTGAGAGTCTAAAGTTTCACTAAGAGAAGGGAGACTGTAGAAACTGTCATTGCTATCCAATCCATCAGAGGATGATAAAGAAAAAAATGATTCGTCTAGGCTAATATCTTGAAATGACATAATTATATAAAAATAATACTAGTAATATATATAAATAATATAAGAATATAAAATAACTAAATTAAATCTAAACACAAATAAAATCATACCCGCCAGCAACAGAAAGTCGTATCACAATAACTTATTATCCATAGAACTAATAAATGTAATATGAGACTGCGAGACAACATTATTCTAAAGTTACCCATCATGACAACACAAAATTTAAAACCGCAATCCAAACACAAAAAGTTAATTATGTAGTCTATGGATGACAAATGTCATTCCGACAGTGACGACACTCACTGACACCTAATGACATTTGACAATTCAAAATAAAATTGGAATTGACATCACAAAAAATTTCAATAAAGTGGGTAGTTAAACAAATAATTCATAGTAAATAGTAAACAACGAATACCTAAAACCTATTTCCTAACCACTCGCCTAGAACGATGAATAGGTAACCTAGTGCCTGGACTTGTAGTGGGCACTCCGGGACTGTGACCAGATGCTTTGCCAGCGTCTGGCGACGATGCTGGCCCTGTGGGAATGCTTTCCAGTTCACGAAGTGTTTCCGCTCGATGCCGGCTGCCGTCCGAACCCAATACATGAATAAATCCATCCCGCGTCCAACAGTTCGTGATTCCAAACCGCTTCCGAGCTTCCAGAAACGCAACATGCCTAGGCTTAGTCAGAAACTCGGACTGTGTGATACCGGTGCCTTTGAACTTAGTTTTTGCAAACCAAACCTTATCACGGACTGCAACTTCGGCGAACTTTACTACAATAGGCCTGGGCTTGCCATCCGATGAGCGGCCGAGACGATAACTCGACTTGATACTCGAGCTAGAAAAGCTCGGCAAGTCCAAGTGCTCAGTGACCACAGTGGTGACACGCGCAGTGAGGTCCTCCGCCTTCACCTCAGGCAGGCCATGTAGCAGCAACATCTTTCGCCTTCTTCGCATCTCCAAACGATCCATTTCCAGCCTTAAAAACTCCAACTGCTGCTGTAGTGTATTTAAAGCAGTCACAATAAACGTTTTAAAAGACTGAAAGTCAGCTGCGACAGATGATGTGGTTGCAGGGGTCTTGGAGCCAGAGTTCTTCTGCAGATCCTGCTGAAATTCGTCCATTTTTGTGTGAAACATCTCAGACAAAGCAGAAAACGACTGCTTTAGAGATTCCATACTCATTGTTGTACTAGTGATTGTCACAAATTAAAAAAAAAAAAAAGTTATGTTGTAAAGTGAAACTGAGGAGGAAAACTTTTGCTGGTAGGTATTGTCACTCACATATACATAGTCAATAATAAAAATACAAAAATACGCAACAAATTCCAATAATTTTAAATAAAAAATTCAGACCAATTTTAAAACATGTGTTATCTATTTCACGCCTACCCTCCGAAAAAAAAAAAAAAAAAAAAAAAAAAAAAAAAAAAAAAAAAAAAAAAAAAAAAGAAGTTGCAAGCGGTGTTCGCCGGCCTCTTAAGTGAATCTACCAATGGATTAGAATGCCTCTCCTACAGATGAATGGACTCTCTTGGATAGTTCATTTTATGTAACTGGAAACATTGAATTTCTCAGAATTTATATGGATTTGAGTGTGATTGAACACTCAAATCCATATAATTTCTCACCTGTGAATTAATATTATCAAGTCCCAATTTATGATATTATTTTATTTTAGTTACAACTTAAATAATCTACTTACTTCCTCACTCTCATTCTTTCGCTTCTTCTTTTTCTTTCTGCCCTTTTTCTCTTCACCTCTAGCTTTTCTTTTCTTTCCCTTCTTTTTCTTTCTGCCATCTTCTGGAGAGTAGTCGTCATCCTCCTTCAGTAATAGAAAACAAATCAAAGAAAGAAGATAGATAACTAAAACTAATGAAATTGATGATCTTTCACTGATTCAAAAATTGACTGCATCAACCAGCTGTGTTTCAGAAATCTGTTTACTTAATTCATTCAATTGAACATTTCGCTCCTAAAACTAGGGGCTCATTTTTGATTGCTAACTCTTGATAACACACACTTTATGTTGAACTATTTGATGATGATGACAATTACAATGCAAGGTTATTATATAGTCATTGTCATCATCTCAACCCAGCACCTACTACTGAGCACGAGTCTCCTTTCAGAATAAGATGGGTTTAGGTTTAGGCCACAACCCACCATGCTGGCATCAGGAATTAAATGCTGAAAAACAACCCATTGCAATGACACAAGTTCATCAACACTGTTTAAAAAAAATTAATAGTGTTAAGTGTTTCATATTATAATATTGATGATGAAAATTTGATGATATTATGAACTTCATGCTATTATTATAATAAAGTAAGTAAGTAAGTAATTTATTTTTATTTTATTGTTAGTAGGTATTAATTATATAAGGATTTGTTTTAAATTTATTTTTTAGTTAGTTTAATATTTAGTTTTTAGCATTTTAATATTGTATTAAGTTTTAATACTATGAATAAATATAAATAAAGTAAGTACCTATTTATTTAAGTCAATGGACTTTTTGTTTTCTTAAAATATTGATGTTGTTTGAGAGATAAAGTAAATCATTGAATTACCTTGGGTGGTGCTTCATCACTCTCCCCTGAGTTATCATTCTGACCCTCACCTTCCTCCACGTCCTCGTCGCCTGCAACAAATATTTAGAAGCTGGTCAAACCAGTACCAGGCCTCCACACCTGTTCACCATATCAGGCAATGAGCATCATAATCTGTTGACAGCGCGCGCACTCCTAGCTGTAAGGTCACTAATCCCTTTGTTTGGCGGCGTCCATTTTGTTAAGTAGTAATGAGGGATAATGCATGTTCTTTTCTGTCACAAACTGCCACATAAAAATATTTACACCCCAGCCATTACAATAAAGCACGACACGAACACAAGCACGTACCACTTGCAACAACTTGGAATTGTTTCATAAATTAGAGGAATTTCACTGGAGGTGCCGAAATTTTTCAAAATTTTAATTGCTCGCCGCACGTAAACATACGATACCGCTATTCGCGGCTTACCTATGACATGCTAGGAGCGAAATTGACTCTTTACCTGCAAAAGATCCATCTACTTCATCATCAGATGCCATTTAAATTTCAATTTATCACAACCCAAACACAAGTGAAAGATTTTTGAGTCTAGAAAAGGTAAAGGACGCGCAGTTTTTGCGACAAATGGTAATTAATTCAGAAATTGATGCTGCCGTCACTACGGCGAACTAGCGAGAAATAGCGAGATTTGCTATCTCTTTCATACACGTCCAAAAAACCCGGGGGGCTATTGGCTAAAAATGACAGCTAGAGTGTAACGATCGCAATCCCCTCTGATTGGTTATAATTGATGCACTATTGGCCAAAATCCATTGACGCAGAAAAAGTACCATAAATTAAGCCAATCAAAACAATTGAGACTGTAACAATGATTGATGCGGTTTTACATCGCCCTGCAGAGCGATCGGCTATAAATTGTCGCAATCATTAAAGGACTGCATCAATGTCAAAACATGGTTTTGGCTTCACGTATCACTGAGACTGTCCGTAAAGGATCGTTGAGGACAAAAAAATGTTTTGACATTGATGCAGTTAACTATCGATAGAATTAATTGCTGAAAATTGGTATCACGTAAGACTTTTGAAGTAAGATGTCGTTTAGGGACCATGACAAACGTCACGTCAAACTAGGCTTTCATTGATACATGGTGGGAGGTGTTTTTAGCGGTGACATAAGGTGTCCATTAATCGTTTTACGACTCTTTAATATCTAAAATAAATATAATATAAGGATTAAAAAGCTCGAATAGATTGTTTGTTAGGTAAAAATAGAAAATACTATTATTTCAAGCAAGTAGGTATGCTATATTGAAATGGCTTCAAAATGTTATTTAATAAAAGACATTCTATTGACAATTTACCTATAGAGGTATATTTTATTAGGTATACCGTACTTACCTAGGTCTAGCTAATAAAATATTCTCATTGGCAGTATTGCCAACTCACACTATAAAAAAAATATAAAAATTGTACGACCAAATACATACCAATGCTATTCATTAATAATAAGTAATATTATAACATCCATACTAATATTATAAATGCGAAAGTGTGTCTGTCTGTCTGTTCAATCGATTTTCGTGAAATTTAGTACAGGGGTAGGTTATATCCCGGGGAAGGACATAGGCTATTTTACCCGGAAAATTAAAAAGTTCCCGCGGAAATCAAAATATCTTAATCCACGCGGACGAAGTCGCGGGAATCATCTAGTTATAAAAGAATTAAGTAAGTAGGTAGTAGACTTTATGTACTTACTTTTTTTTAAATCTTTATTGAAAACAATACAATAGAATTTAAAGCTAGAAACATGCCCGCTCACAATTAATTTTAATTAACTTTTATTCTGTGATTAAAATGAAAATATCCATAGACAATTTCGGTATCTCGAGATATCTCTAGCTTATGGTATCTTTGATTGCATCGTAAAAAGAAAATCTACTATCTTAGGCGCATCGCTTCTTATATTAAAGTATTTTGTATTATATTTATTAAAAAACAAAGCCAATTAATAAATAGAAAATCACAAGAAAACACAGACTCTAAAATATTACTTAGTGAAATAGGTAACGCAGTTAAATTTGGAAGACTGTCAAGTCTACTTAATTTGCTAGATTACCACATGATTACCATAGACATTCAAATTTAGTCGGATTATAAATAGGTCTGCACTACCAAAAGATCGATATTCAGAGTTCGTGACTAGTAATCTGTGGTTAGCGACCCATTGCTACAATCCTGAAAAACCTTACGTGAAGCCGGCTATAAGGACTGTAACAATGGATATCCTTTAGGACATTTTTGGATGTGATATTGCGACAATTTATAGCCGATCGCTCTGCAGCACTGCGATTGCGTAACTTCTGCATCAATTGTCGCGACGTTCGATCGCGAAAGAAGGTAAAATAAACTACAAATATAATACTAAATACATTATTAGATGTACTCTTAATTATTATACTTGTCAAATATTCAATGGTCAAAATGATTAGAGTCTAGAGCCGTAAAAATTTAAATCTGTGTCTGTTTCAAAGACACAAGTATACCTAGTCTATGGTCTTTATGCGAATAATATTCTTGTATAACATCAGGCGGCCATTTTCCCAACCACTGCCGCCGGTGAACATCTTGGAACGCTGCCTCTTTGCTTCACGTGCTAAACCCATTGGTGAGTGCTTGATATATAGTTATTTACGCCAATTATTGACTATTCACTAATAATTACATGTGGATAAACTGTATTACGTGTCTAATGAAATTACTAGATAATCATTTAAATGTAGTTTGCTTGAGGGTACTATTGTGTACTCTATAAGAAGCAAACTCGTGGCCACGCGTTTGTTAGATAGGAATGATGATGGGTGCGGCGGGGGTCTCATAAAGCACTAAAGACAGCAGATATGCTGAGACGCAACCCTGCCCCGGCATGGGACGCCATGCCGCAAAATTGCGCGGCGTGGGTCCCAATAAACATTAAACGACAGCAGTGAGCTGAGGGTTGCGTCTACCCGGCCTGAGACGTGACTCTCATGGAATTAAATAGCAGATATGCTAAGACGTAGCCCTGCCCCGGTGTGGGACGCCATGCCGCAAAATCGCGCGGCGTGGGTCCCAGGATCGCTGAGGGTTACGTCTACCTGGCTGGAGACTTTGCGCCGCGTAATACCAATGTTTAATGATAGGTTAAACCGCACCACCTCCGTGCCAGCACCGTGATGCTGGCAGCGGGGGTACCGCAGTTTAACATATTCCCTTTCGGACTGAGAATACCGAAAGGTGGTGACTTCCCGTGTGTTGTCATCAGGGCACTTAGAGATGATAGGTTTAGACGTAGTACCTCCGTTGCCAACACTGTAACGCTGGCAGCGGGGGTATGAATAGGGCCGGCCGGGCGGACGTTGTCACGTCGACAACGTCTGCCCGGTTCAACTTTTGGGTTACAGAAAGCACGGGTCAATTAGGAGGTATGAGACCAGTCTAACAGATATACTAAAGCGAAGCAGATAGACGGATCAGATCAGATCGATGATACTCTACAAGCAGCTAGACATTCAGGATTCATGTGAGTACATAAGCAATTATTCACAGTTATATACACTTGACGACTCGTCCATTGACCCCACATGAGTACATATAATATGGGACGTTTCGCCACATCAATCATTGTTACAGTATCAATTGTTGTGATTGGCTGAATTTATGGCATTCTTTCTGCGTCATTGGATTTTGTCCAATAGTGGAAGAGTGTTATCCAATCAGAGGTGATTGCGATCGTTACACTGTAGCTGTCATTTTTAGCCGATTGCCCCGCTGCAGATTAAAAATAGCAGCACGGACAGGAGACGTACAGTAGGGCGATTGTATAATTCCTGCATCAATCATTGTTACAGTATCAATAATTGATACTGTAACAATGATTGATGTGAATTTATGATAGAGTCTGGCCACGCTAACTCTGCCACGGAATAAAAGGGTAACACTTAAAACAAAGTAAAAACCACAGAGTTATAAAGAGAAGCAGAGGCAAGATAACGTACAAAATAGCGTGGCAATTACAAACACACGAAAACATTACGCACACATACACAAAACTCAGGGCCGAACCTTGTTGCTGCATAAAACATTATATTAATATGTAGGGTTAGGTTGCGTGAAAAAAATTGACCTAAAGACACCTATCATTTGGAAGCTATAATTTGTAAGGATTTTAAAAATAATTATTATTGGTACTTTTATAATTTCCTCATCACAAGCGATCACAACTGCAATATAGTAACACTAGTAATGGTAATCATCACCACGTGCGGGACCCTAGTCAATGTGGTGAATATAGATGTGAGCTCCGCGCTGCGTGTGATATCGTCACCGTCGCGCGCGGAGTTATAACTCCTGTTACAACTCAAATCCTGAGGACTCCGTCAGTATCATGGCCAGTGGTTCTCGCGTCGTTCTCGCTCTGCGTCGACGCGCAGGTGATGGGGATATTATTTAGAAGAACAGTACCAACGGATATCGTGTAAATACCGCCAGATTTTAGCTCAAAGTTCCTATTGACAATAATTTCTTGGCAGTAAGCCAAATAAATGTTGTTAAACAATCGAATCGAATCGTTATTCCAAAAAGAGGTTAAATAAAAAATTACAACGGGTGTTTTTAAACTCACATTTGATTATATATTAGTGACTCACTGATTTACAATTAGTGCTTTAGAATCTGTATTGAGGTTTTCAATAAAAATTAATGAAATTCATCCACCTAATGGAAGATAAGGTAAATTGGTACCTACTTAGTATAAGACCTCAACTAACTTTTCTTTGAAAATGGTCGGTATTGCACCAGGAGATAGAATTGTACGGAATATATTACGTTCTTAGATTATCTGTAAAATGCTTGGAGCATATAGCACCATGAGTTGGTCTGCCAGTCTTTTCTATTAATATTTTTATGCATAGGTCTCTCAGGTATTCATCCTTTGGAAACCTGAAATTAAAAGTCGAAGTTATATACTTAAAATAAAAGAGTCGTCGAGTCCGGCCCTGTAATTTGTTAAAGTTCTCAAAATGTCCAAAAAGATTATTCAACAACTTAAAGCATGTATTTCTACAGAAAACCATAATATTATAGTTTTAATATATGCATGGCTACATATTTCGTCATAACAACTATAAAATATTAGATATCTTAGCCTTGATACGATGCGATACGAAAACATTCCAAAGCTACATGATAGCATGAATTTTACTTACCGATGGAACGTTACTTCTGGGGTTTTCTTGTACGAAGCGTTGTAACACAGGGGGACACAACACTTCACCATTTTATTTCAGTAAATATTCATATAAATCTCCAAATTTCACAAAAAAACTTATGACACCGAAGACAACACAATGTAAACAAACGCCATAGGTCTCATAGATGTCTTATAATGACTGCCACGCATTGAATTTTTGTCAATGTGTGCGTTGGTGTAGCACAGTGTTGCAGCAAATTAATACATACACATTTTTGCTTGCAGGGACACGGTCACACTAAGTCACACTGATTCGCATACACTTGTCTATGTGGGTGTGAAATTTATGTTGTGTCTGCTTCTATTTATATGTCTGTGGTAAAAACAGTCGTTTAATCTGTGTTCTTACATTTGTCACTGATTTGTCAATTCAGCTATCAGGTTGTTTATGTTTGTTTTCATATTTCGAAAATAAAAGTGAAAATAGTGAAATAATGGATAAACCTATTCAAAATAATGTGTGCGAGTTATTTTATAACATGATTCTTAAATTCTAAGAAGTAAAGGAAGAACACGATGCTGTCCAAAGCTATTATAAAAGTAGCAAGAGATTGTAATATACCTGGCCTAATTATTAAAACATATTTCTATAAAATTATTTCGCCTTTTTATTTTCAACAACTTGAAGTCAACAACACAAGTAGTCATAGCAACCAAAATCATTCTTTTTATAAAAACATTAAACCATGGACTTAATATATAATATACATTATTAGGACTGAGCTCTCCTTTCCAAAAAACGTGCCGAGAGAGACATGTTGAAGGGAGGATTTTATCTCGTTCTAATAGGGTGACTAAAAATTTTTTAACACACAGGAAAGTTCATTTTGGCAAATACCTATCACTTGTCAGGTTGGCTGCGGAGTTTGAGTATTTAAAGAATCAATGGGAAATAAAACAAAGCGTGTGTCACTAACATTTATTTAACATTTAATATTTTAACACAAAAATATCAGAAGTCTGGCGCGCAACTATGATTATTTGCTTCGTTTTTTTAACATTAATTGAAAACAATACAATAGAAATTACAGCTAGCTAGCCTAACCTAATTACTATATAAATACTGGCTGCATTTCCGCGTTGGACAGCCAGGCTGATCCTTTGCGCAAAAAATGAGCCAGCCCTTCTGTCACCAGATGAGGCAATCTATCTACCTATAATTATGAAAATTGTGTTTTCTATAAACAGAATATAACAATATTAATCTGAAATACACTAAAGTTTTAAGTTTCTTCCGTCTACAAAACGACTTGAGCATGGTCAAACTGCTTTGACTCGTACGACAATAAACAAATTATTATCTTTGTTATTCCCCTTACCTGTGAAAAGAAATGCCGCAACCAGCATATGATTCACTTTTACATTTCTTGATGCAACAATTTTTGACCATTTTTGCATATTGAGAATTGAAAAACGAAAATAACACTAGCTAAAAGCACAACTAATAGCTAAATCCACAAAACAACAGCAGGTCCATGGACACCCTGGTGATGGCATATTTCAGTGCTACCAGGGTAATTCTATATAGCTACCAAACAATCATGTTATTTTGACTATTTACTTTAAAAAATGGTAAACATAAAAAAATAAATTGTAAACATAAAAAATAAATTATATAAAAGTATTCTAAAAGCTAAAAATATTTATACATTCCTTGTTTTATTTCTACTTGGAAAAATGTTTTCTGCCACTTTTAACATTTTTTTCTACTGGCAATTGAGTAAAAGGGACACAGTACCCACCTTCAGACTATCTCTCTCGGCTCGTTTTCCCTCTGTTGAGACAGCCTAACAAACCTAATCTGAATGTCCAAATGTTAAGGTTCATTTTCGTATGACACATTATCTAGAGTACTCAGTCCTAGTATTGTATAATAAGTCCATGCATTAAACTACATAGTGACTACATATTATCTATGACACTCCCCCTCACGATGATCTTGGGGTCTAACCTAAGGTCTGAGTGACTCCTATCATCTTCAGTAGTTTTACTAACTTCGGTTGAGGTAAGGCCTTTGTTAAAAGATCTGCCTCCATGTTATCTGTGTCCTTGTAATGGATTGTTATCAATTTCTTTTGGACACAGTCCCTTATAAAGTGTTCCCTTATGCTTATATGCTTGGATCTTTTTCCAGTCATCAAATTGTTGGCTAACTTCTGTGCAGCCAAATTATCATTGTAGATTGGCACAGTTTGTTTAGCCACTCCAATATCTTCTAAAAGCTGTTTTAGGTGTAGAGCTTCCTTTGCAGCCTCTGTCATTGCCATATATTCGGCCTCTGCAGTTGATAAGGCCACAACTCGTTGCTTCTTTGTAGCATAACTGATTAGCCCACCTCCATACTTGAAGATATAACCTGTATATGAACGACGGTCAATGGTACATGCCGCCCAGTCAGCATCAGCCATGCCTATTAATGCACTTCCTGTTTTTCTATATCTGATGTGTACATTCACTGTTCCTTTTAAATATCGTATAACCCTTTTGGCAGCTTGCCAATGCGTTTTGCCATAGCAGGTATTATACTGACTCAAATAACTTACAGCAAACATAATATCTGGTCGCGTGGCTATAGCCAGATACATCAAGGAACCAATCAACGCCTGGTATGGTATGTTCTTCATTTCTTCTTCGTTATGTACTCTCTCCAATTTTAAACTTGTTTCCATTGGCGTTGAAACCGGCTTACATTCGCCCATGTTAAATTTTTCTATTAACTTTTCGATATAGCTCGCCTGTGACAACCTCATTTCTCCCCCTACATGGGTGAATTGTATGCCAAGGCAATGGTGGAGTAAACCCATATCTCTTAATTCAAAAGCTTTTTGCAATTTCATTTTAACTTCTTTTAATAGATTTTCTGATTTATATGCCAGTATTAAGTCATCCACATAAATGTTTGCAAATAGCTTTTCCCCTTCTTTTTCTAAAATATATAAGCAAGGATCTGCTATGGAATTCTTAAATCCGATTTCCATCATTTTATTATGTAACTTCAAGAACCATTGTCGCCCTGCTTGTTTCAATCCATAAATAGCTTTATTTAATTTACATATCCCATTACTTTTATATCTATTTATATCTAATAGCATTTCTTTTGCTTTTCTTATTAACTCTTTATCTTTTCCATGTGTCATTATCATTTTTAAATATCTATTGAGATTTTTCGGCATCTTCATGTAAATTTGTTCATCTATATCGCCGTTTAAAAATGCAGTACACACATCTAGTTGGGATAACTTCATGTCATTTTCAATCGCATGTGCAATGAGTAGTCTAATAGTACTCATTTTTGCAACAGGTGCAAACGTTTCTGTGTAATCAATACCTTCTTTTTGATTAAAACCACGCGCCACAAGTCGCGCCTTTCTTCGATCTATTTCTCCTAATGCATTATACTTATTTTTCAAAATCATTTTATTATCTATCAAATTTTTGCTTTCATTCTTGTGTACAACTTTCCATGTATTATTTTTAAGATGAGATTCAATCTCGCTTATTATTGCATCTTCCCATTCATCACTGTTCTCATCTATTTCACAGAGGAATGATTGTTCAGCATCCATCTCATAATCTTCGTGCCATGCTGGTGGTTTTCTCTGTCTTTTATTACTGGAAGTAGTCGCTTCTACTTCATTATCTGTACACATTTCTGCTTCTGTAGTTGCATCTAGGAATATTTCATCATTGTTCAATTCATGTTCTGATTCATTAACTTCACTCTCTACCAACTTTTCGTTGTCTTCTGTATTTTGTTCTTCAGGAAAAAGTATAATTTCTATTTCATTTTTATCAACTTCCTTTTGTTTTTGTTCTTCTTTCGTTTCGTTTTCATAAAACATTTTATCTAATACTTTGACATCTCTGCTGATTATTATGTTGTCTGTTTTTGGGTTAAATATCCGGTACGCCTTATGATTTTCCGAATATCCTACAAAAATTCCAGCTGTCGCTCTGGCTTCAAATTTTCCATTTTTCTTTCCTTTATTCAGTACAAATGCTTTAGTCCCAAATATGTGAAAATGTCTCACAGACGGAACTCTTTACCCATTTTTCAAACGGAGTCGCATTATCAATACTGCTGCAAGGACTGCGGTTTGCCACGTAGTTAGCTGTATTAATTGCTTCAGCCCAAAAATCTTCTTTCATATTAGCATCTATCAGCATACATCTAGCTTTATCAAGCAATGTTCTATTTTTTCTTTCTGCTAAGCCATTTTGTTCTGGTGTGTATGGCGCGGAAAGTCTCCTCTTGATGCCATTTTCTTTTAAATATTCATCAAATTTATTATTTATATACTCTGTCCCATTGTCACTTTGCAAATATACTATTTTATTTTTAGTAAATCGTTCAGCCTCGTTTTTAAATTCCTTAAATTTTGATAGGGCTTCATTTTTCGTTTTCATTGTATATACTCGTGTATATCTTGAATAATCATCTGTGAATGTGATGAAGTATTCTGAACCCCCCTTTGATGGCTGTCTCATGGGACCACATACATCAGTATGCACAATTTCTAATCTCTGAGTTGTCCATTGCTCATTTTTATGTGTATTAAAGGGTAGTTTTGTTGCCTTACCCTTAGCACAGACTTCACAATCTTTAACTGTGTCACATTTATTAAATTCTAAGCCTTCCATACTTTTATTGTCAAAAGCTATTCGCATTTGCCCTTCATTAAGATGTGCTAGTTTTCTATGCCACAGTTGCATTTTGTTTGTTTCACAATAGTTGGCATTTTCTTCTAAATTTTCTTTAACATAGTATAAACCATCTTCATTTCTTTCTGCTTTTAACAGTATTTCACCATTTCGCTTTACGGTTGCTTTTCTTTTCTTAAATAAAACTGTTGCACCTTTATCTGTCATTTTTCCTACTGACATTAGGTTTGTAGTTAGTGACGGTACATACAAGGCTTCAGTCAGTTCTAAATCAGGTTTTTCTTTTATATTAAGTTTCACTGAACCACGGCCTTCAATTTGTGCTGTACAGTTCTCTGAAGCTAACCTTATGTTTTTATAGTCATCTCTTTCTATATTATGGAATCTTTCTAATTCATGCGTCATATGTGACGTGCAGCCACTATCTAGACACCATTTTATGACTTTTTCTTTATTGTCATTCGTATTTAGACACGTTTCTAAGCAATAATTCGCATTACGCTTATTTGTTTGATTTACTTTCGACCAGCATTCATTTGATTTATGCCCTTTCTTTTTACATTTATAGCATTTTATATCATATTTCTTGTTTTTACTTTGTTGCTTACCATATAGTGCTTCTTGTTCTAAATTCCCATCATTTGTACTAGCCGTATTTTTTCGTGCTTCTGCTTCTTCAATGATCTTTATTTTCAGATTTTCTGGATCTGGTAGATCATCTCTAGATTCTATGGCTATCCGAAAATTTTCAAAAGATTTGGGTAAACTATATAGCAGCATGATGCTTAATAAATCTTTATTAATTGTTATGTCCATGTCTGCTAGTTTATCTACACTATCCATAAATTTGTTCAAATGATCAACTATGTTGTCATTGTCTTTCATTTTTCTAAGTATCAACTCTTTTAACAAAGTTGCTTTTCTAGCTGGACCTTTACTGTTATATATATTTTCAAGCGTATCCCAGACATCTTTACTGGTTTCACAATTTTTTACTTGCTTTAATTCACTTGGCGATATTATGAGAAATAATTCGGCTAATGCTAACCCATCTTTCTCTATATAATTATTCAGTTCATCACCTTCGCTTGTTGGCTTCTTAATTTTATTAGAAACATAGTTCCATAGGCCAAGTTTTAACAAAAGAGCTTTTGCATGGATTCTCCATGTATCATAATTTTCTCTTTTCAATGGCTCTATATGCACGTGATGGCTCATTTTCTCTTTTTCTTACGTATACTGGGCCATAACCTATTATAAAAGTAGCAAGAGATTGTAATATACCTGGCCTAATTATTAAAACATATTTCTATAAAATTATTTCGCCTTTTTATTTTCAACAACTTGAAGTCAACAACACAAGTAGTCATAGCAACCAAAAACATTCTTTTTTATAAAAACATTAAACTACATAGTGACTACATATTATCTATGACAAAAGCCAAAAACAACAATGTTTACAAGAAATTGAAGAGTCGACAAGTAAGTTGACCAAACGGTTTTGATATTTTGCCTTTCGATCTTTGCATAAAATAGGTACTAGATTATTTATATAAAACGTTTAAACGGTTTATATTCGCCTGTTCATATCGTATAATTATGATGGATAATATGCGAAAAAAACTGACAGCAAAATCCTATCAAGTTTTAATACTTTTTATTAATTATTGTATAAATTCAAGGTGGAATAAGCGAAGAGTTAAAGCCTCATCTCCAGGATGTCCTTCAGAAACTTGGAATAAGTCAATCCATCCATCTCAAATTGAAATTTTGTTTTTTTTATTTCCAGGTGTAAGCGAACGAACCTTAAGAGTTATTAAAAATGAGGGCCAAACTAATCAGGGAATCTGGAGGACTCAATATTCAAGGAGGGGTCAATATTGATAATTTTTATTGTTTTATTTCATTTTTTGTTTTATTGATTCTGATTATTAATGTTATGTCTTTGGTGTACAATAAAGAATATTTCATTCATTTCATTTTATGTTTTAAGGGACCGGCGACCACCGCTCGCAACTTCTACTCGAACCGCAAATATAAATTTGCCGGTATATTGCTATCCCTATTTGGCTGAAGACACATGATCGCGTGCAAGCGCGATAGCAATATGAGCGTACAGAATTTGTTATACATTTAGTCTTGTTCCGTGAATACCAAAAATGATGAATGAAAAATTGTTGTGTTTTTAACTTCGTGTTGTTATTCTGTAACTTGACAATATAGGCTATGTTCCTGATCAATTAGTACGTGAGATATCGTTGGTTTTAATATGAAACAAATAAGGAGAAAACATGTCGTTTATGTCGCAAAAACATGCAAAACGCAATGTGCTTACATTTAATTTTGGGAAAGTATTTTGGAAAAATAATTATCCAGGGACCTAGATAAATACAAGTTCAATCTTAATAATCGCATAATATGGAGGAAATATGTTCGAATTACTAATTATTTTGGTATTACGTTTGTATGAGCAATTCACCCTCCGCTGGCGCCTTAATTTATTTATGCTCTCCTTAAGTAATTCAAAGATCTCCCCTGATCAAGTAATAATTTGTTGTTAATCTTTAGCGTCAGTAGATTCATACTAATATTAGTAGTAGCGAAGAGTAGTTAGCGAAAGTAACCGTTTGTCTGTTACCTTTTTTGACTCATCCCCTAAACAAAAACATATGGTTTCTGAGTTCGTGAGTTTATAGCCGAAATCCACGCAGACGAATTCACGGCAAATATAATATATAAAATTTATATAAATACGGGGATCATATATGCTCTACCTTATTACGCTGTCAAAATTGTTCCCCTCTATTTACATTTTACTCTTTGAAATGTACTAAAACGAACAATGACCACACTCCCAGGAAATCAGATTAAAAACAAAAAACACAAGTATCAAGTGCGTTTTTTCGCATTACACTCTGTGTTGTCATCAACAGATTTTCAAATTCTACCATTTTCTTACTGCTGCAGACTTAGCTTAGACAGTCTATATTTGCTGCGTCAATAGATTTTGTCCAATAGTAGAAGAGTGTTAACCAATCAGAGGTGATTGCGATCATGGACTTAATATATAATATACATTATTATTGCGATCGTTACACTGTAGCTGTCATTTTTAGCCGATTGGCCTGCTGAAAGCTTACTTCTAAATCTGTGGGAAGCACGCATCACAGTTATCGCATCGCATAGAGTATAAACATACCATAGAAGTAGGAGGGAGGTGGAGGTACCCAGGTACCCTTAGGAGCTGTGCTTAGGAGGTGCCAGTGCCACAGGGAGGTGCTCAGGAGAAAGCTCAGGAGCTCAATATAAAAGCTCAAATATAGATAATCAAAGCTCAGGAGGTACCATAAATTATATAGGTACCATAAATCTTTGATATAAGCCATAAATTAGGTAAGCTATACAAATATTTTCCTTGCTATACAATTTTTGTACATAATACCTTTTTAATCAAATTTAAGCATAATACATCCTACTCTATGGTAGGAGATATAGACACGTGCTGGACACAGGTAGTCTGTACCCACCACCGACCAGAAACAAAAGGTACCCACCTGTACCTTAAAGATTTCATAAAGTAGGTAATTATTATAGCCTCCTAAAAAGATCGTGCACAGCTGGAGGAGTGCAGAAGTACGCTTGTGTCGAACATCGAGACTGGTCTCGACTCTCGACCAAGCATCACAATGGGGGATGCCCCGTCGCTCACGTCACGTCTAAATCATTTTCTTCATAATTAGTACTTGTAGACATTTTAATTAATATAAATAACAGTACCCTTACTCTGAGATTGATCGAATTTAAAATACGGTCTCACTAAGTGAGGTGAATCACATTTGAGTCAAACTAAAATGGACCCAAAAACTCTTGATTTAAAGCCACAAATTCAGTGCAACCGATTCAAATTTCGAAACGTATCGTTTGGAGCGCTAGCTGTGAATGCATGTACGAAATTGAGCTCTAAATTAATAAAATTAAGATTCATTTTAGTTTGATGCATATGTAATTCACCTCACTTAGTGAGACCGTATTTTAAATTCGATCAATCTCAGAGTAAGGGTACTGTAATTTCAACAGAGAAAACGAGTTGTGAAAAATTTTTCGCAATGGCGGGAAAAATTAATCAGTTTTCCTATGCGCGCGCATCTTACAATGGCGATCGGCCATAGACATCGACCACACAAGTTGTATGGTCGATGGCCATAGACTAAAAGAATGAGGTTTCTTTTTTCTGGCTTTTCGCGGATAGCGTTTTAGCCACGTACAAAATGGGGAATTTCAAGTTTTCTTTATTACAGACAAAAGTTATATTTGAGTGAAAGTTTTATTTATTAAACACGTACAAGTTGAAATTATCTATTTAAATACGAAGTTGCATGAATTGAACAACCAATAGGTACATTAATAATTTATTTGTACAAAATAAATTGTTAATGTACCTATTGTACTATTGAACACGATCTTTTTGGTGTCGAAACTTTGTTAAGAACAAAGCAACTCAACCATGACTCAACCAATAAAATTAAAAAAAAACTCTTTAGCTCACTTGTGAATAATAGCAATGAAAAAGTCACAGTTTGATTAAAGGTGTCATTATGTGCCTAATTGCGGTGAAATTAGAGTTATAAGGCTCTGACAGACGGACGGACGGACGGACGGACAAGTGACCTTCGCTTCGCTCGGTCAAAAAAGTAGGTAGTCCTTTAGACAATCGCCTAAAAATGGCAGCTACAGAGTTACGATCGCAACTCAGCGCAATCACCTCTGATTGGTTACCACTCTTTCACTATTGACGCAGCAAGAATACCATAAATTCAGCCAATCACAACAATTGATACTGTAACAATGATTGATGCAGGTTTTACATACAGCAGATTGAAATCTTGGGTATGTTCCGATATACACTGCAAGCACTATTCACTATTCAGGCCCATATTATTACACTATACTATTGCACGTTTGCACTAAACTTAGGAATCTCCTAATTTCCTGCCCAACTTGTTTAGGCTTATCCTAGCGTTTAAAAAGCTTGCACTAACCTTAGGCCATTCCTAAATCCACTTAGGAGATGCCTAACTTTATGAGCCCGATTATTGAGCACCGACCAGAAACAAAAGACTCAGGTATATTACTTTACTCTATGCTGAGAGCCCCTCTCGAAAACGCCAGTGTTCACAGTACAAAAATGGCGACGATCTATGAATTATGACGTCATAAATATTTCCTTATTATATATGATACTGCGGTCTGACCGTCTGCGGCTACTGTCAGTCCTTATCAGAACGAATTTCTCCACAGTAAGAGCACTGAACAGTGCTCGCAGTGTTTATCGGAACATAGCCCTTGTTTCTGAAAAAGCTTGAAAAGCAATTTTAGTAAATGGTACCTACCTACTTACTACGTGCTATTCCTTGTTGAAAAGGAATTGAGAAGAATTGGTTGCAACTTGCATCAGGTTTCATTTGTGTTGTGGTGATGGTGATGATTATTTTTAATAAGTAGGAAGGCAAAGGGGTTTAAACCCAACGGGTGCGGGGGACAGGCCCGTTGTAAGGGTCTGGGCCCAGGTAGAACTAACTAATCCAAACAGTTTACAGGAAATTCCCTGAAATTCCGGATTACTGTTTGTTTGTTAATGTTTTACGTTCGTAAATTGATTGCCCGCATTTTCACACCAGCATTTATTTGCAGCTTACAGTCACCCATAAAGGAACATGAACGCGCTATTAGATTATGGCACATCATCCAGCGGAACTGAGGACGAAAGCGGTGATGAAGAAAAGTAATTAAATTTGTACGCCCTCACTTTTAGGAGGTTGCTCACCTTACGTTCTTATCTATAATTCGCTTGGGATGATGTACGAGAGCAAATCATAGTACTGCTTTTTTCAATTGGATTTCCCACTTCATGGCTTTTGTTTTAACCTGATATTAAGCTGTACAAATATAACTTTTTTATATTTTAGGCCAAAGAATGATGACCAAAGGGATAGTGAGAAACCAAAGCTTCCAAAGCCATCAATTGGTGAAAATAGCCTCCATACTTCAGTGTTTTCCAATCCATTTGCTGAGGCAGAGCTAGCCAAAGCTGCAATACTTGAGAAACATGTTAAAATGGTATATGTTGACTTTCTATTAAATATGGTTCTTTAAGAACCATTCACCTTTCATACTATCCTACTAAAGTAAGTCCAGTGAAGAAAAGCTTAACTTTCAATAATTGGCTTTTGGTGTTACATAACTCACTCTAAGTTCTTTAGTAGAAAATGGCAAAGTCCAAATGGCTTGTTTTTTTATAAGAACAGCATTGCTGTTTCTTTTACAGCTAAACTAGCTGATGCCTGCAGCTTTGTCCTTGTGGAACAAGTTTATTAATTCTCACAAGAATTCCTTAATTTTCTGGGATAAAACATAGTCTATGCCACTCTCCAGGTCCTCAACTATACCCATACAAAATCACATCGATCTGTTGCTTTGTTGAGACCTGTGGTTGAGACGTTATTGAAGGACAAACAAACACACTTTTGCATATATAATATTAGTATGTTATAAATAGTGAGCAACTTTAACTTGGTCAATTTGGATTCAGGTATTTTAAAAACCTGTGGAAACACCTTGATTTTGTCTGATGTCCATGTCCAGGTGCAATATTAGCTAACATTTACCAAATTGTGTCAAGATCGGTTGAGTAACAGGTAATGGACAGACAGAAAGACACATTAACCCACAAGTCAGTGTAATACTTGTAACGTATTGTAGATATGTGTTGTATTATCTACTTAATGTAACCTTTTTCTTTTTTAAGAAAAGAGCAACTGCTGAGTTTCTTGCCGGCTCTTCTCAGTAGAATCAGCTTTCCGAACTGGTGGTAGAGTCTTAACGTATCATTAGTGATACAAGTTGTCCTATGTGAAATAAATCATTTCATTTTCACAGTAAATGGCTTATGTAAATTAACATATTTAAGGAAAAATCCTTGAATACGACAAGGTCTTACTACAACAAATATGTTTATTCAATGAATTCAGAGAAACTAATTTCATCAGTTCAAATTTATATTTTATCCCATTTCCTTTTAATTTGATTTATTTATGCTTATTACTTATAATATATTGATACAAAGTATCACAGCTTAGACAAAATTATGCATTGAAAACAATATTATATTTTTATTTCATTTCAAATTGACCCATTATTATATCCAATGTAACATACAATCGTCAAGTACATAGGCCATGACTGTTAAGGTTCCAGTTAGAGACAATACCCAAATGATTAACGGCAAGAAGATTTGCTGGAACTACCGGAAGGGGAGGTGTCGGTTCGGGCACAATTGTAAATACGCACATGATTCAGACATTCAGAAGACCACAGAGGAATTGGAGGTTGAAAAACAGGTGAAGTCATAACTCATAAGCTATGAAAACACTTATTTCACATGCTCCTATCCTGAACTAACTGCAGTGTGCACTAAATTTGAATGCCATCACACCTATCTTCCAAGCCTGTAAAGTGATGATTGTCAATAAATTTGAATTTTATTGACAATCATCACTTTACAGGTTTGCAAGATAGGTGTGTGGACAAAGGATCGAGGTTCTCGTCACTTTGATTCAGGATCTGAAAGCAATAAATTTACATGCTTACTGTAGGTATATTCCCCTCCAATGTGTTGTGTTGACACAGAATGTCTGCAATGCCTATTTTCCAGCAGATTTGTGTGTGATCTTTAGTATACCTAGTTAGTAGATAGTTGACATAATATCGTCTTTAGTCAGGATTCTTCTGTAGTACCTGTTGAACATCTGAAGTAGCTAACATATCTCTAAAGTCTAAAGCTCTGGTTGTCAACCTTTTTGGTATCAGTAGTTGCACAATACTCGAAATCAGATGTTTGAGTGAAACAATAAAGTTATCGAAAGATATGGTGTGCGTTATTACTTGAATATTATAATAGTCAGGTACCTACAATATAAGTACCTAACTTGCTATAGTTCACTAGTATTTATCTATTGCTTGCTAACTTAAAAAAAAAATACATTTTGCCAAGCAATTACTGGGCCACCAACAAAGCTTCAACCTGCGGCCTGCAAAGCATCCATTTATAGAAGGAATATAATGGACTTCCACTGCTAACCTACCCTCCACTCTATGCTCAACCTTACTCATCCAGTCACTTCCCACCACTCTTTTTATATCTACAGCCCATTGTGCCACTGCCTTGGAGCCTGGACGACGTCTTTTAATAATAATAATAATATAAGCCTTTATTACTGAATTTTTACATGGTATACACACAATTGTTATTAATAATTATATTCTCTTATAAATATATTACTTAAATAAATTAAGACACTAGTAAATACCCTGTTTAATTTATTCAGTTTGCCCATGGGCATAGGCCTCCTCCAGGGCTCTCCATTACCATCTATCCTTTGCTGTCCTTTGCCATATGTTTCCCGCTGTGCCTTTGATGTAATCCTCCCATCTCTGGCACGGGCGACCTCTTTTTCCTTTTTCCCGTTCTTGGGTACCATTCTGTGACTTCTTTCGTCCATTTATCCCTCTAATCTCTCATGAAGTGCCCTGTCCACTTCCACTTTAGTTTTTTAATAGTTACAGTTATGTCTTTAACTTTTGTCTTGCTTCTGATAGTAGAGAGTCTGATTTTATCAACCTTTTTGACTCGAAGCATACTTCTTTCCATGTTGTTTTGACATACTTTAAGTCAACGTCTTTTACATAATTAATAAAAAAATCTCTTTTCAGAAGTTAAAATCAGTTGTATGCGAGGGATCAGGAACAATGACCTCCGCTCCGCCACCCCAAGTTGAGCTCGAAGTGTGTTCGCCAACACATGATGACTTTTGGGAAGGAAAATCTGGCCAGAAGAAAAAACGGCCTGGCCTATCTCAAGGTCTAATACCAGGAAAGAAGGTCATTAAAATGTATAAGGAACAAAAGCTCAATGATGTTAGAAAATAAAACGAACCAATATAATCTGTTCTTTTTATTTAATTCCGTTTTGATTTTTCTAGATTTCTGCTGTACTGATTTTGATAAAGTCGATCAACTAAGAAAAATCAGCAACTTTGGGATTTTGTACGAAATACTTGCTTGTGACGTAATCAAAATTCGACACTACGTCAGACCATAACGCGACTGAGGTCTGCGCAAACGTGTGGACTCGTCGCAAGCGCTTGCGGCAAATTCCCTTTGATTTGTGAACAAAAAACCGACACTCGCCGGATCGGCTACAAGCGCTTGCAAACCTACACAAACCAAGTCAAACACTCTATCCACACGTTTGAATTTGTGATGGCTTGTTGAGGTTTGGCAAGCGTATGGACGTGGCATTACAGTGCTCGCAGTGTATTTCGGAACACACCCAAAGTCGGACCGATTAACGGACCTACAAAGGCTTACGTGGACGGAGGCCTTGGCGTAGCGCAGCTACGGCGAATACGCTCCTTCTGGACAAGCTCTAAGAGCCACTTACTATTTCACTTTAGTTGAAACATTGAAATATCATGATTCGGCCTATTATATATATAGGTCTGAATGAGTATAGAAGTTTATTTTCATTCCCAAGAAAACTCGTTCCAGTATGTAATAATAATAGGAATCATATCCCCCGTTAAGAGGAATACGACGCAGAGATATTCAATAAAACAAGGTCTTTAGGCGCACTTTTGTCTTTATTCAAGGAACTAGTGCTAAGTAAAAACATGCAATTTTGAGATTTACGTCCGAAAATATTAAACATTTTATGGAGAGTGTATTTTTCTAAACGTTTCTTATAGTTATTAAGTAAAACAAAATATATTCAGAGCTAAATGTTTGTTTTAAGTGCAACCCTATACTGCAGCATGATGCTGCCATCATTTTTCTAGGCAGAGATAGCTCTAATAACAATAATAATAATTTATAGCACAGCCATTAAACAATGCTGCTACCACACTAGAGGTATATTTTGAAGCCAATCTCCATCATAGTTCCCTCTGTTCCAAAATATATTACGTAAAACAGCTTGAGATGACAAATACTTTAATTAATTACATTAGAAGATTTTCACTTAAATATAAGGTACTAACAAATAAATAATTAGCATTTCTAAAATACAATTTTGCTAGTGGATGTGTGCTTCCCTAAAATATACAACATTTTTCAAAGGCCACTACTTGATGCTATAGCAATAAGATTTAATATTCCATTTACAAAATTGCTCCTCATAGATCAAATTACAGAAAGCTTATATTTAAACTTTAAATTCGCAAAAAGATTAGTATCAGAGTAACAGTAATAACACAACACCGAGAAATGTAAAATTTCATGTAGGTATTTTTTTATTTATTGATGGATTCTGCACCATTGGACTTTCAGGTATGAAATCCAAATGCTACAAAATGTCTTTGGTTACTTTCAAAAAAGAACACTACTTTTTTTGCAGTTTACCCCAGAATTGAATAACGCAAACCATTAAAAAACATCGAAATGTTATCTTTAATTTATTCAAACTTCTGGAACAATACCTAACATATTTCACAGCATTATTAAGTACTAGAAGTTATGAAAAATGTATTTAAAGACACAATACTGTATGATCATGTAAAAAGGCACAAACAATATTAAATTATTTTATTAATTTTCCCTCCTCATAATGAAGCCTTGCATTACGTGGGCAAAATATACTGACGCGTTATCAATATGAAAAATATTTTGTAGTTAAGAAATACTATAAAAATAGTTGCTTTATTTGGCATAATATGAATAATACATAATAATATTATGTAGTAATTTACATAAAGATCTTGTATTACAAAAGTGAACTTGCGATATCATCATTTATCTTTGATTTCATTAAGTACAACTTAAACTACAGATATATAATTTAAGATTTGGTGTATATTGAAATGTTACAAAATGGAATTTCATAATATTTTCCTTACATTTAAAAGTCGCAATAACAGACAAATTATACTTTTACAGCATCTTTTTTGGGAATCTTTGGTGGTACACCACTTGTATTCTTGCAATTACTTATTTCAGTATCATGTACATCAGAATGTGATTCCTGTCCATTTGGTTGGTGAAGCGTATCCAATTTACTGTAACCGTTGAGTTTGTCTTCTGCGTCACCGTTGTCCTTGTCTCTTGCGTGACCATTGATCTTGTTTTCAACGTGGCCACTGTCCTTGTCTCCTGTATCACCATTGACTTTGTCTCCAGCATGGCCACTGCTTTTGTCTCCTGCGTGACCATTGACCTTGCTACACGCGTGGCCATTAATCTTGCCTGCTCCATGTCCATTCGTTCTGTAAGCGGCATGCCCGTTCACTTTCTCAACGTGTCCATTCATTTTACTAGGATGACCATTGGCTTTTTCTGCGCTGTGGCCATTCATTAAGCGTTTCAGTTGCCCTGACAAACCAAAATAAGGCTTTATTCCAATATTAACGTTACACTTATCGACACTGGCGTAATTGTTTGTCACTAGAAATATAACTTGAACGATGAGAATTGTTCGCATTCTAGTTAAAGTTGCCTGGTTAATGTTAGTTGTTAACGTTGGAATTGTCAGTTGTTAGTATAATCAGATTACGAATGTCCCAGAATGACAGCGTTCGTATCTGCAAAGTTATTACGTCTTTAATCTACAAGGATTTCCATCAAACAGATATTACTGGATATAGAATACTATAAAATACACACACAGTGGAGTGCGGGACACCATTGTGATACTAAACACAACAACGATACAACTAACACTGACTACACAAAATAATCGTGAACTTAGCATATCAGCTACGGAAATTAAAACTAATAAGGGAGTTTTTTTTTCTAGTTTCACATTCAATTACGCCAGATTTCAATTTATACACATGCGTCAGGAACAATCATTTTGATTTCGAATAAGGATAAACATGGTTTTTGTCATCCATAAAAAATTTTAATCAACAGTTTTTTCAAGTCGTTAGTTATGAACAATAACTGTCTTTACGCTCACATGCAAAATAGGTGTAGCATTACACACAAAATGGACGTCGTCATAGGCCGTTCGGTAACCGGCTAAACATAATACATATGCTAGTCGGCTAGACATGAATTTTAGGGCAAGTTTTTTTTTATTCCACTGCAAGTTAACCCTTGACTGCGATCCCACATGATGATAAGTGATGATGCAGTCTAAGATGGTAGCGGGCTAACCTAGGGATACGGCAGTTATACCATAACCATACGCCTAATCGGTTTCTACACGGCATCATACCGGAACGCTAAATCGCTTGGCGGTACCACGGCCGAAGCCTCCCACCAGACCAGACCATAGAAAATTCAGAAATTATAAATTCCCAAATTGACCCTGCCGGGAATCGAATGCGGGGCCTCCCACTATAAGACCACTGCGGCAGGGAGGTCGTCTAAATCTGTTCATGTTAGCCAGCTAGTGCATAAAAGACGCAAATGTTTAGCCGCCCCACTAAACATTTGCATCTTTAATATTAGATAGGACGACCTCTACATGCAAAACATCACGCAAAAATAATGTATACTTAGCATACATTTATTTACACTTAAAAGAGAAAAAAAAGCTCAAACTAAACAAAAAAAAATAGATATTAGAAAATAAATTGCAGTCACAATCGACAGTTTTACTCTTCAAACAACTGGCTACTAGGGGTAAGGCATGACAAATATACACCCTGTACCAAAATGTGAATGACAAGTTATTCACCAATACCTTTGAATATATCGAAGGAAGCTTACGCCGGCCGCATATTATCAGAAATTATTGTCTGTCATAAAACTTTCTATCCCACTCGTGTGAGTGGGATAGAAAGTTTTATGACAGACATAATTAGACAGCAGAATGTTGCCGCTTCTAATGTTTGTAGTGTTACAAACATTAGAAGCGGCAACATTCTGCCTTTCTGGGTTTATCTAGACCCAAAAGACACACCAGCCTATGGCGTGTCTGCTGGGTTATGGACATTCGTGGAACCAGACTTTCCGGGCCGTAAGACTCCAGACTATTTCTGATAATATGTGGCCGGCTTCGATATGTACTGTAACAACACCAATAACATCAAAGATTAAGGAAAAAGATGAATGAAACAATCACAGATATTATACATACTCACAATAGAGAGAGGTAGAGTAATTTGCTAAGTTTTTTGAATGGGCTACAAGAAATT
Organism: Erebia ligea; assembly: GCA_917051295.2. NCBI lineage: Eukaryota > Metazoa > Arthropoda > Insecta > Lepidoptera > Nymphalidae > Erebia > Erebia ligea. Next base: position 16,858,111 of record OU785223.1, read on the forward strand.
TCTATTACAACTTTTTCCTTAATATAACATTTAACCACCCACAACCAATTGTGCAGTTCACATTTTACATCCAAAATTGCCGTTTTTTTAAAGTATATTACCTCATTCACTCATGAAGAACATGAACGGGTTATTTCAGTGCATTCTCCCATCGCTACCCCATTCTTGAAGCTACACGATTGTCTGTGGATAGTCCCTTAAAGTTATATAACAATGAAGAGCATAATATAGATAGGACTTACAATCTTCAGAGCCGGTGTAATACTTGTTGGTAGTCTTCCAGTCTTCCTTGAGGGACAGATTGTACATGGAGTAAGCAGGGTCCCCTGTCACCTCTTTCTCTATAATGAGGAACTTTGGCAGAGTGGCGAGCAGGGCGTCTTGGTCGTGAGCGCTGTATGTCTCTAGCAGGATTAGACCACGACACCTGAAATTAGATAAGGTCTAGATTGGATCATGGATGTAATGCCTGGATTTAGGTTTTGAAAAATCCAGTGTGAAATATTTGATCTACTGCGTAAAATGTAGCCTATATCCGTATGTAAGATGCATGCTATCTTTGTAATTTCTCAAAACTGACGACCTCCGTGGCGTAGTGTTGAGGGCTGTTGCCTTAACGTGCGGAGGTCCCGGGTTCGATCCCCGGCAGGGTTTGGAAATTTATAATTTCTGAAATTTCCCTGGTCTGGCTTGGTGGGAGGCTTCGGCCGTGGCTAGTTACCACCCTACCGGCAAAGACGTGCCGCCAAGCGATTTAGCGTTCCGGTACGATGCCGTGTAGAAACCAAATAGGGGTATGGGTTTAATTAACTGCCATGCCTCTAACAGGTTAGCCCGCTACCATCTTAGACTGCATCATCATTTACCACCAGGTGAGATCGCAGTCAAGGGCTAACTTGTAGTGGATTAAAAAAAAAAAAAAAAAAACTGGTTAATCAAAGTTTCAACAACCTAAATTCATGTGAAGTGGCAGGCATACTTATAAATATGAAAGTGTGTTTGTTAATAGGTTTGTCCTTCGATCACGGCGCAGAGAGCACAGCAATGGATCAACGTGATTTTTTTGGATGGGATACAGTTAAAGACGCAAACAAAGTCACAGGTATTCTAGTAAAGAATATTAAAACAACATTACCTGGGATGCGTAGGTTGTCTATAAATGTCCAACTGGTAGTACTGGTTGTTGTATATAAAACAGCGGCGCTTCTTGAATATCGTGAAATGCGCGTCGTCTCGCTGAGGCAGCATATTGAGGTAGTCGCGATGCGTCAACTGAGTGCGCACTTCCACCGACTGCCCCGTTGGGTGGAACTTCCTCATCGTATGGATATACGACCAGTGGCCCTTTTGGCCGCGTTTCCTCAACCGGACCTGCGCTTTGCGGAAGTCACTTTGCAAGTAGTTGTGTACGACATCGAAGTCTTGGAACGGGGGAAACTCGGCATCCGCGACCATTGGTGGTTTGACGAGGAACTTGCGTTTCTTCGAATTGACGTTCAGACGGTCGCCGGTGTCTATGCCGATCCTATGGCAAACGCAGGCAAGAAGGCGGTTCATCTTTTTGTCGAAGTCCGTGGAATTGTCTATGACGTCGAAGTAAGGGTGTCCGATCCAAGCGGCTGCCGCGTTGTAGTCCAACTCTCTAGCGAGTTCGACGCCTTCGGAACGGCATGCGTGGTCCTGTTGATGAAAAGAACATAGCTATAGAACTGGATGGAGACGGATATCAAATATGTGATAGAAGCAGGCGTAACTTTTACTCGATTGTAAAGCATCAATCGAGCATTTACAATCGAGCATTGTCGAGTCAACATCTCCTGAAGATGCTCCGGTGTCAGCGTGAAACGTACGTTGAGAATAATTTGGAAGATTTGTGTGGTGTGGTGAATATCGCAAGATACATACTGTACCACATAGATTTAATTACTGTGGCGGATTATCGCGAATTAAAGTTCTACTTCTTACATTAGACGGATATCAATCGAATTTGATTGTTATCCGACGTTGACTCAGATCGGTAACGGAATGGTTTACCTAATGTGGAGGTTTTTCCTGCGTTTTCCCGTTCGTTATCATGTTTCAAAGCTTGAATATTCTATCGGCAATATATACGTAATAGTTTCGTATATTTATTATGACAGCATTTCACTAATACTACTACCTGGTGATTGGAATGCCTTGCACCATATCAATCAATCGCCGATAGTCACAAGTTGGAGTTTGGACTGAAAATACTGAGCTGGCAGCTCGCCAGGCGTCAGTGTGGGAATCGATCGGCGACGCACGATAATACTAAGTCTTATCCATCCTTTTTCACTACCTTGCCAATCTGGGTAAGCTGTTGATGTTTCAACTTTCAACTAACGACTATACGACTCCAGAGAAAACGACAAACTTATCTACGCGACAACGTTGGCAACGTTGCAAGGGTCAGATACTCGCGTTTGTCGCTGTCGTAGGAAAGAGCCTTAGTGCTTACTTATTACCTCCTCTCCCTAAAAGTGTGAGGTCTCAAGTTCGATTGCCGGGACACGGGCACTGGAAATCTGGTTGAAAAAATGAGGCCAATATATTCGTTACATTCGTTCATCCCTGGTCTGGTGAAAGCTAATAAAAAACTAAAGTTAATAAAACGAAACTTCGTTCGCATGGCACTTATATTTGTAAGGTTTATGTTGTTTTTCCGGGCTAAAGGCCTGTCTCCATCTCCAGATCAGTTCAACTGTGAAAAAGTATTACCTCAACCAATGGAACCGGGTTTTTCAGTACTTGATAAAAAAAAGTTTGATATACTTTTTCCTGTTGTATTGTATATGGGAACTTACCCAGAAAAAGCTAGCCCTAGTTGCCAGTACAAAGTACTAACAACAATATAATACATTGAATTTAATTACCACTTATTATTATTGTTTACGTTTGCTATATCTTATCATTATTATCACACAATATTATGTCAGCGTCATGCACAAATTAGCGAACACGATTATAAACAAAACGTTGTCGTGACATATTTCTATGTAACTTATCAATATTATGATTTTGAAGTAGGTTTTTCAAGCGCGAGTTAAGAGAAATTAAGATTTTTTTTTTGGACGAAAGGTGCAGTGGCGCCCTGACTGACGACAGAAATGGTTCAATTCCACCCAAGCAGACCAGGGCCCATATTCTATATCTCAGTGGCTATCAAAAAATGAAAGCCACTGACATATATTTTTTATCCATTGAAGGTTTATTATGAAATGTTATTTTTTGTTTCGTAGCAAACCTTCAATGGAAAACAAACATATGTCAGTTGCTTTCATTTTCTGATAGCCACTGAGTTACAGAATATGGGCCCAGGGGTCTTATTGCATAAATAATTACTACAGTATACTGATCGCAATCACCCCTGATTGGTTAACACTCTACCGTTATTGGCCAAAATCCAATGTCGCAGCAAGAATACCATAAATTCAACCAATCAGAAGAATTGGGTACTTGACAACTAGTATAATTTTTTTCGTGATTATTAAATAGAGGATCTCCCAAAAGTCGTAATATCCACATCCCCTGTTAGTTTTATGTTTGAAAACCATTTATAACTATCGATTGAAGTAAAGAAGTGAAGAATACCCAATTGAAACTGTAAGAAAGATTGATGCAGGATTTACATAACAACACATGCAAGGAAGATCATTGTATCTCAGTTTTTGGCGATCTTGAGTTTAGTCTTAATGGTTATATTTACGTAACTCAATTGCCAAAATGTAAGATTAAGATACGAGTACAATTTTTTTCCTTAACAGATATCGATAAAGTTGGGTTCGGTACATTACTAGACCGTGATGGTATAGTTTTTGCAATTCACGAGTGCGTCTGGCTCATGGTTGTGTTAAAGTCCTATCTGTACACATTTGTATACGTGTAAACATGTGCGTGTACGTGATAGCGCGTAAGACTGACCGCTCCGAGAGGCACGCACACTTACGCAACGCGCATAACTACAAGTAAAGTTCACGCGCACTCGTGAAAGGGGATGATGACAACTCAATCAAATCAGCAACTCTTTATCAAACTTAAAAACGCGCTTCTAGTATGGAAGTTTGTAAGAAATACATAGTTGTGACTTGTGACGACATAAAATTTCTACGAACTTTTTTTCTATAATCGATAGTTTAAAATGATTACTATCAAACTTAAAATTAACCGAGAATGTGAATTTTAGGTCTTTTGGAAGACCCTCTATTTAATAATCATTATGAAATAATTTATTTTTGACATAGGCATCATCGATAACTATAATAAGCCTATGAAACGTATAATTTACCTCAGTGGAATAGAAGTCCTCAGCCCCATTGGCGGCGGAGACCATATGCACGATGTGATTGTACCGGTTGTCCCGCAACTCGACACTGTTCCAGTTGTTGGCGCTCATCATCGTCTCCCATTTCTCCTTCGATATAACTGAAACGAATATGTTTACATATGTTAGCATATATGCTAATAATATATGTTAGCACTAGCTGATGCCCGCGACTCCGTCCGCGTGTTTTAAGTTTTTTTGATTCCCTCGGGAGCTCCTTAATTTTCCGGGATAAAAAGTAGCCTATGTCACTCTCCAGGTCCTCAACTATAGCCATACCAAAAATCACGTCGATCCGTTGTTCCGTTGCGGCGTGATTAAAGGAAACCAACAAACAAACACACTTTAGCATTTATAATATTATTAAGTAATATGTTGAAGTAACATATTATGCTAACATTAGCATATGTTATTCGAAAGGTCAACTAGAATAACAAGTTCAAACATTAATAGTAAAACTAAGCCACCGCATTTTTTTCGGGTATCCTTTTTTACCATTAGAACTACTTTGTGAATTTGTACGTGATCTTTACTTATCAGCAAGAAATCATTACCACCTGCACAAGTGTCGTATTGTGGAGAGCCTTAAGATAGTGAAAAGATAGCTCTAGATCTAGTTATCATCACACAGTTTGACGGTTTGACCCACCCAATAGTGGCGTGCACGATATAAAAACATTGCTTCCCCTAGTAAAAAAGGTAAATGGTTATTTTTCATCATGCCCTACCTGAAAATAGGTATCTATCTAACCAATGCCTAAGCTGTCTCCGAATACTGTGCACGCCACTGCCACCCATATTGATCACTTTTGTCGTACCTACGTATTTAAAAACGGATAGTACGGATGTGGGTAACCTATTCTCTAAGTAAAATACGCACAATCGGTAAAATGGTATCCCGTATGAACTAGCTCAACTATTTAAGTGATCTTATTGCCTAGTGCCTAAACAAAGAGCGTTACAAGTAATACAAATTAATTATTATCCAACTCTGTTTTTAAAACAATATGTCAGGTTATTTTTGAATAAACTGATATCGTTTGACCTATTTAACATAATCTTTTATGTAAACTTAGGCAGAATCGCATTAAATTGCTCGAAGAAGTCTAATTTAAAAATATTTTCATCTATGTAGAGGAATTAAACAGTACCTATGCGAAATACCTATTTCAATAATTCAAAGTAATATCCACCTATAGAGGTATAATATTATAGTATCCACCCCTTACGGGTTTGAATTAGATACTTTAATTTTGTATGAAAGTCCGTAATTTTTCAAGTTACATTCCTAAAACCGGCCAAGTGCGAGTCGGACTCGCGCAGCGTGGGTTCCGTACAAACCTGTAGTAAGTTTTAAATTATTAAAAAAAACTACTTACTAGATCTCGTTCAAACTAATTTTCGGTGGAAGTTTGCATGATAATGTACATCATATATTTTTTTTAGTTTTATCATTCTCTTATTTTAGAAGTTACAGGGGGGGGGGGGGGGGGGGGGGGACACACATTTTACCACTTCGAAAGTGTCTCTCGGGCAAACTATTAAGTTTAGAAAAAAATGATATTAGAAACCTCAATATCATTTTTAAAGACCTATCCATTTATTTTAGAAGTTACAGGGGGGGGGGGGGTTTGATGAAAAAAAATTTTTTGAGTTTCAGTTCTAAGTATGGGGACCCCCAAAATTTATTGTTCTTTTCCTAGTTTTGTGTGAAAATCTTAATGCGGTTCACAGAATATATCTACTTACCAAGTTTCAACAGTATAGTTCTTATAGTTTCGGAAAAAAGTGGCTGTGACATACGGACGGACAGACAGACAGACAGACAGACAGACAGACAGACATGACGAATCTATAAGGGTTCCGTTTTTGCCAAATTTGGCTACGGAACCCTAAAAATATGGGGGTGCGATTATGAATTCTGTTGGTATTCTGGTTAAAAATAAAGGAAATGAAGGCAGAGATGTTTTAGGATTTTTGGAAATTCCATCTCTCCGAGGGATTTTCATTTGGCGGGTGAGCTAATTTATAACTTCATATAATAACAAAATTTATCTTCATGAGTGACCCAAGTTTATGTATTCGTTATGCGTTTTGCTTAGGTATAATGTAGTTCATGAGAATTATTAAATTTTGTTGATCCAAGAAAATACTGAAATAGGTACCTATTAGCCTAGTACTATACCTAGTAGCTATACACTTATTATTTTGATTATATCTAAATATTTAGAATGGCCTCAAATTGCATGGCACAGCGTTTTAAGTTTGAACAACTTTTCCATAAAAATAAATTGGAAAATTCCTAACAAAATTGGAAACGATACCTTGGCCTGATCGTGGATTAAATCACTAGAATGAAAACGTAATTTTAATAAAAAAATTGCAGAATTTGAATTCATTGAATTCAGAAAATATTGCATACGATTACTTAGTAATTTAGCATTTATGCTCGTCGTGTTTCCAAACAACTGCTATTATGCAAATGTCGCTACACAAACAGTTATTTCCTTTCTTCGAATACATGCAACGTCCTTCGAGAACGTCCCATAAACAATGGGCTTATTAAATTATCCATAGTAGCGTGTCTTAGAAAGTATTTTAGTGGAAAAAGCGAAAATACTGTTCAAGTATTTCGCAATACCTAATTATTAAGTTCTATAGTATTTTAAATAAGCTCACGATCGAAAATGTAACATGTTATTTCCCTTCTTCTGTCTGTCAACTTTAAATAGGTGTAAGTTAGTCTGTAAGTATCACTATATTTATGTTCAACTTTTGTATGAATTTTACAAAATGTTTGTTACATAGTTATTTGATAATAAAGAATTTATAAAATCTATCAAATCAGTGGAAAATTACTCGTTTGCAATATGCGCCGATCTCTCATCGGTTATTATCGTGGATAGGAAAATATCGATAAAATTTTATTAAATCTTGATACCGCCTCCGTTTATCATGTACATTGTAATGAAACAATGTTGCCAGTGGTGTTTTTTTACGCCACTACAAGTTAGCCCTTGACTGTAATCTCACCTGTTGGTAAGTGATGATGCAGACTAAGATGGTAGCGGGCTAACCTGTTAGGGGTATGGCAGTACCGATACCCTCAATCGGTATCTACACGGCATCGTACCGGAACGCTAAATCGCTTGGCGGCACGTCTTTGCCGGTAGGTGGCGGTTGAATTTCCTCCTGGTGGGAGGCTTCGACCGTGGCTAGTTACTACCCTACTGTTAAATATAACTGCCATGCCCCTAACAGGTTACTAACAGCCCGCTACCATCTTAGACTGCATTTTCACTTACCATCAGGTGAGATCGCAGTCAAGGGCTAACTTGTAGTGGATCAAAAAAAAAACAGAAATTATAAATTCCCGAATTGGCCCTGCCAATTGAAAAGACCACAGCGCTCACCACTGCGCCAGGGAGGTCGTCGTGTGTTGGTCATAGAGGCGCAATAGCATTGCTTACCCTGAGAAATATTTTTTACATAGTCAAACTCACATGCACTGGCGTCCATAGCTCCTCGGTCGCATATAATCAGGCAATTCCTTTGACAGGTCCGGCCCAGCTCGAAGAAGGTGTTCTCGATCTGTATCATGGTCTTGAGTAGATTCTCCTGGAACTTTGAAGCTGCAACAAAGAAACAATTCACTTTAGAACATTGTTCGTTAGTTAAAAGTATTAAAAGATTACTGGCAACATGACGCGGAAGTCATCGTAATCATACTAATATCATAAATGCGAAAGTGCGTTTGTTTGCTGGTTTGTCCTTCAATCACGCCGCAACGGATCGGCGTTATTTTTGGCATGGGCATAATTTAGAACCTGAAGACTGACATAGCCTTTTTATGCCGCAAAATTAAGGAGTTCATGCGGGAATAAAAAAAAACTCAAACCACGCGTACAAAGTCGCGGGAATCAGCTAGTAATTATTAAAACTGCATCAATTAAGACAAAATTGACAGAAAAAAAGATCAAAACGTTGGCACATAATGATTCGTATCTAAAAGAGATGCTGCCTCAACCTGCGGCACATCAAGATACCTAAATACAATACTTAAATACACTAAGATAATATTAAATGCAGATGTCAGGAAGACAGAGATTGTAGCTTAGCAATCAACGAGCTTTATTACTTCTAAATAAATGAACAAAGGATGTCAGAAAGCTTACGAATAATTTCTAGATTATTCCTTAACTTTTCAGGATTTGGGACTGAGCCAAAGTTAACGGACGCCAGGGGTTGAGCTTATAAAGACGGTAGTAAACGACTGTGTTTTTTTATTACCCGTTGTCCTAGGTGAGCGACAGAAGCGACGCGACGTGATTCGACGCCATAGAAAATGACAGACGTATCTACGCGACAACGTTTTTTTTATCCACTAGTGATGATGCAGTCAAAGATGGTAGCGGGCTAACCTGTTAGGGGCATGGCAGTTACATTAAACCCATACCCCTATTCGGTTTCTACACGGCATCGTACCGGAACGCTAAATCGCTTAGCGGCACGTCTTTGCGGTAGGGTGGTAACTAGCCACGGCCGAAGCCACGAACACCAGGCTAGACCAGGGAAAATTCAGAAATTATAAATTCCCAAATTGACCCTGCCGGAGATCGAACCCGGGACCTCCGCACGTTAAGACAACAGCGCTACACACTGCGCCACGGAGGTCGTCGTATAAGGAGGTACGTAAAGTGATTTTCTATGGCGTCGCATCACGTCGCGTCGCTTCGCTTCTGTAGCTCACCTAGGGTTATACCCACAGCCCTAAATACCTACTATATATTATATCTCTATTACTTTGAATTTATATCTGAGCAAACAAAATCATCTTTATCTTTATAAATGTTAATCTCTTGCAAGAGTTTGTTATTGAAGTTTAATCTCGATAAAGCAGCTTTTCATTTATTTAATAATGGTACGATTATGAGGATATTTTTATTACTATGCAGAACGTGCCTACCTACTCAATATAATATTCTACTAAAATCAACGATAGTTTATTACTAGTTATAGTCGCTAGTTTATTAAAGTGATAACTTTTGAGTTCAAGTATAGTCATTCTTTAGTCATCCAATGGGGCTGATTCTGTGTAACACAATCTCTAAACTAAACGAAAATGGCAGCTTTATATGTAGTTCTGTCCCTTTCCTTAGGGAGTATTAAGAAAGGGTTAGCAATATTTGTAATGCTCTAATTTTAGTTTAGTTTAGAGATTGTGCACTACAGAATCAGCCCCATTGTAAATCTAAATCTTATGGTATAAGTAATTCGGTTGTAAACGATCTTGACAAGTTTTGAAATAGTGCTAGCAAATTCACAATGTTCCCTGCGGTAGAGGATGGTCTAGATGGCCCTATTTGTACGACATGACCTACCGGCAAAGACGTGACGCCAAGCGATTTAGCGTTCCGGTACGATGCCGTGTAGAAACCGATTAGGGGTATGGGTTTAATATACCTGCCATGCCCCTAATAGGTTAGCCCGCTACCATCTTAGGCTGCATCATCACTTACCATCAGGTGAGATCGCAGTCAAGGGCTAACTTGTAGTGGATAAAAAAATAAAGATGAATTTGCAGTTAGTAGGTACCTTTTAGTAGTAATGTACTACTAAAAGGTACTAACTGCAAATTAAACTACTCGTATATTCTGTATCTCATTAGGAATGATGTAAAAAGGTGTTAACTTACACCAATGTATTAGCACAATTATTATTTATCATTGTGTATGCATGTATGCAGTGTTTGTTACTTGCAATTTAGTTCTATATTAGGTATTGTTGGAAGTTGGAAGTTGGAACACTAGACATATATCCTGTTACAGTAAGTCAATACGGATTACGGACTCGGAACAGGTTACAGGCTGCGCAATTATATTCAGTATGTACTTACCTACGGATTTATATGCCGATAAAATGGAAAATATTATATGACTATGAGACATTAATAAGTCGTAATGGCTAGGTAGGTAAACAATTATGTAGGTATTTATAAAAATAACTAACTGCAGTGAGTAACAAATAGGAAGGAAACTTGATGATCTTGCGCACGAGATAGAAGTATGATTGCAAAATGCAATGCATTTTTTGAATAGATTACACAGAACCGAAGCAATAGATTGTCGTGGAAACGAGGTGGAATTTGGCACTTAAGATATGTCTCTGTCCAATAGTGAGATAGCATATCTACCTACGTAATTTAAGAAAAATAACAAAACCTATCAACTGCTGCAGTTTTTGAATGGATCCTCATCGTACCTCGTTTCTAAATTATTTTTAGTGAACAGCTAACGACACATAATTTGCAGTCATTTAAGTACCACATTTTTCATAAAAGTGTGAAGTTTTGAACAGGGTTAATGCCTTGATGTGTCACTATCTGATTTTCGCACATAATATTTCACCTAGACGTGTGGCTAGGGCTGCCAAGTGCCAGGCCCTTAAATCAAAAATATAACCGCTATATTTGGTCAGGCATTATAAAAAAAAAGATGGAAATTCTTTATTTGGGGTGCAAATACGTTTTGAAAATTGCTTACAGACTAACATTAATTTATTTATTTCGCTCTAAAAGCTGGGCATGTTTTATTAACCACCGCGGATATTTGGCCAATCACGGTCAAAAATGCCAAACATGTACGGCCAAAACGGGACCTGGTCCTGGCAACCCTACGGTGTGACGGTTGGCCGTGATTGTCGCGTAGCTCTATTTACGTTATTTTCAGTGTCTGCCAATGAACTTCGAAGCAAAGTCTAATTTTCCTTTTTCCCTTTTTTTTGTTTAGCAGAAAACATTTGCCGGAAGCTGGTTTTCGAGTTAATTTTTTGTACGTCACAAGTACAAATAATTAAATTAGACAAAAAAAGAACAAATTGGCAATCAACGAGGGGAGGTCAACTGAGAGAGTAATTTATGAAGGGAACATATACCTAGGTAGGTACTCATTTAGAGTGTCAAGACGACGATTTATCAGACTTGGCAGTGGATGTTCTCGTAAAATAATTGTCTGTGGAGTCTAGACAGTCACCTCTTAAATTAAAGTTCATAATCCCAAAAATTACGACCATCATAAATAAATTGGTCTGGTTTCTTAACCGGCTTTCAAATCAAGGAGAATGTGCTTCATATTATGTGTACCACATTACTAGTTTCTTACAAAAATTACATATTACCTTACCTATGATAATATTATTTAGGTATGGGCAGTGTTTCTATGCATAATGTCCTCTCGAATTTCGGCCAAGGCTACTAATCTCCATAATCCAGGTTGATAATATTATCTCAGATTTATCAGGAACTTGAGATTACGTGAAAGAATTTTCAAAAATTTAATCCTAAAAAAACCGGCTAGGTCAGGTAGTAGGGTAGGCACCTAATACATAATCCATACCTAATATGTTTACTAATCGCTATTTTCAAAGCAATTAAATGGCTTGGCGAATAATAACACAAACATCAATTTCCCATTACACCCTGTCACCGAGTATACTAAGGTCTATGCACCCTGTTCACGGACAGTGGTCAGACGTCAGGAACAAGTTACCAAGACCTATACAAACATTTGCTATCCATCACTGCCGTATCTAGCAAGGCAGCTACGCAATAAAACCGCCACTATGCTCGTTTTATGGGTGTCTATTATTATTATTGCCGGACGACTTAAATAGGCCTAAATAATGAGACATAATATTTAGACCATAGAATTGGTCTTCGCTGCGCTCCTTGCAGTGGAGATTGTAAGATATGAGGAAATTGTGAAACATAGTTTTAAGATTGGTATCAATACGTGAAAGGTAGGTATATGAGCAATTAGATAAAGCCTAAAATAGAAGCTACATAAAGAAAGGCATAATCGATCATAATATTGTGTATAGTAATGTGTCGATAAGCTATCATTAGGTACCTCGTAAGTCGTAGCATTATGTGATTCGTATTTTATGTATACCTGGCCCAAAATAAGATATTATTAAAATGAATAGACATATAGGTAGCAAGAAGCTGATAATAATGAGGAGATAAGAGTCAACACTCAACACCCGTGAACATGGCACATGCCGTGAACTTGATAATGTGTCTTGTCTTCATTGTTTGCCGAGGCGTAGTTTGACGCAATTATTAAGTCATTCTGACGTAACACGTAAACAACCAGTGCTAAAAACGTGACTTCTGAAGAAAATTTATATCACATCATATCTTTATCTAGAACTAAGACAAATAAAACGGTTTTCTAAACAATTAATCTTAGACCCTTCTAACCTGGCTGAATGTCCCCAAAAGTTCTGTGGAGTAAGCTCTGAACACGACAAAGCTACCGCTAGCCAAGACTAGGTAGACAGTAAAATCTCTAGAAAGTAATAGATCGTCCAAAATCTAAATATTGGGAAACCGGTCTAGAACTTAAGAAGTACCGTTGTCTTTGTCATGCAATGAGGTTGTATTTAAAATAAATCTATCACGAATAAGAAAATAAGTTTTTTTTATTTTCATTAAGAATCACATATTTTAAGAATTAGGTATAGGAAGTATCTCTAGTCTCTACTCTATCAGCAGCCGTTATCATTCTTTAAAAATCAGGAGCACACAAGTCTACTTTTATAGGCGATTCTTTGCTGGTCTGGATAATGTGGTCAATTCTGTTGTACCTACACAATCTCTAATCTAAACTGAAAGGACTAAAACTAGTGCTGTTCCTTTCCGCAGTGAGCATTATGAAATAGATAGCAATAAGTACATACCTATATATTTTAGAGCTGCCAGTTTCGTTCAGCGATTGTGTGCAAGACAGAATTAGCAACAATATCTCAATAAATCAGTCATAAAGATCATAAAGACAAGCAGGATTGCAGGTTTGAAGTCGGCCATAAATTAAGTTGTTTACCATCCCCCGTTATGCCTTATGATACTATCAACGGTTATATAAAATCCAATTATTATAATTGAATGCCGATAGGTCAAAGACATTACTTTCGTTATTCGTACCAAGGTCGTACCAGCTGTAAAAGTTTGATGGGCTTATGAATAAACGCATTAGACTTGCTCACGATAGTAACAGAATAAATTGACAGAAACTAATTTGCCGGATTTTTCTTAATTCTCATCATACATTTTTGTTATTCAATGAATTATAAAAAAAATAGCTTCATGAAACATAGGTAATGTGGCCGATTCTGTATAACACAATCTCTAAACTAAACTAAAATGGCAGCTTTAAATCTAGTTCTGTCCCTTTCCGTAGTGAGTATTAAGAAAGGGTTAGCAATATTTGTAATGCTCTAATTTTAGTTTAGTTTAGAGATTGTGCACTACAGAATCAGCCCCATTATTATATTATTGTCTTGTTTTTGTCGGGCATTAAACTTGAAACTGTGGAATAGTCTATTTATCAATATCATCTGGCCATCCATTTCAAAAGCTAACGAACCAATGTTTAATAGGTAGGTAGGTAGGTATGTAGGTACCTATATTACACGCAGCAGAAATGGTTCCAAACGACTCTTTTTATAGCTCATGAGTTCATATACCTATTTTATAAAGATATGGGTTTGTTTGGTCTTCGTTACATAAAAACTGTTTTGGTAAGTAACCTACTATTTTTCTTAACAGTGACCTCCAGGGTCAGCAGACTGGTTATAACCGATGTAAGAAATACCTACCTAAAGAGCTTCGGCTACTGGGTTGTTTTTAAAGATAAGCTTGAGACATCTTACACAAGTAAAATAAAACGTACGATAATACCACACGAAACACTTCTTTGATAAAGACAGTGAAAGTAATGAACTTTTACGTAAACATATAGTTTTGATAATTTTATAGGAAGTAACTATTATGTAACCTATCGTTATGCTTAATATTGCCATAGTATATCGTAGAGTTGTTTTAAAATTAGTTATTTTTAAAGAAACAGAACCTTGGAAAGGACCATAGGTATAGGTTACAGCGTACAGCCATCTTCGATCATATTAATATAATTAATGTTGTTAAACTACAGAGCTTGCGTTATATTTAAAAAAAGTTCAGTTAGTACCATAATAGGTATTATGGCTTAAACCTCAGCAAGCTTCGAATTTGAATTGTTGTTTGTACCACCGGACGATTCGAATGCACTTGTAAAGGTTTAGATATGAATAAAATGTATTTTGACTTTGATTTTGTTTGCCCTCCGGTAAAAAAACCTATCTTATTTTAAACACATCATTTCCTTCCGCCCCTTCTTATTTACTTACGTGCCAAGTTTCAACTTGCTTGTAATGCCAAAGGGGGACAATGGAATATTAAAATTATAGTTATAAGTTAGTAGAGCGACCGGATTATAATTCATGTTTTTTTTTTAAACGATTCCAGAAAAAATATAATAATTTCAATACTGGAAAACTAAAACTGGAAAATGAACTCTCTTAACGAGTGTTATTTTAGGCGTTTAAGATTTCCGTCAAAATAATCGCAAGACATTGTGAAACTTTGGGGAAAATTCAAGGTCTTCACTTTTCACCCATCAATCATCACAATTATGTTGCTTTATCAATTTAAACGAAAAACTTTTCAATACAAACAAAATATAGATTTCCCAATGTCGTGGCGAACGTCGCGTCCGTAATTTGTCATTCAAGCTTGACGTAAAATTGCAAAGAAAGGTCCCAAAAATAACGTCACGAGTTCACAATTACTGACAACACAAAAAAGTGCTAAGATTTTTAAACAAATTATTTTATTAAAAGCTTCTATTAATAATACTATTTATTTTATTTTAAAGTAGATAAAAACCTAGCATGTCAAATAAATGTCGTCTAAGTACTCTCTAGTCTAGAACTATATGGAGCAGCATTCAACATAAAAGATTTAGCGAGGCCAAAGAACTAGGTATGCAGCCTCATCATAGAGCCTAATGATGATTAACGAATGATACGGCTAATGAGAGAGCAATATTAATATGCCTGATGCTGATCGCACATATTTTCTGACAAGTAGCACCCGCACAAAATTCACGCATTGAACGCAGCGCCTAATTCAGTACTGAAACTGCGAATCACGAAGAGATTCAAGGATCGCCAGCAATGTTGAAAGCGCGGGCGGGCGCGGTTGTATAAAATGTACATGCACACTTGCATTATTGCATAGTACTTTTTTTTTTTAATTTAGGTGAAATTACGTCCTAACGTGGATTTTGTTAGATAACATTTTATTGCACACACTTATAAAAGTAAACAATAGTCAGCGAGAAAAGGACACGATACAACAGGGTGCGATTCGATGACTCGCGCGGACAGGTACTGTTGATAATGACGTCAGTGCTGAAAATTCCTTGTGTGTGTAATGTGCGATCACTATAAAAACTAAGTACTTAGATAATATCGTTAGTTGATGACTCTACGTAGGTGTATCATGTATGATTAATACTCGTAGCTCATATAATTGATTTTTCCTTTAGCGAGGCTACGGGAACTCACCGCAGTCACCTTGTCTCGCGTGCGCCATTACGGCGGCCGTGCACCTTTTGCAATTACCCCGACAATTGTCAGGGGCGCTTATTGGCCTGGCTGCTATAATACAACACGATAACGTAATTTTGCATCATAATAAAGTGGTTAAAAGGGAGATATCATGGGTAGTCTGACCATGTGACAAGAGTTCAATAAACGGGCCCAAGGGCTGCTTTTCTGAACTCTAGATATGCGAACATGCCGTCTAGTGAGGAAAGTGCGATGTGCCATACGAAACCTAGAAATATCGTTTCGTTTTCATACGCTAATCATTGAAGACTTAAACATCAGTGCTAAAATGTGCTAAGCTATTGTAGGTATAATGATGACACACACATTCCTTACTATACCCATCCTAAAACATTTCTGGTAGAAACTAGAAATGACCATCACGGTGGAATTACCAGTAGGTGAAAACGCAGTCAAGGGCTTACTTGTACTTGTAAAATGTGCAATCGAATTTAAAAAAAATACTTCTACTATTAGGCACGTCATGATCTTGACCCCTTTAAAGGGTACATGGGCAAGTGAAAATGTCAAAGGAATAAACTAGAGCAAGGTTTTCAATCAAACGTTACCGCTAGTGACAAATCACAAAATACTTAAGCTGCTATTCTCAGCTGTTATTGTTATTGCTATATATTTACCTAAAACCTAAATAAAGATACAAAAAATAAATCGCGTTGCTAAAACAATATTTAAATGTAACTTTTTTATTTTCTATTATTTCTATAGATGCTTTATTACTCTTGGGCAAGGCCACACCGCTCGGGTTTGGAGTTTGGACCAATTAGATCTTTGAATCTCTGTGAAATTGACAGCTGATGACGTTTTTTATCCAGCAGAGCGATCGCGTAACTTCTGCATCAATCATTGTTACAGTATCAATTGTTGTAATTGGCTGAATTTATGGCATTCTTGCTGCGTCAATGGATTATGTCCAATAGTGGAAGAGTGTTAACCAATCAGAGGTGATTGCGATGTATCAATGATTGATGCAGAAGTTACGCGATCGCTAGGCTGGTCTATTCCTAAACGTACGCACTCGATAGTACGCAAGTCCACATACGCAAACGAATCACAATAAGGGCCTACGCCCACGTCAGACTTTGTAGGTCCGGTAATCGGCACGATTTTATAACCGACTTTGTAACCGACTCACACAACTCGGAACCTTACATTTTCCACCGACATTCGAATGGGGCGAATTTGTTTTTGACCGAGTTTTTGTAGGTCGTGTGCGTTCCAATATTGCAATCTGTGTTTCATTTTTGCAGACTAATCGGTCACCTATTGTCTGACGGGGGCGGAACCCCTTAGGGTCAAAGTAAACGTGTAGTGTTAACACTGCCGAAGTCCGGACATTGTTCGCATTGTGAACAGGCTCTCCTCACACTGCCTCAAGGCGGGATGCGACGAATAACAGTTTAGCTAGGAGCCATGACCTCTTTTAGGTTTAAAAAAAAATAACCCACGCGATATGCCGATATTTGGGAACTCTATCCAATTCCACAGCCTCTGTGTGACTTATTAGACCAGGGTCGATAATTTTTAAAACCAAAAAAAATAATAGTAGGATGAAACCCATTAGAAAAGGAGGGGAATATTATAAAAATGAAAGGAAAAATAATTTACGGGCGATCTGAGGTCGGGAAGGGGATGGGGGGGGGTTTTAAGGGTAAAAAACGGGTTTTCTCGATTTCCGGCAAAACTAAAAGTCCTATCGAAAAAAGTCAAATGGCAAAGTTGTAGGTAATAAAAAGATCTAAAACTTTTGTATTTACACTTTTTTCACATAACCTCAAAATTTATGTGAAAAATTCAAAAAACCAAGTTTTTGATTTTTTATTTTTATCTTTTACAAATATTTTTTTTTTTAACGAAATTTGGTGAAAACTTACCTTTTTATGTCCCAAATACGCTGTAATTTATTTGAGTAAAAATATTTATTTTTTCACCTTATTTTGAATTAATATCGAAAAAGCACCCTAATTTTCAATCGAAAATTCACCCGTCAAAATATCAGCTTTTTTCAAAAAGTTGGTATGTTTCCTGTTCGTTGAAATCTCTACTTTCCGATGGTGAAAAAAAAATATGTATGTTACTATAGTAAATCTTCTCAGAAAATGCAAAAATCGAAAATCGAAAACTCGAATTCGAAATTTTTTTTTTAATTATTATAAATAATTTTGAGCTATTTATTAAAATTTACACTTTAATTACTCGAAAAACGTTAGATTACATAAATATTAATTTTATTAACTTATTTGTTTGTTAATTATAGTAGTATATTTTGATTTGCAATTTTTTTTTTATCAATTTAACATGTAATCTAACGTTTTTCGAGTAATTAAAGTGTAAATTTTAATAAATAGCTCAAAATGATTTATAATAATTAAAAAAAAAATTCGAATTCGAGTTTTCGATTTTCGATTTTTGCATTTTCTGAGAAGATTTACTATAGTAACATATATATTTTTTTTCACCATCGGAAAGTAGAGATTTCAACGAACAGAAAACATACCAACTTTTTGAATAAAGCTGATATTTTGACGGGTGAATTTTCGATTGAAAATTAGGGTGCTTTTTCGATATTAATTCAAAATAAGGTGAAAAAATAAATATTTTTACTCAAATAAATTACAGCGTATTTGGGACATAAAAAGGTAAGTTTTCACCAAATTTCGTTAAAAAAAAAAATTATTTGTAAAAGATAAAAATAAAAAATCAAAAACTTGGTTTTTTGAATTTTTCACATAAATTTTGAGGTTATGTGAAAAGTGTAAATACAAAAGTTTTAGATCTTTTTATTACCTACAACTTTGCCATTTGACTTTTTTCGATAGGACTTTTAGTTTTGCCGGAAATCGAGAAAAACCGTTTTTTACCCTTAAAACCCCCCCCCCCCCCCCCATCCCCTTCCCGACCTCAGATCGCCCGTAAATTATTTTTCCTTTCATTTTTATAATATTCCCCTCCTTTTCTAATGGGTTTCATCCTACTATTATTTTTTTTCACTTTTTATTATTTTTAAAGGCTTCTACCCTGGTCTATATCGTCTTTGTCATCAAATAAATATTATAAATGCGAAAGTTTGGATGTATGGATGTATGTTTGTTACTCAATCACGCTCCAACGGCTGAACGGATCTGGATGAAATTTGGCACAGAGATAGATTATGGTCTGGAATAGCACGTCATAGGCTACTTTTTATCCCGGAAAATTAAAGAGTTCCCGCGGGAACCGAAAAACCTAAATCCACGCGGATGAAGTCGCGAGCATCAGCTAGTCAAATATAAATATTATAAATGCGAAAGTTTGGATGGATGTATGGATGGATGTTTGTTACTCAATCACGCCCCAACGGCTGAACGGATCTGGATGAAATTTGGCACAGAGATAGATTATAGTCTGGAATAACACATAGGCTACTTTTTATCCCGGAAAATTAAGGAGTTCCCGCGGGAAACGAAAAACCTCGATCCACGCGGACGAAGTCGCGGGCATCAGCTAGTAATATAATAAGTCTATGCGTCTTTGTACACCTTCGGGCTTGTTTACTCATCACTGTGGTGTAAACGAGGGTAACACCTACACACAGAGGCTAATGTTCACAACAATGATTGACGTCATGGATCGTACGTACAAAACAATATTACTTTTCAGTATGTGTTATGCTGCGACCTACGAATCCTGCGATATCTAATCTTCGAGACAGTTGCATATCAAGCGGTCCAAGTTATGTTACGGTTTAACTTTGATCTATAAATTGTCTTTGATCACTAGAAAAAGCAGCTAGTTTTCACTAACATTTACGGTTGCCATTGCCAGAGATATTATTATTGATATGACAAAGTCAATGACGTGACTCCTAAGATTACTGTTTTGTTGTTATCACATGATAATTTTTGATGCCTCCATAGGTACAGCACTACAAATTTTATAATCATTATCATCACAAATTGATACAGATTATTATAGAATACGGTAGAAAAAAATCTATCCTCATTGTAACCCGATTAAACACGTTTAATTTAGAAACAACAATTAATGAATTCAATTTACTGTTACTATCTTGACCGATGACGATGAGAGTGGTGACAAACTAACCGGTTGTAATTACTCAATAAGCGTATTATTAATAATTGCATTCATCTTGTTTACACCGGATGTAAATAAACGCCTACGCCTTTGAGTGAGGAAAATTTAACGTTCGCGAGAATGAAACGGGACTTGGGAGTGTGGAAGCAAATAACGTTACAAGTTTCAACTACATTCAGTTCGGTATTGTATTTTTCTAGATTAAACTTGAATACTGGACATTAGCAGATAACCGAGGAGCGAAATGCGTATAGCGTTTCAAAATCGATTGAATCGAGTTATTGTCAGTTCATTCGAGTATGATCATCGATGCAACAGGACTCGCTAATGAAACGGAAACAATGGGGACTATCGCGTGTGAATTTGCCACTAGAGGCGCTAGTGTCGCGTGAGGTCCATTAACATTCACTTTTCACTGGTTTTGGCGGGCTTCGTGACAAATTATTTTAATTTCTATATTTTACCTGTTGAAAAGTGATCTCCTTCGTGAAAATAGCGCAAATATGGATTATTTGGCGATGAATGTGAACGCTTTGAAAGCAGAAAAAGAAAAAGAGGCGCAAAAATAAGCGGCCTCAAAGAGCTGCTAATTCAGAGGTTAGTTTGTTTACTGTATTACAAACTTATTTTTTCCAGAAGTATGCTTGTTTGCCGAGGTAACAGCTATGTTTTTTTCTTTTTACATATATTTACCTAATATATTATGTATATTTACCTAATATGACTTCTGCATGAAAGGTTAAATGGGTTTCATGCTCATCAAGGACACACTTTTACTATATGATATTGATGAACATCGATGTTTGCTCTAGGCATGCTCTAGGTCTCTGCCCTCTGGTACTATTTATGTATCTGGTTATGTACCCACAGTATCTCTATTGAGAACACAAACAGGTACTAAAAAAAAGTATTGTGATTTTTTTGTTTGGACAAATAAAGATGAAAAGAGAATTTATGTAAATAGAAATGATAAGCTTATTTCAGAAGTTTTATAACTTAATCTAATATCTAGTTACCATTGTTTAGTAGTTTCAACTAACAAATCAACCATCTTTCAGTATCATATCCATTGTATGGATTTACAATGTTTAATAAGTATTTATTTGTATAGCAGTGTGTTTTAAAGGGAAAAGGAAGGATAAATAAAAGTTTAATAAGTAATTAATTTCTTTTTTATTTTATTTATTTAGTGCCTAACTATATAATTCCTCAGAATCCTGCGAATTCCTGCGAATCGCAACTAGCCACTGTTTTAGAACAGTTTTATCTTTTGGAAACATGTGTCCTCCTTTTTTCCGAACAAAACGGAATTGCACAACATTGCGGCATTGCTACTCGATATGAAGATAGCTGTTATAAACTAATAAACTTAATGAGAATCAAGATTTAAAACTTTGTTTCGGCACCGATCTTATAAAGTCGCCTTTGACAGCTATACCTCTGCCGAGCGATCGCGTAACTTCTGCATCAATCATTGTTACAGTATCAATTGTTGTAATTGGCTGAATTTATGGCATTCTTGCTGCGTCAATGGATTATGTCCAATAGTGGAAGAGTGTTAACCAATCAGAGGTGATTGCGATGTATCAATGATTGATGCAGAAGTTACGCGATCGCTCGGCTGACCTTAGTCAACAGTGGCGCCAACTGGTGAGCAAAGAAACGATAGTCCCCATTGCCGTTGAGCGGTAAATCATTAATGCTCTTGATAAAACGACTTTGACGTGGAGAGTTAATTCGATTCAATAGAGTACGATTATTTTATCAATGTTTAGAGCTTAACACTGGGCTAGCCATCTCCAATGCTCAATGAGTAAATAATTGATAATGCAATTCATAATGGAAATTGTAAAGTGAACGCAAAAGGTGCATGACAACCTTCCTGTACCGATTATGCAGAATGTTATTGATTAAGGTGCCTTATACGGATTTCATGATGTGTCATCCTTTTCCAGGTACACTTTAAAGAATCGGGAGTCACAGCTGTGGGGATGTCATGGTATCAAATTAAAGGTCATTTCTTCATCTCTCGTTTGACCTTATAAAAATGCACACTCCAATACAAATTTTCTGCATAAATACGTTTCTCCGAACGCAAGATCTGCTGAAAATGACGAAAAATGGGGTCCGGATAGGTACCCATAAAGCTAGATCCGCTGCATATTTTAACTTGAATATTAACAATAAAGTGGGGCTTATATAGTCCTCTATCCATGGTGCAAAGCATTAAGCATACAAATAAATATGTTTATAGTTTATGTGGCAAAAAAAAAATGTTTCATACATTTTTCTATGAAAAGAAGCCGAGCGCTAGGCGTTTGGCGCTCAGTACGCGCTGAGACGCGCTCGTGGATGGGTGGGTGTATCGCTTTTTTGCACGAAATTTATTACGACAAAATGAACACCGTGTTGTGTACTGCCATAGAGATATAATATTCTCTATGTGTAAGAAACGCTTAGAAAAACTTGATACCGACATCCACAAAGAAGGAAGTTCTCAAGTGTAGGCGTATTTTTTTTACCCGATTACGGCAAAGCCACAAGGAAAGGGTATGTAAGGAATATATATGTATGTATGCATGTATGTATGTATGTAATAAAAAAAAATGTGAGCGCCATTTTGATTTTTTTTGTTATCGTCCCGATTTCGTTCAAAATCGATATCTGGGGTTCCCTGGGATCACAAAACAGGAAACTGTTACCAAAATTTTAAAAAAGTCAGCGCCATTTTGATTTTTTTTGTTATCGTACCGATTTCGTTCAAAATCGATATCCGGGGTTCCCTGGGATCACAAAACAGGAAACTGTTACCAAAATTTTAAAAAAGTCAGCGCCATTTTGATTTTTTTTGTTATCGTCCCGATTTCGTTCAAAATCGATATCTGGGGTTCCCTGGGATCACAAAACAGGAAACTGTTACCAAAATTTTAAAAAAGTCAGCGCCATTTTGAAATTTTTTGTTATCGTCCCGATTTCGTTCAAAATCGATATCTGGGGTTCCCTGGGATCACAAAACAGGAAACTGTTACCAAAATTTTAAAAAAGTCAGCGCCATTTTGATTTTGTGTTATCGTACCGATTTCGTTCAAAATCGATATCCGGGGTTCCCTGGGATCACAAAACAGGAAACTGTTACCAAAATTTTAAAAAAGTCAGCGCCATTTTGAAATTTTTTGTTATCGTACCGATTTCGTTCAAAATCGATATCTGGGGTTCCCTGGGATCACAAAACAGGAAACTGTTACCAAAATTTTAAAAAAGTCAGCGCCATTTTGAAATTTTTTGTTATCGTCCCGATTTCGTTCAAAATCGATATCTGGGGTTCCCTGGGATCACAAAACAGGAAACTGTTACCAAAATTTTAAAAAAGTCAGCGCCATTTTGAAATTGTTTGTTATCGTACCGATTTCGTTCAAAATCGATAGGGGTTCCCTGGGATCACAAAACAGGAAACTGTTACCAAAATTTTAAAAAAGTCAGCGCCATTTTGAAATTTTTTGTTATCGTCCCGATTTCGTTCAAAATCGATATCTAGGGTTCCCTGGGATCACAAAACAGGAAACTGTTACCAAAATTTTAAAAAAGTCAGCGCCATTTTGAAATTGTTTGTTATCGTACCGATTTCGTTCAAAATCGATAGGGGTTCCCTGGGATCACAAAACAGGAAACTGTTACCAAAATTTAAAAAACGGCAGCGCCAATTTGAAATTCTTTGTTATCATACCGATTTCGTTCAAAATCGATATCTGGGGTTCTCTGGGATCACAAAAAAGGAAACTGTTACCAAAATTTTAAAAAGTTCACTTCTGACTTTTTTTTTGATTGACTGCTGTTTTGTGATCCCAGGGAACCCCAGATATCGATTTTGAATGAAATCGGTATGATAACAAAGAATTTCAAAATGGCGCTGCCGTTTTTTAAATTTTGGTAACAGTTTCCTGTTTTGTGATCCCAGGGAACCCCCGATATCGATTTTGAACGAAATCGGTACGATAACAAAAAATTTCAAAATGGCGCTGACTTTTTTAAAATTTTGGTAACAGTTTCCTGTTTTGTGATCCCAGGGAACCCCGGATATCGATTTTGAACGAAATCGGTACGATAACAAAAAAAATCAAAATAGCGCTGACTTTTTTAAAATTTTGGTAACAGTTTCCTGTTTTGTGATCCCAGGGAACCCCAGATATCGATTTTGAACGAAATCGGGACGATAACAAAAAATTTCAAAATGGCGCTGACTTTTTTAAAATTTTGGTAACAGTTTCCTGTTTTGTGATCCCAGGGAACCCCAGATATCGATTTTGAACAAAATCGGTACGATAACAAAGAATTTCAAAATGGCGCTGACTTTTTTAAAATTTTGGTAAGTTTCCTATTTTGTGATCCTACGAAACCCCAGATATCGATTTTGAACGAAATCGGTAAGATAATCTTTTATACATTATTTTACAATCTCAAAAACTGAGTATTATTGTAGCCGCGAGTATTGTTTCGGCGCATAAATAGGTACATAATATTTACCGCGGCCAACAGCGTAAACAAGTACCTAGTAAATAAATAATCGTCTAATATTTTCAAGTAACAAAATTGGTTAGTTGGCTATAAAATCGAGCGTCTCTACGCTCTATAGCTCTACGCTCTCGTAAAGCGTGCATATATATGCTGTAGTGTGACGAGTTTTATACCTATAGTTGAGTTTTTTACCTATAGTTGGTCGCGGGGTAAATGTTTAAAGGGCCTTAATTATTATAGTGAGACTGTGGTGAGCTTGTCTGTTCTAAGTAAACGCTCACATCTTTATTATCATCACACATTTTTAGCTCTAACCTCTTATTTGTAATTAAGTAGATAAGTCTTTACGAAATAAATTTTAAACCCACGCAAACTCTACGGACACTTCTGAATCCAATCATGGAGTCACAAAGGGACTCAAGTCACACCGTCTCGTCAAATAGGAAGTCTGCGAAACATACGAAATTCTAATTAGATAAAATTACGAGAATGGATTTGAGAGTGCACAAGTTGAACAACAAAACTTTGAAAGCAAACATCTGGGCATCCACGTAATACGTAGGTATGAAATCAGAAATCCATATCGCAACGCCAAACAGAATCTCTTATTACAAATTGCATATAATCCCAAAATACTGTTTTGTTTGTTGGTTCATAGTTGGAACTTGGAATTTGGAATGTGTTTGAAGCATCACAAGTCACAACAATGCATCTCGATCTTACGTTATTGCTTGTGTACTCTGTTTCCGATTTATTTCTAGAGCAGCCATGAACGTGACCGTGTAGTGATTGCGTCAAAGACTAGCTCATGTGAAGCCCCATAAAAGTGCTCCATCCTATCATGCGCTCCTAGTACTTACATATGTTTACTCGTATACTTAGTAACGAGATTAAAGTTCGTAAATCGTACGACCATTTATGTATTTTTTTATAAATTAGATGCAATAAGCTGACGTTTCGTGGGTTGCCAGATGGATGGATGGGTGGTTGGATACCACCCATCCATGGTTGCCACTTTGAAATGTTAAATAACATTTCAAAACGTCAGTTTACAGCATCTAATTAATTAAAAGTCCGAGTATAGCTTTATGCTGGAATGGAGTAGTCTGAATTTTTATAGGTTTCTTAATTTGGATGAGGAGACCACCTACAAGTATAATATGTATGTAGTTTGGGATGCCCTCGAGTACGATGGGCCGACGATATGTGGGAGGTGGCGAGAAGTAGCTGAATGAGGAAGGCGGAGAAAAGGTAGTGGTGGTGTTCACTACGGAATGACTTTGTGCAACGGTGGACATACACAGACTGATGACAATGTTATGTTGATGAATTTGGATAACAAAGTTTAACTGTCACCTATTATTTCGCCGTAGCGCTTCGAAGAGCACGTTAAACTCTAGTTTCCGGTTTTTAACAGAAATGGTGACTAAACAAAAGCTATGCCTAATCTCTACCTACAAATTGTTCTAAACGTAGCTGAGATAAAATCGTAAATCGACGTTGTCTTCACCTATGGAAATCTTTTTCTGGACATAAATAGGTCACATGTACATCGTATGCATAGGGGTTCTTTAAAAATTGTTAAGAATAACTTTTACTGATATATACAAGGTCTAAAAGTATTTAATACACGTGTCTATGTTTGGCATCCGGAACAAAGATTGATCTATAAACACTTCTGTACCTAAGTATAATAGGGGCTATAATTGTCAATACCCATAAATACACAGGAGTACCAAGGTTGCATATTGTTCCCTTCGTTGAAGGCTCGGGTGACTACTTTCATAAAATATGTATAATGATTTATGACGTACCTAACTTTTAAGCAAAATGATTCTTTCATAGACACCCGAGCTTGATGGCAAGTCTAGATACCGCAGAATAGAATGTTCAATAAGGAAGCCTTTGATCCACACGGGTATAAAGGCTACAAAAGAAGAACAATAAATAGATAGAGCACGTTTTCAGGATTCTGATAAACATGTGGAAGTAGGTACCTACCTAACTGATATCAGAAGATCCTTTAACTCATACATATTATAAATAGAGTAAACAATAAGCACTTCAAGAGTAAGCGTTTATACAATAATAAATTGTGTGGTCCTTCAAACGTAGATTTTCCATGTATCTTAAACCTTTATCGCAATAGAAAGTAATTTGTGTTAAAACGTTCATAAGTACTGTGTTAATTACACACTATGAATATTAGATGGAATATAATATTGAAAGGGAATTTTCTAAAGATATGAGTCCTAGATAAGTGAAATAATCTATTCAAAACGGTCCTGAGAAAAATGATTCTGGACCTTCCGGGTGGAGGAACTTTTGTAAAGACTAAGATCTCCTAGATGATAAGCCGAATCAGGTGGAGTAAGGTATATTTATCTTACATAGGAGCCAGCTTTCAATAAAAGCACAGATTTGAGATTACTAACAGATTCTGGAAATCACAATATTGATGATGATGATTTCATAGACCTTAATTTAGTCCAATCAAAATAAAAACCGATGACCGATGATGATTTCATAGACCTCTTTTTTAATCCAATCAAAATAAAATATTCTGAATATTATGGATCCATCTGCGGTGACAGCCACGAGAGCTGATGTACTCCGACCCTTATGTACTAAGTCTCAAGTTTCATATTTCAACTTTTCTGCCAATGAGCTAGTGCGGTTATAGATATAGTAACTCTATATAAAGTTACGTGATAAAGCTTCAACAGTAACACAAAGCTACTGAAACGAAAATAAATGTGGCACGTGAAACGGCCGACCGGGGCCAGGCCTCGGTGATTATGACGAAAACAATAATAGCTGTACATTTACTATTCTTACATCTAAACAGTATACGAGATGTCATCGACTTTGCTTGCGTGGATTTTGGTTTATTAAAAATCCCGTGGGGACTCTCAAATTTTCTGAAACATAAAATAGCCTATGCCCGTGTCCGGGTCCGGGATGCAAGCGGTATTCACATTCACATTTTTTTACAATATACAATACATGTACTGTAAAAAAGGAAAATGTGAAAAAGTTGTCTTAACAGACAGAAGGCAAAATTTCGATGGATGGATGGATGTTTGTTACTCAATCACGCCAGAACGGCTGAACGGATCTGGATGAAATTTGGCACAGCGATAGATTATAGTCACACACAGGCTATCCCGGAAACACATAGGCTATCCCGGAAAATTAAAGAGTTCGTGCCGCGGAAACCAAAAAACCTCAATGCACGCGCACGAAATCGCAGGTATCAGCTAGTTTATAATATAGTACTACGATAAAGGAGAAACTGATTTATAATTTATACTAGCTGATGCCCGCGACTTCGTCCGCGTGGATTAAGGTTTTTCGATTCCCGCGGGAACTCTTTAATTTTCCGGGATAAAAAGTAGCCTATGTACTATTCCAGACTACAATCTATCTCTGTGCCAAATTTCATCCAGATCCGTTCAGCCGTTAGAGCGTGATTGAGTAACAAACATCCATACATCCATACATCCATCCAAACTTTCGCATTTATAATATTTATTTGATTATCAGCAATAAACCACGAATAACCCAAGGGTCCATGGTTTACTAGCTAGCACCACTGGCTCTAAAAAACCTACAACGACGTCATAGGCATTAGCTAGGAAGAAATATTGCAAACTGCACCCACGTTTAAACGCTGTTGGTAATCAAATATCAATCAAATAAATATTATAAATGCGAAAGTTTGGATGGATGTATGGATGTATGGATGTTTGTTACTCAATCACGCCCCAACGGCTGAACGGATCTGGATGAAATTTGGTACAGAGATAGATTATAGTCTGGAATAACACATAGGCTACTTTTTATCCCGGAAAATTAAGGAGTTCCCGCGAGGACCGAAAAACCTCGATCCACGCGGACGAAGTCGCGGGCATCAGCTAGTAAAATCAAAATCAAATCAAATCAAATATTTTATTCAAAGTAGGTACCATAGTACTCTTTTTGAAGGTCACATATCAAACATTAAATTCATTAAAAATAATAACAAAATGAAATTAAAAATAGGAGCGAAAAAATAAATACTAAATTATTATTATGCCTAATACCGACTTGTTATGATGCATTGCAAATCTTGAGTGCACGAAAACTAAATGGACACGTGCGTTCCTTTGATAAACGTTTATAGAATATTACAAGTAATTGTAATTTTCTATGATTCTAATCTTTAAAAGCGATAACGATATATCGAGACTAATTTTGTAAGTATCGCGAATATAATATTAAAAATCAAATATCGACCGTTTATTTAAAATACCAACACAGACGACGTCCTATTATATCGATGGGTGCCGGGAACAAAGCCACAATCGACAAAACACAATTTTACAGGAAAAAAGATTTAGTGAAAATCTTGAATAATTACTAAATTACGAGGCGCATCAAAACGGTTTGTATACCAAACGATGCGTTATTTTTTTTGGAGTAACATATAAATGTACACAAGATTATAGTGCTTAGGAAAGACCTAAAAAACTACAAAAACGATATTGCTGCTACAGATATTGAAAGACGTTTCCGTAAGAGTCCATTGTGGTTATATTCCGGTAAAAAGTGCGAAATCAATCAAACAGCAATAGTCTATTGCAACGTTGTGCGCTGTTCTGAAGTATGTATGGCGAATACAGTAATAGCGTTTTGCAGTAATATTACATGAATTTTGATGATCGACTAGATAATGTACTCGTGAATGCTGTGTACATTGTATGAATATTGTTGTACTGGAATGAGTACATTTTTATTGAATATTTACGTAAATATCTGTAAATAATGTAGTGTAATTATATTTAATTTGTTAATAATCATAATAAATTATATTATTGGTCCTGTATAATATAATATAATATATAATATAGTTAGTCTTTGGTTATTAAAATGTTTGTACGATCTAAAATTTGTACGACGGTGACCCTTTTACATTTTTCGCTCTCATTTATTTCTACAGATTTTTATAAAATTATTTCTAAACACGTTTTACATAAATATTATGTAAAAATACTACACAAACACATTTAAAAATAATCCTATAAAACTTCCACCCACTGCGGGGCCTTAAAGACCCAAGCAGCCAGTGGTCAGGGCTCCAAAGAGAGGAACTTCTCACAATTCGCGCCGTCGCGTCTCAAGAATAACTGCCTTCTGTATCCGACCCTTAATCCAACAACCAAGCGAAAGCTTCTGGAGGTGTTGATTGAAACTTTTCGCAATAAACTGACCGTTAACTGATACAACCATCGGTACAATAATAGTTGAGTCAACATTCCACATGGCGGTAATCTCGTGAGCAAGGTCCAAGTATTTCGATACTTTTCCCTTTTCTGCTTTCACCAGGTTATCATCATGTGAAATAGTAACATCAACGATTAGTTATTGCTCGGCGCGCTGAACGGTCGACTAACACTATGTTAGGTCTATTGGCAACAATAAACCTATCAGTGATAACTGACCGATCCCAGTAGAGCAAGGCACTACTATTTTCGAGAACTGACACAGGGTTATATCTATAGTATGGTACCTCAGTATCAATAAGATCGTACTGGAGAGCCAGTTGTTGATGGATTATTTTGGCTACTTGATTATGTCTGTGCAAGTACTCTCCATTAGCAAGATGAGAACAACCGGAGACAATATATGTCTGAGGGACTCCCCAGGAAGGTGACACGCACGACATATGTCAACAGTGCCATCTTTCATTAGGTATGTGTCTCCAATAGTTATTCGTCTTGATAACTTCATCCATAATTGCACACACAAAACCTTCGGTTTTCCCAAAGAGGTCACCGAATTGTAACCAAAATATAGATGCTATTGGATCTACATCCGCCCTAGGGCCTTGTAGAATCTACCATGCATCTCCTTGCTCTCCCATACCGTCATGCGATCCGAAGTATTAAGTACTATTGGTTTGCGCCAGTTCTCTTTGCCTAAGGAAAGCGGGGTGAAACCCTTATCAACTGCAACCACATCCCTATGTATACCCACGTTCACCTTGAGAAAATAATCTCTGAGTTTGCAGATCTCACGATTATGGAGGTTCTTGATATTCAAAAAACCACGTCCTCCATACTTGCGTGGGATGTACAATCTCATAACAGATGAGCGCGGGTGATGCATACCGAACCTTTTGATCCAGGGTATCCAGTTCAGTTTGGGTCCACTTTAGGATGCCAAAGGTGTGTGAGTAAAGGCATAACCCAACCATTAAAGGCACTTACCTTATTACCACCTGTTAAAATACTATTATGGACTTTTTTCATTATTATTAAGGGTTGTAATATTGTTTCTGTTTTAAATTACGTGAGACTTTGATAATAAATCATTATCATAATAGTAAATTATTAATATTATAATAATTCATCATCAGTCTCATGTAAATTAAACCAGAAACAATATTACAATGTTGAAGTATGTATTAAAAATAAATAACAACATTATTGTATTTAATGTAAGGAGATCATTCTCAAGAAGATACACCATCTTATTAGTGAAAGTGTAAAAAATATATATATATTTGTACAGTAATGTTGATTATGAATCGACATACAAAGTTTATTTCCGGGAACAAAGCCAGAATGGCCGTTACTTGTAGAAGGTTGAAAAAAAACTTGTATCATTGGACATAGTACGATTATTCCGGTAAACAAAATTCGAATGATGAACGGGAAATAACGAAGCAATAACCATAGTGATTTTGGTAAATCGGCCAGGTTTCATTTTAAATTTCTGAAAAAAATTCACAAGGTGTATTGGGGTCCGTAGATTACGAAAATGGCTTGATCGGAATACTGCTGCAATGGATATTGCGGTCTTGTTCCAGGGACCCATCGATATTATCCGCGGAGGACAATTTATAATTCTAATGT
This sequence comes from Erebia ligea, assembly GCA_917051295.2. Classification (NCBI taxonomy): domain Eukaryota; kingdom Metazoa; phylum Arthropoda; class Insecta; order Lepidoptera; family Nymphalidae; genus Erebia; species Erebia ligea. The sequence goes on from OU785223.1 coordinate 16,889,446, forward strand.
ATTCATACATCGTATGGGTTATGCACTACACTCAGAATTCAGATCAATTTTGATGGACAACAAACGCATGTCGAAAGTTGTCGGAAGTTGTCTCGTCAGTCGTCTGCACTGGCCCTTAGGAAATCTGCCCAATCAGAGGTTTGCGGTGGTAATTACGTCATAAAAAACGAAATCCAAATTTTAGGTTTTAATTTCGGTGAAATACCGAATTCAAAATTGGTATAGATAGTTCAATCCACGAAGACGCGCCCCACTCTTTTCCGCAATCGCTTACAGTGCAAGTGTGCAATGTAAACTACAAGAATGTGAGTTCTATTAATACGCAGCGAGTAACAATGTGGGCACACGCACACCAAGTTAAATAGCGAAAAATGTCATAATTAACTTGAAGTATGCTCTACTTCATTTCACCTACTTTAAAAAATAAAATATAAGTCATGATGGTCCTGCATAGAATGAATTAATTGTGATATTGGTTAATAATAATATTTTAATAACAAGAAATAATGTATCTAATAATTATTATCATAAAACACGACTTTATGGAAATAAAGTATTTATTAATAACATAAGTAAATCATTCAATTACACTTGGATATTACTTACTTACACATTAAAAAAATGATTGAGAAATCATCACACCTTACATTAGTCGGAATCGTCGTTTAATTCAGAAATATTTGATTCAGAGCTCGATGAATCACAGACATTGATGATAAAACTAAAATCTAAATCAAAGTATTTTAAATACTCTTCTTCTATTTTTCAAAATACCTACCTGGCTTTTAAGGACAATACGTTCCGTTTTTTTTGGACATAATAAAAATAATATTTTACAAAAAATTAAAGTAGAGCAACTTTCCGGTGGGTCACGACACGCAGCAAAGCAAACCAACTTAACCGTGTATACTGAGCCGTGGTCGACTCGAGACTAATGTTCGGGCTGAACTCCCCGCACCCCGTTGTTTCCCCTCGCGATACATAGTGGGGCGCGTCTTCGTGGATTGAACTATCTATACGTCAAATAATCGGTGACCGATTATTTGTCGGCAAATAGCAAAACATACAATATTCAAACGATTACGTTCTATAAAATCAAAAACAAAACTGCCGATTCGATTGTCGGTGGAAAATGAAAGGTTCGGAAGGAGTCGGTCACTAAGTCGGTGAAAATATCTGCCCGATTATAATCGGACCTACAAAAAGTCTGACGTGGGCGGACGCCCTAAATAATATCTTAAAATGAATTCTTACAAAGAAAATTCGAACAAAATCGTACGTCAGTCGTTATTATTCTTATGTTCTGAGTTCTGACGTGAGCGGAGGCCCTAAATATTATCTTTAAATGAATTCTTAGAAAGAAAATTCGAACAAAATCGTACGCCAGTCGTTATTATTCTTATGCACCTCCATAGACTTATCTAGTACCTACATAATATGATGAGAGGAACTTGGCAATGAAACATATTTTGACCTAGCTTACTCAAACCAATCAATGATTAGAATTAGATGGGCGTGACTTTTTAATATTATTTTACTATGTATTCCAAGCCAAGGAGACAATTATAAATTAGGTAAATTGTGTATAAAATACATATGTATAAGTAATACACAATAAATTATTTGATGGAATCACATTCAAACCACAAATACTAAATCCATGTTTTTATTAGGTCAGGATAAAAGAGCTAGGAAAATCCCAGGATATTAGTAGAGTAATTCGAATCAAAATGATTACGATTTCCAAGGTTCTAGAAAGTTTCGAGAGTTATTTGATCAAGATAATTCGGAGTTAACTCAGTACAAACTAGGTAGGTATAAGGAATTCAAATCCAGAAATAACTTTGTTTATGCTGCATAATAATAATTAAAATTACTGTTTTGACATTGGCCTATGAGGAGATTAATATGATTTGCAAGAACAACATGTACATACCTACCCAGTTTTTTATTCAGAGGTTTAGAGTACATAATTAAGGTAAACATGTATTATTTACAATATTTAAGATTTTATAATAATTATCGTTACTAATTAAACAATGCCTTCATGGTTTAATTTCAATGCAACGCTTGTATTAGTTTGGTCTAAACATAAAATAAAATTCCATTGTGAAGAAAATTTACTGTGATAAGAAGCAGCAGCTTGCTTAGCTTAGCATCAAGGCAACAAAGAAAATTTTAACATGAAAATAAATAAATTCTCGAGTACAAAGGCTCGAAAATCTGCGAGAAAACGTTGGGTGAACTTCGAAAATAAACAGAACTGACAAGCAATGTAAACTTTTAAAAACAAAGTAGGTATGTTTTATTGATGAAGGAACGAATGATAATGATTATGCAATAAAATATGTTGAGTACAATGTATTCAGTATGTCTATGTAGCTTTTCGGCTTTAAAGATGTTGAGCATTGATAAATTTCTAGCAATATTAACTTGGATTCGAATTTCTAAAATGATACCTGCGAAAACGTTGGCGTATGACCCCTGTTATTTGGTATAACGTCAAGGCCGCCGGCGGCTTTAGGGGGTTCAATTGTAACAAGGTGAAGCACAGATGTGAAGGACGATCGCGAAGTTATACAGTAACTTATGTATGGGTAATTATAGGTGTTTAGCTAAAAAATTGTATCAACTTAATGGCTTTCGATCCTAAAATATTCATATACCTAAAAATCACCTCCGATTCCTAGAAACTGTATAAAAAACTTTCTCTACAAACATTAGTTTAGTTAATAAACAAATCTTGGTTATGTCATTGTAAATTCTAGTAAATAATATAATGTTCCTTAAAAAATAAATGACAAAACTTTTATTTCTTACCTTCCTCCGGGCTCAGGTCAGCAAACTTTACACCTCCACTGTAAAAGAAATAATATGATTGCAGTCACAGTTAAAATAAATAATATAGAATACTGAATGATAGATCAATACTGGAGTGGCTTAGTAAAATATATTATGCAATTAAATATTTTGAAAACCTAAAAATATCATTAAACATTTTAGAGAGAAAAATTGGAGTTTAAAATGTATTAAATAGAATGATAACAATTTTCACAAAATATAATAAGCATAAGATATAAGCTGAAGTTATCAAAATAACCAGCTCAATTATAATTTTTAATTTGAAGAATGTTTTGGCCAAGATCTATAGAGCATACTCTAAATTTTCTTAGACTTAAGACAAAGATAAATCAAGACACATTTATGTCTCTGACATAAATCTGTCCCATTTGAACTTTGAGTAAATTCAAGGCAAACTCAAAGTATGCTTCATAGATATGCTATAAGGCACATTCCTGGCATCAGACCAGGGTCTGCCTATTACTAAAAACCCATTTTACATGGTTTAAATAATAAGAGAACACTAATTACAAACTAGCAGTGTGCTAGGACGGAGAGTTTAAAAAAAATGTAAATGCATAACTGTATCCTTTGAAATTGAGATAGCAACACACTCTCAAGAGAGAGGAGGTTGCACTTCGTACCTTAAGAGGACGGTAGCCGTTTCCGGCACCCGGAACACCTGGAAATAAACACAATGTGGAACAATGTTTTATTGGATCTCCATCAGGAGAAACCATACAAGGAATGAACCACAGGGAGCTATGTTGCTTTTGCAGACAGTTAAATTGCACAGCCAGACCTTATGATAATTTAAAATAGGTACTGTTTTAGCGGAGTACTTGAAGACTGTTTGTGGTTTCATTCAAATTCATAATGGGAATAGAGGATTTAAATTTGATCAATACAAACGTCACAGCAGTTCAGTTCACTACATAGATTAATATTTAAAAAATATTACCTTCCATCCCAAGTTTTCGAAGAATGTACTAAGTCGAGATTGTCCGGTGGTTTTTCCGCCGCAAGGCCCTGTTTAGGTTAAAAAATATATAAAGCGGCATGTATGAAAACGGTGCCAAGTCCCCACGTGCATTCGTTTCGGAGAATTATTTATAAATGCATAGAGATTGATTTACATAAATAACACTAAAATTACTGAACGTAACAATTTAATTTTTCTGTTAAGTGTAAAAATTGCGCCTCGCTCACAATTATTTCAAGTAATAAAAAATAGATGATGATGATGATCACTCACCTCCAGTTAGTACCAGCTTGTACATTATTTTCTGGGTTTCTTTCGCCATTTTATTTGAATGCATAGATATTAATAATTAAACTAAATTACACTACAAGGTTTAATAAGAGATGTGAATATCTTAAAAAGAAAAATACAAAACTGATAAATGAAACCATCACAGCAAGCTACGCATCGCCTGACAGGCGTGCGACGAAATGAAAGATGAAAAGTGAAATGAAATTCATCATGCCTCTGTTGAAAATCAGCAGGGCGAAAACGTAAAACCTGCATCGATCATTGTTACAGTCTCAATTGTTTTGATTGCCTGAATTTATGGTATTTTCGCTGCATCAATGGATTTTGGCCAATAGTGGAAGAATGCTAACCAATCACAGGTGATTGCGATCGTTACATTGTAGCTGTCATTTTTAGCACAGATTAGGTACTAGTTTTAGGCAATCGCCCCGCTTGTCTCTGATGAAAATCACATTCACATTTCACACCATTCACATTACCCCATGGAAGAAGGAATTACGACTGTAGTCTTCATATTTCTATGCATTACCCAATGAAAAAGGAAACTAATTACCTCATGGAATTGGGAATTACCATGGATGTAATAAGTACTTACGTCGTAAGTACTTATTACATCCATTATTACCTACAAATAAAAATCCTGGGTAAGCACTCCATCTGTGCTTTGACTAAGTTTTGAGTAGGTACGTCTAAAAAGTCTAAAGGAGCATCTGTGACACTCCACCATAGATAAATATGTACACATTCCCACATTCCACTCTTTTGCGAGCGGAACCTTTGGAACGGTCATGTGAACGAGCATTTCCGCTTCTTCCTTTCCATCCACAGAGTTATATCCATTCGTAATTCCTTCTTCCATGGTTATATCCATCCATGGATGTAATAAGTACTTACGATTAAAAAAAATCTTTGTATCCATCTTCGCCTGCCCCCCTAGCATGGGCCGAGACAATTTTCTCCCCGAGGAAAGGATAAAATTTTTATTCCTAAATAAATAAATAAAAACGCTAAATAACGGTGGATAAATAGTCCCCCGAGTCCCCGTGAAATGTCAAACGGGGATAAACTTCTCCTCTCCCCTGTTGCCGTGCTCTGAGAAGTGGATAAGTTAATTTTATCCCTTGTCAGTGGATAAAACCAGGGGATAAAATTTTTATCTCCGGCCCATGCTAGCCCTGCTGGCTTGACCGTAGATCTCTCTGGTTACTAGTCTCTGACCGTAGACTATACAATACTTATCTATGCCGTAGACATTCCGTACTATGCATATTTTGTACAATGCTTTAGTACTTAAACTCTATTTCAATGGTACAATGATAAAAGCCATGGAGTTGAAATTAGCAGAGGCGCAATTGTAAAACTATATTTTAGCCATAGTCGGTTTACTTTAAACCTAATTTATGGGTCTACGGAAACTCTGAAGAAACTGTCCAATATTTAAAAAAATCACATTTGAGATTCTTTGATTTATGATACATATGTATTTACTTAGCTGATGCCCTCAACTTCGTCGGCGTGGATAGGTAGAGGTTTTTGGTTCCCCCTGGAACTCTTTAATTTGCCGGGATAAAAAGTAGCCTATGTGTTATTCCAGACTATAATCTATCACTGTGCCTTTCATCCAGATCCGTTGAGCCGTTCTGGTGTGATTGAGTAACAAACATCCAATTTTCGCATATAATATTAGTAGGTACCTATAGACTAGAGGATCAGCAAGTCTAATAGAGTAGGCCCTTTGATTATTAGGCCATGGTTTTATTTAGTAGGTAGCTCAGAGTTTACTTAATATTTTTGCACTCTGAGATAATTAGTATTATGTAGGTAGGTATACCTACAGTAGCAATTAATAAGCTGTGTTAATAAGGACCAAAAGGGGATCAGGGACCGAAAACGAAAAGATTATACTTATAGATTATTTATTGTACTCAAGTTTATTATTATCTTATCCCACGTACACTAACTTCTAACTTACAATTTTTCTTAGTCTGAGGATTATTGTTATTCACAGCTGTTACTTTTAATGTGGAACACGTCATGTTATTTTCATTCGAATTTTGATACTTTTCCAGAAAGAGCACTATCATGGGGATATTTTGCCAATACTTTCCCAAGCATCTATTCAATTTCTCAGTGTATGTTGCTTCTGTCCCATAATCATCTGTACCTAATTGAAATTAAAACTATAACTTATATTTTCGTTATAACTTGCCTATTAATCCATAAGTACTAATTTATATTTTAAAATGTGAAAATGTGTCTGTCTGTCTGCTATAATGGATTTTGATGAAATTTGGTATAGCTATATAGTTTATATACCGGGGAAGTACATAGGCTACTTTTGTCTCTATATCTTAAGGAAGTCTTAATTTTAAGGAGCACACATGGAATTGGTACCAATATCTTAACGATTATATATTATGTACTAGATAATGCCCGCGACTTCGTCCGCGTGGATTAAGTTTTTGATTCCCACAGGAACTCCTTAATTTTCCGGGATAAAAAGTAACCTGTCCTTCCCCGGGATACAACCTATCCCTGTACCAAATTTCATCAAAATCGGTGGAAAAGGTGGGTCTTGAAAGCGTAGCAGACAGACAGACAGATGGACAGACAGACAGACACACTTTCGCATTTATAATATTAGTATGGAAGTAGGTATGGATTAGCTACCTTCAAGGTCTACAACATCTTGATCAACCCATCTGGTCTGAATATTAACACATACAATTCCTATTTCCATTTCTTTACTTATGTATCTTGCATAGTTCACAAAATAGTTTAAAAATTTTAATCCTGCAACATAAAAAGTCCATGTAACAATACAATCACGATCATCAAAACATTTTACACTAGTGGTTCGCCCCGAACTGAGACCTCGCGGCATTGGCGTATCTAGGGTTATTTTCCAGGGGGGGCCTGGGCCCCACTACTACTACAAAAAAAATCTAACTATGACAGACTGGAAGTTCTAGTTTCGTATTTTGACAATTTATCCTACGGAGGTTATGTCAAAACATAAAACAAATGGTGCAGATTCGTCATCTTGCCGTAAGGCCCCCTGGTTCCTGAGATGCCATGGTCGATGATCGCAAGGCAGAGTCGCGGATTCCTGGGGTGGGCACTAGACCATTCCGGGGTGGGCACGGCCCACCCGGCCCCCCCCTTATATACGCCAATGCCTCGCGGTATCCATAAACTTGTACAGAGCGCCATCTATTGACATAATTGTGAAGTTCTGTTAATAATACTGAAGCACATTAAAAATTAAATAATTTCGTTTCCTTATAATATTTATCTAATTTTAGTATTTGTTGTTCATGTGCAGGATATAATTCAAATAATTGATAAGTTTCAGGCTCAGGCTTTCAGAAAATTGAGATTTCTGAGGTCAACTTTGGACGTTAAAAAATCGCCACTTTGAAAGCCCCCCATTTCGTCAATTTTAGCGGGAAAAACAAAAAAAAAAAATTTGGAATTTTTTTTATCTTTATAATGATCACAGATAATGATATACCGCAACCCTATGTAACGCTATAAAAAATATTTTACTTCGCATTCGCTTCTATGAGAGTGTTAGCGACACGGTCGCGGTTTTAGATTAAGCGGCAGAATTAAGTCGGTCGCGCGGACAGACCGGTTAGCGTCATACACGGGGGCGTAAAGGCGGACCGCGGTGTCGAGCAGACGTTATAACGAACGGAGAGTCGATTGAAGTGTAAACCTTGTATCTTGTAACTTTGTTCTTCACGTAATAAATAAGTGGATAATAATACAGTCTATTAGTTATTATTTGGACGCCCAGATATCCCTACCATACAGTATAGGGCACTTGGCGCCAACATATGGTCCTTCGAGCCGGATTATATGTTGGCGCCAAGTGCCCTATACTATATGGTAGGGATATCTGGGCGTATTACGCTAACCGGTCTGTCCGCGCGACCGACTTAATTCTGCCGCTTAATCTAAAACCGCGACCGTGTCGCTAACAGAGAGCCCCCTTGAAATAAAGATTTTTATAACTTTTTAAGCCGTATTCGGCGGGAGGCCATCGGTTTACATATTATATTTAAATTTGAAGTAATTACGTTCAGTAATTCAGAAGTTATATGGCTCTGACAGACGGACGGACGGACGGACGGACGGACGGACGGACGGACGGACAAGTGCAAATTCACTCAAGTAGACTCAGAGACCTTCGCTTCGCTCGGTCAAAAATAGTCTCGCAAAGCACTGAGTTTGTGTTGTCAGTCTCAGATCCACCATCATCACCAGATCACCATGTTAAATTTACTCCTAAAATCTACTATGATTTTATGAATTTCATATTCCAAGGCGACAATAGCCAGAGATATGTATGTTCAATCTATGCCACTTCAGCAAGTTGTGTTATAGTCACCTATTGTTTTCAAAAATAACTAAAATAAAGCAGAACTCTAATGCCACCCATTTAAAGCTGGGATGAGTCAGCTTACAACATCATCAGCTACAAGATGATACTTTGAAGCACTGTAATTATTTTTATCTACTCCCATGCTATAAATCCTCTATAACAGGTTCTGAAACAGTTAGCTAATTGCCAACATTAAAACACCCAATGTCCTAATAACCATTACATCACCCAAACGGGTGATGGAATGTTGTACTGAATTTCATTACAACACCCCTTTGTTTTTTTTTCGATCCCCTCTGCGCAAAGGGTTTACTCAACAGACAGCCACATCTGCTCGATGCGTGGTATCTGTATGAATTACAAAAAAACCGGCCAAGTGCGAGTCGGACTCGCGCACCGAGGGTTCCGTACAAACTTGTAGTAAGTTTTACGATTTATGACGTATTAAAAATAAAAATTACGTTTGTTGTTTGGGAGCCCCCCTTTAATATTTACTTTATTGATATTTAATTATTTATTTTGAAAGGTAATATACAAGTTAATATTCTGTGAAAATTTGAACCGTCTACCTGTTACCGTTTTTAATATTGAGCAAAAAAATACGAAATAAAAATAAAAATTACGTTTGTTGTATGGGAGCCCCCCTTTAATATTTACTTTATTGATATTTAATTATTTATTTTGAAAGGTAATATACAAGTTAATATTCTGTGAAAATTTGAACCGTCTACCTGTTACCGTTTTTAATATTGAGCAAAAAAATACGAAAAAAACACGTTTATTGTATGGGGACCCCCCTTAATATATATTTTTTTTTTAATTTTTAGTATTTGTTGTTATAGCGGCAACGGAAATACATCATTTGTGAAAATTTCAGCTTTCTAGCTATCACGGTTTATGAGATACAGCCTGGAGACAGACAGACAGACAGACAGACAGACAGACAGACAGACAGACAGACAGCGGAGTCTTAGTAATAGGGTCCCGTTTTTACCCTTTGGGTACGGAACCCTAAAAACACGTTTATTGTATGAGGACCCCCCTTAATATATATATATATTTAATTTTTAGTATTTGTTGTTATAGCGGCAACGGAAATACATCATTTGTGAAAATTTCAGCTTTCTAGCTATCACGGTTTATGAGATACAGCCTGGAGACAGACAGACAGACAGACAGACAGACAGACAGACAGACAGACAGACAGACAGACAGACAGACAGAGAGACAGACAGACAGACAGACAGACAGCGGAGTCTTAGTAATAGGGTCCCGTTTTTACCCTTTGGGTACGGAACCCTAAAAAAGAACATCTGTACGAATTTCAAAAAAAGAACATTGTCATACACGCGCGTTTCTCTACCAGAGCGCCGCGCGCTGTAAAAAAAAGTAGGTTATTAGAATTTTCCCCGCCATTATTCTTCGTTTTTTTTGTTTTGTTAACAAAAAAAAATGAGCGATTCAAGTTTTGAGTTTTGATGATGTTAGGTTAGTAGGACTGGATGTTTTAATGTTAGCAGTAAGCTAACTATTTCAGAATCTGTTATAGAGGATTCATATTTTGAGTGTAGATAAAGTCTTGTATGCAACTGTTGATAATTAGGTATTAAAACACTCATATGATACTATTATCACATTCGTGTTTTAATACCCCTTATTACACAACTGTTGCATAAACAACTATAATACTTACTTACCTATTTTATTATCATCACCAAAGTGTTGAAACATAAGACATGGTAATGAGTCTATAATAATTAACGATAAATTTTCAATGCTAAGGAAACCACTCTTAAGATCCTCAAACAACTTTATTAGATCTTCCATATGCCAAATGTGAACTATTTTTATTTTTAACATAATAGATGCCATATTCTGTAACAAATAGTAACTCATTATTATATAGCAGAAAATGTTCTCCAAGAAAGAAGTAAATTTTTTTGAATTGGTTTATTTTTAAGTAGGTACATAACATACCTACAAGTACATTTAGGAAATAATATTAGAAACATAGCGAAACTAAGTAGCAGATACCTTATGCGAATATCCACAAGAATCTAATATTTTCTGTATTCTTACAGCAGAAAAATCACCTTTTGTATCAATATAAAGAACAACTGCACTGGGGTTTTGGACACAGTTTATAGCAATTTGCATGCATAATTGTGATTTACCGCAGCCAGCAAGTCCACATATTTCAGTGATTAACCCAATTGGTATTCCATCACACAGAATTGCATCTAAACTGGAAATAAAAACTATATATAATACATTCACAAATAATATTAGTTAATTGGAGTATTGACTCAATGATTATTGTACTGATGGTGGTATCAGATAATGGTCTTATTGCGATGATGGATTAAGGGTCGGATAAAGAAGGTAGTTATTCTAAGTGGTTATCCTTGAGACGGCACAAGTTGTGAGGAGGTTCCTCTCTCTGGAGCCCTGACCATCAGCTGCTTGGCTCCTTCCCTGCAGCAAGTGGGATGTATAATTTTGTAGAATTATTTTTAACGATGTTTGGTGTATTATTTTTATATATATTTGTATGTAAGCATGTTTAGGAATAATTTTATAGAAATTAGTATCTAAACAAATAAAATATGGGAGAAAAAATAGTTATAGTATAAATTATAAGAGATTTACCTATTGATTCCAGTGCTAACAAATTGTTTGCCAGTTATTGTATGCATTAATAAACTTGTCCCATTAATTAATGGTGCCGAATATTTTGCTAGAATATGGTTCCTTGTTTCCAAAATCTGTGGTAAGCTTAATTTGCTTAGTGTTGATAGCTTTTGAACATCTTCTTGAAGAAAATCTAATAAAGTTACAATGCGATTTTGACTGAAAGTTTTTAATATATTTCCTGTTAGATTAACGTGTTCCTGCGCTGTTAACTTTTGCATTTTAATAAAAATCGGCTTCTTAGCTAATTAAGTATCATGTGATAATCATCGGAGATAATTTATCAAATTGGAAACTCAAAATATTTGTTTTTCAGACCATCCAAAATTCCAAACATGTCAATTTTCATTTGTTAATGTTTTGAATTTTGAAATAGGATCAAAGAGATTGGATTGGAGACTTTTTCTGGTCGGTGATTGGAGACTTGGAGACATAGACAAAGTACTCTGTGCGTGCTTGGATAGTACTACCTTCGTCATTGGCTTGGGAACCAGAGGCAAGATAACGTACAAAATAGCGTGGCAATTACAAACACACGAAAACATTACGCACACATACACAAAACTCAGGGCCGAACCTTGTTGCTGCATAAAACATTATATTAATATGTAGGGTTAGGTTGCGTGAAAAAAATTGACCTAAAGACACCTATCATTTGGAAGCTATAATTTGTAAGGATTTTAAAAATAATTATTATTGGTACTTTTATAATTTCCTCATCACAAGCGATCACAACTGCAATATAGTAACACTAGTAATGGTAATCATCACCACGTGCGGGACCCTAGTCAATGTGGTGAATATAGATGTGAGCTCCGCGCTGCGTGTGATATCGTCACCGTCGCGCGCGGAGTTATAGTTCCTGTTACAACTCAAATCCTGAGGACTCCGTCAGTATCATGGCCAGTGGTTCTCGCGTCGTTCTCGCTCTGCGTCGACGCGCAGGTGATGGGGATATTATTTAGAAGAACAGTACCAACGGATATCGTGTAAATACCGCCAGATTTTAGCTCAAAGTTCCTATTGACAATAATTTCTTGGCAGTAAGCCAAATAAATGTTGTTAAACAAACGAATCGAATCGTTATTCCAAAAAGAGGTTAAATAGAAAATTACAACAGGTGTTTTAAACTCACATGTTTTTTATTCAAATAAACTTTACAATTAGTGCTTTAGAATCTGTATTGAGGTTTTCAATAAAAATTAATGAAATTCATCCACCTAATGGAAGATAAGGTAAATTGGTACCTACTTAGTATAAGACCTCAACTAACTTTTCTTTGAAAATGGTCGGTATTACGTTCTTAGATTATCTAAAAGTAAAATGCTTGGAGCATATAGCACTCCATGAGTTGGTCTGCCAGTCTTTTCTATTAATATTTTTATGCATAGGTCTCTCAGGTATTCATCCTTTGGAAACCTGAAATTAAAAGTCGAAGTTATATACTTAAAATAAAAGAGTCGTCGAGTCCGGCCCTGTAATTTGTTAAAGTTCTCAAAATGTCAAAAAAGATTATTCAACAACTTAAAGCATGTATTTCTACAGAAAACCATAATATTATAGTTTTAATATATGCATGGCTACATATTTCGTTTTATCAACTATAAAATATTAGATATCTTAGCCTTGATACGATGCGATACGAAAACATTCCAAAGCTACATGATAGCATGAATTTTACTTACCGATGGAACGTTACTTCTGGGGTTTTCCTGTACGAAGCGTTGTAACACAGGGGGACACAACACTTCACCATTTTATTTCAGTAAATATTCATATAAATCTCCAAATTTCACAAAAAACTTATGACACCCAAGACAACACAATGTAAACAAACGCCATAGGTCGCATAGATGTCTTTTAATGACTGCCACGCATTGAATTTTTGTCAATGTGTGCGTTGGTGTAGCACAGTGTTGCAGCATATTAATACATACACATTTTTGCTTGCAGGGACACGGTCACACTAAGTCACACTGATTCGCATACACTTGTCTATGTGGGTGTGAAATTTATGTTGTGTCTGCTTCTATTTAAATGTCTGTGCTTGGGAAGGCTTGGACATAGACCTAATATACATTTAATAATAATTATTGTATATTAGGTCCATGGGCTTGGAGAAGTCATTGTCACTTTTTAGGTTGTACAGTGGTTGTACATATTATTAGCTTTGATTTTATTCAAAGATTATTAGAAGCCAAAAAAAAACAAGATAAGAAGAAAGAAGACTTTGGTGCGACTGGAAAATTATTTATTTTAATTTTTGGAGCAAATAAATATTATGTTAGATTTTATAATTAATTTCTGGACTGATGTTACTTAAAATTAAAAAAAAGCGCGTTAACAATGGATTTTCATACACTTTTTCTGCCTGCTTAGCACGTTAACAATGAAATTTTATACATTTTTTCCGTCCGCATTTTTGGGACAAACTCTTACTTAGTACTCTGTGATTTTTGGTGATTGTGATTAATGATGTACTTAGTTTTCTACCTCGTTTTGAAAAAGTAGGTAAATAGGAATAGTTTAGTTTTATGTATAAAAAAATAATTTTTAGTTTAACAAAAATCTTCTGCGAGTATCCGAACATTTCATAGATAATAGAGAAAGAAGCACAAACGCCCGCCATTTTTGTCATTGTTGTTTGCTGTCAAACTTCAAAGGAAAATGTTGTAATGTCGTGAATTGAATTGAGTTTATTTTTCATCCGAAGGGGATTAATACAAAAACATTAATTGTAGTTAGACCTTAGGACAATTACCATCATGTCGAATATATCACTTGATAAAGAAACATTTTTTAGACGCATGAAAAAGCTTTACGCGGCGTGGAAGGTTGTTCACGATTCCTGGTGAATTTGGAAGAAGTGTGTACTCATTTAATAAAATGTGATTCAATTTGCAGGCTACTGCAGACTCAAAGAGCGATGATCCATTGGCTAAAGCCGATTGTCTGGTGTCTTGTGTCGGTGGTGATGAAGATACAATTTACAGCAAATCGACGGCGTTGCAGGTTTGTTTTTACTAGTACGCACATGATACAATGTGCGCAGAAACAGTAGCGGTACTATGATCGTTGAATTTATAGTTTACTCCTTAAACAATTATTATTTGAGCATATTATACAAAACTGGCCTGTTTAAAGACTTTCTAAATCGATAAAACTCTATTTATTTATCTCAATTTTTAAAGTGCTGATGGGTATATCGCAGCTTTCACATACGCCATATGATAATTATTTTTACTGCCCTCTATTTTTGTTCTTAATGTAATATTCACTCTCTTTTCACCAGACATGGCTGTTTGGATATGAACTACCTGATACAATTGCAGTACTGAGCGAGCACAGTATGTGTTTCCTTGCCAGTAAAAAGAAAATAGAATTTTTGAGGCAAATTGAAAATGGCAAAGAAGAATCTGACTTACCTCCAGTGAAACTATTAATAAGAGATAGAGTGAGTTTTTAAATATCTTATTGTAATTTTACTTTAGAAGTAAATTAGTAGGTACAGTAATGCAATAATTTATTCTGTTGAAAACAGCTCTCAGAATTTTATAAAATTAAAAACATAATAAGTGGTTTTGTTGGATCACTTGGTTTTTTCATTGCTAAATACAGTAAAAGCTCCTTATTCGCGCTTCCTTCATTCGCGTTTTCACTATTCGCGGATTTAAAAATTGCAACCCAATTCCTCTATTCGTGGCTTAAGATTTCTTTATTCGCAGATCTAATCGGTACATCAGTACATACATATTAATAAAAAGGGCTCTAATAGGTATCCAAACCAATATCCTTTGTAAACGCGTCCTCAAATGGACTAATAAAAAAGTAAGACCTTATTACAACTATGCCTAAAGTATGTTGCTAATGCCACTGCTGAATATCAGTCTGAATTGAAAAGCTTTTAAAAACTGCCAAGCAAGATAGTATTACAAAATTCTTTAAACTTTAACTAAAAACTTCAATTAAATTGATTTTTTTCATATATTTTTTATTTATTTTGTCTCCTAGGAACGTATCTCCTATAATCCCATACAAATTACCATTCCATATTCGCGGCATATTTACGGAACGTATCCCCCGCGAATAAAGAGCTTTTACTGTAATCTTAATCTGAGTAACAAATTCAACATTCTGACAGTTTTTGTGTAGTAAATCTGTTAATTCTTAGTTGGGTTGTTGTGTTCTATTATTACATTTACAAAATTCAGCTGTAGCCTCTTAGGCCTTAGAATAAATTTGAAATATTGACAAATGTTTGTGCATTGCATGTTTGAGCATTATGTCAAAGTAGCAGCTAACTCTGGGTTATAAGGATAACCTGGCATTTCTGCAAGCGGGCCTTAATGTAATTATTGCACGAAAAAATCAATTTTAGAATGACCATGATAAAGAAAACTTCAATAAACTTATACAAGAGATCAAGAAATCTAAATCTGGTAAGACACTTGGTGTTTTTGCCAAAGACAACTATCCAGGTGAATTCAGTGAGAGTTGGAAGGCCGCATTAAAGTCAGAGAAATTTGAAAATGTTGATATTAGCTCCTCAGTTGCTCTTATCATGGCACCTAAGGAGGATCCGGAGGTTATCACCATAAAGAAAGCATGTTTGGTGACAGTTGATGTATTCACAAAGTACTTAAAGGATCAAATTATGGAAATTATCGATTCTGATAAGGTAACTACTGATCATAATTTGTTTATAATGAATAATCTTGTGTAATTACATCAGGGTTTTTTATTTACCCAAGTTTTTTAAGAAAAATATAAAATCCCATGGGAACTGTATGATTTTTAGGGACCTACCTTTGTGCCAAAATAGACCAACACACTTTCGCATTTTTAATAGATATTAATATTGATGATTGACCTATAAAAAGAGGCATGACATGTATTTGTATGTCTGGTTGCTGTGATCAATGTCCTCTACAACAAATTCTGATGTGGATTTTTGTAAACTTTATTGTGTACAAAATTACTCAAATGTGCTTGTTTGTGTAATAATTGTACACAATAAAGTGAAATTAGCTGTAGAAGCCAAAACAACGACATTCTTTCCGGACTACTCCATAACATTTTCTATTAAATATTATTTCAGAAAGTAAAACACTCAAAGTTAGCAGAAGGTGTAGAAGCAGCGATATCAGATAAAAAATATGTCACAGGAGTTGACACAAGTCAAGTGGACATGTGCTATCCACCGATTATACAGTCCGGTGGCAATTACAGTTTGAAATTCAGTGCTGTGTCGGACAAAAATCACTTACATTTTGGAGCAATCATATGTTCATTAGGGGCAAGATATAAATCATATTGTTCGAACATCGTACGTACATTGCTGGTCAATCCTACGGACGCTGTTCAGAGCAATTACAATTTCCTACTCAATCTAGAGGAAGAAGTATTGAAACGTCTTGTAGCTGGTGCCAAGTTGTCTGCGGTATACGAAGCTGGATTGGAAATGGCTAAGAAGGAAAAACCTGAACTTGTAGATAATCTCACAAAAAATTTTGGGTAGGTTTTTGTGCTTAATTTCTATAATTTAAATTGTTGTCACTATCTTCACCCCTAATATGAGTTTTCTTTTTGTATGATGTCGTAAACTGGTTTGTATGAGGTGGTTACTGGACCTCAAATGGTTTAAAATGTAATTGAGTACTGTAATTAGTATTTATCGTGACATTTAGATTGTTGATAATTAAATATTGAGCATTTGTTTGTTCACTTTCAGTTTTGCCATGGGCATAGAGTTTCGTGAGAGCTCAATCGTGATTGGACCCAAAACCTCAATAGTGGCCAAGAAAGGGATGGTATTTAACATCAACATAGGTCTGTCCAACTTAACTAACAGTGCAGCAACTGATAAAGAAGGCAAAGTAAGCTCCTTACACTAATTGATACCTGCGTTGATTGGTTTTATAAAATAACATGGGAACTGCTTGGTGTAAGTTTTAGGTGGTCGTATTTGATTTTGACATAAATGGAAAAGGATGGAGGAGGCTTTTACCCTCAGGGGACCACTTATCAGAACAAATCAAACTATTTCATAAACTCAGAAACTATAGAAATTAGAAATAAAAAGTTGTGAGAAACAAAGCTATAATCTTAATATATATAAATCTCGTGTCACAATGTTTGTCCTCAATGGACTTCTAAACCACTTAACCGATTATAATAAAATTCGCACACCATGTGCAGTTCGATCTAACTTGAGAGATAGGATAGTTTATATTATATAGATTAGGATTATTAGTGCTACCCGTGCGAAGCCGGGGCGGATCGCTAGTATTAATAATAAATCGTCTGGTCTGGTCTGGTCTGAGGCGTGGTTAGTTTTCTATTACCAACAAAGCATTGCATAGCAATTTTGCATTCTGGTACAATAGAAACCAATTAGGTTACCTTAGGTTAGGTAATAACTTACCAGGTTAGCCTGCTTCCATCTTAGATTGCATCATTCTATCAGCAGAGAGAACATATCCATCCATCCATCCATCAGCCTGGATGCATCCACTGCTGGACATAGGTCTATTCGAGAGCGCGCCACCAAACACGGTCCTCCGCCTACCTTATCCACCCACTTCCCGCCACCTTCTTTAGGTCATCGGACCAGCGAGCTGGATGTCGAACATATCATAAGCATCTCTGCTTATTATATTATATTTCTCAATAGTCAAGGGCTAATTTGTAGTTTATTAAAAAAAAGTTTTTGAATGCTTTAATCTTTTTGCAGACATATGCTCTATTCATTGGTGATACAGTGCTAGTGAATGAGGAGCAACCAGCCTCGTTGCTCACACAATCCAAGAAGAAGATCAAGAACATTGGTATCTTCCTCAAGGACGATGACGAAGAGGAGGAGGAGGAAAAGGAGAACAAGACTGAGATACTTGGTGAGTGAGATAAAGACTAGCTGACCCGCCCTGGCTTCTCCTTCTCCGTTATCAAATAAATATTATAAATGCGAAAGTTTGGATGGATGGATGTATGGATGTATGTTTGTTACTCAATCACGCTCCAACGGATGAACGGATCTGGATGAAATTTGGCACAGGGATAGATTATAGTCTGGAATAGCACATAGGCTACTTTTTATCCCGGAAAATTAAAGAGTTCCCGCGGGAACCGAAAAACCTAAATCCACGCGGACGAAGTCGCGGGCATCAGCTAGTAATCCATAAAATATTCAAATAAATCATAATTCATAATTCATGATTCATAATTCATAATTCATAATTTTTATTTTGCCAAATTGTGGGTAAAACAGTTGTTATCTTATAATTAGTGCCGTTCACAATTTACTGCTAGTAGCAGTGTGCAAAAATATACATGTATTGCCTTAAATTACGTTATTTTTTATCAATTATTAATAATCAATTGTAATAAATCATTATCGCAATACCTAAACAGTTTAATTAAAATTTACAAGATTTATTGTAAATTGTGTATTTTATGTTACAGAGCTATAGCCTAAAATTTCATGTTCCTAAAATTTCATGTTTACAGTTATCATAATTTTTTTTTAATATTTTATGTATTATAATGCCCTATTTCTTACTAATTTAAAATTTCTTACTTACTTGACGTCATCATACTAATATTATAAACTGCCTCGTTGGTCTAGTGGTTAGTATGTTCGACTGCGGCCGACGAGGTCCCAGGTTCGAGTCCCGGGTCGGGGCTTAATAAGTATTGGGTTTTTCTGACAAGAAATTCTCAGCACTAGCCCGGAGTTATGAAGTTGGCGGTGTTTCACCCCCGTGCCTCGGAGAGCACGTTAAGCCGTCGGTCCTGCGCCTGATCTCTCTCCGGTCGTGTCGGATTTTCCGTCCCATCGGTCTATGAGAGTAAAGGAACAGAGAGTGCACCTGTGTATGCGCACACACTTGTGCACTATAATATCTCCCGCGCAGATGGCTAATCTCTCTGGAGATTGGCCGCCGCGGCCGAAATTCGGTCGGGAGGACATTATTATTTTAATATTATAAATGCGAAAGTGTCTTTCGTGTGTTGGTTTATCCTTCAATCACGCCGCAACGGAGCAACGGATCGACGTGGTTTTTGGCATGGGTATAGTTGAGGACCTGGAGAGTGACATAGGCTACTTTTTATCCCAGAAAATTAAGGAGTTCCCCGGGAATCATAAAAACTTAAACCAACAGGACGAACTCGCGGGCATTAGCCAGTTTGTAAATATTTCGAGTCTATCTTGTATCTGTTGTTTGTGTACAATAATAATATATACTCATGTTTTTTATTTCCTTCCATGTAACCGTGGATGGCTAGAAAATGGAGGTGAGTTTCATCATTTTTTTAATATCTAATGCTTTTACTTTTACTGTAATAAATAATACTATATCTTTTGAAAAATTGGCAAGCTTTTTTAATGGATATAAGTATAATAAATCAAAAAAATTTACACCAGTTTGTAAAATTATAATGTAGCTTTTTAACTGGCATGCTTTTTAATGAATATAAATTAAAAATTACATATCAGTTTCTATCAGCCAGATAAGTTTATTTTACTTATAATATTATGCTAGCCAATCGCGCGATCATAACGCATCGTATGGTCATTCGCCATGACATTTTAAATGAACACTTTGTACAGTTATATGAGTATTTTTAGGGCGAGGCAAAAGAACTGCTGTGATTGAATCCAAGCTCCGCACAGAACATTCCTCAGAAGAAAAGCGTAAGGAGCATCAAAGGGAGCTTGCTATAGCATTGAACGAGAAGGCCAAAGAGAGGCTAGCGAAACAGTCCGGTGGCAAAGAAGGCGAGAAAATAAGAAAAAGCACAGTTTCGTACAAAAGCGTCAGCCAGATGCCCAGAGAGAACGAAGTGAAAGAATTAAAGTTGTATGTGGGTAAGTATTAGGACTTTGGAGGATCAAAATTGGCCTATGCGAATCCACCTCCCTGAGATAGCACATAGGCTGAGATCTATAGACCGTACTTTGACTTTGCTTAGACTTAAGATATGGTTAAAACGAGACAGATTTATGTTATTCACATAAGTCTATCTCGTTTTAACTCTAAGCAAAGTCTGAGCCAAGTCAAAGTATGCTCTATAGATCTCAGCATAAGTCCTTGGTCTTGTTTATTATTTATCACTAACATAATATTAAAGCAGTAAAATCTAAATCTGTATTCTTAATAAAGTTGTATGTGGAAAAGTCTGTGTGCCCAATACCCTCCAGGGGCTCTTTTTGACACGGAAGTAATCAAAACCGGCCAAGTGCAAGTCGGACTCGCGCACCGAGGGTTCCGTACAAACCTGTAGTAAGTTTTAAATTATTAAAAAAAAACTTCTTACTAGATCTCGTACAAACCAATTTTCGGTGGAAGTTTGGATGGTAATGTACATCATATATTTTTTTTAGTTTTATCATTCTCTTATTTTAGAAGTTACAAGGGGGGGGGACACACACATTTTATTTTTAGAAGTGTCTCTCGCGCAAACTATTCAGTTTAGAAAAAAATTATATTAGAAACCTTAATATCATTTTTGAAGACCTATCCATAGATACCCCACACGTAAGGGTTTGATGAAAAAAAAAATCTTGAGTTTCAGTTCTATGGGGAACCCCCAAAATTTATTGGTTTTTTTTTCTATTTTTGTGTGAAAATCTTAATGCGGCTAACAGAATACATCTACTTACTAAGTTTCAAGAGTATGGTTCTTATAGTTTCGGAAAAAAGTGGATGTGACATACGGACGGACAGACAAACAGACAGACAGACAGACAGACAGACTTGACGAATCCATAAGGGTTGCGTTTTTTGCCATTTGGCTACGGAACCCTAAAAAGTAGGTATAATATTTAAAAATAAATTATGCGCTGAATTTAGAACCTCCCATAAGAAGTTAGTTTCTAATAAACATCCAATCTGACATTAAAAACCAGTTAAGATGCGAACCTTTTTGAATTGCTCAGTGCTTGAAGGTGCGTTTTGACGAAAGCGGAGACAAGAGTAAAGGAGCGCAGAGTGCAGACTTGTGCATTCAACCAATCAGACAATTAAAAAACTATATGATAAAACGTTATCTAACAATAACCTGATTGGTCTATTTAATGCATCTCTGCTTTCTGGAAATGCAGCCATATGCTTGTCTTATTTTTTCAGATCGCAAATACGAAACAGTTATCCTACCGATATTCGGTATCCCAGTACCATTCCATATATCTACGATTAAGAACATATCTCAGTCTGTTGAGGGCGACTACACTTACCTGCGAATCAACTTCTTCCACCCCGGCGCGACCATGGGCCGTAACGAGGGTGGCAACTACGCACAACCGGATGCGACCTTCGTCAAAGAAGTGTAAGTTCTGAAATCATAAGCCTGGCTTCCACTATTAATCATCAGCATCATACAGTACAGCGCTGGGTCTAGAAACTAGAGATTTGCATAATATCGTTTTATGTGAAGCTTAGTTCCCCGAAAAAGAAAACGATTTTATAAAATTCCACTTGAGTAAAGCGGGAGCAGATAAATATGAATAAAAAAAAATACTAATAAAATCTCTTTATCTGCAAAAATTACGTAGGTAAATTTATACCGGGTCCAATTGTAAATATAAGCCGTCCTGTGACTCACACAAACAAACAAAAAATTCCATCAAAATCGGTCAAGCTGTTTCTGAGTTTTAGCGAGACTAAGCAACAGCAATTCATTTTTATATATAAGATTTTCATTCTATTTTGAAAATTCTGTGGGAACTCTTTGGCTTTGGTATGTCCTATGTCCATTCTCCAGGACGCAAGCCATCTCAGTACCAAATTATGTCAAAATCTGATAAAGGATGTGTAAAGGTGACCAACAGACAGGCTATCGCATTTTGCAATGTATAGATTATCCCAGCTAAACATTGTGAAAAATATAAATATTTATCCTTTCACAGAACATACCGAAGTACAAACACAAAAGAGCCGGGCGAAATATCACCTCCCTCATCAAACCTTAACACAGGCTTCCGACTCATAAAGGAAGTTCAGAAAAAGTTCAAAACGCGGGAAGCCGAAGAAAGGGAGAAGGAAGATCTGGTCAAACAAGACACACTGGTCCTCTCACAGAGTAAAGGCAACCCAAAGCTCAAAGATCTGTATATAAGACCCAATATAGTCACAAAGAGGATGAGCGGGTCTTTGGAAGCGCACACAAATGGGTTTAGGTTTACGTCAGTCAGAGGAGACAAAGTGGACATTTTGTATAATAACATCAAAAATGCCATCTTTCAACCCTGTGATGGAGAGATGATCATTTTGTTGCATTTCCATTTGAAACATGCTATTATGTTTGGTGAGTATTTTCGCTTTTATAATATTAGTATTTTAAGAAATGTATCAAAAGTCCAATTTTTCTTCCATTCAAGAGCCACATGCGTCCAAAATATCTATTTATGCAAGTCCTGAAACTCATTAGCCTTTCCACTCGAATTAAGCATGACAAAACACAATATTTACAGGTAAAAAGAAGCACGTAGATGTTCAGTTCTACACAGAAGTGGGTGAGATCACAACCGATTTGGGCAAACACCAACACATGCACGACCGGGATGACCTCGCGGCCGAACAGAGCGAGCGAGAGCTGCGACACAAGCTCAAGGTCGCGTTCAAGAGCTTCTGCGAGCGAGTTGAGAACATGACCAAGCAGGAGGTGGAGTTCGACACGCCCTTCAGGTAGGCTAATGGCTAGCGTTAACAGAGCGAGAGAGAGCTGCGACACAAGCTCAAGGTCGCGTTCAAGAGCTGCGAGCGAGTTGAGAACATGACCAAGCAGGAGATGGAGTTCGACACGCCCTTCAGGTAGTCTAATGGCTAGCGTTAACAAAGCGAGCGAGAGCTGCGACACAAGCTCAAGGTCGCGTTCAAGAGCTTCTGCGAGCGAGTCAAAACTTGACCAAGCAGGAGGTGGAGTTCGACACGCCCTTCAGGTAGGCTAATGGCTAGCGTTAACAGAGCGAGCAAGAGCTGCGGCTCAAGCTCAAGGTCGCGTTCAAGAGCTTCTGTGAGCGAGTTGAGAACATGACCAAGCAGGAGGTGGAGTTCGACACGCCCTTCAGGTAGGCTAATGGCTAGCGTTAACAGAGCGAGCGAGAGCTGCGACACAAGCTCAAGGTCGCGTTCAAGAGCTTCTGCGAGCGAGTCGAGAGCATGACCAAGCAGGAGGTGGAGTTCGACACGCCCTTCAGGTAGGCTAATGGCTAGCGTTAACAGAGCGAGCGAGAGCTGAGACAAGCTCAAGGTCGCGTTCAAGAGCTTCTGCGAGCGAGTCGAGAACATGACCAAGCAGGAGGTGGAGTTCGACACGCCCTTCAGGTAGGCTAATGGCTAGCGTTAACAGAGCGAGCGAGAGCTGCGACACAAGCTCAAGGTCGCGTTCAAGAGCTTCTGCGAGCGAGTCGAGAGCATGACCAAGCAGGAGGTGGAGTTCGACACGCCCTTCAGGTAGGCTAATGGCTAGCGTTAACAGAGCGAGCGAGAGCTGAGACAAGCTCAAGGTCGCGTTCAAGAGCTTCTGCGAGCGAGTCGAGAACATGACCAAGCAGGAGGTGGAGTTCGACACGCCCTTCAGGTAGGCTAATGGCTAGCGTTAACAGAGCGAGCGAGAGCTGCGACACAAGCTCAAGGTCGCGTTCAAGAGCTTCTGCGAGCGAGTCGAGAGCATGACCAAGCAGGAGGTGGAGTTCGACACGCCCTTCAGGTAGGCTAATGGCTAGCGTTAACAGAGCGAGCGAGAGCTGAGACAAGCTCAAGGTCGCGTTCAAGAGCTTCTGCGAGCGAGTCGAGAACATGACCAAGCAGGAGGTGGAGTTCGACACGCCCTTCAGGTAGGCTAATGGCTAGCGTTAACAGAGCGAGCGAGAGCTGCGACACAAGCTCAAGGTCGCGTTCAAGAGCTTCTGCCAGCGAGTCGAGAGCATGACCAAGCAGGAGGTGGAGTTCGACACGCCCTTCAGGTAGGCTAATGGCTAGCGTTAACAGAGCGAGCGAGAGCTGAGACAAGCTCAAGGTCGCGTTCAAGAGCTTCTGCGAGCGAGTCGAGAACATGACCACGCAGGAGGTGGAGTTCGACACGCCCTTCAGGTAGGCTAATGGCTAGCGTTAACAGAGCGAGCGAGAGCTGCGACACAAGCTCAAGGTCGCGTTCAAGAGCTTCTGCGAGCGAGTCGAGAGCATGACCAAGCAGGAGGTGGAGTTCGACACGCCCTTCAGGTAGGCTAATGGCTAGCGTTAACAGAGCGAGCGAGAGCTGAGACAAGCTCAAGGTCGCGTTCAAGAGCTTCTGCGAGCGAGTCGAGAACATGACCAAGCAGGAGGTGGAGTTCGACACGCCCTTCAGGTAGGCTAATGGCTAGCGTTAACAGAGCGAGCGAGAGCTGAGACAAGCTCAAGGTCGCGTTCAAGAGCTTCTGCGAGCGAGTCGAGAACATGACCAAGCAGGAGGTGGAGTTCGACACGCCCTTCAGGTAGGCTAATGGCTAGCGTTAACAGAGCGAGCGAGAGCTGCGACACAAGCTCAAGGTCGCGTTCAAGAGCTTCTGCGAGCGAGTCGAGAGCATGACCAAGCAGGAGGTGGAGTTCGACATGCCCTTCAGGTAGGCTGTAAAGGCAACTTCAAAAGTTCTCTACAGTCAAAATGTTTAGGTCTTTTGTTGCTCATTTTAAATGCAATTTCGATTAATTTGGTAAAAACGCACACAAAATGTAAAGGCCGTCCAGGAGAGGGCGGAGGGGCAATTTATAAGCTGAAATTAAATCATTACAACCTGTGGGCTCATTTTGTGTTAAAAAAACTCCTATTATGCAACTGTTACATAAACTACTGTTAACACAATATCATTCCCACATTTATGTTATTTAAATATTTAACTACACCAAAATTTGTACGTCCAGGGTTGCCTGACGATATGCTGCGGCTCTTCATACTGTAATCATAATTTTTATATATATACAGTCAAATTGTTAAAAAAAATGTGTGTGTGTGTGTAATTCATACACTGCAGAAGTGAAACTACAGAAAAGTAGCCTATGAGATAATGAGCTAAATGTAACTTGTATTCTATCTTATTCTCTCGCAGGCTAAATGAGATGATCCTATTATGAATATGTTTGTTTCTTTTTGGTGTCGCTTTTTCGTTTCGTTTTTCGTTCCATCGAATTTTCAAATCACAACGATTCTAAAGAAAATTCACTTCAAAAATTCATTCGTTCATTCCACAGAGAACTTGGATTCCCCGGCGCGCCATTCCGCAGCACAGTCCTCCTTCAACCCACGTCTGGAGCCCTGGTCAACCTGACTGAGTGGCCCCCATTCGTCATAGCACTAGAGGACGTGGAACTGGTACACTTTGAGCGAGTTCAGTTCCACCTCAAGAACTTCGATATGGTGTTCGTTTTCAAGGACTATGCAAAGAAGGTGGCTATGGTCAACGCTGTGCCCATGAATATGTTGGACCACGTTAAGGAATGGCTTAAGTGAGTAATTTTTTACTTATTTTATAAGATTACTAGAATAGGATATTTGACAACTAGTCAAATCAGCACCCCGTATCAATCGTAATCATTTGTCAAACTTATAATTCGATCTGTTTAAGGAGTTCAAAGATGCCTGCACGGCAAAAGGCATGTATGAACTCCTTAAACCAGTTCAAGTAATACGTTTTAAGCTGTCAAATAATTACGATTTGCTTAGACAATTGGGCCTCTGTACCTTTATGCCAAACGTCAAAACGCGCGATTAGTATGTGATTTTGTATGATATATTGAATTGTGACGTCAAAGTTTGACGCACTTTTTCTCTTTAATCGATAGTTTTATATGGGTTATTCAACATAAAACTAAGGGGACGTGGATATAACGTCTTTTGGGAGATCTTCTGATTAAAATCAATAAGAAAGAATTTATTTGACTAATTGTAAAATACCCAATTAGTTTCAAAGCTTGGAACTTCTTTATCTGTCTATCTACAGGTTATATT
This sequence comes from Erebia ligea, assembly GCA_917051295.2. Lineage (NCBI taxonomy): Eukaryota > Metazoa > Arthropoda > Insecta > Lepidoptera > Nymphalidae > Erebia > Erebia ligea. Next base: position 16,915,629 of record OU785223.1, read on the forward strand.
TCGGGGAGTGTGCCCAAGAACATTTTTATCTTGTAAATCCCTTACACCAAAACAATTTACTTCCTCGTTCTGGAACTGCTAGGATATGCATTTCCAGCTTCTGTTTTCCCCTAGATACCAATATTAAAAGCGTTAGTATTGGCGACTTCAAAAAGTTAATAGGCTAGACAAGCCTCCGCCTTAGGCTGCATCACCACTTTCCAGAAAGTTTAATTGCAACCAAGACGCTAGTGTATAAATAAAAAAAATTAGGATTGTTTGCTAAAGTAAGCAATTCCTTTGCAGCTCCTGCGACATTCGATATTCGGAGGGCATACAGTCGTTGAACTGGACGAAGGTTATGAAGACCATCACAGATGACATCGAGGGATTCTTCGACAACGGCGGATGGTCGTTCTTGGATCCCGAGTCGGACGCCGAAAACGAAAGACAGGTAAATCATCGTAATCGTAATTTATTGTCTTCTTACAGCCGCACTCTGAGTCGCTTAATCTTAAGGAACTCCTCAGTATAGATTTCAATCAAAATCTATACTAAGGAGTTCCTTAAGTAACGACTGACTGACCTTTAGTAGAGTCGCAGTTAGAGCCATTTTAAAAGATAACTAAGTATAACTATAAAGTCTTTAAAAATCTGGGGGTAATTGGGTATTTGACTACTATTCAAGTAAATTATTTTTAGTGATAATTAAAAAGAGGATCTCCCAAAAGTCGTAATATCCACATCCCCTGATCGTTTTATGTTGAATAACCAGTTTAATCAATCGATTAAAGTAAAAAAGCGCGTGTTGAACTTTAATGACGTCACATTTTAGATTTCATATTTAAAATCCCATACTTAGGATGCGTTTTGACGTATGAAAAAAAGTTGCTGATTTGACTATTTGTCAAATACTCAATTGTCAATTGACGGAAGTCGAAAAACGCAAGGCGTGACGTCAGCACACCCGTAGATTGGTATTTCGGTTTTTTATTTCCTGTAGCTAGTTACTAATAATTATACTAAAATAAGCTTAAACGGTAGAGGAAATAAATCATCATGAAAAAATCTCCATATCTTCTCGAAGGTGTGTGACGCAGTTTGCCATCCACGCTTAGCCAGTGTGGTGGACGAAACTCGTCTCACTCTCAGAAGAGATCCATGATCAGTAGTGTGCTGGAGCTTTCTTTTTTGGATTGATGAGTTATGAAGTATAATGGTTGCAGGAAGACGAATCCGAAGAAGAGGACGACGCGTACGAGCCGACGGACGCGGAGTCCGAGGAGGAGTCCGAAGACGACTCCGAATACGACTCGGAGGCGTCCGATGTGTCCGACGGCTCGGGTGAGAGTGAGGGAGGTAAGATCTAAGCGCATCGACGCCGTTTTCATATCATTCATATTGTGTGCTCTTATAATTTCTAATGTGACGATATTGCCGTGGACGTCCCTGGCATCACGATTATAGTCCCACAAACTTATCTGACAAGGTGACAGTGTCACTAGTGTAGAACATGAAAAAAAAAAATTAAAAAAAAAAAATATTTAAAACCTTAAAACTAAGGCATTAAAGTTTAATTACGAATGTAGTATATTTATATTTAACACCTTTTGTCTTCGTAACAACGCGAGCATGTCGGAGCGTGGTGTCAAAATTTTATTAAATCAGTTTAGGCAGTGTTCTGCAAGTCGGCCTTAGTATGGATAAATGTAATCATCGTCACAAACATTGTTGCAGAGGAAGCAGAAGAATCCGGCAAAGACTGGTCCGACTTAGAGCGCGAAGCAGCCGAAGAAGACAAGAAAGAGCGCAATTACGATCGCGAAACTGACTTCGACCGCAAACGCAAGGGCGGCCGCGACCCGAGACGCAACTACGATGATGACGAGGGCCGTAAGAAGAGCAAGCACGATAAGAGCTCCAACCACAAAAGCTCCAGCTCACACAAGAGCTCTAGCTCCAACCACAAGAGCTCCAGCCATAAGAGCCCCTCCAAACATAGCAGTAGCAGGTTAGTGTTAATAAGTGAGTTACAGGTCAAATTGCGCTTTAGCAGCCAACTTTTGTTGGAATAGCAAATGCGCTATGAAGTCAAAGGATCAAAGTGTGATTTTTTCTTTATACATATTTTTATGCTTTTCATCAAATAATAATATAGCAGTTAGATATGACATACATTTGAAAAGCAAAATGAATAATTCGAAAATACTGGTGCTCAAATGAACGAAGACCAGTTATTTTCGATCTGATATATCCATAATACTAGAAATGAGAAAGCGTATCTGTAAACACCCTGACTTACATCTATCCCATCGATTTTGACGAAATTATGTACAAGACGTAAGTTGTTTTCGGGAAGGATACATTTTACCCACGGGATACATCAAAACCTAAATCCAAGCCAATGCCGCAAGACATATTTTAATATTGTAGGAAGGCAAGGGGGTTACGAATCCAAAGGGTGTGGGGGACAGGCCCATTGTAAAGTCTCGGACCAGGTACCTGGATAGCCAGTTGACTACGTACTGTCTTCACCCTCAGACGTGCGATATTGGGTTTGTGTCTTACACTGCGATCGAGGGTATTATCGCGTAATAAAATCACCCATTGTAATTATTATGATACAGCTTATTTACTTAAGAGGATCGTCTAGTTGTAAATTTTTATACAAAAAGCGATAACGTTTTTCTTCCCGTAAATGTTGTCCAATTTTCATAATTTTTAGAAATGTTGCAGATTCAATGAAGAACTATGCTCGTACGTTTTAATTTTAAAGAAATATTGGGGCTGATTCTGTAGTGCACAATCTCTAAACTAAACTAAAATTAGAGCATTATAAATATTGCTAACCCTTTCATAATACTCCCTACGGAAAGGGACAGAACAAGATTTAAAGCTGCCATTTTAGTTTAGTTTAGAGATTGTGTTACACAGAATCAGCCCCATTGCTTATGTTAAAAGTATCTAAATATCCATATTTTTGACCTAAAACTTCCTCGAGTATTTTAATTTTTTTAAATATAACTAAACTAAAATACTAAAAAAATAAAACGTACGAGCCTAGATTAAGGTGTACTGAATCCAATGAGACCAAAATTGTCTAATTTCGTAAACGTTTGGGGGGGTAAAAACGTTATCACCCGAAACAATATTTCAAGAATAAAATGTAGGCATATGCCTACTGGACTTGCAACTCTCTCTATCGCACGATACGGAGAAACAGATTATTGCACATTTACAGCATTATTGAAAATACCTACTCGCGTCGCGTTTCGTCACTAGACGATCCTCTTAAGTGACATTTTACATAATTGCAGTCCATCAAAGAACCGCGACAAGCACCACAAGTCATCGCACGGCGACCGCGACAGGTCTCACGGCGACCGCGACCGCAGCAAGTCTTCGCACAGCAAGTCCAACGGAGATCACAAGAAATCCGACCACAAGTCGCAGAAGCGGTCGCGCGACGAGAGCCGCGACCGCGACCGCTCCGCTAAGAAGTCCAGGTAAGCATCTACCACGGAGGAAATAATATTTCCGCTATATATTATACTAGCTGATGCCCGCGACTTCGTCCGCGTGGAATAAGTTTTTTGATTCCCGCGGGAACTCCTTAATTTTCCGGGATAAAAAGTAGCCTATGTGCTATTCCAGACTATAAGCTATCTCTGTGCTAAATTTCATCCAGATCCGTTCAGCCGTTCCGGCGTGATTGAGTAACAAACATCCATCCATACATCCATCCAAACTTTCGCATTTATAATATTTACTAGCTGGTGCCCGCGACTTCGTCCGCGTGAATTGAGGGTTTTTGGTTCCCGCGGGAACTCTTTAATTTTCCGGGATAAAGAGTAGCCTATATGTGTTATTCCAGACTATAATCTATCTCTGTGCCAAATTTCATCCAGATCCGTTCAGCCGTTGGGGCGTGATTGAGTAACAAACATCCATCCATACATCCATCCAAACTTTCGCATTTATAATATTAGTGTAGATTTGACTAGCTGATGCCCGCGACTTCGTCCGCGTGGTTTAAGTTTTTTTGATTCTCGCGGGAACTCTTTAATTTTCCGGGATACAAAGTAGCCTATGTCACTCTCCAGGTCCTCAACTATACCCATGCCAAAAATCACGTCGATCCGTTGCGGCGTGATTGAAGGACAAACCAATAAACCAACAAACAAACACACTTTCGCATTTATAATATTAGTAGCTTACTATCTATAGGCTTTCAATCCTTTGCGAATATACGCGGAAAATAGCCATTTTCCTTGTAAAATATTTCGTCACTTGGTATCCGTACCGTACCCAACGTGTTTGGTGACCACTACCCATTTCAAAAGCGCCTCGAAACACGTCATGCTACCGGTGCAGTTCATAGAGGCATAAAAGCACTGCTTACCCAAATGGGAATACCTCAATGCTAATTTTTTCACCATGACAGTCAGTAAATAGGTATTCTGACTAACTAATGCCTACCCTAGCTGCAAATACTGTGTACTATAAATGCGAAAGTTTGGATGGATGTTTGTTACTCAATCACGCCAAAACCGCTGAACGGATCTGGATGAAATTTGGCACAGAGATAGATTATAGTCTGGAATAACACATAGGCTTCTTTTTATCCCGGAAAATTAAAAGTTCCAGCGGAAATCGAAAAACCTGAATCCACGCGGACGAAGTCGTGGGCTTCATTCAGCTTTAAATATAAACTAGAAATAAACATTAAGTTGATTTTGCAATACCAATAAATGTATGAAAAAACGGTCTCAAATAAAAAACCTTCTATAATGAGGCAATAATTTCAGATTTTCAGCAATATATTTAGAGCAGATGTTTTATTGTTTGTAATTAGCCACATTGCGTAGATCTCCCAGCTTCAGTAATAGTAATTTATCTCTTTTATCTTGTTTTCAGGAAATAAGCCATCTCTAAGATATGAAAAGTTTACACGAATCGTGTGGATCCAAGCATCCCAAGTTGTTGCAGTGAGCTAATAATGTTAGAGTTATACATTTTATAGTAAGCTGTCGGTCTCCACCTGCATCCTTTGTCTCGTGTTCAAAACCAGGTCTGAATGAATGTAATAATAATAATTGTATGTAGAATACGTGTAACTTTGATGAATCGCCACTGTACCTTCATAATCTCTACACGAAATTATTAGGCTTCCCTACTGTAAACATTGGTGCTTATTTGGTAATACACAAGAAATCCATCTGTAATCTGCCGATAGCTGTTAACTACGATTACAAATACGACCGAAATTAAATAATCTCTTGGTTCAAGAGCTCGCGACGAATTTCGGGAAGGTCCTTTTGGCAAGCTGAAATTGTAAAAAAATATAATTTCGTCAATTGGCGAATCCAGTCCTGCCAGTCTGGTAGAGCGTTTGCGGTTATTTCGCTACTGCCTACTGCGCAGCATTTGCAAACAACATTTGCAAAATTTAACCAAAAAAATATTTTTTTCGCAACTTGTTTTTTTTTTATCTTTTAATTTAGTACTTGTAGAATTCGAAAAAAAAAATCCCAGACGTTTTTGTCGGTTATAAAGTATTACCAGACCTCTTCAAAAATATTTTATTAAAATTTCCAGAAAATATATTTTTGGCAATCTGAAATTTTAATCACGTATTTATTGAGTAATTTCAATAATACCTGCAAATCGCTAGACAATCCCCAGACGTGAATAAAGTTTTCAAATGAGTACCACATACGAAATAACCGCAAACGCTCTACCAGACTGGCAGGACTGGATTCGCCAATAATTGGCGAAGTATGTTGTACCCATTTGGTACAAACGCAAGCCATACAATCAAGAATTGAATTGAACTAATCGTCATATCAATAGAATGATCAGTTAGTAGCAACATTGTTACTTGCCAAAAATTTTATGGGTTTTTGACAAGTAAGAATGTTGCTCAGTAATTTACGTAACGACAGATAGATTAATTTCGGCCGTAAAATAATAAGGCATCAAATAATTAAAAAATTTGTGTTATAAAATCGTGACAGAAAGTTGTGGAAATGATTGTTTTTTAAAATTTTTATGTACCAATAAGAGCATTATTTGTGAAGGCTACTTTAGCGGTTCATCACCAATTCCAACAGTGATTGTAATAATTTAAATTATACCAAGAAAAAACACAATAAATATAAGGATTTTATAATTTTTGGCTATTTATTTTATTCCGTTTATATCTATTGATAAGGAACTAGTCGAACATCAAAAAATATAACTTAAATTCTTAACAATCTTTGCATAAACGTGATTTTATCTTACACAGACTATAAATAACATCACAAAAAAAATTGTACATTATTTACAGAAAAAAAGAATACTAAAATTATCTACTATTGTAGTAATAGGGTGATCGCACACGGACGCAAGAGGCGTATATTTCCGTACTGAAAAATACTAAAATCGGCCAATTCGTGCATTCGCATTTTCTGCAAGTTTCGTATGCGATCTTATTAAACGTGCAAACAAACCAGTGTCATAAATCGTATTGTAGCAACTAACAAGGCAATCTGAGTCATATTTTTTTTTAATTTTCGTGCGACGCTGGAGGCACGATTAAAAATAAATATCAAGCATGATAACAGTAATTTGCTTTTAGCTTTCCTAAAGCAAACCAAATTGTCAGAATTGAAAATAAATACAATGTTTCTTGCTGAAAAATATTATACAGCTGGGACAATCAAAATTTCTAGTTTGTACAACCATTTCAGCACCATCATTCATCTTCATTGATCATTCATTGATTCATTCATTGATCTTCATTGTGGATCGTCATGCCTGTGATATACAATACAACACACCACATTACATTTGTTTGCACGATCATTTGTGAACCGTACTAGAGTCTTGTGCCGCCACCACTGGACGTCTGGGCAGGACCGTTATCCTCTTGGTCTCCGTAAGCTTAACATCCTGTGGTTTCATCACCTCCTGGTCCTGAGTATCGCTCGAAGGCCAGTACTTCTTGTTGACTAGCATCAGAAACATAAGTGCCGGCAAGTGTATTAGAGAGAACCTGAACAGCTTCCTTGAACTGCCACTGTCCGATTTCTTATAGAACTCCCAAGCTGAAAGAATTATAAATATTATTATTGTGACAAAATTACAGTCTATGGGCGGAAATAGGTTTTGATTCTTAAATCATCAAATAAATATTATAAATGCGAAAGTTTGGATGGATGTATGGATGTATGGATGTGTGGATGTATGGATGTATGTATGGATGTTTGTTACTCAAACACGCCCCAACGGCTGAACGGATCTGGATGAAATTTGGCACAGAGATAGATTGTAGTCTGGAATAACACATAAGGTACTTTTTATCCCGGAAAATTAGGAGTTCCCGCGGGAACCGAAAAACCTCGATCCACGCGGGCATCAGCTAGTACTTAATATTATAAATGCGAAAGTGTGTTTGTTGGTTTGTCCTTCAATCACGCCGCAACGGAGCAACGGATCGACGTGATTTTTGGCATGGGTATAGATAAATGGACCTGGACAGTGACATAGGCTACTTTTTATCCCGGAAAATTAAAGAGTTCCCGCGGGAATCAAAAAAATTAAACCACGCGGACGAAGTCGCGGGCATCAGCTAGTTGGAAATATACCTAAAAGTGTGTCGTGTTGTGTCGTGACGCATCAGAAGCATATTGCTAGACACTTTTAGTGGAATGGAGTGTCGCCACACTACGCCGTAAGTAGACCCAGAGGGTGTAGGGATCCATAATAGATAAGTAAAGGTTCCTTGGTAAAACAGAAACCTTGTAACTTCGTCCAGTCTGTGTCACAATGCTTATAAAAATTAACTACTAGCTGATGCCCGCGACTTCGTTCGCGTGGAATAATTTTGTTTAATTCCCACGTGAACTCAATTTTCCGGGATAAAATCTAATATAATGAAAATAATAATTACCTAAGTACATGAAATAAATATTAAGCGGTAGCGATTCGACAGCAAACCACATGTTGGTAACCTCGAGGTATGGAGACGCGAGACAAGTCGCCGTTAAAATCCCTGTATGCCTCAGCGCCACGCGCCTGCATAGAGCTGGAAAAATAAATAATATTCTAAGTATTGGATAGAATCAGGCGTTACTTTGCGGAATTTCATGATTTAGCAAGAAAAGATTACAATTATTTTTAGATTTTTTCTGTTGGCGGATTATAGCAAAATAATTGTAATCTTTTCTTGCTAAATATTCTAAGTTAAGATACTATGAGATTTTGAAAGAAATCGGTCCCACAGCAAATAATTTCAAAATGGCGTCCACTTTTTAAAATTCTCTGCTATTGGTTTCAAACAATTCAAATATGTACCTCACTACCTCATAAGGATTAATCGTAATCGTGGCTGGCATCGATTGGATGCGAAAAGCCGGGGAAATAACACCAACGTGTTCTACGCTACTTGAAAGAGGCCTATGTCCAACAGTGGATGCACAACGGCTGATGATAATGACTTCATAATTCATTAGGTAGGCGTATGATAATTGCCATAAAAATATCGCTCAAATGGCAACGTTTACACAGTTCACACATATAAACCTTGGATGAAAAATCATAAAGATAATGACGTAGAAAAACGTTTTATACAAGCAACAATTTTAATTTCGATTATTATAGTCCATCCACACTAATTAATATTATAAATGTCTGTCTGTTTGCTACTCTATAACGGCCCATCTTTTCAACCGATTTTGATGTTTGGTATAGAGGCCCCGGTGTATGATATCCTTCCCCGGGATATAACCGGGGAACGACATAGGCTTTTTATCCCGGAAAATTAAAATCACGCCGACAAAGTTGCTGGCATTGCTAAATATTCACTTTTAATCATCCGAAATATTTACTTTTAACAATTATGCGAACTGTTGAAGTGGCTCCTGAATAAATGTTATTATTCTTTAAATGATTACCTGTGCATATAATACCTACTATTTTGGTTTTGGTTTCTGACTGTGGTTTCTGACATGTTTTTGGCACATAATTCTGTTTTTTTTTACATTTGATTCAGACATCTATATTGCACTTTATATTTATGTTTTTTGATTTGCATAAGTTTTTTTAATTTAATAATTAATAATTTAATAATTTTTAATTTTATAATCATCCTAAAATTCTACATCAATGCTTTTAATACTATCTGTCATCAGAGAAAAGGTAAATTCTATGCCTATTCACTCTCAAATGAATAAAATCTTCTAGACAAGTGCGCTACAATGTAGACGTCATCCATAGGTAGCATAATGAGGAACTTTCCAGCCTACGTTCCTATAAATCATCATAGGTGGCGCTTTTATACACACTATATAAGACAAGTATATGAGAGTGCAAATGAGGTGGTATAGTACCTCTATGCTCTTTGCTCGGATTTTTTACGAAGAAAACTAAGGCCAGTCACTCACTTTTTTGTTTTGCAGTTTTTCGTGTTTGCATCGAATAAATATTTGAAATATTTTTTCTCATCTCTGAAGCACATTTTGATGAGATAAAGTGATGAAGTCCATCCGCAGCCACTCGAAAAGTCAATAAAAAATATTCTTTCTACATATTGGCCGCATGATTGTTATCTTCATGTTCTGCTATAGAACAGCCCCCGATTATGTAAGACACAGATGTAGTACCAGATACCGCGCTCGGAACACGGCAGACGCGCCAACAAAGCGAATACAAAACGAAAAGCAAATACAATTCTCAGTTAGTTGGATGCGACGCGTCGAGAAGTTTTGACGTGACGTGTGTGTAGACAAGTTTCTCAAAATAATGCCGTCTTGTGTCTTGAAACACTGTCAAAATTGTTACCAAAAATTAAAAAAGGAAGATGATGTTTCGTTTCATAGGCAAAAATTTATATTTTCATTCTGTTACATTTTCTTTCCATGATAATTAATTGCTGATGACTTGAAACACAAAACCTCAACGATATCTATCAGTGTTGCTAATTTACGTTGAAATATTTTCCCTTAAATTAAAGGTGTAAATGGGCTGTTAGTAGATAGTTTTTTTTTTTGTGAAACAGCTACGCTGCCGGCTTATTTCGAAGTACGCCGATTAATTTATAGGTACGCCAGCTGCTTGGTACGCAGATGGTACGCAGGCTACTTTGGTGGTACGTAGGCTACTTTTAAGGTACGCCAGCTACTTTCGAGGTACGCAGGCTACTCTGGTGGTACGTAGGGTACTTTGGTAGTACGCAGGCTACTTTTAAGGTACGCCAGCTACTTTCGAGGTACGCAGGCTACTTAGGTGGTACGTAGGGTACTTTTAAGGTACGCCAGCTACTTTGGAGGTACGTAGGCTACTTTGGTGGTACGCAGGCTACTTTTAAGGTACGCCAGCTACTTTAGAGGTACGCCAGCTACTTTCGAGGTACGCAGGCTACTTTGCTGGTACGTAGGGTACTTTTAGGGTACGCCAGCTACTTTGGAGGTACGTAGGCTACTTTGGTGGTACGCAGGCTACTTTTAAGGTACGCCAGCTACTTTAGAGGTACGCCGGCTACTTTAGAGGTACGCAGGCTACTTTTAAGGTACGTAGGCTACTTTTAAGGTACGCCAGCTACTTTCGAGGTACGCAGGCTACTTTGGTGGTACGTAGGGTACTTTTAAAGTACGCCAGCTACTTTGGAGGTACGTAGGCTACTTTGGTGGTACGCAGGCTACTTTTAAGGTATGTAGGCTACTTTTAAGGTACTCCAGCTACTTTCGAGGTACGAAGAGCTGTACGAGGTACGTACGTACCTCTTAAGTAGCTGGCGTACTTTAAAAGTAGCCTACGTACCACCAAAGTAGCCTACGTACCTCGAAAGTAGCTGGCGTACCTTAAAAGTAGCCTACGTACCTTAAAAGTAGCCTGCATACCTCTAAAGTAGCCGGCGTACCTCTAAAGTAGCTGGCGTACCTTAAAAGTAGCCTGCGTACCACCAAAGTAGCCTACGTACCTCTAAAGTAGCTGGCGTACCTTAAAAGTAGCCTACGTACCTTAAAAGTAGCCTGCGTACCTCTAAAGTAGCTGGCGTACCTTAAAAGTAGCCTGCGTACCACCAAAGTAGCCTACGTACCTCCAAAGTAGCCTGCGTACCTCTAAAGTAGCTGGCGTACCTTAAAAGTAGCTTACGTAACACCAAAGTAGTCTGCGTACCTCTAAAGTAGCTGGCGTACCTTAAAAGTAGCCTGCGTACCACCAAAGTAGCCTACGTACCTCCAAAGTAGCCTACGTACCTCTAAAGTAGCTGGCGTACCTTAAAAGTAGCCTACGTAACACCAAAGTAGTCTGCGTACCGCTAAAGTAGCTGGCGTACCTTAAAAGTAGTCTGCGTACCTCTAAAGTAGTCGGCGTACCTCTAAAGTAGTCGGCCTACCTCTAAAGTAGCCTACGTACCACCAATTTAACTGGCATATCTTGGAAGTATTCGTCGTACCGCTAAAGTACTCAGCGTAGCTCCAAAGTAGCCAGCGTACCACCACAGTAATATGCGCATCTCCTTTTCCAGGATACAAGCTATTCTCCTACCATAAGTCGTTGAAATCGAAGGCCTAAAGAAAGAACCAACAAATAGATTTTCTTTCATTAATTTGGCACTTTTTCATTAATCTGGCAACATTTCACGCACACTGATGCATGTGTTCAGACAGTGCTGTCACGCACACTCGAATAAATTTTGGCCGCACTTCCATGTTCCGAGCGCGGTATCTGTTTACTACATCTGTGATGTAAGAATGGCCGATCAAATCGTAAAAGTGCGGCGTCAAAGTAAAATAAACCATAACAGCATTAAATTAGAGCTCAATTTCGTGTATCTATCAGTGTGTTACGTGAATTCATCTTGAGTTTTTTTTATTTTTTATTTTATTCAGGGTATTATTAATTTAATTTTAGACTTAATATTTAAGCATTCCCTGTTTTGATTTGATTGGTTATACGGGTATTATAGTAGTGAAGGCTTAGTATAATAAACACTAACGAAAGTTGGTTTTTTTAAGCAAATTTATTTATTAAGATGATTATATTTTTGTTTTTGATTTTAAATATTTTATTTATTTACTTGTACTAAGAGTAGCTTGTAATATACATTGACGGTCCGTGACGTCTCGGCCCCTCCTGAAAATCAGCGTTGCGGTATGTCCGGTGGGTACATACCTACCTTTCATGCTGTGGCACAGGCTGAGGAGGTGGCCCAATTTGACCACATTTACTTTTAAGTATGTACACAGTGCATAGGTACTGCATTTAATTAATTTGTTCTACTACTGATTAATTTTGTGTAAACTGTTGGTCAAAAAAAAATTATTTATTTATTTATCCATTCTCATACGTTTAGGGTATCGTGTAAACTGTATGACCTCCAGCCGAATATGGCTTATCAAATAAATATTATAAATGCGAAAGTTTGGATGGATGTATGGATGTGTGGATGTATGGATGTTTGTTACTCAATCACGCCCCAACGGCTGAACGGGTCTGGATGACATTTGGCACAGAGATAGATTAAAGCCTGGAATAACATAATATAGGCTACTTTTTATCCTGGAAAATTAAGGAGTTCTCGCGGGAACCGAAAAACCTCGATCCACGCGGACGAAGTCACGGGCATCAGCTAGTAAAGTTATAAAAATCTTTATTTCATAGAAGCAAATGCGAAGTAAAATATTTTTTATAGCGTTACATAGGGTTGCGGTATAACATTTTAAAGATAATAGAGTCCAAAAATATATTTTTTTAATTTTTTTTCCTAAAATTGACGAAAATTGGGGGCTTTCAAAGTAGAGATTTTCTAACGTCCAAAGTTGACCTCAGAACTCTCAATTTTCTGAAAGCCTGAGACTGAAACTTGATCAATTATTTGAATCCTGTACTTGAACAACAAATACTAAAATTAGATAAATATTATAAGGAAACGAAATTATTTAATTTTTAATGAGCTTCAGTATTTTTAACAGAACTTTACAATGATGTCAATAGATGGCGCTCTGTAAAAGTTTATGGATACCGCGAGGTCTCAGTTCGGGGCGGACCACTAGTATTAGTCGTCTTCAATATCCAGGAGTATCGGTATCCAAATATCGTAGCCAGGTCTTCAATATGCAGGAGAATCGGTGTCTAAATATCGTAGCCAAGTCTTCAATCCGCAGGAGAATCGGTGTTCAAATGTCGTAGCCAGGTCTTCAATATGCAGGAGAATCGGTATCCAAATGTTATAGCCAGGTCTTCATATACAGTGGTAATCGGAGTCCAAATTCGCGCAGTTCGATATAAATCAGAAAGATATAAATTTAATTCGACGAAATCACACAACCGTATCGCAAAACGAAATAGTGAGTGCCTGGCCTAAAATTTCATAAATTGACATGAGTAGTTTTCTTCGTAAAAAATCCGAGCAAAGGGCGTCAGGCCATAGAGCATTAGAATAAGGTACATACCGCCTCATTTGCACTCTCATATACTTATATAGTGTGCATAAAAGCGCCACCTATGATGTTTTAAAGGAACGTAGGCTGGAAAGTTCCTCTATTACTAGAAATAGAGATGATGACAACTCAATCAAATCAGCCACTCTTTATCAAACTTAAAAACGTTACGTTATTTAAACGCACTTCTAGTATGGAAATTGTATGAAATTCACAGTTGTGACTTGTTACGTCATAAAATTTCAACACACTTTTTTTCTTTAATCTATATTTTAAAATGGTTATCAAACTTAAAACTAACCGAGGATATGAATTTTAGGTCTTTTGGCAGACCCTCTATTTAATAATCAGTTAGAAATAATTTATTTTTGATATAGGCATCCCGCATCATCCCAATTATATAAAACAGCTCACCAGGGTCAGTAACGGCCATCATGCGGTATCCCGCGCGAGAGTAGTCCGGACGCAGATTCCACGAGAGCGCGTTGAAGTGCGGAAACTGCCAGCTGTAGAGCAGCGCGCTGAGCACGAGCGCGCCCGCGGACAGGCTCCCCGCGCAGCCCGCCCAGCCCATCAGAGGCGGGATCGCGCCCACTGCAATATGCGTCAATATGTTATACACGCGTGCGGAAACTGCCAGCTGTAGAGCAGCGCGCTGAGCACGAGCGCGCCCGCGGACAGGCTCCCCGCGCAGCCCGCCCAGCCCATCAGAGGCGGGATCGCGCCCACTGCAATATGCGTCAATATGTTATACACGCGTGCGGAAACTGCCAGCTGTAGAGCAGCGCGCTGAGCACGAGCGCGCCCGCGGACAGGCTCCCCGCGCAGCCCGCCCAGCCCATCAGAGGCGGGATCGCGCCCACTGTAATATGCGTCAATATGTTATACACGCGTGCGGAAACTGCCAGCTGTAGAGCAGCGCGCTGAGCACGAGCGCGCCCGCGGACAGGCTCCCCGTGCAGCCCGCCCAGCCCATCAGAGGCGGGATCGCGCCCACTGCAATATGCGTCAATATATTATACACGCGTGCGGAAACCGCCAGCTGTACAGCAGCGCGCTGAGCACGAGCGCGCCCGCGGACAGGCTCCCCGTGCAGCCCGCCCAGCCCATCAGAGGCGGGATCGCGCCCACTGCAATATGCGTCAATATATTATACACGCGTGCGGAAACCGCCAGCTGTACAGCAGCGCGCTGAGCACGAGCGCGCCCGCGGACAGGCTCCCCGTGCAGCCCGCCCAGCCCATCAGAGGCGGGATCGCGCTCACTGCAATATGCGTCAATATGTTATACACGCGTGCGGAAACTGCCAGCTGTACAGCAGCGCGCTGAGCACGAGCGCGCCCGCGGACAGGCTCCCCGTGCAGCCCGCCCAGCCCATCAGAGGCGGGATCGCGCCCACTGCAATATGCGTCAATATATTATACACGCGTGCGGAAACCGCCAGCTGTACAGCAGCGCGCTGAGCACGAGCGCGCCCGCGGACAGGCTCCCCGTGCAGCCCGCCCAGCCCATCAGAGGCGGGATCGCGCTCACTGCAATATGCGTCAATATGTTATACACGCGTGCGGAAACTGCCAGCTGTACAGCAGCGCGCTGAGCACGAGCGCGCCCGCGGACACGCTCCCCGCGCAGCCCGCCCAGCCCATGAGAGGCGGGATCGCGCCCGCTGAAAATGTCACAGTCACACAATGTCTCCGAGGAATCTTAAGGAATGTTGACGTATGAGATACGAGTTGTGATATTACGTTATCGATACTAACGGCCGAAATTAATAATCAATCTCTCTGTAATCTGTCGATAAGTTGCTAAGCAACGTTGTTTTTTGAAGAAAAGTACAATACAACTCTGGACAAATAACAACGTTGCTTGGTAACAAATCGACAGATTACAGAGAGATTGATTATTAATTTCGGCCGTAAGACATCTATAGTAAGTATCTGTGCGCGTGCATTGAATTAATTATGAAATGATAATTCTATGAGGATAGTATATGCAATAAGGAAGAAAAACAAACTGGTATCATAAAATTTAATTTTAATGAACTGTACAAAATGAACGTAAAATCTAATTAATTACTGTCGCAACCAAAATAATCGGTAGGTACTTTAAGGAATTTAAAAATGAAACGGCTATTTGCAAACACAAAGAAACTTTTAAATTTCGTACTATTTATAGTACAATATAACACTGCTATCGCAAAATTAAAAACAGGAATTGTCAATTAAGCATACTCTCGCGTCAAGGTCGGCACTAGTACCGGGAGCGTGCGGGGTATGAAGCGACGCGACGGTCGGGCGCGGTGCGCACCCGCCCTCTGCCTCAACCCCCGATCCTCAGAGCTCGCGTGCGGACTATACATTTGTCTGCTTTGACGGATTATATCGAATTAAAGTTTTAGTTCCTTCATTATGAATTATGATGTCACAGTCGTCTCGACGACGAGCGTCTTCCGCAAGGATCTCCACAGGAGATCGTTTGTTGACCTAGTGTGAGGTAATCCAACGCTGCGATGTTTGGTGCGAGGCATCCATTCAAGCATCTTGGGACGCCAACGTATATCGGTATTTCGAACTATGTGTCTCGCCCATTGTCACTTAAGCTCGCTAAGTTAAAAGTCGCTACTCCTCGGTATGTCGATTGCTCAGGTTCTTCTGCTACGGATCTCATCCGTAGGAGAACCTGAGCGTCATCATTCTTAATTTGATCACGTAGTGTCGTCACTCATCGCCCGCTGAGTGACGACTGACGACACACGTAACGATATATCGTAGCGATTTATTGATGCAAAATTGCAAATCTATCTCAACAGACAAATCTGAATGTATAGCTAGTTCAATCCACGAAGACGCGCCCCACTCCGAACCCCGAACCCCGTTGTTTCCCGTCGCGATAAATATATAGTGGGGCGCGTCTTCGTGGATTGAACTAGCTATAGGTAGATATGGGACATCACACAATTAAGTAAAATAAGCTTTGAACGTGTTTGCTCTAAAAAATGTTAACAAAAAGGATTGAAGCCGTTGTAACAAATAGTATTACTTTGCATAAATATAAAATATGCCTACTTATTATAATTATTTTTCTGTTAGAATTTTACATTTGTGCACCCTGTCATCATGCAACCTATCTCCTTTCATATCGGTTGCCTGGAAGTGATCACTCGTAGTGATAAGGCCGCCTTTATACCGTAACAAGTTGTAAATTTTGTCACGATTCGTGTTACCTCTGTTCTGTTATTTGTATGTGTGTGATAAAGTGTTTTTACTTACTTAATAAAAGGCGGTTTTCTAAACAAAAACCTCCCTCTCATAATGCCACTGAAAGTAAACGTATATTTACCAATAGAGCCCAGCCATGTGTTGACAATAGATAATCTCTTGAGTGGCGTGTATATGGACGTATACAGGATGAGGTTGCCAGCACCCAGGGCTGCGGTCAGTGGGTTCACGCCGAAGTACAGCAAACTCAGTCCAGTCACACTGGTCGCAGCTGCGAAACCTATCGCGTGGGTGGGCCTGAAAAAACGTCATATCATACTAATTAATATTATAAATGCGAAAATGTGTTTGTTTGTTGGTTTGTCCTTCAATTACGCTGCAACGCGACGGAGCAACGGATCGACGTGATTTTTGGGTATATTTGAAGACCTGGAGAGTGTCATTACTTTTTATCCTGGAAAATTGAGTAGTTCCCGTGGGAAATAAAAACAACTTATTCCACGCGGACGAAGTCTTTGGCATCAGCTAGTAATATATTGATATCAACCATGTCTTTGCTATGACTATGATATATTATAGGATAGTTCAAATGTTAAAACTAGTCTTTGCTATTGGCGGGTAATAATCATAGATAATCTACCCCAGCCGCCTGTCTGGTCTGATAAATTAAATTTATACTATAAGTTAAATACTCTTAACTGTTTTCTGTAATATACTATATAAAAGTGGTGGGGTTCAAAGTATAAACTCAAATCAATCACTTATTTTGAATATTCACTTTTCTTTGCTTGTTCTAGTTTGTGAAGTCTAGTCATGATATTATAACATGAGGAATGCTAAGCTAACAATATTCTTTTCTATACCATTGTTAGCGTTTTGGGAAGGGAGATGAATATGAAAGTAAATAATATTCACAAACTTTAGAAAGGGGATAAAATGAACTTTCAATATGCCATACTTACTCCAACAACCCTTTAACTAGCACCCTATTCTTAGTCCTCGACATCTGCGCATCAAAGGGCATCTCATGGTACTGGTTGACGGAGTTAGCCGCGGCGCTGACCAGGCCGGTGCCCACGGAGCACAACGCGAATGTCGCCAGGTCAAACGGCGCGGGTGCCAGCGCGTACCCGGCCATAGATGTCATCACCACTAGGGCTGGAATGACGTTCTATTAATTTTTCCTGTTTTGTTTTTTCGAAATTATTTATATACTAGCTGATGCCCGCGACTTCGTCCGCGCGGTTTAAGTTTTTTTTATTCCCGCAGTAACTCCTTAATTTTCCGGGATAAAAAGTAGCCTATGTCACTCTCCAGGTCTTCAACTAGCACAAAATATTCGCTTGAACTTAATTCTTACCGCACTGCGTGAAATATGTATAAAACCAGAGATGTATTTTCGAGCGAATTTTATTGGTAAGTGTGTACACCTCCATACATAGACTTATTATATTACATCAATGCCTCCATATGATTTCTAGTGTTACAGAATTGCGAAAAAATATTCGCGCGAATGCTTTTCGCAGAGTGAGTGTAGCATAACTCTTATCATGCTGGAAAAAGTTACCAGACAACGAGGTGAAGTTCATAGACAAAAATCCTGGCTACTGGGCGCAAATCGCGAGTTCCACTAAATTTTTTTGTCCGTCTCTTAAAAAGTTGACTGATAACCTTAGTTAGTTGGAGATGCAAAGAAAAAACAGTCTGTAACTAACTACATACTGTAACATACTGTAGTAACTTACATGTCAGCCTGAACTTGGAGAGCATCATACAATACTGAACTAGATTACTCTTTATATCATGTGTTGGTGTCTCTTTCCATACTCTTGGATCTTCCGGAACTTTTTTACTTTTCGCCTTGGTTGTTGTGGTTTGGGATGTCAGTGGTAGATTGCTATTCAGGTGGCATGATGTGGAGATTTTAACCAGATGCTGTATTGGTGTTTTACTCTAAAAAAATGTTACAGAATTATATTTATATACGATATAAGTACATACTATGATTACATAATAGAATACTTAAATTCAACATTATTTTTAAATAGTGAATGTGGTATTAATCAACTGAACAACACAAAAGCTCTCATATTTCCAAGAACTCTGTGAGAATAGGTAGCAAGCTATTCCCTAGGGATAGGTAGGAAGGAAATAGGGTGTAAATCGCTATTGGAATTATCCTTATGATAGGCTCACTTCATTTTCATAGTTTGGATCTTTGTTTCAAAACTTTGGTCAATTTGTTACTTGAATTTATTTTAATAATACCTTTAAAATACTTAATTTAACCTGATAAATATATTTTGATAATATATAGATAGTGCTAAGAAAACAATTACAACTTACTCCAATTTTTAACAGCACTGACTTGTTAGAAAGGTTAAATGCTCCCTGTTTGATACATAAAGTGCAGTGAAGCACCTTTAGGTAGGACATGTTGGGGCTACTCAAGTGACTATTTATGTCTGTAGCATTCTGAAATTGGGATAAGAAAATCTTCAAGTAAATTAAGATTTTTTGAATATATCTATGTCAAAAAACCTTTTTTGATGGTATATGATACAACTGTACTTTTTAAACTTTACAGTACCTAAGTAGTTAAGTACATCATTTGTAAAAAAACTGGTATATTATACTGTGATAAATTATTATGTGTGTGAGACAATGAGACTTGAAAGCTTCTGACTTCGGTGTGGTTTAGAAGGTAAACTACACAGAAGCTATCAAGTCTCATTGCACAAGTATAGGTACTGTTTACAATTTGTATGTTTAGTCTTGTTCAATATTATAAATTAACAAGGTATACATCCCTTACATTACGGTTTATAGGCATCGTCAAGACAGTCAACTATATAGTAAAGATATGCCGGAAAGCAGGACTCAAAAATTGCAAAATAAGATAACATTCTAAGAAACCTTTTTCTTTCTATCTTTAATTCAGTTATAATTTTATAGACAGCCAGCTTACATAGCAAACATAGTTATTCTCCAAACACTTTTATCACACTCAACACATAAGTGTTCAAACAAATAATATTTTTATGAAGAAAATTGAAAAATTAAAACACTTTTAGGTTAGGTAACCCCTGAAATCTGGAAGGACGTTCATTAATTTGTTACGTCATAACAAATTATTACGATTAAATGATTAAATTCAAAATCAGAAATTGGTTAATTTGTTTTTTGCAAAATATTTCCAAAATATATTTTTATACTTTGAAACCACTTTGAAACGAATTTGAAACAATTTAATGATATTAATTAGTTACGTATCATTTTAAAACAACAAAAATAAAAACTATAAAGTAAAAGTTCAACAATTTGTTTGATTTATGGCAACAATTATTTATTTGACATTGGTTTGACATATAAAAATCAATACCCACACAGAGTTGCCTGTGCATTATTTTAGAAATTTTCCCAAATGAGAGTAAATTGAAAACATTTTCCTTATTATTCAGCTTGTATTCAATATGTATTCAATTCAGTATTTTTATTGCAAAATAAAGCAAATATTTACTAAAAGGTTAAAAAGAGTCATGTGTCAATTTATAAAATAGCAAATGGGCCTGGAAAAGCTATTTATAACAGTTAGAATCAAAAAATAGGTACTTTTTCATATACCCAATGGGGAAGTTTCGAAAATTAACATAGCAACATTTTTTTTTTTGTTTTTATTTTGATTTCGATCGAGATTCGAACACGGAAGTTGGTTTTCTCGTTGTTGACGCTCGCATTGCGACTGTTTTAGAAGTTCATAAAAATTGTCCAAATTATGGTGAACAATACATCCCACCCGTGATTCGAAAAGTGAATCTACAACATGGCTACGAGAGGAGAAAAAGGGAATGGAAATGGCGAAGAGCAGATCGTCGAGGTAAATCGATTTGGCCTACTTTCCGTTGACAGTTAGTTAAACTTGACCCGTGAGGTGTGTGGATCGATGAATATGGGCTTTCAGACACTGGCAGAGGTGTTCCGGTGCTTCATCTGTATGGAGAAGCTGGTGGATGCGCACCTATGCCCCCATTGCTCGAAGTTGTGCTGCTACGCTTGCGTGCGGCGATGGCTCACGGAGCAGCGCTCTCAGTGCCCGCACTGCCGCGCATCCTTACACCTCCATGAGCTGGTGAACTGCCGCTGGGTCGAGGAGGTCACTCAGCAAATAGAGACCATGCAACAAACTAATTCCGCTTGTCAGAGGGACAATTTTCGCGACCGGTAAATCATTATTCATTGTTTGTTTGATAATAATCACTATTTATAATAACTAGTCCAGTCCAGCTTATGTTGCAACACTGCCTGTCAGAAACCTTCCAGCATGGATTATTTCCGGCAGTAGACCTAAGCAACTGTGCAACACTTTTTAACCTGAACTAAACCCCGATCTAAACCTATTTCAAATAAGAATACTTGAAATACAATTGGAAGTCTATTGAAATCTTGGAAGCTTGGTTTTAAATATGTCACAAGACCACTTTAACTCATTCTGAATATGTCTCTCGCTCAGGAACCTTGCGCATTGTTTGCTTGGGATATACTGACCTTTATTATGATGTCAGTGACTTCGTCCGCAACAATTACATTTTTAATTGCTAGGGGAACTCCTTAATTTTCTTTTAAGCCTATGTCCTTCCCTGAAATTTAACCGTTACCGGACCTCTATTCCAAATTTCATCAAAATCAGTTAAAAAGATAGGCCATTAAAGCTTAGCAAACAGGCAGACAGTTAGACAGACAGACGCACTTTCGCATTTATAACTTATAATATTATATAGTATAGTTCAAAATACAGATCAATGTTAGGATACCGCAGCCAGTAATTTCAAATCAAATTATTTTTATGTTTATCATTATTGTTTTATTCTATGTCATTAATGAAATAGAAAATGTATAAAGTATAAATAGAAATAATAATGAATACATGAAGGTAATATCATAGAAACATAAAGAAAAAGGGTATTTTTCTGATAAACATGTTAATACAACTATTAGATGTCCAACTCATCAAGAGAAGCTGACTGTCTACTGCTGGACATGCCGTCGGTGCATCTGCCACCAGTGTGCCTTGTGGGGTGGCACCCACTCGGGACACACCTTCAAGCCATTGGAAGAGGTGTACGATCAACATGTGACTCAGATACGAGACGAGGTATCACAGCTGAGGCGCAGACTCATGGAACTTATTAGTCTTGTACAGGATGTGGTGAGTAATATAAGTGACAATAAACAATTCCTTTGACTATTCACTTTGCATTGTTTTTTTAGTATTAAGTGTAAACATAAAGGGCACTTGGTATTTTCCTGTTTCAACATAATGAGAAGTCATGATTATTTATATAATATAACACTATTATGGGCTGCAACTTTTTTTTGTGTCTGTTTATTGGCATGGTTGAAATACAGGAATGGTTTGAAAGTTTTAAGTAGGAAATTAATTTAAAAAGGTTCAATACTTAGGGTTCCGTAACAAAGTACTATTTACGATATAATGCTTAAGTTTTGAGCAACTAGCATGGCATTTCTTTTAGAACAGAATCCAAAAATAACTTAGTTCAAATGCCACTTTATACACTCCTTTGCAAAAAAAACGGGCACTTTTGATTTATTCGAGTATTTTTAGTATTAACAGTTGTAAAAGGGACAAATTTTGTTGCATCAAAATGCAACAAAATAAAATAAATATTATTTACTGATGTAAAACACTTTTGTTTGGTAATTAAGTCGATCTTAATTTGTTTAATTTAGATTTTTAGGAAATTACTCATTTTGGCAAAAATATAAGGTAACTTCAATTGACTTTCTGCTTTATTTACTTAAAAGTTACAATTAAATAAAAAATCAATATCGAGTGTGGCCTCCTCTGGCTGAAATAACTGCTGCAATTCTTCGTGGCATCTTTTGGACGAGGTTTTTTATGAGTTCTTGGGGAATACGCTCCCATTCGGGCATAATAGCAATTTTAAGCTCTCGGATATTCTGTGGGGCTGGGTGTACAGCTCTAACACGTCGTTTTAGAAAGTCCCATAGATGCTCAATAGGATTGAGGTCGGCACTTCGTGCTGGCCAATCTAAACGGCGGATCCCGACTTCACATAAGTAAGCGTCTACGTCGCCCGCTCGGTGTGCGCGAGCATTGTCGTCCAACACAGCAGCACTTCCTGTAACAGCTAACGCTGGTTGTGCATGAGGAATTAGGAGTTCCGTGATGTAGCGTGTTGTGCATTTAGAGAGCCATTTTCTACGAAAACTAACTCTGTACGATCTTCAGAAGTTATGCCAGCCCAAAACATGACAGAGCCTCCACCTTACGGCGTAATTTCTTCAAAACATACCTCTGCAAACCGCTCTCCTGGTCTTCTTAGCACTTTACGACGTCGGTCCTCACCAAATATAGAGATTCTGGCTTCATCAGAAAATAAAACCTTGCTCCATTCTACATCAGTCCACGTCGTACAATTTTGGGAAAATCTCAACCTTACAATACGGTGCCCACGGAGTAATTTGGGACCCCTATAGCTGGTCTTCGACTGTGTATATCGACTTCTAGAAGTCTCTTCCTGACAGTCCATTTGCTAACACTCACATTTCTAACATCTTCAAGATTGTTTTTGATGTAATTGTACGTAGACTTCCGATTTCGTAAAGCTTGGCTCACAATATATCGATCGTCCCTGGGCTCAGTACGTCATTTTATTCCTGATCCCGGTCTTCTTTTAGAAGAACCGGTTTCTTAAAACCTAGTCCAGGTCCTCTGAACAGTGGAACGACTGACACCAAACCGTTCTGATACATAACATTGAGTACAGCCTTCTTGAAGAAGAGTCACACATATTACCAGCGATAATTGTCTTGTCTGCCATATTACAGTATAAAATTTGTCACGAAAAACCAACTAAAACAATTTTACATCATTATCAATTCATTAAAATGACAAAAAACCCTTTTTTATTTATTTAAAGCACAATATCTAAACACCAATTGCAAGCAAATGCTCGAATCGAATAGAATAAAAAACCGGCCAAGTGCGAGTCGGACTCGCGCACCGAGGGTTCCGTACAAACCTGTAGTAAGTTTTACGATTTATGACGTATTAAAAACAAGACGAAATGAACCGCAAAACTAACTTTGTTTGTAGAGGTTTATTGTTAATATCAAAAAATTACGTTTGTTGTATGGGAGCCCCCCTTTAATATTTACTTTATTGATATTTAATTATTTATTTTGAAAGGTAATATACAAGTTAATATTCTGTGAAAATTTGAACCGTCTACCTGTTACCGTTTTTAATATTGAGCAAAAAAATACGAAAAAAACACGTTTATTGTATGGGGACCCCCCTTAATATTTATATTTTTTTAATTTTTAGTATTTGTTGTTATAGCAGCAACGGAAATACATCATTTGTGAAAATTTCAGCTTTCTAGCTATCACGGTTTATGAGATACAGCCTGGAGACAGACAGACAGACAGACAGACAGACAGACAGACAGACAGACAGACAGACAGCGGAGTCTTAGTAATAGGGTCCCGTTTTTACCCTTTGGGTACGGAACCCTAAAAATTATTCTATTCGATTCGAGCATTTGCTCGCAGTTGGTGTTTAGATATTGTGCTTTAAAAATTATTATATTCGATTCGAGCATTTGCTCGCAGTTGGTGTTTAGATATTGTGCTTTAAATAAATAAAAAAGGAAAATTAAATTTATTAAAATTTCAATGTTATTTAAAAAAATAACATTGAAATTTTCAAATTTAGAACATTTTATTTTACTTGCCAGTACTGTAAAATACGTAGACAATTGTTTCTAATTAATTGAATGCATAAAAAACCTCTTTTGTTTAAGATTTCCATAGTCAGAAAAGTTTTGGGTGCCCGGTTCTTTTGGAAATGGGTTTAGTTCATAGTAATTAATTGAACACATAGGTTGGGCTGGCAAAGTTCAATTTTAAAATGGATCCCATAACTTTAAAGCTTTAAAATAAATTAACTTTTAAACCTAAAAGTTTTTTAGGAACGCAATGTCGAATCCGTGCGTTCAGCAAAAGACGAGCGGGTCCGCGAGATTCGGAACGCCGTAGAGCTGATGATCTCTCGACTGGACTCTGCACTGAAAGCCAAGCTGCTCACTCTGATGGGACAGAAGAACAGCCTCACGCAAGAGACTGAGCAACTTGAGCATTTGCTGCAGGAAGTTGAGCACCAACTCCATTTCAGTACTAGGTAATAATTATACAAAGAACTAAGCAAACCAAAATCTTGCGGTCACAAGATCCTATTTCTAATAAAAAATACATTATTATTATTATGAAATACATTATTGAATCCCTAAATACATTCACGTTTTTACATTTAGAACTCATCTGATCTCTTGGATTATTAAATGAATAATCAAAAAATAAACTGAATTGGATGCCAAACATGACATCCAAACCCACTCAATCCATATTTTCTCAGATCTGTATCGGACTAGAGTACATATGCCTTAATGTTGCTAGCTTTTCTATCTCCATTTGCTATTCTGTGTATGCCTCCATCTAAATTTTCAATGTCTAAAATTCTCTCTAAGCTATTTTGTCTTTTTCTAGATCTGAACTGATAGCAAAGAGTGGTGAGCTATCGAAACTGATTCACCAAGTACGGAAGAAGCCAATGGCTAGTTTCGTCACTGCGCCCGTACCTGCTGATTTCCATAGGCAAGTAGTATATTTTTACGCCTCAATTTCAGGTTCCGCTCATTACTAATGACCAAATAATATGTACTAATAAATTGATCAAGATCTTATTAGGGTATCTAAAGGACTAAACCCAAATTCAGGCATCCAGCAATTTTTTTGAAATTAAATGATTTTATTTCATGTAAGACAACTTGTGCCACTTATGATTAAAAGAAGGAACCTTAAGAACCATGTAGGCTATATTATAATCTGTTGCTTTACACAAACTTTGGCTCTACTTTGAATCATGGAACGTGTCCAAATATAAGTTATTTTTACTTGGAGCATCTTCAGGAGATGTTGACTCGACAATGCACGATTGTAAAGTCAACTTACAATAATTTGGAAGATTTGGGTGGTGTGGTGTATATGATTAGTTATGTGATTTGAGTGACTATGAATACTAAAACAAATTGATAGTGTGTGTTCGCGAACAGTGAAATCGTGCCGAGCTACGACAACAGCACGTTCCCACTGGCCAACTTCACGCAACTGCAGCACGCCGCGGCGCCCGTCTACTCCGCGCCGCTGCACGTCAACGGGCTGTGCTGGAGACTCAAGGTGTACCCCGACGGCAACGGCGTAGTTCGCGGCAACTACCTCTCAGTCTTCCTCGAGCTCAGCGCCGGTCTGCCCGAGACCTCCAAGTCAGTTATGCGCGCCTAGTACTATTTTTACTTATCACTGGCTGATGCCCGTGACTTCGTCCGCGTGGATTAAGGTGTTATAATACCCGCGGGAACTCTTTAATTTTCCGGGATAAAAAGAAGCCTGTCCTTCCCCAGGATACAACCTATCTCTGTACCAAATTTCATCAAAATCGGTTGAACAGATGGGCCGTGAAAGCGTAGCAGTCAGACACACTTTCCCGTTTATAATACTAGTATAGATAGTATAGATTAGTATAGATTATGTACTGCACGTGAATGACGTCGTCAAGTACGCACTGTACGAAGTGAATAGACATGGTGGTGAATAGACTAATGATGTGTTTCCCATTTGAAGAACTGAAAAGTATGTCGTTTGCAGCGCGTGCTGAAATGTGCGATTAGTCTTAATGTGTACAATGATTTTATTCGTTTGGGATATTGTTGGTTTGTTGTGCAGAAGATATTAGACTACAAGTTTTTCGAAGCTCTTCGAGTCAGTTATGTACAGTTTTAGCCCAGCAATATATTATCTGAAATTGTTGATATTCCTGATCATGCAGACAGTCAGAATTTTGCTGGATCATTCATATTCTTCTGAAGTTCTGAACAAAAAATTCTGATAATATGCGGCTGGGCTAAATTCACAGGTAAACCTTCAAAGCTTCCATGGGACATATCCTTAGTACAGAGTCCCATATTTTGTAGTTCCACTTTGACACTATATTATCAGATCTATGTAAACAAACATTAATGAACCTTTTATGTCTTTGATATTTATAAAATTTTTTCAAGTAAGAAAAACTAAAAACCACATAATTTCGTGATTGCAAGCATAACTAAATACAGGGTAGGCAAGAGGTGAGTTGCGGCGACGTTATCTAGCTGTAGTGGCAGATCTGTGTGCAAGCATGTCCGTTTCTACCAAATTTGACTTCTGTGTGCTGAATTCGCTGATTATATCATTGTTTAGTGTTTTAAGGTCGAAATTGTGTACCTCGACGTCGAACCCACAGCAAGCGGTTACTCAGCGTATTTTCAGTTACTCGATCGCAATTAAAGTAAGCTATCTCTGCGGTCAGTGTAGCAGTTTTGTGTGTGATGGCAACTCGCCACTTGCGCGAAAATCTCTAAGGCGTCAGACACGAAACTAGCTACGGCCGAGCGACGGCGACAGCGAACGAATTTCGGGAAGGTCCTTTAGTCAAGCTGAAATTGTGGAAAGATATAATTTCGTTCTTTGGCGAATCCAGTCCTGCCAGTCTAGTAGAGCGTTTGCGGTTATTTCGCATATAACAAAAAAAAAAAAAAATCCAAAAAACATTATTTTGGCAACTTGATTTTTTCATCTTTAAATTTTATGGTTATAGAATTCGAAAAAATAAATCTCAGACGTTTTTGTCGGTTATAAAGTATTACCAGACCTCTTTCAAATTGTTCCCGAAATTCGTCGCCAGCTCTCCGACTAATCGCATCGCCCCGCTACCGCCGTCGCCCCGCTACCGCTCATTTCGTGCCCGTACACTAAATGTCAATTGGCAATACAAAGTAGTAATAGGCTCTATAAGTTCAAAATTCAATGTACCGCGATGGCTGGCTTTAATCTATACTAAAACTGCGAGCTATAGAACGTTTGCAGTGGGTTCGACGCCACGTACAACATTATTTTTCTACTTTCTTTTGTGATAAACAATAGGATACAGATACAAAAAATGGCTGATCATATTTTGTTAATAATAATTCATACACTATACAGATTCTCACTACACATACCTGGTGCCCTTTCATTTAATAACATTGTGGTACATAAGGAATCATTCTAATATATTTAGTTTAAAACAAATTACTTACACTATTATCTATTCACTGTAGTTTAAGTCATATAGGCCTCTATGCTTCTGCTTAAAATGTATGAAAGTTTCTTCTGGCTGAAGCATTGTAGCAAATAACATTTTTGTACATCTCCAAACTCCAGAATAATATTTTGTTTATAACATACTAAACATATATAATATATTATATTATTTGAAACTTCCAATATTGTTAGTTTGGGGTAAAGCAATCAGAAAAACGATCGAATCGATTTTCTCTCATTGGACTATACTTTAGTACTTTAACCTAACAGTTATTTTAATCGATAATAGAAATCGATTCACCAACAAAACACTGTATCAAAATCGATCCAAAATCACAAATATGAAAAACATGCATTTAATGTACAAACAGATACGAATACCGAGTGGAGATGCTTCACCAAGTGTCTCGCGACCCGTCGAAGAACATCGTTCGTGAGTTTGCTTCGGACTTCGAAGTGGGCGAGTGTTGGGGCTACAATCGATTCTTCCGGCTCGATCTGCTCGCTAGTGAAGGATATCTCAACCCTGATACGGACACCCTAATATTGAGGTAGGAACTTTTCTTATTTAAAGTTTTTTTTTTTTTTTTATTAAATTATGATTTTCGGTTCGTTTCGTGGTGATTTTTGGTAGAAAAAGGTGGAGTAGTGGATATGACCGAGAGATCAAAAAATTCTTCCACCCCAAAAAACTGTTGGGCTTTGGTAGTAAAAATGTATAAAATTGTCTAAAATGGTCGTTATGACTCATATAAATAAAAAAGTATGGGGTATTTTACGGGTAAAATGAGTTTTCATTTATTTATTTGGGTTAGTATTTATTTAATTTAATTTTTTAACGCTATATAGTGTAAATGTTATGTTATGTTATTCATCGTGCAAAATAAATATTTAATCTGTTCTTGCCATCAGATTCCAAGTTCGTCCGCCGACCTTCTACCAGCGGTGTCGCGACCAGCAGTGGTACATTACTCAGTTGATTACGATGCAGAATCAGCACATCCTACAAATCAATGATCTCAAAGAGGTATTATTAATAAATATTATGTATCTATATAATATCAGACATATTATAGCAAAATATGTCATATAACCATTTAACAAGACATGTTTCTTCTTTCTGAGCAAGTTTCCGCATTAAATGTCCCGTTGGACGTTTGTTGTGCGTGAATATGACATAAATTGAGGTGCAATTTCAGTTGTGTCTCAAGTGTGTTTCCGGTACAACTGTTTTATATATATTTTTTAAATATTATGCTTTACTTTTTGCCAGCGCTTGACATTGGAAATGTCTCGCAACTCAATATCGGCGACTCGTGCTACACCGAACGGTTCGGTGACGTCACAGTCCAACGCTGGCAATAACGACGCGGACAACCCCTCACAGAATAACCCCGTCGACGGCAATAGCCTCGGCGACGCGATCGTCTACGGCAACCAGTGGAAGTTCAACATGCCCCACAACATTATGAGTGGCCAACGATTGACTAGTCCAGGTCAGTCTACAATAATATCCGTAGCACTATACCCATGCCTAGCACAGGAAAACAGAAATGCTGAAATACTTCTAGAATTGAACGCGTCTGCTGAAACAGCTCAAATAATAGCAGCACTAATCTATCATTGTGTGAAATGTCCATTAATTTTAAAATATAATTTTCTTGTTTAAAACAATCTTTATGCCTAGTTAAAAGAAACGGTATATTGTGGCTAATTCTGTCATACACAATCTCTACACCAAACTAAATTGACAGTCTTAAATCTATTGCCATCTTTTCCACAGCGAGCATGAAAGGGACAGCAATAAAGTTAGACCTGTCATTTTAGTTTAGTTAAGTGATCGCGTACAACAGAATTAGGCATAACAGTTGTAAATATTATGAGCTTGACCACGCAAAGTATCAGCATCAGTATCTTTTCCAGCCTACATTAAGTATACTATCAAATAAATATTATAAATTCGAAAGTTTGGATGGATGTATGGATGTATGGATGTTTGTTACTCAATCACACTCCAACGGCTGAACGGATCTGGATGAAATTTGGCACAGAGATAGATTATAGTCTGGAATAGCACATAGGCTACTTTGTATCCCGGAAAATTAAAGAGTTCCCGCGGGAACCGAAAAACCTCAATCCACGCGGACGAAGTCGCGGGCATCAGCTAGTCTGTCTATAAGTATCTATGTGAGAGGGACGCTAACGGTCTTACTGTGCGGTATAACTACAGATTCCAAAATAAGCCGAGCGCGCGGTTGAGCGGGAAGGGATAAGGGCTCTTATTCAAACATTATGTGGTGGTCACAGGCTCGGGCGTGTTCGACGAGCCGTGCGCAGGCGCGGTGTGCCGCTTCGGCGACTACGAGCGCGCGCGCGCCGCGCAACACGCGCTCGACGCGCCGCACAACCTGCCTTCCACTTCCAGGTAGGATTACTACGTAGGTAGTACACGTAGGGGACATCGGAAAGCTCTTTACAATACAGCCCCGAAGCAGTGTGCTGCGAGACCCCTTCATATAAATCCTATAGAGTGGTGTGTCACGACGTTGAGACTGCAGGATTGTGATTTGTGGGTAAGGAAGCCCCGCGTATAAAATCTTATCTACTTTTTACTTTGATTGTCTTTGAAAGACGAAATATAATAAAAAAATGTATTTCAAAGGTCGTCGAACTCGCTGCAAACGGGAGTTCCGGATAACCTAGCGCTAGTCAGCCTCCACACGCTGCTGAGCGCGGCCGGCGCGCCCCCCGCGCCCCACGCCGCCCGCGCGCGCCCTCGCCCCGTCAAGCAGTCCGTCGCCGACTCGCCGCTCACTGGTGAGTGTGATAGGCCTTCCCGACGCCTAGTGCTGGGTCTTATCAGGGGACTAATTTGGTCCAACAAACGCGCGCTCCAACAACGTCATCCTACGCCGAGCTCTACAGGAGGCACCCTTAGGATCACCTTGCTCCCGCTTTGCTCGAATCCTCGAGCTCGCTAGTGACGAGGTGGTAAATTTTTTATGTCACCTGGACGAGAATCACGATCAGCCCCCCGATTATGTAAGAATGGCCGATCAAAACGTCAATGTTCGGCGTCAAAGTAAAATAAACCATAACAGCATTAAATTAGAGCTCAATTTCGTGTATCCATTCTCATACGTTTAGGGTATCGTACATACCTAAACGTATAAGAATGGGTACACGAAATTGAGCTCTAAATCAATGCTGTTATGGTTTATTTTATGTTGACGCTGAACTTTTACGATTTGATCGACAATTCTTACATAATCGGGGGGCATGTGTACGGACTAGTCAGATCCAACTAAACGATGCGTCTCAAACGTCGAAAATTTTACGTACACAACTTTCCAACTTATTAATTTTAAGTAGAAGTTTAAGCTAAATTAATATTACTTATTAGCCCATAGGCTAGATGGTAGTACACAATAAAGTTGCCATTATAATATTGTAATGGGACTTTATGGTAAAGAAAAAAAACCACTTTCCAGTTATAAAAACAAAAATGTTGCCATGTCCAGCAGTGGCCAGCACGCCCATACCGGAGGTGTGCGCGGCCAACTCTACGGTGCTGTGTTCGTCGCTGTCGTCGCCCGAGCTGAACGCGGCGAGCGGCGAGGCGCCGGCTGACAACCATGCGGCGCCCGCCAGCGCCGACCCGCACCCCGCGCACCCCTCACACCCCGCGCAACCCGCCTCCGAGTCCAGCAGCGATACCGGGGTAACTATATCTTTTCATAGCTCTTCTTCGTCGCTGTCATCTCCCGAGCTGATCGCGGGCAGTGCCGAGGCGCCGGCTGACAGCCCTGCCGCGCCCGCCTGCGCCGACCCGCACCCCGCGCACCCCTCACACCCCGCGCAACCCGCCTCCGAGTCCAGCAGCGATACCGGGGTAACTATATCTTTTCATAGCTCTTCTTCGTCGCTGTCATCTCCCGAGCTGATCGCGGGCAGTGGCGAGGCGCCGGCTGACAGCCCTGCCGCGCCCGCCTGCGCCGACCCGCACCCCGCGCACCCCTCACACCCCGCGCAACCCGCCTCCGAGTCCAGCAGCGATACCGGGGTAACTATATCTTTTCATAGCTCTTCTTCGTCGCTGTCATCTCCCGAGCTGATCGCGGGCAGTGGCGAGGCGCCGGCTGACAGCCCTGCCGCGCCCGCCTGCGCCGACCCGCACCCCGCGCACCCCTCACACCCCGCGCAACCCGCCTCCGAGTCCAGCAGCGATACCGGGGTAACTATATCGTTTCATAGCTCTTCTTCGTCGCTGTCATCTCCCGAGCTGATCGCGGGCAGTGGCGAGGCGCCGGCGGACAGCACTGCCGCGCCCGCCTGCGCCGACCCGCACCCCGCGCACCCCTCACACCCCGCGCAACCCGCCTCCGAGTCCAGCAGCGATACCGGGGTAACTATATCGTTTCATAGCTCTTCTTCGTCGCTGTCATCTCCCGAGCTGATCGCGGGCAGTGGCGAGGCGCCGGCTGACAGCCCTGCCGCGCCCGCCTGCGCCGACCCGCACCCCGCGCACCCCTCACACCCCGCGCAACCCGCTTCCGAGTCCAGCAGCGATACCGGGGTAACTATATCGTTTCATAGCTCTTCTTCGTCGCTGTCATCTCCCGAGCTGATCGCGGGCAGTGGCGAGGCGCCGGCTGACAGCCCTGCCGCGCCCGCCTGCGCCGACCCGCACCCCGCGCACTCCTCTCACCCCTCTCTCTGGATCGGATTATCCAGAGCCGAAGTCCGCGCCTTACAGGACGCGCTCTTACACTTTCCAGTCCATTTTAGACTTGCCTTTACAAAATAAAAATTGAAAAAATATGGCAAAAAAATAAAAACAAAAGTTCTTGAAAAAAAGCTTGACTCTTGAAAATTATGTAAATAATAAAAGAGTGTGGATTTGACTCGCTCCAGCTTTGCTTGGGACTGCAGTTACTTATGTATAAACGGTCTCGTTAAAAACGGTCCTAAGAAAAAAGATTAGGTCTGACAGTCAAGAAACAGGCCGTCAGAAAATAGAATCCTGCAGTTTGACTCTTTTTCAACTTTTTAGAGAGAGTCGTTTTTTTTTTAATTTTTTGTAATCTTGTCTTCAGGATCTGATGTTCAGTCAACTAGAGTACACGTTTGTGGGCGAAAGCAGCCCGAACCACATTGACGAAAACTCCAACGAGGAGAATGATGTCGACGAGGAGACCATGTCAGGTAAGCAGTATTTTGGACAAGATTTTTGTTTCTATGTTGGTTATAATATTATGTTAACTTTTTATTAATTAACGCACTATGTATTACGTTATTAGTTTTAACTTGCAAGATAAAATAGGTTTAACCTTCCTTTCTAAAAAATAATTTGATAAGTGTATGCATATTGAATGAAGATTAAAATTATATCACTGTTGAAACCTTTTAAAAAGCTTAATAATCAATTGAAACGTGAATAAATGGTTTAGGCTACTTTTTAATACTCTTTTTACGTTTATTATTTTTTTAAATGGAAAAAATGCCAAAAGCGCTTTAGTTCAAATCCAATACACTATTTCGGTGCGTAGCGTCTCGAGTGGGAGGAAAAGGAGAGTAGGGTGCGAGATTTAAGAAAGAGGAGATATTTAGGACAGAAAGAGATGAGATATAATTAGAGAGAGTTTACGAAGACCCCTTCTAAATAACCCTCCTATATTCCTTCCCTCCCCCCTCAGAATCGTCGTCGGCCCGGTACAGAAAAAGAAAAGATATAATTAGAGAGAGAGAGAGAGGAGAGATTTAACGAAGTCCCCATCCCATGCCTTCCTCTATCAATTTCCCGCCTCTCCGACGGGAGGGGTAGAGCCAGGGAAATCCGTGTCACGAATGAAGTCCCACGGCAATTATTATTGTAACCGATACATTTTACATACAATATAATATTGCATAAACATGCGACTACTAGCGCTGCTTCCAGGGGACTTCTTTCGTTACACGGAATATACAGTCCGTCAAATTTATCTGACCCAGTGGCCAAAATTGGAACTAATTTTAAGCCTGTTCAGTTTGTTTAAAATTTTATTTTTCATATCCACTAGCGACGCTGTCACTGCGTCAGATAAATTTGTGGGACTATACCTATAAGAGACGACGGATGACGAGGGACGAGTGGCCTAGTTGTGGCAACGCATATCAGTCGATTGCGATTGTTAAGCAACGTTGACCCAAGTCGAGCTGGATGCTGAATTTGGAGCTACAAATATACGACGCGAAGAGACCCCTTTAAGAGAGAGAGACGAATGATAAGTCCCCTTGCCATTAGTCCCCTATCCATGTCCCGCCCCTCCCCCCGCAGAGCCGTCGTCGCCGGACAGCGGGTGCTCGTGGTGCGCGCTGGCCGAGTCGCCGGGCTCGTTGTGCTCGGACGACGCGCCGCCCGCGCGCCGCCGCCGCCTGCGCGCGAGCCCCTACCGCCCGCGCCCCACGCGCGACCCGCCCGCCGACCCCTGCCACCCGCCCTACCACCAGCATTAATACCCTTCATATCCATAAAGAATTACCACCAACACTGGCATTCCCATATCCATAAAGATTCATATAAACATCATCAACAACATCCATTTTATCTTACGTCGGTGGCGTCATTTTGAGTTCACACTCACGATAACATACGACACGCCGAATTTTCACACTTCACATCGTGATTTAAGTCAAATGACTTACCTTCAATAGCGAGCATAAGT
This sequence comes from Erebia ligea, assembly GCA_917051295.2. Lineage (NCBI taxonomy): Eukaryota > Metazoa > Arthropoda > Insecta > Lepidoptera > Nymphalidae > Erebia > Erebia ligea. The sequence continues at coordinate 16,950,180 of OU785223.1, forward strand.
GAAATCAACAAGAAGGCACCGCCACGCAGCACTGCGCGAATGTGTCAACACTCGTTACTCGATTAGCTAAAAATAAATTAGCTCGATTAGCTAAGTGTAGAAGGGATAGTTAATAGTCATACATATTACATTCACATATACCACAATATTCTCGCTCGTGGAGATACAATGTGATTGGGTCTCTTCATTGCGTTGACGTAGTATATATAGTAGTAGTAGTTATATGGTCCTCCCAATTATAAACTTCGATACATTTAAATAATAAAAATGTGCAGTCGTATGATTTCTTTATATTGTTCTGTATTTTTATGGTCGTTGGCGGTAGGAGCGTGCCGTAAGCTTTCTTTAATTTGTTTATTCTTAATTTCGTCTTTCGTTTTTTAGACTGCGTGACTAATCCTGGTTTCCCTTTTCGTAGAAAGCAGTGTAGAAGGGATAGTTAATATTTATACATATTTTAGACCTCGCATTTTAGATAAGTTTAGAGATTAAAACATTATTAACTACAATGTTTCTTACCACCTGGTGAAACAGCTTAATTTGTTTTTGATTATTCTATGTCAACGATATAGTTATGAAAAGTCTCAAACTTTGACGGTACTGCCTCCTTTCAGTTTCCAAGCAGGTTTAGCATTAGTAAATAATGTTCTTAGAATTTGGCTTTCATAGAAATAAAGTAAATAAGCCAAAATAGTGTAAAACGTGATTTACTTGTAATAATTAAAAAATAATTTATTTGTTTTGTGAAATTTCCAAAACGTAGTATATATACTACATACTTACGAATTTATAATGAAAAATTATTATACAGTTTAAATCGGCAAAACGGCAACATTAATATACAGGCAAAATGATTATAAAATGTTGTATTTGTGTAATAATATTTGTTTTCGCTATGCTATTAATTGGTAAATATGTAATATTAAATACCTAGTTTTGTAATTTATTTTATTGCTTAAGTTTTTTTTTTGTTTAAGTACAATTTTTATTTTCGTTTCTTACATTATTAAATTCATTATTATATATTCAAATTTATAAATTAATTTAGAACAGAATTGTTCATTTATTTTCGATAAAAGAGCTTTAAAGTATTGCTCTTTGTTAAAATTATCATTTCTACTTAATAAAACGCAATAACAAATACCCACATTTATTTTCATTTAAAAATATATCAAGAACATATTTAATAGTGAATTCAGGTATTACTTTCTTTTACTTTTTTATATAAAGTACATTACTTCTATTATAAATGCGAAAGTGTGTTTGTTTGTTGGTTTGTCCTTCAATCACGCTGCAACGGATCGACGTGATTTTTTGCATGGGTATAGCTGAGGACCTGGAGAGTGATATACTTTTTATCCCGGAAAATTGAGGAGTTCCCGTGAGAATTCAAAAAAACTTATTCCACGCGGACGAAGTCGCGGGCATCAGCTAGTACTGAAATATAAATTTTTATTCTATAAACACAAACAAACATAATTATTTTCAAAAGTTGAAGACGTGATTAAAATGATGGGGTATATCCCACTGAAAATCGTTGACGTTGGTTTGAAACTCAAGTTAAGTACCTACGCTAATATTCTGATTACTTATTTCTGCATCCCTGAAGAATGCGTCCCTCCCGCTCGCACGTTACGACTCTCGCATCATCTATCGTTCGCTGGCATTGTGATGGCGTATTAACTTGATATTTAAAATGGCGATAGAATGCAAACAATGACTTTACGAAATTTCATCAAATTCGGTTGAACACATGCGATGTGAAAGCGTAGCAAGTAGACATACAGACACGTTCGCATTTATATTATTTGTGTGGATTCATATTACAAGATTGATTTAAAACAAGTGAATATAACTCAAAGAATTAAAAGATACGACTGCCATAGTTAATTTTTTTTAAATTTTAGTTAATTGATATTTTTTTGTGAATCACTGAATATTGAAATATAGTCTTATATATTTTTGGAATCTAGTCATCATTTTCTTGACAATATACTCGTACATAGTTAATTTCATTTTGGAAAAAAAAATCAACTTTAGTCTTTGATGCGGGACCATGGTCACCCTATAAATTTTGTTAAAAATTTCACTAGCCTATGTCACCCGGAATAAGCTAAGGATTCTAACTATACCTCATTCATCACAATCCGTTCAGGCGTATAGAAGTTATGGTGGAATATACAAACTCACATACATACATACAAACATACATGAACCATCTTAAGACTGCATCATCACTTACCATCAGCTGAGATCGCAGTCAAGGGCTAACTTGTAGTGGATAAAAAAAAACCCTGAAAACAATAATTATACTCCTTTTTTCAGGCAGTCGTATAATAATATTTTCTACAGGGGAAAACGATATCGAGGGCGCATGCAGCGATTCGAGTCGGTCCAACGATGCGGGCGACATACTGAGTCGGCTCCTGTGCGCGGTGCACGGTCGGGGGGTCACGCCCGCCGGCAGCGACGGGCCGGTGTCGCCCGCGCCCGCGCGCGTGCTCTCGCCCGAACTCTCCTCTGTGTACGCGCATATGCCGCCGCAACCCACGATGCAGACGCCGACGCCCGCGAGGCACGACGACCCGCAGCTCTCCACAGCGGCGCATACGGACATGCTGCTGTTGAATCTCATGCGCATTAACGGACTCACGCCCAAGTGTTCCAGGAGTAGTAAGCATGGTGAGTTTCAGTTCACTAGAGGGTGTTACCCATTCTCGAGTCTGTGTACTACGTTAAAATAGTAGTTTGTGATATAAGGGCGGTAAATAGGTTTTTACATACGAGTTGACTAATGTCAGCCCGATGACGCCAGTCGAGGGCTGACCATCGTCACGAGTTTGTTAAAACCTTAACGCCCGTGTATCACACGATATTTTTCAATACATTTGTGAGAAAACTTGAAAATAAAACTCGAGTAGGTATAGGTACAAGGTACTCACTAGAAAATGGTTTCTCACGCCCGTACTTATTTCGAGATTTTTGGCGGCTATTAATAGCGCGATTTTTTTCTCACATCTAAAATACCTAATTGTTGATTTAATTTTATTATTCCACAACACATAAACCACTCATATTATTTAATAATTTATAAGAAAAACTCAATGAAACTTTTAAAAATAGCGCGCATAGATTAAAGATTTAGTATCTACGGCGCGTTGCTGTAATTGCGTTTTTTTTTAATTGGCTTCATGGCTCTAGGTTCTAGCTCTTAACTCTCAGCCTGGACTATTCAGGCTTTAATTTATTGATTTATAAAACTTAAAACAATTTTAATTAACTACATTAAATAAAATTTTTAATTTCATGAATTAACTTCATCAATCCACATCTAAATGTTATTATTTTTTAAGTTTTCTACATACAAAGTCAATATAATTAGCGAACCTTCTTGCAAGAAAACTTTTTATTTAGAAGTAAAGTGGACTTATAAAAATTAAAAAAAAACTACAAATTTACTGCACGAGGGCAGTAAATTCTGCAAAAAAAAAGCACGAGGGCAGTAAATTTAACTTACAAGCCCTGTTTACTGCCTCTGTAAGTGCATTTTTCGAGCAAGTGTATTGAAAATAATATTATTATAATATTTGCTCCAGTTCCAAAACGCAACTGGGCGACTTCGTCTCAGAGTGACCCCACGATACCGCGCGGTAACGGCGGCGGCGCGACGCCCCGCCCCGCGCGCTCCGTGCCCGCGCGCGCGCGCCGCCCCACGCAGCGCTCCCCGTGCAACCCGCCGCTGTCGCCCGGCCAGCTGTATAGAGACACCATACCAGGTATGTAACCGGGCGACGTCGTCTCAGACCCCAAGACCCCACGTTACTGCGCGGTAACGGCGACGTCGCGCCCGGCGTCCCGACACTCGCGCGCTTTTTTAATTATCCTACAAAAATTGGTCTAAATATAATGTCTATTCAATATTTTGACGGTGAATTTTAAATTTTAAATAACCTTAAATAGGCATTTCATCTTACAAAAATTGGTCGAAATTTAAAGTCTATTTAATATTTGACGGCTGGTGAATTTTAATTTTTAAATAATGCAAAAATAACATTAATTGTTATATAGGCACCGTTGGGTTTGTTATATATAGACGTTTTGACTGTTATATAGGCGCGGTTGGCTGGTCCAACGCGACGAGCGGCAACGTCGCGACTCCCGCCAACAGCAGCGGCGGCAGCGGCGCGCTGCGCGAGTGTTACTGGCCCTCCGCTTCCTCTCTCAGCGACAACGACGACGTCGAGGTCGTTCTCGAATACAACGTAATTATACCACACTAACATTACTAACACGGCAGCATGTGCACATGTGATTACTGAAAATCTACTTTCTTTTTCATTTAATCATACTACTACCCTGTTCAGTACTTACACTACTCCGCTATTAAAATGTCAATTTCACCTTCAAATCAAGGTTGAACCATCATTACTTGGCAGTGTGATTGAAATCAAGAGCTAGATTGCCATTCCCCAGGACAGTACATTTTACATGAAATATGTAAATCCAATCCAATTTACAATTTTCCATAGACATTTTAAAACCACTAAGAAAATTTTGACCTGGGGAACCACTTTGGAAATATAATTGTAATTCCTTTTTCACAGCCAATATTGATAAATAATAATTACATTAATTTTCATAATATTTCATGTCTAAACAATTGTTTTTATTACAATTAAATATCTATTTCCAGGACACTCTGTTCGATATTCTGCTAAACAGCCTATCGCTGGAGGGCAGCAACGTGGCAGAATGCGACGACGCGCCGCCCGTGCAGCCGTGGAGCCCGCCGCGCGAACCGCGCGCCGACTGACCCCAGCCCTCGCCGCCGTACGCCCAACCACACCCGCAACCGCATCCGTACGCCCAACCGCACCCGCAACCGCGCCCGCAACCGCGTGTGGCGTTCGATATTGCCGACCATGACGATGATCCTGGCGTCTACCGCGAGTATCAACATTGACCATTATAAATGTCCCTGCAATCCCTTTAGGGTTCTCACTCCGTGGTCTTGTACCGCTATTGTTTTATTAGATACTAGATGATGCCCGCGACTTTGTCCATGTAGATTTAGTTTTAAAATCCTGTAGAAACTCTTTTATTTTCCGAGATATAAAGTAGTCTATGTCACTTTACTCAACTATACCCATGCAAGAAATTCTGCTGTTTGCGGCGTGGTTGAAGACCAAACAAACAGGCACACTTTTGCATTAAAAATATTAGTATATTGATCAACCAAACCGAATTATTCACCTCATTTGAAGTCAAAACAATGTTAACAGATCTTGTCATAAAAGTTAACGGATTTGTTTCAAATTTGTACTGAGCCTACTACAAGCGTTTGCTTGAAGTTGAGCAGTAACATTTGATTCTCATGACGCTACTATACTATGTACAGCCAAGGTGGGTAACATTGGATTCGCGTTAAAGTTGTCAATTCACATAAAATAGAATTCTAATTTGAAAGCAAGCCTACTGGTGTTTCCTTATGTTTCCCACTGTTTTTATATTTATTTTGATTTTCATCTAAAATCAATTTCATATTCAAACGATTTTTTATTCAAATAAGCTAGTACTTTTGAATCGTCAAGTTAAAACTATCTATATTGCATTTAGTAGGCTTTCAGGGTGCGTTATGTTAATCTATTTCGAGTGATACATAATATTATGTTGTTTAGTGTGATTGTGGATTAAAGGATTCTAATAACATTGAATTTAATTCATGCTAATCGGGTCTGTTTTGTCATCAACTTTAGTCCCGCAAACTTAATGGACCGGTGACAGCGTCGCTAGTAAATATTAAAAAAAAAACTACACTAAATAGGCATAAAAATTAGTTCCAATTTTGGCCACCGGGCCAGTTAAGTTGGTGGGAATGTACTGTATATAATTGATTTTACAGGGGATAATTCTGTATCTTTATGCGATTTTGTTACAAACAAACTCGAAGATGTTCGATCGCCGCTGTTAAATCATCTTTTTGGTATGGAGTTGATAGGTCGTGATCGAGTCAAGATGGTACGAGAAAATGCAGAATGTATCCATAATACGAAGCCTTATGCCCATAACTTTGAGTTAACTAAACGGGCATGTATAAAGGTTGAAACAAATAAAACACGCGATGACGTCTGCCGGAGCGCGAACTCAACATAATACTAAATAACGCGTTCCAACTAAGTTTAAACAAAGACGGACTTCCGCCATATTGTTGCATCTAGACTAGAAATATGTGTTGATTCAATATCTTTTCACTAGATTTTGTTGTAAAAGAGACGACAAAAATGTTTGCAAAGCATTTTTTCTTGCAAACAGTAATTTTCAAGTGACATTTAACAGATTTTAGTCATTGGCCGTCTTATTATTAGTTTGAACGCGTTAAATTACAATTTCTTCAAAATTATGATCCATATTGGGTATGTTTCCGTTGCACGTTTTGTTTATTTCACTCTTTTAAATTAGGATTATTGATTTGTGTTTGTATTTATTTTTGTTTTTGCTTCAACGAATATTAGATATTAATTGAGCGAGCGTTCAGAATCCATTCTATAGGAATGGATGAACTTTAAATTTGGCATAATTTGAATATACTCATCGCCAGAGAGCAAGAGACTTGCCTCAACCCGTCACGGGCCACTGAGTTTAGTTTTATTTAAAGCCTCGGTCACACGTGTGGTGGCAGCTTCTGTATAGTTACTCATCATCATCGCACCCATAGCCGGCCAACGACTGTGCTTTGTTAATAGAATTCTTTTTTCAAACTGAGAAGGTGGTCCATAAAGCCTGCTAAGTGAGGTTGTGACAGAGTGGTCAGCAGAAGACTTTTGCACAAGATTTGCTTAGTGGCAATACAGTTAAGTAAACCGTGATATCTACAAAGAAACACACGTCCTATGATGCACGTCACGTAGCTAAGACATGATAGAACGCTGCCGCCCCGCGTTGTGTATGATAAGAGCTTTACTATTATTAAGTTGTGTACGAAAGTAAACCTGAAAAATATTTTGGGCATTAAAGTGTGAACTCAAAATTTGATCTCCGATTATATTATTTATTGTTAAGTTAGTGCCCATGACAGGAATACAATGTTCGCCTTTGTGTATATCGCTACATGTCTTATGTCATGTGTATCAAATCAATGGTATAGATTTAATAATTATTTATTATTTTACGGTTGAAATTTATTAAAACGTTAAATTGATGTTTATTAAATTTACGGTCGATTAAAATTTCGTTAAGTAAGCAACTTAGTTATTTGGCAAGTAATGTACGTTTTTAAGTAACTTATCGACAGATTAATCTACGCATAGATTCATTATTTATATCGGTCGTGAATAATATTCTGATTAGGGTACAAACACATTGGTAACACGCCGCGCTAACCAACCGCGCTCTATACCTTGTAGCGTGTATTGTTTCAAGTTTTCTCGTAGAGTTTTTATGGTCACAGCAATTTGATTTGACAATACACAAGTCGCGTGGGGTGGTGTTGGTGGCGTGTTACTAATGTGCCCGTTTCATTATAAAGATTAATGTCATAGATAAGTAGGACTTGCTGTTTTAAGTTTCTTCTATAGATTTCGATATAACGCCTATAAACAAGTTTAAGTGGTTTAAATGCCATTAATTTTCAGGTCTTAGATTTACTAGTATCGATGGTAAATGTTTAGTATAAATGTCCGATATATTTAATTACTCTAAGATTCATTCCAGTTCGCAGTTGAAATAGTCCAATAATATTGATATGTATGTCAAATTGTAGCGGTATTACAATAAGTGCAGTGTCCACGTCTGGACTGGTAGGTATGCGACTTCTAGGCTGCCATTTCCACTAGAGTTGTGCTACGTTGCTAAGCGCTTGATCTAACATCTAGCGATCTAAGCTATGTAAATCGAGCGCTTCTGTTGGTAGGTTTGACACATTCGTGACTTAGCAACCTAGCACATCTCTGGTTGAAACGCACCCTTAGACAACAATGTCCACGTCTGGACTACGAATATCTTCGACACGGACGTGCCATAAAGCTACGATAATCATCACAGATAATAAATAATTGAACTATGTACTTACTCCATCCCCGCTCACATTTCTACGAAAAGATGTTTAGGCACAACGCAAATCGGTAGAGTGGAGAGTTTCGTCTTTTCTATAGGAATTTAAATTGAGGTCCACTTATTTTGATAAATCAATTCCAACCGTATATCATAGGAGATAAAATCGAGTTTAAGTTGTTATAGAAAAAGACACTCCACCCCGTAATGTAATGGATCTTTAGATTAGGGCGCTTGTTTGACTATTAATTATTAAATTACAACGTGATCCAGTAATAATTTTTCAAAGAATTTGGTCAAATTCCGTTCCGCTCCGCTTCACTTGAAGAGGTGTCCTTAATGTTGTGAATGCTGTCAATGTAGCTTGAAAGTATAAAATCAATACTCAAGGAGCTAAGATGAGGGATGAGTCCAGACGTGGGAAAAATATGTATATTGAGGCATAAGACGTAGTGTTGTTGACTGAAAGTTCAAAGTAATTAGCTAAGTGTGAGCGCAAATTGTATAAGGGCACTGTGCTATTATTAGCTTGTTGTATTAATGTTTAATGAACACTATTAGAAGCTATCACTAAAGTATTAGTGCGTATTAAATACAATTGATGGGTACAATTACTACATTTGATTAAAAAATATTATTATACTTAATAAGAAATATATTTTTGTCTGTGTTAAGATAATTGAATGAATGTAATATATGAATTTAAAAATAAAATATATAGTTTGATTTAACCCAAATTCTACCATAGGAACGTGTCATCACGTGTCGTAGGTATCATAGGCGACTCAGCCTGTATACATATCGATATTACGATCCGCAATCAAGATTGAGATACGACCAAACCGATTGACCAAAATATGTCACAACACAGATGTAGTACCAAAGTCACAAAATATCTAGAACTGTGATGGATCGAGATCTGATTCTCATAGGCCCCGTACCACAGAACACATATACTCCTATAGTCTAACTCTAGGCAATAAAGCTAGTGGACCCCAACAATAATAATTCCTCAGGCAACGAAACTTTACAGTTTGATAAAGTATCATAACGTAACGTAGGTATAAATATCCAATAAAAAATCATAAAGGAGTAAGGTTATTATGCTATACCCAATTGTCAAAGCAGGAAGGCACCATATCGCGTAAACGCGTAGGTTTGATAATAAAATCGGTTTAAGGACGTATTTCCGCAAATCCGTTAAAATATATTCGAACTGTCGGTACATTTTGTGACTAAGTCGGACAAAATAAAATGGAACTAAAAATTACCTACTACACATAGATTGATCCTTTATCTCCAATTTTTGGAGATAAAGGATTACATTGTTAAAAATCTTTATTTAAACCTACTATAAAAATGATTTTCCGACACCTCTTCGCACAAAACATCGCGACTTTCGGTACATTTTTTGCTGTATGTATACCGATTTTTTGTCTTTTAAAAATACCATCTGTTATGAGATATGTTCACCTCAAAATTTTGGAAAGAAAAATATTAAAAATACTTCAAGACTTGGTGGAGTGACCTGAAGGTATACTTCGACGACTACTGCTGGAACTCCTAGACACGTAGAGCTAGGTATATTCGATACACGTAGCTAATATGATAGATAGATTATTAGAGATCGGACAGCGGGGCGATGGGGTCCGAGAGCTGGCGACGAATTTCGGGAAAGTCCTTCAGGCAATCTCGTTCATTTCGTTCAATGGCGAATCCAGTTCTGCCAGTCTGGTAGAGCGTTTGCGGTTATTTCGCTACTGCGCAGCATATAACGTTTGCAAAAAAATCCGAAAAAACATTTTTTTGGCAACTTGATTTTTTTATCTTTAAATTTTATACTTATAGAAATCGAAAAAATAAATCCCAGACGTTTTTGTCGGTTATAAAGTATTACCAGAACTCTTTCAAATTGTTCCCAAAATCGGAGTTAAAGTCGAAAGGTCGGTTTTTGGAAATAATTTTTATATTTTAAAGATCTTTTTCAATTATTAAGATCCTTGAATGAATTATTTTCCTTCCATGAATTATTTTCGTTTTCGAATTGAGGTCGTTGATTTCAGGTTATACATATTCATCTATGGGCTAAGGCGCAGGCCCTCCCTTAAGCGCTCCGTACACAGTCAGTCAACCTGGATCGCGATCCAGTTTGACTGTGTACGAAGCGCCTAAGGGGCCTGTGCCCATTGGCGGCACGGTACGGCAGGGGATTGTCATGCGACAAATAGAAATTCTAATTCCCTCTCTCCTATGAGAGTAAAGGCCATATGCCCAGCAGTGGGACGTTAATGGGCTGTAGTGATGAATGAGATGATAAATAGAAAAATAATGGTACTTACCTACTATGCATGGACTTATTATTGCTGTATGACAATCAAATTGAGATCATAGTAGGTAGGTAAAATTCTGTGGTATGCTTGTAATATCAATTTATTGTCATAGGTACTTATTGTGTGTGTGATCATTGATTCTGATTGCATATCAGTTCACGCGTATATCAGACGTTGAGTGAAGGTAAATATAAGTAGGATGTTAGCACAGAGGACTGAAGTTAGGTTTATAAAATTATAGGTACCACAAAATAAATTCTTTAATGTTTTTTTATTTCATTTCTCCAAAATATACACAATGACAAATATAATGTAAATCTGGTTTGAACCATAATATTCAAGATGTCTTTAATTGTGTTTATTGAATTTCATAGCGGATTAAGTACCTACACGAAGAGCATGAATAGCCGCTCGCTTGCTTTCGATTACCAAAAAAACGTCGAGCTTTGCTCTTGAAATTTAGCACTATGCACTCGGCGCGGCCACCCTCATTAAATCTTGATTTACAATGGATTGAAGTGGCCTAGCGTATTAATTTTGTTTACCTTTTTGTGTAGACGATAACATAAGGAACAAAAAAACGTTAGTTATTTTGATATAAGTTGTGTATATAACATTATATATTCAGACTAAAGTTAAGGTCGAACATATTTTGCCGGTTTATGTCGAATAACGTGAAATTGCGAAAAAACTTGCGCGATAGGTATATAGTTTATCACGATTTTTATAAACTAGAATAGTTATTTGTACTATTTAACAAGAAACAATAATTATTGAGGTAGAAAATGTGCTTAAAAAAATTAAAGAATCCACGCGCAGTTTGCACACAGTTGTACAATTCGCCACTAAAACTAGGCTGACAATCATAGCCGATTTACATAAAAACTTTAAATCCTAGAACAAAAATATAACTTTGTTGATAAAGGCCAGTTTATTATCTTTAATAAAAATATAAAAAGTTTCCCATAAGTCTATAATCTCCTGAAATAAGTAACAAATAACCCCAATGGAGATTTTTTTTAAAGAAAAAAATAGCGATTTCAAACTAAAATTACGACGATACTATGCTCTCCTTTAACCAATTTCAACCATGTTATAAATAGATCTAATACTAATGTTAATAGATATGGCAAAAAACTACTAAGTATCTTTAGAATTTCAGTAATTGAAAGCTTAAACTTACGATGAGTTTCAACCTAAAAACTCGCAACAAGCTCGAATGAGCGTCAAGAGTAGCAAGATGGCGGCGGTAGAAGCCTAGGGTTGCCTCTGACCAAGTAATTTACTTAACATACCGGGTTTGAATAAAACTTCAAAAAATATAAAAACGTATATATTCTATTAACATTACGTAATGAGTTTTATAAGATCTTATAGTAAAAAGAAATTCTGAGTATTTTGCCACCGATTTTTAGAGATGTATTGGTCAAAATAACAATATTTTAATACATTTGTTCAATTACCTAGTAGACTTTTCCATTTTTGTTTAGCGTGCGGAAAGTTCTTCTTTTCCGCACTAGCACTTTTTTGTTTTCTTCCTGCATTTAACATCCAAATGTATGAAGGAGATTTTTTATCAAAAAGTTTTGTGTAAGCATAATTTTTTGTATGAAATTACTACTTTACAGCGTAAATACTGTTAATACATTAATTAAATTAAAAACAAATTTAAAATAAATAAATAAAAAAAGGGATGTAGGCTCAATGTAATTTTCTTAAAAACCACAAAAACACCCAAAACCAAGTCACCAACCTACAACTACATCCCCATCTGCTGCATCACAGTCAAATGAAAAAAACAAACGTAAAAAATTTTCTTAAAAACCACAAAAACACCCAAAACCAAGTCACCAACCAACAACTACAACCCCATCTGCTGCATCACAGTCAAATGAAAAAAACAAACGTAAAAAAAGCCGCATGGTAAGTGCCGACCCTGACAGTAAAACTTACTTTGCTTTCTGGTAGCGATTGTTGCCAGAGCAATATTTCGATACAACTTACTCACTTGTCGCAAATATTCATATAATCCAGCACATCTACAAGATATTATATGACTACTTTACCTTTTATGATTAAAATAATGTCTAAACTTTATTATTTCACACATAATATCACGCAGTTTTGAGAAACTACAATAAATATTACCACTTTAAATATGTATACAAACAACGTCAACAAAGATGCGGACAGTCCCTGACTGCGATCTCACCTGTTGGTAAGCAATGTTGCAGTTTAGGTGGTAGCGGGCTACATTTTTAGGGGTATAGGTAAAGCAGCTATATCAAATCCATATATTATTATTATGTACCTACACACTATAGTACCGGCACCCGGAACGCTAAATCGCTTGGCAACACCTCTTTGCCGGTAACTTACACACAACCGAAGCCACCCACCAGACGAGACTAGAGAAAATTCGGAACTTAGATACTCCCAAACTCACTCTACCGGGGAACTGAAGCCGGGAATCCATTTGAAAGACCGCAATGCTCACCACTGCGCCAGGGAGGTCGTTAAAACACAGTATGTAATACTAGCTTTTGCCCGCGACTTTGTCCGCGTGGACTACACAAATTTCAAACCCCTATTTCAACCCCTTAGGGGTTGAATTTCCAAAAATCCTATCATGTCATAATAGCTACTATCTGCATACCAAATTTCAACCTGATTGTCTGGGCTATTATACATTTGACGAATTTCTTAATGACAAAGTTGCATGGAAGCAACCGACTTTGGGTTCAGCTCCCCATAGGATAGTATAACAACTTACACTATTGTATTTAATTTACATACTTTCATACGTACTCGTATTGTATTTTGTTAAAAAAAAAGAGCAACTTCTTTTTTTTTTTTTTTTAATCCACTACAAGTTAGCCCTTGACTGCGATCTCACCTGATGGTAAGTGATGATGCAGTCTAAGATGGTAGCGGGCTAACCTGTTAGGGGCATGGCAGTTATATTAAACCCATACCCCTATTCGGTTTCTACACGGCATCGTACCGGAACGCTAAATCGCTTGGCGGCACGTCTTTGCCGGTAGGGTGGTAACTAGCCACGGCCGAAGCCTCCCACCAGGCAAAGAGTTCTGAGTTTCTTGCCGGCTCTTCTCAACAGAATCTGCTTTCCGAACCGGTGGTAGAGTCAAACCATGACGTAACATAAGAGACACCTGTATGTTTTTTTTTTTTTTTTTTTTTTTATCCACTACAAGTTAGCCCTTGACTGCGATCTCACCTGATGGTAAGTGATGATGCAGTCTAAGATGGTAGCGGGCTAACCTGTTAGGGGCATGGCAGTTATATTAAACCCATACCCCTATTCGGTTTCTACACGGCATCGTACCGGAACGCTAAATCGCTTGGCGGCACGTCTTTGCCGGTAGGGTGGTAACTAGCCACGGCCGAAGCCTCCCACCAGGCCAGACCAGGGAAAATTCAGAAATTATAAATTCCCAAATTGACCCTGCCGGGGATCGAACCCGGGACCTCCGCACGTTAAGACAACAGCGCTACACACTGCGCCACGGAGGTCGTCATGTTTTAAATAAATAAATTGAAATTGATTAGTCCAGAGGCTTAAGCTATGCATTGATGGATCCGTCTTTTTTTTCCTTTTATATATTTAGATTAATTTATCCTTCAATATCCTGCGCAGTTATTTGGCTTCTTGTCAGGAGTGAGGAGATCGACAGAGAGGTTCAGTGGATGGTACAGTTTGCGTGCCACTTGCCAGATGAACGGCCGCTGGGCATCTACGCAGATTACCTTTTTATGTTTGTAATGATCCTATAGCTTGTCCTACAGGTATGCATTTCTATTTCATGAGCTACGGACATTTCGGGGCGTTGGACTGAAATGTTCACCTAAAAACTATGCAAATGGCATTGATAAGGTGCTTATTTTACTACCTACCATCGGAGCAAAACTCGCATTGAAAATGTCAGAGAAATGAGTGACAGACATAAAAAAAAACTATAATACTGGTTCAGAGAGCAGATTCAACCGCCACGGTTTGCTGCATGGCAAGTTTCCGCAAGCAATACATTGCTGCTGCAGAACTGAGTTGTTCTCTTCCAGGTGTCAGAGCAGCGTGTGTGTGAAGATCCACAGGGTTGTACAACTGTGAGCGGCACAGCGGCAGGGCTGTCGCGGCGTGCGTGGGCGCGCGTACAAATACAGCCGGCGGGGGAGCGCGCACAAATCAACGCGCACCGACGCGCGCCGGACCCCCGGAGCCTGCGCGTGTGCAGGGCTGACTGTGTGGACGTCTACAGCAAACTGAAATGAGGAATCTCAAATATTCTACTCGAAGATACCTATCGATCCATATCAATCAGTCAGTTTTTTTAACGCCTACACCTATTTTGTATTAAAATATAGGTAATTATTATAAATGACGTATCTGAGGTAGGTATGTCAACGAATTTATAAATCACTAGATCTATTTGGAATATTAGAATTTTTTGTTACGTACTTGTTGTAATTTTTAAGCTGGGCATAATATAATATGTCGTCGTCACTGTCAGCCCTGACCGGCGCGCGGCGGACGTCCCGCCGCGAAGTCAGCGCCAACATCTCTCACCTCCGCGGCGAGTAATGCGCTATTTGCGACACAGTCTACAAAGACAGACACTACATACAGTCGGTCGAGCAATGGACGATATAAAGTATGAACGCACTGTTAGCGTCACGGTATAATCACAGTCTAAGATAAAGTTCATACAGTCGGTCACCAGGGCAGAGTCTTGTAGTCAGTGCAGGTCAAAATTTAAATAAGTTTAGACAAAATGAAAGATTTTGGAGCCCTGGAGGAGCGTAAATCCGCCTAAACATGGCCTAAAGTTCTAAACGAATGAAGATTCTATTCCCGTTCATACTAAAAGGCGGATTTTGCTGCAACTTCAAAAGTTGAGAAGTTTCTTTGATGGATACGACTCAACAAAAGCTTCCATTTAAAGAGCAACGGCGAAATTTTTATTGACCACATTTACTAAATCTTGATTGTACACAAGTAAGGTAAAGACGAAAGTAATTTGCTTATTTTTTTAAATTTTATCAAGTATTCACCTTAATTAATTGAACCTAGGTAAAAAAATAAAATATTTAGGGAATCTTTTTTGATTATTTAGTTCCCGTTTCTCAGTTTAGTGTTACCATTTTATGTATAATCTACCTAGTAGCTAGAATAAATCTAAATTAGTAGATTATTTTGTATCGTTTTAAAAATTGAAATTATTTCGTTTAATCAATGTTTGCATAAATAATAAGTAGTATTGCTCTTTTTTTTAGTGTATTTAAGTTAATTTTCTTGCATACATTATTTAATAATCTCTAACAGAATGGTAATTGACCGAGCGAAGCGAAGGTCTCTGAGTCTACTTGGGTGAATTGGCACTTGTCCGTCCGTCCGTCCGTCCGTCCGTCTGTCAGAGCCTTATAACTTCTGAATTGCTGAACGTAATTACTTCAAATTTAAATATAATATGTACCTAAATCGATGGCCTCCCGCCGAATATGGCTTAAAAAGTTATAAAAATCTTTATTTCAGGGGGCTCTCATAGAAGCGAACGCGAAGTAAAATATTTTTTATAGCGTTACATAGGGTTGCAGTATATCATTTTAAAGATAATTAAGAATAGAGTCCAAAAATATTTTTTTTTTAATTTTTCCCCTAAAATTGACGAAATGGGGGCTTTCAAAGTGGCGATTTTCTAACGTCCAAAGTTGACCTCAGAACTCTCAATTTTCTAAACTCTCAAGCCTGAAACTTGATCAATTATTTGAATTATATCCTGTACTTGAACAACAAATACTAAAATTAGATAAATATTATAAGGAAACGAAATTATTTAATTTTTAATGATGATGATATTTTTAACAGAACTTCACACTGATGTCAATAGATGGCGCTCTGTGAAACCGCGAGGTCTCAGTTCGGGGCGAACCACTAGTAATTTTAAGTTAAAAAGTCATAGAATAATGAAGACTATAGAAGTAAGATTGTGTTTTTAGTTTGTCACTAGGTAGGATTTTCCTAGTGATGGGTGGCAGTCGTTTATATTATTGTCTAACATACGTAATCTGTGAAATATAAATGATGATTTTTGTATAAAACAATCTTAAAATAGAGAATACTTTAGTATCCATAAAGAGCCTAAAACAGTATCCATACAGTTACTTTTTATTTTTGGCTGCCTGTTAGCCGATCACGTTCAAACCAGTAAATACTTACTATCAAGTTGCAATATGGATTGATTGCAACTTGACATACTTTTCTGCCCTGGGATACCTAACTTAGAGAATATTTTTATCCCAAAAATTATAGGGTTCCTTCGGGATAGGTGATGACAGATTTTAACAATAATTATAAAAATATACAAGCCATAGGTACTATAGCTTGGCAAAAAAGTCGTGAAATAAATAGGGGCGCCACTGTCGCAAAATTTTCTTGAATCTAGCAACCCGAACTAGCCCGCATAGTACGACAGATTAGTTTTAATAATTAACTACTTTACTGAAATCAAAGTAGTACATTTATTGATTACAAATTTCTTGTTATTTATTTATTTAATACTAAAAATAATAATAAATAACCTTATTTAAACCCAAATAGCAACTAAATAATTTATAAAAGAAGGTAAAATTTTAACTATATTACTAGTTACTAAATTAATTAAAACTAAAAAAAATCTTTACGTGGTTGGCACCACACTCCTTATACTAATTACGCACGGGGTTATTGATTAAAATGCAGTTTATTTAGTAAGTTTCAATATATTTTATTTTATTTACATACTACATGTACAAAGAATATAATTTGCCCAAAATATCGTCTTCCAAATATCCCATTTCAAAATGAAATGATGACAGTATAATACCGCAAATATCTAATGTTTTAGAAAAAAATTAGAAAAAGAATTCTAATTAGAAAAACTCGTATTATCTAAAAATTATTGCATCAGTGTAACAATCGTGATGACCTCTGATTGGCTGCACTTACGGCGTTCTTGGTGTATTAATGCATATTTTAACCTTTAGCGGGAGAGTGGAAGCCATTGCGATCGTTACACCAAATCAATTTTAGAGAATACCACCAACTTTCGTAATTATTTGATTATGATTGCTTCATGAAGGTGTAACGGAGGAACATTCGTAAATAGCTAAATACCATCGACAGCTAAAATCATACTCCAGAACCCTTCCTTTGGGCTTTGTCGTAGTCGGGTAAAAATTGGTACAGTATAATATCCGATCTTATATAAGTATATAAAAATCTCGTGTCACGATGTAGGTATGTTCGGGATAAACCCTGAAACTACTGAACCGATTTTGATCAAACTTCGTAACTATCTGTAATTTGGTCTAACTTAAAAGATAGGATAGTTTATTTGTTTTATTCTTATAGATAAGTTGGCGGTACGAAGTTCACCGGGTCAGCTAGTTAATTTATAAATATTAAACTTTCTTGTCGTGATAACGCCTATTTCTTGGGGTAAATTTATAGTGGGTATAGCATTTGATTTCAGTCGCCTACATTTGGTGTATTCGTTTGGCAAAAATGAGTCTTCTGTGAAATGTTTTGAGCAAATACGACTGTTATGCCGCGGTATCCTATTAGGTCTTTTTATCATTTCTATCCATTTCCTTTTTATTAGTTCATTTTTAAGGAAATCTACAACATAGAGATTAGAGAGTACATAATACTCGTATGTACGTACTAGTTAGTGCAATAATTATCAATAATCTATTTCACAGCACTAGTAACCTAAAAGCGTTTTGGCGAAATATCATTATTATTATTAAATAAGTATGTAATTGAGTACTTAAACATATTTATTTACTTTTTCTTACCTTTGCTTACCTATTTACTAGTAAAATCCTTAGTCTTAAACAAGAACCATTGCCAAAACTCACCGATGAAACCCGACAGATTCTGTATCATTTTATTTTCTTAAACTATTGGATTTACGTCCCTCAAAGGCACAATACATTTTTTGTGGACACTTGGCTTTGATTTTAGAGCTTTATGCACCTTAGAAATTTACTTTAAATAAAGAAATTCTTAAAAATCTTTTCTGTAACCTCGAATGTAAACAAACAAATACTAAGCAACAAAATTATGTGTACAGTTAACGACCCGTATTATTCGTACAAGAATAGGGTATTTTGAATTTGACAGTATTAAAAGATAAAAGATATAATTTGACAATCTGAACCTTGTGACCAGCCGAGCGATCGCGTAACTTCTGCATCAATCATTGTTACAGTATCAATTGTTGTAATTGGCTGAATTTATGGCATTCTTGCTGCGTCAATGGATTATGTCCAATAGTGGAAGAGTGTTAACCAATCAGAGGTGATTGCGATGTATCAATGATTGATGCAGAAGTTACGCGATCGCTCGGCAGTTGCTAATCGAATAGACACAAACAGCGATATTTTGTTTCACTCACACTTACGTGATGGTAATAAACAGAAATTGGATAAAATATAGTATTCTTAGTTTTTATTTTAGTCCTACCTCCTTAGACGGCAGTCGTAATTCCTTCCTCCATGGTTGTGGCTTTCTTCCGGTTGTCATTTTTAGAAGTGACATTACCCATAGAGATATATTACCTCTATGGACATTACCACAGAACCTACAAAACTTTAGAACGAAATGTCTTTTTTTTCTAGCGTCATAAAAAAAAATTCTAGCTGCTGTGAGCTTCATATTCGACGCTTAGAAAAATATTTTTTTTCACACGTGTACATAATTATTTTTTCTCAATAATATTGATGTATGGAAGTTCGCCGTTGCTCTTTGCACATTCAAAATAATGGGTAGGTACCTACAATGAGTTAAGAAATCAATACAATTAAAAATAATATTTTATGTTACGATCATAAAGAACAAAAAATCTAATGCGATTCGACTTCCGTCGTTTAAGTATAAAAACAACGATAAACAAAACCACTAATTGAGTCTAAACTAAACGCGTCTATAATAAAGGACGATAAAATTGTTACACATCCTTACAATTTACAATGCACTAATGCCTTAAACGGCTGCAACATTTCATCGGCCATAAAGTGTCCTTTAGGAGCCTTTTCTTTGGAAGGACTGTGACAGCGCCATTATGAAATTAGGATCGTTTTAGTAATGATAGGGCCGGGGACCGAGCGCGACCTCGCACCGCCGGGGGCGCTCATCGCGGCCGCCACAAAAAACTCCGGCCACTTCATTATAGTTGTATCCTTGCGTTGTTAGAAGTCCGTTGCGGATCGCTGACTCGGCATTCCTGTGAGCTGACTGCAGGCAACTAACGTTAGGTCCACATTGTGCGAATTAAACCTCTCTTCATCATCACGAGGCTCGATTAACGGCGGCGCGAAGGGACAACGGAGCGCCGAAGGGCACCCGCCATCTCGGAATACAGAAACACAAATCGCAGCTAAACAGACAATAGAGCCGGCAAAAAATGAAATCGAAAGCGAGCCCCGAGGGATTTGGAAACGAAATTCGCGGATCGCATTTTGCGAATACCCTCGCGTGTTACTGCATTATTATTTAAGTTAGGGTCTTTAAAAAATGGTTGTGATGGGCCGGTGGTGGTTTATTTGGAGGCGCGTGCGCAGCGCATAATTGGCGCGCCGGACGCGCAGGAGTGCGGGTTTTTGCGCGTTCACCATTCTATATTGGCTATAACGGATTTAGCTCGTTACTTGTCACCGTGCTATTACACCGCATCCGCGGAAGCGAGCTTTCGAATGCCTTTCAACTTATTCAAAAGCAGTCCAGTTAATGCGAATATCGAGTGCCGATCACCTATCTGCCACATTAGATCATATAAAGCCGGATATTTCAGTTCCCGATGATGTTTAATTATTCTGATGCTTTAATTTGAAGAACTCTAGCAACTCGGCTAGCAAAAGACATTAATTGAAGTTGTACCTAATCAAGATGTTTCAAAAATAAAGAACACTTTTGATAGCGATAAAAACCTTGATTATCAGCGAGAGTCGAATGCATACGTGCAGGTAAGAAAAACCGGCCAAGTGCGAGTCGGACTCGCGCACCGAGGGTTCCGTACAAACCTGTAGTAAGTTTTAAATTATTAAAAAAAAACTACTTACTAGATCTCGTTCAAACCAATTTTCGGTGGAAGTTTGCATGGTAATGTACATCATATATTTTTTTTAGTTTTATCATTCTCTTATTTTGAAAGTTACGGGGGGGGGGGGGGGGGACCAACATTTTACCACTTTGGAAGTGTCTCTCGCGCAAACTATTCAGTTTAGAAAAAAATGATATTAGAAACCTCAATATCATTTTTGAAGACCTATCCATAGATACCCCACACGTATGGGTTTGATGAAAAAAAAAATTTTGAGTTTCAGTTCTAAGTATGGGGACCCCCAAAATTTATTGTTTTTTTTTCTATTTTTGTGTGAAAATCTTAATGCGGTTCACAGAATACATCTACTTACCAAGTTTCAACAGTATAGTTCTTATAGTTTCGGAAAAAGTGGCTGTGACATACGGACGGACAGACAGACAGACAGACAGACATGACGAATCTATAAGGGTTCCGTTTTTGCCAAATTTGGCTACGGAACCCTAAAAAGCGTGGATTTGATTCGCTCCAGCTATGCGTGGGACTGCAGTTACTTGTATCATTATGATGATTGTAAGTTTTGATGGAAAAGAGCAACCACCGAGTTTCTTGCTGGCTCTTCTCGGTAGGAATGGCATTCCGAACCAGCGGTAGATTCATATTATAACGATTCAAAAGCGCTTGTAAAAGCTTATTTGAATAAAAAAACCTTTGAATTTTGAATTTTGAATTTTTTATTGTGTGTATATTGTGTGTTTAAGTGTGTGCGTTGTGGCGGCGGCGCATGTGCCGTGTGAGCAACGCATGGTTGTCAGCCGGCGCGGCGCCTCGCCGCTCGCCGCGTTCAGCTCGGGCGACGACAGCGACGAACACAGCACCGTAGAGTTGGCCGCGCACACCTCCGGTATGGGCGTGCTGGCCACTGCTGGACATGGCAACATTTTTGTTTTTATAACTGGACCTACTTATGCAAAAAGGAACCAATCCACAAACATGCCAAAAATGAAATAAGTATACAGAAAGCTTTTAAAATGCACCTTCTATCGACCCTGGAATGATCAAAATGTTCTGACAATTTTGGTCACACAATGTCAAAATTGTCAGATCATTTTGATCTGTCCAGTGTCGATAGAAGGTGCATTTTAAAAGCTTTCTGTATACTTATCTCCTTTTTGGCATGTGTGTGTATTGGTTCCTTTTTGCATAAGTAGGTCTAACTGGAAAGTTGTGTACGTAAAATTTTTGACGTTTGAGACGCATCGTTTTGTTGATCTGACTAGTCCGTACGCCTGATCGTGATTCTCGTCCAGGTGACATAAAAAATTGGCCACCTCGTCACCAGCGAGCTCGGGGATTCGAGCAAAGCGGGAGCAAGGTGATCCTAAGGGCGCCTCCTGTAGAGCTCGGCGTAGGATGACGATCCTGTCCTCCTGTAGAGCGCGCGTTTGTTGGACCTGATTAGTCCCCTGAGAAGACCTAGCGCTTGATTAGTCCCCTGATAAGACCTAGCGCTAGGTGTCGGAGAGGCCTATCACACTCACCAGTGAGCGGCGAGTCGGCGATCGACTGCTTGACGGGGCGAGGGCACGCGCGGGCGGCGTGGGGCGCGGGGGCCGCGCCGGCCGCGCTCAGCAGCGTGTGGAGGCTGACCAGCGCTAGGTGTCGGAGAGGCCTATCACACTCACCAGTGAGCGGCGAGTCGGCGATGGACTGCTTGACGGGGCGAGGGCGCGCGCGGGCGGCGTGGGGCGCGGGGGGCGCGCCGGCCGCGCTCAGAAGCGTGTGGAGGCTGACCAGCGCTAGGTTATCCGGAACTCCCGTTTGCAGCGAGTTCGACGACCTTTCAAATATATTCTTTTTTCATATTTCGGCTTTCAAAGACAATCAAATTTAAAAGTAGATAAGATTTTATACACGAGGCTTTCTTACCCACAATCCTGCAGCCACTACTATGGTCGTGACACACCACTCTATAGGATTTATATAGAGGGCTTTCCGAGCACACTGCTTCAGGGCTTTATTGTACAGAGCTTTCTGGTGTTCCCTAAGTGCACTACCATTACAACCTGGGTATCTTTAAATCAAGAGTGAATAGGCATCTTCTAGGCAAGCGCATCCCATCTGGCTGCATAATCACTTCCCATCAGGTGCGATTGTGTTCAAGCGTAAGAATATAATGTTTTTTTTTTAAAAACCAACGTAGTAATAGTACCTGGAAGTGGACGGCAGGCTGTGCGGCGCGTCGAGCGCGTGTTGCGCGGCGCGCGCGCGCTCGTAGTCGCCGAAGCGGCACACCGCGCCTGCGCACGGCTCGTCGAACACGCCCGAGCCTGTGACCACCACATAATTTAAACAACTATTAACCCTTTAGACCTCCAGCTCGCTGGTTATAACATAAAATTTTGTAAAATTTTACGTAAATCTGACAAAAATATATTTATTTATGTTTTGTCGTTATACTATTTACACAATATTTCTAATTAAAAACAAAATAATTTGGTGGCGCGTAAAAAAATTGTTATAAAACCATATTAAACATTTACAGTGAACTTGCGTTCCCAAATGATTTCACATGCTATTTACCAATTACCTAAGTTAACACAAAATCTCAATAAACGCTTAATCACTCCGCCATCACACTCAGGGAATTTAATTTGTAGGCCGGCCTTAAAGCAAGCTATTTGAAAACTTGACTGCAGATAAACAAAATTAAAAAGTTTTGTAGAGGATATAAATGATAATGCAGAACCTTAAGCGTTATTTAACGGGGTCTTTTCCCTGTTGCTAGGAATTACGCCTCTTTTCCAATCAGTTTTAAATCATGAAGAAGTAATTTTTAGCATCGGAAAAAATATATATTGTAGATACATTCTATATCTAATGATTTCTATTCACAGAAATACGTAAAGCTATATTTTGATCGATCATAAAAAAATATGAAGAAATCGCGATTTTGACTATTTTTCCAATTTTATGCCTAAAGTTTTTAACTAAATTGTAAAAAAATTATATGAAAATAAAGCTTATTGCATTTATCAGTGATTTCTATTCATGGTTTTTTAAATAAAAATTCAAGCATAGTTCTAGCTTATTTCTAGACGTAAACGGTCACGCGCATGCTCTAGTGGTGGTACTTCAGTGGCCCACCGGACTCTATCGAGGTTGGACGTACGTCAGTTTTCGCAGGCCACGCTCTCCCGCGCTTTGATTCTCAATTTAATTTTGCAGAACAAGAATTAGGCTACATACGTACTATGCGGCTAGCCGCATAGTCCAGCTGACCGGAATCAAAAAGTACGAGAAAGTATAATCCGTGCGAATTAACATGGCACCTGGCTCGAATGAATGACGTTTAAAGTACTGAGTGCAAAAAAAAATTATATATTTTATTTTATTATTATTTGGATGTATGGATATTTTTTACTCTATCACACCACAAAACGGCTAAACAGATCTGGATGAAATTAGGCACAAAGATAGAGAAATAAAACAAAAAAGGAATGTTATACTGTATACATGTTCATGATCGCAGTCAAGGGCTAACTTGTAGTGGTTAAAAAAAACCTTTATAAACCATTAATTAATACTTCATTAGTATTAGATAATATTCATGAGTACCTACTTTTTGTAGGCTCCACAGGAATTACTTCTTTCTCGCATTCAAAAAAAGGGCTCAGCTTTAGTATAGTCGCCGCGGAGTTTAGACGTTCACATTTTTTTTTACAGAAAGACTCTGATGTGGTAAGCTTTGCACTAAAATATCTTATGTCGGTAACTAAACATTTTACGTCGGAAACTAATACTTTTCGAGAAATAATTTTTTGAAAATTCAGGACCAGAGCGGTTTCATACTTAAGTGTCAAAAGTTTAGGTTAGGTTAAGTTAGAACATGAATATTCACTTAGGTTCTTATGGGGTTAACATACCGAACTTAAGTAAAATAACATTGTGAAAGCAAACATGTATTAGTGTATTTTTCATGAGAACCTAACCTCAAAATTAAAAAAAATTAATATCTCGAAAACTTTTAGCTTCCGACAAGTTTGGCTTGGAGGGGGAGTAGACCCCCTTCCCCCCCTCACCCTCCCCGTCCCCCTTCCCCCCTTCCTCGTGGCGACTATACTAAAGCCCAGCAAAAAAAAGCCACCTTGAGTATAAGGGCTCATTCTTTACTATGTATAACTTTTCCCACCATCTTTGTTGGAAAAAACCACAACACTGAAGAAATAGTAGATTGTATTATAAGGGAGCAATATAATATTTTTACGGCGAGGGCGCTTTTTTGAATCCAGAACGAAGTGAGGGATTCTAGAGTAGAATCCCGAGCGTAGCGAGGGATTCTTTAGTAGAATCCTGAACGTAGCGAGGGATTTAAAGTACGTCGCCCGAGCCAAAAATATATTTGCGCCCGAATGATACACTCTACTTTTCATCACCCTGTATGAGAAAATTTGGTTCCCGCGGGAACTCTTTAATTTCCCGGGATAAAAAGCATATGTGCTATTTCCAGACTATAATCTTTTTTTTTTTTTTTTTAAATCTATATCTGTGCCAAATTTTATCCAGATCCGTTCAGCCGTTCGGGCGTAATTGAGTAACACACATCCATACCACCATACATCCACACATCCATCCAAACTTTCGCCTTTATAATAATATTTATTTAATTATATATATATATATATCCATATAGCCCTTCCGTTAGTTAAAATTCAGAAATTATAAATTCCTATATTGACCCTGCCGGGGATCGAACCCTGGACCTCCGCACGTTAAGACAGCAGCGCTCAACACTGCGCCACGGAGGTCGTCAATTTGCGTTGGCGCTGAACACTAAGATGTTCCAAATTCAATAAGTGCGCGGCAAAGATAATTGCGGCGCACTTACGAGTATAAAGAGGATTAAAAACTCATTACTGCCCGCTAAAAGTTTCTTATAGAAAACACCACCTTTGGGCGCACATAAAGGCGAACCAAGTCGTCCTTTTCGAATACATGGGATGAAAACGTCCAAACGTAACTATTATAGCAAACCCCATATAATAACAAATAACAGCAAACAAATTACTCCGAAATTCAAACGGAAGCATACGCGCAACGGTAACAGTAATGCTAACGCTACTAGTGGCTACTGGCGAGAGCGGGGCACCGCGCGGGGAAGCGGGAGGAGGGTTGTTTGTCGAGCCAGGTGCCATGTTAATGCGCACGGGTAGTAGTTTTTATACGCACTGCGATGCAGCTGCCGGCCGACCGCTCCGGTCGTTCTGACTTCTGAGCGCTGCGGCCGGACTGACGGTCAGCCGCACGGTTGCTACACATACTACGCGGATGGTGCTAGTTTGCGGTTCCCCGCCATTGACGGTTTACGTGTTCACCGACGCTCGCGCATTTTATGGATAATTAACTATGGATTTCGATACAGAAAAGTTTATAATAATTGAGATAAGAAATAGGCCAGCAATCTGGAATACAAAATCCGCAGAATATTCGGATAGATACTTGCGTTCTAAAGTTCAAAAAATCTTGGAAATGCATCCATCCATCCCCCTGCTATCCTCCGATAGTAGCTACTAGAGATTCTGAATCAAACTGACAGGACGGCTCAACCTAAAATCAACAAATGCATTTCATCGTCCGCACTCCGTTTCTTGGTATACACACCTATGCTGTATCATATTTGAGTACCGCGCGAAGGTCGCACGGCACTCGGTGCATTTTGTGTGTCTGCGCCCCGTGTGGATGTTTATGTGCTCGGCCAGCTTTTGTTTCGTTTTGAATCTGCTGCCGCACACCTCGCATCTATTAATGGCATAAATAAATATTAATAAATAAATAAAATCTTTATTTGGGATTTAAGATACACAGAAAACAAACTCAATTAAAAGATACAGAAAGAACTTATGACTAAACGCTATTACTATAAACTTCTATACTAAACCCTAATCTGTGTAAAATAAAATCCCAAACAGGGGATCGATTCAGCGTTATGCTCAGCGCTGATTTACGGGGTTATGGCATAAAATATATGGTAACAAACAGTAAGAACCCAATAAGCACAAGTAGCATTATAAGATATCACTTTTGGTACAACTCGGAACTTTAGTAATTAATAAACAGTTAGAATGGTTCAACCGAGAACTTAGAGCTGCGCATTACACTATGGCCTTTATAAGAGCATCATAAGAGTAGGAAAGGATACCATTGTTACGGGATCAGAGTTACAGCAGATGTCAAAAATGCTTTATTACAGCCCTTATCGCATTGGTTCCATATGAGCATTTTAGTGGCAGTAAAATATGATAATTGCTGTATAAAGGCGTAGAATTATACCACTGAAATGCTAGCATATTAAAAGATTCACTGTGAACTACTGTACAGCCAACAGTTTTAGAGTGGTGTACACTTAGAGCGATTTAACGCAAAAAGTTCCACATTGGTTCACCCCAACTCTGTTATTATCCTCTTTTTCAAAGCTGCACAATGGTGTTTTATTAGCACACGTGAACACCAAAGGTATTTCGAGATCCTCATCTAACTCCGAAATAAAGCATTTGGCTGTTAAACTGGATACAGAAATACCATTATTACGTTTTAGTCTGCATAATAGAATTGATGACATATATTATAACGCGCGAGGCTGTAATTAGGTTCACATTAATCAGTTGTAATTCTTCAACAGCCATATTAATTTTGGTTAACCGAGTTTGCAGGTTGGATCACGCTGCTATAGGTACTATAGGTACTCAAGGAAACAACCAAACCACGTTTTTTTTTCAGACAGCATTTTATTTTTAGTGTTTGATGTTTTGCAAAGGATCCCTAAAACTACAAAATAAATATTGAAAAGTAACACGTTAAAGCAGTTCACATAAATGGCTTTAGTGTTGATGGGAACCATAATAAAACTAATAAAAGCCGAGAGGCTGCATATTGGCTCACTTGAACTCTCATTTAACTCCACAAACATTAAAGAGGAACTGGGGTATACTCTTGTACAGCCATGGTAATTAATTCAGGATTAAAAGGGTTCACACAGGTTTCTTATGAATGCGCAATTTTGTTATAACCTTAATCGATATCATATAATAATATTTTGTTGTTGTTTTATGTTTTACTAATGATTTTTGCTTTTAATTACGCGTTAAATATACACTTATTTTATCCATATCCATACTAATATTATAAATGCGAAAGTGTCTGTCTGTCCGTCTGTCTGTCTGTCTGTCTGTCTGTCTGCTACGCTTTCCCGGCCCATCTTTTTAACCGATTTTGCTGAAATTTGGTATAGAGGTAGGTGATATCCCGGGGAAGGACATAGGCTACTTTTTATCCCGGAAAATTAAAGAGTTCCCGCGGGAATAAAAAAATCTTAATCCACGCGGACGGAGTCGCGGGAATCATTTAGTAATAAATAAAATGGATATAGTTACCCCGGTATCGCTGCTGGACTCGGAGGCGGGT
Source organism: Erebia ligea (assembly GCA_917051295.2). NCBI lineage: Eukaryota > Metazoa > Arthropoda > Insecta > Lepidoptera > Nymphalidae > Erebia > Erebia ligea. Next base: position 16,978,120 of record OU785223.1, read on the forward strand.
TGCGCGGGGTGCGGGGGGTGCGCGGGGTGCGGGTCGGCGCTGGCGGGCGCCGCATGGTTGTCAGCCGGCGCGGCGCCTCGCCGCTCGCCGCGTTCAGCTCGGGCGACGACAGCGACGAACACAGCACCGTAGAGTTGGCCGCGCACACCTCCGGTATGGGCGTGCTGGCCACCGCTGGACATAGCAACATTTTTGTTTTTATAACTGGACCTACTTATGCAAAAAGGAACCAATCCACAAACATGCCAAAAATGAAATAAGTATACAGAAAGCTTTTAAAATGCACCTTCTATCGACCCTGGAATGATCAAAATGTTCTGACAATTTTGGTCACACAATGTCAAAATTGTCAGATCATTTTGATCTGTCCAGTGTCGATAGAAGGTGCATTTTAAAAGCTTTCTGTATACTTATCTCCTTTTTGGCATGTGTGTGTATTGGTTCCTTTTTGCATAAGTAGGTCTAACTGGAAAGTTGTGTACGTAAAATTTTTGACGTTTGAGACGCATCGTTTTGTTGATCTGACTAGTCCGTACGCCTGATCGTGATTCTCGTCCAGGTGACATAAAAAATTGGCCACCTCGTCACCAGCGAGCTCGGGGATTCGAGCAAAGCGGGAGCAAGGTGATCCTAAGGGCGCCTCCTGTAGAGCTCGGCGTAGGATGACGTTGTTAGAGCGCGCGTTTGTTGGACCTGATTAGTCCCCTGAGAAGACCTAGCGCTTGATTAGTCCCCTGATAAGACCTAGCGCTAGGTGTCGGAGAGGCCTATCACACTCACCAGTGAGCGGCGAGTCGGCGATGGACTGCTTGACGGGGCGAGGGCACGCGCGGGCGGCGTGGGGCGCGCCGGCCGCGCTCAGCAGCGTGTGGAGGCTGACCAGCGCTAGGTGTCGGAGAGGCCTATCACACTCACCAGTGAGCGGCGAGTCGGCGATGGACTGCTTGACGGGGCGAGGGCGCGCGCGGGCGGCGTGGGGCGCGGGGGGCGCGCCGGCCGCGCTCAGAAGCGTGTGGAGGCTGACCAGCGCTAGGTTATCCGGAACTCCCGTTTGCAGCGAGTTCGACGACCTTTCAAATATATTCTTTTTTCATATTTCGGCTTTCAAAGACAATCAAATTTAAAAGTAGATAAGATTTTATACACGAGGCTTTCTTACCCACAATCCTGCAGCCACTACTATGGTCGTGACACACCACTCTATAGGATTTATATAGAGGGCTTTCCGAGCACACTGCTTCAGGGCTTTATTGTACAGAGCTTTCTGGTGTTCCCTAAGTGCACTACCATTACAACCTGGGTATCTTTAAATCAAGAGTGAATAGGCATCTTCTAGGCAAGCGCATCCCATCTGGCTGCATAATCACTTCCCATCAGGTGCGATTGTGTTCAAGCGTAAGAATATAATGTTTTTTTTTTAAAAACCAACGTAGTAATAGTACCTGGAAGTGGACGGCAGGCTGTGCGGCGCGTCGAGCGCGTGTTGCGCGGCGCGCGCGCGCTCGTAGTCGCCGAAGCGGCACACCGCGCCTGCGCACGGCTCGTCGAACACGCCCGAGCCTGTGACCACCACATAATTTAAACAACTATTAACCCTTTAGACCTCCAGCTCGCTGGTTATAACATAAAATTTTGTAAAATTTTACGTAAATCTGACAAAAATATATTTATTTATGTTTTGTCGTTATACTATTTACACAATATTTCTAATTAAAAACAAAATAATTTGGTGGCGCGTAAAAAAATTGTTATAAAACCATATTAAACATTTACAGTGAACTTGCGTTCCCAAATGATTTCACATGCTATTTACCAATTACCTAAGTTAACACAAAATCTCAATAAACGCTTAATCACTCCGCCATCACACTCAGGGAATTTAATTTGTAGGCCGGCCTTAAAGCAAGCTATTTGAAAACTTGACTGCAGATAAACAAAATTAAAAAGTTTTGTAGAGGATATAAATGATAATGCAGAACCTTAAGCGTTATTTAACGGGGTCTTTTCCCTGTTGCTAGGAATTACGCCTCTTTTCCAATCAGTTTTAAATCATGAAGAAGTAATTTTTAGCATCGGAAAAAATATATATTGTAGATACATTCTATATCTAATGATTTCTATTCACAGAAATACGTAAAGCTATATTTTGATCGATCATAAAAAAATATGAAGAAATCGCGATTTTGACTATTTTTCCAATTTTATGCCTAAAGTTTTTAACTAAATTGTAAAAAAATTATATGAAAATAAAGCTTATTGCATTTATCAGTGATTTCTATTCATGGTTTTTTAAATAAAAATTCAAGCATAGTTCTAGCTTATTTCTAGACGTAAACGGTCACGCGCATGCTCTAGTGGTGGTACTTCAGTGGCCCACCGGACTCTATCGAGGTTGGACGTACGTCAGTTTTCGCAGGCCACGCTCTCCCGCGCTTTGATTCTCAATTTAATTTTGCAGAACAAGAATTAGGCTACATACGTACTATGCGGCTAGCCGCATAGTCCAGCTGACCGGAATCAAAAAGTACGAGAAAGTATAATCCGTGCGAATTAACATGGCACCTGGCTCGAATGAATGACGTTTAAAGTACTGAGTGCAAAAAAAAATTATATATTTTATTTTATTATTATTTCGATGTATGGATATTTTTTACTCTATCACACCACAAAACGGCTAAACAGATCTGGATGAAATTAGGCACAAAGATAGAGAAATAAAACAAAAAAGGAATGTTATACTGTATACATGTTCATGATCGCAGTCAAGGGCTAACTTGTAGTGGTTAAAAAAAACCTTTATAAACCATTAATTAATACTTCATTAGTATTAGATAATATTCATGAGTACCTACTTTTTGTAGGCTCCACAGGAATTACTTCTTTCTCGCATTCAAAAAAAGGGCTCAGCTTTAGTATAGTCGCCGCGGAGTTTAGACGTTCACATTTTTTTTTACAGAAAGACTCTGATGTGGTAAGCTTTGCACTAAAATATCTTATGTCGGTAACTAAACATTTTACGTCGGAAACTAATACTTTTCGAGAAATAATTTTTTGAAAATTCAGGACCAGAGCGGTTTCATACTTAAGTGTCAAAAGTTTAGGTTAGGTTAAGTTAGAACATGAATATTCACTTAGGTTCTTATGGGGTTAACATACCGAACTTAAGTAAAATAACATTGTGAAAGCAAACATGTATTAGTGTATTTTTCATGAGAACCTAACCTCAAAATTAAAAAAAATTAATATCTCGAAAACTTTTAGCTTCCGACAAGTTTGGCTTGGAGGGGGAGTAGACCCCCTTCCCCCCCTCACCCTCCCCGTCCCCCTTCCCCCCTTCCTCGTGGCGACTATACTAAAGCCCAGCAAAAAAAAGCCACCTTGAGTATAAGGGCTCATTCTTTACTATGTATAACTTTTCCCACCATCTTTGTTGGAAAAAACCACAACACTGAAGAAATAGTAGATTGTATTATAAGGGAGCAATATAATATTTTTACGGCGAGGGCGCTTTTTTGAATCCAGAACGAAGTGAGGGATTCTAGAGTAGAATCCCGAGCGTAGCGAGGGATTCTTTAGTAGAATCCTGAACGTAGCGAGGGATTTAAAGTACGTCGCCCGAGCCAAAAATATATTTGCGCCCGAATGATACACTCTACTTTTCATCACCCTGTATGAGAAAATTTGGTTCCCGCGGGAACTCTTTAATTTCCCGGGATAAAAAGCATATGTGCTATTTCCAGACTATAATCTTTTTTTTTTTTTTTTTAAATCTATATCTGTGCCAAATTTTATCCAGATCCGTTCAGCCGTTCGGGCGTAATTGAGTAACACACATCCATACCACCATACATCCACACATCCATCCAAACTTTCGCCTTTATAATAATATTTATTTAATTATATATATATATATATCCATATAGCCCTTCCGTTAGTTAAAATTCAGAAATTATAAATTCCTATATTGACCCTGCCGGGGATCGAACCCTGGACCTCCGCACGTTAAGACAGCAGCGCTCAACACTGCGCCACGGAGGTCGTCAATTTGCGTTGGCGCTGAACACTAAGATGTTCCAAATTCAATAAGTGCGCGGCAAAGATAATTGCGGCGCACTTACGAGTATAAAGAGGATTAAAAACTCATTACTGCCCGCTAAAAGTTTCTTATAGAAAACACCACCTTTGGGCGCACATAAAGGCGAACCAAGTCGTCCTTTTCGAATACATGGGATGAAAACGTCCAAACGTAACTATTATAGCAAACCCCATATAATAACAAATAACAGCAAACAAATTACTCCGAAATTCAAACGGAAGCATACGCGCAACGGTAACAGTAATGCTAACGCTACTAGTGGCTACTGGCGAGAGCGGGGCACCGCGCGGGGAAGCGGGAGGAGGGTTGTTTGTCGAGCCAGGTGCCATGTTAATGCGCACGGGTAGTAGTTTTTATACGCACTGCGATGCAGCTGCCGGCCGACCGCTCCGGTCGTTCTGACTTCTGAGCGCTGCGGCCGGACTGACGGTCAGCCGCACGGTTGCTACACATACTACGCGGATGGTGCTAGTTTGCGGTTCCCCGCCATTGACGGTTTACGTGTTCACCGACGCTCGCGCATTTTATGGATAATTAACTATGGATTTCGATACAGAAAAGTTTATAATAATTGAGATAAGAAATAGGCCAGCAATCTGGAATACAAAATCCGCAGAATATTCGGATAGATACTTGCGTTCTAAAGTTCAAAAAATCTTGGAAATGCATCCATCCATCCCCCTGCTATCCTCCGATAGTAGCTACTAGAGATTCTGAATCAAACTGACAGGACGGCTCAACCTAAAATCAACAAATGCATTTCATCGTCCGCACTCCGTTTCTTGGTATACACACCTATGCTGTATCATATTTGAGTACCGCGCGAAGGTCGCACGGCACTCGGTGCATTTTGTGTGTCTGCGCCCCGTGTGGATGTTTATGTGCTCGGCCAGCTTTTGTTTCGTTTTGAATCTGCTGCCGCACACCTCGCATCTATTAATGGCATAAATAAATATTAATAAATAAATAAAATCTTTATTTGGGATTTAAGATACACAGAAAACAAACTCAATTAAAAGATACAGAAAGAACTTATGACTAAACGCTATTACTATAAACTTCTATACTAAACCCTAATCTGTGTAAAATAAAATCCCAAACAGGGGATCGATTCAGCGTTATGCTCAGCGCTGATTTACGGGGTTATGGCATAAAATATATGGTAACAAACAGTAAGAACCCAATAAGCACAAGTAGCATTATAAGATATCACTTTTGGTACAACTCGGAACTTTAGTAATTAATAAACAGTTAGAATGGTTCAACCGAGAACTTAGAGCTGCGCATTACACTATGGCCTTTATAAGAGCATCATAAGAGTAGGAAAGGATACCATTGTTACGGGATCAGAGTTACAGCAGATGTCAAAAATGCTTTATTACAGCCCTTATCGCATTGGTTCCATATGAGCATTTTAGTGGCAGTAAAATATGATAATTGCTGTATAAAGGCGTAGAATTATACCACTGAAATGCTAGCATATTAAAAGATTCACTGTGAACTACTGTACAGCCAACAGTTTTAGAGTGGTGTACACTTAGAGCGATTTAACGCAAAAAGTTCCACATTGGTTCACCCCAACTCTGTTATTATCCTCTTTTTCAAAGCTGCACAATGGTGTTTTATTAGCACACGTGAACACCAAAGGTATTTCGAGATCCTCATCTAACTCCGAAATAAAGCATTTGGCTGTTAAACTGGATACAGAAATACCATTATTACGTTTTAGTCTGCATAATAGAATTGATGACATATATTATAACGCGCGAGGCTGTAATTAGGTTCACATTAATCAGTTGTAATTCTTCAACAGCCATATTAATTTTGGTTAACCGAGTTTGCAGGTTGGATCACGCTGCTATAGGTACTATAGGTACTCAAGGAAACAACCAAACCACGTTTTTTTTTCAGACAGCATTTTATTTTTAGTGTTTGATGTTTTGCAAAGGATCCCTAAAACTACAAAATAAATATTGAAAAGTAACACGTTAAAGCAGTTCACATAAATGGCTTTAGTGTTGATGGGAACCATAATAAAACTAATAAAAGCCGAGAGGCTGCATATTGGCTCACTTGAACTCTCATTTAACTCCACAAACATTAAAGAGGAACTGGGGTATACTCTTGTACAGCCATGGTAATTAATTCAGGATTAAAAGGGTTCACACAGGTTTCTTATGAATGCGCAATTTTGTTATAACCTTAATCGATATCATATAATAATATTTTGTTGTTGTTTTATGTTTTACTAATGATTTTTGCTTTTAATTACGCGTTAAATATACACTTATTTTATCCATATCCATACTAATATTATAAATGCGAAAGTGTCTGTCTGTCCGTCTGTCTGTCTGTCTGTCTGTCTGTCTGCTACGCTTTCCCGGCCCATCTTTTTAACCGATTTTGCTGAAATTTGGTATAGAGGTAGGTGATATCCCGGGGAAGGACATAGGCTACTTTTTATCCCGGAAAATTAAAGAGTTCCCGCGGGAATAAAAAAATCTTAATCCACGCGGACGGAGTCGCGGGAATCATTTAGTAATAAATAAAATGGATATAGTTACCCCGGTATCGCTGCTGGACTCGGAGGCGGGTTGCGCGGGGTGCGGGGGGTGCGCGGGGTGCGGGTCGGCGCTGGCGGGCGCCGCATGGTTGTCAGCCGGCGCGGCGCCTCGCCGCTCGCCGCGTTCAGCTCGGGCGACGACAGCGACGAACACAGCACCGTAGAGTTGGCCGCGCACACCTCCGGTATGGGCGTGCTGGCCACCGCTGGACATAGCAACATTTTTGTTTTTATAACTGGACCTACTTATGCAAAAAGGAACCAATCCACAAACATGCCAAAAATGAAATAAGTATACAGAAAGCTTTTAAAATGCACCTTCTATCGACCCTGGAATGATCAAAATGTTCTGACAATTTTGGTCACACAATGTCAAAATTGTCAGATCATTTTGATCTGTCCAGTGTCGATAGAAGGTGCATTTTAAAAGCTTTCTGTATACTTATCTCCTTTTTGGCATGTGTGTGTATTGGTTCCTTTTTGCATAAGTAGGTCTAACTGGAAAGTTGTGTACGTAAAATTTTTGACGTTTGAGACGCATCGTTTTGTTGATCTGACTAGTCCGTACGCCTGATCGTGATTCTCGTCCAGGTGACATAAAAAATTGGCCACCTCGTCACCAGCGAGCTCGGGGATTCGAGCAAAGCGGGAGCAAGGTGATCCTAAGGGCGCCTCCTGTAGAGCTCGGCGTAGGATGACGTTGTTAGAGCGCGCGTTTGTTGGACCTGATTAGTCCCCTGAGAAGACCTAGCGCTTGATTAGTCCCCTGATAAGACCTAGCGCTAGGTGTCGGAGAGGCCTATCACACTCACCAGTGAGCGGCGAGTCGGCGATGGACTGCTTGACGGGGCGAGGGCACGCGCGGGCGGCGTGGGGCGCGCCGGCCGCGCTCAGCAGCGTGTGGAGGCTGACCAGCGCTAGGTGTCGGAGAGGCCTATCACACTCACCAGTGAGCGGCGAGTCGGCGATGGACTGCTTGACGGGGCGAGGGCGCGCGCGGGCGGCGTGGGGCGCGGGGGGCGCGCCGGCCGCGCTCAGAAGCGTGTGGAGGCTGACCAGCGCTAGGTTATCCGGAACTCCCGTTTGCAGCGAGTTCGACGACCTTTCAAATATATTCTTTTTTCATATTTCGGCTTTCAAAGACAATCAAATTTAAAAGTAGATAAGATTTTATACACGAGGCTTTCTTACCCACAATCCGGCAGCCACTACTATGGTCGTGACACACCACTCTATAGGATTTATATAGAGGGCTTTCCGAGCACACTGCTTCAGGGCTTTATTGTACAGAGCTTTCTGGTGTTCCCTAAGTGCACTACCATTACAACCTGGGTATCTTTAAATCAAGAGTGAATAGGCATCTTCTAGGCAAGCGCATCCCATCTGGCTGCATAATCACTTCCCATCAGGTGCGATTGTGTTCAAGCGTAAGAATATAATGATTTTTTTTTAAAAACCAACGTAGTAATAGTACCTGGAAGTGGACGGCAGGCTGTGCGGCGCGTCGAGCGCGTGTTGCGCGGCGCGCGCGCGCTCGTAGTCGCCGAAGCGGCACACCGCGCCTGCGCACGGCTCGTCGAACACGCCCGAGCCTGTGACCACCACATAATTTAAACAACTATTAACCCTTTAGACCTCCAGCTCGCTGGTTATAACATAAAATTTTGTAAAATTTTACGTAAATCTGACAAAAATATATTTATTTATGTTTTGTCGTTATACTATTTACACAATATTTCTAATTAAAAACAAAATAATTTGGTGGCGCGTAAAAAAATTGTTATAAAACCATATTAAACATTTACAGTGAACTTGCGTTCCCAAATGATTTCACATGCTATTTACCAATTACCTAAGTTAACACAAAATCTCAATAAACGCTTAATCACTCCGCCATCACACTCAGGGAATTTAATTTGTAGGCCGGCCTTAAAGCTAGCTATTTGAAAACTTGACTGCAGATAAACAAAATTAAAAAGTTTTGTAGAGGATATAAATGATAATGCAGAACCTTAAGATTCTAGTGCTTAGTCGTTATAACAGGACACTCGTATTCTGTTAAGCAGCCGATAAACAGCCTGGTGACGTATAATAATTCCAATATAATGCTACTATAATGCTTTTAACAAGAAATGTGAACTAAATTAGAACCATAGGCTGAATAACTTGTGCCCAAACAAGCGTTTGTTTGTTTTAAATATCAGAACTAGCTGATGCCCGCGACTTCGTCCGCGTGGATCGAGGTTTTTCGTTTCCCGCGGGAACTCCTTAATTTTCCGGGATAAAAAGTAGCCTATGTGTTATTCCATATCTGTTATCTATAATCTATCTCTGTGCCAAGTTTCATCCAGATCCGTTCAGCCGTTGGGGCGTGATTGAGTAACAAACATCCATCCATACATCCATCCAAACTTTCGCATTTATAATATTTATTTGATTGACAGCGCTGTCAACACCATTATAAAACTGTCTTATTCAGCTCTTAGTTTCCGTGTATACCAAAAGTGATATCTTATAACGCTACTTGTGCTTATTGGGGAAGAGATTGTTTAAAATTTGAAAAATAAAAAATTGGCAATGGTGTCAGTGGTGGCAGATTCAAGAATTGCTAGAAAACAATTATTCTCTACTTGACACAAGCATTGGTGGATTATGGAAAGCCAGGACAAGGTCGACAAATGATAATATTATGATCTATTGTCAACGTCATACTCTTTGTAATTATTGTTAAAGTGAATAATAATAAATAAAATAAAAAAGGAATTGGTACACATAGCCACTCACAAAAAGCGTCTATTATGCGTCCTTCGATGTTGCGCCAGTTGCGCACGCTCGAAGAAGTGCCCACACTCCGGACACAGCATATTTTCTGCTCCTCTGCTCGATGATGCTTCCTGCATTTCTTACTCTTCTTTATATTGAAAAATGAGGTCTGGAAATTGAAAAAAATATTGATAATAAATATAAGCAAATGTGAAAGTGTTTCTGTGTGTTATTCATCTCAGAAAGAGTGCAGAATATATTAATGAACGCGTTTTACCTACCAATAAAACTCTAAAAATAATTTACTTATCTTATAATCAAAACTGTAAAGATGTTTTGACAGATGTTGTACAGGAATCCTGTCAAAATTTCAAATTTATTTTAAATCAGCTTTTTTTCTGTCCTCTGTGCATAGTATAAAAGAGGTTAGTTCTCAGATTCTTAATTCTAATTCAGTTTCATTGACCTATGCCACAGAGGCCCTAGAGAGTTGGAAGGTCAGGTGTCCCAATGACGACATCCCGAAGGAATGTTTCACACAAAAACTTTGGGATGTGCCGTTGGTTCGGCTGACACATACAAATTTGGTTCAAAATCTTACAAGTGAAAGAGATCGAGCAAGGCTTCTAGCCTTATCTGAAAAAGAATCCGGGTATTGGCTTCATGCCTTGCCATCCAAAAATCTAGGCACGCTTTTAGATAACGAAAGTTTTCGTGTGGCTCTAGGTCTCAGATTGGGAACACCCCTGTGCTATGAGCACAGATGTCCGTGTGGAAAAGAGGTCGATAAATTTGGAATTCTCGGACTCTCTTGCCAAAGGAGCGCTGGTAGGCTTTTTCGGCATGGCTCTCTCAATGATACGATCAAAAGGGCTCTTGCCACCATAGATATTCCTGCGCTCATTGAGCCGGCAGGGATTAGTCGGGGTGATGGCAAGAGACCTGATGGATTGACGCTGGTTCCCTGGGAACGGGGACAGGCGCTAAGGTGGGACGCAACATGCGTAGACACATTGGCCCCGTGTCATATCAGGGAGACAGCATCAAGGCCGGGATCTGCAGCAGAAAAGGCTGAAACCGGCAAACTGCGGAAGTATGCCTCTCTCATAGAGAGTTACATATTTGTTCCGTTTGCCGTGGAGACCCTGGGGCCGTGGAGTCCTATGCCCGCCGTCCACTGCGAACGGAACGGGCTCCGTACGGACTCCGTTTAGCTCGCAACGGTTAATTTCATAGAAGTGCTTCCACTGCAAAAGAGTGAGCGGAACGGAGTGAAAGAGTTAAAAGAGTTACAAAAGTGGTCGTAGAGTCGAGCGGATTCCCAACGGGAGTTGAAAGGAGTCCTTTGTGTCATGGCATCGAGAACTAGTTTTGAACGGACCCCGCCCGCACTCCCGCCCCTCCCAACCGTCCCTGCCCCTATATTATCAGCTATAGTTTGGGGGTCCAGGCAGTGCTGGATTTACACATTTGCCGCCCCAAAGCTATAAAATTTTTGCCGCTCCTACTGACTTCTAAAATTAGATACACTGTTCACAATAAAGTTAATTCCTTTTATTGGGAATAATCTAGTTTCGCTCGTCGCTAGTAGCTCGAGCATTGGTCATGTCATAGTCCAGCCATTACGTCGGAAAAAACGGGTTAGAAATGCATGTGAACCGAGAAAGCTGAATTTTGGATATTACATGGGGGAGGCCTAGAAAAGCTTAACTTCAAATAATTGTCGACCAAGATTTCCTATGTGCATTTTCCGCCATCTTGAAAAAAGGGTTAAATTCAGTTTTTTCACAATAACTAGGTTTTCCGTTGAGATACGAACATTTTGATGCAATACTTTTTTGTTGCTTTTTTTTAAGATCTATAATTAAGGTTATCTACATTTTAATGAGATAATCGAAAAGCCATAAAATTTAGGTAGTAAAATTAGTTTTTTGCTATTTTTTTTTTTCTCGTAAAAGATATCGAAAATATCTCTATTATTAAACTTGTAGAGCGTATTCAGACCTACAATTACGTATTTTTATTTTTTATTTTTGACAAAAATTATGACCTCTAGCGCGCCGCAAAGTTGGTAGATAAGTCTGTGCCCAGTTTCGGTTTAGCCGCACGCACGGTTGTATCCACGTCAAAACGAATGAAAGGTTGTTCAGGAAATTATTGCGCTACAATTTAATCCTTACTTTTTATGTAATAAGATATTATAAACGCGAAAGTTTGTATATATGGATGTTTATTACTCTTTCACGCCAGAACGGCTGAACGGATCTGGATGAAATTTGGCACAGAGATAGATTATAGTTTGGAATAACACAAAGGCTACTATTTATCCCGGAAAATTAAAGAGTTCCCGCGGGGACCAAAAAACCTCAAAAGGATGTTTGTCACTCAATCACGCCAGAACGTCTGAACTGATCTGGATGAAATTTGGCACAGAGATAGATTATAGTCTGAAATAACACATAGGCTACTTTTTATCCCGGAAAATTAATGAGTTCCCGCGGGAACCAAAAAACTTCAATACACACGGACAAAGTCGCGGGCATCAGCTAGCTATAATTTGGCTGGTTTATTTGGCTTGGCTATTGTGAAAAAACCGGCCAAGTGCGAGTCGGACTCGCGCACCGAGGGTTCCGTACAAACCTCTAGTAAGTTTTAAATTATTAAAAAAAAAACTACTTACTAGATCTCGTTCAAACCAATTTTCGGTGGAAGTTTGCATGATAATGTACATCATATATTTTTTTTAGTTTTATCATTCTCTTATTTTAGAAGTTACAGGGGGGGGGACACACATTTTACCACTTTGGAAGTGTCTCTCGCGCAAACTATTCAGTTAAAAAAAAAATGACATTAGAAACCTCAATATCATTTTTGAAGACCTATCCATAGATACCCCACACGTATGGGTTTGATGAAAAAAATTTTTTGAGTTTCAGTTCTAAGTATGGGGACCCCCAAAATTTATTGTTTTTTTTTCTAGTTTTGTGTGAAAATCTTAATGCGGTTCACAGAATACATCTACTTACCAAGTTTCAACAGTATAGTTCTTATAGTTTCGGAAAAAAGTGGCTGTGACATACGGACGGACACGCAGACACACAGACAGACAGACAGACAGACATGATGAATCTATAAGGGTTCCGTTTTTGCCAAATTTGGCTACGGAACCCTAAAAACTGAATTTAACCCTTTTTTTAAGAAAATGCACATAAGAAATCTTGGTCGACAATTTGAAGTTAAGCTTTTCTAGGCCTTCCCACGTAATATCCAAAATTCAGCTTTCTCGGTTCACATGCATTTCCAAATGTATATGTTACGCTCAAAGATCGAAAACGCTCATTGAGCGGAAAAATAGCTCACAACGCGATGTGGTCACAGTAAAACATCCACATAGCGAAATTCGTGTTATGGCTCTAATGAAAACGCGCACGACGCGTTGTGGCAATCAAAGAAAGACCAAATAGCGAAATTCGTGTCGTGGCTTACATGCTATTCGATCTCAACGCGTTGCGGCAACGGCCACAACGCGTTGAGATCGAATAGCATGTAAGCCACGACACGAATTTCGCTATTTGGTCTTTCTTTGATTGCCACAACGCGTCGTGCGCGTTTTCATTAGAGCCATAACACGAATTTCGCTATGTGGATGTTTTACTGTGACCACATCGCGTTGTGAGCTATTTTTCCGCTCAATGAGCGTTTTCGATCTTTGAGCGTAACACGTGCCGCAACGCGTTGAGATCGAATAGCATGTAAGCCACGACACGAATTTCGCTATTTGGTCTTTCTTTGATTGCCACAACGCGTCGTGCGCGTTTTCATTAGAGCCATAACACGAATTTCGCTATGTGGATGTTTTACTGTGACCACATCGCGTTGTGAGCTATTTTTCCGCTCAATGAGCGTTTTCGATCTTTGAGCGTAACATATATAATGACTGGACTATTAAGACTATTATTTAAAATAAGGAATAATATTTTCTAAGTAAGTAGCATAGATTTAAAATGGTTTCGCCGTAAATCTATGGTAAGTAGGTATAATGTTTAGTAATTTTTCATACAGTTTACATTTTTTTTTTGTACTTTACAGTAAAGTACTTAGGTAGGTATGTACTATGTACCTATATTAAGTACCTAACGTACACGAAGACAGTCGAAGCGGCAGCGGCAGGCCCTCCCGAGGCGGCACGAGTGGGGAAGCGGCTGTTGCCGCCGCCGCAGCCCCACCTCGTGTCCCCGCAGCCTTACTTTTTTTCTGTACCAAATTTTTTTTTGGGCCAATTTTGCCGCCCCCCTAATTTTGCCGCTCTAAGCTTCAGCTTTTTCAGCTTGTATGGTAAATCCGGCACTGGCCGTCCAGGGTAATTTTAAGAAACTTTGTGCTATGGGTTTTTTTTATCAACTACAAGTTAGCCCTTGACTGCGTAAGTGTCTCTCTGATGGTAAGTGATGATGCAGTCTGTGTTGAAATCCAACACCAGTGAAGTGTTGACATTTAGGGCACGTGCTCGGTAGATAAAGCACAACTTGTTTTATCTTATAATATAGGTACTAATGTAAGCAATGATAATATAATTGGTAATATAATATGGGCACATCTAAGCATGCCGCCTGTAAGATTTGGAATGACCGCCCGCCCCCAGCTCGAATGCTTATTGCTTAGATCTATAATTGCTTTTAAAACGCATATAAAAAAAAAACGTGTGGTGTCGTAGGACACCAGATAGGAACGAAGTTCCTTATTAAATAAATATTAATTTCAAGTTCTAGTCGAGGTAAAAATAAAATAATTAGGGCTCCCACACAAAACTGCGAATTCGCATCGTATCGCAAAAATCTGCGAGCTCGCAGGACGCATCGCAAAAACTTCCGATTTGATTCGCATCGCACATTTCTGCGATGTTACGTCACACTTGGTGACCCCATTTTTAGTCCGCTCTGAGACAGTGTGTGGGCAAGGCGCCTCCGTCGTTGTGTGGAAAAATGGCAAACGTTGACGCGGATTTTTTAATAACGTTAATTGAGGAGCGGCCCCTCTTTTGGGACAAATGAAGATATGCTCATTCTAAAATAATCAAAAAAAATTATCTTCCTCTGTTCTCAAACCATTGTATTTTTGAATAAAATAGTTCCCATCAGTATTTATTATTGTTATAAGTGGATGAACCCAAAATCTTCTTTTTTTTCTATATCTATCAATAACAGCACTGCAACGCGCTTCTTTCGATCCATGTCACTACTTCTAAAAACACGTCCAGTACGGTAGACTACCGTCGAGCGTATGGTCACCTGAACCAACGCTTCGCCGCACGAAATCGCATCGCATCGCAGTTTTGTGTGGGAGCCCTTATTAAATTTTTATGATTTTTTTATTGATAAATATCAAAAACTACTTTACAAAATTATCTTAACACTTTTATTTTATTCACAACTAGCTGATGCCCGCGGCTTCGTCCGCTTGGTTTAAGTTTTTTTTTATTCCCGCGGGAGCTCCTTAATTATCCGAGATAAAAATTAGCCTATGTCACTCTCCAGTGTGCTTAGCATGCGCACAACGAGATTATCTCGCGACGAGAGAGAGAGATGTTGTCGTTGCCGGCAAATGGATGGAATTTTGAAAAACTGTGAAACACATATGTTTTCATTTTCAACCCGCAGCTCATTTATCAAGTTTCATGGCTATAACTTGAGAAATTAAGGACTTTCATACAAACTTTCAACCCCTATTTCACCCCTCCGGGGGTAGAATTTCGGGATAAAAAGTATCCTATGTCCTACCTCGTAGTATGGGCTCAAATCGTGCCAAGTTTCGTTTGAATTCATTCGGTAGTTTCGGCGTGATGCGCGGCCAAGATACAGACAGACAGACAGACAGACAGACAGACAGACAGACAGACAAAAATGAAAAAAATTACAGATTTGGCTTCAGTATCGAATAATGAGTGCCCTCCAAAAAAAATTTTCAAAATATCTTCAATGTACAGAATTGGACCTGTTACAGTTTTAATATAAGTATTTACCCTAACATGCACAAAATGCGGTATATATGGGTATATTACAAGAAAAAAATAGTCGACATGGAAAGGTTCGTAGAGAAAAATGCCGCAGATAAGAAATATTACTTTTATCTCTACTTTTGACGTAACGAGACAAGTAACCATGTCTGAGTGTCTGTCATGTATGAGCTTCGGTAGACAGAGAGAGATAACAGGTAGACATAATTTTACTCGTAGTGCGCATGCTAGCCATATCTACTGGTCCTCAACTAGGTATACCCATGTCAAAAATCACGTCGATCCCTTGTTCCGTTGCGGCGTGATTGAAGGACAAACCAACAAACGAACACACTTTCGCATTTTATAATATTACTAGCTGATGCCCGCGACTTCGTCCGCGTGGATATACCAAGTTTCATCGAAATAACTTGAGAAATGACGGACTTTCATACAAACTTTCAACCCCTATTTCACCCCTTTGAGGGTAGAATTTTGAAAAACTGTGAAACAGGTATGTTTTTATTTTCAACCCGCAGCTCATATACCAAGTTTCATGGCTAAAACTTGAGAAATGAAGGACTTTCATACAAACTTTCAACCCCTATTTCACCCCTTCGGGGGTAAAATTTACCAAAACTGTGAAACACATATTTCTTCATTTTTAACCGGTAGCTTGTAAACCAAGTTTCATCGATATAACTTGAGAAATGACGGACTTTCATACAAACTTCCAACCCCTATTTCACCCCTTTGAGGGTGGAATTTTGAAAAACTGCGACACACGTACATCTTTATTTTTTACCGTAACCCAAAATACCAAGTTTCGTTGATATAACTTGAGAAATGACGGACTTTCATACAAACTTTCAACCCCTATTTCACCCCTTTGAGGGTGGAATTTTGAAAAACTGTGACACACGTACTTCTTTATTTTTTACCGTAAGCCAAAATACCAAGTTTCGTTGATATAACTTGTAAAACATCTTGAGAAATGAAGGACTTTCATACAAACTTTCAACCCCTATTTCACCCCTTCGGGGGTGGAATTTTGAAAAACTGTGAAACACATATGTTTTCATTTTCAACCCGCAGCTCATATATCAAGTTTCATGGCTATAACTTGAGAAATTAAGGACATCTTCAATGTACAGAATTGGACCTGTTACAGTTTTATTATAAGTATAGATGTAGTATGATGATTCATAAAAATTTTGTGTGTTGTTAGGCTTAGAGGAATTCTGGCTAAGTTTACATTAATTAAACACAAAATAGGGTTACAACTACAAGACTCTTTTATTGTTATACTAGATGATGCCCGCGACTTCGTCCGCGTGGATTGAGTTTTTGATTCCTTTTTTCCGTAACGCGCATTGGCGTCAAACTCAAATACCTACAGTTTACTAACTTATTATTATGAAATACTACTAATGACCCAACTTCCATAATATTTGTTATACAGGGTTTATTACTTTAGTACTTACTTAGTACATTAACTGACAACAATGTACAGTGTAACACTTACCTGCTAGTGGACGGGACGGCATACGACGACGATGACGGCGTGCTGGCGCCACTCCCGCCGTAAGTTTCGACGAATCTGAACAAATAAATGAAGAATATAAACACAAGTAAAACAGTGACAATATGATGATGACACTGAAGACAAAAAATATACTAACGCTGCCGGTGACGGTGGCGCTATTGACGCTGCAGGAGACGGTGGTGGCTCCAATAGTGCCGCCGCCGTACAATATCTATAAATAAGATACCTATATTAATACAGAGCATAAAAGTAGATACAAAACATTCAGTAGTAAAGGCTGACGCATCTTAACTGACAACAATGTACAGTGTAACACTTACCTGCTAGTGGACGGGACGGCATACGACGACGACGGCGTGCTGGCGCCACTCCCGCCGTAAGTTTCGACGAATCTGAACAAATAAATGAAGAATATTAACACAAGTAAAACAGTGACAATATGATGATGACACTGAAGACAAAAAATATACTAACGCTGCCGGTGACGGTGGCGCTATTGACGCTGCAGGAGACGGTGGTGGCTCCAATAGTGCCGCCGCCGACGGTGGCATTTCCGTTTTGACCCTGAAAAAGATTTCATTTTAATAAATAGATCACTAAAAATGCAAAAATTTCAAATAAACCTTACGTATCGACCGAAAAAAAATATGGAAACAAATAAATAAAATATAAATCAAATAAAATTTAGCAAAACTAAACTTACTCGGTGCGGTTCACCTGGAGTTGTGCAAGCCATTTCCTAGGCCGCCATGGGTGCAGTGGCTCTTCGAGGGGGGTGGTTCGGAGAAGGTCACTGGTCCCTTCCCCTTCGGTGAACCCAATAAGGAAACTAAAAACAACGATAATATATAAAGATAGAAGAAAGTATATCAATATACAGTGATTTAACAAAATATACTAACGTTGGAGGAGGCGGTGGCGCATCGGCTTCCATTTCGACCCTGAAAAAGATTTCATTTGAATAAATAGATCACAAAAAATGCAAAAATTTTAAAATAAACCTTACGTATCGGTGACCATTTGGTCTTCACTTGTTGAACTGAAAAAAAAATGAAAACATTAATGTTCAATCAAATAAAATAACAACAAGGAAATTTTAAAAAAACAACAATTAATAAATAACCAATATACAGTGATTTAACTAATAAAATTTAATTGAATTAATATTCTGAAAAAAACTATACCTCTGCGGCACCTCACCCCGTCCTCTTCCCCTTGCACCCCCCCTCGAGCCCCTGCCCCTCCCCTCGAGCCTCTACCCCTTGCTCCCCCCCTTGAACCCCGGCCTGTTGGAGGAGGCGGTGGCGCATCGGCTTCCATTTCGACCCTGAAAAAGATTTCATTTGAATAAATAGATCACAAAAAATGCAAAAATTTTAAAATAAACCTTACGTATCGGTGACCATTTGGTCTTCACTTGTTGAACTGAAAAAAAAATGAAAACATTAATGTTCAATCAAATAAAATAACAACAAGGAAATTTAAAAAAAAACAACAATTTATAAATAACCAATATACAGTGATTTAACTAATAAAATTTCATTGAATTAATATTCTGAAAAAACTATACCTCTGCGGCACCTCACCCCGTCCTCTTCCCATTGCACCCCCCCTCGAGCCCCTGCCCCCTCGAGCCCCAGCCCCTCCCCTCGAGCCTCTGCCCCCTGCTGCCCCCCTCGAACCCAGGCCCCCCGCTCCCGCCCCGCTCGTGCCCCTGCCACTCGTTTCCATCATATCCATCATATCTCTGCCACTCATTCTGCCAAATACAATAAAAAGAAAGAAATTACAGTACTTATATTTCAATCAAAAGAAATCAGAATTTAAACGATTTTTCTTAATAAAATGTGTCGAATTAAGAACCTCCTCTTCTTTGAAGTCAATTTAAACATATACGTTTCATAAAAATTTTATAAAATAGGTTACAAAAAAAATCATTAAAATCGGTCCATTGGTATCAGAGAAAATCGTAACAAACAAACAAACATACATAATATGTACATACGGGTCGAATCAAATAAAATTGAATTTTTTTTAAAAATTCATTAAAATCGGTCCACTGGTATCAGAGAAAATCGTAACAAACAAACAAACATACATAATATGTACATACGGGTCGAATTAAATAAAATAAGTTATTAAAAAAAATCATTAAAATCGGTCCATTGGTATCAGAGAAAATCGTAACAAACAAACATACATAATATGTACATACGGGTCGAATTAAATAAAATAAGTTATAAAAAAAAATCATTAAAATCGGTCCACTGGTATCAGAGAAAATCGTAACAAACAAACAAACATACATAATATGTACATACGGGTCGAATTAAATAAAATAAGTTATAAAAAAAAATCATTAAAATCGGTCCATTGGTATCAGAGAAAATCGTAACAAACAAACAAACAAACATACATAATATGTACATACGGGTCGAATTAAATAAAATAAGTTATAAAAAAAAATCATTAAAATCGGTCCACTGGTATCAGAGAAAATCGTAACAAACAAACAAACATACATAATATGTACATACAGGTCGAATTAAATAAAATAAGTTATAAAAAAAAATCATTAAAATCGGTCCATTGGTATCAGAGAAAATCGTAACAAACAAACAAACATACATAATATGTACATACGGGTCGAATTAAATAAAATAAGTTATAAAAAAAAATCATTAAAATCGGTCCACTGGTATCAGAGAAAATCGTAACAAACAAACAAACATACATAATATGTACATACGGGTCGAATTAAATAAAATAAGTTATAAAAAAAATCATTAAAATTGGTCCACTGGTATTAGAGAAAATCGTAACAAACAAACAAACATACTATGTACATACGGGTTGAATTTAAAAAAACAAACAAACACAAACATACTATGTACATACGGGTTGAATTTAAAAAATAGGTTGTAAAAAATCGTAACAAACAAACATACTTAATATGTAGGTACATACGGGTACACACATACATCCTAACACAAAATAAAATAAAAATTACAAAACAAAAAGTACCGAGGGATAGTCCATTCCATATTAATTAAGCGATCAAGGGTGAACGCACACTTATCCGAGCCGAACGCGCCGAAGGAATCAAAGTCAACGAATTTTAGAATTCTGTGTATGAAATCTCATGAAACCTCGCATACTTATCCGCGTCGAATCGTCCGAATCGGCAAGAACCCCAGAATCCTAGACGAATTCGGATGACGTCATCAGATTCGGCGCGGTCGATTCGGATGACGTCATCAGAATCGGCGCGGTCGATTCGGTCGACTCGACCGATGCGCCCGCATTTTATCCACTGATATCAACATAGGGTAATTTACCCTATATTTAGAGTAAAAATAATCGAGAAGGGCAATTTTTAGGGTATGAATTTTCCTAGGGTATTTTTTGGGGTAAAACAATCAATATCAATAAAAAAATAACTGAACTATATCGTTTCCAAACGCGCCCATTACAGATTCCGTTTTGTGAACGCACCGATTACTTTGTGTCCCTCTCTAAATATAGTCTCAAGCATAATTTATTGTTTGCTCTTTCTTTTCGTGCGAGTGTTTTGGTTGTGTTAATTATTGTAAAAAAATGGCGTCATCGAGTGCTGGCGTTACGCGTTCAGGTGTGAAAAAGTATGCATATAATATGCAAATAATATGTTGTTTTATTTGTAAAGAACGAAAAAATCATTTAGGGTAAATTTTTTATATAACTTAGATTCTAGGGTAAATTGAGACCAGGCCCGGGGTAAAGTGAAAACTTCACCTGGCAACACTGATTCTATCAGTTCAGTATCAGGAAATACAAACGATTTCTTCGACGCGGTCGATTTGGCGCGGTCGATTCGGCGCGGTCGATTCGGCGCGGTCGATTCTTTCGGCGCGTTCGGCTCGGATAAGTGTGCGAGGCCTCGTTGACTTCGATTCCTTCGGCGCGTTCGGCTCGGATAAGTGTGCGTTCACCTCAAACCGCCAAACCGTGGCCAAACTGTCAAAACTCAAACCCCCGACCCCGCCCCTCACCGCGCGGGTACCGTCACAACTCACAGCAATAAATCATGCATTACGTAACAAAAATTACAATTTTGAATTTTATTTCTCTATTTTCTGAATGTTTAATGTTTTAAATTGATAATATATGATATTGATCATCTAATATTAACAGCATTTCACCAGAAAATGATAATAATAATATGAATACCTTGAGACAAAACCGTTACATCATTCAGATTTTTTGGACTAGCCCACTTTTAAAGCTCGAAATACTAATAAAAATTAGTAAATACGCAACAAACCTATATTATTTCAATGCATAATTAGTTAATTATTCACTTTACTTACATTTTAAGATGATTCCGGAGTAATTTAACACTTTAAAACTGCCACTGATAACCACGGTTGTGAAGCGACTGACGAACGAACCGAGCCGAAGCTTCCACTCGATCGTAGAATTATTTACTAGAAGATTTAGAGTGGAAGTGTCACGAATATAGCTAGCTTACTCTTCCACAGCAATATTCAAGTGGTAGAAAGGAGATAGACATAGCCGTCTTTACGACAGACCGGTATACATTCGCGCCTACGCTGCGCGGCAATGATTGCCGCGGGGCGCTCAAGCGTGATTTTGACAGCGGCAATGATTGCCGCGGGGGGTGGGGGGGGGGGGCGCGACAGGGTTTATTACACAGATCAGAGAATCAAGGGAGATATGTTTTATGAACCAAATTGTATAGAAACCTGCTGTCGCCAGCTTATCCCTACCACTCGCTACCAATACACATGCAACTAAATAACTAGTGGTTCGCCCCGAACTAAGACCTCGCGGTATCACAGAGCGCCATCTATTGACATCATTGTGAAGTTCTGTTAAAAATAATGAAGCTCATTAAAAATTCAATGATTTCATTTCCTTATAATATTTATCTAATTTTAGTATTTGTTGTTCAAGTACAGGATATAATTCAAATAATTGATAAGTTTCAGGCTCAGCCTTTCAGAAAATTGAGAGTTCTGAGGTCAACTTTGGACGTTAGAAAATCTCCACTTTGAAAGCCCCCCATTTCGTCAATTTTAGGGGAAAAATTAAAAAAAATATATTTTTGGACTCTATTCCTAATTATCTTTAAAATGATATACCGCAACCCTATGTAACGCAATAAAAAATATTTTACTTCGCATTCGCTTCTATGAGAGCCCCCCTGAAATAAAGATTTTTATAACTTTTTAAGCCATATTCGGCGGGAGGCCATCGGTTTACATATTATATTTAAATTTGAAGTAATTACGTTCAGTAATTCAGAAGTTATAAGGCTCTGACAGACGGACGGACAGACTGACGGACAATTAGTGCCAATTCACTCAAGTAGACTCAGAAACCTTCGCTTCGCTCGGTCAAAAATAATAGATGAAGTCGCACTAACACACGGATACCGATAGGTAAGTGCATGAAGCACGAACCAATATACACTTTATTGTTTACCATACAGCTTTCAATTTCAATCACCGTGCATCTTACTCACACAAACGTCAAACGTTGTCGATGTGCTGTGCAAAATTACACTTTATTGTTTAGTATACAGCGTTCAATTTCAATCACCGTGCATCTTACTCACACACAAACGTCAAACGTTGTAGATGTCCTAATAGTGGTTGACTAAAATGGATCTATCGATGCTCAATTTCTTAATATTTGGGTTTTTGACAATGACTACCTATTATGAAAAGTGATATATTACATATTATGTACCAAAAATAATAAGATGTAAAAAATCATTTACATATTAGATTATTCTTAACCGACTTTAAAAAAAATGAAATGGTTGAAAGCACTTTGGCTCAAAGTGAGACGAGCATATTGTGCTATTTTTCGTAGGAAACCAGCTTGTACCCCTTCCTGTAGCATTTATCCACTTTTCTTTTCTTTCTGCATCCTTCGGGTATCATAAATATTAATATTAATGAGTGATATTAAATATATTATCCATACATGAGTAATGAGTATCTACGTAAATTGACATTATATTAATTCACCTAGTATATTTTTATACGTTTCGTCAGCTAAGTAAGTTGAGTACATTAAAAATAAAACCGGCCAAGTGCGAGTCGGACTCGCGCACCGAGGGTTCCGTACAAACCTGTAGTAAGTTTTACGATTAATGAATTTAATGAACCGCAAAACTAACTTTGTTTGTAGAGGTTTATTGTTAATATCAAAAAAACTTTATTTTTCTTTATTGTTTTATTTTTCCTGTAAAATATACATAAGCTTCTATTGACCATAGTTATTTCAGATTTTTCAATTGGTAAACTTCGGAGATAAGGGGGGGGGAACAAAAATATTAAAAAAAAAACTGTTTTAGAATGTAGAAGTATAGCCCTTTCATATGATATCCCACTCAGTATAGTTATCATACTTTGAAATTTCAACCCCCGATTTTCCCCCTTTTTTAATTAAACTAAAAATAATTTTCGATTTTTTTTTATTTTAATGATGTTAAGCCACTATTTTTTTTTTTTTATACAATACAAGTTAGCCCTTGACTGCGATCTCACTTGATGGTAAGTGATGATGCAGTCTAAGATGGTAGCGGGCTAACCTGTTAGGGGCATGGCAGTTATATTAAACCCATACCCCTATTCGGTTTCTACACGGCATCGTACCGGAACGCTAAATCGCTTGGCGGCACGTCTTTACCGGTAGGGTGGTAACTAGCCCCGGCCGAAGCCTCCAACCAGACCAGACCAGGGAAAATTCAGAAATTATAAATTTCCAAACCCTGCAGGGGATCGAACCCGGGACCTCCGCACGTTAAGGCAACAGCGCTCAACACTGCGCCACGGAGGTCGTCAAAACATACACAACTATTCCAAATTTCATGTCGATAGCTTTAAAAGTTACTGTGATAATCGACTATAGAATAATCGAGTTATAGATAATCGACTGTGACAGACGGACGGACGGAAAGTCGCACCATAAGGGTTCCATTTTTACCATTTTGGTACGGAACCCTAAAAATGGTAATAATTATAACTAAAAATATAGTTATAATGAATATTACTCGCGATAGTTTAAACGTTAAAATAGCAATTATTGTTTACTAAGTAGTTACTATTAATTATTGTATCACAGATCATAGTTTGGTTGATAAAATATCGACAACAATGTACTCGTATTTACATCGTCACATCTCTCGGGTACCACGGAAATTTATCTATCGTGCTAGTGAAAGAATCGGTAAAGAACACATAACCATTGCGTCGTAAGACCGGCCGATTCATTGATAGACTTCTACTAAGCAAGCAATGGTTTTTGTTCATAATGAGATATAGACTTGTCACTTTATTAAATTTTGATACCACTAAATAATGTTTTATTGGTTTTTATGGGTAATTACAACAATATACTTGTACTTACGTGTGAAATGAGATGCCATCTTTCATGTAATTCACTTTGCTACTTGAATTTTTACAAACAACCACTGAACAGCACGGCATTTTGCTAAAAACCGAGAGAAGTGAAGCGATCGTTGAATGACGTCCGATTAAAGACAAAAACCGAAATTATGTCTATTTATGACCTGATGAGTTCGCACGCACCACGCCCCCTTAGCATATGTGGTTTATTACATTAGTACTTACTTAGTACATATATTTTGATGACTTGTGTACATCTGATAGTTCTATTGCTAGATATTTTACAATCTATATTTCCCAATTCCTGAATAGCTCGACTTTCCAACATTTCCTCCCCTTCATACCTATTTCAATATCAATTATTACCATATGTCCTTGATTTTATTTGAATAAAAACATTTGAGGTATTTACATAATCATAAATCATAATGAATACAGATTAAAATATTATTATTAAGTATATATAAAAAGAAAATTTTGCTAAAATGCATCATAGAATTCCTCCCCATCGCCGTCATCGGGCAAAGTGCCCAGAAGACTGGCAGCATTGCCACGCTGGATGGCAATGCTTAACCTCTGGCCAAGGAATAGGCCAGCCCTCTGGTCACGTGTAGCGTCGACTAGTTTTTGAGAAAGTTCTCTGAAAAGGAAATGTGCATTCGGACCCCATGGCCCAAGCGTTACGACCCCAATTTCCGTATCAATCTGCAAAGCGGCTCGTCCCAACGTCTCTGGGAGGCCGGGTAGGCGGGTAATTCCGTGTTTGGACAGGCCATTTTCCAAGCGTCTACTGCATCTGCCAAACGCGGCACCTCGAAAACAAAAAGAGAACCCGATAAGATATCCCTAGTTAATTTCTCAGTACTGCGGACTGAGGATAAAAACGCTGGTAAACTAATATTTGAAATTTTGCGGACGCCGAGACCCCCGAACCGAATAGGAAGGGTAGCTTGAGTCCAAGCTCGGTCGTCTAAAGTCACATTTAAAATAGCGTTGAGTGTATTTCGCATTATGGAATCAATTTTTTCTAAGAGATGCGGATGCTCCCATAAATGGGAAGAACGGAGAAAGTAAGTAAATTTTGGGCCAAAACAACAGTATCTAATTATGGTAAAAGCCGCATGCACATTAATTTTAAATAATCTATCCGAAATATTATTAAAATTTTGAATTTTTACATTGATGAATTCTTGGAAGGATTCATCAAATATCGGGGACCCAAGGAGGTGAAGAGAACTTTTATCAACAATTTTAATGCCTGGAGCTAGTGTATCAAATTTTGACATAATAGCTTGACTATTGGGGGTGTCCTGTACAAACAGTTCGCATTTTGCGATATTGAGGTCCAATCCAATAGATTGTAATTTCTCTCTTAAGAAAATGAAGTCATTTAGGACTGTTTCGGCATCACCTCCGAGGGTACCGTCATCTAAGTACCATACATTAAATTTGGAATTTAGTTGCCGAATTATTGGATTTATCGCAAGGCTGAAAATGGCTGGTCCAAGAGGGTCACCTTGCTGACATCCGACAGCAGAAACCAAAAGATTGTTCTTGTAGATTAAATTTGATGGTTGTCTGTAACATTGCCAAAGAAAACAAAAAATTTCGGGTAATTCTTTTTGAACTTCTGCCAGCAAGGTATCCCTGTTCACGGAATTGAAGGCATTTTTAATGTCAACCTTCAGAACAACCTCTCCTTCCCTGCTATATGCAAAAGTCGATAAAGCATGAACGGCAGCCTCACAACCTCCCTTAGAGCCAAATCCCACTTGTATGGGCTGTAGCTTATTGGTAAGAATCTCGCGGTAGTGGGCACAACAAATCTTGGCTGCCGTTCGTCTATAAGTGCACCCCACGGCAATGGGACGAATACCCCCATCTTTTTTGCACAGGGCGCAGAGATTGGCCCCGTACAAAATGTCGGTGATGCCTTCGTCTACACTACTGGAGAGCATTAAATTTATCAGGGCCGTGAGCTCCCTCAAAAGCGACTCACCAGCTTCCCCAGCGCCTTGACATGTCAAATCTTTGAGATGTTGTGGTGTCAAGCCGTCGAGCCCACCGGCGGAGCCGCATCTGAAGGAGCTCAGGGCTGCGATCACTTCACGTGAGGTAATTGATAGACTTAGACAATTGATATCCGGTGAGTCCGGGAAAGAGAGGCTATCCGATGGGGCCGGGTGCTTACTCTCCAGAGCTGCAAGAGTCTCTGGAGAGTAAGGCGCGACCACATCGCTACTAAACAGAATTCTGGCTGCCCCACTAATGTCACCATCGCCTATTTTCGACTCTACATGTTGGAATGATTCTTTGTGTTTTTTGGAATTAGGGTTTAATATTTTGGGAACAAAAGTGTTCAAAATTGTACAGTTTTCTTTAATTTGAGCTGTAAGACTTTTTTTGACGGCCAAATTCTTTTCCACGTGTAGAACTTTGTAAGAGAAAGTTAACAACTGTTCCCAAGCACTCTTTGTGTTCTCACTGGCAGCACAACGGACATATTTGGCTAGGCATTGAGCAACCGTCGGCCTCGCACCACGGGGGACTCTCTTTAGAAGGATAAGGATAGTGCGTTGATGAGGAAGAGAAAGTCTGCAGGATACTATTAACTTTCATATAATGGCCAACTACTATACTATAACATATTAATGAATGTGGATGAGTATGAAATGCGCACAGCAGCCGCGACTTGATGCTAATTGCAAGTAAGTGGCTGCTGGAGTGCGCGATGCCGCGCGCCCGCTCCCCGCGCTCCGCTGCCCACGCGCGGAGACCGGTTGAGAGGCGTAGTCTCCAACAGTCTGCCCGGGGAATGTTGAATTCTTCAACTTTCAAGAGGATGGGGGCAGATGTTGTTGCAGGCCCGCTGAATGATGCCTTTCTTCTTCACGAGCACCAAGGAACCAAGTTGGCTTGAGGATGATGAGCGCCACTTGACCCGCTGCTGCAGAAGTGAAACGTATTTGATTGAGAAGCGGGACCACAAATGTTGTTATATTTTCTCAATTCTCTCGCAGCGCTGCAGACGGTTAATATTTGCATCGCTTACGGGAGGACGAGGAACTGTCAAAAGTGAGCGTCCAATTAGGAAGTGGGCTGGAAGGTAGGTAAGATTGGAAGAGAGAGGTGCCAAATGTCTGGAATCAGAATTGCTTCTATTTGGATGAGACACGTAGACATCTTCGTAAGTAAGACTAAGATGAGTTAAATTTGAGATTTGCCTGAGATGATCCATGACGGGAGATGAATCTGTACAGAGCTGCGAGGAAGGCTTCCGCAGTTAGGTCCGTAACAAGCTCTAAGTGAACCGCTTTAACTGCAAAATACACAAAAAAGCAAATGTATGATTTCGTCAGCCTAGCACCTCTGCCCTTTCGGTCTGCAATCAGCACTGGCCCGGCACAATCCACGCCAGTCTGTAAGAATGTATACTCTAGGTGTGTCCTGTCATGGGGTAATTCGCCGATAATAGGTTGTATGACCTTTGACCTAAATCTAAAACATCGAACGCAATTATGTACGACGCGCTTGGCGAGATTCCTCCCCCCAAGTGGCCAATATTTTTGTCTGACATTAGACAAAAGCAGCTGTGGTCCGGCATGCATTAATTCTATGTGCTCTTTATGAAAAATAGTTTGAGTGACATGATGTTTGCTACATAGAATTATAGGATGCTTAACGTCGTAGCTGTAAAATGAATTATTGAGACGCCCTCCAACTCTTATTAGGTCATTTGAGTCTAGAAAAGGGGTGAGTGAATTTAATTTATTATTTGTAGGTAAAGGTTTGCCTGCTTTCAGTAAGTTGTATTCTTCTGGAAACATCTCTTTTTGTGTAAATCGTAGTATGTAATTTTCTGAGTTTTGTAATTCCTTTGTATTTAAAAATGTAGTTAGTTTGTTTTTAGGATTTTTACAATTGTATATAAATCTTTGTACATAGGCAAATGATCTTATTAAATGTGTATAATTAGATTTTTTATGTATGAGATTATGTATTGTGTTTGTCTGTATGTCTGTATTGTTTTGTGTTGAATTAGTGTGTAAGACTATTTCTGTATTAACTGAATTAGGTTGTGTGTTCGGTATTGTGGGAAATTGTATATGTTTGGACTTTAGAAATTCAGGGCCGGACCACCATAAGTGACAAGAGGAAATACTGTCTGCTACAATCCCCCGAGAAACTAGATCCGCAGGATTCTCTTTAGACGGAACGTACCCCCATCTGTGACCGGCTGTGCAGTCCTGTATCTCACCCACTCGAGTCCGAACAAACATTTTTAACCATGCTAACACGATAGTGGAATCAGTCCAAAAATAAGATTTGTTTATTTTTAATGTTAGGGATGATACCACTTTAGTATGGAGCCTAGTGGCGAGAAGCGCACCACAAAGCTCTAGCCTTGGGATTGTGGTGGGCTTCAAAGGAGCCACTTTATTTCTGGAAGCTAATAAGTGAACTTGTACCTTGCCGTTTTCATCAACTGTTCGCACGTAAACACACGCGCCGTATGCGCGCTCCGAAGCATCTGAGAAGGTATGTAATTCTATGAGTGTTTTGTTATTAGTGCCGACCCAACGGGGAATGAGAAGTGAATTAAGTGAAGTAAGAGAAGCTATGAAATTTAAAAAAGACTTCTGTGTATCTTTTGTAACTTCGTCATCCCAGCCGCACTTATTAACCCAAAGTTTTTGCATCAGAATTTTTGCTTGAACTGTACAAGGCCCTAGAAGACCAAGGGGATCGAAAATTTGACTTATAAGGGATAAGATTATACGTTTTGTGATTTTTTTTGTTTGTGTCTAAATTGATTTTAAATAATAAATTATCAGTATTACAATCCCAATAGAGACCAAGTGTTTTTGAAGGTAACGAATCATCTAGATTTAAGGTTTTATCTGTTTTAAGATTTTCAAGCAAATTTTCACTAGGTAATGATTTGTGGACTTCGGTGTTATTTGATTGCCATTTACGTAGCCTAAATTGCGCTGACTGCAAGGTGTCGATAACATTTTTGCAAAGATTAATTACTGACTGTATGGAGTCTCCACCGCTAAGAAAATCGTCTACGTAGAAATCCCTAGCAATAGCTACTTTTGCTTCTGGATCCGAACACTGTTCTGCCAGCGAAACTAAGCATTTTGTGGCTAGGTACGGTGCCGATGCAGTACCGTATGTGACCGTATTTAATGTAAATAATCTTATGTCTTCACTAGGATGAAATCTAAACAAGATTTGTTGTAGTGAACGTTGAGAAGGTTCGACGAGAACGGTTCGATACATTTTTTCGATGTCTCCCGACACGATGATTTCATGCTGTCGGAAGCGAATTAATATTGAAATTAAATCATCTTGGACGACGGGTCCAACCATTTGGATATCGTTAAATGATTTTTTACTTCTGGAAGAAGTGGAGCTAGAAGTGGGGCTCGATGCATTAAAGACCACCCTTGACTTAGTGTTGGATGATGACTCACGATTGACTCCATGATGAGGTAGATAATAACTTTTTTGAGAATTTATTGTGTCCGAAATTTTTGATGTGTCACTCATGTGACCTAAGTCTTCGTGCTCGGTCATAAAGTCTAAATATCTCTTCTTAAAGATTGGATCGCGTTCGAATCTACGCTCAAGTGCTAATAAGCGGATTTTCGCTGTTCGATAAGAATCGCCGAGAACGTCGGGTGACTCTTTTAAAGGGATAGTTACAATAAAATGACCGTTTTCATCGCGCCGAGTGTTCTCTGCGAAGCTTTTCTCACATGTTTGTTCTTCTAGCGATAAACTATACTTAGAAGGTACCGATTCTAATTCCCAAAATCGTGTTAACAAGGCCTCATCATTTTGAGCAAAAAAGCAAGAGGAAGAATGCTGTGAATTATTTGTAATTAATTTTGTGTTTTTACTTATGTTGCCGGAAACAAGCCAACCTAGTTTTGTATTTTGCAATTTAGGACACTGTTGGCCTAAATCGATGAAGTTGGAACATATGACGTCCCAAAACACATCTGCACCCATTAATATGTCTATGGGTGACGAAATGTGAAAAGAAGGATCAGCTAGCTTGATATTAAGAGGCAACTGTATGGATTGTATGTCAATGTTACTAGAAGGTAATGAACTCGTTATCTGAGGTAAAACGTAACATTCTATACTGAATTTATAATCACCCGAAGATGACTCGATGGATAAGCCACAAGACTCTGCACTGTTGGAAAGTTGGTTGTTAATACCTGTCACAGTGGAGCTTACGTTCCGTCGAGGTAAATCAAGCTTCTCACAGAAGTGGCGTGTGACGTAGTGCGCAGTGGCACCGTTGTCTAGAAGAGCGCGGGCAGGATATAGTTTCCCGTCTGCACCGATGACGTTCACCAAAGCTGTGGAAAGCAATATATTGGGTGTGTTAATAGTCTGAATGTTTGAAGATAAGGCAACTGTGCTGTGCTGATCTGTGCTGTTCTGTGCTTCTGTGTGCAAAAGTGTGCTGTGTTTCAGGGTACAGTACTTGCAGTGAGAAAGCCTGCAGTTCCTTTCCCTGTGCCCAATTTTGAGGCAATTTTTGCATATGTTTTTGAACGTTTGTATCTTTAGAATACGTGTATTTACGTCTAAATTCCTAAACTCAGGACAGTTAAATAAAAAATGATTTTGATTACACATAGGACATAAGATTATTCTATCACTAGTATTTTTAGTTTTATTAGTATGCGTGCTTAATGTATTTTGTGTGTTTTGTGTATTTTGTGTATTCTGTGTAGTGTGTGTTTTTTGTGTCATCTGAGTATGTTGTGTGTTTTGATAAGAATGTGTTGATAATTGTCGTTGTTTTTCATCCTGCTGTATAGCGTCTAATAAATCCGCTCTGTTTGTTAAGAAATCAAGAAATTGTTTTAATGTAGGTGAAGTTGTTAATTGTGTTGCGTTGTTCTTCCCATTCTCGAAAAGTAACCGTGTCCAATTTTTTCGTCATTAGGTGTATGATCAATGTGTCCCAGTGGTCAGTAGGTTGACCTAGGGTATTTAAAGCACATAAATTACGATTAATTGTGTCTATTAATTTTCTTAAAGCTTGACATGATTCCTTTTGAATGGGAGTAAAATTTAATATAGCATTTAGGTACATGGTTGTTTACTAACAATCTTTCGTTGTCGAACCGATTTGATAAAAGTTGCCATGCAATTGCGTAATTTTTCGATGTAGGTAAATTCTAAATTTTGAATCATAGTTAAGGCACTGCCTTTTAATGCTGCTTTTAAATAATGGAATTTATTAATATCGCCTATAGCTTTATATTTTATATTTTTATATTAATAAAATATAAAGCTTAGCTTAGCTTTCGAGTATATTATGACGATTACAACTCTTTGAACTTTTTGAATCGTTATATCTCAAAAACGGTGGCTCTTAGGAAAAAAAGTATTAAACATTCTTTATAAATAGGTAACTAATTATCTGATCTACAATTTTTGTCTGAGTTAATTTTATGATAAAACTTAGTTTTGCTGAAAATTGCGTAAAACCCGTTTTTGTGACCTTTGACCCCGAGTAAAATTTTTTCCAGGTGTCGGATCGATGATCACTTTTCACATTTCATTTTTAATAGTGTTTTGAACAATCCTACCAATTTTCAGCCAAGTGTGAATTTTTGTAACCTTGGATGTCTAAATTGACCGGACTGTATTACGACTATGGTACAAGTATCACCTCATTGTACTCTAAGAATCCTTAGTGTGCTAGACAGCGCCACGCGCCACCTATGATGTTTCTAAGGAACGTAGGCTGGAAAGTTCCATAATGAGGTCGTTGATTTCAGGTTATACATATTCATCTATGGGCTAAGGCGCAGGCCCTTAGGCGCTCCGTACACACTCAGTCAACCTGGATCGCGATCCAGTTTGACCGTGTACGATGCGCATAAGGGGCCTGTGCCCATTGGCGGCACGGTACGGAAGGGGATTTTCTTGCGACGAATAGAAAATTAATGGTATGCAATAATATGCAATATGCATAGACTTATTATAATTATTAGTGTATGACAATAAAATTGAGATCATAGTAGGTAAGTGCAAGGCTGTGGTATGCTTGTAATATCAATTTATTGCCATACTTATTGTGTGTGTGTATGATTCTGATTGCATATCAGTTCACGCGTATATCAGACGTAGTTGAGTGAAGGTAAATAAGTAGGATGTTAGGGTTTATAAAATTATACCACAAAATAAATTCTTTAATATTTTTTTATTTCATTTCTCCAAAATATACACAATGACAAATATAATGTAAATCTGGTTTGAACCATAATATTCAAGATGTCTTTAATTGTGTTTATTGAATTTCATAGCGGATTACACGAAGAGCATGAATAGGTTACTTTGAATACAATCTCTTTCTCGAGCCGACCGCTCAGTCGTCCGCCACCGCTAGCCCTAGCGAGTAGGTACAATTAGTAAATTCACTGTCCCTACATTAAATGATATATTTACAAATAAAACTTTAAAAGGAACGCTTTGCAAACATTCAACAAACTTGAGATCGTCTTAACTTAATGATGGTATTAAAATTTAAAAAGAAATCAATGAACGAAAGACTAAAACATTTTACAGGACAATATTTACAAAACTGATCGCATTTTATAAAAGAAAAAAAGAAAAAAAATACGCCGAATACGTTTCACAACTTTCGAAAATAAATAACAATCGAATTTAGCCTAAAAATACTTTCTTTGATAAACAAAACAATAAAAATAATTGCATTCAACAAAGCTACGATAACAAATTTAATATAAATTAAGAATACAATAAATGTACATTTTTACAAAGCTTAAGGGATCACTTTAATTAGTATCACTGTAGTGTTGGTGTCGCAGCGATGTCGCGCGACTTCTACATAGAGTCAATTATTTAATTACTATTACAATTAGATCATATCTAAGTATTGCGTCATCATTTTAAAATATATATTCATCGACGCCTTAAAAATTGTTTAAAATACGAAGCTTAAATTTAGGTACACGTATGTCATAAACATAAAATAAAAAATTAGCACGATTAAAATTAGTATCTATATAAAATATTTAACACCCATCATTCTTGCCATACGAAAAAAACTAGAAGGTAACTTCAAATTCGTGAAATATCTACCTACTAAGTAATAATTGCGAATTGTGCATATTTTGATACCGCTGAATTGAAGGCAAGTTGATGTATGCATGCAAGTTTATTTCAAAATACCATTTTAATCTACTTACATCATTTCTACATCTGAAATTTTTTATTTTTAAATTATTAATAGTAGCCGTAGGTACCTAACTGTAAAACGAGCAGTCCTTAAAAGGCTTAAAGTGGTGTTATAGCGCTTTTGTCATATATTTATTTATACCTTAAGGGTTACTATCGCTTAAATCTTACGACTAAAAGTAGCCTTCCGGCATTTAAATTTTCATATTTATTACTAGTAGCACTTATGTAAATTATAATATTATGCTGTTTTATTTTGCACTCTTTTAGCCACCTTTATTATTATCGCCCCACATCAACTCCGATAAAAGTAGTTCAAAACCTACAGAGGGAGTCATAACTACGAACTTATTATGTAGATTTGTGGGATAGCATGACATAAGCGTAACAAATTGTACGCTAAAATTTACTAAAGAAAATACATGTTACCATTCTTTTAGATAACGTTTCGTTGCTTCACGTTTCATAATCATTAGGTATAGACCAACTTCATAATATGACAGTGGTCTCTATCCTCTCTCATCGTTATACATCGCGTATCAACAATTTTCTCAACGAGTCACTTCCTTATCATTCTTTGGCATTATAATATAGTGAGCCGAGTTCAATAACGCTTTCACTAATAAATTTTAAGTTTATATCTATACGTTCTCATCGTCAATATAATATATATTGTATTGCACTATTCAATCGATAAAATTGCAGACGAAACCAATCTCTCTGTATCATCATTATAATATAATATTTTCTATCTAATGTTCGTTTTTTTTCAGATAGTCGCAATGTTTTAAAAGTGCGAAACAGGACCCGGTTATTGTACAAAAGATTTTGAGTATTATTTTCGTCTACTTACACAATATAATATTAAGAAATTTGTGACTTATTCTATTCAGTCAAACGAATCGAATCAAATAATAGCCTCTCTCGTAACGAAAGAAATGAAGCCTTCGCCGGGCGGGAGCGAGCGCACAGGGCGCGGTCACACGTGCGACTCGAGCGGCGCGCGCGGCGCCGGCAGCCAGGCGGCCGTGAGGTCGGGCGAGGAGGTGCGCGTGTGGCGCGCCGCCCAGCCGTCCTTGTCGAAGTCCTTGGTGCCGCCCACCGTGTGCCGCCGCTTGATGCCGCGCTCCGGCATGCCGTTCTTGCGCTTCAGCTTGGTGCTGCGCCACGCGCCCGACTCGCGCCGCCGCACCGCGTTCCACTCGCCCTTCTCCGCCTTGCCGAGCCGCTCGCCCTTGCCCAGCGACTCGGAGCGCTGCGGCCGGCAGTTGAGCGACTCGGAGCGAAGCACGCGCGGCGCGTCGCGGGTCAGCGACTCGGCGCGCTTGGGCTTGTCGTCGGCGGGCGCGTCGCGCTTGGCGCAGTCGGCGTGCGGCTTGTCGTTGTCGGGCAGCGGCTCGCCCGAGCTCTGCGAGCGCGTGTCCACGTCCTTCTCGTCGCTGCGCGCGCCGCAGTTCTCCTTCTCGGAGTCGTCGTCGGCGGGCGGCACGGCGTGGGCCGGCGGCAGGGGTAGGGGCAGGGGCAGCGGGCGCGGCCAGGCGCGCGCGTCGGGCTCGTCGGACGAGGAGGAGGCGGAGCGCAGCCAGGCCGCCTTGAGCTGGTCGGCGCGGCGCACGGGCGAGCCGCCGCGCACGGAGCCCGCGTCGGACGGCGAGCTGCCGCTGGACTTGCCCTCGTCGTCGTCCTGGCACTCGTCCGCGTACGGGATGCTGCCGTCGTCCAGTGGGGACGAGTTGTTGAGCGTGCGCAGCTTCTGGTCGAACGTGCTCGTCAGCGACGACACCAGGTCTCCGGCCCCTACGACAAAGCGAAAGCGTTAGAGTCCATCCGCGTTAGATCAGTATGAGGTGTAACACTAGCACGGAAGCGGTTAGAGAAGGCCGCGTCACGCGCGCTCGCGGGTGCGGGATGGATGACATGAGTGGAGTATGTACAGCGAGGCGAGGCCGCGTCGGAAGCCGTGCGGGCAGCAGCCGCCGATCAAAAGCGTTAGTTAGTTATTTATGAATGTAGTGTCTCGATCGTGTTCACTCTTCAGACTTAGCGAGATGACGGTTTTAGTACGAAAACAAAACATTTATAAAGTAGAGCGAACGTAAACCGAAAGCGGGTTGCATGACGGAACGTCCGCGTACACGCACACACTTGCAACACGCACGCTCATATTCCTATACCTTTGAATGTGGGCAAAAGAAATGGATTGCTGTATCTATTCTCTGACGTCAGTACTGGACACCTAATAGAGCAAATAACAGATACCTTTACACATCATTTCAATTAATTAATAAATTGTGCTCGAAATAGGGTAAGCGGCAGCACTTCACAAAGTAAACAGAGACTACTTCCAATAATTGTAAAAGCGAATAACAATAACAACGATACATACCATCGATGGAGAAGTTGTTGAGAGTGTGCCGCGAAATGTCCTGTCGGCGCGCCAGCGCTGCCACTGCCTCGATTTCGATTCTGAAAAAAAAAGAAAAATTATTATAGCGACCTGTGGCTACATTTTGTCAACTTTATCGTGTTAAGTTTCCCTATCGAAAAGAAGGGCGGTGTCTGGTCACCTAGGCAGTAGCCTTGCATTAAATAAACGGGTTTCATCTGGCACGACTAAACCGCGATTATTAGGACTGTTGGGCAACACATGTAGTGGCGGTCGCGGGCTCTGCTTCTTTCATACAAAATAACCAAGCAACGGGACGCCAAATAAAAGGCGGCGTGGCGCGGACGCCGCTTTCTTATTTCCGCAGCCAGGACAACGCCACACCTCCGCCGCACCGCCGCCACGCCTCTCGTATTACCTAACACGTGCCTAACACGTTTCCTTCAAAAGAGTTAACTTTCAATTTACAACATAACATTAATCACACGAATAATACAGTAGGTTCCCCCAAGTTTTTCTACATAAAGGGAAAAGGGTCGTTGTAGATCGCGTGTAGTGTACTCACTTGTCTGTGTCGTGGTGTCGGTCGAGGAAGTGCGGCAGTGAGTTGAGGCGCGCGTGCGGGGGCGGCGCGGGGGGCGAGGCGAGCGGCGAGCGCGGGGGGGAGGTGCCGGGCGAGCGCGGCGCCTCCCACTTCTTGTCGTTCTTGCGGGGCTTGCGCTGGATCTTGCGGTTCGCCGCCGATATTATGGACGACACGATGTCGCGCGTCGACACGTCTTTGCCTGATGGACGATCGAGAATGGCTTTAGGATCGAACTTCATACTTCCAATAGCGTTTTCATCATAAACATATTTTCAGTTCACAAGCACTGAGCGAAGGATGCTATTTTGTGGGTAAAGGGGCGATAGGACTTTATGAGTGCATCAGTTTGACGGATTTTATAAAGGAGCCACTCCTTTCTAAATTCTAATATTTTTGAGAAAAGGATGCAGGTGGAGCTTGCGTGCTCCACTTGCATGAAAAAGAAAGAAGAAGCATGAAGAACATACTAGGTCGTAGCTAAGGCTTTATTGACTTTTTGTTTAAGAAGGTCGCGCAAGGTAATTTTAAAGTAGTGTAACGAGCAGGTCACGCATAGCGACATCAGCGTCATGGGAGGAAGAGGAAGAAGAAAGAGGCCGAAAGAACATCAACGCACTAAGAAATATAGAAAGTGCTAGGAAGTAGTAGGTAAAGCAAGTTAC
Organism: Erebia ligea; assembly: GCA_917051295.2. Lineage (NCBI taxonomy): Eukaryota > Metazoa > Arthropoda > Insecta > Lepidoptera > Nymphalidae > Erebia > Erebia ligea. The sequence continues at coordinate 17,015,375 of OU785223.1, forward strand.
CTTCAATCTTCTTGACGTTGTGTATGAGCAGGTCGCGCGAGGGCGCGGGCGCGGGCGACAGCTGGTCGGCGGCGGCGGTGGTCTCGCGCGGCGGCTCGTCCGCCTCGTCCTCGAAGTACCACGTGTACTGCAACAGATATACACCCTTTACTGTTATGCCAAAAATATACGCGCCGAAGAGAACCTCGCCCTTTTTGGAAGTTGTTTAATAACGAGGGGAAGGCACCAGTGCGTTCTTAGGATTTCTCCCAATATGTGCTAAGGGATGTAGGTGTAATTTACTCTGTGCTGAAAGGATTGACGGGGCTAAAGACGATACGTACAGTTCTATATAACCCAATTTTCTCCAAGTGTTTGCGAAAATGATCATTTAAAGTTTTAAACGAAGCGTCGTGTGGAAACCCTTGCAACGGGATCAGTTCCATTGATCAGCAAAGTAATCATCACGAAACTTGTGATGATTACTTTGCTGAGCTTAGACCTTTCTCTCCATTGAACTGACTCTCTTCATACGTTTTATCTAACCAGCGTACATTTATGATTTAAGAATTTGTGTAGCAAGTGTAATAACGTAGTTTAGTCTTTATTCGTATTATATTTTCACAGATTAATCACGTTTATAGGGGAACAAATTGCTCAAAGAATGCCATATAAAAGTTGGAATAGGTGGACTCACGTGAGTTAGGAAGGACTCGATGATGCGACATTGACTGGACATATCGTTAACCATGGCCAGCATGTCGTCGCTGGCCGCGCGCACCAACGTTGGCCCAAACACAATGGCCAAGTTGCGCGCCTCCATCTTATTGAAGGAGGAATGCGCCACCACTCTGCGCAAATGTTGGATCAGGTACTTGAGTGTTTCGTAGTGGGCTTCGGGCAGGGCGTGGACTAGCCTTCGCAGCTCTCGCGCCCTTTCTGGTGACCGGTCGGCCGCTGGAAGAGACAAGACATTTCAAATTTAGCCAGAAAAGTCAAGATGACAATTTAAAGGAAGCCTGTCTCATCGTTCTCTTCTTTTGTAGATGGAGAGAAGGAAATAGAAATAAGATTCACCACGCTGCTCACACTACATACTATTATCCCAAAACAGGTGTGGTTTACTGGCGTTTTTACGATGTTTGACACGGATAGCAGTTTGAAATTCTTTAAAACTATTGTTCCAAAACTTGGCTCACTCGAGGCTCATGCCGAACAGTCGCGCTCTCAGCCCACTTTAAAAGAGCTGAAATTCAGGTGTACCTGAATAACGCCTGGGCAAGCAGACTCAGCTTCGAGCCCGTAAGCCGACAGATTTCGGTTTGCGGTGGAGACACCACAACAATGTGGTTCTTGATGTAGTTCTTGCAATTCACGAGTGCGTGTGGCTCATGGTTGTTTTAAAGTCCTATATGAATACATATTTGTGTAAATGTATTCAGATAGTGTAATATACCTACGTGTAGGTACATGTGTGCGTGCACGACTGATCACTTCGGGAGGCACGCACACTAACGCGATATGCATAACTACAAGAAAAGTTCATGTGCGAATGTGAATTGCAAGAACTAGGTATACGAGCAAAAGAGTGACAGAAACGTACCAATGAAGGCGGGGTAGAGGTGCGCGGTGAGGATGGGGTCGGGCAGCCGGCGCAGGTAGGCCTTGAGCAGGCTGGAGGCCACGTGCACGTCGGCCCAGCGCGCGTCTCCGGCGGGCGGCGGCTCCCCGCGGTCCAGCGCCGCCGCCAGCGCCGCCACGCCCGCCGCGTTGCCGGGCACGCGGTACACGCCCACCGTGCGCAGCCCGTACGCCTGACGCAAAAAAAACACTCATAAACTAACTAGATTAGACTTAGGTAGATTCTAAAGTAAACTAGGTAACAAGGTACATTATGTATGTTATTATCCGCCTGTATCGAAACTTCAAAAGCACGCCACTGTCCAGTAGTCCAGCTATCATGCAAGACTCCGATAGGTTATTATCACAGATGTTATTATAATATTATACTCATTATTATAGATCGAGAGCGTCAAAGAAGTGTTGAGCAACGCGTTTTTGAATTTTATCAAACCACAAGCTTGGAGATCAGCTTCACAGTCACAGTCGGATGATATATTCACTTTCGAATAGCTATTTAATTAGCACTAATATCAGTACAAACTTAAGAAATGCTGCCCAGTAGCATGATGCTGCTTCGCCATGCGCCCCTTGGGGGACGACGGGAGAGTTGGGGGACGTGTGACAACATAATAGTCTCACCTCGACGGCCTGTGCGGGCAGTGTGACCGCTTTGGGTACTAGGGGATGTTCAGCGTCGGCGGGGCAGCGCTCCAGAGGCGCGCCCAGCCAGCCCGTGGCGGCGGCCGGCGCGGGCGTCGCGGCGCCTCCGTGCATGCGCCGCAGCTGCTTCGCCATGCGACCCTTCCATGTCTTGTTTTTAGGGGACGACGGGAGGGTTGGCGTTGGGGGACCTGAAACAATACAACACTTTTAATTAAGGCTTTAGTTGCAATGGATTTTCATAGGTTTATATAATTGCTCTTATTTAGTTTCCGAGTTATTGCATTTTCACAATATAACTTAGATCCACTATTTCATGATAACCACGACCCCGGAAGAAATTAGCCCAGCTTTGTATTTCCCAGTAAAAATATTTTGAAAGGTTTGATAAAGTCGCTTTGAATAACAGCTGTTCACTACGAGTACTAGACTCAGACCTGGTATAAGGTCTACCACAAGCCATAATCGTGCGCCACTTGTATCCAACGGTACTCAGACAGTGAACAGACGGCTACTACCATTCTTGAGTATATTATAAATGCGAAAGTGTGTTTGTTTGTCTTCCAATCACGGCGCAACGCAACGGATCGACGAGATTTTTGGTATGGGTATAGTTGAGGACCGTGAGTGACATAGGCCGGAAAATTAAGGAGTTATCCAGCGGGAATAAAAAAAAAACTTAAATCACGCGGACGAATTGCGGGCATCAGCTAGTTCACGAGTAAGCGGAATCTTACCGGTAGGCGACCTGTTCCTGCCGATCTTCTTGCTGCGCTGCGGCGGCAGCGGCGAGGGGCAGTCGGGCGCGGTGGTGGTGGTGGGCGGCGCGGAGGCGGGCGGCGGCGGCAGCGACGCGGGCTCGGCGGGCGGCGGCTCGGCCGAGTGTCTGCGCAGCGCCGCCAGCCAGCGCTGCGCGTCTGCGGCACCTTCAGCCTAATAAAGAAGAATTTTTTTTTATCCACTACAAGTTAGCCCTTGACTGCCATCTCACCTGATGGTAAGTGATGATGCAGTCTAAGACGGCAGCAGGCTAACCTGTTAAGGGTATGGCAGTTATATTTAACCCATACCCCTATTCGGTTTCTATACGGCTTCGTACTGGAACGCTACATCGCTTGGCGGCACGTCTTTGCCGGTAGGGTGGTAACTAGCCACGGCCGAAGCCTCCCACCAGGCCAGACCAGGGAAAATTCAGAAATTATAAATTTCCAAACCCTGCCGGGGATCGAACCCGGGATCTCTGCATGTTAAGGCAACAGCGCTCAACACTGCGCCACGGAGGTCATCAAATACTTAAAAAATACTTATTGTCAAATTCAAATCTTTTGTTATTCAAGTAGACTTTGACAATTGCTTTTGAATCGTCGAGTGAATCTACCCACTGGTTCGGAATGACATCCAACTGAAAAGAACCAGCAAGAAACTCGTTAAATTAATGAGTCTGGCTGAACAAGGACACAGGTTAATTTTGAGTTAGGATATTGTATTTCATTAGAACATAATGGCCGCATTCGAAAATCTAAGCGGGTAGCCCGATAGCAAGTATTCAAGGACCCTAAAATGAAGAGGGTTCCTTGGAACATGTCTTGTTCCGATCAGAATTATGTGTAATAGGAAATCAAGAGGAGATGTGCAATGTTGCATGACCTTACAATTGTTAGCGGTGCATATTGAAAGCTACTCCATTAGGTGGTTGTAGCCGACCCGCTCCGGCTTCGGTCGGATGGAATTCTTTAAAATCCTTTATATGGACTTCTTAGAAATGCGTTAGCGCTACTTACTAGGTATTTCTCGACAAGTGTGCAAAAGATATCATGGACATTGAGGACTTTGCAGGCGTCAAGTGGGCTCGAATGCATCTAATTCGCGCGCTTACTGGAGATGACATTGTACCAAAATAAGTCTTACCTGTAGTAGTAGTTCAGCACCAGCGGCGGTAGTGACGCGCACTACGTGTTTCCGCTTGGTGTAGTCATCTGCTAAGGCTGCCAGTGAGTAGCGCACGTCCAGGGCATCTCTCGAGCCACCTTCCGCTCCTGTGGTCCCTGTACCACTGCCGGTCACCGCACCGGGGCTCTGCAACAAGAGAAACACTTTGGTCAACCATTGATTCTATTTTTTTCACTTTTGGAGCAATATGTCCAAAAAAATATACGGATGGGTCATCGAAGAGTGGTGCTGGTTTATGGCCTAGTTTTGGTCTATTACAGAAAGATTTTGGCTACGGTTAGGCTATCATCAACCTTTTTTTTTGGTATCGGGGTGGAAATCTTCATAAGATGCCTCTTGGACAATTTTTCTTGTGGGAGAAATCAGGTTATGTAGGCTATCATCAACCTACAGGTAAAATATTATACTTCTTAATTTTCTTTGTGACTTTTCGTAGTGCCACACCAGCACAATAATACGTGGAAAGGTAAAATATTGATGACAGGGTGAGGTGTTTTGTGATGACAGCTAGCTGTTAGTAAGTCATGGAGGAAGGAATTACGACTGCCGAGTAAGTACGTATCTGCTTTCATAATTATGTCTAGAGTTATATCATTGCCAAAGCTCCTGTACTTGCCAGGCAAGAGTGGAGTTAGTTTACCTTTAGTAACGACCTTAGTTGCTATACAATAGTATTTTGATCTAAAATAGCTTTTCGAGGATCTTTAAATCTAAACACGTTTCTCGGTAATGAACTATCACATTATTTAAACTGCAACAGTAAAATCGACGCAAATAAAGCCAAGGCAAAAGTAAAATTAGCGAACAGAAGGAGCCTGGTTCAAGCCTGGACAATAAATTACAAAATAAACTATACACAATACTAGTGTTTTCATCTATGTATCTTCGTCCACTAAACACCAACTAACCAGGAACTGTTTAGTAGGTATTTGTTAAATCAAAATGGTATGTATACACAAAAAAAATATGCGAACATTTCTGATGTTTTGGAAAACGTCACGTTACCGTTAATTTATTGTGGCGGATACATTTACTCTTTCTTTAACTTCTTTCCTTGGAAAATGTTGAAAGGATTAAATATGTACATTAATGTCAGTTAAACATGTTAAAATCAAAGATAAGACAAACAATAAAGCGCGTGATGAAGTGGCCGTTTTCCTCAAGATCACATTTTTGTTGTCTAGCCGATTTTCGACACCGATTTATTCGTAATTTAATGTTTTTCGATCAAAAATTCGATAGACGGTGACTGAATTCTTTTAAACCACTGCCAAGTTGAAGACATGGCACTCTCTGCTGATACGCTGCCAATTCTTACAAATTTTTGTGCAGAAGTTACGCATTGTTTAAATAGGTAGGAGGATACGTTTATCAAATTATCGACCGTATTATAAACTATATAAAGCCCTTTTTTAAAAGTTCTATTGTTCTGTATTAGCTTTAGCGGTTAAATATTTCACGATAAACTAACTATACAAATAATAAACTAAAGTCATTTTAAGGAGAAGGAATTTTTAAAGAAAAACAAAAGCTAAACAATTTCTCTCGCGATTCACTTATGCGCTATGCAGAAAACGTTAACAAAGTTCATTTAAACGAGCAACTCGAATTATGATTTATATAATGGCCAGGCAAGGACCGGTGTCTAGATTTTAAACGAGTCGACGTGTCTGTGATTGAAATTTATTGCGCAACCTTCGGGACACACCGACACACTGAGACAATTTTTTAATTAAGTACAAAGCGAGCAAACTGGGGCAGCATGATTATGGCTTCTCGGAAAAAGCTTCTTATAAAGAACTTGACTTTAAAATGCGTGTGAAGATAAAATACATAAGTAAAAAACACATCATCGCATCTCTTTGTGATTTATGATCTGTTTGTTTATTTACGTTTCCCTTAGGTGGATGTTTGGTAGGGTATCAAATCACGTAGGCACACTTTTCACAATTGCGCAGTTACTGCCTAAGTACTTTTACTGCAAAGCGAGTTTTATGACAAATTCTACTTGACTGTTTAAATAAATGTCCTTGGTAATAGTCCTTATCAAATGCCCCATTGCGGACAGACAGACGAACAGAAAATGTCTTTATCGCGGTTTGCGAACACTTAATGCAGAGTAAATGTATGTGTCACCATACATTATTGCTCTGCATTCAACTCGTGCGCGAACTATACCTATCTGGCTGTGACAGGGTAGATAAACCTCCTATAAATACTCATGTGCTGTGACAGTGGAGAACATTTAGTTGCTAAGTATTCTTCATGGACTTAATATATAATGTATATTAAGTCCATGGTATTCTTAGTTACTTGAATTTGGAATGTGTACCTATTGTTTGTCTTCTATTTTATGTCGTTGATTGCTATGATTGTTCTACGGAACCCACCATTGGTAATTAAATATATTATATATGCACACGCATGACTTTACTAAATGATGCCCGCGACTTCCGCATGGATTGAGGCCCTTTAAAAATCCCGTGGGAAGTCTTTGTTTTACCCAAGATAAAAAGTAGTCTATGTTACTCCAGGCATGCATAGAATCCGATGTAGCGTGATTGAGGGACAAACAAATACACTTATATTTTTATAGGTGCAGATAAAGTTGATCTGGAATGGAAATAGCTCACTAACAAAAGCAACTAAGGCCCGTTGAATAAATGTGGTGGGATTAACGGACTTATCATCATCTGTATGCGCTCGGGTCATGTCGCTCTCGACTCCGTGATGCTTTCACCCTTAATTACTGGCATTATGTCTCCGAAACCAAATAGATGAATCAGACGGATTGAGGCGTGCACTCTAGGGTCACCAATGACCAACTATAAGGATTCAATGAGTCAATAGTTTATTTTTAAGAGATTCTTCATAACAATTCATACTAAACAATTCAACTACTATTTATCATCTTAAACTTATCACATTTCGAATCGAAATGAGAATCGATCGAACCTAGTATAGTAAAAAATATTAGGTTTCTATTGTCTTTTTAAGCCTCGTAGACCCTGCCGTAGACTTTTCGTAGACCACGCGAAAGCGTTGTTTTCCATATTAATTCAAAGTAAGAATATCCTCTATATGTGAACGAAAATACTGTTTGCAAGGTTACTTGATTTTTTTATCTCTTTATTCGGCTCTCAAAGAACCAGATAAATATATGTGTCCGTTGCAGACTTTATTCGACAGTTAACTCATATCTGCCTATTATACGAATTTGCGCTATCCATCGAATATCTACTATTATATCTAGTCGTTTATCTGAGGATTGAAAAATCGGTTGACATTATTAATATTATTTATTTGATTGTATTGTTTATTTTTAAGTCTTAAAATGTAGCCCATTGCAATGTCCTGACGGGGTCTCACGACATTATAATAATTATGCTGTGTATAATGTATATACATGAATGCAATTAATAAATGAAATGAAATAAGTAACAAAATCTATTAAAATATTGAATTACTTTAAAAAAATCCAGCTAAGACGACGTCAAAATATACAAGTGGAAAGTTTGAACGCATTATACCTATCTAGTTACGAAGCTGCAAACCAATTTTTTTGTAAATAATCATTCAAAGCGATTAAATAACTGCATGGCATGGTACATTGGTAACCCTGTGCTATGTCTTTTCGCTTTCATTATCTCATGTGGCATTAATCAAACGAGCTGCATAAAAGTGGGTTACGGCGCACGAAATAAGCGGTTTAACATCTAAATAACTTGCACTTTCTTTTTGATATCTTTTTAAAAGCATCGCTGCCGACGTGAGACACGATATTTTTACATTTTAATCAACCCGCATCCGTGTTTTGTTTTTAGATCAGGAAACAGATAGGCACTCGTAGTGCCCCCTGACTTAGTCCACGAATATTGTGCGAAAACCAAGTTAAGTATCAAACTAATCAAATGCTCACGACGAGTTTTTGAATTAACTTTTTTTAAGTTAATACAAGATAACAACCCATATTTTGAGGTTAAGAAAAGCCAGGCTTATTTGTAAACACCAGACTTGAAACTCTGAATTTTTATACGGTCTATATGCAAAAATAATTATGACCGGTTTCCTGCGAGACTAAAATCATGCGTTATCTCTAATAGTAATAACGATTCAAATGATAAAACAAAAACGCAAATAGGTACCCATCAGTTAAATTGAAGATTGGCCCACGATAAATTACTTTGGCAAAGAATTAATTAGGTTTTTAATAATGATGATGTCTTTTCTTATGATGAGCATAAGAAAAGACAGGAAACATTTTTAATTTTTATACGTAGGTACATTATGCAAAAATAACAAGAGTATTCAAGACGTTAAAAATAATAAGTATAAGTAGTGGGAAACTGTTTTTCTAATGATATAAATTAGATTCTCAAAATGCCTGAAAGTGCTTTTATTATTAGCATTTAGATTCAATTAGCAAAAATTGGGTTTCTTGGTTACCCAAACACGTCTGTAGAAACACCTACGATTAAACTTTCTAATCAAAATAAATATCTATTACAATTTATTTACATTTACGCGAAAGCTAAACGTAATCTAAGTAACGACCTATGTGGAACGGAACGGTTATCCATAATAATCGGATTAACCTAGAAATAAAAAAGTAAACAGCGATCATTGACTAGACGGATGTCCCCGCATCTGCCGCCCACATACAGTTAAAAAGCAGTCTAGCAATCATACAGTAGGACCAATTTATTTGTACAGAGCAACGACCTAATAGCCATGAACTCGTTACGTCGTCATCGTCTCAACTTTCATCCAATTCTGGACATCAATCGGTCTCTTGTAGAGATTTCTACTTACCACGACCTTGTACCTACCGCTCGATTGAACATTTTTAGTACACCCTTTGTTAGCGAACCACATTATTTCAGTTCCGAATTCTCACCTAAGGTCAATCTTGATTTTTCAAGCAAATTCGATGCCACACATTTTGCTAACCCAATTTCAAAACTATATTACTTAAATAAAGGATTATGAATACATAAAGACTAGAGAGAGATATAGAGAGTAATAAAAATTACAGATTATGAATAGGGCCATAATTTTTATGAGTTAAATACAAGTTGTAGAATTCTTTGTAAGGTTTACAAGTTACAACCCAACAGCGAGCACCGCTGTGCTACATTTCATGTGAGTCATTCACGATAAAGGAGTTACCTAACTGTAAATTTTTGAAACTGCGGTAAATGGTAATACATAACAAGATAAATCGACGCGGCTGTCGGTTACGTTGGCAAGCCGCAATGTTGCTTGGTGGATATCGCGGATGAAATCGAGAGTGTGCGCTCGTATTTACCTTCCTTGTCAACGGGCACGCACGCTTTGAGTTTGGTGGTCATAATACCTAATACGGCTCTATAGCTTATACGGCTTATTCTTTGAGTGGCTCGTAATCGGACTATTAAAATCCCATCTTGTCGTCAATCTTTCTGATTACAATAGCTCACGAATTTTTTGAATTTCGCGTGTATAAACAGCAATAGAACAAGCCCGTTAAAATATTATTATTGACAATTGAAATGATTTTTATTGAAATACTGCTGTTGCATCGCCAAATGAATCGACAATTGGTTCGGAAGGCCCTTCCTATACCGAGAATAACCAGCAAGACACTCCGTGGCTGCTCTTTTAAAAAGTTTAACAATCCATATCCATATTATATTTATAAATGCGAAAGTGTGTCTGTGTGTCTGCTACGCTTTCACGGCCCATCTGTACAACTGATTTTGTTGAAATTTGGTACAGGGATAGGTTATATCCCGGGAAAGGACATAGGCTACTTTTTATCCCGGAAAATTAAAGAGTTTCCGCGGGAACCAAAAAAACTTAATCCACGCGGACGAAGTTGCGGGCATCATCTAGCACTTAATATACAAGTACAAGATCTAAAGTTACCTACATTTTACATACTTAATAGATCACAATACCTTAGAAAAACATATTTTCTAGATTACACAAACAAGCAGAAGACCTGCGTTTCATCAAAACAACACTAAAAACGAAAGGAAAGTCAAACACGGATACAAAATCGAATACCTAATTTAAATTAACTCGCAAGCTGTAATACTTTTTCTGCCCCTAAATAGACTGAAATAGCAATGAATATTCATTTTCCGTCTAACCCCAATTCTAGAGCATGAAACACGGTAATCTACTGTCGGCACGGAACACAGAAGATAATAATTACCCACGTACTCGTAGGTACGCGTGTGAGACGATTATGATTGTAGGCTTGGACAAACAAAACGCGACGCGCCATTGCAGCTTTTTGGTTAAGTTACATTCGCGTAGCTCATAGAAGTAGGAATACGAAGATCTATACGATAGCATCTATACTGATTAACTCATTTGGAGCATTTCACACAGTACTCATTTAAATAAGAAAACAAAATTTTAAAAAAACAATTATTGGCCTTGCGATCATTAATCCTTAGAGTCAAAACAACATACTAAGGACAACTGTTACTAACGCATCGATCAAACGCAACGTTGAAATAAATTAGTATCTTTAACTGCCACCAAAAATACTTGATGAAGAAACAAAGAAACACTCCATAATCGTCATCCGATTATTACAGCCTCACGACTAATTGCACATCAAAATAAAGATTTGTGATCTATAAATGATATGACCCATCAAAAACCGATCTGAATATCGTCAAAATACTAATACACCTACAAATATTACACGCGATTATGACGTTCTGCTGTGCGATAACGCTTTGTGTTTTCCCAGGCCCTCACTCTTCGTGCACCGATACCATCTCCGGCCTCGGCATTTTTATTATGTGAAAAAACAGTCATGCTTTCGATAGTCTCGAAAATTACCGGTCGTCGATAAGGATCAACGATTTATTGCGTCTGACATACTTTCGAGTTTTGTTGACTTATCGCGTCTTGGTTTAAAGTCTGAAACACAGACAACGCGCAATAGTCATAGTCAACATGAACATCATAGTGAAGATGTACATAAGCGGGTTAGATTGGTGAAGGTAGGAATTGTATAAGGAGATGTAGTTTATGATGCCGACGGTGATTAGCGACAGCACGTGGCTCCAATGAACGCTTCGCAGTTCGGAGCGTCATACAGTTTTGGGAAAAAATGCGCTGCTCTTTTACCCGTTGTCCTAAGTGAGCGACAAACGCGGCAACGCGACGCGATGCGACTTGACGCGATAGTATCAGACAGTAGCCCTGACCCTTCACGTGGCCTAAGTTGTCGCGTAGATACGTCTACCATTTCCTATGGCGTCGTATCGCGTGGCTTCTGCCGCTGACCCAGGACAATGGGTTATTTGCGTTGTAGGCAATTTATTGATTAATCTGGTGGCACGAAATGCGATGCAACAAAAGGAGCGCCTTTGTTAGCATGACTAAGATTGGTTCGTTCATCAACTTTTCGTTTTCCATACTGCATGAGAGAACACTGACTCCTTCTCCACTATCGACCACGTAATAGCTGTCTATTACGAGGAATTCCGCGTACAGTTCCTACCTAAGCAAATTAAGCTTTTTTTATTAAGCTCTAACGTTCTGAATTTCGCTGGACAAGTTGCCGCCGCGCTTTGTTTTGCGACTTTTGTTATGAGGTCTGTTTCGTTCTGGACCCATTCGCCTTGCAATTAGAGGGTCAGGTCATAGTGTCCGACGCTAGAAGTGGTTCGCTTATGTAACGCGGCGGGTGTCGGAGCGGAAAGGCGGATAGCGCAATAAGTTGCAGCCTTTGGTGGCATGAAGTGTGGTGCAATGGAGGGCCGAGAGAACAATGCTTAGTCGCAGCAACATCCTATTGTCGTCCTACGTGGAACTCCGTGTACAGTTCCTAGCTTAGCAAATTAAGCTTTTTTAATAAGCTCTAACGTTTCTTTTACATACAACTTGAAGGAACCGCTCTGGACAAGTTGTTTTCTCGCGCTTTGATTGTTGTTGCCTTTAAGACTTTTGCTATGAGATCTGTTTCGTTCTTGACCCATTCGTCTCGCAATTAGAGGGTCAGGTCGTAGTGTCCGTCGCTAGAAGTGGTCCGCTTATGTAACGCGGCGGGTCGCGAAGCGGAAAGGCGATAGCAAACACTTAGCTCAACAAGCCGCAGTCATGTCAACACTCAACACCCGCTGATGTGGAAAATGGATGCATCGATTGGAAAGTTGTATATTTACCTACTTGAATAATGTTACAATTAATTATATTAATTATATGATAAGAAGAATTTATAGCCTAATTTGGGCTCATATTCTGGGTTTGAGCTTTTACATCGACATTGCAAAAGCCGCGAAAGAGATGTATCTAACTGATAGTGTATAGTGTGCTGCTATCATTACTGTAGGTACTAGAAAATTATCTCTTATTTAAATAGCTACAATTAATCTGTCCACATTGTAAATACGAAGTTTAAGAGGAACTTTAAATACATTAAAGTTATTATTAGTAATTACAGTAAAGTAAGTAAAGGTTCAATTCGAATTGCTTCCGTTAGCTTTCTTTAATAATTATATAGAAAGCTATCGAAAAAATTCTGTATAGCCTGCAAAGTAATTGACCTCATATAAAACTGGGTAGTAAAAAGCCTCTAGCTACGAGTAGATATGGATAGAAATACTGCACTTCTAGGTCAATCGCATACTTGAGGCTGTTTTACGCCAGAGCAACAAGATGCGACAATGCGGCATTCTATAGCTAGCTGGTGGAAATATTATTATTATTATTTTACTAGCTGATTCCCCCGACTTCATCCGCGTGCTTTAAGTTTTTTTTATTCCCGCGGGAACTCCTTAATTTTCCGGGATAAAAAGTAGCCTGTATCACTCTCCAGTCCTCAACTATACCCATGCCAAAAATCACGTCCATCCTGATTCGTTCGTTGACGTTCGTGTATCAAGAACTTTTATACAAATTTTCAACCCCCATTTGGGGTTGGAGTTTTCAAAAATCCTTTCTTAGCGGATGCCTACGTTATAATAGCTATCTGAGTGCAAAATTTCAGCCTGATCTGACCAGTGGTTAGAGCTGTGCGTTGATAGATCAGCCAGTCAGTCAGTCAGTCACCTTTGCCTTTTATATATTTAGATGCCGTGCTGTAATTGGTAAATTACGATACGGACTTCGGCGGTCAAAGGTGTGTGAAGATCGCTAATCTGCTGTTGGCTAGCCTGGTTGACTATGGTAAGTTATTCTGAGAGGAGCAATGGTTTAAGATGATTTTGACGACCTCTGGGGCGCAGTGTTGAGCGCTGTTGTCTTAACGTGCGGAGGTCCGGGGTTCTATCCCCGGCAGGGTCAATTTGGGACTTAGCGATTTAGCGATTAGCGTTCCGGTACGATGCCGTGTAGAAACCGAATAGGACTATGGGTTTAATATAACTGCCATACCCCTAACAGGTTAGCCATCTACCATCTTAGACTGCATCATCACTTACCATCAGGTGAGATTGCAGTCAAGGGCTAACTAATTGTAGTGGAAAAAAAAAGATGTTGAAGAAACTTGCCTAGGTTAAGATTGGCTACTTAAATAAATACAAAATCACCATTTACAGCATTACGCTTAGCCGATTCCCTTATTGGGATTATTTGTGTCACAGACTCATCGATATTTATATTGATACACTAATTACTTGAATTGAATAATAACTAACCGGTATACCAATAACTAACCGGTAACCGGGTACCATTAATAACGGCATAAAACCCCAAAATTGAGAACATATCTATTAAAATAGCTACCGGCTTTAGACCGTCCCAATTTTTAAAAATTTATGTTATAAGTTGTATACAATAATTAAGAACGACATATCTATCAAATCATATGATTTCAAACTTTTTCTTTTACCTCATATGCTTTTAATGGCACTTATGATGATATGAAATAATTAAATTTATAAAACGTATCAAATCTATTCACGTCTCCTCTCGATATTTACCAGCAATTATTTTATCAATCGATCTCTAATGTCTGAAACTAAAACTATCTTCAAGTGCGATCAACTGTTTGTAACACTTTTGAAAATGTTATGGCTCAATAGGTCCACTTATATTTTTGCTTAATCCGTTCTTTATAAGGCGTGCGGAGATCCACAAAGTTTCAACTCATGCATTACCAAAGTTGTTCGCGGTTACGGTTGATTACTTTGAACAATGGAGTTATGTCACGATAGATTAGAATCGAGATAATAGTTACCTGTATAAACATTGTAAATTGTATAATCCAATAACAAATTATCTGTGTTGATATCACAAAAGAAAGATCACAAGTTACGCGCACCAATTCTAAAAGATCGCTAATCGGTAGATCAACTATATTAGATAAATACTTGTTTCACGCTTTTAAAAATACGATTGAATAATAAAAAAGCTTGTTTACTCAGCAATAAACGAAGTGTGAATAAAGCTCACCAGTATGTCGGTGTACCAGAGCGTCATGATTTGGCTGGAGTCCATCCGTATCAAAGCCAAACGAGACGCCTCTTGGTCATTGTCAGCGGTTGGCATCGGTGATAACGAAATTAAATGCAGTTAGGCAGCTCAATACTCAACGCTCACTAAACTCAGACACATCCAATCCTGATTTTGGAAACACAAAAAACTATTCGTTATTATTTTTAAATAACATCGAAAATTGACGCGTTTATTTAAAAAAGTAATTATGATATTTCCGCGTAATTTCGATAAAATATTGTAATCGAAACTAATTTTTAAAGGTGCGGAAGCGTCAGTGCATGCGGGCGGGCGGCACGGGCGCTCGCCTGAAGGACTATGCGCGACGCGCTGCGTATGCGCAGAGAAAGTGCTCCGGCGCAGACTCCGCGGCGTCTGCCAAATCGTCGTTTTCACGGTTCGGAAATTGATAGTCTTTTCCGGACGAGTCGCTAGTCACAATGGGGACACATCGGCGCCACTTTCTTGAGCGTTTTTTTTTGTATTTATCTATTCAAATTTAACGAGCAACTTAATCCTAGCTCTTTAATTAAATGTTATTATTAAATTCGAGAGAGCTACGAGATTAATCTGCTGATAATATGATGCGATCTCGTATAATGGGCGAAGCGGCTTTGTGCCTTACTTTTTTAGTTTTTACCGAGCGTTAATAGAGGATGTGGTTCTATGAATGCTAATTTGAATCTCCGGCATTTTTGAACCAGTTTTAAAACGATTCTGTTTATTTTGTAATTTAGAATCACAGACTGATCCATTTTATCACGTTTTAAGTAGGTGCAATTGGAAAACTAACATTTCTAAGTAAGAATCATACTTAATATAAATATCTACTTTTGGGTGTGCATATAACATGGCTATGAACACGTAACACATAATAACTATTTTACGACGTAAGTTTGTCATCAGCAGGTCATTAAGATTGGCTGTAAAGCACCTGTCACACAAAAGGCGGGCTGCATTTTGTGTGATTGGCAATAGCTTGACCGCATGGTGACATAGGCCCTACCCAGTCGTTAAAAAACCGGGATCGGAGTGACCCCGGAACGGCTATTGCCGAAATAATTTAACACCGCAATTATATAGCCGTAGCCGTACAGCTATAATGTGACGATCGCAATCACTTCTGATTGTGACAAGAATATCACAAATTCTGCCTATTAAGTACTACGTTTGAGATACTAGGAATGATTGATGGTACATTGCAGCTACTGGTGCTATGTGGCTAGTGCTTAACAGTAAAAGTAATATTTCGTATACATTGGAATAATGTGTTATGCAGTGATTCGAACATCGTTAACGGCGCGAGATGAATGAGCATTGCGGTAATTCTGTGCGGCGGCGAATGCAACAACAATTCGTCATACTTTTCCTTCGCACTTCACTTCACGGTGTTCTTTTCTATATTTACACTTCCTTATTCGTGTTGTTTCGAACATTTCGAGAGATTTGTCTTTACACATAGCACAACATACTCTGACAAGCTTATCTGTACGTGTGACAAAATTCGGAACTAACAGAATCAACCCAGTGTGTTGAGCCTGAAATGTTGATTTTTAATAGACAGTGGCTGGCGCCTCCACAGTGTCTAATATGCATAGGAGGGGTTTGCCGCGGTTATTTATCACCGTTGCGACCAAGTACAACATGCGTTCTAGCACGACGCGACGCGTAGATAGGTATCTAGATACCAGCTCTTTTCAAGTAGCACTCTTCCATCTTAGATTCTCCCTGTATTAGACTGATTGTTAATCATTACTTGTGATCTGAGTCAAGCGCTTTTAATAATGAAATTAACATACTTAGCAGACAAAAAATGTCTTGCAATCATATTATTTAAATTAAGATATTAACGATCCGTTAATAAGGAGTGAAAGACACATCGTTCCAATGAAAATGTTTTAATCTTGGTTTTAATACATCAAACATGCAGCTTCCGTTCCGTGTTCTCAGAATACATGAAAATGTAAACTATTGGAACTCGAGCGTTTTCAGAGCGTACGAGACCTATGTTGTTGGAACTGTGGCAGATGACAATTTTACTCGTTTTTTAGCTAGTCGTATCTTGCCAACGATTTCATGGAAAATATAATAACTTTTTCTTTGCGAGTTGCGACTATAACCGTAACGAATGTGTACCTATCCCGTTTCAAAATATACCTAAAATTTGATATCTACCTGTAGCATACTCTTCGTAGAACGAGTAATACAAGGATACTATTACTAATAGCATTGTAGATGTGTTTGTTTATGCCAAATCTTGCAACTGAATTTTAAAACAGCTATGTATCTATCCGCAATTGATTGAGCTGAATAGTGACGTCATTCTAAATCCAATATGGCGGACTAGTTATTTCATATGCACCCCATGATTTAAGTATCAATTAAAAGGGTTTGCTGAGACGAATAAGAAAAATAAAATTACCACCCAATTCAATATGGCGCACGATAAAAGCTTGTTTTTAAAAATGTTTTTAATGATTTAAGACTTTATTTTTCCGTTGCTTTGAATTACGAAACTCAGTGAGTCGTTACAAGCTGTTACAAGTAACTAAGGAATTCATTGATCATATCAACTGTTTTGGTCGCGACTCTACAATATCAGGAAGATCTTTTTCTTCGGTATTCATTCTAAATAAATAAAGCTAGAAAGTGTAATTTTAAAGTTCAACTAGCATATAATTTTACTATTTTCGCCCTTTCGACAAGTGAATAGCCTAGTTTAATATTTGCGCATATTCTGTAAATCTAGAGCGTTCAGAATTGTTCACCCATTGAACCATAGAGTACATTAACCTCACGTACACATCTTTCAATATTTTTGTAGCAAAAATCCTAATTGGTGTCTCCGGTTCGTTGAGTGTATTTGGCAATCAATTAACGGTACAAAGACACAGTTCCCAAAGACAAAGCTTTGGCAAATTGGCACTGTGTTAAGTAGGTGTGCCTGCTTTGAAAGAGAGTTCGAGAAATACTTGCACGTTGCAATAAATATCATTAACACTTGACATGCCTATTAAATAAATATAAAATATTAAATGTATTAAATATAATATATTAAATAAATATAAAATAATGACGCTTAAAACTTATAGATTTCCCCCTCACAGCCATTTGGCTTTAGGCTGGGCGCATATTAGTTGTTACCTAAGCATCTATTCTGGGACAAATAGTGTTATTTTTTATTGATAACTTACAAGATATCAAGCAAGTTATTGATAACTTACAAGATATCAAGCAAGATCAAAAAATTTAGGACTAGAACAGCACTAAGCCAAATAATTAGAGCTTGATCAAAGAGAAGTTTACTCAAAGCTTTTCTTTGCTATTTAAAGGTAAAAGCTAAAAGTTTTAGCAAAGCTCTTTTTTAAAAGTAACCTTTAAAAAATTACTGCTTTTTCTTCTATACGAAAGTTCGTTGCTCGCAAAGATATTAATAGAAATCTTGATAACATTTTGACAGCTAGGCATATCATTATCACAATAATAAATTATTGCGTGTTGATGTTGAAACTGCCTCTTTGATTTAGTGGCTAACGTGTTCGACTGCGCTTGACAAGGTCCCGGGTTCGAACCCCGGGTCGGGCCCATAATTAAGTATTGGGTTTTTCTGAAGAAATTCTCAGTACTAGCCCGGAGTTAGGAAGTTGGCAGTGTTTCACCCCCGTGCCTTGGGGAGCACGTAAAGTCGTCGTTCCTGCGCCTGATCTCTCTCCGGTCGTGTCGGATTTTCAGTCCCATCAGGCTTTGAGAGTAAAGGAACAGATAGTGCATCTGTGCTTGCGCACACACTTGTGCACTACAATATCTCCCGCCCATATGGCTAATTTCTCTAGAGATTGGCCGCCGTGGCCAAAATTCGATCGGGAGGACATTATTATAATATTGCGCGTACACGTCATTGTATTCGATTGCGAAGTTAGAGTTCATCTCGGAATTGAAAACGAAAGTGCGTCTCCATGATTGATCATGTCCATGCCCACACTATGATTTATGATTGTGTAGAAACAGTATTCGTTAAGACAGTATTATCACCTCGGCTTATTAGCGCCGGTTTCCGTGATATTCATAATATTATCATAATATTCATAATATTAATCACAGTCTAAGGAGATACGTTATTTCCTATCAGTCGTTCGAGTTTCGACGGAGGCGTCTAGACAGAGCAACGCTGCTGGATGACAGGGACGTGACGGCGGAAACCAAAAAATTTAAATGCCGAATTCTGTCACTCTAATGTCAAATTTGTATGCAGATTCCTACATGTCTATTTTGGTCCGAGAGCCGGATACACCACGACCTTCACCGATCTGTTAACCAGATAAAACATATTTTTTTTTTAATTTAATCATTTTTTTTTTTTTTTTTTTATCTGATTTATTTGGGGGCTTTAATTTAATCATGAAACATATTTTTTATTTTTATTTTAGCTTGCCTATCAAAATCCTGACCAGGCTATTTTTAAATTAATTATTATTAATGAATTTAAAAATAGCCTGGTCAGGATTTAAGGCGTATTTATCTATTATTAAATACAAATATGTTTCATCTGGTTATCAGATCGGTGAAAGTCGTGGTGTATCCGGCTCTTAGACCATTTCTGTAGCCGGGTCTGTCATTTATATGGGCGTCGACCCACTGTATGAGTATTGAGTACTGTATAATATATTAACGCAGTTGTGATATTATCATTTTACGTAATAGTTACCGCAAGCTGTGCTAAAATTGTATTGCGTGTGTCGTCTCTATCGGTGACTAAGTGATGAATAAACAATGAAAGCTCAGCTTCCGATACTTATGAAGTTATGACTCAATTGTGTCTTAATAGTTTTCTAGTGCAAAGTAGGGCAAGTAAAGATGGCAGACATATTAAGATGAATCGTCTGGTCACTTTATGTAATACTTGGTGCTAATTTAATGTTGGCGTATCTCTTACTCACTATATCTACGTAGAAATAATTTTTTAAATTCCTATTTATAAGAATATAAAAATCGCTTATTTATGGATTCAGTAAAAATACTTATCTATCAATACTAATATTATAAAGAGGTAAAGTTTGTTAGGTTGTAGGGGGTTCAAAATCGGTTCAGTAGATCCAGAGATTTCTGGATCTACTGAACCGATTTTGAAAATTCTGGTACCAATAGAAAGCCACATTATTTGTGAGTGTTATAGGCTATATATTAACCCGAAAAATTAGGGAGTTCCCGTGGGAATTTAAAAAACTTATTTCACGCGGACGAAGTCGCGGGCATCTGCTAGTATATAATAATGCCATTACCGAACTACTAAGTAGGTACGAGTCTCATCTCAGAATCAGAAGGGTTTGGCTATTGTCCACCATGCTGGCCAAGCACGGATGTGCAGACTTCACACACATTTGGGAACATTCTATCATCGTTATAGCAAATGATATTTAATCACTTAAAACGCACATACCTACTTACTTACCTAACTCGGATAAGTACGAAGTGCGTGTCCGAACTCCGAGGATCGAATCCCCGATCCGTACAGGAGGCGGAACGTCCAAAACTTATAGTGTGTATATAGAAGAACATTATTCGGTGCCTAATGTAGGCACAGTTGCGTAAGATCTAGAAAGCCTGCTCGCTCACACTCATGTAGCGAAGATTATATCAAACGATCAATTCCGCGATGTCTAAATAGACGGAACATAAAGCTTGCATTGTTATGAATTTATTCGTGTATGGAGGCCGATAATAAAATCTGATTATATATTATGCATTCAGCATTGAATGGAAATAATCAAGGTTTCGCAAGAAAATATTGGACTTAAAAATGGTTTTACGTAAGAAATCTCTTATCGGTTGATTTTTATTGTTTGTTTGTTACGGCGACTTCATACAGCTCAATTATTATTATCGATGAAGTTTCGATCGTTAAGGATTGAAGGCTGGACCGCATGGATGGAGCTTTCGCTTATCAACTACGCTTGATTACTTATGTATATGAGAGTCCAAACTTAGTAATACTTTCATTAACTTTTTAATAATATGAGATTCAACCAAATCTTTGGGAGAGAGATCCTCATTATGGGTAAAAGTTTTCACACAAAAGTAGAGATTTTTAAGTACTTTTTAATGCTAGCCTATTGGGTTAGTCTAGAATCAGGGTTCGATACGTGGTGGACTATGGCCAATCCGTTCTCATTGTGGGAGAACACTTGTGCTCAATAGTGAGCCGGATACGGAACGAAGTGAGACTTTAATGCTACTTTTATGATATTTATATAGCTACTTCAATGCTCATAAGGATGAGATCTTACCCTTACCCTTTAGGGGAGATCTGTCCAACTGATATAAGGACGATAAACGTAAGTCTGGGAAGTCAACATTGTCAGAGTTTATAAGGGCGACGTAGTGGATGTAATTTATTGAGATGAGAATGATACTAGGAGCATAGAAGAGCGAAGAGGCAAAACGATGCTGATAGTTGCTACTACCTCTGAGTGCCGTTGTTGTTGGGGAGAATGCTTTCGAGACGATGATTAAATCGCCTAGTATGATATCTAAACATATACTGTACTCATTGCGTTTGGAGGAAAATTATAGGCGGTACATTAGTCCAGCGGTCAGAAGTTTAACGGGCACCCGTTTAGTATCATTATGCGAGCTATCGCAACAGTAATCGGATCAGTTTAAACAGAAGTAAGCCCGTTTCTCGTAGATACATGTGTATGCGTTCATGTTACGTCAGGTACGCGCGTCATACCAGCATTTGGGTCACTTTATTAATACATTTGTGTTTATAGCCCTATTTAAATCTATTTACGTCGGTGCAGAAAGTAATAATGCAAACATTATGTCGAATTGCGATACGCGATGCACGGAATTTTCATTCAGTCGGCGGCGTAATAAAGGCCTGGGCAGACAGAAAGCGAAGCGGCGACACGGAACGATTTGTATAATACAAGACAGTAGACATTTTATGAAGACACGGTAGCAGCTCAGTTCCTGCATAATCCGTAGAGTGAACGCCTTACAGTTTCTTGACGAGACATCCAGACGTAGACACAGTTATTTTGAAGGGGCGTCTCTTCCAAACTCTGCGATATTGCGCCGCTTGCCAACCTAACTTTTCGACTCGATTGAAGTTGTCTGTTTATGTAAAGATATCTGCTAACACTGCACTTTTCGTTGCGAGGTTTTTAATTACAGAAACATCCTGGAAACATCTATTTGAAAAGTTACTTCTATCTGCATAATATTATAAATTCTATAGGAGCGTTGGATAGATTACCGTCGCGCGTTTTCTGTACAAGCCTTAACACTTCTTTGATCTTATGTTATGATTATGAAGCAGTCTGACCTAGATAGTACTAACTAAAGGAAACAACATGATAATAATCTAATATCATGATAATAATGATGAATCTTTATTTATTCCGGAGATGAATAAAAGTTGGAGATAGTTAACAAGAAATATCAAATAAATATTATAAATGCGAAAGTTTGGATGGATGTATGGATGTATGGATGTATGGATGTATGGATGTATGGATGTATGGATGTATGGATGTGTGGATGTATGGATGTTTGTTACTCAATCACGCCCCAACGGCTGAACGGATCTGTATGAAATTTGGCACAGAGATAGATTATAGTCTGGAATAACACATAGGCTACTTTTTATCCCAGAAAATAAAGGAGTTCCCGCGGGAACCGTAAAACCTCGATCCACGCGGACGAAGTCGCGGGCATCAGCTAGTAACGTAATAAATGCCTAGACATAAAGATCGACTTCCGCGTAGTAGTCGGAACGAATAAAAAACGTATAAGATTAGGCGTTAGGCGTTTTCTACACTGCTTCCGAAAAGTTACCCTATTAAAATGCTAACAGATACATATAACAATTTACTGCTGTGCGTGCCTCCCCGCTAAGTTCATTGACAAAAATTGTGAGTAAAGTTAACCTATGGCATACGAATTCTACACTCATTTTGTCGGATTCGGATAAAACAAGATACTCAAGCGTCCTAGGTAAATACTAAATAGTAAATACTCAACTGGCAAGAAAAGTCCATAAAACTAATACTTAAATAAACATTTTCTTTACAAGCTGCGAGTTTGATACTTAGTAAGCAGCGATTGTAGTAAGCATCCCTAATTGAGCCTTGACAATCTATCTATTGCAATATAGAACGATCAGGGCAAAAAATATCCAATTTAAAGTCAATAGACAAAGTAGCATTCTAAACAAACATTAATTGAAATTATACTTGTTAATTGCGGACGTTACAATAGTTAAGTGAATAGGAAAATCAAACAACATGAGTCGTGTTCAATTTGTACAGTAAACGGCGTGTAAGTTCGACCGTTATACCATTATCGGAGTAATTACGATTTGTTTACTTTTGTGCGAGATAAAGCAACTTTAGATGTGCCAACAAGTCATTTGTTGACAAGCCCAAACTAGTAAATGATATCGGCATCTGACTTCTGAGTCTTGTAGACTTGCGCTCCAATTTTAGTGTGGTGCTGAGTCGAGTAAATTAACCGCAAGTAGCCTAATAAGCGGCGATAGACACCCGACCTACTGTACAGTGTACGGGGTCGGGGGTTCGATCCCCGGGCCTCCAACTTTTCGAAGCTATGTGTGTTTTAAGAAATTAAATACATATCACTTGCTTCAAACGGCGAATGAAAACATCGTGAAGAAACTTGCACGTCCGAGATTCTTCATGATGTTCTCGAAAGTGTGTGAAGTCTGCCAATCCGCACTTGGCCAGCGTGGTGTACTATGGCCAAACAATTCTGATTCGGAGAGGAGATTCGTGCTCAGTAGTGAGCCGGCAATAGGTTGATAAGAGAGAGAAGAGACAGAGCCTAGATAAGACGTACCAAAAAGTTGTCTCTTAAATAGTTGTGTGAATAATAATAATAGGTTAGATGGTGACAGAATTTAACCAACTAGTCATAAGTTGATAGATGTTGGTAAGTCTATAGATGTCTGTGTGATACGAGATACGACCTACATACACAATTGGGAGGTGTGGACGCCCGAGAGAAAACCAATCGCACGGAAAGAATTTGCGCTACTTTTAATAATAATGTTTCTATTTTGTTAATTAAAATATATTACTTTTATTTGCACAAAGTGAGCGATATGTGGGCGACCGTTTACTTTTTAAAATGGGTCAGCTTGTGTTTTAAACATTCCGCAGTCCGCTCTGCTCTCATGCGCAACAAAGTTTTTGGCCGAAAATAATGCAAAAAGATTCTGATTTCTGATGCCATTGTTGATGGAGTTTGTTCACAAACATCCGGTCAAGTGCGACTCAGACTCGCGCACAAAGTGTTCTGTACCACCACACAATATAAATTCTTTTCGTAAATAACAAGAAATATTTCATAGCAACACGTGATCGGCTGTGAAATAACTGGCTATGGCTAACATATGGCGCTAAACTAGCAGCGTCTGACAAACAATTCGATATCCTGAGAGTACTGAACTATAACTAAAGATTTACCTACGGATTTATTCCTATTCTTATGCTATGAGCCCTTGCTTCTTGCCAAATTTCATGATTTTAAATTTAGGTCAACGGAGAGCACCCTTTAGGTTTTGATTTGTTGGCGAGTGTCAAAATGTGCATAACTTGCGGCATAAACGGCCGTATCTTTTGATTGCGTTCACTTAGAAGCTTGATTTTTTTACAGCTCAAGGGACCGTTAAGTATTTGATATTAATTTCAACTTGATTCCATAACGCGTTCCCAAGAAAAAGGGGGTTGACAGACAGACGGACAACGAAGTGATCCTATAAGGGTTCCTTTTTTCCTCTTGAGGTACGGAACCCTAAAAAAGCCAATACGTGAATCCTTTATGATTCCTCAATCAGGGGGTCTTCCAAAAGGCCTAGAACTCACATCCTCGGTTGGTTCGATCCCCGGCAGGGTTTGGAAATTTATAATTTCTGAATTTCCCTGGTCTGGCCTGGTGGGAGGCTTCGGCCGTGGCTAGTTACCACCCTACCGGCAAAGACGTGCCGCTAAGCGATTTAGCGTTCCGGTACGATGCCGTGTAGAAACCGAATAGGGGTATGGGTTTAATATAACTGCCATGCCCCTAACAGGTTAGCCCGTTACCATCTTAGACTGCATCATCACTTACCATCAGGTGAGATCGCAGTCAAGGGCTAACTTGTAGTGGATAAAAAAAAAAAAAAAAAAAATAGTTTGATAACCATTTTAAAATATGAATAAAAGAAAAAAAAAGTTGAAATTTGATGACGTCACAACTATGAATTTAATACAACTTCCATACTAGGAGTGCGTAGAGTTGCTGTTTTGATTGAGTTGTCATCATCCCTATTGAGATTGTAGAGCTTTTTGAAATCGATCAACACCTACTTATAGCTTGGTATGGTGCGCTAATACGGAAACATTATTTTGTTCACAGTTTACCCAGTATCTGAGAATTGTTTGCTTTGTAAGCCTGTTTTTGAATTTGAATATAATTTCTCGTGGACAGTTAATATTATTAATATACTTCTATACTTATATTCGGCAGTTGCCCAGTTGGAAACACTTTACTGGCAATATTTTGTCCACTACTTAGCGCAGAATAGGTCACCTTGACACTAAATACGAGATTATTGCATTTCGTCGAATATTATTTTCATATTTTCTATTATTAGGCTTTAGACTAGAAAGATTTGTACTAGCTAATGCTCTTGGACGTTACTTGTAAAGTTTCTTTACATAGGGATTAATGTTACATTACTATTTCATATTTTGATACTTGAAAGTTCCATATCCATACTAATATTATAAATGCGAAAGTGTGTCTGTCTGCCTGCTACACTTTCACGGCCCATCTGTTCAACCGATTTTGATGAAATTTGGTACAGGGATATATTGTATCCCAGGGAAGGACATAGGCTACTTTTTATCCTGGAAAATTGTAGAGTTCCCGTGGGAAGCCTATGTCCTTCCCCGGGATACAACCTAGCCCTGTACCAAATTTCATCAAAATCGGTTGAACAGATGGGCCGTGAAAGCGTAGCAGACAGACAGACAGACAGACACACACTATCGTATTTATAATAGGTATTAGTATGGATATGGATTTGCCAGATTATTTACGATCTGTATATACCGCGGTCTGTATATATCTGGCGAGTAAATATACACAAGTTTCATACAGTCAGATCGAAACTGAATTATTATCCCAAAAGCAGCTACGAGTATGTTATTTGAATGTACTACCTTACGTAATTAAAAAATAATAATGATATCCAAATTAAACTAACTTGGATTGATGGTAACCTTAACTTACTTTCGTGAGAGACTAGCAAATCTATTGTAACTAGCCATCCTGTCTATTGACTCCTTATGTATAAAGTAGGGCTTCCAATACCGGGATCCCGGTATTGGCCAATACCGGGATCCCGGACTTTTTTCGCCGGTTTTCAATACCGGTATTGAAATGTCTAATACCGGGATACCGGTATTGGTGACACTATAAACGAAACATTGACTATTGCATATATTTCTTGGTAGATGCCACTGTTTTTTATTCGGCTAAGTTTAAAACTTGTATCTTAAGCATATTAGCTCAAAAAGAGCGCCTTTATTGCTTAAAACCAGTGAAGAAAAGTCGTTTCTGTTCACTCAGAGGGAAAAATTAGTGTTTGAATTTAGATCCTTGTGGCTTGGCATTTCTATTTAATTGTCTCTCAAAACGTTCAGAAATCTGATTTATAACTAATGCATATTTTATTATGATATATAATTTTCTTATAAATAATAACTATTGAATTTTAGATTAATTTGTGTTTTGACAAAATTATCGTTTTCTTCGACTTCGATCGACTTTTTACAAAAATATCGTTTATTACTCATTTAGTAGTTCCTCAACAGGTGGGCCTAAAAATGAATATGAGCAAGATAAAGATCATTTATAATGCACACGTTCAGCCCCAACCTGTGTTAGTAGAGAACTCTGCACTCGAAATTGTTGATGAGTACATATACCTAGGACATACAGTCCAGTTAGGTAGGTCCAATTTCGAGAAAGAGGTCAACCGCCGAATCCAACTCGGCTTGGGCAGGGTTCAGGAAACTCCGCGACATGTTCTCGTCCAAAATTCCTCAGTGCCTGAAGACGAAAGTTTTCGAACAGTGCGTGTTGTCAGTGATGACTTACGGCTCCGAAAAATGGTTGCTAACTTTGGGCCTGATAAGGAGGCTCAGGGTCACTCAGCGGGCGATGGAGAGAGCTATGCTTGGAGTATACCTGCGTGATCAAATCAGAAATGAGGAGATCAATAGGCGAACCAGAGTAACTGACATAGCTCGAAGAGTCCAAGCTTTAAGTGGCAAAGGGCGGGGCACATAGATGGTAGAACCGATAGGCGTTGGGGTCCCAAAGTGCTTGAATGGCGAACTCACACCGGGAAGCGCAGTGTTGGACGACCCCCCACTAGGTGGACGGACGATCTCAAGCGTGTAGCTGGAAGCCGCTGGAAACAAGGGGCACAAGACCGTGCTCTGTGGCGATCCATGCAGGAGACCAGGATGTCTATAGGTTGAGACGACGATAGTAGTTTAAATTACAATCTTCGACTAATTATTTAAAATTCCCTGCCATATTTATTTAATTTTGTGTGTACGTTGAGAAAGTGCGTCACAAATATACTTTATATTAAAAGTTCAAAATTCAATGGAGGTTAAAAATATATATTTTCGTAAGAATTCATCCAAAAATAGTTCTATTTTAAAAATCATATAGTTGATATTCTGATTGATATGAATAAGAAATTGATTATTTGATAATAATATAAGTGTTACCTAATAAGGTTGTATGTATTTAAAAATATAAGTGTTACCTAATAAGGTTGTATGTATTTAAAATGATGTGATGGAGTTTCAGAACATTACGAGGTCCGTAATTTTCACCTTATACATACATGAAACAAACGATAGTTTCGTAAGAATTAAGTCAACGCGTAAATAACTATCTCAATACTCAAAATACAAATAAATCTAAAATCAATACTTGGTGATTTTTTTTAAAGAAAATACAATTTCAAAAAATATTGCATGATATAAAATAGAGTGAAGGAGTTACTTAACGTTTCGTGAGACAGTGAAATAGACATACCAATCCACAGCGTAATAATCAACCACAGCGTTCTATATCCAAAAAAATTTCTCGCTGAGTGAAAAAAAGGCTTTTCTTTACTGAATTTAAGCAGAAAGGGACTTTTTTGAGTTAATTTGGTGAAAATTTTTTTTTATAAATAAACTTTTTTTATGGGTCCGTTTGCTTCAGAAAAGACTAATTTTAAGTTAAAAAACATCTACCACATTTTAAATTTTTTCCAATACCGGGATCCCGGGATCCCGGTATTGAAAAAAATCGTTCCGGTATTAATACCGGTATTGAGAAAAACCGGTATTCGAAAGCCCTAGACTATAAAGTGATGAATAAAATCGAAACTACGAAAAACACTCTCCATTTAAGACGTTCAACTTTTACCTACCGCCGCTCAGTCATACCACCTCTGGTGCTTTACAAGTTATGACTTATGAGTGTGCTCATAACTCATAAGGCTCAAAAAAACAAGTGGGTTTCCATGACATTTGAGTGACAGTATTAAACTTTCAGTGACTACGACTTTCTTTAAATCTCTTCACAAGTAAACGTAGACAGCCCATAGACAGCCAATAAGCGCCACTTGTGTGCATTTTTACAATAGACAATCGATATCCAAGATTTGGTCTGTACTCTGTATCCTTCGCACGAGTTTGTACATTTCGAAAACGTTGATGGATGTCGTACATCCAAACTCTTTACCGTCTTTTGACCTTAAGTTATTAGTTTAAAGCCGTTTAATCACCAATTTTTGTTTCGATGTAGTCGCTGCGCCATGCATGTACTGCTGTGCAACTGTGTAAGAAAATCGTAATCATTTGAAAGATTAAAAACAAGTCAGTTATTAGCAAACTAATTAGAACTGTTCATATAGAGTTCATATTTTATTCGATTTGCAAGCATCTATTAATTCCTTTAAAAGTTGACCAACGGCAGTTACTACTTTATATTACACAATTGCACTACAATTATATTAATTAGTTTAGCAAGTAACTATTATTTATTTAATCGGTGGCTTAGGCCCAATTTACTTTAAATTCGATAGTCGAATTCGAGCAATGTTATCAAGATGTGTAAATTTGCTAATGCGAATCATCGCAGACGGAACGCTTTCGAGTCAAATGTGCAATTAGGCATAGAAAGTAAACCATTATAATTGGCAACCGTCAGCCCACTCGTCCATTGAGCGAATCTATTGACGCGGAAACTCTGGGCTCCTGGATGCGGCCCGTGGGCGGCTACCTTTACAGCTCGCTTAACTGGCCTGGCGAGGATGAATATCCTGTTATTACTATAATAACGGCAAATCGGAAATATTTTACCTATTTTGTTGCTATTTATCAATCAGGTAAATAAGTATGTACTTACACTACATAGGTCTAGGTACCTATTAGTTTAGTATAATATTTAGTCAAGTATTTAAATATTTCCAACTTAAATTCTGCTCTACTACTCATATTATATTTTACTTATGATTATTTTTTATGAAAATTGATCGTATTTTCTAATAAAATAAAAGGACAAACACTAATAATGATTCGTAGCGTCTTATTAAACATATCTACAGTCATTTATAATTCTATAATAATATATTGCAAAATTAAAAAGACAAAAATTAACCTCCTAGTCATATGAATTGAAGTACTAATCTAAACATACGGATATGTCTGAGGTGAATGAAGTTAGGCAACGGTCCAAGCTATTCTCATTTATGATGCACGGTAGTACTCGTAGGTGATTTCCAGCAAATCTATCTCTATGGTGATTGGCAGTGTGCAGCGGGGTCGTTCACCCCGGCAGCGGGCGGGCGTACATTGCAACGTGCGTATGGACAGATCGCGGACAGGCGAACTTATGAGTTATGACTATAATAGGTATGCCTAGGTGTTATATTAATTGTTTTAATGACTGGTGCAGTCACGTGAGGTTTATCTGTGGTAAAAATAAATAATTCATCTACGTAGAATAGTCGTTAGGATGGAATAGTTAGGCATCTACCCATCAATGTAGAGCTTTTGAAAAGTTTGGAATTGATTGATGTTAGCAATAATGCTTTGATAGTAGTGTGATTATGTACTATATGTATGTGTTACAAAACCCACTATTACGTAATTGAATACGTGCCTACTTAATTTTATAAAATTAGTATTCAAAAAATTTGGCAGAAAGCCACAGATAACGGAACCTTGTTTACGTAACCTACGTAGAAAGCACAAGTTTTTTCATGCCCCGTTTCGTTTCGAAAGACCGAACTTCAAAATTTAGATGGTAGCATTGACAGGTACGGAGTTTCGATTGATTTGAAAAGAATTAAGAATACTGTTCTAGCCTAATTATATGAATCTTTGGTAAACATTTCCGACTCAACCTTAAGCGTGAAATATAAAAACGAGTGTGACGGACGGACAGACAGACAGACAGACGGAGAAAGTCGCACCATAAGGGTTCCATTTTTACCATTTTGGTACGGAACCCTAAAAACAGCTTACAGCTTTTGTCTATCTACCACAAACCAACACTGATCTCTGATCAATATCTCACTGTTTATTAGCTCTAACGGTTTGTAGGCCAAGGGATATCATGTTAACCCGTAGCTACCTCTGATTCGAGTGATCCCAAATAGATTATTTCAGAAATAGACAGCGATACGTGATTGTGGTCACGCTTTAAGCTCGTCTCATTAACCTACTTGCTGATGCTAGATTATTATATAGCAATTAGTAAATATATTAATTAAGTTTGACATTTCACATTATGTAATCTACGGTGTGCTAGCACGAAGATATACACGTAAAATGTATAACTGTGTAATATTGATTGGTTACTCACGTGACATTGGCGAAGTGCATTGTGCTGGTTTGGCACTAAGAAAAGCCATTAAACCAAAAGAAGAAGAAGATTAATTGGTTACTATTGACAATCTGGATTCCAGATCCGTATCCGTCCCGATCTCTATCCAATCATTCTCTAGTTATAGCATCCAGAGATTGGATGCTATGAGATTGGATGGGATTGGCTCCACAGCATAGAATTCGTTCTATGTTGTGGGTGCTATTAATCGCTATAACTACTATAGTAGTTTGTGATATAAGGGCGGTAAATAGGTTTTTACATACGAGTTGACTAATGTCAGCCCGATGACGCCAGTCGAGGGCTGACCATCGTCACGAGTATGTAGAAACCTTAACGCCCGTGTATCACACGATATTTTTCAATACATTTGTGAGAAAACTAGAAATTAAAAGTCGAGTAGGTAGGAACTAGGTACTCACTAGAAAATGGCTTCTCACGCCCATACTTAGTCGAGATTTTCGGCGGCTATCACAAGCGCGACTTTTTTCTCACAGCTAAAATACCTTATTGTTGATTTAATTTTATTATTACACATCACTTATACCACTCATCTTATTGTTTAATAATTTATAAGAAAAACTCAATGAAACTTTTAAAAATAGCGCGCACAGATTCAAGATTTTAGTACTTAGTACCTTTCTATAGCGCGTTGTTGTAATTGCGTTTTTTTTAATTGGCTCCATGGCTCTAGGTTCTAGCTCGTAACTATCAGCCTGGACTATTCAGCCTTTACTTTTTTGATTTATAAAACTTAAAACAATTTTAATTAACTAAATTAAATACAATTTTTAATTTCATGAATTAATTTCATCAATCCACATCTAAATGTTATTATTTTTTAAGTTTTCTACATACAAAGTCAATATCATTATGAACCTTCTTTCAAGAAAACTTTTTATTTAGAAGTAAAGTGGCCTTACAAAAATTAAAAAAAAACTGCAAAAAAATAGCACGAGGGCAGTAAATTCTGCAAAAAAAAAGCACGAGGGCAGTAAATTTAACTTACAAGCCCTGTTTACTGCCTCTGTAAGTGCATTTTGCGAGCAAGTGTATTGAAAAGGATTTTACTACTTTAGCGCATAAGGCGTAGAATACAGCAATCGCTCACAAAATAAGCTGTAATTTGTATTACATTGTATGTGCATAAGAAGGAATTGGGAAAGCTTACAGCCTACGACCATTGGCGGATTATAGCAATAAAGATGCTAAAAATAACTTTTGGTCATGCCAAACCCAAAGTAACGCTTAGCAACGACGAGATAATATGACGATAGCACAACGTTAGGCAAATATGACCAACACATCTATAAATATGATTCACATATCTATGATTGATGAAGAATATGACTCGAGTGGAGCGCAATACGTAAATATAACATTCGCAAAACGCAGACACTCGGTCTGCGCGGCAGTTGATGCGACGGGCCATGTGGCGCGCCCATACCAACTGATTGCGATGCATTACGCTCTGTACACACTGGTGAATTCGAGTTCACGGAAGGGAAATGCCTATTTCCTTAAGGAGTCATCGACGCGTGTGCTAATTGAGCACATGCGAGCTTTGTGAAAAGCAGACGCTCAGTCTACGCATAATGATGAAGCTAATTCTCGTCTAGCTACAAATGCATCTATGAGCGTGCAATAAGGCTCGAAATTCGAGCTTTTATGTGGTTGAATACTCGCAGAACTCAAATGAAAAAGCTTTTCTCTTTTAAAAACTGAAACGTTCTTTGCGAAAAACAAAGAAAACTGTGCAGCTGCCACACATAAACAAATCAGACGCATCAGCAAGGACATAGCAGTCACTTCAGAATATAATAGAAAATCTCTTTATTGCACACGCTTAAAAAACATCATACAGAGGTAAAAAGATTGTACAGGAGAGTGCAAAGGCGGTCTTATTGCTAAAGCAATCTCTTATAGACAACTTTTGAAAAGAAGAGATTGCAATAAGAGTCACGTCAATTTTTATAGAGATGAGTGTATAGAGCGCATAGATTCAGCGTGCGTGCCTATGATAAGGAAGTCATTAGTATCCACGCTTTCGTTGGCACATATTGACTTTGATTTAAGTGACCAGACGGGAAGTTTTTTGTTCAGTTGGAAAATGTCCATATTCAAACTTCCTGTAGACAAACGCCTAGAAGCGCCTAGGTATTTATTTTTGAACTATTGTCTAACCTCTAGACAATCTTCACGGGTCTCAATCATTCACAATCTTGATTGTGAATTATTAGTGTGTTAGATTATTGTATCATACTAATATTATAAATGCGAAAGTGTGTTTGTTTCTTGGTTTGTTGGTTTATTGGTTTGTTGGTTTGTACTTCAATCACGCCGCAACGGAGCAACGGATCGTCGTGATTTTTGGCATGGGTATAGTTGAGGACCTGGAGAGTGACATAGGCTACTTTTATCCCAGAGAATTGAAGAGTTCCTGTGGGAAATCAAAAAAACTTATTCCACGCGGACGAACTCGCGGGCATCAGCTAGTTACTTAATATACTTATAAGTACTACAAAGTATTAAGTAGTACTAGACCCGCCCGCGACTTGGTCAGCGTGGATTAAGTTTTTTTGATTCCTGCGGGAACTCTACAATTTTCCGGGATAAAAAGTAGTATATTATGTCCTTTCCCGGCACCTATCCCTGAACAGATGCGTCGTGAAAACGTAGCAGACAGACAAACAGACAGACACACTTTCGCATTTATAATATCAGAATAGATAGTATGGATGAGTATAAAGTATACAAAAGGGAAAAATTTAAATATATCAATCAGTAAGTATCTATTTGTCAAGTCAGAGAGCAACTCCTGTGTTCAAAATAACTCATAAGTTCAAATACCTTTCGTTTGGTTTATTGATCCAGCGGATGGGATAGGTACTTTACTGAAAGGAAAAGGTCATATTGAAGATATCCTTTTTTATGCCTTCATGACTTTTTCAGGTACTAAAAATAGCAACTCAAACATCATACTTAATATTATAAATGCGAAAGTGTGTTTGTTTGTTGGTTTGTTGGTTTGTCCTTCAATAACGCCGCAACGGAGCAACGGATCGACGTGATTTTTGGCATGGGTATAGTTGAGGACCTGGAGAGTGACATAGGCTACTTTTTATCCCGGAAAATTAAGGAGTACCCACGGGAATCAAAAGCTTAAACCACGCGGACGAAGTCGCGGGCATCAGCTAGTTGTAGATAACTAGTTTGTACTCAATCTCTACCATCTAAATTTAGTGGTGTCCTTTTCTGCATGGAGAATTATGAAAGAAATATCATAGAACGGCTTGTTTAGAGCCAGCCTTTTAGTTTAGTTTAGAGAACGAGACCTATTATAAGATGATAACCAGAATTAGCCACATTGAGTTTCCTTTAGGTACCTATTTTTTTTTTATTCCACTACAAGTTAGCCCTTGACTGCGATCTCACAGGCTGATGGTAAGTGATGATGCAGTCTAAGATGGTAGCGGGCTAACCTGTAGAACCTACATACACCTGCTGATGCACATGCTGATGGTAACCTACTAGAAAATATTACGCTCGTGTTATTTGAGTATGTCTGCCCACAGCTTTATATTATTTGCTTACTATCAAGTGCTCTCGGGCGTTCGATCTAATTAAGTGTTTCAGTGTGTGTTACATAAAACAACGATTGTTTGGCCAATAGGTACGTACATGCATCATCTGTATTCGCTGACAATCTGATCGGCAAATGCAATTTGTGGCCACTTGAGGCCTTTGTTACGCTCGTATCGAGGGAGTACTATTGTTTGTTTATTGATATCGACCTATACCTACCTACTATTATGTTTTTATGTTTTAACGAAGTATGATTGAGTTTTATTGTATGAAATATTTCCGAGTGCCTGGTCTAGATTTTAGATAGGTACTTAGTTTTTTGTTTATGTTGTTCATAAGACGTATTATGTGCTTTTAATGTTTTTTAAGACATGAATACAAAACATTGCTATGTTGCTATCCATTTCATAATACTCCCTGCAGAAAAGAACAGAACTAGATTTAGAGCTATTAGTTTAGTTTATTAGTTTAGAAATTATGTACAGCAGAATAAGCTACATTATGGATGATATAAACCCACCGAAACAAATTTAGTAAACCAGTGAAAACCGTATCAAAAACTGTTGCGTAGTTTTGAAAAATTAGCGCTCAAACAGAAAGACGTGTATAGCGAATTTGCTTTTTTATTCCACTACAGGTTAACCATGGATTGCGATCTTACCTGGTGATAGTGTTCTTGCAGTCTAATATGGCAGCGGGCTAACCTGTTATGGCAGTCACTTATATAAAACCCATACCCTTATCGATCTCTTCCATTGTATCGTTTTATACTATTTATTTTAAGTCACCTTCTGTTTGGTGTGAAAACTGTCAAATATTACAAGTTTCTAGAAAGTAAATAAACAGTCCTAAACATGGCTCTAAATTGTAAGAAGCTTCAACACGCCTAACTGTCTGTAACGACCGCGCGTGTCCCATATCTCAACCGGCAGAAAATTATACTATCCTATACTAATTGCACCGCTAGTAAACTATGCATAAATAGTAAATACATATAAACTGTACAAGCGATTTGCGCATGTATTCCTCAAACCATAAGAAATACTTTCGCATGATTACGGTGGATTGGCGTGACGGCTATCGAGTAAATTGCGGGATTGCTGCGATCCATTCCCAGAAGTAAAACAGGACTTCGAAGTTCGACGTCTTAATTCTACGCATAGAATTTTTTATGCGATTTTTTGGTCGTTCTTTCAGTACACTACTTTTAGATTATAAAAAATTGAGTAAGTTGCATGCGAATGGTTCGGAAAATTGGGAAAAATTACAAAGTTAGTAATTTCAGGGAGTTAATTACTAAGAGCATTTACTTGGCCTTCTCTAGTGCATGCGGCATTTTCAACGCTTTTTCTATAAAAAATAATATGATTTTTTTATTTAAACTGTCAACTATTCTTAATATTGGTTATTTATTGAAATAATACCTATGTATTAATGTTAGAGTGTAGATTATTAGAGGTAGACCTGATTCTACCAATGACAACCAATTTTAGATTCTATAGTGAATTAAAAAAATATTAGCACTGCAAGCATACTGCAAGATATACGTGTGATAGATAATAGTTATTTGTGTTACATGGGGCCAAAGAAAATTTTTGTTCCCGAGGGCGATATTTTGAATTCAGAGCGAAGTGAAGGATTCTATAGTAGAATCCCGAGCGTAGCGAGGGGTTCTAAAGTAGAATCCTGAGCGTAGCGAGGAATTCAATATACGCCGCCCGAGAACAAAAAATTTGGCCCCGAGTGACACACACTATTTTTCATCATTACGTATGAGAAAAAGCTAGGAGTATCAACCTACTATGTATGGACATTACCTATACGTTTAAGCACCAATCAGAAGATACTCCTATCAACCTTCCATGCATTACGTATGAGAAAAAGCTAGGAGTATCAACCTACTATGTATGGACATTACCTATACGTTTAAGCACCAATCAGAAGATACTCCTATCAACCTTCTATGTAATTATATAGACATTATTTAGACGTTTATTTAAAGTTTAAATAAAATGTAAAGACGTATATCCGATCAACAAATTGATCACGTGACTTCGGACCAATCAGAACAGAGAAACGCAAAGTCGTATATTCGATCAACAAATTGATGACGTGACTTCGGACCAATCAGAAGAGAGAAATGAAAAGTCCCATGGGCCTACAAGTTACACTTTGCTCCCGCTATCCTCTGAAGGCAATATGCGTTTTTCGAATAGGTATGATGAAAAATTTATTTTCACCCGGAGTCCATAAATGTAAAGCAGTTGACAAGATCATTAAAAGTCGGAAGCGAGGCGGGCATCGGTCGACCGCAGCCCGCAACGTGACTGGATTCCTCTATTATTCGCAGTAAAATTCTATCGATCTCCCTGTGTACCTTCGCCAGTCGCCACGTAGCAACAGTTAGGGGCCCGAGTGGGCCAATCATTGAGATTGATAGGTACTGCACCTAATCCGTGTTGATTTTCTGTGGCATATACTATAATAATACTAGATGATGCCCACGACTTCATCCGCGTGGATTAAGTTTTTTTCAATTCCCGCGGGAACTCCTTAATTTGCCGTGTCCTTCCCCGGGATACAAACTATCGAAATCGGTTGAACAGGGGGTCTACTCTCTTTCTCTAAAACGAAACTTCGCAAACAAACGAACGAAATTTCGTTAACTCCTCTCCTACATAATATTATCTCTATGCTCCTCTGTATTTCGTTTTCGTACACGCAGACGAAGTACGGATCCATAGAAAATTTTCGTGACCGATTGGATTGAACGATTTTGAGTGGATCTAATAACTGACTAATTACGTTCGTTTGCGAAGTTTCGTTTGAGAGAAAGAGAGTAGACCCCCAGGTGGGCCGGAAAACGTAGCAGACAGACAGACAGACAGACAGACAGACAGACGGACAGACAGACACACTTTCGCATTTATACTATTGGTATGGATTTTCTTCATAAAATGGCATGATCAATTATTATTGATTAAGTTTAGGTCATGCTTAGTGGTACTTAATTCTGAAAACGAAACGTTTTAAATAATATTTTAAACTCTCCGACTCCGGCTAGCTTATTACGATTGCTATTCAAGTTAAAGAGTCTAATAATATTATTTCATTTGCAAGA
The DNA here is from genome assembly GCA_917051295.2 of Erebia ligea. Taxonomy (NCBI): domain Eukaryota; kingdom Metazoa; phylum Arthropoda; class Insecta; order Lepidoptera; family Nymphalidae; genus Erebia; species Erebia ligea. Next base: position 17,052,705 of record OU785223.1, read on the forward strand.
GAATGTAAGAATTGACAAGCGCATGATTTTGAAAAAGGTCAATTACCCTATTTCTATTTTAATCTAATCAAAATGGAGTGGATGAGTTGGAATATATCAAAATAATATGTTACGAGTATTTACTAGCATCTAGCGTATTATCTTCAGCCTGTAATAGACAGATGACGCGACACGTGAGATTTCGAAATCGAATCGTCTCGTTAGAAGGGGTCTACGCCCTGTTGAAGGTAAGGCGTGAAATAAAATATAATATAATGTCACAAAAGACATGAATATATTTTATTTCACACGTCGAAAACACGTTAAAAGCATTTTATAACAAAATAAAACTTATCATGTATTGTGATGTCCTTGCGGTTACAGCCAAAGATTTCAAAACGCCTAGGCATTTGTGTTCGCAATTTATTTATAGAGGAAAATACGAGTAAATACTTACGGTACATGTGCGTATATCCCTTCATTCATATGTACAGATCTATGAATTTTTTTATTAGGTACTTAAAATAAGCGTAATACTTGTAATACTACAATCATAACGTATGCATTGTTTATTTACGAAGTGTAACATTTTTCTGTTTATGAAAAGAGCAGCTGTTGAGTTTCTTGCCGGTTCTTCTAAGTAGAATCAACTTTCCGAATTGGTGGTAGATTCTTGCGACTTATCTATCACGAGTGGCACAAGTTGTCCTACGTGAAATAAATAAGTTCATTTTCGTTATTCATTTCATTTTCATATTTGAGGCAATATCAGATGAAACTACCCAAAGTAAAGATACACACAGCATTAGGAATAGTGAAATTGTGTAAGAAATTCGTCAGCTGCTGGTTACGTGTGTCAAACAGCTAATTGTTGGAAATAAATGCTTCAGTTCGAAAAACACCTTGCACTATTTACTACTTATGATGAGTGACAGACGAGCCAGAGGCATCATACATCAAACATGCAATAGTTAATAGCATGTGTATTGTGTATATAGAACATCATTGTATGACAGTGATGCGATGTATTTAAGATTTATTTTCTAACGAGGCGCCATCACTGATCTGCGGAATGTCTAGTGTCTGCGTTAACGCGGTCGAAAACAAATTTTTCGGATTATGCTGAACGTCGCGTACCTAAACCTTGCCATGCCAATATTGGTCACTCATGCAAGTCGTCGTCGTCTATTAGTTGAGATATTGTGTCAAACAGAATTTTGTATTATTTAGTATTAATAATAAGTAGGTATTAGTGTTTTTAAAGTTAGTTTATATTATTATTTTTAATTTTGTTCAGGTTAGTGGATCGAGACATACAAGAACCCCGAAAAATAAATATCGGTGGGTTTAACTAATTGGAGCGTAAATTAAAAAATATATTATGTGTAACTAATGTAATTGAAGCCCTTCTACAGTTTTACAGTATATTATGTTTATATATCTCGCATACTTTAGTACAATTATACGCTTCACCTGCTTTTCACGGCAATTTGAGCACTTGAAAGTGCTCAAATGAAGTTACTGGATGCTTTAATGTTTTAAAAAGCTTGTTCGATTGCAATTTCAAGAGTATACACGATTAATCTTAATTATATTCTCACTCTGCAAAAGATAAAATCTCAATTGTTAAATATTTTATTTTATTGAGTTTATTAAAATGTAATCTAGGATTTTAACCAAACAATTTAAAAGTGTTTTTTTGTACATTAAAATTATCATGAGTAGCGTAATTTTTGACAACGAGCATTTTTTTAATAATGATTGTTATAGTTTATTGGTTTGTTCGTAAATTGTGCTTCCTCTTCAAGGACAAACTAAACTATTTGTGGTACACAAAACAATTTCTGAACACTTGTAAATCGTTTACAAGCTATTCTCGAATGAGGCTACGAAAGCAATCGAATGCACAGTGTTATGATATGTTATAAAATGACAGCTCGGTGACACTGACTTGTTTTCACTGTCATTTTTTCCACCTTGCGGCTTGATTCTGCGCCTAAAGAAAACATCTTCCAGGTGTCGTGTTTGATATGAAACAATAATAAAAGTGTTTTCATTGACATACCCTATTCCATCAGGAATATCTGAAAATTAGCTTACGATTGCTGTTTTTTTTTTTGAGATGTGGTTTTAAATCATCTTGGTACACTCAGTACAAAATATAAATGATTTCGTTCAGCTGCTCAACATCGGTGTGTAACTGCAGTGTAGGTTGCGTGCATACTATTTAAGGTACTAGGTAGGATTAGACGAATGATTGTTTGATAAGCTAATACCGCAGTTATTGTGTGCTAAGCACCGTGGGTCGGCCATTGATGGCACGCGTCCACAAATAATAATATGATTTCGAGTCAGACAGCCTCAAGGATGAATAGCGATTGCGTGCCGCAGGATCGATTTGCAGGTGGGTCACGCGCGGACGCCGCCATCATGGCGTCACATCCTCCACCCAATTGGCCACGATAATTAATAAAAGAATTGCGCCTGCGCAAGCCAGCGCTATGTACGGTAATGCTCGGCATTTTGACGCATTGTTGACGTTCCCGAGGACGAATTGTTCGACCACAAAAAAACGTTATCGCATCGAATGGAAAGGATCGAACGCGGAATGTGGTGATTCACCATATTTCGTCAGTCCAGTAAACCATTTAAGACATTTCCAGGTACCTACTGTATTCGATAGCAACGGAAGGCAATATCAGGTTATTTTTACTAGACGATATTTCGATTACCGCTTTAAATATTATCTGTTCCGCATGCGTCAGTGAATGCGAAAGTAAGTGGCCATCTGATTCTATCAGTTTTAAATAATTATTGGTAAATAATATTCCAACCTGTTTAAAAGTATGGCCATACTAGTTTTATTAACCAACAAGTATCATAAAGAGGTGTCTTGTCCTTTGAGACCTTTAAATTCCGACGTCAGTCATCATAAGCATGAGAAGTGTCGTGTCTTCACGTCGCGAAGCCTTTCGAGATTGACAGGGCTCTATCAGCTGTCATCTCCCACCCATTATGCACTGAGAATAGTCATGCGACCTCCGCTGGTTGCTGCAAGGCCAGGTGTCTTCCTAACCTTTCGTATTGAATATCGACAGGTTAGGGCTTAGGTTCAATTGTTTTTGTCTCTATTCAATAGCTATTCAATTGATGGTTGCTCAAGATAAATTACTAGGTGCTGATGATACGAATGGTTTCATTAAATTCTGCATCGAATGAACTGTGTGAGCGCCATTGTGTTTAGAAGTATTGTGTTTCTTTAACCTCTACAATTAGCTGTAATTTGTAAAGTTCGCTAAACATCAAGGTACATGAACTTTTATTAACCGTTACCTTTATTTTTGATGCGATGTTTATCTTTTTTATATTCCGGGTGTCGGGAAAGAAGACACCTCTTCGCACGTAATGAACATGTATGGTATAAATGTTTCTGAGAGCCGGACCAATGCCCTGATGATATAATGCAGCCGTCGGAGTGGTGTTGACAAACTTGTGCACACAATGTTATGATTTATAGCGCGGCGAGTACTTAAAAAAGACAGCTGTTTAATATCAAAAAAATATAAAAGCTTCCGCTGTCAGCCTCGCACATTGGCTTGCCTTGAGTAACCCATATGTATGTTAGCTTTAGGTGATATCTAAAAATGAATTGAAGTGTCTGTCTTTGATTTAAAAATAAGCTTTTTCATATAATATAGTTTACCGATTTTTGCAGGACCTTTTTGAAGCAGGAAAAGGAATGCAAGGAGTGCGTTAAGCTTCTTTTAACACGGAATGCCAGCTGTGTACGGCATTTAAACCAGAACTTAAATCCAATGATCTATAATAAATCATAAAGTATTAAACTTAATTAATGAAAAAGCTTATCAAATGGCATCACTAGTCACTTGTTGTTTTATTCATGATTTTTTACTTACGCACCAAAATGAGCAGCCTCAACTCAAGGCTCTTTGACGCTGATGTTTAATATGTTTTTGTGGCCAATTTTCTGTAATATATGGCCACGGAGCTCTTAATTGGCGGTCTGGATAAAACATAAAATGAGTGAATATCTATTTCAACACTAATTGATTACATGCTTACGATTATTCTGTTTTTATATTATACCGGGTTAAGAAAAAAACTGGAGGCGCTTAAAGGTTCGGAAGATTTGGTGCTGGATGCAAATTCCATTCTATTCAAGTCTCACAGACAGAATTTCGCACCAATGTCTCTGTACTTAAAAACAGAAGTATTTTGGCGTTGGTACAGTGTCAGATTTAAGTTCTTCGGACACGTCTTCCTGCGTTGTCGCGTTATGCGTGCAGGGTAAAATGAAGGGCACCTGCAGAGGGCTAGGAAGGTCGCACATGCAATGTCTGTGTAAGCTTTCGCTAATGGGTGTCCCTTATGGCTATATTCTGGGTCTCTTTATGTTCTTTCTATATATTAATGATTTAACATAATCTCGTTCAGGTTACTTGCAATATTGTGCTAATTGCTGATGGCACATCTTTGATCTATGAAATGCATAAATGATGCAACTTTGGCGCGGCTCCTAGTCGCAGTATATTTCTTCTTCTTCCTCGTTATACGGAAGTATTTCCGTGTATAACAACATTTAGGTTTGTCTGTCAGATGTCGTATTTCTATAATAAAGTGTTTAGGCGGTAATTCAATTAAGGCGGACTTGATTATAATTATTATACTTGCGTATACAACATATTGATCTCTAGGGCAATGTGTAACTCTTGAAGAAAGTATACTCATTAACATGGACATCAGGTACATTGGCAATCGCTTTCACTTACCGATACGACCAAAGAAACTGCTATAGTTAATTGTTACATGCATTCGTACTTTACTATACAATACAGTTACTAAGTAGTAACTGTCAGATTATTATTTTTGTAATTAACGAACTAACATCATACTAATATTATAAATGCGAAAGTGTGTTTGTTTGTTGGTTTATTGGTTTGTTGGTTTGTCCTTCAATCACGCCGCAACGAAGCGACGGATCGACGTGATTTTTGGTATGGGTATAGTTGAGGACCAGGGGGTCTACTCTCTTTCTCTCAAACGAAACTTCGCAAACGAACGAAAGAAATTTCGTTAACTCCTCTCCTACATAATATTATCTCTATGCTCCTCTCTATTTCGTTATCGTACACGCAGACGAAGTACGGATCCATATACAATTTTCGTGACCGATTGGATTGAACGATTTTGTGTGGGTCTATTAACGTTCGTTTGCGAAGTTTCGTTTTAGAGAAAGAGAGTAGACCCCCTGGAGAGTGACATAGGCTAATTTTATCCCGGAAAATTAAGGAGTTCCCGCGGGAATAAGAAAAAAACTTAAAACACGCGGACGAAGTCGCGGGCATCAGCTAGTAATAGATATAATTGTCGTTTCTTTATTTATTGAAAACAATACAATAAAAATTAAAGCTAGCTAGCCTAACCTAATTACTATATAAATCATGCCCACGTGGAATGGTGGCGAGAATACTGGCTGCATTTCCGCGCTGGACAACCAGCTGATCCTTTGCGCAAAAAATGAGCCAGCCCTTCTGTCACCAGTCGTTTGTAATATTCTAAGCAATTTTTGTATAAATTATGTGTAATTGATTATCTGAGTAGGTCTCTACCCTGAGTTCCCACGGGAAAACTCGAAATACGTTTAGCAAAGTTCAGTCACGCATAGATGCATACTAATACCAGCTATATAAACATAACCATAATAATATTATAGACATAAGTTCATATAAAGGAAAGTATTTTAGCCTTCAAGCTGAAATATAGTATAACTAATATAATTTATTATGATAAAAGTTAAGAATAGCATCCTCGTAAACTTTGAATTGAAGGTTATTCTACTTGAACCTATTCTTAAAAGTTCACAGATGAGGTGATCGCTGATCTTTAACGACTGTTTGTGTTATGAATTTATAAAAGTTTAGGCGCGTTTCTTAAACGATGAGTTTGCGGATTTAATGAAAATACTTTGAAAGCTTTTGTTTGATTAAATGTTATCTTATTATGAAGACATTTTAGAATAATGGGACGAAAACGGAGGGCATTGCCCTTAGAAATTTTGACTTTGGAATTGTAAATTTTCTGATGGCATACCACGATTTTACTAACCTAAGAAATACCCATTTCTGCATCTCTTCTATGGAAAAAAATCTATTGGGTCGAATTATGAATAGACCATGTGCCATAGTCATGTAATTAGTGGTCAATCAATGGGATAATATAAAGTATATTATAGGGATACTAGAATTAAAAGTAGATTGTGGTCAAGGAATAAACGAAAGACTACGACGTGGTATACGTACAATGCAACTGTGATTATTCTTAGCCTCATAGCCTTTAATGTAAACGTGTTTTTATATGGGTCCCCGACCTGCAATAAAATGATTTTATTATTATTATTATTATTATTATAGACTTATTATCTTAGCCTTCTATATGAACGTCCTAGGTGTTTTAACTAAATTACGAACGCATATTTAGAACGAAGCCTCACAAGACTGCGTGACGACCGGACCCTTTACATATTTAAGACTTTTAGCCTTATTTTTAGTGGCATAAGTCTCTTTTTCCAGCGGACTAATATTAATTGCTTAGGCATTCGCAGTCGGTCTACTATTAACAGCTTTCAATTCAAAATGTTTCTTAACTGTTTTGTTATAAGAGCTAGAATAACTTTTACTAGGGGTTAGTTTTCACATGTACATGTAGGGCTAAGGCTTACAACACACGTGCGACAAGTAGGCCGCGGTAATCGCAGACAACCACGCCAAGCATGTCGTTGTGTAACCAGGCGTAATACAGCTATTTAGGGGTAACAGCTTTATTAGTTCCTTGGTGTTAGGATTCCTGACATCAAAACTGCGTTCTTCTACGTAACTGGCTAGGTATTTGTATTAAGGACAACCAGATTTACTTAGATAACTACTGTGTATTATTGTAATAGTATATTGTGATACAAGGGTGGAAAGTAGGTTATTGCAAACGAGCTGTCATTAATAAGCCCGAGCCGAAGGTGAGGGTTTTTAATGTCACGAGTTTGCAATAACCTTCACACCCGTGTATCACACGACGTTTTTCAATACAGTTGTGGGAAATAGTAATAAACAAATCAAAGAATTACAAGTTTATTTCAACATACATACGTTCATAGTAGTTAATTCTGAAAATTGAGATAGTTTTTAACATGGAATAACTTGACTACAATGTAGATGGTTTATATTTTCCACTCAATTCATGAAAATAAGCTAACAAAACATTTTCTGAGAATGACTTACTTAGTTTTTATGTTTTTTCCATGAAATAAAATTATTGTAAGCCGTCATATATCTTTCTCGAGATTTTGGGGGCAAAATTCCATCTTGCGCAGTTTTCGCCTCAGATAAAATATCTGGTGGAGTTAATTCCATTTCATCATAAGTACTAGAACTCATATTAACAAAAATATAATCAATTTATCACATAAAAAATAAAAAAATTCAGCAAATGGCGCGTATTTACACCTGGACATATTTTTTTTTTCAACGAAACTAGGCTACGGGTTCGTACCTACGCGTATACAGCCTATTCGATTTTTGTCAAATGTTGAAAATAATTAAATTAAAACTGGTAATTAAATATAATCAGCAACCATTTAAAAGAATTTTGGAAATACAATGCTAAAACGTACGGATTCATTCATTTTACCTCGTAAAAAGCCTATCCGATTATATTCTATATATAAAAACTCCTTGCTACTAAACTTTTTTAATTGACTTGGAAAATTTAAAAATAAACTGCAAAAGTAAGTGTCGAGCTTGTAAAAGTAAGTCACGACCGTGTAAAAGTAAGATGCCTATGCGAAAGATTCAATTTTCGAATCATAACTACAGCCTCTGAAAGTGCGCCATGTTTGACAACTGTATTGAAAATAAAATTTCTGATGTTGCCGTCGTCGTTTCAACTGATTGATGTCCACTGCTGAATGAAGATTTTCTGCATGGATCACTAATTACCATATACCACGATCTTATGCTACTTGGTTGCAGCAACTCTCAGCCACTCGCTTAAGATCGTCCGTCCACTTATGAGGGGTCGATCAACTATGCGCTTTCGTGTGGGAGGTCGCCATTCAGGCATCATGGGATTCCAACGCCTTTCGGTTCTTCAGACTGTGCTCATTGCTATTTCAGCCTCGCGACTCGTCGTTCTTTGTCGGCTACTCTGGTTCTCCTAAGGATCTCTTTCATACCAATATTATAAATGCGAAAGTGTGTTTGTTTGTTGGTTTGTCCTTCAATTACGCCGTAACAAAGCAACGGATCGACGTGATTTTTTGCAAGGGTATAACTGAGGACCTGGAGAGTGACATAGGCTAGACATAGGCATCAGCTAGTTAAAAATACTCTGAGAATAGCTCTCTCTAATATCACTGACTCTGGGCCTTCTTATCAGGTCTATACTAACTACTAAGCGATCCTGTTTCGAAGCTATAAGTCAAGCATCAAGCTATAAGCATCAATGAGAACGCATTATTTGAAGACTTTTGTCTTCGAGTACTGAGGAATTTTAGAACAATTTTTTTCTGATGGTTTCATAAATATACTAATAGCCCATATCCACAGTTATCAGTCAACATATTTCTATACTCCCGCATGTGCCCGTATGTTTTTTATCGTAAATATTCATCGATATGTTCCGTCAGTTGACTTTGTCCGAGATATGAGTATCTGATAAACTTACAAAAAGACACCTGGGATTCGTAGGTACGTTTTTTGGGTACCTAAGATAAGGATCTACGCGTGCCCGAAACTTATGTGTTCCTATTATGTTATGTGTTCCTAATACATTGCTGGGGCGATACACAGATAAGTAAGTACAGTTTTAAAAGGTTACGAATTTGGTATTTAGATAAAGAGAAAGCTCTAATAACATGCAGTGATTCTTTTTCAATGAGTGAGTCTTTATTTTCAAAATTTAAATTAAGATCAAGCAGAATTGTGTAACATAACATAATATTACAAGAATCTTCCTCGCGAAATGTTTATTTAGGGCTCTAAAATTTTCCTTATTTTAGTAAGAGGCTTTTCTGTTGATCTAATAACTCAATTTCTTGAAAGTTACTATCGACAAAGCTCTGCATAATATCATAATTTAGGTAAAAATAGTAACAAATTATGTTTTCGACCATGGTTTATTTTTACATAAACGAAGGCAATGTATTACATAAAGGAACGTGTAAATGTGTCCGTCTAATTATATAGCGGTATTCCAAATCGGAAACCTCATGTTCTTATTTTTAACTAGCATTTGCTAGCGATTTCATCCGCGTGGATTAAAATTATTTTAACCTTTGGTTTGTTCGTGATAAAAAGTAAATGCCCGCGACTTGTCCGCGTGAATCATTTTTTTGTAATTCTCGGGGAATTCTTTAATTTTCCAGGATAAAAAGTAGCCTTTGTCTTTCCCCGGTATGTAACCTATACTAAATTTCATGAAAATCGGTTGAAAAGATAGGTTGTTAAAGCGTAGCAGACAGACAGATACACTTTCGCATTTATAATATTAGTATGGATACCTAGTCAGGATGGCGTTGAAAGTTCCTATTTCGGAAATAAGTCCCAATAAACAGCAAAAAATATATGTTTGGGTTTTGCTAACGTATAAATAGCCAAATTTGCATAATCAAATGTAATTATTTCGAACATACAGACAGACTCTATAATTTTATTTATTTGTTTATAGATAGCGAAAACCTTGAATGGTTAATATTCCGGTGGGTGTGAGTTAATTATATTTGAATATTTCACTCGGAATTAACTCGTCGACCGTAAAATATGAAATTATAATAAACATGGAAATAACCTGACGACCCGGAGTCCCTAACTTTGTGGTTATAAATAACACTTGTAAACGAACCGAAATACCTAAGCAAAACACTCTAGGTTTCAATTTTGTGTTATAATTATTATGTTGATACCTTTTTAACTTCATCAAAGGGAAAACCTTCACATTTTGGTAGATATCTAGTAGAGTTTAGTATATCTTCGATGATAAAGTGTTAGCTGGTTAAGGTTAAAGGTACGCAATTAAATGTTTCATTAATAGTCAATTATTTAAATTTTAAATATTATATTTGTACGATGCATTGATTTAGATGAAGTTACACATCTTTCTATTTACGAGTAAGTATTTAATGCTAATTAGTTGGTACAGATTCGGTTTTTTAACATAGTAAAGTGGTCAATACCAGTCAAAAACTACTTATAGCCGAATAGATTAAAATGCAAAAATATTATCTAATATACAATTAGCTACCAGGGGTCTTATTACGTAAAAATAATTGCTAAAGTGTAAGATCGTAAATTTGCAATCTCAATACTCTACCGGTATTATCCAAAATCTCGAGATTGTAAGATACAGGTTTTACAAAGTTAATAAGGCTACAGGAATATAATTATTATCACGTCACAGGAGGCAGGATAATCTTGTACCCTTTTTTGAGACACGGCAACTTAAATGAAATGAAATTCTGAATTTATACCCATTTTATCGGTACTGAGTACCTACTGACCTTACCCCCTGAGCTATTTTTCTCTGACGAAACTGACAAGGGTATTTTAATAGCGACAATGACTTTATATATGCCCATAATAATCGCGCGAATTACGTAAAGAAGCTTGCAGCACTTGTCTTCGGAACCAGTTCGGGTACACTAGGCTACAGGGTGATTTTGCAAACAAAAATCGCGGGAATTTTGACTTTATGTCTACAATAATAAGGGCCATTAGACAAGGACGTGTGGGATGGTGCACAGGACCAGTTTCACTCCTCTGAGCAAGGTCCCGCCATAGACCCGGTCACAGGGCCCAGGGAGCGATACCCTTTGGCAAACACGTTTATTATTTTTACATACAAAATGTATGCGAGATGCCCACTTAGTGGTGAAATCGAATTTGCTCGCCTGCTCTGCTCTGGCGTGAATGTATGGCTGTCTTTCAATCGCCCATGCAGTTTACAGATAAGTTGAACAGCTTGAACTTCGAATAAAGATAAAATCTCTGATCGAAGAAATAGCAACATGGACTTGTTTCTGTCGGTGTGGCAATCGACAGAATATGTATTTATGAGCAATTGAATATTGTAGAGCAGTAAAACCATTTGAATAAATGAAATGAATCAAAGGGTAAATTTGCAACGAGGAGACTATATTATTGTATTTCAAAAAATCATAACCATGACCCTCGGGATTTTTAAACCTGAATCTACGCAGACAAAGTCGTGGATATAAGTTAAGCAGCTTGAATCCATACATGTATGGTACGTAGCTTTAAAAAAAATTAACGTTAAAGTATGATTTTTGCAATTTTTTTTTTAATTTTTCAACTTTTAAGTTTTTAACTCTGAATAAACCTGAGAGTGACAATGTTCTAATAAATTTGGACTCTCCCACACAAAGTTTGCTTTGTCTTATTTTGTCGTCATATGACTGCAATGTCTGGAACAAATCTATTGCTATACTCCATGCTATATGCCATCCAAGCTAACAAGTAAATAAATAAATAATAAATAAATCATTTATTTCTAAAATAATATACCTACTCTAGCAATAATTCTATTTCTATAGTAATTTGTTATTTGAAATAATGGTAACACTCGCATAATTTTACAGCTTACTACATTTCGATTTACTACAGCGGACTACATTTCCAACATGATCGAAGGTGCAAAAACATTATAAGTTTCGACATTTCCTGTCCATATATTTTGTTTCTACATCACTAAAATACCCAAAATTAATTAGGTATTAAGGTTGCCGTTCCACCGGAGATGTTGTTGCTAAGCTAAAGCTACGAATGTGTATCAAACCCACCAATAGGGGCGGTTGATTTTCATCGCTAGAGCGCTTCTATTGGTGGGTTTGACACACATCGCGCAGCTTAGCAACGGAGCACCTCTCTAGTGGAAAAGCACCCTTACAGCAGCTAACTAAAGCACAGAGTGTCAAAATAAACGAGGCAAGGTTAACACAATAAACTCTGCTCTACCACAATAAACTGCTCACCGCCCTCTTGTTTCAGTTTGACGTCACGCATGCGACAATCACGCGGCCGCTGCTTGCTATTATACTTCCATGCATTTGTATGATGATTCCGTTACTAATGCCAATCATATTTAATATTATAAATGGGACAGAGTTTGTTTGTTGGTTTGTTTGTTTATTGGTTTGTTGGTTTGTCCTTCAATCACGTCGCAACGGAGAAACGGATCGACTTGATTTTTAGTATGAGTATAGTTAAGGACCTGGAGAGTGACATAGGCTACTTTTTATCCCGGAAAATTAAGGAGTTCCCGCGGGAATCAAAAAAACTTAAACCACGCGGACGAAGTTTCGTTAGTAGGTATTAGCAACAAATACTATTGGGTATTAGTAATAGTAGTAGTAGGTTATAGGTACTTACACTAATTGATTGTTGACTAATTGATGAAGTTGCTCTAGAGTCTATTCATAATGAAAGTAGTATTGTAATAATAAAATATAATTACCTATCACTGAAGTTACGTAAAAAAAAGTAAACTTACTAATCACTGTCTTCTCTCGTGATCGCTCCATAAACATCAAATCACGTGATAATCACGCGCGGGCCACCCCTCAACAGGGTGATGAGGGTGGCAACCCTCAACACACCCCGGCCAATTTGTGCGGCACTTTTACGATTTCATCACAATATACTATTTTTCTTTTTTTATCATCCACTACAAGTTAGCTATTACTTACAAGTCCACTACAAGGTAAATGATTATAAAAAGCTAGTGGGCTATCCTGTCAGGGGCATGGTAGTTATATTAAATTCATACCTCTAATCGGTTTCTTTACGGCATCGTACTGGAACTCTAAATTGCATTGCCGCAGGTCTTTGCAGGTAGGGTGATAACTAGCCACAGACGAAGCCTCCCACCAGATCAGACCAGAAAAATTCAGAAATGATAAATTCACAAATTGACCTTGCCGGGGATCGAACCCTGGATCGCAACAGTCATTTGTTGACGAGTTACTGTTTAGGTTATTTTTTTTATTCTACTATAATGAGCGCTTGACTGCGATCCCATCTGGAAATGTAGTGATAATTCAGTCTAAGATGGTAGCAGTCTAAGATGGTAGCAGGCTAACCTGGTAGAGGTTTAATAATTTACATTTTCTAATACCTATGATAATATCATAACTTATATTCGAAAAGAAAAATAACTTGAAATATGTACGAAACTATTTTGGACTGACGAAGAAAATACAGGAAACCCTACGAGTAACAGATCTAATCTGTATGCAAAACATATCCAAGCTGGGACTGCAAACATAATTTAAATGGTAGCTTCTCCAATAAAATATACGAGTTACTCTGGAGGCGTATCTACGATTTATATTTATAGGCTCGCTTGCTTAGTAAAATATTTTCATCCGTGTCACATTTTACTATCGTCTCGTATAATTATTACTTTTTTTATAACTTTTATTGGTGATCAAAATTATATAGTGAAGTATGTTGTGACATATTACTTCCACACAATGGGTTTTTTTAATGAATTGCCGCAATTTTATAACACGAACGATGTATTTACATAATTGCCGGTTTAATAATTTTTCATGCGCTGTTTATTGCGTTGTGTTTTCAAAATAATAATTTAGATTAAGAGATTAGTTATTTCATAACTTCGTACTTTTTTTATTTCATAACTTATTTTATATTGCAATTTGCAAACGTTTTTGCTAGGATACAGCAAGTAGCACTTACGCAACTTACTCTTAAATAACTTCACCTATTTTTTGCGTAAGGATCTGGGAATCCAACGAATCATTATCCCAAGAAAATCAACTATAATATAAACAATGGAAATGGGTCACGGCTAAAGAGAGCCGGGTCCTGTGGACCTTGGCTGGGTTGTATTTCTTTATATTAAATAGAGAACTCTAATAATTTATTTTCATAAAAAACTTCGTTTAAGAGCTAAAAATCTTAAGAGTTATTTCACCTTATTTACTGAAAGGCTGGCTCATATTTTCGCAAAGAATCAACCTGGCTGCTCGGCGAAAAATGCAACCAGTATTCTTGGCACCACTCCATGCAGTCAGTATTCTTAGCAGAGTATGAATTAAACAGTATAGTCATAATTTTACTATAAATAATTTTATTGTATTTTCAACTTAAAATTCCTACAAACCTAGGCAAAACTTGGAAACGTCTAGGCATTACAAAAAATCCAGTAATCTATCTGCTTACCCACGATCCCGTAGAGCCCCAGCGTTTGAGTCTTTTCCCAAAGAGGTTCTGACACTGCGACAAACAGGAAACGGAAGCTGCCGACTGAATTTTGCCACTAAAACTGTCCACCCTGTCCAAAGTCATCGTTCACCATAAAATCCAAAAATTCACTTCAAATGTTTTCCATGAATTTTTTTAATGCACTTGATATGCTTATGTTCCAACTTCTAACGTCTATTCGAAAGTGTTTTTTCGCGCTCGCGTAGTTATTAGCTAAGTGTTAACGCGTGTTGTCACTTGGCCGGTTATAACGTGAGTGCCGGTCCCGTTTTCCGCCGGTCGGGAAAGCGTCGGCGCCCGCCCTAAACTTTTGCAGATTCGCGTTTCTAAGTAGAAAACACAGGTGTCAACATCGTGTCGCTTAGGGGATTATGGATTTCAAATTGTGGTGATTTCTACAAAGGACATTAGGAAATGTTCACGTACGGGCGCGTTTGGAATTCTTGTAGCTTTAGTTTTAAGTTCACGTAAATAAGAATTTTGTCTGTTACTTGTTATTCAACTATTGATATTCTAAAAGTATACAGTAAACCTAATTTGAAATTATTCTTTTGAGTATTTGAGTTTAAAATAAAGAGCAAGACATGGGCTCTATTGTAATTATCACTTATTGACCACTAGACGATTGCCGCAGCTTTGCCCGCGCGTGGATTTAGAATTCTCGGGGATCTCGATTCTCGGAGAGATAAAAAGTAGCTTATGTCAGTCTCCGCAATGCAAGCTATCTGTGTATAAAGTTTCATCGAAATCGGATAAACGGGTGGACTGTGAAAAAGTAAGAGACAATACAGTAGGTACATTTTCGCATTTAGGTATAATATTAATCTGTAAATATGGCTAGAACCGCGAGACAGACTTGTTTAGCAGCATTATTTTAATTTGCATGATACTATGGAATAAAATGTTTGTGATAACCCTATAGGTAGCATGAATGTCATTGAAAAGCGGGGCAATATTGACAATGGTCCAATGGACTGAACAAGGTTCCAAAGATTTTCCACTAGTCGAGTTATTTCCGTTTTTATTTATATATATTTTATTGACAATGTTATTGTTTTGAGCTTCCGAATGCGTGCAGCACTGTACCTTGAAGTGTCTTAGAAGTGTAAATGAATGGTCACAATGATATAATAGATATGATGTAAAGTCGAGATTAAATAGAACAGGAAGATGATATTATTAGGGATGTGCTTCGAAGTGTACTATAATTGATTTGACCGAGAGAAATGCCAATTTAGCAAAGGCTCTTGCTAGAGTCTTGCAAAGGTATGAAGTCGTATCCACAAGATTTGGTTAGTATATGTCATCTTAGAAGTTGCTAATTTCTTGAGCAGTACCTAACAATAAAAAAACTTATAAGTTTTCAATGCGCATAGCGTTTGATTCAAGCTAAGTTTTCCTTATCTTTTTAGCTATGACTAATTCTATTCTGGGTCCCTAGGAAACACTCGGAGGGTCACGTCGGCATAGCTACTAAGTACGCGCGAATTGAATGCGTATGGGTCTTCTTTTTTTAACGCCACTACAAGTTAGCCCTTGACTGTAATCTCACCTGATGGTAAGTGATGATGCAGTCTAAGTTGGTAGCGGGCTAACCTGTTGGGGGTATAGCAGTTATATTAAACTCATACCCCAATCGGTTTCTACACGGCATCGGACTGGAACGCTCAATCTTTTGGCGGTACGTCTTTGCCGGTAGGATTGTAACTAGCCATGGCTGAAGCCTCCCACCAGGCCAGACGACAGAAAATTTAGAAATTATGAATTTCCAAATTGACCCTGTCGGGGATCGACCCCGGGACCTCCCACGTTATGACAATTACAGCACTCAACACTGCGCTAGGGAGGTCGTCTTAGAGGTAAAACAGACAAAACATCGTTCCGGCGTCCGCACGCCACCCTCCCACGTCTGCTAAGTCATGTCCTACACATCTTTCGTACGCTAGTCGATAACTAGTAATTTTATAGTAGACTATGTAACATCGCTTTAACTCAGGGCCCGAAATCCGAATTCTTGCGCGTGAAGGTTGCCCAATCACTTACTTTATTACTGTTACCTACTGGTTTCCTAATTTTACTTACGTCGGCCGTCTTTCAACGACAGCAGTTTATTAATATAATATATTGCAAAGAGTGTAGACGCGAATTCGGTCATGGTCATGGATTGAACACGCCCTGATCAGAGTGTTCCAGAGATATCGTTTATTTGCCTATTAAAATAGACAGTTAAGTGCTGTTAAATTAGAGCTAAGTATAATGGACGTAACCTTGAAGTATTGACCTGAAAAGAACAAATTTTTATGTATGTAAAAAAATCTCGCATTATACTTTTAATATTATATGTAAATTCGAAAGGGTGTTTGTTTGTTCGTTTGATATCCTTCAATCACGCAACACAAACAACGGATAGACGTGATTATGCATCCAAGGTACCTATAATTGTAAAGGACCATATAGGCTGATTTTTATCTCGGAAAATCAAACATTTGAACCGGGCTTTTGAAACCTAAATCCAGCAAATGAAGTTGTGGGCATCGTCTACATAGTTGTAAATAAAAATTCCATACAACCATTTATTGTTTACCACGAAAATTGTTTGTAAATGTCATTTTTAATTAGTTTCCATCATTAATCGTCGAGTTTCGTGAGCAGAAGCCGTCTCGGCGGCGAACCTTGGCCTTGCAGCGTGGGGCAACCTTTAAATCACTTCACAAAATAGTTAATTAATTTCCAAACGATCCGCACTAGTTCCCGCCATCTGATAAGGCGGAAACTTACGGAATAGCTCGCCGGAAAGCCTTCGTGTTATTACCGTGTATCTAGGTGTTTGAGAAACTATTTTATATGTAGCAATAATTATTTAGTACTATCCTTAATTGAATGTATGGCAATATTTTGGTTTCGTGTTTGCTACGATTTTGTGTATACTAGGAAAGTGTTCTAATACAATAAAACTAGTGGTTCGTCCCGAACTGAGACCTCGCGGTATCCATAAACTTGTATAGAGCGCCATCTATTCACATAATTGTGAAGTTCTGATAATAATACTGAAGCACATTAAAAATTAAATAGGTAATTTCGTTTCCTTATAATATTTATCTAATTTTAGTATTTGTTGTTCATGTAGGTATAGGATATAATTCAAATAATTGATAAGTTGCAGGCTCAGCCTTTCAGAAAATTGAGAGTTCTGAGGTCAACTTTGGACGTTAGAAAATCGCCACTTTGAAAGCCCCCCATTTCGTCAATTTTAAGGGAAAATTTAAAAAAAAATATTTTTGGACTCTATTCCTAATTACCTATCTTTAAAATGATATACCGCAACCCTATGTAACACTATAAAAAATATTTTACTTCGCATTCGCTTCTATGAGAGCCCCCCTGAAATAAAGATTTTTATAACTTTTTAAGCCATATTCGGCGGAAGGCCATCGATTTACATATTATATTTAAATTTGAAGTAATTACGTTCAGTAATTCAGAAGTTATAAGGCTCTGACAGACGGACGGACGGACGGACGGACAAGTGCAAATTCACTCAAGTAGACTCAGAGACCTTCGCTTCGCTCGGTCAATAAATTTTGGAATTGGAATCCATTGGACTCGTTGATTTTTGCAACCATACCATGGTAAAAGGAATCGAAAATGTATAGCAGTAAAACAAAAAATAAATATAGGATGTGGTACCATATATTTTGTGTTTAAATATTAAATGTATAGTTTGGAATGTTTACTAGAATCACAGATATAATAGCACAGATGAGTACTGCAAATAGGTATAGTTTTACATAAATACAACAAACTTACGTTTCGGAAACCACGTGAGCGACAAAAACTACATTTTTACCTTGCGGTACCTCAGCGCAAATAAATATTCTCGTCCATTAACTTTTACGAGTTTACTTAGTCGCAAGATAAACAAACGTACGAACGTTTTAGCATTATTTTATTCCTGGCTGTGAGTGGAAAAAATATTAAAAATAAAGTAAGCAGAAGTGTCGTTGACCAGTCCATGGGAATTTGACCAAATATGAACTGCGGTAATGCGATAATTAGAGTTTAAAGTTAGAAATCACCTACTCATGAGGAGTTTATGTTATTGTAAACGTATAACTTACCTAATTAAATTCACTAGACAGTTATGACAACCACCTAGTAGGTGCGTAAGTACGACTTAAACTAACTGTTACTGGGTGTTTTTTTTAATGGTATTGAAGGAAAAATTCGGACCTACTTGCTAAAGAGGTGTTAAGTGTTTATGATTAACTTTTATCAAACAAGCAATATACCTACTGAATTTAGAAGCACTTATTAAAAGCTTATATTAATATATTTTTAATTAAGAGCATGATATTAGTTTCGTACCAATAAAATAAATAATTAAATACGTTCCCTAGTCCACCATTTAGGTATATTCTCCCTTGAATTTTATTTGATTTACTTATCGAATCATTCAAAAGATTATTTATATCGTTTAATTGATTTTGTTACTTACACCATCAAGTAAAATAAGATGGATTATGAACAAAATACTTCATTAAGATGACCTTTCTTCCTTAAGCGTTATACTATAACTAACGTTATCTCAATATCGCGTGTTTAAGACTGGTCGAAGCAACTCGATCCGTCGCGGATACCGCAAGACGTAAATAACAGATATCCAACCCACGTGGTCTGCGGCGAGGAAATGTTTATCGTGAGGAATGCGCATGGCTTGCATGTCTGACTCTGCAGCCCGTGGTGTATCAGCTCGTATTTCCTTTCTATCGCAAAACGCGTCAGGCCTATCTAACTTAAATATTCACTTAATAGCTAGGGGAATATAATCACTGCCCAGTGCCAATGGGGAAGTGTTTTTGTTTGTTTTTCGGTCCATCAATCATATGAACCGCGCAACCGATCGAAGTTATTTTTAAGATCTTTAGTTAAAATCTGGAGAGTGACGTAGGCTACTCTCTCTGCGTCGTGTTCCTCATTGCTGAGGATTGTGACCTCTTTCTATTAATCATATAATGGCAGGGGTTTTCTTAGGATAATATTGCGGTGGGTTCCCAGGTCCTTCCGCATACGACTCGACTAAGAGTACTATTTCAACTTTTAGGTTTCCAGCGATAATTATATCAATGTTAGTAATAATAAAACCGGGACCGACGGTTTAACGTGCTCTCTGGGGCACGGAGGATACGGAAAGGCCAATCCCAAATTCCGACTTGCGTTGTCGCAACTAGGCCACTCGTCCCTCAACTACTACTTTACTATCCCGAAAAATCAAGGAGTTTCCACGGTACTTTTAAAAATCGAAATCTACGCGGACGAAGTTGTAATCCGAGGTCATCATCTAGTCTTAAAAAAGCGGAGATAACAGTTATGGTGTAGGGATTGGGTAAGGAAAGTTTTTTTTTTTCCACTACAAATTAGCCCTTGACTGCGATCTCACCTGATGGTAAGTGATGATGCAGTTTAAGATGGTAGTAGGCTAACCTATTACGGACATGGCAGTTATACCAAACCCATACTCCTATTCGGTTTCTACACGGCATCGTTCAGGAACGCTAAATCGCTTGGCGGCACGTTTTTGCCGGTAGGGTGGTAACTAGCCACGGCCGAAGTCTCCCACCAGGACATACCAGGGAAAATTCTGAAATTATAAATTCCCAAATTGACCCTGCCGGGGATCGAACCCGGGACCTCCGTTAACATAACTAACCCTGTAAACTGGGTTTGAACGGAAAGGCAAGGACCTAGACAGTTAACCGAGACGATGATGAAATTTTATATCCTCCATATATAACTCTCTCCAATGATTCAGGATATTATTGTGATAGTTTCATAAGCGCTTCGCAAATGGGAATTTTTGTATATTATTATGTTTAGATGAAGCAAGCTCCGCGGTCAGTTCTTCGGAATTAATGCGCAAACATTTAAAGCTTCCTGCAGCCTTACTCATCGTGTGTGTCCAAACAGATCTTATTTTCAAGGTGGCCATAGTTTCTAAGCGTTTCGTAAACGCACTAACGAGTAAAATCAAATATCAAATAAATATTATAAATGCGAAAGTTTGGATGGATGTATGGATGTATGGATGTATGGATGTATGGATGTATGTATGTATGGATGTATGGATGTATGGTTGTATGGATGTATGGATGTGTGGATGTTTGTTACTCATTCACGCTCCAACGGCTGAACGGATCTGGATTCTGGATGATATTTGGCACAGAGATAGATTATAGTCTGGAATAGCACATAGGCTACTTTTTATCCCGGAAAATTAAAGAGTTCCCGCAGGAACCGAAAAACCTCAATCCACGCGGACGAAGTCGCGGGCATCAGCTAGTACTGAATAATTGCTAGAGATCTCACTGAACATTACAGGTTACGGAATAACCACAAATAGTAATTACCACAGGTAGTAATTATATTTAATGTTTTGTTTTCGTTTACATGGAATCACCATGTATGTAATACTAGCTGATGCCCGCGACTTCATCCGCGTGGATTGAGGTTATTTGGTCCCCGCTGAAACTCTTTAACTTCCCGGGATAAAAAGTAGCCTATGTATTATTCCAGGCAATAAGCTGGAATCTCTGTGCCGAATTTCATCCAGATCCGTGCAGCCGTTCTGGCGTGATTGAGTAACAAACATCCATTTGAGGTTTTTTAGTTCCCGCGGGAACTCTAATTTTCCGGGATAAAAAGTGGCATATTTGTTATTCCAGACGATAATCTATCTCTGTGCCAAATTTCATCTAGATCCGTTCAGCCGTTCTGGCGTGATTGAGTAACAAACATACATCCATCCATCCATCCATCCATCCAAAGTTTCGCATTTATAATATTATTATTATAGTATAGATATTTACATTTGCGTATTTTATTTTTATTTAAGTAAGTAGGCAAATCTTTTAAAAAAAAAAATTTTTTTAATTATTCATCATCATTTCAACGCAAGGCCGCGCCGGCTCACTACTGAGATCGCGTCTCCTCTCCAGCTGAGAAGGGTTTGGCCACGTTCTACCGCGCTGGCCAAGTGCAGATTGGCAGACTTCACACAACCTTGAGAACGTTATGAAAAACACTCAGGCAACTGCATGTTTTCTCACGATGTTTTCCTTCAGCGTTATAGCGAGTAATATTTAATTGCTTAAACGTACATATAACTTAAAAAGTTAGAAGTGCGTGCACAAGGATCATTGAATTAGAGAGCTCAAAAATATCATGCTACAGAAGGGTGGGTCCACATCAGACCTTTTCGGCGATCACGATAACTTAACTTTGTTTCAAGCACCACGTTATTTTTGAACTAAAGTTGGTTCGCAGATTGTCTGCCCATCCGACCGTGTCAATCAATGGTCGGTGTAACGATCTGAAATCTGAATAAATCCCAATTCGACATATCTTATTTTGGTTCGCGACTTTATCAGGGCATACAACATACTCGCACTTATAGGTATCTTATCGCCATTAAAAATTTAGTAATGCACCAAAGTTGTTTGACAAAATCATCGTCGACGTAAGTATTTTTAATAATTTGGTACTCTATTTTTGCATGACATGAAACCCAGGTCGAGATCGAGTCTAAAGTTTCGGTTTGCGTCGCCAAGACTAAATTATGAAGTCACTCGTATCTTCACAAAACTGGCAGTGCACCCATTTTGACGTAGAACTATCTTGAAATACATTTCCTACTCTCCATTTCATGACATTACGCCCAGGCCACAGCCAGTTGATCATTGACAATATCGGCTCGACTTTCGGTTTCCGTCTGGGATCTTTAATTTACACTATACCTACTTGAAATGCACGGATTCTGACGTCAAATTACCTACTCTCCATTTCATGAGAGACACTGCCAGTCACAAGACTGACAATATCAGTTGACCTCTACTACGTAAGTACATACGTCACGTTTCTCAATCCGTCGTATCTTAAATTTCGGTGTACGTCACAGCGTTGAGTTACGAGGATAATCTTATTTTCGAACTACTCACAATGCGTCGATTCTGACGTCGAATTAACTACCATCCATTTCATGACAGAGACCCAGTAGCCCTATTATGTGTAACCTGCACTAATCATTGTTACACTACAAGTCAAATAATTTTTAATGATTATTATTAAATAGAGGATCTCCCAAAAATCGTAATATCCACGTCTCCTGTTAATTTTATGTTGAATAACCATTTTGAACCATCGATTAAACTAATAAAGTATGACGAACTTTGATGACGTCACAATTCAATATTTCATACAAAATCCCATAGTAAGCACGCGTTTTGACATTTGAAAGAGTTGCTGATTTGACTAGTTGTTAAATACCCAATTTTAATGATTGGCTTAATTATTTATGGTATCCAATATCCATGCTACGATAGTGGATTTTGTCCACAAACCAGTCAATTTTAAGAATTAGATAAAGCCCATGGAGATCAGTGATCAAGACAATAATATTATCATTTCCTTCTACATTGGTAAGTTACCATACATATTGTCTTCGGTTTGCGTCGCCAGCCCTAAATTATGGATACTCATATCTTTACTACTCGCAATGCACCCATTCTGACGTAAACGTGTCTATAAATAACTCTCTATTTGCATGACATCGCAGGTGATCACTATAAAGGTGATTGCACGTTTATACGCCCGCCGCACGCAGCGATATTTTCGATTTTCTAATTTCTTCTACACCAAGTTCCTATCCGCAACATTAAATCGTGAAAATTTGACTGCGAAGAAAATACAGTAGATAGTCTAAATTCAACAGAAACACGTGCCAATTTCCAATATAGGTGCTGCAGTCGACGAAACCTAACGACATCGTTCAGATTCAGAATTTATTGACCGTAAATTACGAAATGAAGCATACATGCATCAGCGGCATTTTAGATTTGTACGGGTAAAATTTTCACAGAAATAAAATATTCCTATAACATAGCTAATTGATATCCCACTAATTGGAAGATATTTTTTTTAATGAAGTCTAATTATTAATTAATAAAAGATAATTCGAATCGTGCGATTATTTCGGCGATTTAGTAAAACTGTGCAACTAGCCGTGTCGTATGCGATAGTAGACCTAACACCGGAGTAAACTATAAAATGACGGAGACGCGACGCGTCGTCCTCATGACTTATGATTTATGCGCATTATGTCACGTTTGTGTAACGCACAAACATTAGTCAAGTGCGCCTTGAGACAGTCTGAGAGCTTTTTTGATGTCGGTCGTATTAAATGCATAATTAAACGTCTCTTTGACACGCGGGGTCGAAACATAGACACCGATGAATTAATGTCGAGCCCTTCATGTGGACTGTCGGAGGCAGTTGTGTACTTATTCGGATATAGATTCCACATAGCATAATTTCAATTTTTTTTTAATTTAACTGACAGTCTAAATAGAAAGTTATCTTTTTCTGCTGGGAACAGTTTGAAATGGATACCATAATTTTTAGACGTTTTGGTCTAAAACTTTGATTTAGTTAGGACGCTTGTATTTCTATGTTATGTATTTTTTGGTATGCATAGCGTCGTTTATAAAGTATAAGGGATATATAATACAAGGGGACACAGATAGTACGATAATGTAAAGGTGGCTAACTCACTCTAGCAAACCTCTAGTTTAGACGTGTTCCATTGCTTACCTGTAACAAAAGAATATAAACATTAGCACAAAGTTATACAAAATATTGAATATAATCATAAAGAACAAAGTATGGGCAGTTTTCCAACATATTCTTATGAGTAACACAGGAGATGCAGCTTTTGTGACAAAAAAATATTGACGAAAGCAATCGTTGAAATATCTACTCATACCTTTTTAATTTCTTAAGTTATTATTGAAGTAGGCATTGAAATAGAATTAGTAATACTAAAATTCTACATCAATGGAAGTAGGTAAGGCAGAGCCTAGATTGCATCTTGAGGAGACACATAAGAAAGCTAGGGAGTTTTAGCTAAATTATTTGCGCAAATAAGAGGCTTAGTGATTAAGAGCGGATTGCAATGAGATTTATTCCACAAAAGCTTTGATCAATGATGATTTTTCTGCCACGCAATCACGTGGCATATCACAGAGGAGACACCTATACCTACCTGTGGAATCAATAAATTAATCTTTCAGTTACAATAACTTGTGTAACGTTCAATACAAAACCAAATCACAGGTAATATGAAATAATTGAGACAAAATTATCACAATTATTATTCAACGCGACTACGCAGAGGATATAAAGACCTTGTTTACGTTGACATTAAAACGATTATATTTCATAACTCAGTTTAACGGCGAGCATTAACATGATCTCGACTCAATAATAAAGGTGTCACCGGCACTCTTGCCCCACATAGCGTGCCGTAATTAAATGAAAAAATCCGTGAACACCTATCCTGATCGCACATTAAGGGTAAGCCGCACGTGCCACCCTCTGTATTGCAATGCTTACTCGTTTAATGTGACCAATGCACAAACAGTTTGCAGTGAATGGTACAGTATAACCTATTTTCTATGAAATGCAAAAACACATCGTGAAACTGCAACGCTTGACATAAAAAAAAAAACCGGCCAAGTGCGAGTCGGACTCGCGCACCGAGGGTTCCGTACAAACCTGTAGCAAGTTTTACGATTAATGAATTTAATGAACCGCAAAACTAACTTTGTTTGTAGAGGTTTACTGTTAATATCAAAAAAACTATGCTAGTTACAGCATTGGCTATAGTTTTCCTGTAAAATATACATAAATTCCTATTGACCATAATTATTTCAGATTTTTCGATTGGTAAACTCCGGAGATAAGGGGGGGGGGGAACGGTATTTTTTTTGACTTTTTCCCCGATAAATCAAAAACTATCATGACTAAAAATAATTAAAAATCTGTTTTAGAATGTACAAAGTAAACCCTTTCATATGATACCCCACACAGTACAGTTATCTCACTTTTAAATTTCAACCCTCCGATTTTCCCCCCTTTTTAAATAAGAACAAAAATAATTTCCAATTTTTTTTAATTCCAGTGTCTTTGGGCCACTAATATACACAACTATTCCAAATTTCATGTCGATAGCTTCGGTAGTTACTGAAATAATCGAGTGTGACGGACGGACAGACAGACAGACAGACAGACAGACAGACGGAGAAAGTCGCACCATAAGGGTTCCATTTTTACCATTTTGGTACGGAACCCTAAAAATTACAGTAGCTTTATGTAGTAGTGTCCAAACTGTGCTCGCGTTATGTTTTAACTTTTAATGTCTAATAATCAGGACTTTGAAAATAAGAATTATATCCCCTAACAGACCTCCAACTGGAAGGAAAGTGGGGAAACCTGCCCAGTAGGAAGAAAGAAAAATGAAGCCTTAAAATTTGCACGACCCGCACAGAATATGAAAAACCAAAACTTTTAACGACGACCCAAATTCGACGCATGAAATTCGGTGCGTGCGGCTTATCTTTAATGTGCGAACATCTCTACGATGCGGTTGTAAGGTGTACTTGTGGAATAAGTATTTTGATTTTTCTTGCATCTTCATAAATCGTTATGTCGCCAAGGTCTGAAGCAATAAAGTTTTCAGAACTTTTGTTTTGATTAAATTTCAGATATTGTAACATATCGCAATTGTAATGTGTTGAATTTTTAATTGAATTCATCTCACTTCGCTGTATAGCAGCAAAAAAAACGAAGAAAATGGAGAGTGGCTTTAAAATGCAGTAGCAGATTTCAATGTTGTAGAAGAATGTAGTTTTTAATTGAAATTTAATTTAATTTCTTTTTTTTTAATATCAGGACTAGTACACAATATAATCAGTTAAGTTTTCTTCATAACATTTTCAAAAGATTATCATGAAAAAACAACGAAAAGAACACGAAAGAAAAAAACAAATTCCTACCTACAAGCTAGCTGAACCTATGTTTACATATTCCAACGGTTCTTGCAAACCTAGCATGGAAGTTGAAACGGGATCCCGGCCCGTTTTCATATCTTTGATTAAATCTAAACCTAGAACAAACTGAACCTACAGGCTACAACTTTAATAGCTGGGAGAATAAATCGCTACCTATTAATAGAATACACGACTTATTTCAAGTTATAGAAGCAGATAGTAAGTTCTGTTTAATCGTGTCTTGTATCATCTCTTGAAGTGGCGTGATATAATGAAATATCTAGCCGTAGCGCTTAAGTTGTGGTGATTATCACATTGCCACAATCGCAATGATTGGGATTGCCTGAATTTATATCAGTGAGAAAGTGTCACCTATTCAGAGGCGTCACCTATTCATTAACTATCAACTACGGCGTAATTCATAGACAGTAAAATTCATCTAAAGGTAGACACTAAAATGAGTGGAAAGTGCGCGGCAGTAACACGCGTAATTTCTTGTTTACTACGATTCAGTGCTTAGACACATCTTTACTGAAAATGGTAGGTATCGACTATCGGTAAGCCTATACTCGTCACGTTACGAAAGATGAAACTGTGCAATTTCAGACTTTATAAATATACGTGGCGAAGCATTATCTCAGTGCGATAAGAGGCGTAAGAACTGCTAAAACCGCGTGAGACACAAGAAAATTTTCTGAAGAAAGAAAAGTACTTAAAATGCGTGTGACAGACAAAACCTTGAGTGGCAAAACCATCAGCATTTCTTTGATACGCCCGATGCGACCGAATCTTCTGAAGTGACGCGCGCTCGTTCATTTAGTGATATTATACGATCACCATTAGTTATCTCAAAGAATAAGAATAGAATTGCATCGGATGAATGAATTGCTTGGAAACTATTTTTAGCGCATACCGAAGTATACATACTCGTACATACAGTCTTAACAAAAGGGTCAGCATTCATAACTTGGCAGAGATGCAATTTTTTTATATAGGCCCCTATTGTCACAGCTCCGATGCATTTTCCGAGAGTTTTCTGGGTTACAAGGTAGTTTGTCGTCAAGCTGAACGTAACATTTTCACACTCATTTCTTTTTTGTTGTCACATAAAACAAGGGATTTTGTGACTCGTGTTTTGAGTACCAATGGTGGATCAACCCGGTGCGCTAGACGTATTGATGCGGGAATAACAATTTCTGCCAGAGTTTGGGGACCCATAGTGTTCACATGCGTGGCTGATGGAAACATAATAATTATGTCATCCCATTTAAAAAATTCGTTCATTGGGCTTTTTACAGTTTAAATCTACATCCCAAGCTAGTTATTATGTTTTTTTAGTTGGTTATTTTTGTGAATATTTTACTTTTATGTTACTTAATTACATCATTATTTATTTTATTGTTATGTAAACAAAGCATCATACTTAATATTATAAATGCGAAAGTGTGTGTTTGTTGGTTCATTGATTTGTTTGTATTATAATCATGCTGCAACAAAATTACATATCAATAGTTAAGTAGCTGGAGAGTTCCCGTTGGAATTAAAAATACTTATTCTACGCGACCGAAATCGCGGGCATCAGCTAGTACTAAATGTAAGGTAGGTATATGCGCGTCTTGTTTGTATTAATCGCCAATGCGAGTGTGCACTCAATCAGCCGAATCAGCCGTATAGGTAGGGTCGATCCCAGCTTTTAGGTTTACGGACACGGTGTTACGTCAATGCCAAAGTTAATAAATAGAGAGAGCCATTTGATGATCCATAAAACACGTAATAACGAGTATATTATATGATCTTCCTCGTACGTATATGACACTGGGCTATAAAGCTTTTGAAAAGTAATTTTTATTTGAGGAAAGCGTGCCGAAAAGAAATAAGTCAATATAATTTTATGGAAACGGTATACAGGCATAAACCAAATGACATTCATTCTTTTATTTTTATTTATTAGTTAAAAATGCTTAAAGTATAGGAACATTAGTGATAAGGTCACCTTGGTACCCTAACACAATTGATTTGTTCTTGTTTGTATCTATGATAATAATAATACTTGGTATGTTTGGTAAGTCCGCCGCTTTCTAGCTGTATCTGGACCTAAGCTATGACGGTTCGAAAATTACACGAAACGCTTCCAGAAAAGGTAGGTAGTGCCCCGTTTCCTTTGGCTCGTCTTGGCGGGGGCACTCCAGATATGTTGTTATTTAAGGCCACATGGATCTTGGTAAAATCCATACTAATATTATAAATGCGAAAGCGTGTCTGTCTGCTACGCTTTCACGGCCCATCTATTCAACCGATTTTGATGAAATTTGGTATAGCGGTAGGTTACACCCTGGGGAACGACATAGGCTACTTTTTATCCCGGAAAATTAAAGAGTTCCCCAGGAATCAAAAAAACCTAATCCACGCGGACGAAGTCGCGGGCATCATCTAGTAAGAAATAAATTATTATCAGACCGCAGAGGCAAAGACGCAGTGTTAAATTAAATAAAAAAAAACAAAGAACAATCCTTTGCAATATTTTTCCATTCGGGCGCGAAGTATACGTAAACAATAACCAAAATAGTTTAAGGCTATGACAAAACCAACGCGTAACGATATGTGATGTGGATCACATTGCAGAGCTCGCAGAAGAGCCTATGACACGGTATGACACCTTGCACTAACTTGAAAGGGTTTCATCATCAGGTCAGACTGCCACAGTTGAACAGCTTTCCCAAGGGAGCTCATCCAGCAAATTCCCGCCACCCACTTTACTTGACGCAGTCACGAGTCACAATAATTGATTGTGACTACTCTAGGTTCTAGAATCTTTAAAGTTACACGCGTCTCGGCCGTTTCGCGTTCTGTCTGTCTGTACCTTTATCTCAGTTCAGTGAGATCGAACCCTTCAGCGGATGATTGATGGAGTCCGATTCCGAGCATGGGTTATAGTTCCGAATTGAGTCGATCGCGAACACTTTGTAAACAATATACTCTTTGTTATTCCGAAGCTTTTTATACACTTCTGTACATTGTTTGCTGATGTAAGCTTTACTTCGTTTTATTCTTGTTACTGCGAGTACGCAGAAGTTGGGTAAAAATTGTTCAATAATTTGAGCGATACACTTACCTACGCTAAAATTTTAAATTTTTGCAGTATCATTTTAATTTATGTATATAATATTTTAACGGTGTATATGGTGGTGGTGGAGGGCATAAATTCAAATACTATTCGTTAGACACTTGTAGATGTTACTTGTTATTATGACATGTGGGCAGTCTTATCGCTTTACCTACTGCTTTAAGTTTAGCTGACGGGAAAAGGAGAACTCATCCATACTAGTCTGTGTTTAACTGTATTTCTCTTACGTTTTCACGACCCATGCACTTAACAGATTTTAACGAAATTTGGTACAAAAATAGCGTGCATCCCGGAGACGTACATAGAGATCAGAGACACACGTTTCTATCCTGGAAAAGGGATCTCAAATATAAGTGTCAGACATGGAAAACAATTGAAATTTTGTGGAAATATAGACATGAGAAAAGACCTTAAGTATATCCTGGAAAAGCGATTTCTAAATACAAGTGTCTGCGATGGACAACGTGAAGTAAAAATCTAGGCATAAAAGTAGTGCAAGAGTAGGACTGCGCAAACTAAAAGATTAGGGCTGAACAGACCTAAACTGATACAAAATTATTAGTGTTAAAGTTTTTGTTTACAAAATTATCGTAGAAACGAAAGCTGCCATACCAATTAATTTATGAATGTATAAATGTTTCCAAAGGCAATGCAGTGGCAATACCATAAACTAAAAGTGGTCAAGTAGCTCCTAAAGATATATAATTTACCACGGAATCGGGAGTATTTAGTGATTATTTGGCTTTAATGGCTACAGTTCGTGAGATATACATAGGTTTATGGATTTTCAGAATGTATCATAGCCGCCGTAGTTAACGGCCGAACCTTCGGTGAAATCATAAAGATTTGATTGTTCGAGGGAAAGCTCATATTTTTATAGTTTCATATCTATTAGTAAATAGTAAGAAGTTATCTGCAGTAATGTATCTTATACTGCTTACTGGCCGAAAGTGAGTTAAGAAAATTAAGGATATTAGGACAAGTAGTTCAAAAATTTGTTAGGAAACAATTCCACTACACCCCATTAACGTCCCACTCTGCTGGGCACAGGCCTCCACTCTCATAGGAGAGTTGGAATTAGAGCTTAGACCCACCACGCTGCTCCAATGCGGGTTGGCAGGCTTTAACGACTATTATCATATCAGTGATAATGACCGGGACCGACGGCTTAACGTGCTCTCCGAGGCACGGGGGTGAAACACCACCAACTTCCTAACTCCGGGCTAGTACTGAGAGTTTCTAGACAGAAAAACTCAATACATAATTATGGCCCGACCCGGGACTGGAACCCGGGACCTCGTCGGCCGCAGTTGAACATGTTAACCACTAGACCAACGAGGCAGTCCAACAACTACAAACAACTACTAAAATACCCAAATACTAGACCTAGAGGCTTTGTTAGGAAACAAAGCCTCTAGGATTTGTTTTGAAGTAAACAATAGACCTGCTAAACAAAATAAGCTTATTTTTTACAGGTTACTTTTTATACCGGAAAATCGAAGAGTTCCCACGTGAATTTAAAAGAATGGCTTAATCTAGTATATAATTATTTAACAAAATAATGTTCAGTGAATATTTAAATCACAGAATAACACATTCTATTCTGGGAGAGCTAACTCTGTATAACGGAGCTGCAGCATCAAATGACTTGGAATTATCTGAGACGTTGAAAAATTTAGCGCTTTTATCTCAATTTAACCAGGAAACATCTTATTTACGATGTCGCTCCGGCATTATAATGAACCAGACAAAGCTGCATTGGTGTTTCTCTTAAAACGGCCTAATTTCTAACTCCTTTGTCATGGCCTTATTCGATATCTGTGTTTGGAGGTCAGACGCTTCCTTGTCCTTTTTAAAATTAAAAAAGTTCGCATAATCGTCACCGACGTCCTTGATTCGGTCGCCCTCATTTCCAAGGATTCCGACTCAAATAATATAGGTTATGATATTCTTCGAAAAAGATACCAGTTCATTTATCTTCATAGGATGTGTCGCTTAGAAGTGAGAGTTACGCGAACGAGTCGGTCCAATTTTAAAACCCAATTAGCGGTTGAAGACACCGTGCTATTATTATAATGAACGCGTAAAATAACGCGTTAATTTTGGACGAGCGATTTGCCCCCTATTAATAGATCGTTGCAAAATACACGGCCGAGTTATGTCAGAATGTTAACGTACGCGCACTTTGATGGTGCAAAGCGTATGGTTTTGGATTTAGAACTGTCATCGTAACGTTGGTCCATACGCGATAAAATCTCAGAATGTTGCACCGTTTGCACAGTCTGCTTGGGAGACACCTACGTTCTGCGGGGTTACTACCATCGGTTAAAGCAGTATTACCTCAAAATGACAGTTTAATGTCACGTACCTGGACGTCCCTAAAATAAGGATTATACCTCAACCCCTATGTGGTTGACGTCCAATTTGCTCGCACGAAACGTTTTTGCTCGACATTTCTGATACGAACCGATAGGGTGTGGAACACCCTCCCAGCGCACGTGTTTCCTGCCACTTAAGTATAACTTAAGTACCTTCAAGGCAAGACTGAATAGGCATCTTCTAGGCAAGCGCGTTCCAACCTAGACCTCATCATTGCTTTGCACTAAGCATGATTGTCGTCAAGCGCAAGCCAATAAAACAAAAAGGATTATAATTCGAAAACACGAACGTCAACAATATTAAAACAATACGGATTTAAGCGATGGTAGTATGCCTCCCGTAATAAATACTACTCTGTGCTGGTTATGAGCTAAGTGAGTATGTATTAGAGACTGAAAGTTGGGAAATTGTAGACTATTACATATTATGAACGCTTTTCTGTTACTGTTCCGATAATACGCACGGTAACTTTTTAGTCGTCCCCCAAAATCGAACATTATTTTTTAATTAAATAAATAAATAAAATAGCCTTTTATTACAGAACTTTTACACAATTCTCGTTTATACAAATTAGTCACAAAAGTCACAAAACTAGAAGTTATGACGGCATCGTACCGGAACGCTAAATCACTTGGCGGCACGTCTTTGCCTGTAGGATGGTAACTAGCCAAACCCTGTCCGTCCCTTTCCGCAGAGAGTGTTATGAAAGGGTTAGCATTATAGGTATTTGATGCTGTCATTTTTGTTTACTAAGTATCTAACAGAATTAGCCTCATTTTTTCAGTTTCCGTTTTTTCCTAGGGGTGCAGAAGTCTAATAAAAATATTCCACGTTATCTAACTTCAGTATCGAGACGTTTTCAAGATGAAAACATTCCGTTTCTTTGTTATTATTTTCATATTTTTCTAAAGCGGGTTCTTTTGAAGCAATGAGTTCTATTTCGGTAACCAATAATTTTCCTTCCACGTGATCGCGTGATTTGATATTTAAATTGGCTTCTTCGAGTGATTTTAGTTCTTACATAATATTATGTTTTTATTGAATTTTAGATATTATTTTGATACTTGAAACTTTAAAGTCTCGAAACAGAGAACTGCGGAAATTGTTAAACAGTAGCTGATCCTTCACATGGCCTATAATCTACATTGTAGCATTTAATTTTGTTATTTTCTACGGAGTCATATCGCGTCCCGCCGCTTTCGGCGCTCACCGGAGGACAACAGGTCAAAATTAAAACTACGAACTTGTAAATAGATGCTTTGGGGTGTCTGTCGCATATCTTCATCAATATTCTCAGTTAAATACTCGAAATAAAAATGGGAATATTTGCAAAGCACATTTTTCACACACATCAGTCATCGCCCGTTCCGGATTACACCGGCAATAATGCGACGTTTTCATCTAGGTATTATTTAAACCGTGTACCGAAAGTAGGTTAATCAGTTACATAAAACGTATACATCACGCTGGAATGGCACAAATAAAATGTTTGTTTCACTGTGTCATTACACTTAACGAAAATTTTACCATTCACTTTGAAATTGTCGCATATAAACCTCCATAGAATTTGAACAAAGGTTTATTCAAGGGCCGGCAATGCATTGACGGTACATCTGGTGTTGAAAATATTCATAGGTACATAAATAATCTGTTGCTTCCAGCCTACTCGGCAGAGGTGGGCAAAGTTAATCGAAAAGTTAACTTTGATAATCGTTAATTAGAAAGTAAACTTCGGTACTCGTTAAAAGTGTTAATTTTTTGAAAGTTTAACGCAAGTCATCCTTTTAGAGTTAACCTTCCACAATTTGGGCTCTTGTTTGGGTATTTAATAGGTTATAGAAGCGCTCGGTTTGCATTTTGCACACTATTTATATGTTTTATAACTGCGGCTCTGGCGGCTTTTGCCTTGCCTGTGTGTGACCACCATTAACAGCGTTAGATATCTGAGTGTATAAAATAGAATATAAAAAGTAAACGAACTAGGTCGCTTGTTTGGTTTAACGGGCATTTTAACACTGCCCCCGTAGCCGTATTTTTTATATGACAACGCACATCCTTTATAAGGTCAATTTTTACAGCAGGTGATTATAGTAAACCCATTTATTTTATAATAAAGTTGCGACTTGCGAAATGTACAGGTTACTATTATACGAGTAGGTACCTACTTAGACCGTGCGGTCTAATCTAATTTATCTAATTCTAATACTATTTCTGGCAGTAAATCGGTTCAAATGGGTAATTGGTATTATTAATTAATAGTTATAAACCCAGTTACTCGTAGTGCCGATTTTACTAACTCCGAATAACGTTTAATTCTGACAGAATTCATATACATACTTAAATATGTATGATCATACTTTATTCGGCACTTAAAAATTTACTACTTAGGTATGAGAGCTCATTAATTTATCACCCTGTAAACATACATATTATAACGTATCTAAGTATTAAAAGATTTTGTTTGACGGAATTTATTCGGCTAATTTAAGTCTATGTCGAGTTTCTATAAGTTTGGCGTAGCGTAAGCTACTAATCATTATCACAATCATTGATTGCTTATAAATATAATAATTTTATTAGGGGTTTTCCCTGTGGATAATTTTGGACGCATTAACACGATATAAGACATGGGCTTTGCAGTCTAAACAGAATGTGGTAAATATTTGCGTATCCTATTTTCCCAATCGCTGACTGGTCCGAATTCTATAGAAGACGGATGTTTTGCGAAATTGGAATATCCACGTGTTTGTTTTATAATCTAGGCGTCTCGGAAGAAATTATTGTGTAAGATTAACTGTTTTACACATTAGACTCACGTAACAATTAATTATTTTCTATAGTCATCGGAAAATAACATACTAATATTATAAATGCGAAAGTGTGTCTGTCTGTCCGTCTGTCTGTCCGTCTGTCTGCTACGCTTTAACGGCCCATCTTTTCAACCGATTTTGATGAAATTTGGTATGGGGATAGTTTGTATCCCGGGGAAGGACATAGGCTACTTTTTATCCCGGAAAATTAAAGAGTTCCCGCGGGAATCAAAAATCTTAATCCACGCGGACGAAGTCGCGGGCATCATCTAGTTTAAAAATAAATGAATGCTTTTTAGGGTTCCGTAGTCAACAAGGAACCCTTCATATCCGTCTGTGCGTCCACGGCTTAGGTCAAAGGCTGTAATTTGGCATGCTTATACATATTATTCACGCCGACAAAGTGGTAATCTAATAAAATTTTGAAAAAAATAATACGGTCTGCGCTCTGGTCATTTAAGAGGATTGCCTAGGCCAATCGCGAATCACCCACACTTCGGCTTTAGACCACAGCTAGGTAAGTAGGCTTTACAAATTCAAGCAATAGTAGACCAACTCATAAAATGTCCGTCAATTGCGATGGGCAACTTACGGAACCCTACCCTGCGTGTGGCTCGGCACGCACTTGACCGGTTTCTAGTAAGTAGGTACATAGACAATGTACCTAACAATGATTGATGCGGATTTTTCAGAATAGGGCTATCGAAAACCGGCGCGTTTGATGTTTTCATACAACTTAGGCCAGATTTACTCAGTTTAAAATATTACTTACTTATATAAACACTCGTTAATCACTAAGGACTGTTTTAGCGAATCTAACTATAACCGATACAAAACAGAGCAACCTTCTTACACATCAACATACGAACGATTAACCTGATCTAACCTACGATAGATAAATAAATATAACACCGTTAGAAAGCGGGCCGGTTGCTTTAATATTTTAAGTTTAGCATGGATGCCATTTTAATTTTTAACCATATTAAAAACTAATCCATATTCCATACTAAAATTATAGTATGCGAAAGTGTGTCTAGCGATTTTGATAAAAGGAGAAGGTTCATTGTGGGTGTAGTTCTTGTACACTTTATCATGAATAGATTAAAATACATAGATTTTATTCAAAATAAAATAAACTAGAATAACAAACTAAATAACGTGCAAAAAATAAAAATCTATTTCATGTTTTTCGATATGCTTCCAAAATGGCGCATTCAGCCATAGAGAAGTCAGTAGGCGCGAAATGTGTCAAATGTCATTTCTGACTAGTGACGTGAGTCACCGTGTTAGTTTTCTTTCATAATATTTAACAGTTGACAGAAAACGTCAAAAATATGAATCCGCCATTGTTATCTACTCATGTTTAGTGTTGCTAATCGTGGAAAGATTAAATAATTTCACCTTGACCAATTCGTGGATTTAAACAATCAAATCTGGTTTGATATTTTCTTTTTTTTCTTTTCACTACTTGTACAAAGACCAGTCCCACGCCCCATACAAATCTGAACCGTCTCCTTTGGTATAAAGATAGGTTACATCCCGGGAAAGGGCATATGCTACTTTTTAACACGAAAAATTAAGAATTTTCCACGGGAATAAAAACAACCTCATCCGCAGGCGAAGTCGAGGGCATCTTCTAATGCTACTACGAGTATATAGGTATCTGTTACCTATTTTTAAAAAAAACACTGCAAAAATATTTCGTTACTAATAAAGCTTTATCTACTTATCTGTGTTATAATCAGTGCTTCATCCAGTCCATGCTTATTATAATGTTAACTGAGAAAGTGTATCCGTCTTTCTTTACGTCAATCTATCTGCCTGATATGTTTTCACGGCCCATCTGTTCAACCGATTTGGATGAAATTGACGGTACAGATGTTGCAATAACCGCCCAGCCCCCCTAGCATGGGCCGAGACAATTTTCTCCCCGAGGAAAGGATAAAATTTTTATTCCTAAATAAATAAATAAAAACGCTAAATAACGGTGGATAAATAGTCCCCCGAGTCCCCATGAAATGTCAAACGGGGATAAACTTCTCCTCTCCTCTTTTGCCGTGCTCTGAGGGGTGGATAAGTTAATTTTATCTCTTGTCAGTGGATAAAATCGGGGGATAAAATTTTTATCTCCGGCCCATGCTAGCCCTGCAGGGGCACAGGCTACTTCTATTACGAAAAATCAGTATGTTCAATAATCTAAATTCACGCGGACAAAGTCGCAGTTAAAATCTAGTTGTATAATATGAATTATTATTTATTTAAACAGTTTCAATTAAACAACAAATAAGCATCCACGGCCGTTGTCTTTAAATATTTACAAAACCTATTAGTGCATCGTAGGTGTTTATTTTCCTGCGATGACCTCGCAAGCCCGCTAGCTTCCAGCCGGTCTTCAGGTGAAGCTTCTTCCGGCACCGCACGCTAAATATTTAGGGCTTGTTGACGCAGTGTTGAGCGCTGTTGCGGAGGTCCCGGGTTCGATCCCCGGCAGGGTCAATTTGGGAACTTATAATTTCTAAATGTTTCCTCGTCTGGCCTGGTGGGAGGCTTCGACCGTGGCTAGTTACCACCCTACCGGCCAAGCGATTTAACGTTCCGGTAGGTACGATGCCGTGTAGAAACCGATTAGGGGTATGGGTTTAATATAACTGCCATGCCCCTAACAGGTTAGCCTGCTACCATCTTAGACTGCATCTTATGATTGCAGTCAAGGGTTAACTTGTAGTGGATAAAAAAAACAACAAAAAAACTTAGGGTAAAACCCGCGTCGTATGGGATACATCAACATGTCTCGTCGGACTTTTTGCCCGATACACAAAACTTTCTGCCCGTAGTGTTTCCATCGTATATAAGTCCTTATATGTTAGTAGAATAGATGATGTACCTAATAATGATTCTATTATTCATAATGCGAAAATTTCATAATTAATTATTATTCATATTTGGAAATTGGTAAGAAATTCCCACAAGTTTTCATTAGGAACGAGTAATACCTATTATAATTTTTACCCCGAAGCCTTGGGTAACCGCAATGCCAATGTATTACCTAACTATAAATTGTAAGCTCGGTTGCACATATATTTATCCGATATTAATATAATACCTATATTTACGTAAAATACAGCTGCCGCACGTTGCTTTCATACACTCTTCATTATATTATTATTGTTTATTATTATTATCGGTTTTCGGTCATCGTATGTGCTTAACACTGATAATTTCACTTCCCGGTACGATGGCAAATAAAGGCTTATACATAGACACAGCGAGACGGCAGCAATATGGAAGAACTATGTATACTGAACCTGGTACCTATAACTTTTAAAGTTAACCACTTTTAGACTTAACAAAGTGGACAGACTTAACAAAACTTAAGTTTTTGAGCACCAAAAAACATAGGATCTCACCAAGTCAGTTTACCTATTTGACGTACCTACTTTGATATAACTATAATTATGATGGTAAGAAATAACAATACGAATTTTTGCCACCCACCGTTGCTTTTTTTTGGAAGGCCAATTTAACTACAAATATAATCATAACATTGCGATGCATCCTGCATCCCGCAGGTAGAACATTCTCGTAACGCGTTGTATCTGTATCAACCTTTACACTTTTGTATATAATTACCGTATGGCGAAACACCGCAAATAGGACCGAAAGGAAAGAAATTAACAAAAGGACCAAACCGCGTCGCAATTATGAAAGCAGGAAGCGTTTTAAGTTACTTACATTAGGACGTAAAAACTGTTCTGAGAAAAAGAATTGATGCGCATGACTTTGAAGAATACTACCTACAATAGAGGCAAAAATGATTGATTATCACAGTATCGCAAATTCGGCGACATATTCTTAATGAATTTTCCGGGATAAAAATTAAAAAGTAGCCTATGTCCTTTCTTCCCCGGGATTCGGGATGCAACCTATCTGTATACCAAATTTCATCATTATCGGTTGAAAAGATGGGTCGTTAAAGCGTAGCAGACAGATATACACTTTCGCATTTATAATATTTTCCCGGAAAATTGTCGAGTTTTCAACCGACAAAAACCCAGAGTTCCCGGTGGAATCAAAAATCTTAATCCACGCGGACGAAGTCGCGGGCATCATCTAGTTTATATATTAATTAATTAATTATAAAGGTGGTACTCATCACTTGTCAGTCTATTGACCTAAGTCCTAAAGAAACATAGCATCCTTTTATCAAACCTTCGCGAATCAGCTTACGATTAATAATTTAAAGGACATGACCCCAAAGATAGGTACAAAATTAAATCATCTACTAATTAAAAATGTCCTGTATAACGCAGCTATGGGTAAGGAAAGTTCAATCAAACTCTTTGATGATAAAATCTAGGGAGACACCTCGGGTTGTCGCCCTCTAAACAAAAAGGCCTGAAATCCGCAATATCATCGGGATAATGACAATTTCAGTGGGAAGTCTCTTGATGAGGGCTCAGCCGGTCACCGAACTTCGAGCGATAAAAGAATTTTCCACCGTTTAGGCACCCTTAAGATTATAGAGGACTGCCTTCCAATGAGGTCAAACTTGATACAAAACGTCGTACAATTATCCTCCCTTAGAGATTGTGCTAAGAATAGGTACCACATTAATTAACCAATATGCAAGCTTTCGTCTGCTGTTGTGTTTCTTCCTTAATAAATGATCGAGTCTGTGTATTACATATGGTTAGTTTGCATCTTAAAACCCTATCCATCACCACACGCATGTAGGTCTATATCACGTCTATAATTTGAGCCAATTGACCTACCATTGAAGCCAATAAGGTAAGCCCAATAATAGAAAAACGTACATAATTACTTAATGAACGTAACTTAGGCCCACTTGCACAAGGCCTCTTAAATTGTTTTATTTTTTTTAACTGCAATATTATGTTCTTACTAAAATTTACAGAATTACAAAGTATGACTAAATCAGTTTAAAATTTAAATGCCCTGGTCCAATCGGCCCTTAATTATATACCGTAATATTTTTAACCACTTTGAGCTGGTAAGTACTCAAATACATGGAAAATAGTTGATACAATCCCGGCTTAAAGCATCTTCGGAAGGCAAAAAGGCGTAAAGACCAATAGTCGTGAAAAAGATCTCTAAATGACAGTTATAACTAAAAAAGGTATTCAAGAGAAAACTAAATACTAAATTCCAAGCGACATTGATTGATGTGCCCAAAACTTTCGACCATAACAATTAAATCTGAAGAAAAGGCGATAGCTTTCCATTTCCGATGCTTCATTAAAGGGAAAGTGATGTATTAAGCTTTGTACTACGCTTTTGTTTCGCGATCAATCAACAGTGCACAACAAACGACGGTTCAGTGACCCGATGCGGAACCAACTGTAAAGTGTAAACTTCAACAAGTGAGATGTAGCGATGAAGTCTCATAACTTACGCAAATTTGTTTTGAGGCGTCGTGAAAATTGCGATGCTATAGCGAAAGTGATTAAGCTGTGTGCACATTCACGTAGGCGAAAGAATTATTCACGTTAAACACCTAAAAATTACGTGAATATGTGTAGGTACCTATACAAGTCATACATAAAAGTTAAAAGCTCAATGTTGTTAATTAGCATGGAAATGATATTAAAACTTAGCTCTAACACAGATTAAGTTCTAGCAAGATAACTGAAATTACAGGGATAGGAATATAATTAGACCATTCCGATTCAATAGAATCTGAAAGGCAGGACTTTTCCCAGGAATGGTATTTTATATTTTACTTTAGTGTATACAAATCTTTACATAATCTGTCCGAACTGTCAAAAGGCAGGTCCATTACAGAGCAATTTACAGGCGCATTATTACAAACCGCTGGACCGAGCGACCAATCAACGTCGTCATGCGCATACGCACGTTTGGGACGTTTCGAACCAAACAATGAAATATGCTCTACTAAGAATCCTGTTGAAACGTTTGTTCTCGAAACGTTTCAATATTTCAATCGCAATTTAAATATCCTTTGTCAGATACTATAAGATTGTGTGACGAAACTGACTAAATTGTGTCTAAGATGACGAAATGCTTTCAAAGAAATGTTTACTCATATTATATCCGTCTATGTTTAGTAGGGAATTTGTTTTAACAATGATTCAAGATCAAAGGAAATAATACTTATAGAGCACATTGAAGTATAATATTTCTATTTCGATGATAGAACTATAACATCCATACTAATATTATATAAATGCGAAAGTGTGTGTCTGTCTGTCTGCTACGCTTTCACGGCCCACCTATTCAACCGATTTTGATGAAATTTGGTATAGGAATAGGTTATATCCCGGGGAAGGACATTAAGGAGTTCCCGCGGGAATCGAAAAAACTTAGTCCACGCGGACGAAGTCGCGGGAATCATCTAGTTAGGAATAAGTAGATACCTAGTCTACTTACTACTAACAATAAAATACTTACCTCGATCGGATTAAAATTAAATTTAATGGATATTTCACGGAAAGCTGCAAATGTGTTTACAATTAAAATGTAAATATATCACAAAAATTATATTTGTGAGTTGTGACATAATAATCAATGTACTAGTGTAATGCGAGATCAAGATCGAATAAAAACTAATAATATAATAATCCTACTCTTTTCTCAGATACCTAGACGAATTTAAGTAGTTCAAGTACTCGACGGTAATAGATGTTAAATTACACCACATTTGAAGTGGCAACACATCCTTATTACGCGAGCTTTTCAACGAGTGATGACAAGTTAACGAATAAATTACCAATTAACATCAAATATTGCAATTCACGAATTACTATACATATAATTATGATATTACGTACTTGTCAAGTTATTATAATTTAGAAATCAAAATTCACAACATTGTGTTTATGTAACTGCCATGTAAAGTTTCTATGCCAATTTTTATGAAGTGTCAATTCCTCATTAAAAATGTGATAATTGTTTGTCAACACGCATATAACCACTGGGTCGATAGAGATATTACGAGTATATTATGTTTGTTCGAGAGATTTTATCCAAAATTTAAATAGCCTTCAATATACTGTGAATCCATACTAATATTATAAATGCGAAAGTGTGTCTGTCTATCTGTATGTCTGTCTGTCTGCTACGCTTTCACGGCTACTCAACCAATATTGATGAATTTTGTTACAGACATAGTTTAAATCCCGGGAAAGGACATAGGCTACTTTTTATCCTGGAAAATTGAAGAGTTTCCGCGGGAATTAAAAAAACATCAAACCACGCGGACGAAGTCGCGGGCATCATCTAGTGAACTATAATATTATATTAGGTAGTTTCTCTATGTAAACCCTTATTTCATCAACTTTATTCAATTTTGAATAAGAGTGATGCATATCCGTAAACACAGTAAAGTAATAAATAACCAACGCGTGAATTATATTTACGGCCAGTAAAGTCTTTATGACAGTTACTCTAAGCTTTTCCAAAACGTAAATTCAGTAAAGTGCAACAAACAGGAGTAAAATTAGCTTTTCTCGGAATTATTGTATTTGAGATAATATATTATGTACCTACTGGAATTAGCAATAAGTAAAGCTCATTTTATTCTCTATTCGTCTTCCTTAAAACAGTTACCTGCATTGCATAGCCCAAAGCTTTGGCAAACCGAAGAAACATCGGACAGGACAAAGAAGAAAATATGTCATAGGTACATTACGGCAACGATGTTAAAATAAGAAAACGTAAATATGTTCTATTTATTTTTACCTTAACTTTGGTTTAATAAAATACCTTGCCTTTTTCACAGCAATTTTTCTTCCTTTCTTTGAATTGGAAACATTTTCGCATTTCTTATAGAACAGTAATAAGATTTCTGTATTGATCACTACCAACAGATTATATCACTGTAGACCTAAATGTATGAGCGCTATTTTTAGATTTTCATTCTGTGGTTATAGCTGCTTCTAAAAACGAAACGGTAAAGTGAAATGGCCATAATTCAATCAGGGGAAGGTGTGAGAGTGCGAACTGGGTGCGGGGTGGGATGACATCATCAATTTTGACGACGCGCGTGGGACCTAATAGGTTTTATAGTAGTGTTCTCTTTAAATAGCTTTGATAGAGCAATAGCAAGCGAAACGAACGGCTATTTATAGATAATATCGCATAATTCAGGTGTTTCTACAAATAAAAAAAACCTCAAAAAAATATAACCTCATAAATATTACATACTAGCTGATGCCCGCGACTTCGTCCGCGTGGTTGAGGTTTTTTTGATTCCCGCGGGAACTTCTTAATTTTCCGGGATAAAAAGTAGCCTATGTGCTATTCCAGACTATAATCTATCTCTGTGCCAAATTTCATCCAGATCCGTTCATCCGTTGGAGCGTGATTGAGTAACAAACATACATCCATACATACATACATCCATCCATCCAAACTTTCGCATTTATAATATTTATATGGATTATTTTAACTCGTGTGCTCTATGATTTTTTAAAGGAGTAACGCCACTGCCATTATTTTATAAAAATAAACTTAACCCACGCTGATGAAGTCGCGGGCATTATCTAGT
Source organism: Erebia ligea (assembly GCA_917051295.2). NCBI lineage: Eukaryota > Metazoa > Arthropoda > Insecta > Lepidoptera > Nymphalidae > Erebia > Erebia ligea. Next base: position 17,095,715 of record OU785223.1, read on the forward strand.
CTAGTATATAATATTATTATCAGCATTTAATTTTGTGTAATTTTATTTTCTTTGATGTAACGAGAATGTGTGATGTATTTCAGGGTAGGCAATTTAATTTGTCTTGCCTTTGATTATTAATACCTATAGAGCTATTATAAAGTACCCTTCAACGGTACGCCCAACCTTGACATTAAATTCTGCCCTAATTTTCCTTTGCCCTGTCTGAATAAAGATACCCTGGCAACACCGTTTAGGTTACGTTTTTATAAGTAACGCATAGCGAGAAAAGATAATAAATGGCTTCGTAGTTAGTTACTTTATTGGCTACCAAAAATGTATTGATATTTTAATGAGAATGGGAGAAGTACGTGCCTTATTACAACAAAATACTCAAACGAAAGAAATCCAAGTCCACTGACAAGTTTTAAAAACAGCTGAGCATTGAAAATCGACGCAGTTCTGTTACGCCCAAGCGCAAAGATGTAAGGCACAGAGGGCAATAAGAGAACTTTGCATTCCTAAAATTGTATCTGGTTTTTTTTTGGGAGATTCGGTCTACTCTTATATACGTCCACTGCTGGATGAAAGTCTCCTGCACGGATCGCCACAGAGCACGGTCTTGTGCCGCTTGTTTCCAATGGCTCCCAGCTGCACGCCTGAGTTCGTCCGTCCACCTAGTGGGGGGTCGTCCAACGCTGCGCTTCCCGGTGGCTTGTAATAACAAGCAAATCAATGTCGGTCCAATATGCCGCGCGGAAGCTGATAAAGAATATGGATTAAACAAAACAGTTCTTTCCAAGGTAAGCCTGCATAGTGCACACTGCACATACCGCTAGGCGAAATCGCAGAACAGTAGAGTTAACTAGACATTGAATAAATAAGTTTCGACGACCTCCTTGGCGCAGTGGTGAGCGCTGTGGGATAAGTGGGAGGTCCCAAGTTCGATCCCCGGCAGAGTCAATTACCCGGGAATTTATAATTTCTGAATTTTCTCTGGTCTAGCCTGGTGGGAGGCTTCGGCCGTGGCTAGTTACCACCTTACCGGCAAAGACGTGCCGCCAAGCCATAGCGTTCCGGTAAGATGCCGCGTAGAACTGATTGGGGGTATGGGTTTAATATAACTGCCATACCCCCGCCGCGGCCGCTAACAGGTTAGCTCGCTACCATCTTAGACTCCATCATCGCTTACTATCAGGTGAGATTGCATTCAAGGGCTAACTCGTAGTGGCGTAAAAAAGTATTTTTTGTTTTGTAACAAATAATTTCAGATCTTTCCGCCTAACTACCCTCTCCGCTAATGTAAGGAATCAATTCTTAAGTGACTATGACACGCCGCAATTAGTCAGGTGGCGGTTTCGCTTACAAGGCTAAAAATAGCCTCCGCCTCTGGTTCTAGTTTAATGGAGCATCCACATTTCCACTTAGCAAATTGCTACCTGCCACTCGAGTGGAAACCTGTATCAGTAAGGTTGCTTGGATATAATATGTTCTCTGTAGGTACGCTCCAGTAAAATTTTTATAGTCGAACGAATCGCTTGTTTGTACGCTTCTTTTTTCTTTACCTTTAAGACATTATTACTCAAGATTTTCTGTTTTGATTTTTATTAAATTTTTTCCTACATAAAAAAATTTCGTGATTTAAATTTTCACAACACATTATTTTTCTACCTTTGATTATTATGACCATAATTAATGAAGCATGTAAAAGTTCTATTAAAAGCAGAAAATGAAACAGAAATAGGACGTAAAATAATCATACTAATATTATAAATGCGAAAGTGTGTTTGTTTGTTGGTTTATTGGTTTGTTGGTTTGTCCTTCACTCACGCCGCAACGGAGCAACGGATCGACGTGATTTTTGGTATGGGTATGTTCAGGATCTGGAGAGTGACATAGGCTACTTTTTATCCCGGAAAATGAAGGAGTTCCCGCGGGAATCAAAAAATACTTAAACCACGCGGACGAAGTAGATTGAGAAAATAATACAGTCTATGACGTGTTGAATAAAGCACTTCCAACACAAGAAAAACAATGCTTTTATTTTTGGCTTCTGGGTCAGTTTAAAAACGTCAGTCGGTAACGGCAGTAGAGCAGAGTTACACCTACTTATTTTTGGTTTCATAAATCGGGAAAAAGATAAATGTGAAATCTTAAACAAATACGTAGTATAGTGACCAAACGTACGAAGTATGACCAAAGGTGATCCTAGCACAGTACACAATTTTGTTGACGAAAAAATCTTCCAGAAAAAACAAGCGAAGTACAATGTATGAGAATAAAACACGATGTTTATGTTACGCAATACCGTGCCCTACTCCCATATTAATTTTGATATGTAGATTATAAGGCTCAGAACCCAGTGTGAGTGCAGTACCGACTTAATGATTTGCCAATCGCTTTCATAACGAACGCCGCTGATGGACAACCGTGATGTTCACCGACGCATAATATTAGAACATTAATATTACAAATATAACGCAACGCAAAGCGAAAGAAAAGTAACTCTTGCATCGCATCGAATAACGAGACCACGATGTGGATGATTTGTGTTTAAACTTCTTTGTGAGCATCGCCATAGATATCTGAAAGCAATTGACGACCTCTTTTAGGGGCTTCCACGTGCCGAAATCTTGTGCTACTTGTATCCCATGGCTGCTAGCAATCAGTTATTCGAATTATGTGACCATTGGCACTCCAGACTCCAGTTTGACAACTCTATGAGCTACGATTACTTTGGTTCTGCTAAGCTATTATGAAACTCTCAGTTTCATTAGCAACAATGTTAAGTGCCATATGTCAGCCTTGTGTTGACAGCATCAAACAAAAGCTTTTGTCTGTTTGTGTGCCTTGCGTTGACAAACTCTAAGTTTAGATCCAAGTCCAGGTTTCAGAAGGGCTACTCTTAATGCAAATGTAACACGACATAGTCGTTCGCATTTCCATTTAATTCCACATGAACTTATTTGAATGTAAAATTTTCGTTGTTCTTCTCTTGACATAGGTCTGTGCCTGGATTTGGAGATTCCGCGAATCTCCGCGGATTCACGGAATCGTTTAATCCATTTTGACCCACGTCTGCGGAGACATGGGCCAAAATTTAACAAATTGACCTAAATTCTGATACGTTTATATACTAGTTATTTGTTTCTAATATTTGTTTATCATATAACGAGCTTCAGAGTTTCTGTGTTATATCGTAAGCTCTCCGCTCATTCATCAGACGACTTCTTGTCAACGGAAACTTTCATGAAAAGGTATACGATAACATATCTAACTCAATAAAAAGAGTACAGATTGGTTGAGTTACACAGTGTGACCCCGAAACCGAATTGTTTACGTTGTCACCGTTTTATAGATGACCTTTCAGCAAACAAGCCCTTGATTATAGGTCATGCGTGGTGCGCCGGCAAAACAGGGCCCGGTGGAAATTTTGCCGGAAAAAATACATCCGTAAATAGCCGATGTGACACAAAAATCTGACACTGTCCTCGATTGGCACCGACATGAGGGATTATCACCTGGGCAAATCACAGAAATAGAAAACGTTCTTTGGAAATTTCGTCAAAGGTGTATTCAATCTATTTTTTTTTTGTTAACAGAACAATCGAATAGAGCGACAAAACTCTTAAATAACAATAATAATATAATTATTAATTAGTTACTATGTTGAGTACAACTCTACAGATTATCGAAATCAACATTGAAGTCCATTGCGAAGTAAGAACAGTGGACCCACTGGTGGAGTCAGACGGTAGATCATAATGGAGTTGAAATTCACTCACGGTCAATTTGAAATTCATTCAAATGCGGTCACTGAAAATCAGCGTTGGGACACCTGGCACCTCAGACACGAGTCCTGGGCGGCATCGCCAGTTTTAAGTCTGAGAGGCCAGAAGCCCCAACACAAGCTGAGTGACTCACCTGTTGGTAGCGTTGCACTGCTGTACAAACTTACATTTTATGATTTGTATGTAACTCATTTTTAATTTTGATTTATTTTGTGCATCTGTGTTTTTGCTGCCAATAAAGATTTTTCTATTCTATTCTATTCTATTCTAAATAATTAGACTTAAGACGATCCGCCCAAACAAATGGTGGATCAAAACTCTAGAGTTGCATTCAATCCACTGGTGTATCCAATCAGTGGATCCTACCATAGTGGCTCAGTGGATTGAGGAGAAATGATATTGCTTCAAATATAAAAGCTTAAGGGCAAGAGAGGTTCAAAATATACTTGTTATTTTTACAGCGTTTACACGAGTGCAGGATTTATTTCCTCCAGTATTATTTTGCGTCGCGCGAACGAGGCCTGTTTATACCGCATGCACGTGTTTGATTCACGTGTTGAATTCGCACGCGAACAATTTTCATGAGACCATATTTTCAAAGGATTCTGATTGAATGTTTATTTATAGAAATTTTATTCAAAAGCTTCGTTTGGTTTTTTTTCATTTGTATTGCGTGAAGAAAAAAAACCAATTTACATTTTCCATTCGAGAGTAATTTCAATGTTTTTTTTTTCTTTTATTCTATTTTTTTGTAAGGGGTTTTGTCAATGCTGACTATGTCACCCCCATAGGATCAACAACATGAAATTACATAGAAAAAACAACAATTTAAACATTAACCAAAAATACACAGAGAAAATTTCAATTTAGACATCAACACATTCTTGTGAGTGACCGCGCCTCCTTTGACAGTGGGGCAGCTAGAAGGCTATTTAAAACTCTTGTACGCTTGTAGTCAAAAGCAAATGTAATCTTACGCTTTTGTCGGGACTTAGGAACGAGTGGACTAGCAAACCGCAGTGCACACTGAAGGAAAAGGAAAATAGGAGGCATATTTTTAAAAAAAATACCGGGAACCATGTTTGGACGAAGGACCGATTAAAAGAACGAGATATATCGGAGATATTCGAGGAGTTGTGAATCACATTCAAAACTGAGAATAGCTGAAATTAGATAACCGACGATTATCTGATCATTAGTTATAAAATTTTCCGAAATCCCTGTTAAAAGTGGGTCGACGCCTGACGCAAAGGTATTTGGTGCTCAGAAAAGAATTAAAGGAAGCCAACGAGTGGTGAAGTGGCTGGAGGAATGTGTTCCAATTGCGGTTCGACGCTCGGCAACGCGATCCGGGTGTTTTGGGATGAAGGTTGAGACAAACAGAACGCGCAAAGGATACTTGTTCAATACAGACGCAGCTCTAGTGTGCGGCCCAGGTGAGAGCGGGTATCTATAGCGGCGGCGATTGGCATGCGTTATTTATTAGGACGCGTCTACATGTCTGCCTTACCAATTTCATAGACGTCTCAAGGGTTTGTTTAACAAGCCAACCGCCCCTCCGCTCTGACCTGGGTTACAGACTGTTGTACCTGTATTATGCCAGATCAATGCCGTGCGACAGTGTGGCATACTACAAATGGAAACATTAATTTTGTATCATGCGGTAGCTGCTTTATGCCTAGACAGTACTGTATTATTACATCACATACATTTTAAGTATGACGGTGCTCATGTTGGAACCCAAAGTACAATGATTACAGATCATACCTACACGCTTACACCCACGTGCAGTGTAGTGCGATTACGTCCCGCGTTGTGTGTGTTTCAGGCCTAACTGAGCAAAATGACACACTTGTCGGCGTCTTTGCAAAGATGGAAACTGGGGCGTCTCCATTAGCCCGAAAATCGTCTGTTTTGACCGAAAATGACGTTTTGGTTACGGATATGAAATCATATCACAGGATAATGACAATTACGTAAGAAAAGCACGATTTTGTCCAATCCGGCACTCATCATCAACACTAATTTTCAATAACTGTTCGAATTGACTTATAAAATTCACTTGGTTTAATAAAATAAATAAATGACTTGATTATTTTTTGCATTTTTAGTTGGTTCGATTCCCAGCTCAGGTAAGCTTTTTAAAAAAATGTATGAATGTAAATATTCTTATTTTTAAAAATAATGGAATGTTTATACTCTGAGTGAAATTTCATATCTTGAATATTTAAAGTACTTTTCCTCAGTGGCCCGTTCGTTTTATCCAGCCTGTATATAAAAGTGAATATCGTAACAACGTTTTTTGTTCGTAGTGTTTACTCCCTTGTTTCTGTTATCTATGGTTTTCTCTCTAAAAGCGCAATACTGACGAACTGGGAATTTAACGCGTTTATGATTAGTTAAGAGTTGTTATTAGGTTAATCTGTTATTGATTGTGTTCGCCCTCAATTAATCGACGTTAGTGTTAACAGATGACTTTTGCGGTTTCCTTTTGTTATACGAGAATTTTCCACGAGACGATGGTCTCAAGAATGTTGTTAATACTGTGTGAGTGCCAAGAATTTGGACCGCATGACTTTTTGGAGATGTTTATTATTATTTGTTTCACCACTACTACCACTACAGCCCATTAACGTCCCACAGCTGGGCACAGGCCTCCAATCTCATAGGAGAGAGGGAATTAGAGCTTAGACCCACCACGCTGCTCCAATGTGGATTGGCGAGCTTTGACGACTATTATCATGATATTGATAATAACCGGGACCGACGGCTTAACGTGCTCCGAGGCACGGGGGTGATATATCGCCAACTTCCTAACACCAGGCTAGTACCTACTGAGAATTTCTAGTCAGATAATTATGGCCTGACCCGGGACTCGAACCCGGGATCTCGTCAGCCGCAGGCGAACATGCTAACCAGTAGACTAACGAGGCAGAATTATTCGTTTAAAGTAACTAGTATTGTAGTTATTAGTAAGTATTAGTGGTTCTGAAGATATTTTTGAATAGTTGCTAGTAAACAAACAACAAATCCCTCCGTAATTCAGTACTTATTGTATCACTGAATTTAATGGATAAAACATGACATAAAACTTTTTCTCGGTTAAAATGTTATTAAAAGATTTGTTTCCTGACATTTGTGAAGCAATAAAAAAAATAAAAACTAGTTTGCCGAATATTATAATAGTAGTTTATACACCAAGGGGATAAAGCACTGTTTTATGTCACGGGCGCTACATTGAATCCTGAACGTAACGAAGGACTCCAAATTTAACTCCCGAGCGCAGCGAGGGTGTTATAAGTTAATTCCCGACCAAAGGGAGGGAATTAAGATTGAGTCCTGAGTGCAGTGAGGGATTCAAGCGCCCAAGAAAAAAACTGCTTTATCCCGGTGGTGTATACTCTACTTTATACTTCTACCATAACACAACAAACTGTAACGGTTAGATATTTATTGCAAATCATAGTAAGTAGGATACATAGGTCTAGTAAATAATAAAAAGAAAAGATGCAAGTATACATACTCCTTGGTTTAAAAACTTTTATGTCAAATGGTATTATGTCAAATGGTACGGTCGTTTGGTCGACCAGTCTGGAGCCTAGACTCTGTTGTGCATATTTACAGTATGGGGTTGGTCAACTAGTTGGGCGATCGATCGACTAGATTACGGCCCTAGGGCATGAAGACTGACTTTAGACCCGCAAAAGTATGATTAAAACAGTAGTAAAGGTATGGTAGAAGTATAAAATACTTTTATTTAGTCCATATAAAAGTACACGGTAAATTGTTACGACAGTGAAAGAAAACACAGCGTTATACGAATAGCGTAAACGTAAATCTAATAAAACATCTGAATAAGACATAATTCATGTAACCTACGCAACATCAGAGAGATGTTTTGTACTAGAGGTGGTAAACGGCAATTCTGTCTAATATCTGAAAAAACGGCCCAGCAACCTGACTGATGAACAAGTTTTTTTGGCTTTCAGTAAATTGGCAAATGTAATTACTCTGTCTATTAATAGTATTTCTATCGCTATCTAATGATGTATCTTGTAACAATATTTTAAGTCTTAATATATTGAAACAAATACTATTATTCTACGAGCCAGAACCATTGGTTAATTCTGACGGTTAGAAACAGACAATCTGAATTTAAAAAAACCCGTTAGTACCAAAGTCTCGACACATCACAAAAATAAAGCTTCAAACCAAGTAATATTTACCATATAGATCCGCATCTCTAACTTCTGTGAGCTTCTCTTGTTTTCTTTTCCTGTTTTCTGTGTAATTTCTAAAGTATAAGTATATTGCATACCTTTATAATTAATTTGTATACGTTTAACTTTGCATTAGTTAAAGTTTGGGAGTGTTTCTTGCCATCTGATTTATGAGGTTTCGATCTCTATGCTCCTATAGTAATAACTCAATGCATTACACCATCACCGCGTATGTGGGTCGCTTCTTGACGTTTCCCGGCGTCTCGGAGCCCGATTTTGAAGGAGATTAAGCGATTAGGATCCGTAATTTCCAGGGCAACCCCACTGAAAACGAAATTCCTAATGTTTTCTCATTTTCTTTTCGGTCAGGCTATTTAACAGCGATGACAGGGAACAATATTTTGTATTTAGCTTGATCCATAAACGTATTACGTAGTAGGTAGGATCTTACTCATTATTTTTCTATTATTAGTTTCGTTTTGAAACTTTAAATATTAATCGTTGCGAACATCTCTCATATAATATATGATTACATAAATGGATGTTTGCTTTATAAACTCGAACTTATTCATTTTATTTCTGACATTTTTATATTTCATAGTTTTATAATGTATTTAGGCTGTGTTCCGAAATACACTGCGAGCACTGTAAGGTGTGACGTCACTTTAGTACACTGCGAAGCCGTCCCTTTATAGTTAGGTATACTGGGTACTGCTTAAAACGGAACGCTGTCAGCACTGAGACAAACACTGAGAGCACCTTACCTCGAAAACGCCAGTGCTCACAGTACAAAGATGGCGTCGATTAATGACGTCATATATTTCCCTAGGATACTGCAGCAGTTTACTGTCAGTTATAACGGAACGAATTTCTCCACAGTAAAGAGCACTGAACAGTGCTCGCAGTCTATAACGGAACACAGCCATAATTTTTGCCGTAACAAGACAAATTGGGTTTTTTGGCTTCTATGAAAATTAATTCTCTTTAATCTTTATGAATTTCTATGAGCTCTTTAATCTTTAGAAACTAGTTATTCTCTATGATTAAATATGACTTTTGTGCTGTATTACCTTACAAGACCATTTGCACTGAGACCAAATCTCGGTCCTAAAATAAATCAGCATTGAATTAAGACTAAAGATTCGTAAAACAAAATTGCTAATAATAAAAAAACACAAACTTGAAATAAACTAAACTTAAATTATTGTGATACTGAATTAAGTGGTCATAATCTTTTTAATGAATGAACGCGCCCACGCAGCGTCAGGTGCGAGGAATGCCAGCGTAGGTACAGACGACCTTAGTGCTTTTGTTGTTTTATAATTAGACTGCCGTCTGTTAGTGCTTCTATATTATACAATATAGCGAAGTTTTTTTTTCAATGAAAATCCATACAATATCTATTATAAATGAAAAAGTGTGTCCGTCTATCGGTCTGCCTATCCGCTACACTTACACTCCATTCAACCGATTTATTTTGTCCCGGAAAATGTAAGAATTACCACAGGATCTGTCAAAACCTAAATCTACGCGGAAGAAGTCGCAGGCATCATCTACTGTTTCAATAAACTGTCCGTTACTGTTTGTGCTTATGTTTTGAAGCGAAGAATTAAGTAAGTATAAAAAGGAATACTTAATAAGAATAACATTGTTGTTGTTGTTGAAGCAGAACAGACGAAAAAACTCTATGAGAAATGTTTGCATCCGCATGACATAGATCGCGCACGATGAAAGGCGAAAATAATAATCATACTAATATTATAAATGCGAAAGTGTGTTTGTTTGTTGGTTTGTTGGTTTGTCCTTCAATCACGCCGCAACGGAGCAACGGATCGACGTGATTTTTGGCGTGGGTATGGTTGAGGACCTGGAGAGTGACATAGGCTACTTTTTGTCCCGGAAAATTAAGGAGTTCCCGAGGGAATAAAAAAGAAAAAACCACGCGGACGAAGTCGCGGTCATCAGCTAGTAAATCATAATATAATTGGCGTAGACTAAGGAGCGAAACGTATAACGAACTTTGTATACAATTATAATAATGTAGAGATGTATGTTTCATAGGTTCTTTGAGCTTCGTACACGAGGCGCTCTTAGCAAATAAGTTTATTCAAATGAGAAACAGTAACAGGGGTAAGTGAACCTTTAACTGGTATCTGGGGAAGGTCTAGAACTAGATAAAGCCACTTACCCCCATCATTACATAAACTTTGCAATGCTCTCGGGGATTCTTTTAAAGTTATAAACCACAAAGAAAGTAATAAACCACAAAAAATGAGTGCCTCGTCCATCGCTCGATGAGCGGTACGTGACGCAAATTGCTCATAATTGAAGTTACTTAATTACGTGCCCCCTGATAAATAGCTTTATCTCTCTTAAGGCGCTGTCAGCTCGTATAATCGTTAAAAAGGGGGATTTAAAAGCAGTGTACCTATCCATTTAAGGGTGACATTCAACGATGATCTAAATGTAAAAAGTGGCAAATGTAAGATGGAAAAAAATATTGATATGATGTTTTCAAGATCTTTAAGCAGCCGTTTCCTAAAATACAATTTTAACATAATCGTTGCATTAAAAAAAAATTGGCAGTCATAGGGACTGCCGATAGAAGTGAAAATATATATTTAAAATAATTTAAATATAAACCTTAAAACTAAGGGATTAAAGTTTAATTATGAATGTAGTATATTTATATTTAAGACCTTTTGTCTTCGTAACGCGAGCTCGGTGTTCGCGACTCGCGAGCATTTCGGTATTCGCGAGCATGTCGGTGACGGTAACGCGAATCCACAAGTTTACCCCCTACCACAAAGTGCTCAACGCGGCTAAAGAAGTTTTCACTTCAAAAAAGTAAACATACTCTTATTTCACCTTTCAAAGCAAGTTTTCTCCCCATTGAAACCTATAAATTGCTATAAAAATTAACGTTCAAATTCAAAATCTATCGGTTTAATTTTTATTAAAAAGTATAGTTTTATTTTCGAATGCTCATTTTTACCACGGCCTTTACCACACCAGTGTTGATCAGAACGTGTCGGACGATTGACCTGTGTCCTCTCCTATCCATTTTTTGCATTGCTTCCAGGCATGTCTCGCTTGAGGGTTGAACAGAGTCAAACACTTGATTTGTGTTTTGATTTCGTGATCTGACCAGGCCTTAACGCGTGAGGCGCGGCTGCTTAACATGTCGCCGTAAGTCACTGTTTCCTGCCTCAGCAATTACAAGAATAAACAATAATCACTTCCTCCGGCTCTCCTCGGACGGTGAGTCGTTAAGCTTGGTCGATGGCGGCGATTTAATTTCAGGGCGCTTCGTTTTTTTTTTGCGTAACGACGTGCTACGTGTGTGGTGAATGATTACCATATTTGGGGAAGGACGGTGGCTCGTAAAAATGACAAATAATCGACACTTCATCTATCTGAAATTACAAGTTGGAGAGCACGGAAATTGGCCTTATTTATTGAAGCTCCGATACGATGTAGGTAATATAAGGTACGTCAGCAAATGATGCAATATGTGCATTTATATTGTATTCGTTGATTGTTTTTGATACATGGTTATAATTTATTTTGTGTACAATAAATGCTATTACAGTTTGAATGATGAACTTTTTCGTTCGTTACTTTATTATTTTAAGAGACATCAGACCCGTAGATAAAACTTTTTACAAGTCATATCAAATACTAAGCTATTTTTATTTATTTTAAATGGTTTACAAGTGTTCCATCATACAAATTAATAGTAATGTCTTCCGTTAAAATTCACTTTTCAATTAGGTATTTCACCTCGTTGACAAACTTCGAAGGATTTCGCGGTTGTAAACGATTTTATCATTTACTTAAAACAATTCAGTTAAGAGAAGAAGGAAGCGCTTCCCCGATCAGTTAAGACAATAAATATCTGCGTCGTTAAGATCATCTTAAAAGGCTTTGTCTCCGAAGGTTGAAGGTTGTATAAACAACCCAGTTCATAACTTTTGTTTTAGTTTGTATTGATAGGGCGTCCTCACCGCAGCAAAATAAATTAGGTCAATAGTCAAGGGAACTCGTTTCGACGTATCAAGGACACCGAAATAAATGATATTTTCATTCTGATGTTATTGGGAACATAACAACGAAAATCCTTGTCAAACTTGGTATTGAATAAGTTTATTAATAAAACTTACCTTAACTTGCTTAAATTGAACTTGACGGATCTTTAAGCAAAAGTGGCAATTGGCGAGGTGCGTAAGAAATGAAATGAAATCTTTTATTTCATGTAGGACAACTTGTGCCACTTATGATAAGTCGTAAGAATCTACCACCGTCACCACAATCTACCATCTAAGAAATAAAGAAAGAAAGAACCAGCAGCAAACAATATGAAAGCAGATGTAAATGATATTTCTATTCATAGAATTGAAGTAGGTGTTAATCAAGATATAGAAGGTGGAAGTAATAAACAAGTGTAGACAACCTTTACAACAAAAGAACAAAAGAGCAAATAAATCATGGAGATCAATACTATTCGTAAACACATGTAAAACATTCATGTCAGCCAAACAAGGCGATGCACTCTTATTATGAGCAGCCCACATGAAGCCAGGCACATCATTGCCTTGTTACATCTGTGTAGGCGAAGACAACTCTCCAACATTGATTTTACGCACTGAAAATACTTCGCTAATAAATAATAGCTAGCTTATGCCCGCGACTTCGTCCGCGTGGAATACACAAAATTCAAACTCCTATTTTACCCACTAAGGTGTTGAATTAAAAAATATCCTTTCTTAGCGGATGTCTGCGTCATAGGAGCTATATCTGCATGCCAAATTTCAGCCCGATTCATCCAGTGGTTTGAGCTGTGCGTTGATAGATCAGTCAGTCAGTCAGTCACCTTTTCCTTTTATATATTTATATATAGGGTTAATATTGTGTCGAAATTGATACACACCAATTCGATATATTTGTAGACGTGATTATGTTTTCTCAGTACGTCTAATGGTTATAAAGGCTCAAAATTACCAGAAAACGCTCATGCGAAGGGCATCTCTTTCATAGGTACAAGAAGGTAGCTGTCACAGAGAAGTGGAAACGGAAACTCAAGCGTGACACAGCATTGAAGTGACGACTGCGACTGATCTACTAACTACGAAACCAATTACAAACTTTCAACTGAAAGTCCTTTTTTAATACATGCATTTAGAAATTATGTGAAAATCTTTGCGTCGCTTTACATATTATGATACCTACTATTCTGCATTATGTGTGCGTAGTGTTAATAATCTCAGCCTTTTTTTTATTTTTCGCAAATTATTCTGCATTTTAAGCCTCTTTTATAAGAATCCAAAATAGTTTCTTTGGCTGTGATGAAAGGATTTTTTCTACTGTCTGCATACAATTCTCTCATCCTAACGTTTGTCCCAGCATACACAAAGGTCCGCTGCGTATGTGCAATTGTTTTTGTAAGTACTTGCATCTATCTCTGAATACTTTACCTGTGATTCACGTCATATACTGAAAGAAACTCATTTTTCATTCCTCTAGCTCTAAAGTCTAGACTCCCATTCTACATTCATAAAGGAAGAAATAAAAGAAAAACCATTTCAGCAGAACAAATTAACGAGTAGCCAGAAGGTTTCATGTAAAGTAACGTAACGTTCTTGGTAATAATAGACATCTTATACAAGTGAATATAACTCAAAGAATTAAAAAATACGACTGCCATAGTTAAATGATATTTTTTGTGAATCACTAGATATTGAAATGTAGTATTATATATTTTTGGAATCTTTTCGTCATTTTCTTGAATAATTTCCCAAAATGAAAAAAAAATCAACTTTTAGCCTTTGATGCGGGACCATGGTCACCCAATCAATTTTTTTTTTAATTTTACTAGCCTATGTCACCCGGAATAAGCTAAGGATTCCAACGATACCTGATTCATAAAAATCCGTTTAGGCGTAAAGAAGTTATGGTGAAATATACAAACTCACATACATACATACATACATACATACATACGAGTACATGAACCCTGAAACAAAACAATATACTCCTTTTTTCAGGCAGTCGTATAAAAATTGCAGCGGTCAAAAGCTAGTTAATGATATAATCTGTAGTCAGACGCCTGCAGTAGTGCATTTATGTGGTGGTCAATATATTTTAGCGCGCGCGTGGCGTGGTCGTATATCGGATAACGTAATTTAATCGCGAGTCCCGGCCGATCATCGTATCTATTACGTAGAACTTGGCACGTGTTCTGTGTTTACGGCTGGTTGATTCGTAGAGGCAACAATGCACTACCCACCAAGTTTGTGAGCTTTAATAACACATATTGATAATTTGATACCTGTATTTTGTTCCAAATTTTATCAAAATCCATCCACTAGACCCCACGATTTCTATGCAGGAATCAGGAAGCCCTCTTTAATTTTCATTATTTTATTGGCATTTTATCCCCATGAAATCACCAGTATATTCATTGTATGAAATATGGAGGATTCTCAGAAATAAGGAACACTATGCAGAGAGAGAAAAAGAGAGATCCAGCGATTCAGCTTGACCGAAGCCCTGGGCTGCTTAAGCTAAGTCAATGATTTATTGATTTATAATAAAATTACTCTGATATGAACCAAACACCTATACGAAGCTTAATAAATTCAAATGAATGTGATTAAAATACAATCAATCATCAATCAATAAGGAATGGATGTAGGTGCACGCTGATTGTGAAGTGAATGGCGCTATATTATCACCAGTATTTAAATTTACCAGTTAAGCACGAAATGCAACGAGGTGTTCCGCATAGCATAGCACATACCTATGAAAATAATTAATCAAAGACACCATTTTAGAAGTGGACCCTAAAATGGCCTAGGCATTATTACATCACGGAAAATAAGGAACGTGACACAAAGAATTAGGAAAAAAATATGTTTGCTCATTCATAAGCCAGCCGCCCACAGTCATCTTATTCTATACAAATACTAAACCGTTCCCACGGCTCTGTTTATATGTATCTCTGTATTCTTAATTCTATATAATATATAAAAGAAAGTCGTGTTAGTTACACTATTTATAACTCAAGAACAGCTGAACCGATTTGGCAAAAAATTTGTGGGGAAGTAGTTTAGAACCAGGAGACGGACATAGGATAGGACTTTTTATCCCGGAAAATTAAGAAGTTGCCGCGGGAATCAAAAAAAACTTAAACCACGCGGACGAAGTCGCGGGCATCAGCTAGTATAACATATCGATAAGTTTGCTAGAACTAATTGCCACTGAGCCACTTTAATTGCAATTAGCGTGCCATTTGAAAAGGCATCCCCAAGTAAATAAACTCCGGATAACGGTCTCGTATGAAGCGATTCGCTTCCCCGTTCTTCGCACTTCTAAAACGTGGAATGCCAGGCTTCCGTTTTCCCGTCAACTAAAACTCGGGTACTTTCAAGAGAGGAGTTGAAAGTACCCGAGCTTAATTTGCTATAAGTTTAGGATCTAGGTACAATCTTCCTTTGCTATTATAATGCATTTTAAATATAGAGTCGACATTACCTGAGGAATCCGAGGATTCTCCGATCTCGGAGTGAAGTGTACCTTCGTTGAGTGCGTTTTAGAAGTCTTGTGTGGTGTGGTGGTGCGGGCAGTGCATGTCGCATGGGGCACATTGTACCACACAGATTTGACAGTTTCAGCGAATTATATTGAATTAATTATTTTTGTTCCTTGGCACGAATTTTCCACCAACTGAAGGTTAAAATAGCTATATTAGTATATTAGTAGTATATTATATAAGCTCGTGTTTCTTACACAATATTCATAGTTACCTATTCCCGAACCGCTCTCAGAATTTTCTGATCCACCGCTTTGGATGCGGTTTTACGTAAAATCACGCTCTAATAATTCACATACATTACTAAAATTATACATTAATGTTCCCACAGATTAAATTTAAATTCAGTCAAGGCGAAACTGAATCTACATCTCGAGATCTTAATTACGGAACACTAATGATATTTTCTGAATTCATAGTTTAAAATCAGGTGCGGATAATAGCTAGTTTTTGAAGACCCTGCGCCAAAACTGAATTTACAGGTTTAGCCTATCATTTTTTGTAGGGATCATAACAAAAGAGTAAGCAATACATTTATATTTGTAATTTTAGCTAATTTTAGCGATTGTGTAACAGCGAAAACTACGGACAAACTTTTTATATAGGTATCTGTGGAGGATCGGTGTGACCCGAGCCACAGCGAGGGAGTGAAATGAAACACTTGTTTTTGTTGCGTAGCGGAGATGTGCTCGCCTCGGAGTCTCGAAGTGAAGTGCGTAACTCGACCGGGGGCGGTCGGTTTTTATTGTATTTTGAAGCGTTCACATGTCGCATATTTATTAAAGAGCTTGTAATAATCATATTTACCAATAGGACGGTTTTACAGATTGCGCAATAATTACAATATAATTAAAACTTAGTATTAAACATAGAAAACACATAGAAAACTAATACATATAAAATCTTAATGCTATAGGTAAAGGAAAATCAGTTCGTTTATTATAGCTACATAGTTTTCTTAGATAACTATTAGTACATGATAATTCAACGTATTTACTAACTTAGTCTAATCACATATTATAGTTTTAGCTATTGTGTTCTAGTAATATTATATGAATCTTCTATTGTACATTAGTGATAATTAGTGAGTTGAGATACAAAATTGAAGTACTATCAATTATATATTAACAATACAAAGGTTCTCTTATTAATCTTTCCTACTAAGTTGCCTCAATCGTGGCTATATCGAAATAATTATTTGTCTCATTTACTCAGGTTTTCCAAGTATCTATTTATTATTATATGCTGAGACAAAGTCTCCTAGTGAGTAGCGATATTATAGGTAAATTAGAAACATTATGTATGGTTTAAACTAAATAATATGCAGAATCACTATACAAAATAAGGCTCTATCACCTATGCGGTAAATTATTTACATAAAATAGTTGAATCCTAATAATCTATAAGTAAAAGATTCAGGACCCGATCGCAAGTAAGGCATAATCTTCAACAGTCTCCCCCTCGTGCGAAGATGGAATCTGGAGCACTATCCTTGGTGGAAGAAGATTGTGTGACTTTTGCTAATCGTGAAACGGGTCTCTTCAGTACTCCGGCGGTGGTACAAACATCGACTATGTGTTTCCCCATCTATGTCAGGTTAAGTTTCGATGAATTCGCCCTTAGGCCATGTGCTTCGTGGAACAGAGTTATCCATGGTGATAACCTTATCTCTTGCAGCTGGGTTTACAAAGCCATCGTAGTTGTTATTGTCTTTTGGTGTTATTGTCGGTAAATATTCCATAATCCATTTGAAATGGTTCCAGAAATGGTCGGTGAGTCTTATTGCCGTTTTCCAGGTAGTGGGTCCGATAAGCTCGCTATCGGTGAAGTCTCTAATACAATAGGTGCCGCTTGATCTTCTGATAAGAAAACAGTCATGAGTTAGACTTTCTTGTACGCCGGGATCCCAAGATGTCATTGTTATTAGTATTTTGTATTTTTTCTTCGGTCTGTAATATGGTTTCCATCTTGTATCTTTGGTGATATGTTGAGTCGTGGTTACCTTCTCGGTTTTGTTCAAAAGTGATTTGAAGCGGTCTACTTTTTGGAGAAAGTGAGCCTTAGCTTGGATGAATCGAGTCCATGAAAAATATCCTTTTACATTACTTAACAGCATTTCGGAGTGACAAACTGAGGCAATCTTTTTCTCTTCTATTGGTGAAGGCCGTCTACTTTGATTTTCAGGCCATTCTTTGTCATTAAGTAATAAAAATTCGGGGCCATTGAAACATCGGTGATGTATATTGAAGTTTCTCAGTGGCGTTTTTATGGCGTCGTCGGTGGCTTTGAGTTTTGCAGATACTAGATACGTATCGCATTCAGGTGTTTTGGCAAGATCTTCTTTCTTTGCCAAACGGTGTGCGATGAAGGTTTGATGGGTCGCGTTTTGGTCGGTTCGCGCTCGGTCGTGGTCGGTTTTATGGCACGGGTGGGATTTAATCCATGCTCGTGCATCTGTCCGATAGTATTTACTTTTTATGGCAGCGTCATTTTTGCTCTGTTCACTTACAGCTGAGAAATAGCATAATGATGCAGCTTGAAGTTCTGATTGTGGTATAGATGTTTGTTCCAGCGAAACCACTTTTGTTTTTGCTTCTAGAAGCTTTGTTTTAATTTTAGTGTCGTTTGAGGTACGCCAATCTATATCGGTGTTTTCAGTGGCGTTCATGAAGGTGTAGAGCTCCTCCTCATTTAGAGAGTCTGTGCATCGTGGTATGCTTAGTTCTTCTAGCGATTTCACACTTTTCAACCAGTTGATCCGAGGTTGAGTCATGTAGTCGGGGGTGAGTTCATCCCAACTTATGCCAGGATACCATAGTTTTTGATTTATGACATTCTCTTGACTTAATGCCGGAACGGTTGGACCCATAGGATCGAATGTTGACGTTACAGTACTTGCGACTTCTTGTTTGGTAGGTAATTCGTTATTTACACCTTCTAAACTTTTGCGTAGGTTTAGGGTGAAATTCAGTGCATCGTTGGTATTTTGCCATTGCATTCTTATTGTTTTTTCGTAGCCTTTTTTATTGCACATTTGCATGTGTTCCGGCTTATCTGTCGCTAAGCCTTTCATAGCGGAAGGACGGTTTGAAGGCCATTCTCTCAGTTCGAGGCCGATGTTTTTGTGGATTAAGTCTGCTTTACGACTTATCCTTTTTCTTGTTAGCATTTCTTTGATGTCGGCCGGTACGGCAATGGGGCATTGTCTTAATCTTATGAGTGCGCTGAATAATGACTGTGGCGGGTCAGTTCCAGGTAGCAGTGCGTCCCTTAGCCTTGTTCTTTTTGTTTGTTTTACTGCATTGTAAACGACTCTAAGGTTTCCATTCTGCGGATGCATGATAATAAAATATGGTAAGTACCATGTTCTTGGTGACGTAAATTCGACGATTGTTGGCTCAGCGCTTGACAAATAATTTAATAGTTGCTTGCTGTAATTTATTTTGAATTCAAACTGGTTTACTAATCCTTTCAAGCGGGGTAATGCGTTGTTGCGATTGAATGGCATTGTTTTGTCGCTTTTAAATAGTATTCTGCATTCAAACTTGCCTTTCGGAACTCGGTGGGTTATCTTTTCTGTAATATTCAAAGCTTGCTGGTCTGGATCGTTAGTTGCTTTTTCCGGAGTGATGTCAAACGAGTTTAGGTTGAAGTAGGACTTTACACACTCATCTGTGCTTTCTGTATTCTCACCGTATGTATGATTTATTAAATGAACGGGTTTACAGGTTTCAGGTTTGCAACCGTGTAGTATCCATCCCAATCTGGTTAGGGATGCCACTGGTTTCGTGGGTTCACCAGCTTTCATGTCTCTTGTGACTATTAGATGCCAGTTGTCTTGGCCTATGATTAGTGTTGGCGGTGATTCATCGTAGATCAGTTGGTCTTCTATTTCATTTAAATGAGGACAGTCGGCGATGTCTTCTCTCTTAACAGATTGATTTCGTAAATTTAAATTGTTAATAGTGTATGCTTGTAAATTTTTATAGTTTCTTGATAACAGGCCTTTAATTCTTACTTTGATATGTTTCGATTGCTCGGTCTTTAATTGATGTCCGCTGATCCCTTCTAGTAGTAAGTTTCTACTAGGTCCTGTTGCTCCTATATGATTCGCTACTTCGTCTTTCAAGAGTGTCACTGCCGATCCTTCATCCAATAGGGCCATAATGGTGGCTGATCCGTTAGGTCCATGTAATTCAACGGGAATTATTTTCAAATAGCCTGTAGAGGTGCCTATGTGGTTGACTGATATAACTTTATTGGCTTCTGGATTTGGTTTATCTCGATGCAATAGTTCGTGATGCTCTCTTGTACATCCGTCTTTGCCACATGGTTTGGATCTGCATGCTAGATGCCTGTGGTTGGTCTTTAGGCATTTAAAGCATATTTTCAGTTGTTTCACGGTCTCCCATCTGTCTTTGATTGGCTGGTTGGTGAACTTCCTGCATTTTATTATGTTATGCGTTCGTTCACACAGGAGACATTTTTCTTTTTCCAACGTAGAGGCGGCTAATACTATTTGCATTTCCTCTTCGAATTCGCTGTCGTATGAAAGGTCCGAGTCGCTTTCATCGTGTTGGGCTACGTTTACTTGTACTCTTCTTATTGGCCGAGATTTGTTAGTTTCTGATTGATCTGGTTCGTCGAAATCGTTGGAGATTTTTGTTAGAAATTCGGATAGTAAATTTAACATTGGCTCTTTTCTTCTGTTTGATTTAAATTCTTGCCATCTAAATCTGACTAATGTGCTCATTTTGTCCACTATCTTGTCTGATATTTCTATTGAGTATAAATATTCAAGTTGATCTAACTGTTTTATTGTGTCTACCGTGTTGAAGACGGCGCTGGCGAAAGTCCCAATGCCTTTCATGTCCTCTGTCATCCTTGGTAATTTATGCAATTCTGTGATTAATCCTTTTATGATATAGGTTGGTTGGCCAAATCTTCTTTCTAATTCTTTTAGTATGCTTTCTGGCGTTGAGATTGTATATAAAAGTGACTTTACGGCTTCTTTTCCACGACCTTTGAGTGATTTTCGTATTCTCGCTATGTTTTCAATATCAATGAAGTATGAAGCGGTGCTGGTATAATGTTTTATAAAAGGTATCCAGTTAATCGGATCTCCATCGAACGGTGGTAGGTCACTCATGTATGCAGGTGGTTTTCTTGGAGTTTCTTGTTTACTGTCCTGTTTTAATGCTTTTGCGAGTAATTTTGACAATACATCCATTCCTGTTTCTGTCTCATTCGGCGGTTTATTCATCCATTCGTTAACGCTTGATTCTATTTGTTGAACATCTTCTTCCACGTCTGAGTTTTCGGCTAGTTGTGCTAGCTCTAGCTGAGTTCGGGCTAGCGCGGCTTCAGCTTCGACTCTTTCAATTTCCTTTTTCTGAAGTGCCAATCTTGCTTCGAGTTCAGCACGTTTACTTTGTGAGCCTGTTGCTTTCTTTTTATTTTGTATGCTGTTCGCAGCGTTTGCTTCCTTTCTTGTAGCACTTTTCGAGTGCACCGTGCTTGATGTTTGTTCTGTACTGGTAGTTTGTTCAGTACTAGTGGTGTGCTCGGTGCTCGTAGTTCCTTCAGTACTCGTAGTACCTTCGGTGCTCGTAGTCCGTTCGGAACTGCTGGACTGCCCAGTCTTGGATGAGCTCCCAGATTCCATCTCGCCCGGGTCCCTGTCCTTGGGATGTACCTTCTTGCTTCGGGTTTCTATGGTGCTCATCTTGGTCGGGTCCTGTGTCTTCTTGTCCCTAACGGCCCTACTTCCCTACCTCCCTAACAGCCCTATCAGCCCTAGCAGTCCTGTTCGAGGGTTCCGAAGAACACGCTCTCCCAGGGATGGAAAAAAGGGTAAGGTGAGGTGGGAATCGCCCGGAAGAGGGTCACACGCAAGACTAGCTGCTCGGGAATTGGGAGGAACGCCCAAACCGTCAGCAGGCCCACCAGGAGGCCACTAGCTTACGTGCACCGTACCGACGCGATCAGACTGTTACAGTTCACCGGTTAAAGTGAACTGGCAGTATCGTCTGGTATACTGCTCCCGCCGTGAGGCGTTAACTCGCCCGTTCACCGTTTGACACCGTTAGGTGGTGAGCGGGAGAGCCGCGGTAAACCGCGCTTATAGAGAATTCTTCACGCGTAGAAACGATGTCCCCAGCCGTCGCGGTCTTCAGCAGCTACTCGTAGCCTGCTTCAATGCACCCGCAGCGATGAGTCGATTCCTCTTCTTCGCGATGATGAAGGCTCTTGATGTCGTCTGCTTGCGCGGCGAAACGATCTTCCGGGTTTTGCGGTCTTTCAAACGATGGAGAGCCCCGCAGCCGTGGTCGATGTCCTTTTCGCCTTGCGTGGCAGTTGCGACGTTTTGTATCTGTAGCGCGACGTAGCGATCCCTTCCGACGCTCTTGCGGTCTTCGGCTGCTACCCGGAGCTCGCCTCAATGCACCCGCGTAGCGACGGTGGATTCCTCTTCGTGTTGCTAGGCAGACCTCTTGACGACTTTTGTCCGCAGCGTTCTTGAAACGACCTTCCCTGCCCGCAGGATTCGTTCTGCGAGGATAGGTTGATTCCTCTTCAAGCTTGCTTATTGCGGCGATCTTGATACTTGAGACTTGAGATCTTGATCTTGAGTTGCAGGTTGTTGTTATCCGGCGCTCGATGGACCATGCACTGTGGAGGATCGGTGTGACCCGAGCCACAGCGAGGGAGTGAAATGAAACACTTGTTTTTGTTGCGTAGCGGAGATGTGCTCGCCTCGGAGTCTCGAAGTGAAGTGCGTAACTCGACCGGGGGCGGTCGGTTTTTATTGTATTTTGAAGCGTTCACATGTCGCATATTTATTAAAGAGCTTGTAATAATCATATTTACCAATAGGACGGTTTTACAGATTGCGCAATAATTACAATATAATTAAAACTTAGTTTTAAACATAGAAAACACATAGAAAACTAATACATATAAAATCTTAATGCTATAGGTAAAGGAAAATCAGTTCGTTTATTATAGCTACATAGTTTTCTTAGATAACTATTAGTACATGATAATTCAACGTATTTACTAACTTAGTCTAATCACATATTATAGTTTTAGCTATTGTGTTCTAGTAATATTATATGAATCTTCTATTGTACATTAGTGATAATTAGTGAGTTGAGATACAAAATTGAAGTACTATCAATTATATATTAACAATACAAAGGTTCTCTTATTAATCTTTCCTACTAAGTTGCCTCAATCGTGGCTATATCGAAATAATTATTTGTCTCATTTACTCAGGTTTTCCAAGTATCTATTTATTATTATATGCTGAGACAAAGTCTCCTAGTGAGTAGCGATATTATAGGTAAATTAGAAACATTATGTATGGTTTAAACTAAATAATATGCAGAATCACTATACAAAATAAGGCTCTATCACCTATGCGGTAAATTATTTACATAAAATAGTTGAATCCTAATAATCTATAAGTAAAAGATTCAGGACCCGATCGCAAGTAAGGCATAATCTTCAACAGTATCTACTAGTAATATGTACTGGAAAAATTTTGTCCTACAACTTTTCAAAAACATTGATACCTACTTATGTTCAACAGAAAAAAGTTAAAACTTTTCGCTGTACTCTCTAGAGTTTAGACTATAGACAATATTCAGCTCTGTGTTTTTAGTAGATGGCATATTTATAGTCGATGGATAGCCGGCGATCCGACGTCCGCGCGATGCATGGAGGAATGCCGTTTTAGAGCAGCCAATTTAAATATGTTTCTTTTTGTTTGCAAAATATATTTTTTTTACTTGAAATTTTAATAAGTTCTAGAAGAAAATATTTATTTATTTATTTTATTGATAGGACATACCCCATAAGTCATTACAGTTTCCCAATTCGTCTTTTCAGGCTACAATATTGATTAATATAAATTACTAAAATTACTCATACATAAAGGTTGCTCAGTATTACTTGGAGAAGTAACCCAGAGGTTATTGGTATTTTTAAATTAACCCTGCACATCAAAATAGTATAGTCTCGTAGCATGTGTACCTAGTACCTAATCATAATTATTTCCGTGTGATAGTACTCAAAGTGCTATTTCCAAAGCTGTAGCATTTCGCCTTCACCTTCTTAGTGCAGCTAGCCCATAAATAGTAATGGCAGTCGAGACAAGGCGAGGTGTAGGTGTGCGCAAATAAACTGCATTTTAAGCGTCTTTAAATACATACTAGCTTTATCTAAAAATGAAATTGATTTTATTTGGGATAGATAAACACTTGATGTCCATAGCTTATTAACACAGAATAGGTAATAGTGCTATAAGTCAGAATCAGTGGCGTGCACAGGGTTTTGGGTTAGGGTAAGCACTAGGCACGCAGTGCTCGTATACCTACGCCATACATAGGAAAATTGATATGTTTCGGCGGTTATATACCTAAAACAGCTGCGTTATGAAGTTATTAAATATCCCTTATCATTCCATACCGAACGGCTATTACAAAATAAGACGCACGGAAAACAAAACAAACTATGTACCTATTAGAAAGAAACACACACACTTATAAGAATCGTAATAATTAACGTAAAATACTCACTCGAGTTACCTTTTCACTTTTTTTTGTGATAATAGTACCTTTCGTAAACACAGCGCCTGTACAGATTTCACACGAATAATCTTCCATTTTCCAAATAATAATTTAGTACGTTCTATGAATAAACCTTTACACAAACTTTGTAAGTCACAAATACGATTGCTTTTTACTTAGGTACAGTTTACTTATTTCTGCAAAACTTTATAATTCACAAATTAAATCAAAACACTGTACACCGATACGACAGGAAACAATTACTAGAATACAAAGGCGTAAATTTGAGTCAAAAATCACTTTTAATTAAATGTAAACAAAGAATCTTTAATTTTCTTTACGAGTTTTACTAATTCAATTAACAAATATTATCCTTATTTTCTATGTATAGCCTAGGGCTATAAAATGTTTATTTTTTGTAATCGGACTAGTCTTTGTTTATTTTATTGAATTCAGTTACGAAAACATTACGTGTTTTTTTCGATCTTAATATTTTTTTAAGATATTAAACCGTTCTTAAATTTAGGGAGACAATGTGAATAAATTAAATTGAATTTAAATGAGTTTATTGTTATAAGAAATCAAGCTACTTATTTGGATTATAGAAAATAAAACCTTCCTTTGTTTTTACTTTCGAGCGCGCGCGCTTTTTAAAATACAATCCAGGGTATGCTCCGATATGCACTATGAGCTCTGTAAGGTGTGACGTCAATTTAATATACTCCGAAGCCGTTCCTTTATAGAATATTGTTAGTTATACTGATTACTATGGTTGGTTGGTATTAAACAGAACGCAGTACAGTATACTGTCATCTATGTTTTTTTGGCGCTGTTTTGACGTGAAAATAAGAAAGAAAGATTGTTTTAGAAGAAAATATCGTTTTTCAATAATTAACCTAATGCATAATAACTTTATAACCGAATTAATAATGACGTTATGTACGGTAAACTAAATACTGTCAGTCCATAACGGAACGAATTTCTCCCCAGTACGAGCACTGGAGCAGTGCTCGCAGTGTATATCGGAACATACTCCTAGAGCCTAGAGGGCAGACGCACGGCGGCTTGTGATTGGTCAACAAGCTCTGCCTTATATGCGCGTCATTCATTGATGATTTAGAGTAGAATCTTGAACGAATGACGTGAATATAGTAAAGATATCTACCTACGATGACGCGCAAAAAAGGCAGTTAGTTCGTGAGCTTTTCGGCTTCGCGCGTTCTCGTCTAGCGATAGATGGCGTTCATCGGTTACACCTGCTGTCGCTTACCTGACGCGAGTTACGCCGTGCGGGAACTATGTAATTATTTCATGGAGTGTGCTTAGAATAAATTTTATTTTCAATATTTTGAAAGGGCTATAATTTACTAAGGTAAGCAGTGCTTTTTTGCCTCTATGAGCTGCACGCCACTGGTCAGAATCAAAAGTTTGTGGGTTCGAAGCCTGGACAGTCATCAAAGATGCGATTGACACTCACAATCCGCAGCTTTTACTAAGTAGTAGAACCCATGGTGAGGGAAGAATAGAATGGAATGGATTTTGGGGGAAGTTCTGATATAATACTATCAACATCACCGCGTGCCTTCTTCAAAACGATTTCCATTTATTGAAATGACTTTGCAATGAAATATTAAACCATAAATTACCTAATTGAGGACTACCACATTCATGACTATCCAGTCGAGACTCTACCACTGGTTCGGAATGCCATTCCTACTGAGAAGAAACTCTGTGGTTGCTTATTGCTATTTTCATAAAAACATGATAAATTACAATAAGCGAACCAATATAAAAAAACCCTATTTCCAAATGACTGGATCGAAATAGTCCGAATACTAAAAAAAGCCTACAAACGTGTTCAGTACACGTTATATCAGGAAAATCATTAAGTCTAACCAGGTCAGCCGGCTTGAGATTCCGGAGTGATAAAACGCAAACAATACGTAATCCCTGCGCATAAAAGTTCATTTGTAAATTGTTACCCCTAAATCAAATGGTTTATTGATCTTTAAATCTCCCCTTTTCAGGACGCGAAACGGTGTCAATGATTAATCATAAGTACAATAAAACTAAAGAGTCAGTTAAACTGTAGTAATTGCACCTATTTGTACATTCTAGCATTTAACCAACTGGAGTGAAAAGGATTTGCCTACCGATCTGCTAAATCTGCTAAGTCCCACTCGAGACCTGAAAATCTCCACAGTCCACGATATTACATAATAAAATGTTAACTAGTAGTAAAGTAATAGCCGTAAAACTTTTATACTTTGGTAGATATGTTTCAGTCAAAATATAATAATCAGACAAATGACAATCTATATTGAATATCGAGTTCATTAAAATGTATTTAGATTAACCACTTCATTACGACAGTCACTGTACTCGTAAATTGAATATTGTATATTTAGAACATAACAGTGGAATTTAATAAACAGTGTATAATAATTACCTGATATTAATCACGTAAGTATCGTTATATAATAAACCTTAGACAATACATAACTCTGTAAATGTCTACACTTTGTAGAGGTGTGTATTGTTTTAAATAAATAGTATGAATTAAGTTGTTGCAAATCGTTAAGTGTATAGAATTACAAATTACTTATCGTTTTAAAAATATTAAAAACATTTGCTCAACGTAAGCGTATTGTGTAGCATAGGTATTCCTACAACCCAAAATGAACTCAGTTTTTTATTCATATTCCCCGTATTATATTAATGAAAGTGTATAATAAATGGCATTGCACTCTTCAGCAGAATCTAAATATCTTTGAGGAAATTCGATGCATTTTTCCGCTGAAAATTCCGTACGTATTTACGTAGGTGTGTAAATACTTAAAAGACATATTTTAGTACAAGAGGTGTCGGCAATTTCATCAACACACCGTTCGAGTTGTTTCATAACCTTCTAAATTAGATCTCAACGTTTCAAACTTCGCATCAGACTTTCTTGTGTCAAGAGTCAATTGCAATAAACTCTGCTTACACTTCGCCTAACTACTAAAGTGCAGTTCACGTTATCTGAACACTAATAAACGTCTGCAAACGCTAGCTTTCAGTTCTCAGAACACCTAAATCTAATAGCGGAATGTCTTCCGCGAAAGTGAAATTATTATGTATCAAAAATGATCTCTATTTTCAGGGACCTAAGGAGTGGGGCTCGAGCGATCGTAGAAAGGGTATCGAAACGTTAAAACGATGTTCGTTATTGCGCCGAGAAATATGTAGGCTGTATTAATGAAATGGCAAATGGTCTTCAAAGCAAATTAAGTTTATTGCCGTCCTTTGATCAGTGGGAAAATTCGCCGGCGTGTGCGAAGAGCCTGGGCTAATAAATAACATCCAAAGAAATCACTTTTACATAACATCTACATGCAGGTATTGGTATATTAAACAACAGAAGAATTCGGCTAGCCTGGGCTTTTGGGAAATTGAGTCTATTATTCTCATTGTCATTGATAAGTGGCCTCATTAACACACTCGAAGTCGTTCAGCAAGCTTTGGAGAGGGCTATTATATGGGAAAAATCCGAAATGAGAGACCCAATGTCTCTGACATATCCAAACAATTTGTAAGTTGAAGTGGCACAGGGCCCTTACATGACGTAAGGACGATGTCCGTTAGA
The DNA here is from genome assembly GCA_917051295.2 of Erebia ligea. Taxonomy (NCBI): domain Eukaryota; kingdom Metazoa; phylum Arthropoda; class Insecta; order Lepidoptera; family Nymphalidae; genus Erebia; species Erebia ligea. The sequence continues at coordinate 17,123,494 of OU785223.1, forward strand.
TCCCAAAAGTCCTAGAGTGGAAACCGTGCACAAGTAACGCAGTGTGTGATGGACAAGATGATGGACAAAAGATATAACGAGGGTGGCGGATAATAGCTGGATGAGGAAGTTTGAGGACAAGTTAAGTAAACAATTATAAGATTGTCTTTGAGTGACTAACTTTATATGAGACGAATTTGTTTAAGTACCAAGTGATCTTGAGCATACTACAATATCTATGAAATTCTACATAGAGAGAAGAATTATTACTGTGCATCAAATTGTACTTTTATCACCTACGTAGGCAGATGTACCGCACCCACGTCAGTTTAATTTGTCGTTTAAAGGAAAGGATGGCACGCGTCTAAACTCTTACGTAAGCGCTTAATTTGTGTACTGCTGTCGGTTGTATTTTGACATTTATCAGTGCGTGAAAGGTCGCGCGCTTCAAACAATATCATATAGGAATTCGTGAATGACAATGTGACCCTTGTTTGTAATACCTGCACTTTAATAAAAATGATGCTATCCTATTCCATGTGAAACAATCTGAAAAGGATAACAGAGTTTTTCTTATATATCTAAAGAAGGAAAAGGACTGTAAAAGACCCTGACGGACACTGGAAAAGTAGATTTCGTATAAGTATATAATGCCCCATTCGTTTTATTTCTCTTTACTATTTAAGAGAAGAGGACTTTGTCTATAGCCAGTGACTATGCTGACTAAGCGAGCTGTGTTGAAAGCATTTCAATCAACCCCCTGGACGATTCGGCATTGGTTAATACATATCAACGCACACGGCACGAAACAACAAACCAACCTTCGTGAAGCTTCAAGCTTTACGCACGTGCGTCAGTTTCGACGAAAACAAAACAACATCTATTTTACGTTGTCGTTTTCGTAAGTAAACGCTTTCTGAAGAAATTGTTATTGGATGGGGCATAATAGCTGGCAACACATTACAGTAAATTTTCAAAATTCAGAGGAGTCAGTGCAAACGCGGTCATTTTCATAATAACAATTTCAACCCCTTGCCAATGTAAATAAGCTTAATTTGAGTCTGAGGCCTTTATAATTATTCGGACCGTAAAAAAACTACGCGTCGAAAAGGGTCCCGGTATAAGCCAAATCCATACTTCCATACTAATAATATAAATGCGAAAGTGTGTCTGTCTGTCTGTCCGTCTGTCTGTCTGTCTGTCTGTCTCTCTGCTACGCTTTCCCGGCCCATCTTTTCAACCGATTTTGATGAAATTTGGTACAGGGGTAGATTGTGTCCCGGGGAAGGACATAGGCTACTTTTTATCCCGGAAAATTTAAGAGCTCCCGCGGGAATCAAATATTAATCCATGCGGACGAAGTCGCGGGAATCATCTAGTTAAAAATAAATTCTTAATTTTATGGGTTTATACGCATTTGGGTTTCGCATTAGACGTACCTTTTTTTAAACACAAAGGGATGTCTAATGCAAACAGGGTCCTTTCCCTGCCCAGGTGCCTACCTAATAACTTTCTTGTACTTACAATCTACATCGGTTATCATCGGCCACATGGTATTTAACCGAAAATGTTCTTTATAAATTTCAAGTTCCATCTGATAACTAGGTACTTACCTACCTACTTTAGAATTTTATCCGGTAATTAGTAAGCTACCGATACTCCAACAAACAACCATTGTAAGGCTGCATTTTCGGTGGGCAGCGGGGCGGAAGCGGGACCGCGTGGCGCGTTTGCGTTACATTTTGTATGAAATGTTTTTGTGGCGAGCGGAAAACGTGGCGGATCCGCAAGCCGCCGCAAAATGATCATTCGCGTTTTCCGCTCGTGTAGGAAAGTTGACACGGGCGGGTCAGCGTGTTCCGCTGCCGGTCACTGAAAACATAACTGCGGAACGCTGCGTATTTTTTTTCCGCTTCCGCTCACCGCTGTCCGCTGCTGCGAAAATGCAGCCTAAGATATATGGTGTGTACATACCATAACGATTCAAGGTGCGAGGAAGCCAGGTGCGTTACCTATATGGTGTAGGTACAGGAAATATGACTATTAATATTGTTAACACGATAGCTGTCGAATACATAATGCGAAAACTTTTGGCCATAATTACCGCAATATTTATTTGGTTTCTGGAAATAAATTGTGTGTATTGTTTTAACTCTTTAATGAGGTCGTACGGCCATATGGTATTGGAAGGATGTGCGTAATTTTTACTACTTACTTACATTGTTTTCGAAATAATGATACCACCATACTAAGTAACATAAATACTTCAATCTTAGATTATTTATATTAATTCATTAAACATTTTCATTTTTGTTTTTAATTTACGAAGATATACAAGATTTTGAAATATAATATAAGAAAATCCAATATTCGATGATATCTCTCACTTATGTAAAAAGTAAATACATACTCATATATGTAGTATAAAATATTATAGTACTGTTACAGTAAAAACCCTGATACACTAGAGTTAAAGATTTAATTATATGATAATGATGATGGTTATATCCAAGTTATTTTTCTCTTTGACATTAGTTTTTACCAACGCAACAAAGTACTTATACAAAGTTATTTTGTTCACACAACTTCAAAAATTCCAAACCTGCCTATCTAGCCATATAGGTACATATTTTGTAAGCTAAAAACATTCTGCAGGAAAAATACCATAAAAACAATATCCCATTAGCTTAAAGTATTTGCACTAAGCTAAGTGTATAAACAGAGCGTATACACGGTACACACGGCCCCACTGATCTGCAAGGCTGAAGGATATTGCTTGTTTTTGAACAAGAAAAAACAAGTGTGACGAGTAAAGATGGAATATTTTTGCCATCGATGTTTTTACCAAAAATAAAATTATGTAATTATTAGGCGTCGAGGCACGTTGCGACACGTGTGCCTGAGAATCAGGGTTGGTTTTCTATACTATATAATAATATTATATAATATACATATTATATATCTCTACTAATATTATAAATGCGAAAGTTTGGATAGATGTATACGTTACTCAATCACGCCCGAACGGCTGAACGGATCTGGATGAAATTTGGCACAGAGATAGACTATAGTCTGGAATAACACATAGGCTACTTTTTATCCCGGAAAATTAATGAGTTCCCCCGGGAACCGAAAAACTTCGATCAATCTACGCGGACGAAGTCGCGGGCAATAGCTAGTAGAACATAATTCTTTTTGGAACGATAAAACGCGACGACCTGCCCCCCTAGCATGGGCCGAGACAATTTTCTCCCCGAGGAAAGGATAAAATTTTTATTTGTTAATAAATAAATAAAAACGCTACTAAATAACGGTGGATAAATAGTCCCCCGAGTCCCCGTGAAATGTCAAACGGGGATAAACCTGTTGCCGTGCTCTGAGAAGTGTTTATGTTAACTTTATCTCTTTGTCAGTGGATAAAATCGGGGGATAATTTTTTTTATCTCCGGCCCTATGTGCGCATGCTAGCCCTACAGCAGGGCTAGCATGCGCACAACGAGTAAAATTATGTCTATGGTTATGGTTACTTGTCTCGTTACGTCAAAAGTGCAGATAAAAATAATATTTTCATCCCATGTATTCGAAAAGGACGACTTGGTTCGCCTTTATGTGCGCCCAAAGGTGGTGTTTTCTATAAGAAACTTTTAGCGGGCAGTAATGAGTTTTTAATCCTCTTTATACTCGTAAGTGCGCCGCAATTATCTTTGCCGCGCACTTATTGAATTTGGAACATCTTAGTGTTCAGCGCCAACGCAAATTGACGACCTCCGTGGCGCAGTGTTGAGCGCTGCTGTCTTAACGTGCGGAGGTCCAGGGTTCGATCCCCGGTAGGGTCAATTTAGGAATTTATAATTTCTGAATTTTAACTAACGAAAGGGCTATATGGATATATATATTAAAAAAAAAGATGGATGTGTGGATGTATGGTGGACGGTGGTATGGATGTGTGTTACTCAATTACGCCCGAACGGCTGAACGGATCTGGATAAAATTTGGCACAGAGGTAGATTTAAAAAAAAAAAAAAAAGATTATAGTCTGGAAATAGCACATACGCTTTTTATCCCGGGAAATTAAAGAGTTCCCGGGGGAACCAAATTTTCTAATACAGGGTGATGAAAAGTAGAGTGTATCATTCGGGCGCAAATATATTTTTGGCTCGGGCGACGTACTTTGAACCCCTCGCTACGTTCAGGATTCTACTAAAGAATCCCTCGCTACGCTCAGGATTCTACTCTAGAATCCCTCACTTCGCTCTGGATTCAAAAAAGCGCCCTCGCCGTAAAAATATTATTTTGCTCCCTAATAATACAATCTACTATTCTTATCTATGGTATTTTTCTTTACGAACCCTTAATACACCGGATTTTGTACATGTTAGGGTATCTCGTTGTGCGCATGCTATAAGCCTGCAGGGCACGTTTGGAACCGCCGTAGCTTTAGTTTTAAGATACCGTTTAAGATTAATTATTATTAGCTGATGGTGATAATGTATGACGTCTTATACTTCGCATACTTAACATTCAAGAAGTGTTCTTTGTAGGTACCAATTTTGAATAAACATACCTTGATTTTGCTCACTCATTTTATTATCCTATATCTATGGGTAAACATCTTCCTAAGAATCAGGGTTAGTTTTTATCCACTAGACGTGTATAATGTAATGCTCACTCACCTGCGTGGGATGGTTCCGGTACAGGTAGAGCTTGGTGCCCTGCAGCACGGCCCACACGCCCTTCCACGACCGGTCGCTCGCGCGCTAAACAACCATTACATCACACTTTGATTATACTAGAATAGATTTGAAATTAATGGTTTGTATTAATAATGCCAATACTATTAAGAGGATATGGCATCAACGGGAAACTTTGAGAATAGGTATTAAACAATTATATTGCCGTCGCGCTGCTCCTCGAATAGAATCCCATAACACCCGGTAGGGACCACTGCAGCTTGGACCGATAATACCTACGAAAAACAGTCGTATTCTTACTCTCGTCTTTTTCTGTTGCCTCCTCCAAACCTGAACCGCTTTTAATTTTTTTTTTTAAATAATTTAAGAACGACTCAGTCTATGACGGTATGTTTTTCTTTTTTTGATTATGTTCGTCAAATTTATTTACGGGATGTGTGATGATGGCGCGAAAATTGGGCCCTTTTTTTGCAATTTTTGAAGGTTCCTTGTTCTGAAAATTATTGATTTATTGAAAAAAAACAGGGGCATGGCACGGACACATAATATGGATTTTATGGTGTAAAAATATATTCTCTATTGTAATTGACAGATTACGCGTTGTATTGTAAACGCAGATGACGCGTGCCGGCTGATGGCGGTATACCTAATTATCCACGGACAAAACAGGCTATTACGATTGTATGGCGAGACTGCCCTCCCGTATCGTCTTAAGATAAATGCGAAAGTGAGACTGGCTGTCTATCTGCTACGCATTAACTGCTCTTCTTTCAACCGATTTTGATAAAATTTGGTACAGAGATAAGTTGTATCCCGGGGAAGGACATAAGGCTTTTTATCCCGGAAAATTAAAGACTTTCCGCAGGAATTAATAAAAAAAAACCATGCGGACGAAGTCACGGGCGTCATCTAGTTATCAATAATAGTAGCTCTCGGAAAAGACGGAACGAATTTATAACTACTTTCACCAAAGGCCCGAATGCATTAAATTCGCGTGCGTACTGTAGAAAGTATAGTATTAACCTTTCCGTTGCTAACCACCATCTTGATCTGAACGTTGCCTTCGACGTCCGCGTCCGCGTCGGTGCTTTCCGTCGCCTCCTGCCCCTTCTTCTCTGGACTGAACACGGGAACATTGTCAAAGTTAGAGATTATCTACTCACATAATACGGTTAACACAAACCAAATTACTCTTTACAAACAATGACATTAAGGTCAGTTCCATTGTACACCATCCTAAATTAAACTCAAATAACAGCTCTATTTATATTGCTACCCCTTTCATGACACTCCCTGCTGTAAGGGGCAACACTATGAATTAGAGTTGTCATTTTAATTTAGAAATTGGGTTATACAGAATTGGCCTCGATTTCGTTAATATTATGAGCTAACAGGGATTTCAGTGTAACTTTCAAATTAACGTTAATTTTGCGTTAATCTTACATGAATATTATAAATGTGAACGTTTGAATGTTTGTTACCAATTCACGCCACAATCACAGAACCATTTTGGCTAAAATTTGGAATGGAGTTAGCTTAAAATAACCTGATTACATATGCACATGAAACATAGGCTACATTTTATCCCGGTAAACTAAAGTAACCGCGGGAATAAAAAATCCTAAATACACGCGGACGCAGTCGCGGCCATCGTCTAGTATACCTAAGTATACATATGATAATTAATGAATACATATTTGATGATGGCAGCGACGCCCGCGCATATTTAATTTAAAAAGATTTACATTTAGATACAACATAACATCATTTAACAAACATGCTATAATATCACGAAAATGGGACACAAAACGGGCTATAAACAGTCAACATGCAGTTCATAATATACTTATAGGTTTCATATTGCAGACCATGCAATAAATTAAAACTTTATTTGTGGCTAATCGCTCCGCTATAATAACAGCTGATTTAAAGCTAAAACATGAAAAATCATCTCGCTTACAAAGTATCTGGTAGATTCACTCGAATAAGTTAATTTGAATAAAAAAATATGAGTTATGAGTTATCCCTAATTTAAGACTGGGCGCACATAGCCTATTCTCGCCTGAGCATCTATCTCTAGCTGACGGGAGTACCTAATTGATTATTAACTCATTTGCTTTCGTTGGAATGCTCAAGCCATAATCTCTGAGCGTCTCGATGGAAGCGAAAGCTGACAAAAAACAGACGCTCAGCTGCAGAAAAAAGCGATGGTTCAGGCCAAAGTAGTCAATGAGTGACCGACCAGCTTACGACAAACACTACTAATTTAATGACTTTTTGTTAGAACGTATTGACTATTTAAAAACAATTAATGCTATGAAATTATTGTTCAATGGATTTGTGAAGTCTATCTAATGATGCTTGGCTTTGTACAATATTTCTCAAATAGAAACTTGATAACATTTTGCGGACATCTAGCGCCATCTATCATTCGCACGCTGTAAACAGCCACACATTGTAGAAGCGTCATCTATCGGTGTGTAGCGAAATTGCGTCGTCATGCGACGTACCGCTCTGGGAGGGTGGCTTGGGGGTCGAATATTCTCAGCAACGGTGTAATGTCTTCAGTGAATCGTGGAGGTCGCCATTTTCGGTAAGCACTGCGTTTTATCACGGAAAAACACAGATACAAAAACCATTCGGAGCCCATTTTAATCACTGATTTGTTAGATAATGATACGGATAATATTTTATCATTTTCAACAAAATCTATCTACAACAAACAATGTGGCATTTGACAAAGTTGGACAAAAAATATTCTGATCGCACATTTGGGTGGACTTTCAGACGGTACCGTGTTGTATTTACACCTCACCAACCGAGTTCTGAGTTGGACCGTGACTATTTTGTTTCAAAGCTCAAGTTTGTCCATATCTAGCTTATGAAGACTTTGTTCAAATGCAGCTTTAGCGGTGCGGCGCGGGGAACTTGCAATGTGCGATCAGCATAATAATGGTGTGCTATATTTCTACTTCATACAAGGACCAAGTAGGTACATGTTAACGTAAATTGACGACTGTATTGAAAGTTAACTACTCAGGTTCTATATAGGCAGGCTCTTCAGGAGTAGGTACAAGACATTTTTATATTTATCTGCCATGCTCTAAAGTTTAAAATTCAATGACATCATTCAAAGTAGTTTGTTGGCACCATTAGTATGGACTAATGGCTACACTAGGGAAGACTGGCAGATAAAAATAAATGAGGTAAAACCAAACACGTTTAAGTTAAGAGGTATACCTTCTAAGGGCGTGATCTGCATCAGGTTCGACGTCGCTGTCCAAATGAAGTCGGTCTCCCCAAGTCGCTTTCAGGTATGAAACCCTTCGCATTGCACGTTCCTCTTCTGTTAAGGAAACAAAATAATTTGTTAAAGTCAGGGTGGGCAAGATTTTAGAAAAAAAATATTTGTTGCCCAACTTGTGGTAGGTTACGACCTACCACAAGTTGGGCAACAATTTTTTTTCCTGCCAAATCAGCTTGGAATAATAAGGAAGTAGATAAACTATACAATAAGGCATTGGTCTAGTTGCTGATACTACGCTAGATTTTAAATTTATAAAAGAAGTGGGATCAGATTGGTAATTTACTTATCCAGCTTTGAACATTTGAGGTTGATTAATATTGGAATGCCTTTGCTTTCGAACGATTCAATAAGAAATTCGGCCCTATCCAAAACAATTCACAAAAATGAGACAGCAAATTACCTAAGTTTATTTACACACAAAAATTACACGAGTTTTATCGCTTCGGGGCTTATCAATAACCGGTAGTTATGATTAACGATTATTACACGATAACGGAAGATAATTTATTTATTTAAGGAACACTCGAAAACTAACCTCCGAGTTGTGAATCCTTTTTATGTCGTCTCGTCACAATGTCGTCGGCAAACCCTGTTGAGGAACGACTCCATTTTAAATAATTTATATTATAAACCAATTCAAACGGTTAATATATTAAACATCGAGGGTCACGAACGGTTAGTCGGCATTAGTAGCATACGAAGCACACAACAACGCATTCCGTTAATACTGCTCTCAGCAAAGAAGATAGGTTAGAATACACACAGCTCCCTCCCTTTTTGTTCTCCTGGTATGTTTGTGGAATTTGTAAAGCCATGCAGGTCAAAACAACGAACTACTTTTGAAGTTAACTTCTAGGGAAATTCAAAATGTTTGAACGGGAAATACAAAGGTAGAATGAATCTGTTTCTATCTCACTGATGTGAAGATGCGTGAAACCTCTCTCAGTTGTAATGCGAATAAATCAACAAAGTCATAGGTTGTGCCTTTTTAAAAGGCTATCCCTGTATGTATACATACGTGACAGGAATTGATTTTATATTAGACTGCTTTTTATATTGACGGTGCAGCAATTTTCTTGAGTGTTTTAAAAATGTAAGCAAACACTACAACATTAATCCATGGTTTCTTAAAATATTATAGTGTTCTGATCATACCACGAATGATGGTTGATCACTATTAAATGTTGGCAGCTAATATCGTTATCAGTCTAATGGAGCTTTGGGAAATGGCCTATAAACAGCTATTTTTCTCCAGTTGTAAAGTGTGAACAGGGAAGAAGTAATCAGAGAAATAGCAGTACTAACTAACAATAGGATTACTTTACTTTTGTTACTTTAAGGGAAAATCATTTTTAAATACATGGGGACATTTGTTAAATTGAACGGAGTCTAACGTAAATCGCGGAACTGCAACTGCTTTAATGGAAAAGATACGCGCGTAAATAACTGCCAACGCCTGGAGGCCTTTTTTGTGTATCTATTTAACTGCACGTTCCGAATGCATTGTAGGTACATCGTCCATTGGATGTTCACTATTGGATCATATTTTTAACTCTTGCCTTTTACGAGTGATGGCGGATCGCTTGCCTAAAATATGCTGATTCTGAAGATACTTAAATTATACATGGCTGGAGAAGATGACGCCAGAAGGGCATTGTGGAATAAAGCAGTTGCAATTGCGTGTTTTAATGTCGTGGACGCAGACACAGGGAGGGAGCTCGCATTCTCGGGAAGACGAGGCGTGTTTGTCGGTGTCGGGGACCTGAGTCGGCGGGCGTGGTGGGCGTGGGCGAGGGCGAGGTGTGCGCCGAGGCCGAGGTGGAGTCGGAGGGCGGCGCGAGGCTCAGCTGCGTCGGCCTCTGCGGACCCTCGCCCGGCAGCGACACCCGGTTCATGGCCTCCATTTGCTCTCTGTTCAGCCCCATACGTCTCTTCGCGTGACTGCCATCTTGGGGCGGAACATGCCGTTAGTGCTCCACGCGAGAACGCACGCACACGTGATAGCAACCGCTGGTAAAGCGTTTGCAATGGCAGAGCGAGTGTTAAATCCGTTCGTCGGTAGATGGCGTTATATTTTTTATTTTGATTAATAGACTACCACTTGGCTACAATCAAACTTGCTGGCAAGGGAAATGCCTATTCACTCTTGATTTGAAGGTGTCTAAATTAAAAGTGGAGTAACCCGAAAGGACTTCCTATGTCCTAGCGGTTGGAAATGTTAACTATAACAACATCTATCGACGAGAATGTTCCCTATTTTTACTTAAAGATAATTAACATAATATTAAATCTTAAGAAAAACTTAATAAAATATTAAAACATGGTGTGACAATACAGCCAAGCATGAGTGATTAATCAAACAAACCTGTAGGTATATAATTATTTCATAGATACCTATACTTATAAAAATAAATAAGTATATTGCTTAATAAATATTTGTTTTCAGGTTTCTGCCTATTTACTATTCAGAATAACTAGTCTGTAATAACAACGATATTAAATAAAAAAATAAACTGATACCGTATATATTTTTATTTATGTAAACAGCCAAAACCTGAATTTGATATTTCTTTGATTATACCTAGTTCTACAGTGCATGATATGAAATGAGTGCAAGAGCGCCTCACCTGTGGCATGATGTCTTCTAATGGATAATCCTTCACTACCGGTACTATTCGACCTTGTTCGCATTTGAACCTTTTCCGTTTCTACAATACAACAAAACATACTAATTAAGCTAAGTAGTAATCTAGATGCTATTACGATAATAAAAATAGGTTTATCTCTTTTCCTCTTATGATTACAGTCACTCGAGAGAAATGGATATAATGCTAACTGCCATCCTAATAGCATCTGGATAATAATAGTATAAGTTTTATGTAACACTAATGGTTCGGGCCTGACTAATACTTGCCGTAAAAAAAAACATACTAAGAAGTAGATGCATATTGGCTGAGGACGATGATAACGCCCTAGAAAACGTTACGACTACAGATATAAAAACTACTTTTACGCAAAGACTAAAGAAACAAAATAATGCAGTCGTAAACTATCAGGATCTTAGTCCTTTCAAAGATGCTAGGCTAGATCAAGCATTTGATGTAAGCGACCATGGCTAGCGAAACGTTGCAACATTTACGCAACATGTCACGTGTCACATCTTTTATTACATAGTTAATAGTCTATTATAGGTTAAGCGCAACACACAAAAGGACGAGTGCGGGTCGGGACGGGAGTACGGCGGGTCTAATTTCTTGTACGCTCCCATCCCGCGCCCGACTCATGTGTTGTCGTCCATATGAGAAGGAATTAGACCCGCCGTACACCCCTCCCTCCCGCACCCGTCCTCCGTGTGTTGTGAACTTGTGCCTCATTTGATGTTGGTTATATAATATTATGATATTTACCGGGCATAATGAATCCATCAGGAGGTGGGCAATGGAGGTGTTTGCTGCCGGTGATCACCAGCTGGTTGCCTGACAAGCTGCCGCCGAGGATTGTCGAGTCCTGCTCTAAATCTGCAAAAAGTAAACCATAATTATGTAAGAAAGGTACACCAGTGTGCTTAGCATGCGCACAACGAGATTATCTCGCGACGAGAGAGAGAGATGTTGTCGTTGCCGGAAAAACATGCACAAAATGCGATAAATTACAAGAAAAAAATTGTCGACATGTAAAGGTTTGTAGAGAAAAATACCACAGATAAGAAATATTACTTTTATCTCTACTTTTGACGTGACGAGACAAGTAACCATGACAAGCTTCGGTAGACAGAGAGAGATAACGGGTAGACATAATTTTACTCGTAGTGCGCATGCTAGCCATACTGGTATAAACATTTATATTGAACTAGCTTTTGCCTGCAGCTTCGTTCATGTCAGGTTCGATTTTCATATACACAAAGCCCTATTTCACCTTCCTCAGGGCATAAATTTTCAAAAATCCTTTCTTGGCAGATGCCTACGTCATAATAGCTATCCGACCAGTAGTAGATTCACTCGGCGACAAAAACACTTGTCAACGTCTACTTGAATAAAAAGATTTGAGTTCGAGTGTCTGTATGCCAAATTTCAGCCTGATCAGTCCAGCTGTGCGTCATAGATCAGTCAGTAACCTTTTCCTTTTATATATTTAGCGGATAAAAATCTTCATGATGGTCATTTTGATCTCACTTCAGAGTCCGAAACGTCATTAGTTCTAAGAAAAGATAGAAATCCGATTGCTAGCTTTGAAGGATTTTGATTGGTTTTTTTAAAGTCCAAAAATTATATGCCAAATTCCATGGAACTACAAACGGCTTAGATCTTTGAAATTGACCCGCACTGACTCACTATGTGCCAATCCCGTTCTTCTCTCTCTCCTATATCTCAACTAGCTCTTACCTTGTTGAGGTTGCACGTCCAGCAAGCGCGCATCTCTCCGGACGGTCCGGGTCTCGAACTCCTTCCTCCGCAGCGCCACGCTGGTCTCCAGCCTTGTGGTGGACAGCCGCGCGAGCTCACTCCGCGCCACTTTCGTTCTCCTCTCTCCTATATCTCAACTAGCTCTTACCATGTTGAGGTTGCACGTCCAGCAAGCGCGCATCTCTCCGGACGGTCCGGGTTTCGAACTCCTTACGCCGCAGCGCCACGCTGGTCTCCAGCCTCGTGGTGGACAGCCGCGCGAGCTCACTCCGCGCCACTTTCGTTCTTCTCTCTCCTATATCTCAACTAGCTCTTACCATGTTGAGGTTGCACGTCCAGCAAGCGCGCATTCCCCGGACGGTCCGGGTCTCGAACTCCTTCCTCCGCAGCGCCACGCTGGTCTCCAGCCTTGTGGTGGACAGCCGCGCGAGCTCACTCCGCGCCACTTTCGTTCTTCTCTCTCCTATATCTCAACTAGCTCTTACCATGTTGAGGTTGCACGTCCAGCAAGCGCGCATCTCTCCGGACGGTCCGGGTTTCGAACTCCTTACGCCGCAGCGCCACGCTGGGCTCTAGCCTCGTGGTGGACAGCCGCGCGAGCTCACTCCGCGCCACTTTCGTTCTTCTCTCTCCTATATCTCAACTAGCTCTTACCATGTTGAGGTTGCACGTCCAGCGAGCGCGCCTCTCTCCGGACGGTCCGGGTCTCGAACTCCTTCCGCCGCAGCGCCACGCTGGGCTCCAGCCTCGTGGTGGAGAGCCGCGCGAGCTCACTCCGCGCCACTTTCGTTCTTCTCTCTCCTATATCTCAACTAGCTCTTACCATGTTGAGGTTGCACGTCCAGCGAGCGCGCCTCTCTCCGGACGGTCCGGGTCTCGAACTCCTTCCGCCGCAGCGCCACGCTGGGCTCCAGCCTCGTGGTGGACAGCCGCGCGAGCTCACTCCGCGCCACTTTCGTTCTTCTCTCTCCTATATCTCAACTAGCTCTTACCATGTTGAGGTTGCACGTCCAGCGAGCGCGCCTCTCTCCGGACGGTCCGGGTCTCGAACTCCTTCCTCCGCAGCGCCACGCTGGTCTCCAGCCTTGTGGTGGACAGCCGCGCGAGCTCACTCCGCGCCACTTTCGTTCTTCTCTCTCCTATATCTCAACTAGCTCTTACCATGTTGAGGTTGCACGTCCAGCAAGCGCGCATCTCTCCGGACGGTCCGGGTTTCGAACTCCTTACGCCGCAGCGCCACGCTGGGCTCCAGCCTCGTGGTGGACAGCCGCGCGAGCTCACTCCGCGCCACTTTCGTTCTTCTCTCTCCTATATCTCAACTAGCTCTTACCATGTTGAGGTTGCACGTCCAGCGAGCGCGCCTCTCTCCGGACGGTCCGGGTCTCGAACTCCTTCCGCCGCAGCGCCACGCTGGGCTCCAGCCTCGTGGTGGAGAGCCGCGCGAGCTCACTCCGCGCCACTTTCGTTCTTCTCTCTCCTATATCTCAACTAGCTCTTACCATGTTGAGGTTGCACGTCCAGCGAGCGCGCCTCTCTCCGGACGGTCCGGGTCTCGAACTCCTTCCGCCGCAGCGCCACGCTGGGCTCCAGCCTCGTGGTGGACAGCCGCGCGAGCTCACTCCGCGCCACTTTCGTTCTTCTCTCTCCTATATCTCAACTAGCTCTTACCATGTTGAGGTTGCACGTCCAGCGAGCGCGCCTCTCTCCGGACGGTCCGGGTCTCGAACTCCTTCCGCCGCAGCGCCACGCTGGGCTCCAGCCTCGTGGTGGAGAGCCGCGCGAGCTCACTCCGCGCCACTTTCGTTCTTCTCTCTCCTATATCTCAACTAGCTCTTACCATGTTGAGGTTGCACGTCCAGCGAGCGCGCCTCTCTCCGGACGGTCCGGGTCTCGAACTCCTTCCGCCGCAGCGCCACGCTGGGCTCCAGCCTCGTGGTGGACAGCCGCGCGAGCTCACTCCGCGCCACTTTCGTTCTTCTCTCTCCTATATCTCAACTAGCTCTTACCATGTTGAGGTTGCACGTCCAGCGAGCGCGCCTCTCTCCGGACGGTCCGGGTCTCGAACTCCTTCCGCCGCAGCGCCACGCTGGGCTCCAGCCTCGTGGTGGAGAGCCGCGCGAGCTCACTCCGCGCCACTTTCGTTCTTCTCTCTCCTATATCTCAACTAGCTCTTACCATGTTGAGGTTGCACGTCCAGCGAGCGCGCCTCTCTCCGGACGGTCCGGGTCTCGAACTCCTTCCGCCGCAGCGCCACGCTGGGCTCCAGCCTCGTGGTGGAGAGCCGCGCGAGCTCACTCCGCGCCACTTTCGTTCTTCTCTCTCCTATATCTCAACTAGCTCTTACCATGTTGAGGTTGCACGTCCAGCGAGCGCGCCTCTCTCCGGACGGTCCGGGTCTCGAACTCCTTCCGCCGCAGCGCCACGCTGGGCTCCAGCCTCGTGGTGGACAGCCGCGCGAGCTCACTCCGCGCCACTTCCGTTCTTCTCTCTCCTACTCCTCGCGCCTCTTCTAGCTGCCTCGTTCGTGCTGTTACTAATTGAAGCTCAGGTACTGGGTATCTGTAAAATTCAATCACGTTTTTAACTTTTCGCACTGGTTAAGTGGTTAGCATGTTCCACTGTGGCCGATGAGGTCCCGGTTTCGAGTCCCTGGTCGGGACATAATTAATGATAGGGTTTATCTGACTAGAAATGCTCAGTACTAGCCTGGAGTTAAGAAGTTGGCGGTGTTTCACCTCCGTGCCTCGGAGAGCACGTTAAGCCGTCGGTCGCGGTTATTATCACTGACATGATAATAGTCCGCATTGGAGCAGTGTGGTGGGTCTAAACTCTAATTCCCTCTCTCCTATGAGAGTGGATGCCTGTGCCCAGCAGTGGAACGTTAATGGACTGTAGTGGTGGTATAAATTAACGATTCTTACGAAACTTTCTTTTGCAGGCCTTGACCAGTTTTAGAACACGGCTGTTTGAATTGACAGTGAACTGGGTACATCAAATATATAGTCACGACCACTCACCTGTTATCCTGGTTACTAGAAGAAGCATTGTCTTCTCTGAACTCGCTAGAGGATCCGTTGGTAAGGGTTCCGATATTCGTACTCTGAATACTCGGTGAGGTTTCCTGTATCTTCGACAACGTCGCCACAAACTGGCTCTTGTCCTGTTTCGTTCTGCTTTTTTCGCTATGCGTGCCGTTTACTTCTCCATAACCGCTGTAGGTTCCGCTGTCTACACTAGTGGCACATTCTTCTTTCCTCTGTTCTTGGATTTGTGGTTGGAGTGATGTCGGTGGGGGGGATGCTGCGAGTGGGGGCGAGGAAGGAGGCGGCGGCCAGGCGGGTTTTTGTAACTTCTGCGGTCTGGCGTAGAACTCTTTTTGCTTGATCGGCGGTGGGACATCCGGGGTGACCCACCCGGTGGGTTGACTGGGACGTCGGAGGAAGGCCTCCTTCTGCTCCAGGCTCTTTCGTATTCGGGAGAGGATGATCGAGTCGTCCAGCTCTCGGCCCGTGAGTGTCGAGTTGGAGTCAAAAGAGCCGAGACTGTCTTTACTCTCCGCAGCTGACGATGGCAGTGATGTATCGGATTCTCTCCTGCTGAAAGTAGTATACAACAATTGAAATTTTCATCACGACTATAAAATTCATGGGGAATTTAACATAGACAACATGTCACATATACGCAATGGAAATGCTGGCAAAGGCATCACTGTTAGTTTAATTTATATTAGTTAATTTTTATTTTGTATCTTTTCCTCTTTTATTACTTTTTCTCCGACCCATAGTGAAATTTAATATTATATTGCAAGCAGTGCTGTGGCAACAATGTGGGTTTACAATAACGCATATTACTCTATTATCTAGATACATTTTTCCTGCTAATGTATTGTAACCTGTTGGATGTCTTAAAATGAATAAAAATAAGGCAAATATTGGCAGTTGTTATTTCCTAAAGATTTCGAGATTGTATAAAAACAAATAAGCTTAAAACACTTAAAATATCACTTTAAATTATTGGCAAAAAAGTGTTATCCTCACCCATCATGTAAAAGATAGTGCGGTGAATTCGGTAGTCGTGGCACGTCGAACCTCGACGGCGGCGGTGCCACAGTCGCGTACTCCGGATCCTCGCGGTGCCGGTGCGGAGCCTGCGGCGCGGGCAAGGCCGGTAACCGCGGCCGGCGGCACGCGTCGAACAAACGCGACTCGTGCTCGGTCACCGCCGGCATTTCGAGCACCCGCTGGTTCGTCTCTGGGTTGTATGCTGCTTCACTGAAATACTGGAGCGGAAAAGATAGATTGAGCAATGAGAGTTGACAAGGTAGTGGAAAATGATAGTTTACGGCAAGAAGAGCTTCCTGGAAAACCTCGAAATCCAAGTGTATCTTGGCGCAACAGTCAGTTTTAGTGTCTTTGGCCCCTCTGTGCAAGTGCATACCCTTGTCGTAAGGCGCTCGCGAGCGGCAGCAAGCCACGAGCTCCCCGTTGACGGTAAGCACGCGGACGCAGCGCCGGCTCGAACGCGTAACATGCGCAAATTACACTTAGCCCTCACAGTTCAACTATTGGCTTACCCTTTGCAATAAATCGTGGTCTCTCGGCACAACAGTCAGCCTCAGCGTCTTGGGCTCCCTCTGTGCTAGCTGCACGACCCTGGCGTAGGGCGCTCGCGAGCGGCCGCACGCCACGGGCTCGCCGTTGACGGCAAGCACGCGGTCGCCGGCTCGCAGGCCCGCCGCCGCCGCCGGCCCGCCCGGCCGCACGGATCTTACGAAGATGGTGTCCATTGGCGCACCCACTGCGCCCACTGCCAAGTGCCGCGCATCGTCATATAATTCCTGAAATAAACCATACGTTTAGATTACAATGTTGTTATTTTGCAGGCAAGCGCGCTCCACCTTAGGCTGCATCACCACTTGCAAGCAAGTCTGATTGCAGCCAAGCGCTGGCCTATATATTTAAAAAAAAAAAAGAGAAACTAAAATAATTATTGTTAAGGTTGTGTTATAGGGTTCGTATTAAAAACCAATATCAGCTAAGAACAGGTTATCAAGTATCGGTGTTAATATAATGACTTAAGAAGTCAGCATCTTAAGCCACCGTCACAGCTGTCGCCGTTGTCTGATACGTCAAGGATGACAAAATTAATACGGGCTTAGAATTAAAAGACATTGGCGCCAATTCTGATTAACAAAATCTCTAAACTAAATTAAAACGACAGCTGTAAATCTAGTACTGCCCTTTTTCGCAGTTAGTATTATGAAAGGGATAGCAACATTAACAGAATTGGCCTCATTATACGCCATCCAATTTTAACGAAATTTGAAACAGAGATATTTTGTATCCCCAAAATGGGCATAGGCTATGGAGTCAACCTTCATCCATCGAACTATCGTCGACCACACTTCTAGATCAAGGCTTTTTAAACTTGAGCTTATCTTAATCAAAACTACAAGCGACCAGGATATTACAATGTGTTGTATCCCTAAATTACCATGACTTGCAGGTTAATTATTCATGTTACAAAAACTTACTCTATATGATCTTAAAAACTAAAGATAAATAGATTTTTATCTTCAATCAATAAGGACTCAGCATGCAGTAAAAACAGTCACAATTTTAGGGTTCCGCGCCCAAATTCTTCCAAACGAGACCCTATTAGAAAGCCTCCGCTACTTATCTGTTTGTCCATCCCTTCGCCCGCTCATCTGCTTTGCCATACCAGTTAAATTTTTCACAGAATATGTGTTACTATGGCCTCTATCATGAAAAGTAATAACAAAATTGAAATCCAAGGTTGTCCTCATACAAATACCGATGGTGGAGGTAGACGGGGTGGTGGCAGGAGTAATGCCATTGTGTGTAATACATCGCTTGTTACCTGTAACGACTCTGGCGGGTATACGACGAGGTGCCGGAGCGTGAAGCCGAAGCTGTGGCGGGCGTCGGGCCGCTGGATGACGATGGTGCGCGGAGCGGAGCAGTGCGAGGCGGGCGCGGTTGACGCGGCGGTGGCAGGTGGAAATGCCACTGAGTGTAATGTAATACATCGCTTGTTACCTGTAACGACTCTGGCGGGTATACGACGAGGTGCCGGAGCGTGAAGCCGAAGCCGTGGCGGGCGTCGGGCCGCTGGATGACGATGGTGCGCGGAGCGGAGCAGTGCGAGGCGGGCGCGGTTGATGCGGCGGTGGCAGGTGGAAATGCCACTGAGTGTAATGTAATACATCGCTTGTTACCTGTAACGACTCTGGCGGGTATACGACGAGGTGCCGGAGCGTGAAGCCGAAGCCGTGGCGGGCGTCGGGCCGCTGGATGACGATGGTGCCTGGAGCGGAGCAGTGCGAGGCGGGCGCGGTTGATGCGGCGGTGGCAGGTGGAAATGCCACTGAGTGTAATGTAATACATCGCTTGTTACCTGTAACGACTCTGGCGGGTATACGACGAGGTGCCGGAGCGTGAAGCCGAAGCCGTGGCGGGCGTCGGGCCGCTGGATGACGATGGTGCGTGGAGCGGAGCAGTGCGAGGCGGGCGCGGTTGACGCGGCGGTGGCAGGTGGAAATGCCACTGAGTGTAATGTAATACATCGCTTGTTACCTGTAACGACTCTGGCGGGTATACGACGAGGTGCCGGAGCGTGAAGCCGAAGCCGTGGCGGGCGTCGGGCCGCTGGATGACGATGGTGCGTGGAGCGGAGCAGTGCGAGGCGGGCGCGGTTGACGCGGCGGTGGCAGGTGGAAATGCCACTGAGTGTAATGTAATACATCGCTTGTTACCTGTAACGACTCTGGCGGGTATACGACGAGGTGCCGGAGCGTGAAGCCGAAGCCGTGGCGGGCGTCGGGCCGCTGGATGACGATGGTGCGCGGAGCGGAGCAGTGCGAGGCGGGCGCGGTTGACGCGGCGGTGGCAGGTGGAAATGCCACTGAGTGTAATGTAATACATCGCTTGTTACCTGTAACGACTCTGGCGGGTATACGACGAGGTGCCGGAGCGTGAAGCCGAAGCCGTGGCGGGCGTCGGGCCGCTGGATGACGATGGTGCGCGGAGCGGAGCAGTGCGAGGCGGGCGCGGTTGATGCGGCGGTGGCAGGTGGAAATGCCACTGAGTGTAATGTAATACATCGCTTGTTACCTGTAACGACTCTGGCGGGTATACGACGAGGTGCCGGAGCGTGAAGCCGAAGCCGTGGCGGGCGTCGGGCCGCTGGATGACGATGGTGCCTGGAGCGGAGCAGTGCGAGGCGGGCGCGGTTGATGCGGCGGTGGCAGGTGGAAATGCCACTGAGTGTAATGTAATACATCGCTTGTTACCTGTAACGACTCTGGCGGGTATACGACGAGGTGCCGGAGCGTGAAGCCGAAGCCGTGGCGGGCGTCGGGCCGCTGGATGACGATGGTGCGTGGAGCGGAGCAGTGCAAGGCGGGCGCGGTTGACGCGGAGGTGGCAGGTGGAAATGCCACTGAGTGTAATGTAATACATCGCTTGTTACCTGTAACGACTCTGGCGGGTATACGACGAGGTGCCGGAGCGTGAAGCCGAAGCCGTGGCGGGCGTCGGGCCGCTGGATGACGATGGTGCGTGGAGCGGAGCAGTGCGAGGCGGGCGCGGTTGACGCGGCGGTTGGAGGCGGCAGTTGCACTGGCGGTGCGTGAACGACTGGCGGTGGCTGGAAACAAAGAAAAATACGATTATATTGGCGTACATATATTAAGTTACTCTGACAAATACAATGTTAAAAGTTATAGTAGTTAGTAATAGTTTCTTGCTGGCTCTTGTCAGTAGAATTAGATTTCCGAACCGGTGGTAAAGTCTTAACGTATCATAAGTGACACAAGTTGTTCTATGTGAAATAAATAAAACACTTATCATTTATCAAAATCTTTAATATATATATAGCTGCTCGTGCTGACTGACTGACTCATTGATCACCTCTCCTGTAAAATTTTGTATGAAAAATTTTTTTTTTACTCATCGTTTCGTATAGAAGGCAAAAATTCATTCGGAGGAAAAATACGGAGAGAGCTGATGATTGAGGATTTCGAAGACGGATGAAGAGCACCGGCCAGGGTATCGAAGATAGGTGGGGGGTGCTCGACCAAATGTCACTCGAAACTTCATCCAATTGACAGTGAGCTGAAAAAAATTTCAAAATGGCGGATTTAAGATGGCCGCCATACAAATTTCGACGGTGTCTATCTCGGAGAGTATAAAAGATGGAAGAGTGGTTTCTCGGCAAAAGATGATCAGGACATGAGGGTCTACTTGATGAACAGGAAAAAAATTCAAGATGGCGGAATTTATTTTTCCATAGAAAAGGGTATTGAAGATAGGTGGGGGGTGCTCGACCAAATGTCACTCGAAACTTCATCCAATTGACATTGAGCTGAAAAAAATTCAAAATGGCGGATTTAAGATGGCCGCCATACGTATTTCGTCGGTGTCTATCTCGGAGAGTATAAAAGATGGAAGAGTGGTTTCTCGGCAAAAGATGATCAGGACCTGAAGGTCTTCTTGATGAACAGGAAAAAAGTTCAAGATGGCGGAATTTATTTTTCCATAGAAAATGTATTTCGGATATATCCTTTCCAAATTTGTTTTTATGGAAGAATTCTCATTTTGACGAATGGTTCGGAGAAAAAATTATGGAGAGAATATGATGATCGAAGGTTCGGATGATGTGTGAGGAGCACGGTCAGGGTATTAAAGATAGGTAGGGGCTGCTCAAACAAAAAATACTCGAAACTTCATACAATAATTGGCAGTGAGCTGAAAAAAATAATCCAAAATGGCGGATTCAAGATGGCGGCCATCTCAGACAGTATTTAAAAGATGGAAAAGTGGTTTTTGGGTAGAAAATTATCAGTCTACTTGATGAGCAGAAATGCATGATTTTGATATGGTTTTTTTACAAGATTTGTTCTTCAAGGAAGAATTATTGTCGGTTTGCCAATAGGAAAGCCAAGTTGCGGAAGTTCCATGGCACCCAAAGGTATTGATACAAAAGGGTGAGGGGGGCGGGGAGATTGTGGGGGAGGGGGGGGGGGGGAGATGTGGGGGGGGGGGGGGGGGTTGGTGGTCTTTGTTTTTTCCTTTATGAGAATTTTCTTTAACGTCGGACGCTTGGCGTGCTGACGCTTCCACTGTGCTCACTAGCACAGCAGTAAAGCATAGATGGTAAGTGATGATGCAGTCTCAGATGGTAGCGGGCTAACCTGTTAGGGGCATGGCAGTTTTATTAAACCCATACCCCAATTTGGTTTCTACACGGCATCGTACCGGAACGCTAAATCGCTTGGCGGCACGTCTTTGCCGGTAGGGTGGTATCTAGCCATGGCCGAAGCCTCTCACCAGGCCAGACCAGGGAAATTCAGAAATTATAAATTTTCCAAACCCTGCCGGGGATCGAACCCGGGACCTCCGCACGTTAATTCAACAGCGCTCAACACTGCGCCACGGAGGTCGTCAAACACGTAGACAGTAAACCAGGATAGTGGGACAGCGAGTAAGTAGACAGTGGATCACAGTGGGCCACGCGGTCCACTACGCGGTCCGCTAGCGGGCCGCGCACCCACGCGCCATACTAGTTAATATATATATAGCTGCTCGTGCTGACTGACTGACTGATTGATCACCTCTCCTGTAAAATTTTGTATGAACATTTTTTTTTTCACTCATCGTTTCGTATAGAAGACAAAAATTCATTCGGAGGAAAAATACGGAGAGAGCTGATGATTGAGGATTTCGAAGACGGATGAAGAGCACCAGCCAGGGTATCGAAGATAGGTGGGGGGTGCTCGACCAAATGTCACTCGAAACTTCATCCGATTGACAGTGAGCTGAAAAAAATTTCAAAATGGCGGATTTAAGATGGCCGCCATACAAATTTCGACGGTGTCTATCTCGGAGAGTATAAAAGATGGAAGAGTGGTTTCTTGGCAAAAGATGATCAGGACATGAGGGTCTACTTGATGAACAGGAAAAAAATTCAAGATGGCGGAATTTATTTTTCCATAGAAAAGGGTATTGAAGATAGGTGGGGGGTGCTCGACCAAATGTCACTCGAAACTTCATCCAATTGAAAGTGAGCTGAAAAAATTTTCAAAATGGCGGATTTAAGATGGCCGCCATACAAATTTCGTCGGTGTCTATCTCGGAGAGTATAAAAGATGGAAGAGTGGTTTCTTGGAAAAAGATGATCAGGGCATGAAGGTCTACTTGATGAACAGGAAAACAATTCAAGATGGCGGAATTTATTTTTCCATAGTTAATGTATGGCGAATATTGCTATGCAAGACTTTGATGCGGTTCCTTTTCAAAATTTGTTTTTATGGAAGAAATCTCATTTTGACGAATGGTTCGGAGAAAAAAATATGGAGAGAGATGATGATCGATGGTTCGGATGATGGGTGAGGAGCACGGTCAGGGTATTAAAGATAGGTACCTACTTAGGGGCTGCTCAAACAAAAAGGGAGGGGCGGGGGGTTGGTGGTCTGTGTTTTATGTTTTTCCTTTATGAGAATTTTCTTTTACGTCGGACGCTTGGCGTGCTGGCGCTTCCACTGTGCTCACTAGCATAGCAGTGTGTTGTTCTGATCAGAACACGTAGACAGTAAACCAGCTGCCCGATTATGTAAGAATTGTCGATCAAATCGTAAAAGATCGGCGTCAAAGTAAAATAAACCATAACTGCATTGAATTAGAGCTCAATTTCGTGTTTCTAATTTAATGCTGTTATGGTTTATTTTACTTTGACGCCGAACTTTGA
Source organism: Erebia ligea (assembly GCA_917051295.2). Lineage (NCBI taxonomy): Eukaryota > Metazoa > Arthropoda > Insecta > Lepidoptera > Nymphalidae > Erebia > Erebia ligea. Next base: position 17,146,641 of record OU785223.1, read on the forward strand.
CGATTTGATCGGCCATTCTTACATAATCGGGGGGCAGGATAGTAGGACAGCGAGTAAGTAGACAGTGGACCACGCGGTCCACTACGCGGTCCGCTGTAGCGGGCCGCGCAACCACGCGCCATACTAGTTAATATATATATAGCTGCTCGTGCTGACTGACTCATTGATCACCTCTCCTGTAAAATTTTGTATGAACATTTTTTTTTTCACTCATCGTTTCGTATAGAAGACAAAAATTCATTAAGAGGAAAAATACAGAGAGAGCTGATGATTGAGGATTTCGAAGACGGATGAAGAGCACCAGCCAGGGTATTGAAGATAGGTGGGGGGTGCTCGACCAAATGTCACTCGAAACTTCATCCAATTGACAGTGAGCTGAAAAAAATTTCAAAATGGCGGATTTAAGATGGCCGCCATACAAATTTCGACGGTGTCTATCTCGGAGAGTATAAAAGATGGAAGAGTGGTTTCTTGGCAAAAGATGATCAGGACATGAGGGTCTACTTGATGAACAGGAAAAAAATTGAAGATGGCGTAATTTATTTTTCCATAGAAAAGGGTATTGAAGATAGGGGTGGGGTGCTCGACCAAATGTCACTCGAAACTTCATCCAATTGACATTGAGCTGAAAAAAAATTCAAAATGGCGGATTTAAGATGGCCGCCATACAAATTTCGTCGGTGTCTATCTCGGAGAGTACAAAAGATGGAAGAGTGGTTTCTCAGCAAAAGATGATCAGGACCTGAAGGTCTTCTTGATGAACAGGAAAAAAGTTCAAGATGGCGGAATTTATTTTTCCATAGAAAATGTATGGCGAATATTGAAGAGGCTACAAGTGTAGAACTATGCAAGACTACGGTTCCTTTTCAAGATTTGTTTTTATGGAAGAAATCTCATTTTGACGAATGGTTCGGAGAAAAAAATATGGAGAGAGATGATGATCGAAGGTTCGGATGATGGGTGAGGAGCACGGTCAGCGTATTAAAGATAGGTACCTACTTAGGGGCTGCTCAAACAAAATGGGAGGGGCGGGGGGTTGGTGGTCTTTGTTTTATGTTTTTCCTTTATGAGAATTTTCTTTTACGTCGAACGCTTGGCGTGCTGGCGCTTCCACTGTGCTCACTAACATAGCAGTGTGTTGTTCAGATCAGAACACGTAGACAGTAAATAACTGCCAAATTATGTAAGAATTGTCGATCAAATCGTAAAAGTTCGGCGTCAAAGTAAAATAAACCATAACAGCATTGAATTAAAGCTCAATTTCGTGTTTCGAAATTGAGCTCTAATTTAATGCTGTTATGGTTTATTTTACTTTGACGCCGAACTTTGACGATTTGATCGGCCATTCTTACATAATCGGGGGGCAGGATAGTAGGACAGCGAGTAAGTAGACAGTGGACCGCGCGGTCCACTACGCGGTCCGCTGTAGCGGGCCGCGCAACCACGCGCCATACTAGTTAATATATATATAGCTGCTCGTGCTGATTGACTGATTGATCACCTCTCCTGTAAAATTTTGTATGAAAACTTTTTTTTTCACTCATCGTTTCGTATAGAAGACAAAAATTCATGGGGAGGAAAAATACGAAGAGAGCTGATGATTGAGGATTTCGAAGACGGACGAAGAGCACCAGCCAGGGTATCGAAGATAGGTGGGGGGTGCTCGACCAAATGTCACTCGAAACTTCATCCAATTGACAGTGAGCTGAAAAAAAATTCAAAATGGCGGATTTAAGATGGCCGCCATACAAATTTTGTCGGTGTCTATCTCGGAGAGTATAAAAGATGGAGGAGTGGTTTCTTGGCAAAACATGATCAGGACATGAAGGTCTACTTGATGAACAGGAAAAAAATTCAAGATGGCGGAATTTATTTTTCCATAGAAAAGGGTATTGAAGATAGGTGGGGGGTGCTCGAACAAATGTCATTCGAAACTTCATCCAATTGACAGTGAGCTGAAAAAAAAATTCAAAATGGCGGATTTAAGATGGCCGCCATACAAATTTCGTCGGTGTCTATCTCGGAGAGTATAAAAGATGGAAGAGTGGTTTCTTGGCAAAAGATGATCAGAACATGAAGGTCTACTTGATGAACAGGAAAAAAATTCAAGATGGCGGAATTTATTTTCCATAGAAAATGTATGGCGAATATTGAAGAGGCTACAAGTGTAGAACTATGCAAGACTACGGTTCCTTTTCAAGATTTGTTTTTTATGGAAGAAATCTCATTTTGACGAATGGTTCGGAGAAAAAAATATGGAGAGAGATGATGATCGAAGGTTCGGATGATGGGTGAGGAGCACGGTTAGGGTATTAAAGATAGGTACCTACTTAGGGGCTGCTCAAACAAAAAGGGAGGGGCGGGGGGTTGGTGGTCTTTGTTTTTTTTTCCTTTATGAGAATTTTCTTTTACATCGGACGCTTGGCGTGCTGGCGCTTCCACTGTGCTCACTAGCATAGCAGTGTGTTGTTAAGATCAGAACACGTAGACAGTAAACCAGCTGCCCGATTATGTAAGAATTGTCGATCAAATCGTCAAAGTTCGGCGTCAAAGTAAAATAAACCATAACAGCATTAAATTAGAGCTCAATTTCGAAACACGAAATTGAGCTCTAATTTAATGCTGTTATGGTTTATTTTACTTTGACGCCGAACTTTGACGATTTGATCGGCCATTCTTACATAATCGGGGGGCAGGATAGTAGGACAGCGAGTAAGTAGACAGTGGACCACGCGCTCCAGTACGCGGTCCGCTTTAGCGGGCCGCGCAGCCACGCGCCATACTAGTCTATATATATAAAATTCAAAGTCCTGACTGACTGACTTATATATCAACGCACAGCCTAAACCGCTGTGGCTAGAAACTTGAAATTTTGACAGTAGGTTCCTTTTGTGACGTAGGCGCTCACTAAGGAAGGATTTTTCAAAATTCCACCCTTAAGGGGGTGAAATAGGGGTTTAAAGTTTGTATGAAAGTCCGTCATTTCTCAAGTTATATCAACGAAACTTGGTATTTTGGCTTTCGGTAAAAAATAAAGAAACACGTATTTCACAGTTTTTCGAAATTCCACCCCCAAGTGGCTGAAACAGGGGTTGAAAGTTTGTAGGAAAGTCCGTCATTTTTCAAGCTGTAGCCATGAAACTTGGGGTTTGGGATTTCGGTCTGAAATGAAAAAATACGTGATTCACAGTTTTTGAAAATTCTATCCCCAAGGACGACAAAAAGAGAGTTTATCCTTCAATCACGGTGAAATAGAGCAACGGATCAACGTGATTTTTTGCATGGGTATACTTAGTTGAGGACTTGGAGAGTGACATAGGCTTCTTTTTATCCCGGAAAATAAAGGAGTGCCTGTGGGAATTAAAAACTTATGCCACGCGAACGAAGTCGCGAGCATCCTCTAGTGTTATATATACTGAAAGTATTGACTACCAACAGGGACATTACCGATAGAGGCATTCGTCATGGCAGTCAAAAGTTAATATTACTAGATATCATTTAATTTGTCAGTCACATTAATGAGAAGATAACTATGGCGAATACGTAAATTGTACAACCTATTTATCATTTACCCACTCACATTTACAACTCGCCCAATATTTCTAGTTGATGCGTCGTTTGCTTATTTGAAGACTTATTATATATCCTACATCTACAACGAGCGTGGTTCTAAAATTCGACTTTCTAGCAATTTGGTGCATACAAGCTGTTCTCTTCTAGTCGTAAAATATAGTACCTAATGTTTGTAAGGGCGGGAATAAGCGGCAACAGGATACTCTTCACACACGCCTGATTACGACCGTCCCACGCTCTGTCGCCTGTCCTGACGTGATTACATGACGAGCGCCAATTCTGCGCATGCGCAAGATTGTCCACATTGCAGGAAAAACGACAATAAAGCACATTAAGTGAGAATTAAAAGTAAAGGCATGATAAAGCCGATTTCTCTTAACGACAAAACGACAAACTACATAACGGAATTTAAATATTATACGCAGATATAATATGAGACAACGTATATGTAGTGTATTCATCATTATCTCTTTCTGTTGCTCACTATAATTGTAGGTGCTTGGGATAAAAATAGAGTGGGCTCTCAGATCCTTCCGCAGATAAGAATATAAGTTTGCAAGCATCGTCTGTAACTTTGGTTTATAATGCTCTTCATGAACAATGTCTGTCAAGGTAAGAAGAAATTGTCTTAGAAACAGGAAAAGTCGTAAGGGAAAAGAAAATCAAAGATTATATTCCATTAACATCTCCATTTTTGCGACGGGCCTCCGTCAACAGAGGCAGATCGAGCCCTGGCTGGTACAATGAACATATTATATACTCGTAACTCAAAGAATTAAAAAATACGACTGCCATAGTTAAATGATATTTTTTGTGAATCACTGGATATTGAAATATAGTCTTACCTATATATTTTTGGAATCTACTCATCATATTCTTGATGATGACAATATAAGTAGTTAATCTCATTCTGGAAAAAAATAAAAATGGGCTGGCCCGAAATATCTAGTTATAGACTGTGATAAAATATACAAGTGAGATCGAATACTAAACGAATAGCACTGATTGAGTGAAGCGTCCTAAGGTCAAACATGCCATGACTCTGATTCGTTTCAATAATACGAGAAGCCACAAGTGTAGACACATTATGTTATCGGGTTACGGAGGTGAGGGCCTTAGACGACAGCTGTAACCAGATTTTCTGGCCACGTTCCCTTCCGGATTTGTAAGGCTTTCCTTACTGTTGAGTATATTTCTTTTTAAACCCCAAAAACGAGGGGTTTTACACCTTAGTTTGACAAGTTTTTCTGACAGTATGATCGTAGTGCTCATACAGATGGATAGATTTGAATGCGGTTTTTTTCGTTCGATGATGACGTTTTCAAGCCGTTTGAGGATTATATTTATCAGATAATTTCTCAGCTGCTGGTGGAATCTCAGTTATTCTATTAGTATTAATAGTAGTATGGAAACTTACAAAAATCTGAAGCCCATTAATTGATCACTTGGACGGCGTGTATTTTTTGTAAATAAGTATAATTAGTAACCGTTTTTTCTTTATTTATCATTTTTTTATTTCATTTTTTGTATCCTAATTATATAATAAACAATCAAGAAAAGCTTGCCTCGTTGCATGTAAAAAAAAAACTGGGATGAAAATATCTCGTACCAATTATTATTTAGGTACCTACTTTAGGCCAGTTGCAACCATAAATCATTTCAACATGGCAAGAACCGATACTTATGCGTAGTCAGGTCAAACGATTAGCCTATGGTTATTTAGGATTATCGCACTATCTACGCAAATGCACGCAATGCAACTGATAAGCAAGAATGAACTGTATAAGAAAAGCATAGAGTCATATTTTGATTGGCTGTTGAAGCTAATTGGAATAGCTACTGGGCAGGCTTGATCGCTCGCTTACGGCCTTTTAACAATGTGCGTACTATTGTACTTCACAATTTAGTTTAAAGAGCGTGTAACGTTCTTCTATTACAATCTGTGGTAATAGGTGCTTTTTAGGTACCTACTTTAAATTGTATTGCTGTCATTGACTTACTAACCTAGGTTGGTAAATCGATGATTGCGGTTCATAGTCTTTAAAATTTACCAAACATTAAAAAACTTGTTTCAGGATGGATAGCTAACATAAGCCGATGACGGATAGTACTGAATACTGAGTATTTTGTGTACTACGAAAAACTTTGACTTCAAAATATTTTATTATTCAGTTTTATGTGTCTTCTCAGTAAGGTAGGTTAGAAGTATATTCAAGTTAGAGTATCTATAATAGAGATAAAAAATAAAATAAACAATACATCACAATACATTCGTTATAATGAATGAGTTTAAAAATAGAACAACGTGTTAATCTCCTATCAGACCTTCCGCGAGTTCGTTAAGCTCCAAAGCCTATTAGGTGCTATTAGGTAAATGAGATTTCAACGGTGTATTTACCTACCTATCTACATTTGAAAGATCAATGATCCTTTTAAGTACTACAGCTATTTTGTTAGTTTATCAATAGAATTTTGGCCTAATTCTTTGATTTTAATACTGCCGTATTTAAGTTAATGGCCCTATTAAATTGCCGTAAGTTCCAATTTACTTAAAATAAAAATATTTATTTTATAAATAGGTTTGCTGGATAAATATCTCAAGATTATTTCAAAGAATCCTTATAAATGCGATTGTGTTGTAACGGATCGACGTGATGTTTTGTATTGGTAAAGATGAGAACCTTCAGAGTGACATTTTAACCCTGAAAATTCAAAGCATTCCCACAGGAATTTTAAAAACCGAAATCCACATGGACGACGTCGGGCATCATGTAGTTAAAAACAATTTATTTACTGGAAAGATCTTCAATCATTTCAATCTAGGACTAATAGTATAAGTCAAGACTATTATAGAATAAAACGATGTTAAAAGCTGACTTTTATTAGGTACGTCCTACGTACTAGGGGTACGTCAAATAAAGCTCTCCCGATCAGAAAGTTGGACGTGTGACGTGGGTCCAGAGCCATTTTAGTCCTTTGCCATTTAACCTGGACCTTGACCCTTGATGTCGTCAACCCTGTCGCTATAAATATTCATTGTGTATCTTTCATTACAAATTCCTGAAACAGGGTTGAGCTAAGTCTTCAAAGGTTTTTTTTTGCTTTTTTACCCTAGGAGTATTATACGGTGAAATATGTTTTATTAATAGTGGCGGTGGGGTAAAAACCTCGAACAACCTAGACCTCATCATTGCAAGCATGATTGTCGTCGAGCGCAAGCCTATCTTGCAAAAAAAAAACATTGGGGATCCCAAGTTTTATGAAAAATAAAAAAGTTGCCAAGTAACTTATCGATGCATTCCAGAGTACTTAGCTGATTTAGGTTTTGAAAACGCCTGTAGGAACTCCTTAAGTCTCACGATCTATTACCTATATCTGGGTGTTTAGCTATTTACATGCCAAAAATCACGTCGAACCGTTGCTTCGCTGCAGAGTGATTGAAGAATAAATCAACAATAAAACACTATAGTGGTAGTCGTAGGTATTTAAGTGATAGGTTGAATACAGAACCCAACGTAAGATCTGTTGAAGCTCGCAGCCCTGCCGGCACCCCGAGTACCTCGTAAAAAGTTATCGCCCCCTATTTTGCGGCAAAAATAAATACCAGTAGTAAATGTCCGGTTAAAACCAGCGAGCATACGCGCCCACCGGAACCACTTTCTTTGACGTTAACTTTTTTTTAACCACGAGTCACGACGGAAGAGTTGAGTGCACTTGTAGCTCAGCCGTAAATCCGCTGTTTTTACAGCTTTAATAATTATTTTAATTGCGTCTGCGAATTTAACGATTTATGCACATAAAATTTTACGTTCGTTGAAAATGTTCAATTCAAGTTTTCCAACGAATACTTGAGTCTTTATAAATATGCACAGAAGTTTGTATGTTCGACTTAATTGGCTTTTAATTGAAGTTTGAATAAATTTATGCAAATAATTCAATTTGCCGTGGAAATTGTAAACAAACCATTACCACTACCGTCTACCGGCGAGTTGACGAATGCGTAATGAGTGCTTAGCGCAAATAAAACTCGGCTTTCATTTTCGAGAAAACAGTTTGAGCAAAATATTTTGCAGTTTAGATGAGCCGTATCACGCGCATACTTAATGCACAAGACGTGATGCATAGATTTTGCGTATTTTGTTCGAAATGTGGATTTGTTCTTTGTTTGATAACGGCGATATGATAATCGCAATACTTTACTATCAGAATTTTTAGGATTTTTTCCACCGACGAGGACGAGGGTTTCATCAAGTGAAACAATAAACTAACGTTACATCTATGCAGAGTTTAAACCACGCACTGGATCTTTCTGGCACTCTCAAAACTTGAGAATTTGTATGTAGATTTCCTATAGCGTAATCCACGCTCTACATACAAAAACTCAATTCACCCGAGCCAAGACAAGGCTTAGCAGACTAGTCTAGATATAAATACTTACCTAGAAGGGGTATTTAAGAAGGAACTGTTATCTAGCTGCCCTATTGTACGAAGGCATAGCAGTTTCTTTAGGAATAGCCTGTATTCTTGCATCGCATACCAAAGTGACCGCAGCCTTTGCTAAACTATAACCTACATATCTAGTGCAGATCTGTAACAAGGTTGCGGGACCTCTGTCATAAAGTGCTAACTATGAACCACAGAAAACGCGCAACGGTATCGTGTCCAACGCGGCTCCTAGAAGCCTGTTCATAGAACTGTATAAAGGCAAATTGCACTGCGTAGCTCACGTCGTAGCACGCTGCAATGTAACGGTCTGACGGGCTATGCCTGTATATACAGCTTACCTCGGATCGAACACACCTACGCGCGCTTTCACTGTGTCCTGCCATGCAATAACGTCGCGAACTGTGTTTATTTCAGCCTTTAGATCGACTCGTGCGATAAATGTGACAATAAAAGAAATATTATTTGACACTTGTCATCTAGACAAAGCTAACTTGCTAAGGTTATATAATGGCCTACTTACGTCCTAGTTATGAAATGAAGTATGGGGCTGGTTGCGTTAGGGGCAAGGTCGCGAGTTTTACGATTGTTTTATCAGCATTGACAGTAATAAATCGGATAGTCATATTATATCGGAGGAGTGAAGCCTGAATGTAATACTCTCATAACTCGTTGGGCTGTTGCCCTAGTTTTTTCAAGAACAGCTGTTGTAAAAGAGGGAAGGTAAGGTATTTTCGATCGATCGATATCGAAGAACAAAATATAGTAGGTATGACCACGAAACGGTATACCCGCAAGAGCTCAGATAAATAATCAAATAATCAAATATGGATTCAATACATTCATACAATTCCTCCATTCCATACATCCATAAATCAAGATTTATGGATGTATGGATGTATGGATGTTTGTTACTCAATCACGTCACAACGGCTGAACGGATCTGGATGAAATTTGGCACAGAGATAGATTATCGTCTGGAATAGCACATAGGCTACTTTTTATCTAGATATCAAATCAAACCAAATCAAAAGCTGTTTTAGTTTTACCGAATAGGTAATTTAGTTCCACCGTCCGACTGTTATGGCCAGGTGGGATCAACCGATCACCGATCACATTTAGCTTTATCTAAAGTAAGATCTAAAACCGATTTCCAGTTTTTGTTGTCACGCGAACATGGCCACGATTTCCTATCGATGTTGGAAATGAAAATCTATATTTTTAATGCTTACACGCTCAGTCGAGATCAATTTATTGATAAGGGATAAGATCACGCCATCGCTAACATAGCTGAGGGAAAACGGCAGCAAGATGAGAAAACATTGTGACAGGTCAAACAGGAATTTTATCTAGGTTCGTTGCGATACTTGGAGTAAAAGTTCACTGATCTAGATCTAATGTAGTTAACACGACCAATATGAACACATATGAACGCGTGGCCAGAATATTAAAGTAATGGTTAAGATGACTACATATTTATACCTAAAAAGTAATTTTCCCTTCATGAATAGTTTAAAGATATTGTTATGCTTACGGTCACCAGTGCCTTTACAATATATATATTAATTTTTTTAGCCTTTGCAATCCTCAATCTTTGTAGAAGAATCGTTAAAAGTGAAATTGACGCCTAAGTTTCGCTGTCTAGGGATAATGTTTCGCATCAAATTGTTACAAATCACAACTACTGTGAGCATTCTAAAATACGAAGCACCCGTCTAATATCAAGTTGGAATTAAAATAAATGTCCTAGTAGCTGTATCGAACGGTTCCTGGAGATTATGGTCGATGTTGACAAGTGACTAGTTTCCCGTAGTTAAATCAAGCTAGCGCCTTTAATTGATTATCTCGCTATCGATACCGGTACTAGGTGCTCGTGACTTGGTACAAAAACCCGAAGTTTACTCCTAAGCCTAACTGTTATACAAGAGATCGTTATGTGATCTGTAAATCTGTTATTGCCTATGTAGGGATCAAATAGTGATTTATATATACACTTTGTACAAATTAGTAAACTGATCACTTTGAACATAGTAAATAGCATGTGCTATATCGGTATCGAGCAACTATTAAATATTTTGTTTCTTTTTTTGTTCTTCAACGCCTGCACTGACAAGCTATCGAGGAATCTATATATATAAAATTCAAAGTCCTGACTGACTGACTGACTGACTGACTGACTTATATATCAACGCACAGCCTAAACCGCTGGGGCTAGAAACTCGAAATTTTGACAGTAGGTTCCTTTTGTGACGTAGGCGCTCACTAAGAAAGGATTTCTCAAAATTCCACCCCTACGGGGGTGAAATAAGGGGTTAAAGTTTGTATGAAAGTCCGTCATTTCTCAAGTTATATCCATGAAACTTGGTAAATGAGCTACCAGTTAAAAATAAAGAAATACGTGTTTCACAGTTTTTCAAAATTCCATCCCCAAAGGGGTAAAATAGGGGTTTAAAGTTTATATGAAAGTCCTTCAATTCTCAAGCTAAAGCCATGAAACTTGGTATATGAGCTGCGGGTTAAAAATGAAGAAATACGTGTTTCACAGTTTTTGAAAATTCGACCCCCAAAGGGGTGAAATAGGGGATGAAAATTGGCATAAAAGTCTTTCATTTCACAAGTTATAGCCCTGAAACTTGGTATTTGGGCTTCCGATTTAAAATTATGAAATACGTATTCCACAGTTTGGAAATTTCTATCCCTAAGGACGTTAAATAGAGAGTTTGTCCTTCAATCACGCCGCAACAGAGCAACGGATCGATGAGATTTTTTGCATGGGTAGGTATAGGTGAGGATCTGGAGAGTGACATAGGCATCTTTTTATCCCGGAAATGAAGGAGTGCCTGTGGGAATTAAAAAACTTATGCCACGCGAACGAAGTCGCGGGCGTCCTCTAGTTAACTTATATGCTTTTATACAACAATTTCTCGTTTTACCAGTATTCATAACTATAAAAGGCTTTGTCTTGAGTGCCTGACAAACAAACTACAGCCCAAACGGCTGAACGTAGAATGACATTTTGAGAAAATATTCCTTGAGCACCCTGGAGGTGTACTAAGGAAGGTACTTTCAAAACTCCACCCCCAAGGAGGTTAAATAGGCGGTTCAAGTTATATCCATGAAACTTGGTATTTGGCTTTCGGGGAAAAATTAAGAATTTTATGTTTTTAAAGTTTTTTGCTCTTTTTAAGGCGCCACGTAAGCTACTTTTAGTAACGTTTCCCTGTTTTAAGGCCACCGGCGAAGATCAGCGACAGAATTTCCGTGCAATGTAGTAACAGCTACATGATGTCAAATGTGACCGGTTCTGAGTAGCTAAATAAAACCCAAGCGCCGGGCTATTATGCCGTGTCTAATTGATTTGCATGCTACATACGGATACCGGTATTTTGTGTATAATAAGCACAGCATTACAAATTGTACACAGACATGGCTATCTGTATCTACAGTATCATTTGCTAGGTGCTAATTTAAAAGTTCTACTACGATACTACGACCGATGACCTCCCTGGCCTAGTGTTGAACGTTGTTGTCATAACCTGGGAAGCCCCGGGTTCGATCCCCGGAAGGCTCAATTTGGGATTTTATCCGATAGGGGTATGGGTTTAATATAACTGCCATACCCATAACGGGATAGCTCGCTACCATCTTAAGACTGTTTCATCACTTATCATCAGGTGTAGGTTGTAAGTCAAGGGGTAACTTGTAGCGGATAAAAATAACTACTTAGTACAAAAAAATGTGAAAGTGTGTCCGTCTAACTATTCATATGAAACCTTTTCACGGCTAAAGAGCTGAAACATCTTGAATAAAATATACACATTTTCAAGATGCTTAAACTACCTCTGTACCAAATGTCGTCAAATGGGCCGTGAAAACATGGATACGGATGGACAGACAAGCAGAAGCACATCTAAGTATGTCAATATTATGGTAAAAAAAAATATATACGCGCCGAATTGGGAACCTCGTCCTTTTTTGGAAGTCGGTTAATAAATGGAAATATTTTTAATGCAATATTACGAGTGTAAAGATGAAATCGTGTAACATAACTTAATAAACACACTGATAAAACTAGTAATCGATTAGTAAGATCTATCTATCGATCGACGCCGGTTGTGAATCGATCCATGATACTTTCGAGTTCCTATAGACTAAAAATAAATCCTTCACAAAATAATTAAGCAAATGACGTGCTTCATTACTTTTCTTTATCTTTTTCCACAATAGCGAACGTCTTGTGAAAGTTTTAAGTTTTTCAATTATTCTTAATAGTCCAAAACTCGGAAGCAAAAAGAGCAACTTTTATTCTTTTTGTTGCGTCGTATTATGTCTATTCCGAGACAAATAGGAACATATTCAAGCAGAATAAAACCGTGAAATTACACATAATAAAACATAATAGCTAGGTATTAGTTTTTCTTTTCAAATTAACCATTTGAAACATGTCTTTAGTAGTGCTTTCAAAATACTTAAATTTGTAGACTGTAGAGTCTACTACTTCGATAGACTAAATATCTACTAATGAACGTTATTGAACCTTCTTTGGACATAATATAGGACTTTTTGTTTTATCCACTACAAGTTAGCCCTTGACTGCGATCTCACCTGATGGTAAGTGATGATGCAGTCTAAGATGGTAGCGGGCTAACCTGTTAGGGGCATGGCAGTTATATTAAACCCATAACCCTATTCGGTTTCTACACAGCATCGTACCGGAACGCTAAATCGCTTGGCGGCACGTCTTTGCCGGTAGGGTGGTAACTAGCCACGGCCGAAGCCAGACCACCAGGCCAGACCAGGGAAAATTCAGAAATTACAAATTCCCAAATTGACTCTGCCGGGGATCGAACCCGGGACCTCCGCACGTTAAGATAACAGCGCTACACACTGCCCCACGGAGGTCGTCAAAAACAAGGTTTTTTTGCTCACTCCTACTAAGTAACGGTGGTAAGTATATGTAAGTATTTCTTTTATTGATCTATATCCACTATACATAATAGGTCATTGTCTAAATCTAAAAATAAGCCCGACATCGATTTATCTTTCCTTTATCTTAATCTGAAATTATTTATTAAATTAAAATTATATTTGACCGAGCGAAGCGAAGGTCTCTGAGTCTACTTGAGTGAATTTGCACTGGTCTGTCCGTCCGCCCGTCCGTCCGTCTGTCAGAGCCTTATAACTTCTGAATTACTAAACGTAACTACTTCAAATTTAAATATAATAATATGTAAACCGATGGCCTCCCGCCGAATATGGCTTAAAAAGTTATAAAAATCTTTATTTAAGGGGGGCTCTCATAGAAGCGAATGCGAAGTAAAATATTTTTTATAGCGTTACATTGGGTTGCGGTACCTATATCATTTTAAAGATAATTAGGAATAGAGTCCAAAAATTTTTTTTTTTAATTTTTTCCCTAAAATTGACGAAATGGGGGCTTTCAAAGTGGAGATTTTCTAACGACCAAAGTAATTGACCTCAGAACTCTCAATTTTCTGAAAGTCTGAGGCTGAAACTTATCAATTATTTGAATTATATCCTGTACTTGAACAACAAATACTAAAATTAGATAAATATTATAATGAAACGACATCATTTATTTTTTATTGAGCTTCAGTATTTTTAACAGAACTTCACAGTGATGTCAATAGATGGCGCTCTGTAGAAGTTTATGGACACCGCGAGGTCTCAGTTCGGGGCGAACCACTAGTTATCAAAGTTATGACCCTTAAAATATCTCAAATTATTTAGCTTTAGAGCTTTAGAGCTCCGTACGTATATAATTATCTCATTTCAGGCATGTTTCACATAACAATCACTAGCAGTAACAGTATGGATAACGCAGGGTTTAGGGCATTTATAGCACTACGTTCTTCGACTTCGTTCGCGTGTTTTAAGTTCTTTTTTTAAATATCCGCGGGAATTCCTTAATTTTCGGCGATAAAGCCTATGTTACTCTCCAGGTCTTCAATTATATCCATGCAAAAAATCACGTCGATCCGTTGGTTTGCTGCGGCGTGATTGAAGGACAAACCTACAAACCAATAAACCAACAAACATACTTTCGCATTGATAATATTAAGTATGATGATAAATAATTGCTTAAGCAACAGTAACGATTCAATAACAAATAGGAACGCCTAGCCAACCAGCGACACGGCGAAACACCGGTACGACAACCGATCGGCCGAGGCGATCGAAACCACTCGAGATTTGTATCGAAAGCAATAATGTAAATCTGCGCAGGGCCTTAATTAACTTCCCCGCATCTCATTACGCTCGATACCTACCTGATGACCTAACAAAACGCTCTTAAACAACACTTCCTACCGTTAAGGCTCTCTCACAATCAACATCTTAGTAGACACTTCACGCGATTTAGCGTTCCGGTACGATGCCGTGTAGAAACCGACTAGGGGTATGGGTTTAATATAACTGCCATACCCCTAACAGGTTAGCCCGCTACCATCTTCGACTGCATCATCACTTACCATCAGGTGAGATTGCAGTCAAGGGTTAAATTATTGTATTATTTTTTCTAAAAATCACGGGATTTTTACTTAATAACCTTAATCCACGCCGATGGAGTCGCGCGCTTCTTCAGTGAGGAATCTATACTGATATTATAAATGCGAAAGTTTGGATGGATGGATGGACGTTTGTTAGGTACTCAATCACGCCAGAACGATATTTAACGGATTTGGATGAAATTTGGCACAGAGATAGATAATAGTCTGGAATAACACATAGGCTAGGTACTTTTTATCCCGGAAAATTAAAGAACCAAATAACCCTTAATCTACGCGGACGAAGTGGCGGCCATCAGCTAGTCATACTAATATTACAAATGCGAAAGTGTGTTTGTCTGTTGGTTTATTGGTTTGTTGGTTTGTCCTTCAATCACGCCGCAACGGAGCAACGGATCGACGTGATTTTTGGTATGGGTATAGACCTGACATAGGCTACTTTTTATCCCGGAAAATTTGGGAGCTCCCGCGGGAATAAAAAAAAACTTAAACCGCGCGGACGAAGTCGCGGGCATCAGCTAGTATAATATACTTTTTAAAAAGGGAGTTAAGCAAGTACTGTCTGTGTGCGTCAGTCAAATGTAAAACATTCTTAGAATTACTGAAAGAGGAGTAGGTAGTGAGGACTTATGGATTGCTACTGAATGGTTTCATCCGGATATCGCATGTCACTTAGCCTTTGACGTTCATTTGGCTTCAGATGTCTAAACAACATGCAAATGACACGAATACAGTGAGCTATTTATTCTTTACTAATACTATTTCTCATCGGCTACTTTTAGCGAACGTTTGAAGGGATTGCTTCCCACGACATTTTGTGATTTTGTTATTTGTAACTACGCGCAAAATAATTTTGCAACATCATTTCATACTAGAGAATTCATTGAATGGCCTGCTTTTATTGAGAGAACAAAAATCCATTTTTTAACCATGTACCTATAAAAGATAGGTCCATGTTTTTGAATTTAGAAAAAGCAAAGTTTAAAATTTGACTTATTTATCTAAACTATTCCCATATTATTCTTGGAGGGACATCAACAGTTTGTTGTCTACTGAACTGGAATCAGCAGTCTGCCGAATTGAACTAGGTACATACCTATTTATTTACTTTCAAAAAGTTATTAACTGAGAAAAGACCATTCTTATATTTATAGCGCAGGCGTCAACTTTCGATTTCATCCAATCCGGTATGACATCTCAATTCCACTCTCCCTGGATTGGCTGGTACCATTAATACAGTTGCTCGAAAAATGCACTTACAGAGGCAGTTAATAGGGATTGTAAGATTTAGTAGCCTATGTATGTCCTTCCCCGGGATACAAACTATCTCTAACTCTATACCAAATTTCATCAAAATCGGTTCATTATAGATAGACAGACAGACACACTTTCGCATTTACAATATTAGTATGGATTAATTAATGCGAGTGGTGTAAGTGATGTGGAATAATAAAATTTAAACAACTACATAATATTATTCTCTATTTTAAATGTGAGAAAAAAATTGCGCTATTAATAGCCGCCAAAAATCTTGAAACAAGTATGGGCGTGAGAAATTACTTTTCTTGTGGAATATTAAAATTTAATCATGTATTAGGCCTATGTGAAAAAAAATTCGCACAATTAATAGCCGCCAAAAATCTCGAAACAAGTATGGGCGTGAGAAATTATTTCTCTAGTGAGTACTGCGTATACCTACTTGAGTTTTTTTTCGTAATTTCTCACAAATGTATTGAAAAACTAGATGATGCCCGCGACTTCGTCCGCGTGGATTAAGTGTTTTTGATTCCCGCAGGAACTATTTAAATTTTCGGGATAAAAAGTACCTAGCATATTATGTCCTTCCCCAGGATATAACCTACCTCAATACCAAATTTCAGCAAAATCGGTTGAAAAGATGGGCCGGGAAAGCGTAGCAGACAGACAGACAGACACACTTTCGCATTTATAATATTAGTATGAGTACCTATTACCTACAATCTACATACCATATACACGTGACGATGGTCAGCCCTCGCGGCATGGGGCTGACGCGAGTCAACTTACTCGTATATGTAAAAACCTACTTATCACTCTGCCCCCCTAGCATGGGCCGGAGATAAAAATTTTATCCCCCGATTTTATCCACTGACAAGGGATAAAATTAACTTATCCACCTCTCAGAGCACGGCAACAGGGGAGAGGAGAAGTTTATCCCCGTTTGACATTTCACGGGGACTCGGGGGACTATTTGTATTTACCCACCGTTATTTAGCGTTTTTATTGATTTATTTAGGAATAAATTTTTTATCCTTTCCTCGGGGAGAAAATTGTCTCGGCCCATGCTAGGGGGGGCAGATATTATAATCAACTATTTATTTGTATCATACTAATATTATAAATGCGAAAGTGTGTTTGTTTCTCCTTCAATCATGCCGCAACAGAGCAACATATCGACGTGATTTTTGCCTAGTTTATAATATTAGTATAGCAGTATAGTCAAGTAATTTTATCGTTGGAGTAGTGGTTAGCTTATTCGAACTCTCTCCGGTCGCATCGGATGTTCGGGCTATAAGAGTAATTGAATAGAAGGTGCACCTGGGTTTGCTTTCACACTTGTGCACTATACTTACCTACGTGGCCGAATTTCGGTCGGGAGAACAATAAACAACCTATAGCCATTGACAAAATTATTCCTAATTCTTTTTCATGTGCATCGAATGCACATATACCTATCGTGCTCATGTTTAAGGTTTATCGTCATATCTTGACCTATTTTGTACTTGTAAAACAGCTGATGTATTTTTATATTATCTGTCGCAACAATTTTGTTCCAGTTCAACAAGCTAATGGTATACATCTTTGATCTCCACTTTGATGTAGTGTCACTCTGCCGTGCAAGCGTATCACACGCTCTTGAAGTAGCGAACTTTATTCAGAGATTGTTAGACAAAGACGTGTAAAGTGCTTTACATTAAATTAGCTGATGCCCGCGTCTTCGTCCGCGTGAAATAAATATAACTCAAACTCTTTTTCTTTTTTTTATTCAATTCAATTATGTGCTTTCGAATCGTCGAGCGTATCTACCACTGGTTCGGAATGCCATTCCTACCGAGAAGTCGGACTAAGTCGCGGGCATCCGCTAGTTGTATCTACATTTATTTTGAAACCACAAACATCAATACATGGCTTAGTATGACCACAGAATAGGTAATGGTATGACGCCACTCTGGTACACCGTTATCTTATATATCTGTAGTGGTTAGTTATAAAAAGGGGGGTTTCGAAAACGCCTGTCAATTATTACAATGTTACGAAGGAATTATGTCGGAATGACCCGAGAATGTTTCGTCAGTGTCTATCACAGTGATTTATGAGTGCGACGCTTTCCTAACCTTTATTGTATAGAGTACGGACAAAATGCATTCAATGGGGAAGTAAGAACAAAGAGGCGTTTCGACATGTTAATTATTGATGGTAGCGTAGGTGGAGACTAGGTGCGCTATGGACTCTCTACCTTTGTACGTTGATAGAAAAGTAGGCAAGTCATTTTTTTTGTTAAAACAACTTATGGACATAAGTCTCATTGCGCATTAAATAATTAAAGCGCGTTTAACTAGTTTGAGGATGAATTTTAAATGGACTGAATAAATTCATACGAAGTAATATTATAGAGGCTATAAGTCTGTCTGATCTCTATTAACGTCCCATATTAAAATTCAATTGTACAGAGCTATTTGTGTAGTTTAGTTTGTTTAAATTCCTGTGACAAACAGACAGACTGCGAGACACACTGGACGAAACTATAAAGGTTAGATGCTAGTATTACAAAAATGCCTCGAAGCAGAACTGAAACCAATAAGAAACATGTCACACAGCCACCAGTAAATTTTTTACAACCTCCGTGGCGCAGTGTTGAGCGCTGTTCTCTTAACGTGCGGAGGTCCCGGGTTCAATTTAGGAATTTATAATTTCTGAATTTTCCCTGGTCTGACCTGTTGGGAGGCTTCCGCCGTGGCTAGTTACCACCCTACCGGCAAAGACGTGCCGCCAAGCGATTTAGCGTTCCGGTACGATGCCGTGTAGAAACCGAATAGGGGTATGGGTTTAATATAACTGCCATGCCCCTAAGAGGTTAGCCCGCTGCCATCTTAGACTGCATCATCACTTACCATCAGGTGAGATCGCAGCCTAGGGTTAACTTGTAGTGGATAAAAAAAAAAAAAGGTGAGATAATCCGATAAGTGACGACAACGGACAAGTAAGATCCCTTTACCGGTCTTCCAATTATTATGACGCAGGTATCGGATATCGATGTATTTCAACTTTTTTTCACGTATAAGGAACTGAGAAACAATTATCATTTTGGAGCCAGGAGGTAATTATTGTATTGTTTTTGCGATACCGATAAAATTGCAGTGTTATATATTATGGCGGATGCACCGTGTTGGCACATTTGGTATTGCATGCATTTTCTAGATTCTTTAAAGTAGATTACTATTCACAGGTGCTAAAGAGCCAGTAGATTGACGTTGAATCGTCAGTTGAATCTACCACTGTTCGGAATGTAATTCCTACCGAGAAGAACCAGCAAGAAACTCGGTATTAGATATACGTAACTATTCATAGTAATAATATAATAGTTGAGCCAATATTATATAGTTACTACTACCATTAAAGGATAGACTACGATTTGTTTTTAGAACGAAGTTTTTCATTAAGTAGTTTACCTTACTCAGAACCACCGCTCAGAACTGATATAAAAGGTATAACAATAGAGTTTCCTTATAAAGGCTATTGAACTTAAATCGCTATTGACTGATAAAGTCATATTTTTACTCTATGATAATTTCGAAGGAATCTAATCTAACCCATATCCATACCTACTAATATTACGACCTCCGTGGCGCAGTGTTGAAGGCTGTTGTCTTAACGTGAGAATGTCCCGGGTTCGATCCCCGGCAAGGTCAATTTGGGAATTTATAATTTCTGAATTTTCCCTGGTCTGGCCTGGTGGGAGGCTTCGGCCGTGGCTAGTTACCACCCTACCGGCAAAGACGTGCCACCAAGCGATTTAGCGCTCCGGTACGATGCCGTGTAGAACCCGAATAGGGGTATGGGTTTAATTTAACTGCTATGCACCTAACAGGTTAGTCCGCTACCATCTTAGACAGCATCATCACTTACCATCAGGTGAGATCGCAGTCAAGGACTAACTTGTAGTAGATAAAAAAAATGCGAAATTGTGTGTTGAAAAGAAGTCAACCGACGAAGTTTTGATGAAATTTGGTATAGAGATAGGTTGCGTCCCGGGGAAGGACATAGGCTACTATTAAAATAATAAAATAATCCCGTGGGAATTATAAAAACTTAATCAACGCATACGAAGTCGCGGCCATCATCTAGTATTCTAGTATATTATAAAACATTTGTTAGGTTTAGGCTATCGTTATTTACATCTACATACGTTGTATTGTATGCACCGAGTAGTATTGTATGGTCTGTGGTTGTATGGGATAAACAGATCCATTTTAAACCACAGCTAGTTTTTGCGGTAATTATTGAGCTTGGAATCGAACATTAAACGTACTGAGCACACATAACTGTACCAATTGTTCCACAAATTCAACAAATCATTAAATCATCCGTCAGTCCAGCGGTTTCAGTCGCTTGGCTGACGCGGCTCGTATTTACGATGGAGCTAATATTATTTATGTGTGTCAACTCGGTCTATTTTCGAAATCGGCACACTGTATGCGCTCCCGCATCTGAGCGTGATTCATTGCCGGGAAATGGATGCATTTCTACATCTGAAATCCGAAAATATCGGGAAGAAAAATACGGTACAATTTCTCCTCTGCATTTACTTATCATCATCTAAAACAACCATCGCCCGCCTACTACATACTTGTGCTACTTAGCAAGTGTTCATTATTTAATCTTAGGTCAAAGAATATGTTTAATCCAGCTTCAGGCCATAGTACACCACGCTGGCCAATTGCGGATTGGCGATTTCCTTATGGAGAACTTTCAGGCATGCAGATTTCTTCACGATGTTTTCCTTCACCGCTAAAGCAAGTAATATAACCGAAAAGTAGGATGTGTTTGCCCGGGTTTCGAGCTTCG
Source organism: Erebia ligea (assembly GCA_917051295.2). Taxonomy (NCBI): domain Eukaryota; kingdom Metazoa; phylum Arthropoda; class Insecta; order Lepidoptera; family Nymphalidae; genus Erebia; species Erebia ligea. Next base: position 17,167,289 of record OU785223.1, read on the forward strand.
GATCACTCGAATAGAAAGCTTTATCAACTAGAGTCTACATTAGAAAACTTACATAAATGACACCTATGATACGTTCTTGCCGACATTAAATGAAACCCTGTAGAACAAAATACCAAAACACCAAAAGCCAGAAAGCAACAGAAGAAAATAAAAATTCTGCACATCCAAACTATCCAAAGAGTCCAATTTATTTAAAAAGTAGGTAGCTCATATCTGTAGGCTTTTCTAATGATATGAATTGACGTCAGCGTTCCAGACTCCCCAGGGTGTATGCAGAATTCATCGCTAATGACAGAAATACGCCGGGAGTCGCGTCAAGCGTGCTCTTTTGTTTCGCTCCCGTACCTTCAGGCGCTAAGGACTTTCCTCATTAAGTCCTAAGTCTTTACTCGTTTACACAGCTTGTAGGATTGTAGGTAAAGGGTGTGTGAAATGATTAAAACAAGGAGTGCTAGGGCCCCCTTCTGCCTGGAATAGCTAAAGGGTCGGGAGAGGAAAGTTAAGAGAGGCATGCCTACACATAACTATTAGATAAACTAATTCTAAATATTACCAAAGTTCAACGCCCAGGATTTTTTTATTGTTTAAATTTGACATTGCTTAATTATGTCGCTAATATTTTGTTTTGTTTACGTTGTTTTCAAGAGAAAACATTTTGTTGCTTTTGGTACATACATGTTGATAGGGGAGATAATATGCGAGTTACGAATTTATGGTCTTTTTATGTGAGACGCATAGCAGACGGAGAAGCTTGATGAGCTTTAGTTCCACAAAAACTTAGTTCTTACGGATTTCCATAGCTGTGTTCTTGACTAGATTAAATGCATTACCTGTAACAAATATAAAAGATTTATTAAGTAAAAGTAAATGAACAAAACATAGAAGATAAGTAAAAAATAAGTTGTATGAAATGGTCTTTAGAAAAAAAATACTTAAATTCATAACCACAGGGTATAATACTATAATAGTACTTTGTCATAACATTAAATCTAGCAAGAAATAATCGTCGTAGGTAGACATAGGACACCGAGATTTTTTGAAGGTACTTAAAACTAAGAACTCTATTATTTTTGCATTTCTTTCTCTATCGTTTGATTGCTTTCAGGTAATTTATTCCTTCACTAGCCTATTCCGATGTTCGTGACCAAAAGTCATCAACAGAAAAAGCCTCTACAGTACTGAATTGCCCTCATTAGTGGCAAGCACTTTGGTTGCGTTATAATAGCCAAAGTATGCCGTAATGACTTCAAAAGGCATGGCTAAAGGTCGATAGAAATGGCATTATAAATCAACAATCGTTGCATAAAAGAAGTATAACTCACTCCAAATATTACTTCGGAAGAGTACTTATTAATTACTTCGGAAAATATATACGAAGTAGAGATCGACACTTAGTGGAAAATCTGCCCCCTTATCATGTAAGAATGTCCGATCAAAACGTTAAAGTTCGTCGTCAAAGTTTATAAACCATAACAGCATTAAATTAGAGCTCAATTTCGTGTATCCATTCTTATACGTTCGAGTATCGTTCATACCTAAACGTATAAGAATGGGCAGACGAAATTGAGCTCTAATTCAATGCAGTTATGGTTTATTTTACTTTGACAAAAATGTTTAACGTTTGATGAACAATTCTTACGTAATCGGGGGGCTGCACTCCGTTTGGCTCATTGTTTTAACCGTTCCACCTTCGCTCGGGAAAAGCTTCGAGGAGCAGGGGGCCGGCAGTAAGTCAACATATTATATAAAATCATTTATAGAATAGCACGAAGCATCTAGATGATGCTTGCGACTTCGTCCGCGTTGATAATTTTTATTCCTCCCGCGGGCACTCCTTTAATTTTTCGGGATTAAAAGTAGCCTATGTCTTTCCTTCTTCGGGATGCATAAAGCGTAGCATACAGACAGATAGACACATACACACTTTTGCATTTATATTATATGGACTATTTTCATTTTTTCTTTGTGAAAAAGACAGTATCTACATTAAAAGACAGCACATCCTAAAGCCCATAGCCAAATTTACACGCTCGCGGATGCCTTCTTATTTTGTGCTCCGATTTGGCTTGTTAGACGATATCTCTTCCTAGAATCCATAGCCAAAATCACACGTTTACTCACGCCTTGGGAAATCGCAATAAAAATTACATAATCCATTACCACCTCTCAGTCTACTTAGTTGTACTGCTAACAAGTATTGCAATAAAGCGTGCATTACCGCAGTACACGGGAACCCGCTTAGCTTAACACGCTCTTAAGCGACTTTTGATGTTTGCGAGACCTTTAAACTCGGAACATTCAGGACTATGTTTAATTGGAGGCAATATATCCCGGTATCTAGGTCAGGCGTTATGTCTTCAATGTGTTAGCACACTGTAATCGCGATTGCGCTTATCTCGTGGTTTAAAAGTAAAAATAAATGATTTCTTATTTTAAAAATTGACATACTTATAGTCTACCCTCAATTATTCTGAGCTGAGCGGTGAATGGACCAGTAGAAGATTTAAATTTATTTATTTACTTAATTCACATCATCTGAAGTGTCATGATACATGAGAATGAGCATAAATGAAGTGAATCGCAAAAATGAGTGTTACGAATCAGCTATACAAAATTAATTCCACGTGAACAGTATAATTTATTAGTATTTTTTAGTTATGTTATTTTCACGTAATTTTAAATTATCTCGCAGGTTTGTTTCAAAACGGCAGAACATCAGAAAATTGCGATACTAGGTACCCAGTGCTTGAAAAAACTGCGAACAAGCAGGATGGCTTGTATGATCTATGTGTTGCCTAGTCTTTACTCACATTTAGCTGTGCCAACTATTACCTAATCTGTGCATCTCCAACTGTTTTCAGGAAGCTCTCCCACGCGGCAATCAACAAATTGAGTTTGTTCTATGATATCTCTATTTGCTGATATAACGAATCATGAAGACGATATGTCTGGCTCACCTACGTTTCACAATTGATGTCAATCTATATTAGGATACCTAACGTTACTCAAAATACATATCTCTTTTATAACGATGATGAAGGGTCCTTTATTTTTATTACTGTAGAGACTACAGGACATCTCGTAAATTTCCCGGTACAGACATTGGTGAATCCTTCTAACGTTAGGTTTCAAGATCCACCTGACGCCACTAGAGGCTTCGTCGGGAGACGACCGTGGATTATTGGAAAATCACTTTTTTCTTCCATGGTGTCGCAACTCGCAACTATCGGTTATCAACCAACATCATCGTCATGATTAGAAATAAAATGTTAATCGTCTTTTTCGTCGATAATATTAATTATTCAAGTTATATATTTAGGTTTTTTGTTAGAAATTCCTAAAACCTGTTGCAATAATTTAATCATAACTTTGTTGACAAGTTGACACTCATCTCGGGTATATAATTATACTTTGCATAATTTCCGGTTTCAGTTTCACTTGCCTAATATATTTAAGTGCTAAAATCAATTTATCTTCTATTATATTCTAATATTTTTTCTAAATATTAATATTAATCAACGTGCTTAATTCGCCAGCGACGTATTATGTAACTCTCTCTATTTTGCAATATTTAGCATAAATGTCATTATTTCAATTAAGAGTACTGTAATCTCCGTTTAGCTTAAAGTTGAATTGAGTTGAATAAGAATAATTATACTGCACCATTGCAGATTGCACCTAAAAAGATTGTCTACCACCATAAAACCTACCTATCTACCTATGAGATTTTGATCGAAACATTCACATGGCTTTACATAATTACATTAACTGACCGCAGACCGTATCTGCGGTTGGACAATTGTGCAGAAGATGTCTCGTCTCGTCTAGTTAGCAGTTTAATGAACTAATATTCCTATATTAATGTGTAGCCCCTAGCTTTGTGGAATGCGGAATGGCTGCCGGCAATTGACATTATCCACTTAGGAGCTTCTCTTGATCCATATATTACAGAATGGAGCAAGTTATGAGCGAAGGACTTTTGGCGGAGATAATCTCAGAGATCTTTTATAGATTATCTATCATGATAATCTATATATATAAAATTCAAAGTCCTGACTGACTGACTTATATATCAACGCACAGCCTAAACCGCTGTGGCTAGAAACTTGAAATTTTGACAGTAGGTTCCTTTTGTGATGTAGGCGCTCACTAAGGAAGGATTTTTCAAAATTCCACCGCTAAGGGGGTGAAATAGGGGGTGAAAGTTTGTATGAAAGTCCGTCATTTCTCAAGTTATATCCATGAAACTTGGTATTTGAGCTTCTGGTTTTAAATAAAGAAATATGTATTTCACAGTTTTTGAAAATTCTACCCCCAAAGGCGTTAAATAGGGGTTGAAAGTTTTTATGAAAGTCCTTCATTTTTCAAGTTATAACCATGAAAGTAGGTATTTGGACTTTTGGTTTAAAATAAAAAAATAAGTGTTTCACAGTTTTTGAAAATTGTATCCCCAAGGACGTTAAATAGAGAGTTTGTCCTTCAATCACGACGCAACAGAGCAACGGATCCACGTGATTTTTTGCATGGGTATAGTTGAGGACCTGGAAAGTGATATAGGATTTATCCCGGAAAATTAAGGAGTGCCTGTGGGAATTAAAAAAACTTATACCACGCGAACGAAGTCGCGAGCATCCTCTAGTCTTGGTATACTTGATAAGATTACATTGCTCTAGCAGACGCATTTACCAAATTGAAAACGGCTTAAGTCGATATCTTTAAAGCGTAGGTACTTTGAAATTGATCAAACTAACGAGTTAAAAAGGCAGTAAAATCGAGACAGTTCTATAAGCGTCACATAAAAATATTTGCCGCTTTTAATAAGCCTAATTGGGCTCTCAGATTTTTTAATAATTGTTGTTCGATTTTCTTAGTCCAAAATATTATTCTCTGAGCATTAAGGGAAGAGAATAGCCAAACAATTTGTAGACTTATAAAGTAATATTTTATATGCAATAAAGACCATAAAACAAAACAATGTAATGGTCAACTGCCCCCCGATTGTGTAAGGAAATCGTAATTGTTATCGTTTGTCATACGTATAATTCGACCTGTTTAAGGAGTTCATAGATGCATGCACGTCAAAAAGCATGAATTGTATGAACTCCTTAAACAGTTCGAGTAATACGTTTTAAGCTGACAAATGATTACGATTTGCTGAGACAATTGGGCCTCTGAACTATCAATTATTATTAAAGGATGTCAAATATCTACCACAGTTAAGTGTACAATAATTTAGGGACTTCAGAAATTGAATTCATGAATATCTAGTTCTTAAACTCTTATAGACTTATACCATCAGCAAGCCACTAGTAAAGAATACTAACTTTTACTACCACTAGTGTGGCATAGTGTGTATGAATGTCGCAAGTGGCAACATCAAATAAACCAGCGTTGATATACAGCTACGAGTAGGAACGAGTTACGAATGCCGAGAGATGTTGGATCTAGCGTAACTAATGAACATTAGCCTTTATACGGCTTTCATTTATCCACTTATTGAATGCAAAACATTTCAGAGGATTACGTGCATCCACGTCAAAATATTTGATGGGATACGAAATGAAATTATTAATCAAGTGATTTACCCGGCTGAGTTTCTTTTGGGTTTCTTCACAGACCATGGCGCGTTTGTAACCCACGTTGTGTTTATTTTAAAATAACGTAATTAAAAGTCACGTGTCACGTATTGACGTTAAAAAAATTACTGTTACCCACTTAGAACACATCCCTTTTAACATAACAGATAATTATTTTTATCAGTTTTTTAAATTTATTTATAAGTACTAGATTTTGTTCACAACTTCTATAAGTAAAGTGTAAAGAAGTAACAAATACACCTGGACTTGCGTTGAAGCATTATTCTGACATCCGCCTAATGATAATAGAAGACAAGTTGAACGCCCGACTGGTAATTAAGATACATTTTCCTTATGATAATTTGACACAAATGAATAAACTACAACAATCGTGAGCGACTTAGGCCCAGGAATAAATTTAAAATGTTAACAAAGTTTTACACGAATTCTGTCAAAGTAGCAGCTAATTCTAGGTTAATAGGATAACCCGGCGTTTCTGCAAGCGGAACGATCTACTCTTCAATGAGACCGGACAAAAGATTGTCTCAAAAAACTCCTACTTTTCTACTGTCCTTACATCAAACCGGAATGAAGTAACGGATCGAATTGTTTTTAGGCATAGATATAGTTAAGGGCCTGGAGAATGATATAGGCTACTTTTATCCCGGAAAATTATGGAGTTCGCACGGTATTAAAAATAACCAAAATCTACGAGGACATCATCTCCTAAGAAGTAATAAACGGAAGAATGCAGAACGTCAGCTAATCTCTCTAACTTCTCAACAGATAAATAAATATTATAGATAGATGGGTAAGATTAAGGAAGCAGTGATGTTTCAATACAAAATAATACAAATCCTATGTAGTTTACTACAGCTCGTAATATCGTAACGGTCGTTTTTAACGTTCGTCCAGACACCCGCAACAGAGAATTTCGCATAAATTAGCTAATAATAGTAAAACCGTACAGACGTATACATTACGATTACGAGCGAGCCGAAAGTTTGGCAAAAATAAAATAGTCTGGGCGGATCATTAAGTAGGATAATGTAACGATTTATTTGAATTTTATAGCGCTATCAAAACTAAAATTGGACAAAATTATTAAGGAGATTATTAGAACCGTAAGGTATGTTTATCGATACTCAACAGTTAAAGATGCCTGTGGCTTATAAATGCCATTATTTCTAATTGTATGTCTTGACATACAATTAGAAATAATGGCATGGATAAAACTTAAAAGTTTTGTCTAAATTATCAATCTAGGAAGGTTTATTAAACTGCTTGAGTTTCCCTCGAAGTTTATCACTTCCCAAACCTAATGATTGTTGTCCTCAAACAATGCTTCATTTTTGGTAGCAGTCTTTCAATGATAGTCTACAAAATAAAAAAATTTCAAAAAAAAATAAAAACCGACTTCAAAAATCACAAACACTAAAAAGTAAAAAATAATTTAATTTATTATGTATACACAAGAGTTAATTTAGTTCTATAATAACATTTTTTGGAGTCGGTACCAATTAGCCGCATGAACCGTCTACCTACTCTTCATTATTGTTGACGTGACTCCACATTGGCACCGACTCCAAAGAATGTTATTATAGAACTAAATTAACTCTTGTGTATACATAATAAATTAAATTATTTTTTACTTTTTAGTGTTTGTGATTTTTGAAGTCGGTTTTTATTTTTTTTTGAAAATTTTTTATTTCACAATTTTTAGTGGCCCCACTGTTTTAAAATACAGGATGTAACCAGAACGAGATATGCTATGCATGGTTAAAACATACTGTTTACAAGACTATCACACTGATCGCGAGCAATTTACTCTTATCCGTTGAAGAGTTCCATTATCTATCTTCGAAGATATTCATCAGATCTTCACCAAATTTATATGGGACCACTTCGAAAGTATACCCTTTCAAACAAAAAAAGAATTTTCAAAATCGGTCCAGGCGTCTTCGAGTAATCGGGGAACATACATAAAAAATAAAAAAATAAAAAAAAGATTCCGACGAATTGAGAACCTCCTCCTTTTTTGAAGTCGGTTAAAAAGTGGAGACCATAATGTAGGAAATCAGAAACCCTATTGATTCACTTGATTTAATGATTATGTATATACTAATTCTCTTACATACTTACGTTAAGGAATTTCATCACTACGCACGTCTTTCGTCGTAATCTTGATTCGTGATGCCTAAGAAAGTGAACCTAATTTTTTATCGCGTTCGTGATGATTGATGTGTACGTATCATAAACAAATTCTTTTGATTGTATCTGTATTTCGTAAGGTATAGAGAGAAAGTTGTTAATTTTTACATTCTCAGGATTAAAATATTTGGTAGGTAGGTACCTACTGATCTATTGATATTTTATTTAAAAAAATTATATCATATTTAACTTTTGTGGCTGTATTTTTCTATGTTATATCATCAAAAACGTTTTAAATTAAATAGAACTATAACTTGCATCTATTTTTTTAGTTTTTCACAGTTTATCTGTAGGTACTTACAAACTAAACAAATGGTCATTATATATATTATGCTTTATTTAATGGAGTTTAGCCTAAATCTTCTCAGGTATCCCATGTTGAAAAGGCAAATATTCATAACGTAGAATATGTTACAAGTAAATCCATCTTTAATTGTCCTGGACGGCCGGCCCGTAACTCATAGCTTAGAAAGTGTTTGAATTGGTCATAAATAATCGATTTAACCATTAGTCCTCTTTCCTGATTTGGAAGTGACACTTGAATGTCTCCAAAGTAATATAATTTTAGCTTATTCCTAGCTCGAGTGGGTCATCTCAAAGTATGTCACTGGAAGTGTACATCCGATGTTTATGATGTTGTATGGTAGTTAAGAAGCGGCAAGCTACATATTAGTCCTCTATACTAACTTAATACCCTACATTCAGTAGTATCTACGAGGAAGTACCTACCTCATTTACAAGTTTATACTTCTCTTTATTTCTATGATGTTTCTGATATTTTACCAGAATCTGCTATTTAATCTTACTGAGTAAATATTGGAAATGCTATTTTATTATTAGAACTAACAATACTTTTTATACATTATTAACTTATTTATGACAACAAGATGGACGGACGACATAAATGGCTGGATAAAGAAGGCTGTTGACAGGATCTGGTAGGCTTATGTTCAGCAGGAGGCGTCCGCAGGCTGATAATAATACGACGATGATGAATTTAACAATAATTTTATTTGAAACAATCTAGCAACATGTGCTAAATCTTCATAACTTTAGCAAAATTAGTTATCGATAAAATAACTACATTAGATGTCAAAAATATAATCGGCCGTTTTTTCTAGATTATGAATTACGTACGTGAGTCATAAAAGTGATACAAATGGCGCTCGTGACTGATTCAGTTACGTAAATGTGACGCAATTCGAACTTTCGTGCGGTCAATGTCGCGCGCGTCACTAATGAAATTAGTGAATATAATGTTAAGTGTTTAATAATGTCACATTCCGGGAAACAACAAAAGTGTGATCAAATCACGATTAAACACCTATTAAATAACATTTTCATCCCACCATCTCGGAAAGAGTATTTTTATTCTTCGATATCTGATGGTAAAAGCCGTTATTATCCTCTAGAGGATAAAGTAAATTGAATATAGAACATCGTGTGCACGTTAGTAAATATCACTCGTCTATGAAGTTTGTGAATTCAAAACATCATTAAAACCTATTTACTTCTACCTCTATGGTGCCGAATTTCCATACAATCGTTTTTAATTTGTTAAAAACTCACACTCGTAACCTTCTTGGTGTACTTTTTTAATTTGCTTTGCGCGCACCATTTTCTTTCACGTCATATTGTTTAAAATTAAAACCGATTAAAAACAAGAAAATTGAAAATAAGTGAAAAACCTAAAATGAGTGATTCTAGTGACGAAGAAATTAACAGAATTGAATTTAATCTTGTGATTTTTTTTGCATTTAGTCATTTCCTCGCTGAGGTGGGATGAAAAGTTACGTGTTGCACTCGAGTGAAAAGATTTTTCACCTCAGAGACCTTTACAGATGTTCGTGAACTTAACTCCTACATCAAAAGAAATAAATCAAAATTTGTAATAACACGTTCTATTTAGCTTAATTACTTCTATATCGTTGTTCAATTAATCTCTATGCCGGAGATTTTAAAAGCCTATGATATGCATGACTTTAATATTTAACATCCATAAACTAAAAAAAAAAAACAAAAGTAAAACTTAAAACCAGGATCTCACTTTGTTCTTAGAACGAATTCGCCTACGCAAACCAAACAAAAAGACCAAGTAGGTAGGTATATTGTTATCGACTTTTTCATAATACGATAACAATGAAGCACTTACGGCAAGTATTATCCAATGATTAGAAAATAGATCAACATCAGTTCAACAGCCTGTTCAAATCGAACGTAATCTATTTAGCTAGTATCACAGTCTAAGGAGATACGTCCTTTCCTACCAGTCATTTGACGGAGGCGTCTTGAGTCTTGACAGAGCAACGCTGCGGAGTGACAGGGGATGGAGGAAACTGGCAGAATTCTCAAAACAAAATTTTGTTACTCTAATGTTGAATTTCTATGTAGTACCTCTAGAGTCTAGAGTCTACAGTCGACAGTCTAGGTGCTACAACTGTCATGTTACAATCGACTGTACTATGAACCAAAATGGCGTTGAACCAAAATGGCGGTCGTCTGCGCAGGTACATTGTACTACAGAGCCGAGCGGAGCATGCTCGGGGAGTTAGGGGTATGGGCTCGCGGCGCACCTCATACTGCACTTCGTTTGACACCCGAAATGTGTTTCAAGTTCAACTTACGCCGCGGCTATTATAGCCGGATTTGTCATTTATATGGGCGTTGACCTACTGTATGAATAATATAAACTTACGCTGTGCTGGTATGCTGTATGGGAATGACAGGGCGATCAGTCATTATTTTTTATCAATTGAACCATTGTGTTTTATATAACGAGTTCGTTGATTAATGATTAGAAAAATATTCAGTCACGGTTTCGCTAATTGAGCGGAAAAATTCATGGCATCATTATTTCGTGGCAGTGATATTTTTTTGTTAATTTCTCATTTCTGAACATAACTAAAATAATGTTTTAAACAGTCTATAAAAAAATTAAAATAGTCATCATCATCATCATCATCAACCGATAGACGTCCACTGCTGGACATAGGTCTCCTGCATGGACTTCCACACGCCGCGATCTTGCGCCGCTTGGATCTCCCCTGCGAATCGCCTGATGTCGTCCGTCCAAGTTTAAATTTTTTAATTTTAATTAATAAAAAAATTAAACTAGTAGTTAGATAATAATCTGCTGCGCCTTAAAGTACTTCTAATAATTACTTGCTCGAAAACATAGGTAGCTGTCTCACAGTTGGTTAACAAAAAAAGCATGTGTTATTGGTGTTTCTTGAGCCATTTTTAACTTTAACTACCTACTTGAAAATTCAAGTCTAATTAGAGTTAAAGTCCTACAAACTTATCTGACCCCGTGGCCAAAATAGGAACTAATTTTTATGCGTGTTTAGTTTTTATTTTAATTTTAATATACTAGCGACGCTGTCACCGGATCAGATAAATTTGTGGTACTATAAATCAGAATAGCTTAAAGCTTATAGCTTAAACGAAAACGTCGTCAATGTGCAATGTACCTACTGCTTTATGAATTCTTAGTAGATCTTCGAATTTCTACAATCTACACCATCGAACGGAATATGTCTAAAGTTCTAAACGTTTAACCAGTGAGGATAGCACCATTTTTTTTTTATCTCTGCGATGCTTTTTTATGACTGCGATCTCACCTGATGGTAAGTGATGATGCAGTCTAAGATGGTAGTGGGCAAACCTGTTAGAGACCTGCTGCGTGAAGTCAAATTTAAATCCCAAGTTCACAGCGGCAGTATATTTTGGTTGGACTCAATTCTATTGCGCAAACAGAGCAATAAATCGATGCTTTATCCCTTCACGTATTTAGTGCGGTCGTAATTAGCCGATGTTTGTTTGAGCGCGGGAGGGCCGTCAATCAGCGAGAGAGAATCGCCCCAAGGTTGGAGTATTTTTTCTTGTTTTCTCAAACGCGTGAGCTCATATTGGCGACTTTAGGTTTCAAAACGATTTGTCTTGCGACGTGAGTCTGTGCCGAAGCTGCCAATAGCCAGATGAGTCGATAGAAGGCGCATTTTAAAAGATTTCTGTATACTTATCTCATTTTTGGTATGTGTGTGGATTGGTTCCTTTTTGCATAAGTAGGTCCTATTCATCGAGTCGGAGCCGGTCGGAGTGGGGGGTGTTAGGTTATTTTCGTTACGGAATTTCTGGATTCGGTCTCCACGCTCAAGGCCCGCGATAGAAGCTATGTAATAGCTTAACTAAATTTCAGGAGGTATGTAGTGGAATATTGCGGCGTACAATATGTAGCTTTTGTGCTATTGCGCTATTTGTCTTGCTTATTAAAAGTTCGGGAAACTTTTTGTCGCACAACAAGTCGGTTATACGAGCTTTCTCGACCCGATATGTTTGTTTCACTACGGGAGGGCTCTGAATCCGCTCGAGAGAGTCACCAAGGTTAGACTAATTCTTTTTCATGTTTCCCCACACTGGCCTTAGTCCAAACCAAACACCGGATGTAAGGGAATGTAACATTTACTTGGTGTTACTTCACTTTTGTAGCTTGTTGACACTAAGGTCATAGCGCGATTACTTAAGTATATCTTGAAGGTTCAATGTTTTGACTTTTGAAGTAGTTGCATCCGCTGTGGTTAGAAAATAAATGCAACTAATGAAGGTCACTCTGGCGTAATACTGATTAGATATTATATGTTACTAGCTGATGCCCGCGACTAATCCGCGTGGTTTAAGTGTTTTGTTATTCCCGCGGGAACTCCTTTATTTTCAGGGATAAAAAGCTTATGTCACTCTCCAAGTCCTTAACTATACCCATGCCAAAAATCACGTCGATACGTTGCTCCGTTGCGGCGTGATTGAAGGACAAACCAACAAACCAATAAACCAACAAACAAACACACTTTCGTATTTATAATATTAGTATGGATATGGATATCTTCTATGTTATATGTTCATTTCAAAGATCACGTCAAAGACGGTTCAGAGAAACCCTGCAAAGTATGATGGAAAGAAATCGTATGCTGCAAAGTATGATGGAAAGAAATCGTATGCAAACGAAGGAAAATCGTTTCAGCATCATGTATACCACGAATTCTCTGTTAAGGGTCACGACTGACGTGTCGAAAAATAAAAAATCTAGCCATAGTACTGACTATGCCAAATATTTTGAGACTAAAGTACATTGACCTCTCGGTAGTTCAATCAGGGGTTGAAAATCATTATCATAGGAATAATATACTTTCAAATGTACATATTCCACCAGAATCTTAGGTCTGATATAAAATATCTAAGTTACTTGCGATCATTCTCGTTAGTTTGTTCGTACAAAGCAAAAATGTTAAGGTCAACCGAGCAGACATTCTGGCGTCGAGAAAGCCCTCGTAAATCCCCAAGTATTTAAACTGATAGCATCCGATGTCTGGAAAGGGCAAGAATTTTAATGTCTTCATTATGATCACTCCTTTGGGCTAGAATAGATACCGTCACGAAGCAGGTCATGTGCTTATACGGCGTGTGTTTACATGCTTTTGAATAATTTATGTGTTCGCTTACAAATGGTACAAATCGTGCTTAGGCAAAGGTCCCTTTAGGTGAGCTGGTTGACGTGCAATGCGATTCGTCTCTTATTATATTTAAATTGCGTTATTTGGTTAGGTTTGAATGGAAATGCTGCACCGCATTTAGTATACACAAAATATTACACGCCTAAAACGGTTCTTGAGCATCAGCTACTGATTTTACTCTCTGCTCCGATACTGAACTCTCAGATACCGTCCCACTTAAGTAAATATTCTAGCTTTTGCTAGCAAAAAAACTTGTATGCTTTTCTTGATAAAAGAAGTTTTTCACACCTTTATATAGGATACGGCTTGGCAATAGGCAAATGATGATATAGAGGTAAACACAGGGACCTTAAGTTGTAAACGAAGTACTTACTTCCTGAAGTGAGAAACGTGGACCCTAGACCTAAATCAATCAGTTCTATCAGTTATCGGCCAGTCAGTCAGTCTTCCTCGGCGCAGAGGAGGTTCTCCAAAACCTATGAAATTATAACATTATGATAACGTGATAAATATGATAACATTTCAGATTTAGATAACGTGGGGGGATGCCCCGTCGCTCACGTCCACAGGAACTACCTTCTACCTCCCTGCACGTGTCCTTGCGAACGAACTTGCAGGCGAAATAAGCGTTTTTTTTATAAAAACGTCTATATGTAAACGCCATACGATTAAATAAATAAACATTTCAGAAAAGCCAGATAGTTACTAAGATGTTGCTGGAAAATCCTTGAGCACACGGCTAGCTATAATAACATGAAAAACAAGCAAAACCAAACCAAGTTCAAACCCACCATTAACCGTAACACCCCTACATCATTTGCGAACCATAATCGTGCGGACTGACAAATAGACACCATATTTCTTAAGCCTAGGCCGTGTCGTAGGCAATAAAGCAAGGCATAAATTGTTCACGTTATTGACACCGACAAGTTACACACTTGCAAAGCGTCTAAAGTTCTTGACATACAATTACGAAGTAAAATACATTGATGTTGAGCAAACGATTTATAAGCTGATGAGTATTCAATTGCCTATAAAATAACTTGTCACGGTGAGATGTAAGACCCTTATGGGAGGAGATGGTTTTTTCATGCAGCGTGGCATGAACGTTTTTAATTTAACTGATCATGTGGCATGACTTTTGAATTACGAATGTCTTTTTACGTTTAAATAGAGATGAGCAATTTAATAATATCTGTTCGGATTCTACTGGTAATAGTATAAGTTATAGTATAATATATATTTTTATAGTAATTGGATTGATAATTTAATCATTTAAAATTTTTTGAGTAGGTATATTATGAGGTTAATTATCAGTATGCGAGTGTATCTTTTCACCTCAATATAATCTGCTATTAAAAGGCTTGACATGGGAAAATAAATATTTTTGAATTTTGGCAACCCTATATCACAAAAAAAACAAATTACTCTTATTCAGTTATGAAGCTGCTAAAATTAATGACTGTGAAATAAATCAAAAAAAGTTTTTAATAAGCACCTCAACAGCGATTGAATGCTTAATGAATGTGCTCATTTTTTGTTTCAGTCGAGATGGATATCATAATATCTGCAGACACACCCACTGACGAGTACGTACACCGCGGTATTTCGTACGCAAGTTCGAAGGTGACTGTCCTCTTACATAACTGCGTATAACATATCGCCTCGCTAATTCTATGGCAAACACCCACGTGGTAGAAAAACTTATCTTGCAGACTTGTAACTCTACTAGCGCTATTGGTAACGTAACACGTAGTTTAAGCTACAACTAAACGGATTAGCATGTTAACTACCATTCAAAATGACAGTTTTATGTCACGTACCTTGACGTCCCTTAAATAAAGATTATATTTTTTATACACAATCGTCAATAATATTTACACAATACGGATTTAAGCGATGGTAGTATGCCCCCTGATATACCCTTAAAATCCTACCTAAGAGAGCTACATTGGGGCTGATTCTGTAGTGCACAATCGTCAATCTCTAAACTAAACTAAAATTAGAGCATTACAAATATTGCTAACCCTTTCATAATACTCCCTGCGGAAAGGGACAAAACTAGATTTAAAGCTGCCATTTTAGTTTAGTTATCATTTTGACAACTTCCGTGCATTTATTTGAGTGCAGAAAGACGAGATTTACCATCTATTAAGACTAAGTCCGCGTGGATTGAGGTTTTATGGTTAGCGCGGGAAACCTTTAATTTTCTGGGATAAAAATGGCCTAGGTATATGTTATTCCAGACAATAATCTATCTCTGTGTCAAATATCATCCAGATCTGTTCACCCATTCTGGCGTGATTGAGTAACAAACATCCATCCATCCATCCACACTTTCGCATTAATAATATTAGTCTAGTAGATTATTATAGATT
This sequence comes from Erebia ligea, assembly GCA_917051295.2. Taxonomy (NCBI): domain Eukaryota; kingdom Metazoa; phylum Arthropoda; class Insecta; order Lepidoptera; family Nymphalidae; genus Erebia; species Erebia ligea. Next base: position 17,182,961 of record OU785223.1, read on the forward strand.
CCTTACTGAAGAAGCCCGCGACTCCATCGGCGTGTATTAAGGTTATTAAGTAAAAATCCCGTGATTTTTAGAAAAAATAATTATTATTTTATACTTAAAAAGTTATAAAAAACATCCGTTGCGACAGCGCGATTGAAGGACAAAATCAACAAACAAACTTTCGCATTTCTAGTACTTTCTGGTAGGATGTTTTATTGTTTTGAAATACGAGTAGGTACCTATTCCTCCACCATCTAAATCGCACTATCCTACCTCCTGTGGAGTCAAGTGGGCGAGCGATCCGCCCTTATGTGATTTATTTTGAGCTAGCGTGTCTTCTGTCAACGGATACATATCGCGAAGGCTTATGTTATTGCACTGGAGATGTCTATGGAATACAACCCGTTTGATCGCTATTTGTGATAAATAAATACACACTTTGGTCTTCTTACTATTTTATGTTATGCAAATTAGAAACTGTTAGATAACTTGCTTAGGTACTTACTACCTATACCGATGCAAAGGATAGTGTAATTTATAGTAAAACCACGTTAAAAACTAAAGGAGTCCGTCTAGACTCTAGTAGCGAGAAATTAAAAAAAAGTAGGTCGGGTATCCCAAAATGTATTAGAATTCGTTTTTGTTTAGCCTTGAGTAAGAGTTATGTATACGCCAGTGCATTTTTTCCGGGTTAACAAGCAGCCTATGCAATCTAAATAAAATAAAAAACAAATAAATAAAAGACAAAGGTGACTGACTGACTGATCTATCAACGCACCGCTCAAACCTCAAACGACTTGGTCCCATCTGCCCCGCTGGCTCTGCCCCGCTAACGGGGCAGTTGGGAAAAATAGTGCCATCGGCCCCGCTAGCTGCGGCGTAGTCGCTTAACGGGGCAGATGAAACTTTTTCACACCGATCAAGTGCCATTTGCCCCGCTACGCTTCCGTAAGAAACTTACGAATAACTTATTGAAGTGAAAACTTCTTATAACTGGACGGGTCGGGCTGGGCATACCGATTGTTATTATGACGTAGGTATCCGCTTAGAAAGATTTTTTTTTAAATTCACGCCAATCCGTTGCTCCGTTGCGGCGAATAGAGGACACTGGACAAACCTTCAAACAAACAAGCCACTACCACCACCACTACAGCCCATTACGTCCCACTGCTGGGCACAGGCCTCCACTCTCATAGGAGGAGGGAATTAGAGCTTAAAACCACCACGCTGCTCCAATGCGGGTTGGCAGGCTTTAACGACTATTATCATGTTAGTGATAATAACCGGGACCGACGGCTTAACGTGCTCTCCGAGGCACGGGGATGATACACCGCCAACTTCCTAACTCCGGGCTAGTACTGAGAATTTCTAGTCAGAAAACCCAATACTTAATTATGGTCCGAACCGGGACTCGAACCCGGCACCTTGTCGGCCGCAGTTGAACGTGCTAACCACTAGACCAACGAGGCAGTTAACAAACAAGCACACTCTCGCATTTATAATAAGGTTAGCGATTAGAAATCGTTTTATCAAATACTTGATATTTTTTTATATAACTTTATTATCTTTCATTAAAACCATACCTACGTAGTTATGTAATCATGATAACATGTTGACGATAGGTAAACAAGTCAAGTTTTTGTCGCGACATCGATATTTTGTACACGTTCCGGAAAACAGGTGGCTATTGAACTAGTTTTAAACTATTAAGACTAGCTACTTAAAATAATCTAAATCGTAAGAAACTGGTACTTACTTACTTTCATTTACTTATTTTCATGTTACTTACCCGCGACTTCATTCATGTGAAAATTACACTGAGTTTCCTGACATTACTTCTCATTTCCTCAGGAAGGAATCAGAATTTCATTTTCATGAAATTTCCTTTCCAAAGGATTATTGTTTTTTTTGATTAGCCTAGGATATTTTTTGTTCTTAGATTCGGTAGACAATCGGTAAAGGAAATGTTCTCTATTTTGAAATGAAACGCTTTTGGAAACAGAGAATCAGAAGTAAATTTCTCTCTCCGAACCTAATATATCTATGCTAATATTATAAACTAGCTGATGCCCGCGACTTCGATCGCGTGGTTTAAGTTTTGAATTCCCGCGGGAACTCCTTAATTTTTCGGGATAAAAAGTAGCCTATGTCACTCTCCAGGTCCTCAACTATACCCATGTCAAAAATCACGTCGATCCGTTACTCCGGTGTGGCGCGATTGAAGGACAAACCAACAAACCAATAAACCAACAAACAAAGACACTTTCGCATTTATAATATTAGTATGATGCGAAAGTTTGGATGGATGGATAGTTGTAAGGATGTTTGTTACTCAATCACTCCAGAACGGCTGAACGGATCTGGATGAAATTTGGCACAGAGATATATATATTCTGGAATAACTTTTATCCCGGAATATTAAAGAGTTCCCGCGGGAACTAAAAGACCTTAATCCACGCGGAAGAAGTCGCGGGCATCAGCTAGTTTGAACTATAAATGTGGGCAGCGGAAACGGACACGGATGTTTTGTTCACTAAACATTTTTTTGTGTCTCTAGTGTGTTTTCGCAGAAATAGAAGTTCTTTAGTGATTTAATATTTTGTTTGGAGTTGGAAGTTGGCATGTCTATAGATGCTAATTAATTGCATGATTACGCAAGGAAACTATCCATCTAGGGTGCCTACCCAATATAATTAGCATTAGCCGGCATAATTAGCCAGTTTTTTATATAACACTTTCACGCTTGTCCATAATGTAAAGTCGATAGAGCGATCGTTTCTGTGGATTTACTAATTGGCACTATCCGCTAACGATCTGGAAACATTCGTCTTCTATATAGGTAAATACTTGTCAGTTACCACTTATTGATGCTTATTTATGCCGAGTATTCCTTATTCGTTAGACAAAAATGCAGATCTGTCACTTGGTATGTCATTGGTGTAGAGCCTGATCGTTACAAATTTATTGATATTATGACCATAGATAGGGACTATAATTATTGTAATCCGTAGCTATTATAATAAATTAGAAAGTGTCTGTCTGTCTGCATGAAACTTTTTAATCGGCACAACAGTTGATACTGGGGCTGATTCTGTAGTGCACAATCTCTAAACTAAAATTAGAGCATTACAAATATTGCTAACCCTTTCATAATACTCCCTACGGAAAGGGACATAACTAGATTTAACGCTGCCATTTTAGTTTAGTTTAGAGATTGTGTTATACAGAATCGGCCACACTGGGGCCGATTCTGTAGTGCACAATCTCTAAACTAAACTAAAATTATAGAGCATTACAAATATTGCTAACCCTTTCATAATACTCCCTACGGAAAGGGACAGAACTAGATTTAAAGCTGCCATTTTAGTTTCGTTTAGAGATTGTGCACTACAGAATCAGCCCCATTTTCTTGATAAAATTCGGCAGAGCTTGCATTCTGGGGAGTGTGGGCAGCAGATAGAAAATATTCCAGAAAATCAAACAGATCCTAGATCTTTAAAAAACCTGCTCGCACGGAAAAAGTCGCGGCAACATCAGCTGGCAATTTGATCATAATTCATACCTACAGTTTGGCACTTTCTGTTCGGAGAAATCTCATATTAATTTGAAATCGATTAACAAATATAAAAGTGAAGTGATTGGCTTAAAAGGTGAACAAAGATGGGTAAACATTATTATTTCTTACCTAACGGTGTACAGCCTACATAATCAGAATGATAATAAAGTCTTCATTAATTTCCAACATAGGACACAAACTGAGCATATAAGGTAAGAAGTGTATGAACACCATCTGTTTTAATTCCCTAACGAACATAAATAATTATGCCATCTGTCGAAAAATTTTATTGAGTTTTGAATTCTAAAACGTTGTCATTAAAGTTCGTATTAAAATACAGGGCATATAAATTGGAAGTATGGGCAGTATGTTTGCCTACTAGAGGTTGTCCGGTGGATGCAAGTGGCAAGTTCACTTGAGGTCTGATTGATAGATATGGTGACATAGGCTAGTGCCAAGACCAGGTGCTAGGTTTCTAGTGAAACTGTTCACGAGACTATTTTGTATTTATTGATGTAGGTATCGGCGCTATAGTAGGTATACGTACCATGACTCAGTTGTACAGTAGGTACACGCTTCGGTAAAATGGTATAACAGCCCAGGAATTTGGACATTCAATACCGATAGGCATTCGAGCGGTGTCCCGAGCTGCTTAAATGGCTACCTCACGCAGCACTGGAAGACCCTCCCCCCTTATAGTTGGACTGACACACTCAAGCATGTAACTGGGAGCCGCTTGATATAATCACCAAAGACCATATCGTTGCAAGAGACCTTACTCCAGCAGTGGAATCTGTCAGTCGAGACGAATGACGACGAAGACGATATAATATGTATATACCGATATTTTATGTGAACCTGATAACGTTATTGCTTATTACTTACTGACCTATATTGAGACCAATATCAATATATTAACCGCAGTATTATATGGATTGCCACACGTGCCAAAAATATGAACCGAATACTAAATTACTATTTTGTGTAGTAGCCCCTGTAGTTCTAGAAGATGTAACTAGCTCAAGTACAAATATTAAGTATTAATAATATATTAATAGTAATACTTATGAATACTTAAACACATACTAAACCGAGAAAATAATAGCACCATTTAGCTGTTCTACGAGGAAAATACTGCGACAGTTGCAGTACAGTTTGCGTTAATGCATACTGTTTTTCATAAAATCGTACTAATACTCGGTAAAGTAGAGCAATATAGCCTCCAACGCACATAATACATACGAGATTATGTATATTGTCACATATTAAACATACATTTGCGCAGAAAGTAGGCTCATTTGGCGACGATCTGGCGGCGCCATCGGAACCATTAAAAAATCTGAAACAAGTTCTCTTACAAATCGATCGGAACAACGAGTCGCTACCTATGTTAATATAAAGCGAAATGCGCACTTAAAATTGCAAAGAATGAATGTTAGTCCTTTAAATACAGAACACCGAAATCCGAATGTATTCGTAGAACAGATTGAGAATGCAAGATTCATATCAAAAATTTCGGTTGAAGTCCAGTTCTGTTCAGTCAAAGAATAGAAAATAAATCAAGTATAGGGATGAATGGTAGACAAAACAAACCTACCCATATACGAGTATATTCACGCGAACACATAAGGCATCATTTAAAAGTAAGGAAAGGTTAGCAATATCTAACCTTATCTTCACTCTAAGTTAATAATTTTGAATTGCAGAAATGCGCTTACTTACAATCGAATAAAAAAGGTAAAGTACCGGAAAGTCCAAGAGTTTCTTACTTTAAAATATTCTCTCACGCCACACAAACGGAAGGTTTCTGTTAGCAAGAAATAAGACATTATAAAGTGATCGGAACGCGCCACAAAAGGCCGATACTATGCGTTACAAATTCTAGCATGTGATACGCGTTTCCACTGGACTTCACATAACCTTTTTGCACTGGTCAGTGTGTCTCGAGTGCGGAACGTTTTCCACAGTCGCAGGAAAGTGGGTCGGACGACGCGTCACTTGTCACTTTAGGGCTGGGACACAATAAGTGCCCTAACCCACTAGCGCGGCAAGTGGCGTGCTGCAGACCGCCCGCGTTTTTACGAGGCACTTGACTTCACATAACCTTTTTGCGCTGGTCAGTGTGTCTCGAGTGCACAACGTTTTCCACTGTCACAGGAAAGTGGTTCAGACGACCCGTCACTTGTGACTGTACCACGGCAAGTCGCGTGATGCAGACCGCACGCTTATGAGGCACGACCGTAGTATGCCACAAAAAATAGCAAGTCTCAAAATGGAGGCCGAAGGAATTCCAGTAATAGTGATGTATTTCGTTCGTTACTTACGTCGTAACCTCCTACAAACATGCTTTCAACTTGTTGTATAAGGACTTGCGACAACACGCCGCACCGCGCCAAACAGCACGATCCTACAGCGGGAATTCCGCGCCGCTGAGTTGATGTGTCCCGGCCTTAACACAGCTTTACCCTACACGGGCCGTTTCCGATTGTTAATAGCCGTTAAAGTTCTCCATTTATGACAAAAAGTTCTGCTTTGAATGGGCTTTAAGCGGTTTAAACCGGTAATTGAAGCCGCGAAAAGAATAATGGGGATCGATCGGTAATTGTTGTCTTTGTATCTCAAATCATTACCTCAAAATAATATCACATAATATGGTGAATAAGGCACGTAAGTACCTACTTGCTTATAACAGCATTTTTGTCAATTTTCTTAACGAAGATTTTCTTTCATTAATACCGACGCTGGGTTCTGTAATTATTATAATTATCCAGCTGATGCCCGCGACTTCGTCTACGTGAGTATGTTTTTTTAATTACCGCGGGAACTCCTTAATTTTCCGGGATAAAAAATATGTCTATGTCACTCTCCAGGTCCTCAATTACTGTACCCATGCAAAAGATAACGTTGATCCGTTGCTTTGTTGCGGCGTGATTGAAGGACAAACCAACAAACAAACACACTTTCGCATTCAGGGTATAATATGAGTATGATTTTCCTTAGTAGGTACGAATCGAGCGACGTTACAATTATTTTTGTTTCGATATTGGGGCTGATTCTGTATAACACAATCTCTAAACTAAACTAAAATGGCAGCTTTAAATCTGGTCCTGTCCCTTTCCGTAGGGAGTATTAAGAAAGGGTTAGCAATATTTGTAATGCTCTAATTTTAGTTTAGTTTAGAGATTGTGCACTACAGAATCAGCCCCATTAACGAGATCGATATTCAATACGCTTTATGAGTCCGCGTGGTTTAAGTTTTTTTCCCCACAGGGGCTCCTTAATTTTCCGGTATAATTCCGGTAGCCTAGATCCTCAACTATACAAATTACTATTAAATTCATACAAAAATACGTTAGTAATTTTTTATATATCAGATAATATTATAAAAATTAAGATACTTGGAAGTTGGGGGTCGCCCTTCGCAGGCGTCGGAAGCGTCATCTCTAAATATATAAAATTGAAAGTCCTGACTGACTGACTTATATATCAACGCACAGCTTAAACCGCTGGGGCTAGAAACTTGAAATTTTGACGTAGGTTCCATTTGTGACGTAGGCCTCACTAAGGAAGGATTTTTCAAAATTCTACTCCCAAAGGGGTAAAATAGGGGTTGAAAGTATGTATGAAAGTCCTTCATTTCTCAAATTATAGCCATGAAACTTAGCATTTGGGCTTTAAGTTAGATATGCAGAAGTACGTGTTTCACCATTTTTGAAAATTCGATCCCCAAGGACGTGATATAGAGAGTTTGTCTTTCAATCACGCCGCAACAGAGCAACGGATCAACGTGATATTTTGCTAGGATATAGCTGAATACCTGGAGAGTGACATAGGCTACTTTTTATTACGGAAAATTAAGGAGTTCCCGTGGGCATTAAAATATACTTATTCCACGCGGATGAAGTCGCAGGCATTAGCATATGGCAGCGGGCATAATATGATAGACTACTACCATAGAACCTGAATCGATCAGTCAAATGACAATAGCGTTCTTGTACCAGCTACCGGTACAAACTCTCTCTTAATTAATTAATAGGTAGAAAGCGACTAAGGTGTTATAAAACTAATTTACATAGCTAAAATAAATTAAAATAATCAATCCTAATACAAAGTAAATAATCTTAATCAGTCGATTAAAAAGATTTATGTTGGTCGGCCCGAGTAAACGGGACTTGGCGCTATGCGTAGTCAGTTCTATCTATATATATATAAATCTCGTGTCACAATGTTTGTCCTCAATGGACTTCTAAACCACTTAACCGATTATAATAAAATTCGCACACCATGTGCAGTTCGATCTAACTTGAGAGATAGGAACCGAAAAACCTCAATCCACGCGGACGAAGTCGCGGGAATTAGCTATCTATATATATATAAATCTCGTGTCACAATGTTTGTCCTCAATGGACTTCTAAACCACTTAACCGATTATAATAAAATTCGCACACCATGTGCAGTTCGATCTAACTTGAGAGATAGGAACCGAAAAACCTCAATCCACGCGGACGAAGTCGCGGGAATCAGCTAGTATATTATATGTATGAAAGCGAAAGGTGACTCACTCACTCACTCACTGATTCATCACGATATCTCAGGAACTATAAAACATACAGACTTGAAATTTGGAAGATAGGTTCCTTCTATGGTGTAGACGTCAGCTAAGAAACGGTTTTGGGAAAATTCACCCCTAAGGGGTTGAAATGGGGGTTGGAAGTTTGTGTGAAAATCCTTTGTTTTTGTAGTTAGGGAGATGAAAATTGGCGTTTAATTTATTAGTTTAAAATAATAAAAATCTGTAGGTATAAGCAGTTTTACAAAAATCTACCACAAAGGGGGTGAAATGGGGGTTGGAAGGTTTCATGAAGGTTCTAAGTTTTTTAAGTTAGAGACTAGAAAATCGGGATTTAGGTTTAAAAAGTTTTAAATAATAATAACCTGTACAAGCCATTTTCCGAAAATCTACCCCAAAAAGGGTGAAATGGGGGTTGGAAGTTTGTATGAAAGTTTTATGTTTGAAGACTTGAAAATCGGGATTTAGGTTACAAGTTTTAAATAAGGAACACCTGCATAAGCTATATAAAAAGCCTCTTTAGATAGACTTTTTGCAGCGGGAAAATTTCATAATCTCATAGGAAATCAAAAATTGTACGCGGACGAAGTCGCGGGCGACCTCTTCAAACCCTGTGCAGTGTGCACGCCACTGTCCATATGAACTACGAAGTCGCGATATTTACCTACTAGCGGTAGGACTTTTGTGGATAGGCCTCTTGCAGCGGGAAAATTTCATAATCTGATAGGAAGTCAGAAATTATACGCGGACAAAGTCGCGGGCGACCGCTAGTAACTCATATGTATATAACACTAACTCATGGAGATATTAATAGTTACTAGCTGATGCCCGCGACTTCGTCCGCGTGGATTGAGGTTTTTTGGTTCCCGCAGGAACTCTTTAATTTTCCGGGATAAAAAGTAGCCTGTTTACCATCTTGTATTATACAACCAATACGTCGCCGCTGTAGGACTTATAGATTGTAACGGCTCTAGAACATCGATAGTGGCCGTAAATTTTAATCGATCATAAATCCTCGATTCCGATTTGTTTACACATTTACTCGCGTACACGCCAGTACATTGCAAATAAATGTTTCTCGTAAATTCGCCATAAACGTATCGAATCTTGCTAAATTATTGCTAAGCACGATCGTTGTTTTCGCGCACGCAACGTTCTGTTAGAAACTGAGTTAATATTTGTTTTTCAAGTTAAGAAGACCTCATCTGGGAGTTGTTTGATTCGTCGTGTTTGTGTTGTATAAATTGTATATATACAATTTAGGAACTTACAAATTAGATCTGGTAATTTATGATGTCACGTAGAAAGCGATCAGTGTATGCCCGCGACTAAGTACGCGTGGCTTGAGGTGTTTTTGGTACCTGCGGGAACTCTTTAATTTTCTGGGATAAAAAGTAACCTATGTATTAAATATTAATCCAGGGTATAATCTTTCTCCATTCCAAATTTCAGCCAAATCCGTCCATTATTTTTTGAGTGAAAGAGTAATTAACATAGTACACACAAATACAAATTTTCGCCTTTATAATATTAGTGTGATGGTAAGTAGTCAGAAATCTGTGGTTTCATGTAGACGTAAGTTTCTACATAAGGCCAAAGATTTTTGCTGGGTAGGTCCCAGTGGCGTGGTGACATAATAAAAGCAATTCTTACCTTACTTAAAACAACTCAATGCTTATTTTTAATTATGCCCTGACTGAAAATAGGTATCTAACTAAACTAACCAATGCCTACCCTTGCTCCGAATACATGTGCACGCCACTGGTAGGTCCTATGTTAAAGCTGAATCTTAAAAGTCAAGACCCCTAGTCAGACTTGTAAGGTAGCCCAACGTATTTGGCAATATCTAATTGGCCTTAAATTAAAGGTTCAACCGAATAGGCCAAGCTGGGCGATAAAAGTCACAGATAAAAGCGGGCATTGAGGTAAATTATAAGTTCATTTGATCGGCCCCTGGATAACTCGGTAACTGCCACCAGATAACTATGAGTGTGACAGTTAAATTGACGGGTGGCTTTCAAAATTGCTTATAGGTTAATAATTATTTATATCATAAATATTTACTCGTACTTTATCTAATAACTACTTTTCGGATCTTAACAAGTTGTAAGCTTATGACGGCGAAAAGACAGCAGTAGCTATAAAGTATCAAGAAAATCATAGTTTTGTAGTGTAACTAATATGACAAGAATATGACAATTAATATGACACATTAATGGAACACTGAAAATTACCCAGCCCATCGAATGGTAATCCAAACTAATATTATGAATGCGAAAGTGTGTCTATCTGCTATACTTTCACGGTCTAATTGTTCAACTGATAGGGACAAAATTTGGTACAGAGATAGGTTGCAACCCGGGGAAGGGCATAGGCTACTTTTTATCCCGATCCTAGTGGATTGAGGGGAGGTGTTATAGAATCCACCCAAACCATGGGTGGATCCTAGTGGACACCAGAGTCCTATTAGATCCACTGGTGGATCCAAAAAGTGGATCCTAGTGGATTGAGGGCGGAAAATTAAGGAGTTCCCGCGGGAATAAAATAAACTTAATCAACGCGGACGAAGTCGCGGGCATCATCAGCAGCCAGTATAAGATATACGAGTAAGTATCTAGGTGTACAATGGAATAAGAATGCCTATTTACTAACAAGTAATAAAAAAAACAAATTACCAACATTTACATAACACATACACACAAATCGAAATACAACTCAGTAGTACAAACTAAGAGCGATAAAAAACTGAATGAAACCTCTTCGATCGTAAAACCATTGTGCTAAGTTCATTGACACCTCTTCTCATGATTCATATCAATACGCATTTATCTCATCGATGGAGAATGCTAATGGATTCGATGAAAAAAATCTAATAAATTTTATTGGTGTCGTGACACCTTCATTTGCTTTTGTTGAGACGGTTTTATGGATAATAATAATAAACGTGTACCCGATTTGCTTCGTAGGATTTTGTTTACAAGCGTTCGCGAAAAAACAGATGTATTGGTTATATCAGGTTGATTATCAATACTTGCGGGATCCTGGAACGTCAAGGTACGTGACATCAAACTGTCATTATGAGTAATATTGCTTACGCACTGGAAAGCGCAGTGTTGGTAGAACCTCCTCCAAGTTGGAAGACGTCATCAAATGAGTCGCAACTCGTAAACAACCGACTTGAACCTAACCGACCCAGAACCCAAGTGGCACTGGTTCGTGGAGATTTGAAACCCTTCAAGACACAAATATATCCAGCAGTCATACCATGAGACATCGCATTCAGACGTTTTTCGGTACGAGAAGTTATTTTGAGGGAACTTTTCATAATTTAAATCAATATACTTATGTACGTATTATATTTCTTATCAACTTCATCTCTCCCTTTGATTACGTATTCGATACTTCACCTCAGAAACCTAATAATTTAACATATTTTAAAACGCTTTACAATATCCATCTTTCATCGTAGCACCATAACAAATTGCCGCTATAAACTTCGAAGGCTGGTCTTTCGCTCTCTCGAGGTGTGAAATACTGTGCTTCGGACGCTAAATGCTCGTGAAATGTCGAGTAAATATGCAACATTCCTTGTACACAAGCCTCAGGCTGATATTTTGCCAATCATTTCTAGAGCTAATAGAAAGGAAAAAGCTTTTTAGCTGGAAGAACAGTTATGTATCAGAAGTTAAATTTTCTTTATGGGTTCTAGCAAGATATACATCAAATATAACTCGCGCGCGGGGGGCGCGGCACGCTACTAGTGTCTCCGCGTTTCTATACATTTAAAAATATAAAATGGCTCAAAAAGACCTTGAAAGTCTGTTGCGTGACCTACAGAAGACAGTGCTTACTTTGTCACAAAAAGTGAATAGCTTGGAAACTAAAATTAACGAGCAAAATGTGTTAATTAATAGTCAAACAGAAGTAATTACGCAGTTAAAGTGCTTCCCGAAGACTTCAAACACCGTCCAATCAGCGAGCGCAGCTACGCCAACGTGTGTTGAGAATAAAGCGCTGCAGCGCCCTATACGTCAAGCGCGTCTAAAACGAACAACTTGTGAAACCGCTGCAAGGAAGCGCCCGATTGCAACGGCCGCGGATGGGACAACTCGTCGCGCAAGCATCGTTGACTCAGACGCATGTCGGGCCACGCCACCAGCGAAGCCACAAACCGAACAATTTTCGCCGGCCTCCCAACAACAAAATTCGACTCCGCTGTCGAGTGTTGCTGTGGGCGGGAGGGATGTAGAAGTCGTCGACACAGTGAATGACGAAGACTGGCAGAAAGTGACCAAACGACCACGCCAAAGGAATAATCGTCAAAGGGCAGTTGTAAGAGGAAGCGGCGTTTCTGATTGTGAACTTCAAACAGTAGAAAGGGTTAGGAAAATTCACGCATGTTTCTTCCAGTCAGATACAAGTGAAGAAACACTTCTAGCCTATATGAAGAAAAAAAACCTGGTGAGGGATATGTAGTAAAGAAAATGATACTAAAACATAACTACTACGCATCATTTATGATAGCTGTACCGAGTAGTAAGTTCGAGTTCTTTACGTGTGCCGAGAACTGGCCCACAGGTACGGAAGTGAGTGAGTGGTTTCGACGAGGCGCCGGGCGTGCCGTGCGGCCGCTCACCAAACACGCTTTGCGTGGCCCCATCGACGCAGAACCGACCACCGGTGGCGAAGAATAAATGCGAGAAACCTACCCGCAACTTAGTAATTTGTCAACAAAATATACAATCCTTAAATAATAAAACTAAAATGCTAGAAGTCTTGTTAAATAAAGAGTTTCGCTGTGATATACTCGCGTTGACAGAACATTGGTTAACGGAGGATCAACTACAATGCATAAATATAGAAAATTATGTTTTAGTTTCGAGTTTCTGTCGAAGTAATACATTACATGGCGGATCGTGTATATTCCTTAGAAATAATAATTTCAATGCCATCGAAAATACTGACATATGTACACTCTCAGTAGAACGATGCTGCGAAATATCCGCAGCGAATATAATAGATCGTAATTTGTTAATTGTATGTATTTATAGATCGAATTTAACAAAACCGGCAGATTTCTTTGTTGTTTTTGAAAGACTTCTCGACAAAATATGTGACTCGAATGTTAATGCTATTATAGTAGGGGATATAAACATAGATTGCTTACGTCCGAGTGTAGAATTAAAAAAACTACACGATACTTTAGTGTGTCACAACTTTAAAAATGTTGTAGAATTTCCTACCCGAGTAACATGTTTCTCGGCTACCTCGCTGGATCATGTATACACGAACAGCTTCACAGATAGCATCGCGGCATCAGCTGTTATAACCAACGTCAGCGACCACTACGGTACACGCACGGAAATAACATGCAGCGATCCGCGGCTGCCGGCAACTCAAATGATGCGAAGATACACTGATGCAGCTAAGCTAAATTTCGGCGTGGCCATTGATAGTGTAGATTGGAATGCTTTGTTTATACGAAAGCCATCAGCTCAGGACTTAGCGACCTCAATTATTAACATATTGATGAATAAAATAGACATATATTTTCCATATAGGAAAACTATATGCCATAGAATCGAGAAATCGTGGGTTACTAATGAAATTATTAACCTTAATGCTCTATTGCTTACAATAACAGACCTTAGAAAAAAATTCCCAACTAACACTTTACTGCAAGAAAAATTTGAAAACATTTTTGCTATGTATTCTAGTAAGTTAACTGATGAAAGATCTTGGTACTACAATAATATGGTTATAGAAAGTACAAATACGATGAAAACTATGTGGCGTATTGTAAACAGCGAATCGGGGAAGACGAATAAACCACGACAAGAGTATTGTGACATAGTCAAAAAAACGGATGGTTGCGCTTTCGATTCTAAATTAGATCTTGTCAATTATCTAAATGCACAATTTATTAACGCAGCGTCAGCGTGCGGATTGCTCTCTCCAAAAGTTGACCTTTCAAAAAAAAGGCTAGCTGAAACGCTTCCAAAGTCTGATAGATCTTTGCGATTTCGCACCTTCACGGCCTCAGAAATTTATACAATCATAAATAAAAAAATCGCTAATAAGCCGACCAAAGACCTATACGAAATCTCTACCAACTTACTGGTATCAATAGGATGCAGTATAAGCCACCCATTAGAAGTTCTATTTAACAGGTGCTTACGGGAAGGTGTATATCCTAGGTCCCTAAAAGAGGTAAAGATTAGTCCCCTATACAAAGGTAAAGGTAGTAAAACCGATCCCAGGTGTTACCGCCCAATAGCAATAATTCCAGCAGTCGCGAAAATATTAGAAAACGGCCTGACAACGCGGTTGACCGAATTTTTAAATGAGACGAATGCGCTATCAGACCGTCAATATGCGTATCGCGCGGGACGATCGACAACTGGAATGGTGCGTGAGGTACTTTCGAAAGTGTTGAAGGCGCGTGAGAGGAAACAAGAAGTCGCAGTACTTTTATGCGACCTTTCTAAAGCGTTTGATGTAGCGGATCATAACATCTTAAAAATGAAGTTTGCGCACTACGGAATAGATGGTCCTGCCTTAGACTTACTAGTAGACTTTATGAAGGATAGAAAACAGACTGTTGTAGGCAAGGCCGGATCCTTAAAGTCGGACAGCCTAACTTCCTACAATGGCGTTCCGCAAGGATCGTCTCTATCGAACCTTGCCTTCACACTCTTACTAAACGATCTCCCTCTTGGTATAGAAAACGTTAATATATTTATGTATGCTGATGACGTAGCTATTGTAATCACCGCGCTAACATTGGATCATCTAGAAAATGAGCTAAATAGAACGGCTGAACATATATTCGAGTGGTTCCAGACAAATGGTCTCGCTCTTAACATCTCAAAGACCCAATTTATGCAGTTTAACTTAGCTGGTCGAAAACGTCGACCTTTGTCTGTGACCATTCAGAGTCAAAAAATACAACAGGTCGAAATAGCAACCTTTCTAGGCTTTCAGGTTGATGACGGTCTGAGATGGGACGCACATATCGATAAACTATGTGGCAAAATGTCTACGGCATGTTTCGCTCTGAAGCGTGTAGTATCAACCTTATCAACAGAAGCAACTCGCGCGTGCTACTTTGCTTCCATTCAAAGTCTGTTGCAGTATGGAGTTGAAATATGGGGACGTGGCGCAGACTGGGAGCGAGCCTTTAGACTACAAAAGCGAGCAGTCCGAATATTAGCCCACGTACCGCAAGATACCCCAGCTCGGCCATATTTTAGGAAATTAGGCATATTAACCCTACCCAGTTTACTCATTCTTAATGTGGCTATTTATGTGGCGGAACATAAAGATGAGTTTGCGAATAGGGGAAGTAAAAAGCTTTTTAACCTACGGCATCCTAATCGCCTAGTGGCAAAATACAACAGGCTTGAGAAAGCCTCGCGTACAGTGGTTGGCATGGGTCCCGAGGTTTATAATCGGATCCCCCACAACATAAAAAATGTGCAAAACATTAATATTTTTAAAAGGAAAATGAAAAGCTGGCTTGTCGAGGAGTCTTTCTATAGTTATAAGGAATTTCTACTTGGGAAGATCCAAGACTAAATTGTGCACTAAAGATTTATTTAATTTAATCTTATAATTTAAAAAAAAAATTTAATTCTTATAAAATTATTATTGTTACAATATGTTATTAAGAAAGTGATTTTTAGTTATTGTAATAATTGACGTATAATGTGTATTTATGAATAAATGACTATGACTATGACTATGACTATAAGAGCAATAACTCCGAACACTAAAAAACATCTTAAAGGCCATTATTTACATTGTTCGGCCACTATGTTTCAGAAGATAGATTTTATAGTATAAGGATAACTTCGTTATCAAATGGATAAACTTTTTAACTGTAACTAAAACTACTTATTGCGTAAACCTGTTCATTTGTTGTTTATTCAAAAAAAACATAACATTTCTGATGCTATGCTATTGAAATCAAAATATGTAGGTAGATACTATGTATAATGAAATAGCGCTACTCGGTTTCACCTGCGTAACTTTTGAGTTCCCCCTCAACTTAAATAGTTGTAACGGTCACAGACAGGTGCTTCCTGTATCAATCATTGAATAGGCTTTTGCAGTTAACACCTAATACACTTCAAATATTTCTAACAAAAATACAACATAATATGTTTATTTCATGAAGGACAAACATGTATCTTTTGTCATACGTCTCGTAGTGACTCTACCCATGGTTCGGAAATACGATAGTAACGTAATGTTTTGTTAACTATTTAAAAAAAACATTGTTGGGAACGCAGAATATTCTAATAAGAAGAGGACGGTATAAAACTCAGCAATTATTAAAGTTTAACAACGATATTTCAGACTTACCTACTGATGATTTAGGCAATATTTCAATTGAGTAAATTCCCAGAAATTCTTGCTTAAACGTAAAACCAAATTCGCGAAATAACAAAAATTTAATCAAAAGATTAACCAGAAACTTGATAATTAAAATATAGGAGACTAGGAACTACTCTTGGAACTATAGGTATCTACGAATGGTGCGACATAAACATCGCTATCAACAACGCAGAAATTTTTGTATGAAATTGTTATTAAAAAATCAACATTAATAAAACCAACTAAAAACTACAAAGATTAAAATCAAGCAAATTCGCAGACAGTTTCATAATAGAATCAGCTCTCCGTAAAATGCGGCATAATTACTACATTTAGGATTCATTACGAGAGGAACGAAGCAAAAAACATCTCTAACACGATCGGTATAGGATATAAAATTACAAATATCTGATAGTAATTGTTGTATTCGTAATTTTGTGGGAGAGGACAATTGAATAGAAAAGTATGAGGCAATTTCGACCACACAGTGGGTAGGTACCACTCGTAATATCATTGCGTGAAATAGAAAACTGATGATTTTGGAATCATTTCTGTAATTACGATTCTCACGCTTTCAACACGTATTGTGATGTTTTCGCTGTAATTGTTTTTAAAATGGCGCTCCTATCTAGTCGAATGTAGGTCTCATCTCTACACTGAAGAGCCGAATTGCATAAGATCACTTTATCCTATTGAGAGTTATTTGTTTGTTATAAAGTTGCCCCCCGATTGTGTAAGGAAATCGTAATCGTAATCGTTTGTCAAACGGATAATTCGACAAGTTTAAGGAGTTCTTTATTAGAGTTTTATACTCGTAGATGCCTGCACGTCAAAAAGCATGTATGGAACTCCTCAAACAGTTCGACAATACATTTTAAGTTTTCAACTGATTACGATTTGCTTAGACAATAATTGAGCCTCTGATTTTAATTGAAGACACAAAAACCATAACAGTTATTACATACGTTTAATTGCTAAACAGCTGATGCCCGATACAAACTTACAACTTATTCAGTTCTTACACCGGTATAAAAGAAGGTTAATCTGTGCTAGGAGAATCTACGACAATATAGTGCAACATATGCTTATAATATGGAGTTTGAACTTCCGACCCCTCGAATTTCAGGCCACCCTTCAACCGTTGAGCTATTGAGGCTTCCAACTACTTTCAAGTATCAACAAATACTATCTTAAATAGTTTTCTCTGTGATAAAATATGTTTGAAATACGCAAGCATACATTATCTTATGGGTAAACCACGAACTGTTATGTTATACCTACGATATTTTGTGTGGGGAAAGTTTGAAATATTGCATATGGGAATAACATCTTATCTAAATCCATTATTTTCTCTATTATTTATTACAAGACGATGTTCGCAACTTCACGTGGATTTAGGTTTACTACTAAAAATGTCGTGGGAAATCCTTATTTTTCTGGGAATCAGTCACTACGATGTTTCTAAGAAACAAGATCATCACAACAAGATCGTATTTTAATTCTGGACATTTCAGAAACTAAAAAAATACGCGTATAAACATCTAAGTATAGAGTTCATTGCCGCCACCACGTGGTGTGGGTGTAAACAAACATGGTTTATCACATAATATTTATGAACATATATTAATATAAACATTGTAAGCAGGAAACCCTTGAGAGGTTAAATATAGGCAGACGAAGTGGCGCTTTTGCCCCGTATATATGCGAATGTCGTTGAATATGTCGTTGTCACGAATACAGGTCAGGTACGTTTGTATTTTTCTTTTGCAATTACTTTAATGCTGAAAAACGACGTTGGTAAGAGCTAAGTCTCACTGCAACAGAAGTTCTCACAAATGTTGAATTGTGGAATGCCCTTCCAGCGCATGTATTCCCAGCCACGTATAACTTAAGTACCTACCTTCAAGGCAAGAGTGAATAGGCATCTTCTAGGCGGGCGCGCTTCAACCTAGACCTCATCATTGCTTTGTATTAAGCGTGATTGTCGTCAAGCGCAAGCCTATCTTGCAATAAAAAAAAAATGTTAAACAGCGGGCCGTATTGTTAAACCCTTGAAGCAAATGTAATGCCTTTGGTCATATCAACTTGGCTATAATTTAAATCAACAACAAGATTTTAGGTTGATGTCAGTGTTGAAATAATAGTAGCAATTCTTGCAGCCTAGTTTATAACAATTAAGTGGTTAGGAAATTTTTAACATTATCCATAGCTTAGAATTTACTATCTTCATTCTTCATAATCAAAAACTCCTGTGAGAAATTCTTACAAGAGAACTTTTTTTGGCGGATTTAGGAACGGTTTAACTTATTTCTGTTATTAATTAAATGGTGGATGTAGGTGAAGAACAAATTACGAAATGATTACATTTGCCCTTAATTTTTAAATGAATGTATGAAGACAATCAAATCTCTGGGAGCGGAATTCTTAGACAATAAGTAATGAAATAATGTCATACCAAGGATGTTCCCACCATTCATATGAATTTTCTGGTCGCTTACCTGTAAACAAAAAAAACATTGTTAATAATAATTAATATAATTTAGAGACGTCAGCGGACTAGGTATAATCTAGTTGTACAAAACAAATAGAAAATTGCACAATAGGTAATCCACTACAGCCCATTAACGTCCCACTCCTGGGCACAGGCCTCCACTCTCATAGGGGAGAGGGAATTAGAGCCTAGACCCACCACAATAGGTAATAGCTAAAGTTAAATACTAAGAAGTAGGTAATAAGAGATGATCGTACATAATAAGACCAATATAGGGTTAAAGTAACAATACCTACAAAAAAAATAACACGACTGCGGTATAGTATTTAAGTAGTAGTTCATCAAAACCGGGAAAGCTCAGCGCACGGACACAGACAGACAGACTTTCGGATTTATAATATTAGTATGGACGTATGGATTTTATATATGTATTTTATTTTGCAGCCGCAACACAACCAATTTCAAAAGCATTATAAATCAGTCTTTGGAAAAAAAACTACAGTTTCAAATTACCACCAAAGTAACAACGTAGCATGGCTAGTGGCTACGGTACTCTACACGCATTCGAACAGTTTTTCCTGTTTTAAAAATTAAGTAGATACCTAGTAGGAGGTACTATACCTACTAGATCTTACTTGATCTAAAGTAACACTTCCAGTTCACGGCACAGTCCACGGATAAACCAAAGAGCCCTGTTATATGGAGCGACACTTTCTCGGGACCCGATTATTTTACTTTCTCGATCAGAAGGATACGAAGAAAGTATTGAATAGATAGATCGGGCGATAATTGAATTACGCTTTCTGCAGCGATTAAAGTCAAGAGACCAACGGTGATAAGTAATAGCGATTTCCGATATAACTAATTCGATCAATTGAAAACAGGTTTAAGGCGAATCAACCGCCCATCCCGTAAAGTTACCGCTTGGCAATCTTATTTGTGAGTGTGGCGGAGGCGCCATTGTTTAAAAAAATAGAATCAACACAAAGAAAATTATGTGAGTTCCGAATTTCGGCACACGTACAAATTAAAGCTTGCCAAAGTACAAAACTAGAAACTAAAGAAAAATTTGGAAAGCCACAAAGATTATATAAAACTTAACACAAGATAGGTTTTAAAACATAGTAAGTACGTACATTAAAAAAAATAAAAATAAAAAAAACTAGAAACATTAACCTACTAGGACTTAAAAACCATATATGAACGATCATCCTGCAAAAGTTAAAAACTACGTTGCAGTGATAATCGCTATCGCTACATTCGCTAATAATTCACGAAATCATATCCTTAAAGAATTAAAGTGTATGTAAAATATCATAAGAATAAAATATGAAATAAAGACAAAAAATACTAATGTAACCTTCACGTCAGACATCAAAACTAATAAGTGCTAACGATTTCCGACGTACCTACAATTATTAATGTACAATTTTTATTCGTGAGTTACTTTTTAAGCCATAAATTCTTTGTCTGTAGCGAGAAATCAATACGAATTTATACCTACTTCCTGTAAAAGAGTAATAATTGTATGAAGTTTAACTTTTAATTTGTAGGAATAACTATTAATAAATTCGCCTTAACATAAAACTCCTAATAAACCACCTATCAATGAAATAATTGATTATTTAAATTAATAAATGAAAAAAGGCTGATCAAAAATTCAGCAAATTCGTTAATTTATTGTGATTGGTTTGGTTTACATTGTAACTTAAATACCTTTTAAGCTACATCCGTTGTGCTTTGAATATGATAAATCGATAGAATAGATCAATAATGGATTTTTCTTACGAAACAAGTCATAGAGGTCGTCGAGGATAAATCAAAGCTCTATATGAGCAAAACAAAAACAAACAGATTTTAAAAAACATGCATCTGTTTAGTTAGTATGAGATTTTACTTCTCACCAACGTTGTTAGGATTCGAAATTCGAAACAACTCTACGAGTGAAGAAGACCTAAACTTTCCGGATATTTCCATTTTGAGTTTTATAAAAACTTTGACCTCCTTGTGATCATTGAAATAGAAAGGTACTAAAATTCTACATCAATGCTTGTGATACATCATCATTTTGTCTTCTGGGAGTTTATTATAGAAACATACACACACTAAACAGTTGCGACACTCGAAGTCTATCAACATTTTTTTTTTTATGGATTTAGTATGCTGCATTGGCCCTACTGGCCGCTACAGCGTCACTGGGGGGTTGGGCGAGCGCTAGGCGTCGCCGAGAAAAGAGCCCTAGGGCTCGATGACATCGGGGGGAACAACATCTTCCTAAGGGAGCCTCCTATGAGACTCTGACCTCGGCTTAGGATGACGTTGGGACGAATTGGAGGTCGGTTGGGTCTATCAACAAGTGAGATGTAAAATCTTATACTAAGACGTGTGCGCCGTGGGAAGACCGCGAGCGCCGCGGGCCGGCGCCGGCGCACCGGAAGCCGGGACGTGCCGTGTATTAAACGCCCTTACGATTTATTGTGCCCCTTGCATACATTTTATACTGTTTTCTGTTATCGGTTCGATCTTGTAAGTTTTTGCACCTTTCGTGACTGTAAACATCTCGATTTTTAACCCGACGCAAACCGGGCGGTGCAGTGTTCGAAATTGTTTGTCTTTGGTAACCTGAAGCGATTGACCGGATGAACCAATTGGAATTAGTTGTGACTTGTGGGTAATCTGATGACAGGTGTATTTACCGCAAACCCCTAGTTACCTACATCATTACACTGGTCGGAAATGCAAATGCAAATGGACTAATAAGTAGGTAATATACATAGATCTGCTATCTTAGGTATCAAGTTATTAAAATGAAGGGTTTGATCAAAAGTTGACAAACCGCAAAATAGCACCCTATGTTACGTAGTATTATTAGTTTCTTGTTTTATGATTTTAAAGGGAATATTATCAAATAGGAATTAAGTAGACTCAAAAAAAAAAGAATACTGGCTATTTCTTAGTAGCCACATGGATGGTCAGAGTATCTCTAGAAAAGATAGAAAAGATATGATACATATTACTTAGATATTTTTGCCATATTCTCCGCACATGTCAAGGACATTTATTATTATTTATAATAATTTTCAGTTAATTAAGTATTAAAATATCTAGATTTATTGGTAGGTAAATGGGTTCTTGGCTTGATAACAGTCATTTGATTTAATTCGGTACTTTATTACCAAGTATCTTGTTAATTAAACCTGTCAAAGAACGGATAAGAACTTGGAAATAGAGTTTGAATTTAGAATGTCTTTATTTAATTATTGGGCTCGGTGCCAATACTAAGATATTACTTTATTTAATGACTTTAAAACAACTCCATCTAAAAATATGTACTTACACAGAAATTAAATTTAAAACGCAAATATGAAGTAGAGCAAGGATATAAAATATCAATAACACATTCTGGGGCTTCTGGTAGAAGAAGTTCCCTTTTGCTTCTCCTTTCAATGTTTCTATTTTAGTTTTTAAGTTTTGGTACAGAATAAATAAAATATCCATTTAATAAATAATTATAAGCCAGCTATAAAATCGGAGCGAGGCCTTTGCCCAGTCGTGGGACAGTACAGGCTAGATTAGATTAGATTAGCTATAAAATATCACATTTTGACAGGGAATGTGTCCCTACCTACAATTTTAAAGACTGTGGATTACCGGTATAATAGTTAATTCATATCTTAGGCTATACATTTTTATGAACAAACTATTATTAAAAATTATTTTCAAAAAATATGCATGCACTCAATGATATTATACAAACAAATACTTTTAAGTTAAATTGAAGAAACTATAACAACCATAACTATAACTCCGAGCCAACTCAAACCATCAGTTATCTTCGATCTATCTTTAAAGTGAACCAAAATGTCAATTAGTCGTCCCTGAGCCGACAGTCATTCCTCATCTATCTAAAAATCTCATAGTTCATTTTCAATCAATGGCTCTACTTATAATAAACTATTCGACCGGCGCTACTGTCTCGTTCGGAACTTAAAACGATTACCGCTAAAACGCTATTGCAGAGATTTAAGATTTATTTTCCCTTAACACTGATGCATAATTACTAGTCTTTCGCACCCTTTACATGCAGTCTACATAACCCTTATTAGTAAGAAAATTAGGTTTATTTTTCTGCAAATTTATGTATTTGTCTTTGGCAGTCTCGCTTAGGGCATGGATACGCATATCTTAGATCTTGAGGTGTATACGGAGTGAATTCATTAGGCGTCGGTTTAGTATGTGTGTAAATAGAACGGAAGCTGTATACATAAGTCACAGCCAGTGACAAGCACTCGCTGTTCTCTTAAAGCTTCGTCACTTTTTATTTGCGCTGCAAAACGCAATTCAAATTATACACTAACCGAAAATAATTATGTTTTCCCCGATTATAGCTTGGTCTGATGTGATGAGTGATGACATCAGACCATGTACTCTCAATATCGATGCAATAATACGCTTATTGACACCATTGTAGAGTTAAATTAACTTTTATTGTTTATTTAA
Organism: Erebia ligea; assembly: GCA_917051295.2. Lineage (NCBI taxonomy): Eukaryota > Metazoa > Arthropoda > Insecta > Lepidoptera > Nymphalidae > Erebia > Erebia ligea. The sequence continues at coordinate 17,206,436 of OU785223.1, forward strand.
ATGTTATTATCAAAGTGCATAAAAGTAACTACATACATATTTATAAACAACTATTTCCAGCAAATACCTAAGGCTTTATTTTGACAGTTAATCTTGCTGATTAATCCTTATTAGATCCAAAAAGTTAATAGTGTGTTTGTCACATAGAATAACGTTATGGATGGAGTTGGTATAATTTTATTATGAAAACATCGGAAAATTTTAACGAGAGCAATTCATTGCGAAAGTTAAATCATTCCCCCGTTTACAAAACCCATTCATTACCTGCATACAAAAATCGCGCCCCGTTTGCGAAGTAAAAACTAAAAATAAAAAAAGTTACCACGTTTCGCTACTCGAGACGTCGCGCAACGATGGATTAAAAATGCAGCGATGAAAAATACATCTTTCCACTTTAAAAATAGACGGTGCAGCATCAAAGGGTGCTTCAGACGCTTTGTGCAAGGTTTATCTCTGGGAAGCCACTCTGGGGTGCAGCATTGACGAGTGGATTGGGGTGAACGACCGCACGATTGTCGTAGGTCGGCAATTTTCAACCTAGATAACGTTTGACGTTGGCTATTTAGTCTAGGAAAGGAAGCTAGTGGACCCCAACAGTAATTCCTCAGACGACGAAACTTTACAGTATGATAAAGTATCATAACGTAAAGGTATTTTATAAATATCCAACAAAAAATTTTACCAGAAGTTAGGTATTTTTACCTAAACTCTTATAAGTCTAATATCTTGGTCCGCAAAAATGATCCGTCAAAACTTTCTTCACTTGAAACATTCATGTAAAGGTATGGAAACTAAATAAGAAATATCCAACATATACTCGAAGATGAAACAATCAAATTTTGAAAAAATATGTTTTATTAATGTTACTTGCATCGGAAAATTTACTCATTGAAACTTTTCACTGGAATGTCCTTTTATTGCCGTTTAATACCTAAAAATTTAAAATCCAACAAATATACTATCAGTCTATATTTTTTTCAAAAGTTACCTTTTTATTCGTAGTGAAAAATTTCTCCGTCAATTTTTTTTATTGATACGATTACAATATTTTTTTTCCTATCAACTATGAAAATATCAAATATAATAAAATCAAACGCATTTAAAACTAAAATCATTTTCTAAAGAAATATTTTGTATTTAATCAATCGGGGGAAGCAGGAGCGTGGTGACGTCCTGAGACCGAGATAATATGCCTACGGCGACGCGAGCCTGTACTCGATAACCGACCGTATTTCGTTGATTCGACAGTTCAATTTTCAATCAAAAGCTTTTGCAAATGACAATCAGTATGACGATCAATGCGTTCTGAACCGTATTGCCTGAGCGTTAAAGTAACTGATTGCTCTAAAACTGGTTTGTGCAACGAAAACTGCTTTAAAATATAATGTTTCTAGCCTCACAGTGATGATTATGAAATTTGAATTACATTGTGTTCTCGATTGTATTTCCCTAGCCGTAAAGTAACAATTATATCGTCCCAACACAAAATGGTCTTTGAAATTGGTGTGTCTTCGCACTGTACCCAAGGGTATTCTCGCATTTGGTTGTTTAAGGGGTTATACAATTTTTTTGCGATCTTTGAAAGCTTTTTATTTGAAAACTATTATACATACTAATATTATGAAATCGAAAGTGTATCTGTCTGTCTGTCTGCTACGCTTTAACGGTCCATCTTTTCAACCAATTTTGATAAAATTTGGTACAGAGATAGGTTGTATTCCGGGGAGGTAATTTTGGAATATTACGGAGTTAAGTAAAAAAACTTAATCCACGGAGACGAATTGGCTACAATTTTTTCGATATACTTACTTAACTATTTTCCAAAAAAAATATTGGTAAACCTGTTAAGAATTATTCTGTACTTTTTTAAAATTAAGTAGATAACAAAAATTTACATAATATTATGTGAAAGTTAAATTTAAGTAACTTTAAGTACCTAGTTTATTAAATAAAATATAATATGATAATTTTCTCCCGTTGCGGCCAACATTGCTTTATTGCCATCTCTTTCCCGGGACATACAGTGCATTATATATATAGAAGACAACTCTATACGCACCGCGTTACCGAATATAATAAGAAGTTTTGTATGTTTAAAAGAAGTTTTGTAGTGTAAACGAGATTTTCATTTGTAATCGTCTGTTTGGAGCTGTTATTCTTTGCCTCAAAACGATGCAAAGAAAGTGAGAAAGATATTTTTTTTTCTCATTAGTGTACCAGAATAGAGATGGCAATAAAGCGATTTTGGCCACAAAGCGAAAAAATCAAATTATAGCATTTACTACACTACAATTTAAATTACTTATCTGCATCTATGGTTATTTTAATCAACTACAAAATTAAAGAAAATTAAAATTCATTACCATCTCCGAAAAAAACTAAAGAAAAGAAGATTTAGAGCAAGTATAATATGGGTTTTTACATGCAAGTGCCTGATTTAATAGCTATAAAAAATCACAGATTTCGCAGTCCCCGCAAGAATCGGAGCTTTGAAAATGAATACGTTAATCTCTTCTTCAAAATTTATTAAAAACGAAATATCTGATTTTAAAAATTCCAACTCGAATGCACTTCTCGCCTGCATCCGCATCTTTAAACACCACTACCATTACGATGGGTCAATAATCATAGAAGCTACATCACTTTTTATATACGAAAATATCTGTTTTTCTACAACTCCAAATCTAAAGGGACCACCTACAGGTCACAATTATTAACCGATTTTCAGAATTTTTTCGCCATTTTGTAGCTAAACTAATACCCTGGGACCCTTTTTTAATTTTTTCTTAAGGCTCCAGCGGAGGGCTAATTGCTCATACAAACGTAATACCAAAATAATTAGTAATTCGAGCATATTTCCTCCATATTATGCGGTTATTAAGATTGAACTTGTATTTGGTCCCTGGATAATTATTTATCCAAAATACTTTCCCAAAATTAAATGTAAGCACATTGCGTTTTGCATGTTTTTGCGACATAAACGACATGTTTTCTCCTTATTTGTTTCATATTAAAACCAACGATATCTCACGTACTAATTGATCAGGAACATAGCCTATATTGTCAAGTTACAGAATAACAACACGAAGTTAAAAACACAACAATTTTTCATTCATCATTTTTGGTATTCACGGAACAAGACTAAATGTATAACAAATTCTGTACGCTCATATTGCTATCGCGCTTGCACGCGATCATGTGTCTTCAGCCAAATAGGGATAGCAATATACCGGCAAATTTATATTTGCGGTTCGAGTAGAAGTTGCGAGCGGCGGTCGCCGGTCCCTTAAGTCGGTTTTTTCCCGAAATATTTACAATTTCGAAATAATTCCAAAAAAAGTTACAAGCCGATTTTCAAAATTCAAATGTTCACACAATATGTCTCGATAAATTCCTCAACTCTTGGTACTATTCCTATCTCGATCCTCTTTAAAATCCTCGGAGCTATGGCCAAAAATACGTCTCAGGCGATTTGCATCTGATAACCATTTTCAATGGTAAAAAGTGATGGTTGTCTACTTGAAGCAGTTTTTTTTTGTTTCTTTTGGCATAGACCCCATAAAATAATATGCTACGCGATCTATTTCAATCTTATTTAATAAGATGCTGCGGGATCTATTTAATCATTGCGACGAAAAGTAACCTATGTTTTTTGTCGCAACTATATCAGCGCAAAAACTCAAACTGTAACTGACAAACCGCGTAGTTGAACGCGTGAATGCGCCAAATTCGTGAAAAATAGCTAGCTCTCCAACAGGAACCATACATTTTCTGGGATTAAATGAAGGCCATATAAATTACCAAATCTTCAGTTCTATCCATGCAAAAATCACGTTAATGAGTAGCTTTTGGCATGCTTGAAGGACAAATACGTGATAAGTGACATCATGTTATCCTGCGGGTACTATTAGTTTTTCCAGGACAAAGGTAGCCCATGTTACTTTGGTCCTAAAAAATCACGTCGAATTGTTATTTCGTTGCCGTATGATTGAATCAAAAATACGTAAAAATCAGCATGAGATCCCACAGGAACTGTTAACTTTCTTGGAACAAAAAGGTAGATCACGTCGATCCGTTGCACCGTTGAAGCGTGATGAAGGATAAACCAACCAACCAACAAACAAACACACTTTCGCATTTAGTATGGATAAATTTAGGACTTTTGTAATGTGTTCTACATGTGTTAGGAATACTGTACCTATTGATATGTGAATAAAATGTGAATACAAATTACGGGGGTGTATTAGGAAGACATAGAAAATCTTCACTAACAGTTCTTGAAACGCGTTCAACTTCTTTAGTTGTTGAAACGCGGTATCGTTATGGAAGAATTTTGTATTTTGTGCAACAAGAGCTTTGCTGGCTTTCACACTAAACTTCTTGAGCAAATTACCTTGATTTCGCACAAGCGAATTTTAGATCCTAAGTGCGGGACACGACGGTTCAATTTATAATGCGCAAAATTACGCCCACTAACGTCACCGTCACGTCAAATTACTATACCGTCATCTAATGTTCAAGAAGACTGCCGGCAAGTAGACCAAGCATGAGCAGTACCGCCATTTTGAGGATAATTTCCGAAGTGCCATGTTGAGGATAACTTCCATTTTGCTGCATATTTCTGGTGATTCTAATATTTATTTGATAAACGTAAGGGCCATATTTTGGATTGCGTTACTTTTACATTTTCTTTACATGGAAGCGAAATTATTATAAGTTAAATTTAAAACATAATAAAAATTAAGTATATTACTGACTTCTTTTAATTTCTCAATGTATAGTTATCGTTACCATACTTGATTTATCATGCTTAGTTATTATTTACATGGCAAGAAATGTTACTATCGATATCTAAACTAATTTATTGTACATTTTATTATGTATGGGTTAATTTTGAAAAGTATTATAATATATTTATTTCGACTCAGCTTAAAGAATAATTTTTGTTGCCTTTAGTTTGCAAGATAATGGTTCTTAACATCATTTTTGAATATGCCCAGCAGCCCAGTGACTTCAATTGGCGTATGGCGTACAATTCATTTATTATATATAATTATTTATATACTTACAAATTACAATAAAAGTCTAAATATGTTTACAGTAATAAGGCTTTATGCAGTTTGCCAATTTCTGGCGTGCAAAATACCAACTTAAACATAATATAATTAGTACATTTTCTCAAATTCTAGAAGTAATGAGAAGAAATCAATTAAATAATAATAATAATAATAAATAAATAAATCGTTTATTTTCAATCATTATGTTACTATCGATACATTATAATAATTGATCTTGGAACTATTTGAAGATTTACAATATTATTGTGCTTACATCAAAAAATGTAGATAAAATGTTGCAAGATCAAGAACTGGCTATCCTAGCTAGATTTTTTAGATCTGTGTTAAGGATAACCAGAAATAAATATTTATTCAAACAAAGCTCAAAAATAAGATTTTTAATGGGCCCTTAATTAAACTATGGAAATATACCTTGAAGGTAAGTCGTTACAGTTAGTGGTTTTTATTAATGTTGAATTTATCTTCTGTAACGCTATATTGTTTATCTAAACTGATATTATAAAGAGGAAAGATTTGTTTGTTTGTTTGTTTGTTATGGATAAACTCAAAAACTACCCACTCAACTGATTTAAAAAATTATTTCACTTATAGCAAGCTACTTTATCAGCGAGTAACATAGGCTATATTTTATTTAAAAAAAATTAGAGATCCCTACGAAAATTGCAATAATGTGAATGAAGTCGGAAAAAATCGTCCCATCTGAGAGCTTCATCCACGGAGAGCTGGTGTGCGCTGTGTAAATAGTAAAAGTTGGAATTGTTCCTCTTAAAAAGTTCTAAAAAAATTCCGCGATAAAATATATCTATCTTTAAAGGTTGTCTCACAATAACCATTTTTATGATTTGGTCTAAAACAAAGCTTTACTTTCGAAGGTGTTTTTTCCTGACATTGTATTAATCCATATCAAAATAAAATGGTTAGTCATCTCAAGTATTTGATATATACCAAATTCGCGCTTAACACCATTTGATTCAGATGAATATCTTAGAAGATATCATGAAAATTAATTAACGCGCCATAGAAATAGGGGCGGCCGGCCGCGGCAGTGCGAAAATATCGCAGCCCTAATGTAAAACCTGATGTGCTGCCCAGTGCCTGCTATTATTGCATTGTAGAAGACAGTAAGTGCTAACGAGTGACGACAACCATATCCACCCGTAGTATGCACACTGGAGTAATAATATGATTATGATGTTATGATTGTGATTTCAACGCTTCGCTCGCGCACGCTAAACTATACCCAATAGAAGAAGGATTAAGATACATTATCGCGTAAGCGCAGTTTAGTTTTCATACGTTCGGTTTAATTCGGTGTTTTGCATGGATATTTTGTTGGATATTTAGGTTTTGAGTGTAAATTTGCCTACCTACTATAATAAAGAAAAGAAATAGGTATGAGAAGTTTTCCATACCGAGTTATAAATAATTTTAATTTGAAGTGAGATAAATTGATTTTGGTATAAATATTTTGTTGGATTTTCTTAAACGTTATGCTAAACAGCATTTTAAGGACATGTGAAAATAAAAAATTGAATGAGCAATTTTTTTGCCGAAATTACGGACAAAAAAGGAAACCACTTTAAAAAAAAATAGGTCCGTTTAAATAATGTTTTGGATTTTTAACGAGTACCTCTTAATAAGGCTATTAATTAGTTTGGTAAAAAAAAAATGGAGCGAGATATTATTCAGTTCAAAATATTAAGCTATTTGTACTTTTAGGTATAAAAACCTAACTTCTGGTTTTTTTTTTTGGTGGATATTTTTGTGTAAGTTTTGGATCATCCAATACTAAAACCCTGCCAAGTTTCATCGACTGAGGATTCAATGTGGGGGTCTCCATACAACAGACCGCCCCGTTGCCTAGACTAATTATGAAATATCGGGTTTTGTATAAAACATGACGTATCTCACGTTAAATATGAATAAGATAGATGTAGCAATTTTTATTGTGTTTTATTAAATTTAGTTAGTCTACCGAATTTCGAGTAAAGATTCCAGATGACCCATCCGTCTATGTGATGAGTCCGATTAAATGCGCAATTTGATTATAATAGTATACAATACTAGATGATGCCCGCGACTTCGTCCGCGTTGATTAAGGGTTTTGATTCCCGCGGGAACTCCTTATTTTTCCGGGATAAAAAGTAGCATATGTCCTTCCCCGGGATATAAACTACCTCTATACCAAATTTCAGCAAAATCGGTTAAAAAGATGGGCCGGGAAAGCGTAGCAGACAGACAGACAGACAGACAGACACACTTTGCATTTATAATATTAGTATGGATAGTATGGGTATAATACATGTTATGTTGAAAGAAGAATGTAAACTAGACAGAGAAAATTATTATTGATTTTTTAATTTTTTGCATGTTATTTCATAATTGAACAATTTTTCTGTTCGGTTTTTCTGCAAGATAGGTAGGGTATCATAGCCACTCCAGAAATATTTTAAAAGTAATTTTATCAAAACAAACAAGCGATTGTCAGTAGAATCTGTTTTCCGAACCGGTGAATCTTGACCTATCATAATATACTTAGGAACGTGTCCTAAGTTGATCCTAAATGAAAATACAATTAATTTCCTTTTAATTTGCTGAACAGTATGTTTATACAAACACAGGTTGCAAACAGGACTTAGTATGGTATAATTATAATGCTGAATAATTATAAATCGTGCCAAATCAATTAGGTAAATGAGTTGCACAAAAAAGAACACAATTGACATTGACTCATAATTGACATTGAGTTATGTTGAATGTTAAGAAAAAATACAAAAGTAACAAACACTTCTAGATCATGTTTCCTCTATTAATTTTAATGTCTAACAAAACAGAAACCACCATCCATATCCTGGGTCAACGATGTACCAGAGTATCTTGTTTATGTTCTTGAAGTTACTTTTTTGCTTAGTAAAGGATGAGTCATATAAGACTACTAATAAATTATTTAGGTAAAATTGGCCGTCGAACTTGAATATTACTGTTCTTAAAACCTATCGATTCTTTAATTGCTGTACCATATAATTAATAATCCGTATACAAAAACCATATTAATATTATAAATGTCTGTTTGTCCATCTAGTTATCTGTCTGTCTGTCTGTGTCTGCTGCGCTTTCTGTATTAAAGCGATTTAGAAGAAAACATAGATAGGTTGCGTTCGAAGGAAGGACATACTTGAACTAAATTGAAAAAACTAGAAGTTTAATTCGCTATAATCCGCCACAGAAGGTAAATCTATGTGGTACAGTGCGTATCTTGAACTGGCAGCCCGCGATATTCTCCACACCACATAAATCTTCCAAAATACCCTCAACGTACTTTTCACTCCGTCAGTCAATTCACTTCACAATCGTGCACGATTGTGAAGTCAATTCACTTCACAATCGTGCAGTGTAGAGTCAACATCTCCTGAAGATGCTCCGGTGTCGGAGTGAAACGTACGTTGAGGGTATTTTGGAAGATTTATGTGGTGTGGAGAATATCGCGGGCTGCCAGTTCAAGATACGCACTGTACCACATAGATTTACCTTCTGTGGCGGATTATAGCGAATTAAACTTCTAGTTTTTTCAATATCATGGACTTCCGCAAAGTAACGCCTGCTTCTATCCAATATACTTGAACTAATTTTTTACCCGGAAAATGAAAGGGTGGCTACGGATTTTTCGCGGACGATGTCGCGGGCATCATGTGGTTACAAGCATATTATAGTACTACTAGCTGATTCCCGCGACTTCGTCCGCGTGGATTGAGGTTTTTCGGTTCCTATCTCTCAAGTTAGATCGAACTGCACATGGTGTGCGAATTTTATTATAATCGGTTAAGTGGTTTAGAAGTCCATTGAGGACAAACATTGTGACACGAGATTTATATTATATATTAGATATTACCCAGGTCTAAAAGTGCATCATTCTCGTATAGTGAAGAAAAATTTGTATTTAAAAATATATAAGAACTAGATGATGCCCGCGACTTCGTCCGCGTTTATTAAGGTTTTTTGATTCCCGCGGAAACTCCTTAATTTTCCGGGATAAAAAGCCTATGCCCTTCCCCGGGATATAACCTACCTCTATACCAAATTTCAGCAAAATCGGTTGAAAAGATGGGCCGGGATAGCGCAGCAGACAGACAGACAGACGTACTTTCGCATTTATAATATTAAGTATGGATAATAGAAGCAGGAAATGCGCAAAATAAAAGTGCATGTCTACTATTGTTTGCAATATTATGTAAATGGAAGACAGATTTATAATGTGCACATTATGCACGGTCATTGCCAAAAAGGGGTGCAATAAATGTCACATTAGACTTTATGTAAAGCCTAGGCCCTAGACGCTAAAGCCGAAACTGGTTAGAAGGATATTATTACAAATACAATTCACACTTGCATTTGCCCACTAAATCTCCATACAATCGGCAATCAATCGATGCTGGGTGCACAACACAGTTTAATCATCTTACAGTAAGATTACGAATGCACTTGCGCAGAGAGTTGCTGGTCTAAGAGTTCAGGATATATAACTTCAATACTGCTCAATATACCTCAGTGGCCTGTCAGGGATTTTTGAAGAATGCACCTGTGCAGATCGATACCTAAGGCTCGCGACAAACACTGCGCTGACCATTTTTTTATAGACTAGCGCTTGACTGCCATCAGACTTGCTGGCGAGTGGTGATGCAGCCTAAGGTAAAGTGCGCTTGCCTAGATGATGCCTATATTCACTCACTTATTATTCCACTGTCGTAACGTAAGTACCTATGTATTTTAAAATTATTTATTATGGCGGCGCGGCGCGGCGGATAGAAGTGGTACAAACAAAGGCGTCACCAAACTGTAGTATTTCTATACTACGTAGCAGTGTCCGTTAAACTGCGGGGCTAAGTTTTAGCCCTGTCGGGTCAAGTGTTGGCATGAAACCTATTGTATCGTGACTGGGTATTATAGAAATGTGTTAATGCTCTCTGGTTTCCATGTGAAAAAGGGCAAATAGCTCTATCACGAGCGCTGAATATTGATCGAGACCTTTCGTGGTATTTTTTTAAATAGCTCACTTTATAACAAAACCGTTAAATGTTCTCAAATAAAAATTAAAGTTTAAACAAAATTGGGCAGAAGAGGGTTATGGTTTATACTTCAAGTACTTTTTTCAGCAAAAGATAGGAAAAGACTACTTATTTCACAACGCAGATCAAATGCGGATAGGCAGACATCACACACCTTTAAGAATAGTATGGAGAAATCCCAGACATGCATGTTATCCTTCATCGTCATAGAAAGTTATATTTAATTGCTTAAAACGCCACAACAACTACGAAAACCTCGACGCTGTTTCTGTCTTCCGGGTTCGATCCCGGGCATGGTCAATTTGAGAATTTAAACTTTCTGAATTTTGTATGTCTGGCCTGGTGGGTGGCTTCGGCCGTGGCTAGTTACCACCTTACTGGAAGGCCAACGTGCCGCAAAGTGACTTAGCGATCCGGTACGATGCCGTGTAGAAACCCAACAGCATAGATTAAATAGGTGGTCCGCTGCGCGTATAGGAGTGCAAGTATGTAAGTCTAAAATACAACTCTATTAAATCCATTTGGCAACAGAACCGTACAAACAATCACCCAGCCTCCCATAGAAAATCACACAAAGCATTGCATGCAGCGGTGTAGAATAAAAAGGACGAGATGCTACATTCTTCTGCTCCATTTGTATGGCGATACACGAACCGCAACAGCGACAGCTGTTAACAAATACGAGCATTCTTTATACTCAGAGCAATGTGACTCTTTGAATCCGAGGCATTTGTGAATAGCGAAACGTTTACTGCGTAATCCTTGCACTTGTCGGCTGCAAATTACGCTGCCAGTTCCTTTTAAAATACAAGATAAAATGTGCGGTATTATATCTATGTTATACTTCATCTATGTATGGGACAGTTTTTTGAGAATTTGTATATGAATTTGTATAGCTGGCAAATGCCATCTTCTAGCAGCGTCTACGTTAAACTCGTCTACGTCATTGAATTTGATACAAAATAACAGCAGCCGTTTTTTTTAATCCTTTACAAATTACATAATGTTAACTTGTAGAGGATAAAAAGGGCGAACGAAAGAACGACTGCGATTTCAATCTCTCTTTCTCGATGCGATCTCTGGTGGTAAGTGGTGGTGTTGAATAAGATGATTTGCGCCGTCTATGGTTAATAATTTGGGACATCATCTCTTCATATAAAATTGTATGGGATGAAATTTTACGTTCACGTGAAAACTGTCGTGCACGGTACATATTATACAGTATTAACAATTCTGCGTGACAAAATTATTGTGTTACAGTGATGCAGTCACGGCCAAATTGTCACACGGACACATGTGTCCTCATTCAAATCAACCCAGCAGGTAACGGGTGAAAAAATGGGGACCATGCACAGTTGGGTGCCTATTAGCGGAAAAATATTAACACCCTTTGAATCTCGAGATAAAAATATTGCACAAATGTTCACTAGGTAGGTACGATTTGAAAGGTATATGGTACGTACTACAATAAATCGGGGAGTCGGGTTTTATTTTAATTGAGCACCGAGCTCGATTATCTTCTTAGTATTTCCAATAGCCAATTAGGACCCACGTAACCCTCTCCGTTCAATACCTACCTACCTCAGAATTTATATGCAAGGGTATAAAATACATACCTACAAATCTAGTCATTTTAAACCCCCTTCAATTTACAAAAGCTTTAGCTGCCGCTTCGCGTAATTTTCAAGGACATACTTGTACAGTGTAGTATTTTTTGTTCGTAGAAAGTCCTTAACTCATATAACAACGATCTTGTGTAACTCCCTGCCCTTTGATAGGGTGTATAAGTGTTCTGTAAGGGGGATGCACACCCCACTAGTTTCAGCGTGATAAACTGGCGATATTTTTTTTTATCGATTCTATTTATCTGTATTTCTATTTTGGTCTTATTCGAGAGTACGAATTCTACCGCTTATAATGCTTATTGCTTATATATTTATCTATATTACCCCTTTATCTGAGGGTTGCGGACTCGAGTAATAATAATAAAATTAAAAAACATCGTTAATTTTTCGTCTAAGTAAGTAAGCAGTCAAACAGTGGGTAAAATAATATCTACCATCAGATTTTCTTATAGTAAACCAATAAATAATTCACCTTACTCCATAGTAAAGTCTGAAGCCGCGGACGTACATGCAACAGCAATCCTATACCCCGGCTAAAATAAACCCGAGACGATCGTAAACAACCACCGAGACGATAAACCAAACAGATGCTGTAACAGCAGGAACTGAATGAGAGCGGGATGCCCTGAAAACGAGATACCTACCTAATAATATCGACGATAGTCAACATTAAAAGAAGAAGCTGTCATAAATACCATATTTATACGCACTCTCTACGCATTTTCTTGTTACGAAATTCATTGATAACTTAAGTACTTAATATGAATGTATACATGGGTCAGTCACAGAAGAATGTGTTTATTTATTAGAGCATGTATCAAAGGATGAAAATACCGCAATGGATGGATGCTCGTTTTCAACAACAATGCCTATCTTTTAGGGAATACCTAAGCCCATTAGGTGACAGTAATTGTACGTGAAACTGTCACATGGTCATTAAAGTCTTAGCTCATTGGGATTTAGACTGATAAAAGAGCTAAATACTAATCTATGATGATGACAAACAAATAATAAAAATTTAGGTTAGATTTATAGGTAGAAAAACAAAATTGGAAAAGTGAACCAAGTCCAGGCAGTGAAAATGCTATAAAGAGTATGTGAATGTAAGAATCTAAAGTCTTATTTTCATAATGGTTATGTTAGGTATTGGTTACATTCTATAGTTAATGATGCACATCAAGCAAACAAAGTGAATAGGCAGACGTTAACAATGCTTCGGATTTGCTCGAATCTGTTTTATTGCAACTGCAGTATCGGTTTACATAAAACTGCGATTCTTTTCTCGGCACAATAAATACATTGGCTACACTACACGCGATCTATTTTTAGATGCACAGTAATTCTGTTCTGAGTCATTGCCGTAGAAAAAGGCCTAAATGATATGTCAATTAAAAACAAAGAAATATAATAATCCTTACAGCTCACGTAATAAGGTTGGCGATCCGGGGAAAGTTGTAAAGGAGTTATTTTATATGGTAATAAATAATATTGGAAGTTGGAACGTCTTTGGCCTTTATGAAATTAGTCATCGTCTGATCGCAGTAAATTGCTATTTTACCCTGTGAGTTGTGACATACTTAGTAGGTATACCAATTATAATTCCCAACAACAAACTCAAAACCACTAAACTTAACTGTCTTGAAATTAATAAATCAAAAACTTTTAATACCAGACTTAAGGAATCTTTCCATCTTAAAAATATGTAATCCTAAACACGTAAGTTTGTATTTTCAGCTCTTTAGAAAGTCCTAATTTGTTACGTTAATAAACAAAGTTACGTGTTGGGCTAACTTCATTTCAGGGATGCCAAGGCTTCTTGGATCCCATCAACTTTTACAAAGTTAATCTCAGTGAGATATTCCGGGTTATATATGATTTATTTGAGTTAAAGCAGCGAGGTTAGTACAAAATTGTAAGGATAATGCTGTATACCAAGTATCATGTTACCCTGACAAAATAAAGAAATATAAAACGATTTAAATAATGAAGGAGTTAATTTTGAAGGAATTAAGTACTTTTAAAGACGACGTTTATTTGGAATATCATTAAGCACTGGCACGAACTGAATTGGCCTCGATTTGCCAGTAAGAGCTATGCAGCTCTTCTCAGTTTTTATGGTATAGTTTAACGTATTTGGTTTTACCTTCGTTTTATTAATTCCTCGATCGGTTGGCGTCGAGTACTTACCTATTAGTCGAAGTCGTTGTCAATAAAAACTTCACTGAAGTAGCACTTTATGACTTTATGCATACGTATGGTGAAGATGACTTCATTTTTGTAATTGTTAAACGGATTATTATTCGCTTCTGTACACGATGAGGACAACACTTACAGATCCGTATCTCGGATTACAACATTTATTCAATCAATGCCATTTGTCTCTTCACTATATTTTCATTGCATGCCGTATTCTCACCACAAATGCTGCCTTAGTATTCTTCATAGAACAGTCATAAAGTAAGGTTAGGTAAGCCTTTCAAAATAAATGTGAACAATTATTTTACAATTAACGGTGATCTAAAATAATGACCAATAAAATTAATTGCCGCAATCTTAGCCTTCTCACTGCAAACAACCCGATAATATGCGCCCGTTTACAAATGAACTATAATTATGCATAATACAGAACTCTTTGTTTCCCAAACCGGTTATATTATTTGTGTCATAAATAACTTGTAATGGGGCAGAGTCCATGGCAGTTGTCAGGGTGTTATTATTTTTCTCTGATGACTTGTAATTGTGAGGCTTTTTAACATCTAAATAAATACAGGGTGAAGTTAATAATGGGCCACTTTACCGCGACATTGGTTCACATAGCAGTTGCTACGATACGTATGAATAAATTAATTGCAACAATCATATCCTTTTAATAACGAGGTCCCGTGAAACTGGACTAGAACTTCAGTTATATTATTATTCAATACTCTGAATAATAAAGTAATACTCTGATTTACAAGATATTTAGAAAAGTTCTTAGCAAAAACAAAATACCTGCTTTATAAAAAGCGGAATTTATTGGAGCTTTTGACTTTGAAGTTGACACGGTAAACTATGATAGAACTTCTGTGAGCGGAAGTCCGATATAAACAAATTTCACGTTATACAGTTTGGTTGCCTCAAATAGGAAGTTCTGTAACAAGACTGTAATTTCACAGTGGGCTGGCATGGCTTTTGAATAAATGATAACAAAATTATATAGAAAGCTGAATATCGAATTGAATGAACCTTTGTTTAAAATGATTACTTTTATTTTCTTTGTTTGCGGCAAGCTGAAAATAGTAATGATGCCTATGTCAAAAATAATTTATTACTGACAAATTTTTTTTAAGAGCGTTTTTAAGTATGATAGAGAGTTGCTGATTTGATTGAGATGTCATCATCCCTATTATCTTTTACCAACATCAAAATATAAGGGTTATCATTTTTGTTAATAAATTTTAAAAACTTAATAAAGTTATTAACAATTACTATTCCTGTTTTCATCATCTTAGTTTAAACTATGAAACTATGGCCTGCTTATTATTCTAAGCCCGTGTTCCACATCTCTAAACTTTAATGATGTCATGAAGATTTCTATCTTGGCTTCGCAAATGTCAATGACTTTTATATGTTAGGAAGTGGTAACATTCCTCGAAAGTCCTCAAATAGCTTTTCTCATCTGGGCAGATTGTCAGGAAGCATGAGTTGCAACTTGTAAATCAATAATGCAAACGCATCCGACAGTGGCAACGTAACTTTTCGTTTTATTAATTTCAACGTTTTCGAACATAATCTATCATAATCATTTTTGCAACAAGTACTATTAAAAATTTGACTAAGGGCTGATTTTTCAATCGTCAGATAAAGTTTATCGGAGGAATAAATTTGACGTTTTGACAGGTTTTGTATTGAAAATCTGCCAAAACGTCAAATTTATCTGACGATTGAAAAATCAGCCCTTATACGATAAGCTTGTCTAGCCTGTAGGTACGACATATTTGGATTCATTTAAAACTCTTATTTTACCCACTAACCTACCTGTGCGTATAAAGACGAGACGCCGTAGTTTGCATTTAAAATACATGAATAGCCCATAATAAATCGCAAAGGCATTAAAAAACAAATAAAATGGCCATTTCAACATTCAAATGTCTTAGTACTTGTTGCCCGAGCAACCGCGGTTTATTTAGAGGACTTGTATCATACGAGACCTTTTTCTCATAAAACATATTCAATACAAACCCGATGGCGAACGAAGTACGTTTCTATAGAAGTCATTATTAGAACTGAAATTGGCTCTACCATTGTGCAGAATGCAAGGAATTGCGCAAATATTATACCGTCAAGTCTCGAATGATCGTTTTTATTTTGTCTCGGCAGTAGATCATAGGAACTGTAAAGGCCATTTGTTTTTATCACATCGTCGCCAGCTACTTGACAATTACTCATTAACGTGACGCGACATAATTTTAATTTATGATGCATGGTGAGAATACTCTATAGCCTAGCGTTATTGGATACATGACACGTTGTAAAGTTGTGTTTGTAAGTTGTTTTGGCTCTGATTCTGAGCCCTTACTAATAATTATTAGTGTTTCTGGAAACGTTCTAGCATCAGACAGTACCAACGTCTTAGTTAGTCTTAGTTGCTTAGGCACTTCATGAGCCTAAGCAAGATATTACAGCGTTCTCGCAGCTTTGTCAAAAGTCGCAAGAAAGAATTGTGGCACTGCTGTAGTTATGCTTGAGCCGCAGACAATATTGCAAAAATAAATCTCATCCTATTGGTTTAATAAAAAAAAAAGACAATCACCTCAATACAATTTGATAAGCGATGCAGACGACGATGGTGCAAAAATTACAAGGATAGAGTAGATGTAGAGAATATGATTAGAGTAGGTGTTAACAAAATTGGGCAATCTTCATATTACTACAAGGTTTTTGATTTGACCCATTTGATAGGCTACATACGCTTGTAGTATGGTTATGAATAAATGTACCTACTCAGTACAAACTTTAGGCCTTTAATATTTCTGGTGAGTATTTTTTTTGTAGATGCGTTATCCTTATTGAACACGTATTAAGACAGATAAATAAAATTGCAGGCATAAAAATCTATCTAAATATAAAGTATGACTGAAAGAACATTTTTATGTACTTTCAGGCACTTTTTTAGGAGTTCAATAAATATGAGGTGAAGGTAACGTTTTACGATGATTTAAGATACTATGTTATGTAACATAGTATCTTAAATCATAAAAATACACTCAGCATATTGGAAAATTTACCAAGAGTAAAATGATTCAGAATTATTTTTTATCAGTTGTTTTTTTTGGCTCAAAGATGTTACCTATTGCAAATTTATATTTGGGAGATAACTATGACTTAAAATAATATTTTGGTTGTAACTCTTGATTTTTTTCTGAGCAATTCTAACGACTGAAAATAAACGATTTGAATAATGGCTTTCATAACGTGCGGAAAAACATTTCTATTACAATATTATTTTCTTATAGTTATTTACTTTCTAAAGAACTGATAAAAGGTAAACAGTCTTAATTTTGTTATTTTAAAATAGAAGGCGCTGGTTATAATAATAACGCACTAAATTTTTATAGTTTTCAATAATCAATCTTCCTTTTTTGGGGCTAAAGTGTTACGCTACGCTATCTCCTTGTCTTTAACTTAAAACGTTTAAAATAACTCATAACATAACATAACATAATTATTGATGTCAGTATTGATTGATGGTCATTAAAACACATTCGATCAGCGTGTATTCGCCGCTGATTCAACAGTTACGTCACTCGACTCCCGGGTTCCGCACGTGTTGGACAAGACGATTGCGTGTCCTGGTAATGTGCTAAACATAGAGCCGTTTCTAAGATATTTCTGATATTTGTTATACATATTACAATACTACTCTGTGCATTATGACATGAGTAATCACTACAATCACATCCGATCGAAACACGATGAGGACACGTTTGCCTAGAACAAGCCTATGTTCGCTTGTTTGAAAGATGGGTACATCAAATAAAGAGTGATTTGGCTTCTTCTAGACAAATCCTACCTACTGCTGAATCATCACTTGCCTGCTGGTTCACAGCCAAGTGCTATTCTATAAAAACACACCCGGATTGTAAAACAAGAGTCAGGAATCACAGACCTTTGTTCAAAACCTACGCCATGTCAACCTCGTCGCGTCAGCCCACTACCAGCTGTGTACGGGTCTCCTCTTAGAAGGAGAAGTTTAGGTCATAGTCAACCTAGCTGGGCAAGTTTGAGATTTCACAAACCTTTGAGAACACTATAGAGAACTCTCATACATGCAGGTTTCCTCGCAATACTTTACTTCACCACATATTTGGTTGCTCAAGCACAATCCGAAACATTTCGTCTGGATTCACCAAACAATACAAATATGGCGCGGACGGCACATTTAGTGTAGAAGTGTGGTGTTACGTGCTCATGATGGTGCGATATGATGACGTCACACCACGTGCTTCAATGTATTCTGAATGGCAATATTGTTTGGTGCATAACAATCATATGCTAAACGCATTGCTTAGATCATCATCGATGTTCTTTTTTTTTTTCTGCAATAGCTCTTGCGGTTGAGTCGATAAAAGGCACATAACTAATACAGGTAAGGTTTCAGATTTCTATTCGTGGTTTGGGTTTTTTAGTAAGTCAGTTAAGTTGGGGGCAATGATTTGACTTTTGGTTCAAACCAAATAAACAGAAGATCGATCAATTATATTCGATACCTACACAACAGACCTATTAAATTTTGATATAGAGTATTGGTAGTTTGTACTTGTATTATAATATTGTCCATAAAATTAATTTATTCAATATTATTTAGGTATGTATTCTTTTAGTTTGCCGATGCCAGAAACATAGAGGAATAATATAGATTGTTATATATTTATGTTATTTAAAAAAATGCTCATTAATTAAAATTCGAGAGTCGCACGACAAAAATTTAAAACCTTGGAATTACAAAGTCGGAATTGCACAAGAGTTTTTACTTAATAAATAATCGATTACTGAATCGAGTGAATAAAATCAGCTAACCGATCACGTATCGGTAATGGACTGATAAGTAAAATCGAAGGTAATGACATAATGACGGTACAAGACGTAAATTATGCGAAATGCTATAAAATTCATTAAAACAAGTAGTTTTAACACCTCCATGTAGGGCTGGAACTTACAAGTTAACAGATTTCTATATTATGTTCTTGCAGTTGCAATTCAAGATACTAGTACAATTTTTTTTTGTGAACTACCAATTGATTAGTAGTGGTTGTTAGATATGCTTAATGTTACTTTGAGTTGAAAAATATACAATATTGAGTCCTAGACGTCCGTGACGAATACATAAATACTTATATTATTATCTTCATCTCGGATAAGCGATAAAGTTATTAGTAACTGTGGGATATTTAAGTTTTTACATCGCTAAAGTTCCGTGCTCAATGCTTTATGATTGTTCATAGATTGAGCCTTTTAGCTAGCCTCGAAAAACAGCGACATTTTAAAGGATTTTGGTGGCGACTGGTACTTGTGGCAACCCTATATATCCGAAAACATCGCTACAGGTAGGTACGCATTCGGAACAACGCAATCGTTCTGCTTCCAGTTTTACGGCCCGATTGCCCGTTCAAACTGGTAAATGGTAATTATTATGAAGTTGCAAGTAATGTTTAACACATTTTTCAGAATAATAGCCCGTTGACAAACAGAGCCGAACGAATTATGCGGCGAAAATTATTTATTTTTACTAACACGGGTTTAAATTTTAGAATCAGTCATGAATCAGTGGCATTTATAGTGAAAAAAGTTTAACCTAACGATTAAGTACATTACATCCGTTAAACTTACCCTAATTTTAAATTGTCTTTGCGTCTGCTTAGATACTTATTCCTTCCTTCTGCTTAGGTATTCCACCTTCACTTTCAGCGTCACTCTATATATAGTCTATACCGTTTCCTGCTTATCACTTATCTAAATGCTCAGGTAAGACCGAACCTTTTGAACAATTTTTTATGGGATGTTGATTAACTTTTTATTAAGTAAACTGGTACATACATCAGCTATCATAGTATAGAAGTTTTATATAGTGCGAATAAGTACTAGGACAACATAAAGAATTAGAGATCATTTCATCTCATCGGAAGGTAATTCTTTCTACAGAAAATCACAGGGAAGAAAAGATTTCTTTGTAATTATTGGAACGAAGTTCCTTATTTTAATTAAGTACTTAATAGTTAGTGACAACAAAGAACAAAAGTATGATAATCCTTTGGTGTTATTGGCTTATACTTAAACAATGGAGCATCTTACAATGTTTTAATTTTGGTATAGGTTAGTAACCTACAAAAGATAACCCACCAAAAAAAAGGAGATCCTATTACTTAAACAATGGCTAACGGTATGTAGGTAACAAATAACCATTTAGCCGCGTTATAAGCGTTCTTAGATAACGAGATTGTTCGAAATAGCGTTACATTACATCACTAGAACGGAAATGTTGAAGGAAGTCAGTTTTGTAAGCATAAAAGTGCACTATTATTACCAGCCGAGTCTATAATTAGGTGGTGCAATGATTTTATTCCGATTAGAAATTTCAAAACTTGAAGAAAATTGAATCTTGTTTAGTAAGTACATAAAACTTTGTTTCAGGTTCTGTTTATAGTTTCACGAAATGAAGATTCCTGATTCTTATTTTGATTCAGACTGGTCAAAGGAACTCGATAATAATTTACAGTCAACTGAATATAGACGTCCAAAGATCCAGATCTTTTGCAGGAACTTCTATTTATTTCTTTATTTATACCTAGTACTTGCTTGCTTGATTTTTGCGATCATCTTTGAAATGAAATGAAATGGAGTTTGGCCAACCTTGAGTTGTTACTCTATGCCTTTTTAAATTAAAATAAAATGTTTGAGAGAATTTCTAAGCCCTTCACGCATCAGAACTCCTGTATTAAAATCAACGTGAGAACAAGTATTTCGCCAATAAAACCACATCGTAAAACGTAAAAACAAAACTGCATCGTCATGATGCAGCTCGTCGTCATTCCGAGCGATGACACTCCATAGTCCACAACACCGGTTGCACAATATGCGTTGAATTGTTAATTACTATAACTTGATCCTCCCCGCAGTTCAGTTAAAGCTTTTTTAGATGGTAATAAAACTCGTTTGCAGTGTATCGAATACAGTTTAGAAATATGTAAGTACGTTAATAAATAGGAAAACCGTGTGTCTTAAAGGAGGAAACTTTTTACTCAACTTTTTTTAAAAATATGCTCATGCTTGGCTGCAATCAGACCCTACTTGCATGCGATGATGCAGCCTAAGACAGAGCGAGCTTGCATTGAAGATTCACTGTTTATTTGAAGATACTAACGTTATAATAAATTTAAAGTGGAAGGGAAATGTCGAAGTGCCATTCCATATCCTAGTGGAATTATAAATGACTAGCTGATGCCCGCAACTTCGTCCGCGTGGTTTAAGTTTTTTTTGATTCCCGCGGGAACTCCTTAATTTTCCGGGATTAAAGCCTATGTCACTCTCCAGGTCCTCAACTATACCCATACCAAAAATCACGTCAATCCGTTGCTCCGTTGCGGCGTGATTGAAGGACAAACCAACAAACCAATAAACCAACAAACAAACGCACTTTCGCATTTATAATATTAGTATGATTACTTCGTTCGTGGATTTAAAAAATTGTCACCCCAGTTTTTAGTTATATGATGAAGAAAAGGAGAATTTATACCCAATCCTTGAGCAAACTCTAGGTGTATTGAGCAATATTATTGAGAAAAATTAGCAACGATTAAAGCAATGTCTCTTTAGATTGCAGCGTGAGACTGCTGCTGTATACAGCTGTATCTACAATAACAAGTAATTAATATTATGGTAAGTAAATATGAAATGATGTACATAATATGTATAATCCGAAACATTTTATGAAAATTTTAATGGCAATGAGCTTACTACATCTCTTCATACAGGAAAGGTAACGAAATGGATAGGAAAACAAGGCAAAATCACCTTAAGAACCTCAGAAGAGTTCGTCAGAAGACACCAAGTGGCTGGAAGAGAATAGATGTAAGCTGCCCAGGATAAGAAGTGGAAAGACATGGTCCCATCAGTCTGGGTGAAAGCAAGACTTTATTACGTACAACTTGTGCCACCTATGATAAATAAGAGAAGAAAATAACCAAGGATAACGTAAACAGTGCTAACAGATGTGGTCGTCAGCACAGGAGCCACAGGTAAATACACATAACAAACTAATAATAATCATCAACCACCAAACAGCCTTCAAAGTCATATCATTTCTAAAGAAGACATTTTCCTCTTGAACCAGAGTTCAATCGACTTTTATTAAAGGTTGAATGTACCTCGGACTAAACATCATTAACGCAAACACGACAAGGTCTATTCAATGTCTATTCATTCGATTTAAAGAACGATACGACAAGGTGACCGCATACTAAGAGACGATATCCGCAAGTGCCTATAGAATGCTGATGACGTTCGCGTAAGCTGTAGTTAGTTTTTTTAATTGAACTTCTCTTATTATCACTCGCACAACAGCAGATTGGTCGTGGTTAAACCTTGCAATGCGGCCCCTACGATCTTTCAGCATGTTTTGGTAACCTAAATTATAATCTCTACTTACGTAATTTGAAGGAACTCTACACACAGTACAGTCTCTTTACAGTATACTGAAAAATGCGCCTCCTGTGGCTCTTTGACTTTCCCGTCTTGCGGATCTACAGTCGTATATGCAATCTTTTTAAGATACTATGGAAATGTAGAAAAAACTTAGCGTGAAAAGACCCCATCAATCATCCTGGACGCGCTCTGAAAGACCCATTCAACTGCGATGCACGTCAACACTTTCACTGACTCTGTCATTACCATAAATCATCAGGCGCGTATCAACCGCAGTCATTGCGCGGTGGAATTCAAGGTTATGATTATCGGCAGTGCAATAGCATGCAATTAGATCGCAGGTAATAACGTCATAGACTAGGACCGTAGACTCAGAAATGCATGGACAACTATAACGGTTACCGTACCTATTAATAGCAGATGAGACCGACACTTTACGTACTTAACTTACGACTGGATTTAACCAAATGAATATGTTTTATTTAGTAAAATCCCGTACATTTTTCTCTCTATCAGCTAAATATTTTACAGATAGTTCTTTGAAATCTATTTAATTGTGTCGTAATGTTTTCAACAGATACGGCGTTTGTAATTTGCGATCGTTATTCGTTGGACAAACGGGCTCTATTTTGAGATTTGGGAAGTCGGAGGTCATAATTTATGTCTAACAATATTACCTGTGCTGTAGCTCGCGTGGACATATTTATGTTAATAGCTACATACTATACGCCGTTGGTATCTGTTTATTTGAAAGCGCGAGTCTCAAAAAGTGCTAAATACACTTTATTCAAGGTTTCATCAGTTGTTGAGTCACTTTTAAACAAGATTTCTTTATAATATTATAATGAAAAAGATGAGCCGGTTGGTTCCTGTCCTGTCTAAACCGTTCAATGATTGCAATATAAGAACCTTCATCGATAGGGTACAACGCGAAAGCGTGTCAATTTTGCTGTTCTTTTCACGCCCCATCTGTGTAACTGCCCCCCAATCATGTAAGAATGGCCGATCAAACGTTAAAGATTTTCGTCAAAGTAAAATAAAGCATAACTGCATTGAATTAGAGCTCAATTTCGTCTGCCCATTCTTATACGTTTAGGTATGTACGATAACCTAAACGTATAAGAATGGGCAGACGAAATTGAGCTCTAATTCAATGCTGTCATGGTTTATTTTACTTTGACGCCGAACCTTTACCATTTGATCGACAATTCTTACGTAATCGGCTGATTTTGATGAAATTTGCTACAGAGTACAGAGATAGGTTGCATACCGAGGGCTGTTTTATCATCAAATCTGGGTTTCTTGCTGTAGAGTCAAAACAAGACGTAAGAATGACACCTGCATGTCGAAAGCTTTATCCTGTTATAAACTATTTTAACTTATTTAATCAATATTGAGTATCAACGGTCCCTGTAACAGTCCCTGAGCGAAATAAAATGCGAGCGAAGAAGTTTGCAATTGCAATAATTACTGAAGTGTTTTCTATTGTAATGCTCCAATGCGCCAGTTAATGATACTAAATAATGAATAAAGATGACATGCCACTTCGGAGTAATTAGCATCGCGTTATAGACTTAGCGCCTCCAGCGGCATTGGTCCATCAATTCTTGAGCAATGAATCATGCAGCTGACGGCTCCGTCGCGGAATACGAATGGACAAAAACAACCCAAGTTTTGTATGAATCACAATGACATCAATGGATTGACTGCATTGGGAGGAGTGTGACATGGTATGTAGATGCACGTCAAAAATATATACTTCTCTTCATGCGACAATGAATTTAAGCTAACAGCAAAATAGTGTTAAAATATTGCGATTGTTACACTGTAGCTGTTATCATACTTCAAGTAATCGAAACCTAATAACCACATGAGTAGATAACCTGGTTTTGTATGAAAAATATCCCCTTTTGAATTTTTCATATTAATTTATAGAATATGTTTTAGTTGAGACGACATTCACCCAGAAATGAGTGAGCCATCATGGTCAGTTGCATTTTTTTGTTTCACACCCAGTTTTGTATGAATCATTCTGCCATAATAGTTACCAAACTATGGGTGATGCACAAAAATTAACGCCTGGTTTCGAAACCGGACTTCTTACTATAAGTTAATTATTTTAAGTAACGACGTACTGGATTTTAGTAGGATTCAGTTACATAAGTATTAAGTTCATTTGGGTCGATAAAAATAAAATAAAACGCTGAAATTGTCGTAAAAAAGTCGAATCTCGAAACATACTTGTAAACCACAAAATGAAAAGAAAAGTACTTAATAAAATGTAATAAAGATAACCATTCAATATAATTTTCAAGAGTAACGTCGGATTTCATTAACATCATTATTAACCACAAAATAGAAAAGAAACTTTGTACAAGAGGACAAAAAGTGTCAAAGTTGACCATGATTAAGCAAAGTTTTGACCTAAAAATGACTCACTAATTCCATTCATCCATTTTTGTCTGACAAACTGCGACGTACCTGCAACAACAAAAAACATTCATCAGTTACAAGATTACAAAACTTTTGACGTGACCCAATTAGGATTGAACAACATTTTGTAGGCTGACAGAATGCTTATGGAAATAAATCCTAGTAAATCTTGAGCAACTCATTATTGTGTTTTGACGATTTTTCTAATAAACTGGTGCGTGCGTTGGTCTTGTTATAACTCGAAATATATTAACACTCGTTTATTAAGTAATTTAAGTCGGGCACCCCCGATGTGCTAGATTTTTTTTGTTTCGTCTGGTGTTTCGTGTTCCCAGACCCTCGTGTAAAAAGTGAAATAATCAGCTCTCAGCTTTCACTAGGCAGGCTACATCAATAATGAATTTAAAGCATGTTAAAGAGTCTCACTGAATTTTTCGAAAACGATTCCAATCAAACAAGCTATGATCGTTAGCGAGAAGTATTTTTTGATGGAACTGCAGACATACATACCACTGTGAAATTTTATTTACATAACCGAATAAGTAATAATCAAACTAACTATCTAATCCTTTCTTAAAAACCATTTAAATAATAACTTAAAATGAAACTAACAACTATAATAACCATACAATCAATATTTTTAATATCGCAAAAAAATCGTACACTATAAATCAATCACGAAATTATAATCGCCCATGACTGACTCACTGCAAAATTCACTTATTCACAAACCAATTTACTAAAGAATGCATTGCCTCAATTATCATAGCCTAGAAACCCTAAAGGGCACACAATCATAAAATTACTGATACAAATAAGTTTCAAACTGTATGTCTTGCGGTTATTTCATCACAAATTGTCAATTACCTCCGAGTCTCGTGACTTTGCAATCGTAATATGAATTTGCATTATAAGCTCCGTATGGTACCAAAAAGCTAGTGTTAGGAGAAGTATTTCTTATGCTAATTACTTCCAAATGTATTCAGGCTCAGACAGGATCACATGTTTGGCTTTAGCATCTGTTAGTTTTGTATTCAACTAAATGTCCGCGCCTACGTCCGCTCCCATTTCATGTTTTTTAAAAATTACACTTTGATTTTCTGTTATAAGAAATATCGTTTGTCCTTCTGCAGGATGCGCGCTTTCTCTTCGTCGAACTTCATCAATATCGGTCCAGAAGATATGCCATGATTAATTTACAGACCGATAGATATTCGAATTAATACGATTAAGTGGATTTATAACGTTTATGTCTCATTTCCACAAAATACATTTTTGAAAGTACCATAATGTGGATCCAACTAATTGGTTAGAAAGCTTATTCATACGCTATAGTTATACAAATAAGCTCGTTTGAGAAATGATACGTTGGGTTTATAATCGAGGCTTTAAACAATATTAAGATTATGTTTACAATTAAAAACTTCAATTAATATTCAACACGTTGTGGCCTCACTCACTTATACTGTAAGATAACTTCTAGGTATAGATACGTATTAGGATTAAAATATTAATCTTTTATCTTTAAATATGTTTCCTACTCTTACTTTCATTAATATCATAAGAAAATACTTATCATACAAAAGTGTAGACAAAACACACCAGTCTCAGATACTTTGATCTTTGTAAAAGATTTTTCTCGAAATTATTTTTTGGCATCGTTGCGTAATCTTGATTGAAGGCACTAAGATACCGGCAATTTTAACTGTTTATAATCATCAAACACAGATCATCTAGATTTAGCGTTTGAGATCATAACACGTGGGTATTGAATAGACACGTGTAAACCAAAAGATAATTTTACACAGTTGAATAGTATGATATTTGAAGACAGGGAGTTTTCCTAATGTCCCTACAACTAGTGCAGTAGTAGTTAGTCTCTAACTTATGTTAAAGTTAAAGCATGCTTTTGGCCACTGGGTAAATTGACACTGCATATACTCTGTGGCAATCAAATCGAAAGTTTACTACAAAATCTTACAAGTCCTACAAACACGAAAGTTTGGATGTTTGAATTTAGAATGGAGATAGCTGATAACCTGCATTTTGCAACGAAATTTAAAGAGTTCCCGCGGGAAATAAAAACTTTTATCCAAGCGGATTAAGTCACGGGCATTCATCTAGAAGTACACAACAAAAATTACTGATTTTAGATTCCTTTTTAATTACTGTCCAGAATCTAATGTGATAGAAGATACGATTTAGGTACAAATGAAATAATATATTAAGGTAATTACACATAATAATAATGTTTCAATGAAGAATAATTATCAAGTTACCTAATTCGAAACGTAGACATAACAAGCCATGGATAAATCTAATCAATTGAGAAACAGAAAGAGATCTTAACGCAAGATAAGTGTAATCAATTTGGAGTGATTCGAGAGAGACCTTTAAAACAAAATATGTGAACACAATTGCTAGTAAAAGGAGAGCACTTTGGGTGCAAGTCACTGTAAACAATGGTCAGTGAGAACGGCTATGTACTTTAATACAACCCAGAAGTAATAACAGGATAGCGGGTTAATTAAGTTGATCTTTCACATGGAATTATTTATATTTTTTATATTATCCGTCACAGAGAAAGCCTTAACAAAGGCATATAATAGGCATATTTTAATTTATTTCCTCCTAGTAAATGAGAGGCAGCTCAGCTCATTTATTTTGACATACGGATAAAATAGTGAACATGAACGCGTTCAAGCGGGACCGGGATATTTTTTAGTCCTTAATGTATTTTTTTTTCACCACATCGCGCCTCTATTCACCGCTTATCGCTGCGCTCAAAACTGGCTCGCGTATCATATTCAAATAGACAACCTTTCTATATCGTAGATCTAACAAAGGCGTCTTTCTAAAACCGCATCTTCTTATAACTTGTAGAGCATCCAATATAGTTCCGATAGTGCGATAGTGCACAGCTGTTACGACATACTCCCGATACTATCGGACTTTCGAGATGTTTGGGCGACGTTCAGTTGGATAACAAAAAGTGCTCTTACGTAAAGCCCGTTTATCATCTTGCGAGCTTTCTTTCAGTTCAAGAGCCGTACAGGCGTCTTTGGGGCTATTATAACGATTATTTATTTTGCGTAATTACAGAGTAGAGACATGCTCTTGAGGTAACATTGATATATTCAGTTGTTTGGTATGAATTAAACAGATACACGACGCCGTTATGTGAGATTACCTAATGCCTGAGACTGTGTACTTAATGATAACCGCAACTTCGCCCGCGTGGATTTCTATTTTTCTTATCATAGGGTAAGAACTTAATGTTTCGGTAAAGTAATGTTATTTTTATTTAATTTTAGGTTTATCGGTCCTTTATCATTTTGAATAAAATTAAATTAATAAGATTTTTTGGTATTAAAAAATCCTAGTAGCTTGTCACGCCCAGGTCTTTTCAACTACCTATGTACTTTAAATGTATGTAGTATCTATTTGAATAAATCACGCCGATACGTTACCCTGCTGAAACGTGATTGAAGGTAAAACTTACAAAGAACCATATTTTCGTATTTATAACATAAATAGGTACAATTCTGGAATTCCTAGGGTACAATGAAAAATTATTCGAAAGTAAGTGTGCGACACTCAGAGCTACAGAAGCCAATCGTGAGTCACGCGTGGCCCGCAGTAATGCCAACATGTTAATTATTATGACTGGTGCGGCTCTAACGTTTTATTTACATAATCATACATCATGCTAAACGCACTTTAAGTCATATTATGCCGTAACAATATACTCAAAATGGGCAATGAATCTTAAATAGCGGCAATAACAATTAAAAAGAATACGAATTGGCTTTTGTTAACTAGATATTAAACTTGTACGATGTTGCGCCTTCGCATGTATAATATTGATATAATAATATTTAATAATAATATAAAAAGATAATTGTCTGTCTATATTAAGTATATTAATTATATTAATATATCTACCTTTATATACAACTACTTTTATTAAGTAATTAAAATATTTTAACTTATAACAAAAAATACATGTGTCTAACTCAGCCGTCAATGTGCCGCCTGTAGGCGCTTATTTATAAGTAAACGAGCAAGCTCCTGATTTTTGGTGATTATCACCGCCCATGAACACTTGCTGAGGTAACGCCAATGCGTTGCCGACTTTTGAGGAATTTGTTACCGCTGTTTGAATAGCCCTATACCGTAGTTATTAGAGAAAAAACAGCAGGTGGAAGGTGGTACCATAATTGCTACTGTTACAGGTTCTGTTACGAACAGAACTAATTTAGCGAATATAAACACATAAAATATACGAATTATTTAACATTCCTAGACACCTGTTCCACCTGCCGTAATCAATTCATACATCCCACTCACGCGTTTATATAATGTACGAGTATGCTCCATTTTATCAATACGTCGAAGGAGCGTCTTCCTGTTTTGTCTCTAAAAAAAATCTAGCATCAAAAGGTAAGTGATGTAATAAAATGGATTTGAAATGGCGTTTTCATTAGATAATCCATCAATCGTGCCACGAAGTAATACGTCTTATCTGCTACATTAATGTATTCCGATAAAACACACAGTGGAAGCTAAAGGTTGCCGGATAACATATCGGGTTGCGGATTAACATAATTGTACATTCATCCATTCGAAATGTATTGAGGTTGGCCTCACTAACAGTTATTTAGAATTGATTGACGGTTCAATAATATACAACTTTATGCATATTATCTAGTACTTTTATTAAGTTCACAGTTACGTATATTTTGATCATAAAATAGAAAATTCTTTTAAGAGGCTTTTAACTTCTCAAATTTTGAAACGAAAGCTTAAGATAGTGATGGATTTTGAAACTTGAAGACTAATTAATACTCCTATAAGGAAAAGATTTTGAAAATGCCATCCCTAAATTGGAGGCTAGTTGGGGTATGAAAGCTCGTAATTAATATTAATACTTTAATACTAATATTATAAACGCGAAAGTGTTTCTGTCTGTCTGTCTGTCTGCTACGCTTTCACGGTTTAACTACTCAACCTATTTTGATGAAATTTGGTACAAAGATAGGTTACATCCCAGGGAAGGGCATAGGCTAAGGGCATAGGCTATTGAAGAGCTCCCGCGGACATCAAAAAACATGAATCATCTAGTTTTTTAATATATCCATGCAAATTTTCAAGGGTTTCAATTAAAAAATGTATTTCAGAATTAAACTTATCCAGCCAGAAGCCAATTGTTTCGTAGCATTTGAGCATTATTCGAGAAGGTTTATGTTCAAATTCTACATCAATGGTTCAAAAGATTTGTTTTAGAGGTGCATTCGACAATCTATTGTGTTGTCATGAGCACGTTGTATGCATTTCCTGGTGAAAATTATGCACAAAAGGGTCGTAGGCGCTTCATGGCACGCTTTTAGTGAGAAAACGTTAGATAAAATCAATTGTAACTTCAATCATTCGCAATCATGAACCGTGCCTGTATAAATAATCATAGATGAAGATAAATTGTTTGAATATTAAACTTCAAAGAGAATGTATTAAATGGTTTTTCTTATCTCAAATTTTATCTTTTGGTAGGGGTCGTAAATACATTTTTTTAAAGTTTCATTATCATTAAAGCTAGATTAAAATAATAAACTTGGCGCGAATTACAATTTACTAAAGCAAAGCTAACAAACTTTGCTGGCGTGGTGGCTTATGGCCAAACCATTCTCTTTTCTTCTCTAATGATGATGATGTAAGCAAAACTAAAACTGTATTTAGAAACGACCAACTGTTTAAAATAAACCCATTTAACAAGTAACAAAGTGACTTATAAACTGAATCACCATACAAATCTGAATTGCATCTGATACATGTCCGCGGGCCCTGGGGCTTGATGAACGGTCCGCACGCGACCGCGCGCCGCTCGCGCCCGCACGATTTGGGTCAAGGCAGCTTGCAGGACTGCTTTGAGAAGATTGGTACAAATTGCTGCTTAGTATGCCCGTCGTTGAGTTACACCATAGAGAAACGCTCTTTCCTATCGCAGAATAAAAGTATAGTAAGTAAATTAGGATTGCACTAAGAAAGGTCTTTATCAAACAGTGGACGTCAGCCTGATGATGATGAAGTAGATTACAAAAATCACGTCAATCCGTTGCGGTGCAATTGAAGGTAAAATTAACGAATGTATAATTACAATTCTAATTATTCGCATGGATAAGGAACTTTCCACACCATACATTAGTAAGCATGTGGAGTGTGGACTTTGGTACATCCTATGAGTTGTGAGTTGCCCTGGCTAAACTTAGACGCAGAAAAAATCACTGACAGCTTGTACCTCCAGCGGTTTGTGTCGGCTCTCGGCAGCTCTTCTCTCCGCCAGCCCCCCTAGCATGGGCCGAGAAAATTTTCTCCCCGAGGAAAGGATAAAATTTTTATTCCTAAATAAATAAATAAAAACGCTAAATAACGGTGGATAAATAGTCCCCAGAGTCCCCGTGAAATGTCAAACGGGGATAAACTTCTCCTCTCCCCTGCTGCCATGCTCTGAGAAGTGGATAAGTTAATTTTATCTCTTGTGAGTGGATAAAATCGGGGGATAAATTTTTTATCTCCGGCCTATGCTAGCCCTGCAGGTATAGATTTAATTAATTTCTCTATTTAGGTACGACAATGATTTATAATTTTTTATTTATCCACTACAAGCTAGTTAACCCAAACCCCTATTCGGTTTCTACACAGCATCGTACAGAACGAATAAGGCGGCACGTCTTTGCCGGTAGGGTGGTAACTAGCCACGGCCGAAGCCTCCCACCAGGCCAGACCAGGGGAAAATTCAGAAATTATAAATTCCCTAATTGACCCTGCCGGGGATCGAACCCGGGATCTCCGCACGTTAAGGCGCTCAACACTGCGCCACGGAGGTGGTCAAAAATTTCAGTTTTATTAGACTCCTTTTTATTTTAACAGCTACAGGCAACATTGTAACTAGGTAATAAATATATTTCAGAAAACATCATATATTTAAATCTCTTAAAATTTTATTACTTTTACAGTACATAATTGCACCCTATAATGAAGATAGCGATTGTATTGACAGGCCGAGTTTCTTCAAGCACTGAATGACAAAAAGCACGACTGTCTCTCCCGTTCCGTAAACCCCAGCCCAGTCCTCAAACTGTGAGGCAGTCAGTAGTCACGCGTGACTTGACTATCTCTAGTAAAGTGGTATTATAACTCTCTGTCCCATCGTATATAAATCAACTTTGGATGTTGATTTGTGTAAAATGACTATTAGAGAGCGAGTTTAGTGAACAGTAATTGACACGTGAAAGTTGTCATTCAATATTATCACCTGTTAAGAAACAAACTACTGTACATAAGTCGTGTTGTTCATGGTTAAAGCTAACACTGGTTATCTTGAAATTGAGTTGTTATATAAATATTTGCATTGATTATCTTGATCTATCTATGACTATCAGTAGTATACGTTTCAGCGAAGCCACGCTTGACTTCGTATCGAAACGTTACTAATGCATAGGGCACGCTTTTGGTTTGGTCATAATCTATTCTATTCTATTCATCATATACATACTATTTTTATAAATGCGAAAGTATGTCTGTCGATCGTGTCAACCAATTTCGATGAAATTTGGTTCTGAGATAGATTGCATCCCGGTGAAGTGCATTTTTTCCATCCCGGAAAATCAAGAAGTTCCGCGGGAAAATCAGCTGCATTATCAGCGAGTAACATAGGCTATATCTTATTTTCAAAGAAATTAGAGATCCTTACGAAAATTGCAATAATGTGAACAAGTCGGAAAAAATCGTCCTTTTGAGAGCTTACGTGGCGTGCGCTGCGTAAATAGTTAAAGTTACACGATAACAATGTATGGTGGAATTGTTCCTTTAAAAAAATGTCTGCGACAGCATATATTATATCTCTTTTAAGGTTGACTCACAATAACCATTTTTATGATTTTCAAATTTGGTCTAAACCAATGCTTTACTTGCGAAGATGTATTTACCGACATAGAATTAATAATCCTTATTAAAATAAATATGTTATTCATTTCAAGTATCTACGAGTATATAAGATAAAAAATGTCCTTTACATCTCTCATATTCGGTAAGTAGGTCCTTATTACCCCCAAATGGAGCTTCTAGGTGACCAATTAGCGCTCTAGGGTAATAATGTAGCTAGAAAAGCCCTAAGGCGGTAAGTAATTAAAAAAAAAACTCTTCACTCTTTCAAAAAGTTCGCGTACATCTAACCATCATACTGGCAATATACATCATGCATTCAGCCCACCAGCCCAATGACAAAAGAGGTCGCTTCGCTATTCAGCCTTGTCTTCGTATATGAGTATAATAGTCATCAATTTTAAATATCGAACGGCGAAGCTCAATTTCGTTCTTGAAAAAAAAAATTTAAAAAAAAAGATGAAAAAAGGCGAAATGTCGAACGGCGAAGCTCAATTTCGTTCTTGAAAAAAAAATTAAAAAAAAAAAGATGAAAAAAGGCGGTAATAGAAAACTTTTACTTTAAATATTGTTTGCTTTTGGGATTTTTTTATAATTACGTGCTAATTAGGAAAAAAACATGAGTTCTGCAAGTGATGAAGATATAAGCTGCACTCCCGATTCAATGAAAATGGAAGCTGAAGCAGCAATTAACAATATTTTGCCTGAAAGTTCTAAAGAGAGATATTTGAAAACTTACGACGAGTTCATGAAGTGGCGAAAAGAAAAACGAGTAAAGTCTTTATCTGAGACTGTAATTGTTCTCATTTCACTATAAATTTTAACTAATAAAATGTTTTATTCTTGTAATGTCGGTTTTTTCTACTTACCTCACAATCGAGATGTAAAGCAGAGTAGTTAGCTCGGGTGTAAGCATCAATTGCACCCTCGAACTATAGGCGCCCTCGCTGCGCTCGTGCGCCTAAATATCTCGGGCTGCAATTGATGTCTTACAGCCCTTGGCTACTAATCTACTATTACATCATGGCGGGCTGGCGGCCGTGGCAGGTGTGGTGAGGACGGGACGTACTCTTATAATGTAATATTAAAATGTAAAACCTGCCCACTGCCCACTGGCTATGCGTAAGCATACTAGGACTTAATTGAGTGTCCACATTCAATATTCCAGCTACGTTTTGAATCTAAATATATAAAAGGAAAAGGTGACTGACTGACTGTCTGATCTATCAATGCACAGCTCAAACCACTGGACGGATCGGGCTGAAATTTTGCATGCAAATAGCTATTGTGACGTAGATATCCGCTATGAAAGGATTTTTGAAAATTCTACTCCTAAGGAGGTCAAATAGGTGTTCGAAATTTGTGTAGTCCACGCGGACGAAAGTTGCGGGCTTTTTTGGTGCAATTTGATAAATGTCAACTATGATAACAATAATTATTGTACAGTTCCAAAAAATTACATTAAAGGCTTGCATAAGGTCTATTAGAAGGTCAGCCGTTGTAACTTCGTGTTCTATATCTCACCTTGTTCTAAAAACTAAACATTATCAACTTTAATATATACGAGTATTTAACAAGATTAGTTTGTAACTTGCAATTTGTAAAGCTTTTTGCTGTATGAAGTCGTAATGATAATACGAGTAGAATCAACATAACAGTTAACTTCTTAATGGGTTGTGGAGGTTATATTATGGCAATCGTTTTTGTTAAGAACTGGAGCTCTGTTCGTATGAAAAACTTATTACAGATACGAGCTTTTATTATGACTAACATAATTTATATCACTCCTTTATGTAAAGCAACTTTTTACATACAATGATACAAGATTTATTGGTATCTTATTGAATAGGTTATCGTATATATTATTGAGATAAGCTTCGTTGTATATTTATTAACTTTATACATAGTTGTATTACCTAAAATATGTACACACATATCTGGGGTCACGGGAGTGACCCCGCCAAAGCGAGCCAAAGGAAACGGGGCACTACCTACCTTTTCTCGAAGCGTTTCGACTTTCGTCGGATTTTCGAACCGTCATAGCTTAAGTCCAGATGATGCTAGAAAGCTGAAATTTTCAGGATAAGGTGTTGTTGGCAAACTTACCAAATATACCAAGTATAAATTTTCTAGCATATATAGTTTCAGATTTATTGATACCTGAAATACGTCGATTTCGTGACTGACTCACTGACCGTCATCAACATGAAAAAGGTACTTCCTGAAGTGCTAGAAGGCTGAAATTTGTTATGTAGGCTAGAATTTGCATATAAACAACAGGAAAATTAAGAAATCTGAAACTTTTCCCCTCCAACCCCTCCTATAGGGGGTGCAAATCTGACAGCATTTCCTCGTATTTTAGAACAGTCATAACTTCGGTACGGATGATGGTAGAAAGCTTTAATTTTCAGGATAACATGTCGTTGGCACATTTATTAAACATACTAAGTTTCAATTATCTAGCATTTATGGTTTCAGATTTATTGATACCTGAAATACGTACTTTTAGGGGTTTTTTACTTTTACTAAATCACATGAAACACGAAACCTCTAGGGTACTTCCTAAAGTCCTAGAAAGCTGAAATTTGGTATGTAGACTAGGAATTGCACATAAACAATGGAATAATTAAGAAATCTGAAACTTTCTTTTTCCAACCCCTCTTATTGGGGGTGCATATTTGACAGCGTTTCCACGTATTTGCTAACCGTCATAGCTTCAGTCCGGATGATGCTGGAAAGCTGAAATTTTCAGGATAAGATGCTGTTGGCCAACTTATTAAACGTACCAAGTATCAATTGTCTAGCATTTATAGTTTCAGATTTATCGATAACTGAAATACATCGGTTTCGTAATTTAGCCTTATAAATCGCTGATGAAAATCAAAACCTCTAGGGTAGGTACTTCCCAAAGCCCTAGAAAGCTGAAATTTGGTATGTGGGCTAGGAATTTCATATAAATAATGGGAAAATTAAGAAATCAGGAACTTTTCCCTTCCAACCCCTCCTATAGGGGGTGCATAATAGCTGCACAGTCGGTACTAAAAGAAATATGTGCAAAATGCCGTATACATACATAATACCGTACATAAATAATATATATATAAAATTCATGACTCAGGTACAAATGTTCTGAATACAAACATTATGCCCCTAGCAGAATTCGAACCCGCGACCTCTCCCTCAACAGTCATGGTCTGTAACCAATCGGCCAAACAGGTCGCACATAATAATCACGTAATCTTGTCATTTTTATTCTCATTATTTTCATTTTATTACTGAAAAATTATAAAATACCTATAAGTACTTACAACATAAAATATTTTTCAGAGGTAAATATACCTATAGTAATCATTGGCGAAGAGTCCACGTATGACCCGGCATCCCTTTAGGAATTGTTCAATAAGTAATCAACGATATTTTCGTCTAACCCTGTTCTTCGAACTAAACACTGTTCATTGGTTTGAATTAAATTAACGCGTGACAATTTATAGAAAAGTAGATGATGCCCGCGACTTCGTCTGCGTGGATTAAGGTTTTTGATTCCAGCGGGAACTGTTTAATTTTCCGGGATAAAAAGTAGCCAATGTCCTTCCCCGGGATACAAACTATCCCTGTAAATTTCATCAAAATCGGTTGAAAAGATGGACCGTGAAAGCGCAGCAGACAGACAGACACACTTTCGTATTTATAATATTATATGGATCTAAACTAATATTAAAAAGAGGAAAGATTTAACCGTCAAGTTTGCTGTGGATAAAATAAAAAAAAACTCAACCGATTTTAAAAATTCTTCCGGCACTTCACGTAGGTTCATTCCAGTGCTAATGTAAAATCTTATGTGCTGCTCAGTGCCCACTGGCTTTAGTGGGTAAAAAATAATGGACTATTATCATGATTAGTGCTAGCCTTGCGAAGCGGGGCGGGTCGCTAATCAACAATAAGCAGATATAAACCGGCTGGCCCATACAACCAAATATCTTTAATACTGAGCACCAGACTCGAAAATAAGAACTAACTTAAGTATGTATGGATTTGCCGCTCATTACATACATATACAGCAAACCCACAAAGAAAAGAGGCAACGATAGAGAGTGGACAATGAAAAAAGGAATAACTGTAGTGCGAGAAATAGAGTCCAAAAAATTAAAAAATCTAGTGTGCCTGCCAAAAAGAAATGAAATCCCACCAAAACCATTTCATGGATAGGCTGCCAAAACTCGCATACAAGTCCAAATCATAATGCTTTCACTGTTAAAAAGTTATGAGATCTCTAGTAGAGCCAAGCCCCTAGTTGAGCTCCGATTTGTGCTGCGCATCATCATAGCCCATGGGGCCAGTTCCAAGTCCAAAGTGTACAGGTTTAAGTACTTTTGGCTGTACCACATTTACTACATAGAAGTCCTGACTCTATAAACTCTACATCTTGATAAAAAGATGTGGCTTGGCTGTTTCGTGATTCTCGCACAAACTATACCTATTCCACGAACATTAAATGATTGATTGGATCACGAAACAGCCAAGCCACATCTTTTTATCAAGATGTAGAGTTTATAGAGTCAGGACTTCTATGTAGTACATGTGGTACAGCCAAAAGTACTTAAACCTGTACACTTTGGACTTGGAACTGGCCCCATGGGCTATGATGATGCGCAGCACAAATCGGAGCTCAACTAGGGGCTTGGCTCTACTAGAGATCTCATAACTTTTTAACAGTGAAAGCATTATGATTTGGACTTGTATGCGAGTTTTGGCAGCCTATCCATGAAATGGTTTTGGTGGGATTTTTCATTTTAAGATAATTTGTCGTTTTCCTCTGCTTTAGACAAAGTATACAACTATGTATTTGGATTTATATAGTTACTGTTTTTTATTTTGAACATGCCTTCTAAATATGTGAACAAACTTAGTGAGTATATGGTTATTTATCAAATACTAATTGAGCTTTTCCAATTTTTATGCATTTCATAACATAACTACTTAAATCGTATATTTTTTTGATATAGTTGGTATTGCCACATCTAAATTACCATATGGCGCGAGTACTCTGTAATTTTAAAAGTCACTCTTCCGTGGGAACAAAGACAACAGGTGATGTATCAACATGTGCAGTCACGCATTGTGAGCACATAGGCTGTTTAGAAGCGTTAGGACCACGTTTAATGAAATGTATGGAGTATGGACCCATTACATTCTGTAACCCCTACTGAATTTGCAGGAACTCTCATCAGTAAAGCAATTTTAGATGACTTCCCTGGCGCAGTGTTGAGCGCTGTTGTGTCTTAACGTGCGGAGGGCCCGGGATCGATTCTCGGCAGGAAATTAATAATTTCTGAATTTTCCCTGGTCTAGCCTGGTGGGAGACTTCGGCCGTGGCTAGTTACCACCCTACCGGCAAAGACGTTCCGCCAGGCGATTTAACATTCTAATACGATGCCGTGTAGAAACCGATTAGGGGTATGGGTTTAATAAAACTGTCATGCCCCTAACAGGTTAGCCCGCTACCATCTTAGACTGCATAATCACTTACCATATAAAAGAAAAATAGGTGAAATATTCACTCTCTTTTATCATCTTTTTGTGATGTCTCTGTCATTCAAGTTCTTCCTAATTTTCAGTAGAATATCATTTCAGCATTTATTTAACTTTTATAATTGCGTAATTTCTTCGTAGAGAGCTTTTTCGTAGAGCAATTTTTAGATACGTAAATTATATATTTTCTTCGCTACGCTTGACTCTTATTACTTAATCCCTACACCAAAGATATTAAACTGTAGCGCCTAGGGACTGAAGGGACATTCCGGTGCTAGTTGGCAGACGGAGGGTGTGCGTCCAACTGTGTCCCCTGCTAGGGACTTGCGAGTTGTGCGTCAAATGATACGTCCAAAGGTATTACGTAGGTACTCTCTCTTGTATAATTTTGTGATAAATATGTTATGATGGAATGATGGCTTTTGTGTTCAGTAGAGTGAATATTATTGCGCTTAATGAATTAAAAGAAAATTATAGAAAGTATATCCCGTACTATTTTGTTCAGTTACTTTTTTGTTGAATTTCATATTTGGTTTTATGCTTCATCTGTGATTTATTTCTGTAATTGTCAACAATTCGTTATTGCTGATCTTGTTATTCAGTAGCATAATATTTCTAAGTCTCTATTTGCATAACCATATTTGTAAGTGTTCTCATACTTCAAGAAAATAAATGATATTTTGGTAACAAAATGGTATTTAAACTATTATATTTATCGACTCGCCTCTTCTTAATTTGATATAGTTAGAACTTAGAAGTATTTATGATTGGTTAAATCACAAGCAAATTAATTCTGTTTATTATGAAAACTAGACACTTAACCGACCGTAGCATGTCAGTAAGCGTATCAGTAAAAAAAACTGGGTCAATCATGACTTTATAGGAATTTATAATTCCGTCTTTAAAGGCAAACCTGATTAGACTTTATTGCCTTGCGAAAAATTGTTCACTACACCGAACCTTGAACACGTAGCAACTAGCAACAAACTAAATGGAGTCACCTACAGACGTGCAAGAAGAAAAGTGTGAAGATAAAGATGCAAATCGCAATACGTAAGCCAAATAAAATCAATGTCATTGCTAGCAAAAATTGACATCGTTTTATGTTTTGTCTCGGCTTTTGTATCAAGAAAGCGTTACAAATGCCGTGAAAAAGTATTGCTGCTGCATCGAAAATCCATTAAGAATATCGCGACGATATCGCAATATACAACCACTTCTGCTATATAAACTTAGTAATAATAGTAATGTCCTCCCGACCGAATTTTGGCCACGACGGCCTATCTTCAGAGAGATTAGCCATCTGCGCGGAAGATATTATAGTGCACAAGTGTGTGCGCGTACACAGTTGCACTCTCTGTTCCTTCACTCTCATAGCCCGATGGGACGGAAAATCCGACACGACCGGTGAGAGGTCAGGCGCAGGACCGACAGCTTAACGTGCTCTCCGAGGCACGGGGGTGAAACACCACCAGCTTCCTAACTCCGGGCTAGTACTGAGAACTTCTTGCCAGAAAAATCCAATACTTGTTATGGCCCGACCCGGGAATCGAACCCGGGACCTCGTCAGCCGCAGTCGAAGATGCTAACCACTAGACCAACGAGGCAGTTAAGTATATAAACATAGACAGAACTGGTAAATAGAATTTTGGAGTAATAAAATGTTTGAATGAACGCTATTAATAATGCACCATCACCATTGATGTAGAATTTTAGTATCACTGATCAGTTCAAACTGTTATTTTAAGTGCTTGCCGATGTATCTTCGAACATCATTCCGAACCAGTGGTAGATTCATTCGACTATTCATAAGCACTTGTAAAAAGTCTATTTGAATAAAAAACTTTTGAATTTTAAATTTTGCTAAATGCTAATATAAGCTACAGATTTCAAATGACCATCTCCTTGTAAACAATGCACAATATATTTAAAAAAAAAGATACTCATACATCAGGCTTAAAAGAGGGAGTAGGCGTTGTTTTCACAGTCCCAAAACTGCGAGCCATTTGTTAAAAGATTAACCAGATGACAGTGGCAAAATAGTTTATCTGTGACGAATGGGACAGATTATAATATAGGGAGACTTACAGGAACCATTTGTAATATTATTTAATACAATTCGACACACGTACCTACGTCAGTGAAAAATTGATAGGGAGGAAGAGAGAGAGAAGCGGATGTAATTCTGCTATTATAAAATTGTAGAAAATGAGTGTAAGTTTGTCTTTTTTACGTTTATGTTTGTACGTGCATCATACTCGTACAACAAAAACCGAGATATTAACTGCTTTAAAAATGCCCAAACCTACATAAACGGACAACGGTACATACGAATCATATTTAAAAGTTGTAAGTCATGTCACATACTTACTGAGGTTAGTTTGAAGAGAATAAATTGGTTTGATAGTGAAAAAAATTTACAATGTACTTACTTTTTTCACAAGCGAATGCGCCAAAATTCGCTAACAAATAACAATTTCGAAATGATTCCTTCTCGAAAATCAATTATTATGTGCAATCTTAATTCTCAAGATATATTCAAATCTATTTTTCACAGCATGATTGAAATGCGCATCCAAAAGTGACTAATTATTATAATATAAGTTACGTGATCCAATCATAAAGATAAACTAGGCAGGTAAACGGTGGAACCTAAATTAGCAGGTATATAACCTTTAATAAAAAATAGGCAAAACTAATAAGCACTAATGGTAATTATTACATCGTAGGAATTGTATTAAAATTTAAAGCCAGCAAGAGCCGATATTATGACAAAATTGTTAGTGAGATTATTTAAACTATAAGCTTACGTTTGTGTTATGTGGCCTTTATAAGTAAAGCACGCTATTCTAGATCCAGAAGATGCCTTTACGTATTTTAATTAACTTAGAGGAATTTAGTTTTCATTCTTCTAAGCTCTAGCCCCACTACAAGGCGCGGCGCGGCAAGTATTATTTTTATGACGTTTTATAAAGCTGGGCCCACTTAAGCGACGCGGCACGGACATCTCCGTGCCCAGTACAAACTCATACAAATAATATTTGCCGCTACGTACCGCGCCGCTCCGTGCATCTCAAGTGGGGCTAAATTTTTAGAAGTAACGGGAAAAAACTGATATTGCAAGGGAATTCCAGACAATCAACAAATCGTTTTAGGAATGAGCATGCAACATGCTTCACATGGATTCGTGGATGTCAACTATATCATATAGCTGTATCACATACCCCGCTCTACTGCAATCTTTTATTTATAAAAAGGTAAACAGCAAACAAATGGCCAAAAACCCAGTCGTGAGAAACGATCCGAGATAACATTATATTCCTCATGGTTGGCCAAAGGGCGTACATTAAGGGAGCATTTTTAATTCCACCCTTGCGCTATGACAAAAGCGAACAATGGACGCATGCGCGGTGCATTGTGCTATTTCGGAGCGCAGATTTTTCACTCTTTTATACTGATCGCACATTGCAGTCAAGTCGCTCGCTTTTACGCAGATTTTAATCATTTTAATCACATAGAATTAAAATTTGCAAAACAAATACAAATGACCACACAATATCTTCAGCAGTATATTTCCGTTGATTCCTGATTTTCTTGTAATACGTGGTAAGAAATAAGCTAATCGTACTTATCAACATGCATCAAAAGTGTTGCATCGCAAAACTTAGTAGTTTTTAATCATT
Source organism: Erebia ligea (assembly GCA_917051295.2). Taxonomy (NCBI): domain Eukaryota; kingdom Metazoa; phylum Arthropoda; class Insecta; order Lepidoptera; family Nymphalidae; genus Erebia; species Erebia ligea. The sequence goes on from OU785223.1 coordinate 17,248,468, forward strand.
CTCATTCAATTAATTTGCGCGTTTGATGGCAACGCGTACCTAGTAAGTAAACCTGCCCTACAACATTTTCATTTCCGTATTCAGTTCTTAAATTTTTCAGACGCATGCGATGCGGTGCCCCGATTGGTAGGTACGTGTCGCGTGCGGCACGCGCTGTAGGTAATATGCGCTCAGCTTAACAATTTTTTACAACAATGGGCGCACAAAACAATCGGTCAACGAGCCGGTTCACGGTTCGCGAGCTGCAACAATAGTGATGCCGAAATTAATAAACAGTTTGGCCTGACTCGCGGCGAATGCTCTCGTTGAATGGAAACAGCTTGGACTTTTCCACTTTTCCGCTCATATTTTACGTACCTAAAAACTGTCTTCGGTTTCGTTTCCTTAATTGTTACGTCATTGTCGGCATCGTCTAAGAAATGCGAATATCGGAATACTAGCGGATGATGCCCGCGACTCCCTAGTCCGTGTGCGTGGATTAAAGTTTTTAAAATCTCGTGGGAAATCCTTGATGATCAGGAATTATTAGTGAATTGCAATCTCTAATTGATGGGACGCGAAAGCGGAGCAGGCATGCAGACACACTTCAGCATTTATAATTATTAATATTATAAGTGTGAATATGGATTAGTGTTCCGTTTATTATGTACGTTCATTATTATGGTTCCTATGTGGTCTTTTGCTAAATCGGCTCAACTTAATTCAGGAGATGGAAACCGAAACAATTAATAATCACATTACAGCTGAATCGCATTTAAGTTACCTGCAAATATAATATGTGATAACTTAATGAGCATACATATTATATGAAAGGCATAATGTGTTATTTTGATTTGTAGAAAGGTTTTATTTTTGGCGAATATCTGGAAATAATGGAAAAAAAACTTTAGACATTGAGGATGGATCTTTTCAATTTGTTGAAAGCAAATATTTATAAGCAAAGATTTTAAGAGATTATAAGCGTGAAGTCGGTTTTGTTAGAATTAACATGTTAGGTAGATTTTTTTTGTTTTTATTCGTAGAGCCTGGGAACCCGATCGATTCTGTAATGGGCTGAAAATTACCATGGCACAGTAAACACATCAGTCATGCGACATGGCCTCGACCGCCCGCGTGGACGACACGTGCCGGCGTGTGGTGCTAGACGCTAGTGCTGCCGAGTACTTACCATGTCCCCCCCATTAACTGCCTAGTTGGTCTAGTGGTTAGCATGTTCGACTGCAGCCGACGAGGTCTCGGGTTCGAGTCCCGGGTCGGGCCATAACATGTATTGGGTCTTTCTGTATTTCAACAACAATAAATTCTCAGTATACTAGCCCGGAGCTAGGAAGTTTTGCGGTGTTTCACCCCCGTGCCTCAGATGGCTAATCTCTATGGAGATTGGCCGCCGTGGCCGAAATTCGGTCGGGAGGACATTATTATGTTCCCCATTGCATACTGCGCATAAGATACAGTTACGGTGATTTCTCATTACCAAATTTTCCTAATGCCCTGGTATATATGTATACCTAAGACCTACTGACTTTTACATTTTTTTCTGGCACAGAATTAAAATCAGGTAGGTAATAAAATACAAACATAATAACAAACATACAAGGGAACATACAGGACAAAACATCAGCTACGCGAGTGTTTAAGATTAGGGACTTCCACACGTGGCGGTATAGCGCGGCGGCCGAGCTCTAGAAGCTCTTGAAAATAGGACCCACTTATTTTCTAGATTTTAAGTAAGGACTGCTACCGATACCTATAGTGTGATCTAGTAATTTTGAATTTAATAAGAAAAAACCGTTTCATAAAGAAAAAACATCGCAGTGTTAGAAATCACAGAATACGATATTCTGTCACAAGCTTGGATGAAATAAACACACAAGTCACGAGTTTTGCCTAACTAAATAGTTATATAGAAAGCAAGTTATGACATTAATTACATGGATCACAACTAGGGCTTGCAGTATCGATACCATTCCAAGAACCGGGAATTTTTTGTCCGATACTGGCACGGAACCGGGAATTCCCGAGACTTTCGATACTTTCGATACTGCCATATAAAATTACGGTAACAGGAATAGGAAAGGGCATAAAATATGAAATAAAAACCTTACTACTCAAAACTAGTTTTTAATTTCTAACATAAATAAATCACTATAAGTAGGTAGGCATTAAAACTACTTAATAAAATATTATGAACCTCAAAGACAAATCAAAAGTCAAAGTTTAGCCTTTAAACAAAAAGTCAACAAATTATTACTAATCTAAATCGAAAGAAAGCCTTCATTCTCGTGCTTATTATATAACCTCTAATAATATTTAAAATTTAGCCTCACTAGTCTGCCAGTTTCCTTCCATCATTCTTTTTGTGTAAATTATGAAAATTTCAAGCCAAACAACATTCAGAATCTTCTCTTATTAATAACAATACTAGCGTACCAAAAAAAAACATAGCTAGCACTTTTTAATAAGTATTTATTGACAGAGCTTGCATTTTGCTTCATTTTGACCTCGCAGGAAGTAATGCCAAACAGTTACAGACGACATAGCGCCGGATTTACTTGTAAAATCTTGTAAACTCATAGCGGAAGGATTTTTAATTTTCCTGCCAAAGTTATTTATTAATATGATGTGCTTAATATCCTGTCGCTATTAAAAACGAGAATTTAATTAAGAAAGTAACTATAATGCAAATAGGGTATTTAGTTTTTCTCTTTCAATAACTATTTCTTATTGTAATAAGGGTTCACTTAAATATTGCTTTTCAAAGTATATGGTATGTATAACTAGCTGATGCCCGCGACTTCGTCCGCGTGGATCGAGGTTTTTCGTTTCCCGCGGGAACTCCTTAATTTTCCGGGATAAAAAGTAGCCTATGTGTTATTCCAGACTATAATCTATCTCTGTGCCAAATTTCATCCAGATCCGTTCAGCCGTTGGGGCGTGATTGAGTAACAAACATCCATCCATACATCCATACATCCATACATCCATACATCCATCCAAACTTTCGCATTTATAATATTTATTTGATATTTGATAAAAAGTATTGGTCATTTAAAATTATGAACTTACCGATCTTATAATGATTTTTCGAATCCGTCGCTCAAAGTCGCCGCTTGTGCTCTTAATGACGTGATATCCAGTCACTTCACAGTTCAATAACAAGTAACGAGAGACTAGACCAATATATTCAAACAAAACAAGTGATTTGACCAATTTCAACATAAACAAACGTTTCGGTGCGTATTAAATTACAAAAAGTTAATGCAGTAAGCATATACAATGCGAATATTTTAATTTACTCAAGATTTTCGAATAGTCTCGAAAGTATCGAAAGTACCGGACCTCTCTCGTGGAGAACCGGGACTGAATATATTCAAAAGTCTCGGGAAATCCCGATACTTTTGATACTGATATTTCCCGGGAGCATGCCCTAATCACAACAGCCCGACGTAAATAAATTTCTGTTTCGAATAAAAAAGCCGTAACAGTTGAATCCAGCCTGATTCCTCGAGGATTATTTACGATTATCTAAAAGTATAATGACATTTGTGGATTCACACCAAATCCCGTCGAAATGAAACGGGATGAGACACGGGCGTTATCACGTCATAAATTTTCCCGAGCATTGTGCAAGAATAGCCAATAAATTGTCACACTGTTGCGTTGGTAAAGGGCGACAACCCTTCATATCAGGAAATTATACCGTTGAATTCGAATATGATGGGGTGGTCTACCCTCTCCTTTGTGGGCCCGACATGTTAATCCTGGGACGTTTTAATAAAAGCTTAGAACGGACAACAAACTTTTATATTACTGTGTACATTTCAGACTACAATTGCGAATTAAGTAAATTTATGAAAATTTCAAAACCTGCGTTTTATACTGCAAAAGCGACCCGTTATGGCGCTTTTATTTTTGCATCATCACTAATTCCTTTGACGTGATTGTGGTCAAGGTATTTTATAACCAATATGAAAAACGTTGTAAGGATTTTCTTGTTCGTTTACCCACTCTTCAGTTTCTATGAACATAATATATTATTCAAAACGGTTATTTTACAAACTTTATAAGAGATTATGGGTGTTTTAAAGGGTAAATAAATACAGAAAACCAACAAGTGACAACGGCTTGGTGACTTTGATATTGCTACTATTAAAGATTATATAGATACTTATCAGATACTTCTTTCTTCTTCAGAAATAAGTAAGTAAAAACAACGTATTACTTACTACTATTACCTATTCTGTGGTATTACACACAAACAGATATGATATACAAATCGTGACATTTATAACTTGTTAGGGTGTAAAGGCGGAGATTACGTATAGCACAACTAGCTAATGCCCGCGACTTCGTCCGCGTGGATTGAGGTTTTTCAGTTCCTGCAGGAATTCTTTAATTTTCTGGGATGAAAAGTAGCCTATGTGTGTATGTGTATCCCAGACTATAATCTATCTCTGTGCCAAATTTCATCCAGATCCGTTCAGCTGTTGGGGCGTGATTGAGTAACAAACATCCATCCATACATCCTAACTTTCGTATTTATAATATTAGTATAGTATAGAAGTATAGATATTATAGATTTTTGAAGTGGGCACCCCTACGCTCGGTACAGTTAGCTGCACTCGGCCCAGGACACAAAGAGGCCCATGTAAATGCCCCAACGCATGTATAATTTCCGTCTGACTGCGGTGTGGATGTACCGCGTATGTGGATCAATTGTTGTGCTCGGACGTGCCAATTTATGCAACAATAGATGACAGGTATATTTGCTGACATTGTTGTGTCGTTACAATTTAGATGGACGGATTTTGTGATACAATGCAGACGAAAGTCGTGTTATGAGTTTACCGTCGCTTGACTATCGCAGATATTCCATTTGATATCTAAATTCGTCATAAAATTTAAAAGTGGAACAGTTTCGGCCGTGTTTGCTGGTGCACTTTCAAATTTTTTTATTATTATGCTGGACTATAGATTCCTATAATATATCTTACAGCATAATACTGTATTTCTATTATTTTCGGTGGCTGCAATCAGATCTGCTGGAAAATGATAAGGTGTCTCACTCACTGTCAGCTCACTTGCCTGGGAGATGCGTGTTCACTTTCAATTTTCTTAAGACGTTAGTTTTTCCCCTCAATGGCAGTAATAGTAACAAACTTCACAACAATCAACCTGAGGTCAAAACATTTTATGAGCGCATGTAATCCAACAATACGTAGTAGGTATGTACCTACTTTTTGCAGACGCAGATAAGGTATAAATAAACACATGTACACGAGCAGATTTGATTGACCGGTTGTTTTGGAAACATGATCCGTGTGGGCGTTATGTAAACAAAACGCTTAACGTTACTAACTGTAACAATTGCATGCACCAGAAACAATGGGATCGACGTAATGATCCCTTACATTGGATATAATGTGTATCGATTAATCAATGATTGATTATATCTATGTGCAATCAACTAATCAAACAAATAATCTTGATCTCAGAAACATCATAAACAAATTGCAAATCAGATTTCTCCTGCAACTATACAAAATGATGGACTTAAGAATTTATAATAGAATCACATCATCAGAGTGACAATGTAGTAAAATACAGCGGAAAAATTGTTTTACTAGGTAGGTACCTAAGTATATTTTTTTTTCTTCTAAGACGAAATACATATTATAAAATAAGATGTAGAGCAGAAATAGTACTAAACAGTTCCTACGTAATTGATAATGCAGCAGAAGATAGTTATTTGTCGCAGCAGCAGGTACTTTTTTTTTTTTTTTTTTTAAATTTTAATCCACTATTTTTTAAGCCCTTGACTGCGATCTCACCTGATGGTAAGTGATGATGCAGTCTAAGATGGTAGCGGGCTAACTTGTTAGGGGCATACTACTATATATATATATATATATATATATATATATGTTACTTAACATTATGTACCTTCTCTGTAATTTAATAGCATAACTTGTAGCCCACATCTATTTGGCATCACCTGTCTATCCAAGTATTTTTTACCGCACTCTCTTACAATAACAGGTAAAGTATTGTTATGCTCGTAGGTACCATTTATTTGACCTTGTCTGTCACCGTCAGAAAAAAAACACTATGTTATAACTAAAGACTTATGAAGTTCACTTCAACATTAAAACCGATTATATTTTTTTCATCAGTTTAGATGACTGGTATGCTCCGAAAATTTGTGATTTCTAAGTTTAACTTATTGTCTTGCTGTCTTTTCTTACGTACTTTACATACTTCTTTAATATTCATCTTTATTATCTGAATTGTTATATATCAGATTCTTGTCGCATTATTTTTCTTCATTATGTATGATAACCATTTATTCAATTCGCTATGAATCGTCACAGCTTGACATGCGGGCTCCAAATGATACGGGAAGAGTGATTGAGCAAATCAGGTGGACACTTCAACGGTCGAATCGAGATTTATTATTCCATCTGCATAAGGGAATATTGTATTTATGCATTTGACATATTTATCTCTATAAGGAAACACAGAATTCCTTCTAAAACGATCACCTCTCTAGATAAGTTAAAGACCAAGAAATATATTGTGTAATCAGTTAAATATAATGGTTACGTGAAGGAACACTTAGAATTATTTATTCGTTAGCCATAATAAAGTTACCATGTTTTTTTATATAAGCTACAATAGGTCAATAGTGGCATAAATAACCCGAAAATAACTATGATACTCGTTGATATAATAAATATAGATAGATATATGTAGTTATGATTTATGAATTCTGTTATTTACTGTCGCATATACGTGATGTAGTTCTTTTCTGATGTCAGTAAGGTCATTGTTATGTTACCAAGTCCATGTGTTTCAAATAAAACACAGAATTCTTGCGCTCTACATTCTGCGAAGAATATTTTTATTGTTATACGTTTTGTGCCTTATGGATATGAAAATAAGTTGTAAATTGGTATGTATTTTTGTAGCTATGCAACTGATTGATAACCAAGTCAGCAGACAGCATTCGAGTCGAACCGTGACAAGTTCGGGTCAGCCGATAAATGACGGGGCCGTCACATGTTGAACTTGGTCATTTTGACCTTACGCGTAATAGAAAGCTGTCATGATGTTGAAGAAAGTAACAACTGATATGCAAAAATAGATTATCTTTTAAAGATTGGGCTGAAATCGTGAAGCTGACTGAACGTAACGAAAAAATGTTTCTGGATACTATTGTTTGAGTAATAATAGTGTCCAGAAACATTATTTTGTAAAGTAGGCCTCCTCTTTAATGCAGGCCTTTTTTTGTGAACCAAATAAGAATTCCGAATAATAATAGCTTCTAAAAACCACGCGAGCGAAATCGGGGTAAAAAACTATTCTAGTATAAAAATGAGAAATGTTTCCGTTACCTACTAATTATATTCGTATATTAAAAGAAAGACTAACTAGAACGGAAAAACGAATATGACAAAACGTCTGGTCGCTGAAAATATTGTTGGCAATTTTTAACGAATCAAAAAATGATAAAACTTTTTCTTTAAGTTATTTATTTGCACATACAGTTTTATTGCCATGAGTAATCGTTGGAGGGATATCTAAAACTGTAATTTACAATTTACAAAGCATTTATGATGTTTACGCAACTGCTGTTGATGCAGAAATCATTTTCTATGTGTACGGAAGTGTTATGATTTGCATTCGAAAATAACTGATGTCGCAAATACCTATTACGCGGAAGAATATCGATGTAAGGCTGCAATATTAATCATCTGCTGTGTTTTCGTCATTGCGTAATCCTTTCACTGTTATTATTATTTTTACTGCTTTCAAATCTTCGTTTTTAGAAGTGTTTATCTTGCTTTAGGTACAATTTGTTAGAATATGTAGGTACCTACTACCTACCTATAGTTTAAAAAAAAAAGCTAACGCGCGTGGTTACATTGGGTTTGGGGATCGTTACAACGGAGAATAAAATTTAGCAAGGTTTATCGTCATTATCGGTAATTTTGATTTCTATTAAGAGTATTTTTATTAGCTTGCAATCTCGTCCTCACCACCAAGATAATTTGATTTCCATAGTAGAAAATATGTACTTAACTATTGAATCTTGGTTGTGAAAATGGTCTTGCTATGCTATGTCTAACAGATATTCACTCTTGTCAGCGAACGCCTGGTATGCGAGTAGTAAGAAGCATCTGTGCTGGAACTCGTTTGAAACGATCATCCTCAGTTATTTAGCAACGTACAACTAGCTACTAGCTTCCGAGGATGGTCCGTTATGGCGGGGCGATAGTGGGTTAATTAATGAATAATGGATGCACTGCAATATTTCACTGGTTTCTCTATCTGTTCATGACAGCAGCGCGATGTGAGGCGAGGGAGCGTTCGTTTGTGAAATTGTGATTGAGATTACGACTACAACTCGTCTTATACCTTATACCTTATACTTATCTAGTATCTTATATAGTGCCAGAAGTAACTAAAACGAAAATCTCGTAAAGCCACTTCGACATTTGAAAGTTCATTGTGGACATCGTTGAGTACATTTTGTACAATATTAAATAGTAGTCATGTCTAACTATGATAAATAGTAATTCTAGAGAAATAGATATAAAAGTACATTCGTTCTGTGTACCGTCGCCCACAGTCCGCCAGCCGCCAAGTTATGATTGTGGTACTGTGCTACTGTCGTCAATCTCGACAGGAAAGAGGCGGTGGTTGTCATAAACCTAGTCATCGAATCCGCAATAAAAGTTGCTCTATTAACAGCTTTTACTCGCACATTTATCGCAATTCGTAATTGATACGGGAATGCGCCTACACAACCGGTCGGGAGATAGGTATAAATTTTTCCATGTTTTCCCACTGTGGAAAAACTTTAACGCGATTTTAATTAATTACTCGCCACAGTTGATTTACTAGCCTTATGAAGGCTTTATTGCAAAAGCGTACAGGTTAGGCGAGGTGACTAATGAACAGAGCTTGAGCGTTAGGAAAATTAATTTGTGCCCTTAACTACTGTTCGTTGTAATTCATTAGGCTTAGTTGTTCGTCTCGTTGTAGACCAGCTTGCGCCTTAACGACACCTTTCGCTGCGACTGCACTAATATGGGGTTGGCCAGCTGTCGTTTTTTCAACGATACCATAAAAGAGTCCCCGCTCACCTGTACAGACCAAGTTAGTTCTGTAAAATCGCATTTTTGCAATACAACATGTATCGGACATCTTAAGACGATTGCGAACTATTGAGAACAATTAGTAATGTTGTGCGTTGACCATATCATTTTATTGGATATGCATAAAAAGAAGCAACGATATTTATTCAGAAAGAATTTAAATAGTTCTCTATGTATGAACTAAGTACTATGTTTATGTAACTCATCCATTTTAATTTTAGCATATATTTTTTTTATGTTTTTATAGATTTATGTGTATGGTGTTCTGACGGCTCTACGTTTAAAGTTTCTAACATTATTATGAATCTGAAATTAACAGTTAAGAATGCACTCGGAATATTTGAGTGGCAATAAGAATATAAAGATCAAACCTATTAAAGCTTCAAGGAAACGCTTTACCGTTTTATGTGTTCCGTGGTTTTATCTAACATTCTATGGAATATAGAGCCAGCCCTTCTCAGAAGTGGTTTGATGAGTTTAACATACATTCCTCGAGTTATGGGGCTGATGTGGCTCGTTACCTCAATGTGTAGGGATAGTGTTATTTATGATTGGTGCACCGTTACACCCAAGCCACCTTAAGTGACGAACATTTAAATGTAGTGACATTTAAGCATATCTAGTTCACGATTTAACATAATTACCTACCTGCAACTAAAACTGTAAAAGACATATATCTTCCATGATACAAAAACGTTAATAAAATACATGGAAGATGGTAATACTCGTAAATCGCCCCGTAGCAAATTTTGGGCCATTTATGGTACATAATGGATTATTGAACATTTCGATCAAAAAACAAAGGAATAAAAAACCGGCAATAAAACCACCACAAAAGATATGGTGGCCATAAAATTTAAATTCTATTTAAATGTAAGGCATCTGCAGCTCCTTTTAAGGCTGACCGTCTTTCCTTTTGGGAGTCATCTTCGTCAGGCCGCATTCCGAAAGCCCTTCGCCAATTACACAGGATCGAGGCATCGAGAAGATTTTTTGTCAAGTTGTAACTGTTATTCGATGTCTTCGACAATCGTTAAGAACTTGTTCCTCTGTCCATAAATGGACTACCATGTTCCGATTTTCTAGCCTCACCACGTATTTTCCCTTTTTTTCGGCCCTCTCGAATGATATATCGGTGTCAATGTAACAATAAAGTTTTACGTGCTTTTATTCATGAGGGTGTCGAATCGAGTTTGTTGAGCCGTGCGAAGTGTCGCCACTATCGCGAAGTTTACCGATAACCGACCTCTTAACCAATATTTGCAAACATAAAATGTTAACATTAAATAAATTCGACAAAAAATAATTCACCGAACGCATGACAGGCGAAACGTGTTTGAGAAGAAATTAATTGGAGAAAACTGATAGATAATACAGACAATACATTCTCGAATATCAAAATAGAACCTAGATTGTAGGCATTGCAAATGGGCATTTGGATTAGAAGTCGGTCACGTCACGAACATCTGACGATAAAGTGGTATTACCTACTCTGAAACTTTTGGAGGTCAGATAGTAATCTCTCTGTGTAACACTAGTAGGTAACCTGTCAATTTAGAATTTGGGTACACACAAATCGCAACGGACACGGTAAAACGTTACACTTAACGCGCGCGTACGGTTGTACTATTTGCAATACAAAGAAATGTCCCACCGCAGGGCAAGTCACAGAGTGTAATGAAGATGGCGCACGACTAATCAATCTGCTAAGAAGCATGATAATTGATAACGTCTATATTATCCTTGTAGGCGTATGGCCAACTAGTTTACTAGTCGGGGTCCTTATTCAAGAGCCTGATCACGCCGCATAGCGCAGTACAAGCTGCTTGCTTACTGCGCGGGCGGTGCATGTGCATGCTGTGAATAGACTCTCGCTCTAAGTTTACCTACACACTTCCCTAGTTTACAACTACTAGGAGAAGAGTCGTGTGGGGCACGTTGCCGTCGCGCTCCACTTCCATCGTGCGTTATGTCTTGACGTGTGTGCAAGCCGTGCATACCAAGAAAACAAGTTCCTAACCGTATTACCACGAAAATAAATGCACGCTAGGACGACGAAGAAGAATTGGATCGGTGTAAGAATTCGTATCGATTTGTCGAACACGAATAGGTCACCGCAGACCGGTCGGTTCGGATTTCTCGATACACTTTTTGGTCGCACGTCATGAATAATTAAGTTAATGCAGACTTTCGGTAGAGTGAGCGCATTGTTCCACCGGCATCAGATGACCTGATGACACCGATTAACATCCTTGTACGCTTTATAAAACAACTACTGGTATTCACGGGGCATATTGTTTCTAGTTCCCTAACTAGATTTGTTACGCAGTATCTACTAGCTAACCTACAAGGCCACAAGGCTTAGTTTTGAGTAGGTTATTGCTATATTTTGGCTACTTTAGTAACTAAGGAATTACAGGCATGCCTAGCTTTCAAAATATAAAAGATACATCCAATCTATTGGTCTGTCCTTTGATAGAGCAAGCAGGTTTATTACAAAATAGCTGACCTACCCCGGCTTTGCCCAAATGGAAAATTGTATTTCTGAAAATCTTTTTGAGTGGGACGTTCGTCGTCGTCTCAACCTATATAGACGTCCACTGCTGGACGAAGGTCTCCTGCATGGATGCTCTGTGGGATGTTCGTTACAGAGAACACCTTTACAATATTCCATCTTTTAAGATACAGTGGTTTGAGTTGCACACACAGTTACAGTTGTGTTATGTGGACAGTTTCTTCTTTTGCTTAGGTATATTGGTTAGCAGAGGACAACTTTCTGTTAAGTAAAGAAACATGTAATGACAAGTAAAGAAAAAGTTATTTTGATTTGAGTCATTAAAGGAAGACTAGGTAAAGATAGATTGAGGATACAACAAAGAAGAAAAACAAAATCCATGCGGTTAAGTTGTAACTAGAACTCGTGAGTAATTATCACGCTTACGAAACAAAATCCCAAGGTTACGAAAACGATGGACCTACATACAACGGGCAACGTAAACGGTTCATGGGAACTAATAATAAACATTAACAATGAGTGTGGCCGTTTGATGTGTGCGAGCGCGTCATAGCCCCGGCAGCCACTCGTAAAACTAATTTCGGTGCTGGTAATTGTACAGCCGACTGCACTCGCGGATTAAGCAATAGCAGGAAATAAATGGTCCAAAATATCACATGCATGCGCGTATAAAGTTGAGTAACAAGCGCAGTGCAGATGTTGATGCGAAGATTGATAAACAGAAATATTAGGTAGTAGTTCTAAATGTATTTAGTAGACACTTGTTATACTAACGTTGAATTGAATCGCTAACAAACCTTAAAATAAGTAAGTGACGCACAATTTACAGTAATGATCTGACAGGCACAAACATATATTAACGTACAAAGAACCCTAGTTGCAGGTAGGTATTGAATTGATGAATATCTAAATTTCCACAAACGAAATATCTCTACATTCCTGGAAGAATATTCAAAAGAAAGAACGAAAATGTTACCTAAACTGGAAAAAGGGGGGGAGAGGACAGTTTGTTAAAAAACATCAAAATCGTTCGATAGCAGCAAAAGTGTTTGATACTAACACGAAAAATTGTTGTTAGATCAGAGTGCTTTCACCGCGATAGCCAGAAAATATGTCTGGACACTTTAAATTGATTAAAATTAAGCGATCAAGCGCCGTTTCGGAAAAATACATGCGACGCCAATTCGACTCTAATCCAGACGGCCCAAGTTCCATTATAAAAGTGGACTACACTTCGGCATTCCATGACATCCTGGCCGAAGGCCAACAGGCAATTGAATGAGCGACGATTTGAAACGACCAATAGAACCAGGGGTAGACGGTCACGTTAACTCTATTCCGGGGAGGTCGAATGCTGAAGCTTTACTGAGTCTGACTCAGTTAGCACTCGAAATGGAAACCCATTGAGCAAGCTAGGAGGAAATGCGTATCTGTTTACGATAATGGCTGTACTCATCAAATAATTCACTACATACTAATATTTATTAGTGTGCTGTGTGAGTTCAAGCTTACGTGTACGAGGAAAACACGTGAAGCGTGAGCCAATCAATTATATTAACTAATTAACGTAAATCAACTATATGGGAAGAGGAGAATCTCTTGGAGAGAAGAGTAGATCTATGATTACCTATAATAAAAATAAAATAATAAAATAGCTTTTATTTTTCCTTACTCAGTTACATTTTTGTGCTTGACATTTATAAACATTCTTAATTTGAAGTACCTACCTATTTCTCGTAACAGTTTCAATGATCACCTATTTGACTAACATGCACATAGAAAATTTATCTTCTTCTATATCATAGATAAGATAAGATAAATTTTGGTGCTTATAGATTTTTATTAAGTAGTAGCAGTAAAGTGTAAGGCACTTTACTTTTAAGAAGTATTTTATTAAGAATTTAAATATGGTTTCAAAATTGGAAATATGAATTGATAACTACTTATTAGCACAAATTAAGACTTTTGTGAATACTCCAAGACGTGATAGTTCGCCTTGGCAAAGCTGTAGTTTATAGTGTAACATAATATTAGACGTATTTTGCTCTCGGACACAAGTGGTAAGGTCTGGAGTGGACTATTGAGTTAGATTTTAGGATGAGTAATCATGACCGCGTCCAGCAATGATCTCATCTGTTCTGCGTTACGGTAGTTGTTACAACTATAGCTGATGTACTTTTGGTTGAGTTAATACAATAGTATAATATAATTAGACCTAACTAATTTTAGTTTGCACAATTTGGTACTGTTAGTCTGCTACCCACTACGCCACGACTCACGCTACTTTAAACTGCATCATCACTAACTACCAGGTAAGATCGCAATCGAGGGCTAACTTGTAGTAGGACAATAAAATCAAAAAATAAGAATCGAAGAACGAATTTTACGAAACTTTAACTAAATTTAAGATTCATAAAATGGTAATAGAAACAATAATAATCCATTTCAGAGTGTATCTTAGCGATTAAATATATCAAAATTCCTTCGAGTAAATACAGTCTCAGAATAAAAATATAATTAATTATACCAATCAATCAAAATACCTAATTTAAACGTTTATTTTTACGTTTTAGTACACGTTACTAAATCGATTGATATTTCAAATTAACATATTGATGAGTTATTACATTTGATATACGAGTTGACCACAAGGTTAAAATGAAATTGTAATTGCCAATTGCCATACAAAGATACATGTTGATTTTTACTAAGTAGTTTATCGGAAAGCAATAAATAAGAAACAAATAGGTTGCGAGTTGCGACTTGCGATAGAGGCATGAATGAATCTTCAATCAACACTAAATAACTAACGACAATGTCGTCCCTATTTACATATTTACTTAACTGATGACAGAGTTGTTTTATTAGCGATAAACTAAAACAAATATAAACCCCAACTCGATATAAATAACTATGAAGACTCTGGAAATCACGTAGTACCTATAGCAAGAATATAATAAACTAGCTGATGCCCGCGACTTCGTCCGCGTGGATTGAGGTTTTTCGGTTCCCGCGGGAACTCTTTAATTTTCCGGGATAAAAAGTAGCCTATGTGCTATTCCAGACTATAATCTATCTCTGTGCCAAATTTCATCCAGATCCGTTCATCCGTTGGAGCGTGATTGAGTAACAAACATACATCCATACATCCATCTAAACTTTCGCATTTATAATATTAGTATAGATTCAGGTTTGCTGATTTTGGTTTGACCATAAAATTAAGTATGAAATATAAGTATTCTAGAGTCTTAAAAAGTTTGCTAATGCATTTTAAATTCCATTAGCAAAATCGAAATTCTGTATAGTTTGTTTCATAAATTACTAGCCAATGCCTGCGACTTAGTCCGCGTGGATTGAGGATTTTTAGCCTATGCGTTATTCCAAACTATAATCTATACTTGTGCCAAATTTCATCGAAATCCGTTCAGCCGTTCTGGCGTGATTGAGTAACAAACATCCATACATCCATCCTTCTAAACTTTTGCATTTATAATACTAGTTTATATATAAATTTTAATTGACAGGACCAATTCATAATTTTAAAAGCGTGTAAAGTTAAAATGTTTCTAGCACTATCGAGATATTATGAAGAGCTGAAATTGATAAAAAGTCTTATAAGGCAGCTACTGTCTAATTTTAATACTTTTATCGGTGGTATCAGCTTAACATTGATAGATTACGATTATCAATCATTCCGATTGACAACACTTTCCATTTAAACACAAACAAAAGATATAAATATTTTTGGCAAATATATTTAAAACAAGTTAATTAATCGATTGAACAGCAAGAATTTGATACGACATATTGATAAGGCGCGGCCTCGGGCGGGGTACGTAGCATAACTAGAGATAACATTCGGTCTCACGCTCTGACCTTGGGTCGCATGAAAATGATTTATAAAGCCCCTGAGGTGTAAGTTTTTGCGCCTTTATTATATTTTTATCCAATAACGAAACAAGAATATAATTGTTTATTAGGGATCGGTTTTTTACCTATTAAAATTTTACTTGAATTGGTTCTTTTTCTACGTTGTACTCTACCTTTAACCTGTTCGGTTTGGATTCACCTGTTCTATTTTAAGGAGCTGGGTTATTTCATTTTATTTTTATACGGGTTTGGGATACATATTACTGTATCTTGCTATTGCCTACATGTATAAACCTGTCTTTAATACAAGATTTCGATGTCAAATTCACGGTGTTATTGAACACGTAAAACTGATTTGTGTTGTCTTGTGACTCTGGTTCAAAGATTTGCTTATGTTTTTAAATACTTACATGCGTTCACGGTTTTTTCCATAGAACTGTTTTATTATTTCAGTCTGCCCAGCGTTTCTCTGTTTCTAATCAATATTGATATGGATTTTTATCTGACTACACCTTACGTCATGAGCTCTCTTCCTATGACTTCGTATTGAATGTTCAATTTACATTAAACTGAAAATGTAAGCACAATTTTGTCACTGTGCTATTTCATTGCTATTTATATTTAATTTAAAATTAGAAGAAAGGGCTTTGCAAGTCAACATGTGTGTGGATTCCAATTATTATATTTATTCGGGACCATAAAACAATTCTGCAAATTGTGGTGCAGTAATTATAGACAATTTTGAAAACTATACCGAATAACAACAAGGCAGAAAAAATATGTTGGAAGCTACTAAAACATGAAATGAAGATAGATTAGTTATGCCCTATTAAGTACTACCACTAAGCGTAAAGTTGGTAAGTACAAGAATAATTAATAACTCGTATGATGTGCGTGATTGTAATCATTTCAACGAAACTGAACTGGTATAAGTACTCGTAGCATGTTGCACAGTAACTATTGTTGACTTAAGAATTGAAAATTAAACGTCATAAAATGTACTTTATCGAACATAATAAACGCCTACATTGAAGGAAATCTAATATGCAATATTTTTTGCGATAAATGAAAACGCCGGTCATTTGTAAACTGAAATAATACATGCCATAAATTGCGACGGCGGAAGGACGCGATTAGGCGATAATGTTTTAAATAATGTGCAGTATAGTTACCGATACATAATTGTCGCGCCAAGCAAAAAACAGATATTAATGACTGTGGTATTTCGAGATTTCGCTCACCTTAGTACCGTCGCTGTTGGCGTTCATCCAACTGTAGATGTTGGCGCTCTGGCTGTCGCCGAAATTTACGCTCGAGCCTCAGAACATCAGCAGAGTTTTATATTCCAAATGGCACAGTACTAGCAAAAACACCACAAGAAAAACAACCACAGTGTCGTTTAAGTTTCGAATTCAATGGCAAACACCGAACGCTATTCAACCGATACAGGTCTTTCACATCACGTTAAATATTTGCTTTGTCACAGGTGTGTGAGCATCGTAAATAAAGTGGCTTCTCTTTGCCGGCTACACGTGCGTTCCCGTCAGAAAACCGCGAATAACAGCCGATAAGAAGCGAGCTATGAAACTCATGCCCCCTCTACCACGACCGCTGCACGCTCGCGGTACAGCAAGACTGACGGACGAGCGCACGACGTAGAGCGCCGTCGCACAGGCGCATCTTCCCAACCCCTTGCTTGTCCCATTCCCTACTCAACCCCACATACTTCTATCCACCCAGAACCACACTTTTTATCCTGGTCAACCGGACAAAACAAGGATGCGTACCGCATAACTTCAGACCACCGCACGTTTAAGCCGAAGCATCAAACCGCTTTTTCACTTATCCAAGTAATTATTCACGCCTTTTACGGGACTGAATTAACGTACAAGCGTAAATAGTAATCGTCTCGCATCTTGAATTCTCGTGAGAATGCTGATGCGGGAAGATCGAAATTATAATCAGGTGCCAACTAAGGTGTAGCTTGAAAAACTACCACTATATAGATGAATTATGGATAGATACTTATTTGAAACATAGGCATATTCCATAGAAAAATAAATTAATGAAATATCCCCATTTCCCTTGATAATACTGTATTGAAATTAGTATGTTAAAACTTGCACCGAAAACCACAGTGAATTCAAATACCGTTTTAACGTTTAAAAGTGTGCCACATCCTGAAGGCTAGGCTATCGGTCGAGGAGGGCCACTGGACGGCGGGTGTTAGAATCACGTAGGAGCAACGGTATCGTCGATATAATGCACTCTGCTCATTTGAATAATCGCACCGAGCGATGTGACAAAAAAGTTAATACTATTAACTAAAACAGTTACTACTAAGCGTAGTATAACGTACTGCATTATATTAATATTAAAATTAAAGAATCAATAGTGGTCAGTGGTCAAGACAATGCGTCTAAAGTCTAAATACTATATGGATTTGGAATTGCTGTAACAGCTAGTGCTGCCTGATGCTACCGAATTTGTTTATGTTTAGCTTTAGAGTATTGTTGAAATATGTAGAAAATAGCCGTTGCCCGCAAATTCGTCCGCGTTGAGGTTTTTTGGTTCATAAAAAGAAGCCTATGTGTTATTCCAGACTATAATCTATCTCTGTCGAAAATCATGTTATCTGATGAAAATTTCATCCAGATCCATCCACACATCCATCTATCCATCCATTCATCCCAACTTTCGCATTTATAATAGGTATTAGTATAGAAGTATACATAAAATAAATATGTCGCCAAGGGTTAAATTAAGAAAATCAAATTGTTATTTCTTTCAAGGCCTGTGACAATGATTTAGATCAAACCAGAAAAAAATAATGATGGCAAAATTGGTTTCAAATCTATCGAATGCAGAAAAAGAAGAGTAGAATAGGTACCTATGTAAGTCATGATGATGAGTCTTGTCTCTTTTAGTATGAAAATTTGTATGCTGAGTGCTGACAGCCTTTACCCGGTTACGAAAGAACTTCTTCACTGATTATTATGACTATTCTATTTAGTTAAGGTATTTATGAGGAAAACATTTGGATAACGTAAATATTTATGAGTGATTTACGTAATTGACTGCTCGAAGTGAATCTAAATTACGAATTCTCAATTCCTCGAAAAATTAAAGGAAATGGACCATCATCATTATGATCAACTATGAACATTCGTAGCTAAAATCAAGTTATTAAAAGCAGGAAGATTTTAATGTAAAAAATAAAAAACCGGCCAAGTGCGAGTCGGACTCGCGCACCGAGGGTTCCGTACAAACCTGTAGTAAGTTTTAAATTATTAAAAAAAAACTACTTACTAGATCTCGTTCAAACCAATTTTCGGTGGAAGTTTGCATGGTAATGTACATCATATATTTTTTTTAGTTTTATCATTCCCTTATTTTAGAAGTTACAGGGGGGGGGACACACATTTTACCACTTTGGAAGTGTCTCTCGCGCAAACTATTCAGTTTAGAAAAAAATGATATTAGAAACCTCAATATCATTTTTGAAGACCTATCCATAGATACCCCACACGTATGGGTTTGATGAAAAAAAATTTTTGAGTTTCAGTTCTAAGTATGGGGACCCCCAAAATTTATTGTTTTTTTTTTCTATTTTTGTGTGAAAATCTTAATGCGGTTCACAGAATACTTCTACTTACCAAGTTTCAACAGTATAGTTCTTATAGTTTCGGAAAAAAGTGGCTGTGACATACGGACGGACGGACAGACAGACAGACAGACAGACAGACAGACAGACAGACAGACAGACAGACAGACAGACAGACAGACAGACAGACAGACATGACGAATCTATAAGGGTTCCGTTTTTGCCAAATTTGGCTACGGAACCCTAAAAATTAGCTACAGAGGAATATACTTACAATACCTCCGTAGTACGTACTTACTACATAATATATTAAAGCACTGAACATGTGTGGCACATTATTGGTAAACAGTACATGAGGGCCATAGGTGTTAGAATCACGTAGGCAACGGTTCTGGTAGTGTAAGTTATACACGACACTCAAATAATGGTCCTTACGCTTTGGGCATTATTAGAGGTGATAATTTATTATTTTACATAAGGCAAATGTTTCATTGTTTTTATTGTAAACGGCAACGTGTACGTGACATAAGACCATCATTATCTATTTTATCGCTAGATTTCATAAAAGGATTATTAAACTATGATTTCTAGTATCTGGTTGCATTATTTTTTACTAGCTGATGCCCGCGACATCGTCCGGGTGGACTAAGTTTTTTCGATTCCCGCGGGAACTCATTAATTTTCCGGGATAAAAAGTAGCCTATGTATGTATGTATGTATATTATTTATAGCTGATGCCCGCGACTTCGTCCGCGTGGAATAAGTTTTTCAGTTAATTTTCCAGGCTAAAAAGTAGCCTATATTACTATTCCACGGTATAATCCCCCTATAATGGTGAAACACGTACTTCTTCATATTTTAACGAAAGCCCAAATGCTGTTTCATGGCTATAACTTGAGAAATTGAGGATTTTCATACAAACTCTCGACCCCTATTTCACCCCATCGGGGGTGGAATTTTGAAAAACTGTGAAACACATGTTTTCATTTTCAACCCGCAGCTCATATATCAAGTTTCATGGCTATAACTTGAGAAATTAAGGACTTTCATACAAACTTTCAACCCCTATTTCACACCTTCGGGGGTAGAATTTCGGGATAAAAAGTATCCTATGTCCTACCTCGTAGTATGGGCTCAAATCGTGCCAAGTTTCGTTTGAATTCATTCAGTAGTTTCGGCGTGATGCGCGGCCAAGATACAGACAGACAGACAGACAGACAGACAAAAATGAAAAAAATTACAGATTTGGCTTCAGTATCGAATAATGAGTGCCCTCCAAAAAAAATTTTCAAAATATCTTCAATGTACAGAATTGGACCTGTTACAGTTTTATTATAAGTATAGAAGACTAGAGGATGCTCGCGACTTCGTTCGCGTGGCATAAGTTTTTAATTCCCACAGGCACTCCTTAATTTTCCGGGATAAAAAGAAGCCTATGTCACTCTCCAAGTCCTCAACTAAGTATACCCATGCAAAAAATCACGTTGATCCGTTGCTCTATTTCGGCGTGATTGAAGGATAAACTCTCTATTTGACGTCCTTGGGGATAGAATTTTCAAAAACTGTGAATCACGTATTTTTTCATTTCAGACCGAAATCCCAAACACCAAGTTTCATGGCTACAGCTTGAAAAATGACGGACTTTCCTACAAACTTTCCACCCCTGTTTCAGCCCTTTGGGGGTGGAATTTCGAAAAACTGTGAAATACATATTTCTTTATTTTTTACCGAAAGCCAAAATACCAAGTTTCGTTGATATAACTTGAGAAATGACGGACTTTCATACAAACTTTAAACCCCTATTTCACCCCCTTAAGGGTGTAATTTTGAAAAATCCTTCCTTAGTGAGCGCCTACGTCACAAAAGGAACCTACTGTCAAAATTTCAAGTTTCTAGCCACAGCGGTTTAGGCTGTGCGTTGATATATAAGTCAGTCAGTCAGGACTTTGAATTTTATATATATAGATAGAGATTAGAAAGATAAAACACCCCTAAATCAGTTTAAAATCTTAATAAAAATAAATAATGCTTCAAAAATTTTCAAGTGAGAATTTTAGGTCATTATTTTTGGTCTGAACTTTCTCATTTGGTGACTCTGTCACCCTCGTAAACAAGTCTATTACATTAGTACTACTACTATTATAAAGTTTAATCAATGATGTACATATTATGTCCTAATGGGCTTAATTATTATTAATTGAAGTCTCAAAAAGAAACAATGAATGAATGAAAACAATGTTGATAAAGTTTTTGTTTTGACTAGGTATACAGTATACACTTCTCTTGCTGATTTAAAGTAATCAGCCTCTTTACCTTTTAAGTATACCTCTTTGTCGAGATCGAATTCCTTCGAGCATTCAAGCAGTTTGCCATTAAATCACTCAACAACGTAAAACTTTGTAATTATAACAACAATAAAACTATAACGGCTCACTCTGCTGAACTGGAATTCGGTAATAAACTAATAAATATTTTTAAAAAAACAATTTAGAAAACGGATATTACGTTATGATTTAGCTCTTTTTTAACGTTTTTATTGGAGTTTAATTGATTGGTACTTTAGAAGACCAGTTTGTTCGACTATGTATCTCTAAACAAGAAAATACTTTAAAAAAACCGGCCAAGTGCGAGTCGGACTCGCGCACCGAGGGTTCCGTACAAAGCTGTAGTAAGTTTTAAATTATTAAAAAAAATACCACTAACTAGATCTCGTTCAAACCAATTTTCGGTGGAAGTTTGCATGGTAATGTACATCATATATTTTTTTTAGTTTTATCATTCTCTTATTTTAGAAGTTACAGGGGGGGGGACATACATTTTAAAGTGTCTCTCGCGCAAACTATTCAGTTTAGAAAAAAATGATATTACAAACCTCAATATCATTTTTGAAGACCTATCCATAGATACCCCACACGTATGGGTTAGATGAAAAAAACATTTTTGAGTTTCAGTTCTGAGTATGGGGAACCCCCAAAATTTATTGTTTTTTTTCTATTTTTGTAAGAAAATCTTAATGCGGTTCACAGAATACATCTACTTACCAAGTTTCAACAGTATAGTTCTTATAGTTTCGGAATAAAGTGGCTGTGACATACGGACGGACAGACAGACAGACAGACATGACGAATCTATAAGGGTTCGGTTTTTGCCAAATTTGGCTACGGAATCCTAAAAAGAGTAGGTAAATTGTTCTGTCCAGAAAATCGAATCCGCATCAGCGGTTTTAAGCAGAGATTTGACAAATTATAATAGACTGTAAACTAATATTTAATGTTATTTAGTTCTTGCTAGACAGCTTTTTATCAGATAGTTATAACACAACGATTTAAATTGGGTGCTTTTCCGTCGTATATGAAACGTATGACGCAGTAAGTTGCCTTTATTTAATTCTGAAAGTACCCTCAATAATCTCTAATCATAACTTTAGTAAATAGCTGTCAAGCGGATACACCCAAAAGAATTATATTGTAACAGCTTTTTTAATGATTTTGAAAATTATCGATAAATTTACCTACTCAACATACGTAATGTGCAAATGCCATTAAAATATTACAGCACGAAACCGTGAGAACGAAGCTGTAGGTACGTATAAGATATGTTCGCGTAAAAAGCATACAAACAACAGCTTTACCAATACACTGCGACGGCCTACAACCATAAATTAATTAATTGCTTAATCTACGTGCGCCATTTTATAAGGTCACCGATGTAACCCGCGCAGTTTCCGTGTTCACTACCAGCTGAAGGAGTCTACACACGTTCCGATCCGACCCGATCATGTCGGACAAAGTTCTAGCATGCATGCAATAAACCTCGGATGATATTCTTAACAATGACATGTGCCGGTCACAGTGCAGGTTGGCTGCGGTCTAAAACGTTATAAAAACTTATAAATTATGGTGGCTTGTCAATCGCTGTGCAGTTTTTGTATGTAGAGCTTTTCAGATTAACGCATATGACAGTTTTATTCACCTTTCAAACCGTTGGTGTACCATATATGTCTCATATAATTATGTGTAGTAGTTACGGACACCGCCAGAGTTACAAGAATCACCATAAAATTGTATGTTCCTAACTACTAATAAATTGCAATGAATCGTGGAGTGTATTGCCCGTTTAACGGGTGCATGCAAATATCAATTAGTTAGACTTTAGAGTAATGTTTCCCTGATACCCCAGCTACTGCTACTTAGGTCCAGGTACGTGGCGCATGCTTGCATTATCGCTACCTGATATGCTATTTCCGTTGCACTGAGTATACTGAGATAGCTATTCGGTTGCTCTAACTAGCTGTAAAAATTGCACCTTGCATTAAATCTTAACAAGTATAAAAACCAACACTATTATTTTATCGAGTTTCCCAATTGGCTTTTGGCTTCACAATTACAAAAAGAAAAAGTTGGGAATCCTACCTGGTAGTTTTAGTACCTAGTAGGTAAATTGCTAGCACTATTGACTAAGCTTGGTTATACACAAATTCTAAACGACACTATCCTATGTAATGTAAACTTGTGTAACTTAAAACTTTTTGTGAAAAAGACTTATGAATTTGTTAAGATTATTATGGTATTACTCGAGGGGCAAAGTGATTACCCAAAGTTTATTTTTAGATTCTCGCTTTTAATGTTCAGGGTTGCCCGCAGCTTCGCTCACGCAAAGTTCGATTTCCTTACAAAATTTTATATAATATACTTAACCGATGCCCTCAATCGGTTTCTACACGGCATTATATTGGAACGCAAAATCGTTTGGCTGTACGTCTTTGCCGGTAGGGTAGTAACTAGCCAGGGCCGAAGCCTCCCACCGGGTCCGACCAAAGAAAATTCAGAAATTAACCCTGCCGGGATCGAACCGGGAACCTCACACAATAAGACCACAGCACTCACAACTGCGGCAGGGAGGTCGTCGTTTTATTTATACAAACAAACGGCATTAACAATTTTGTATTAGAGAAATTAGTTTTCGCTCCACGGGTTCGATTCCCGGCGTGTAGTTGTCGGGCGATACGTGCCGGCCGATAAATCGCTCGACACCTCTATACAACAATGCGAAAGAGAAAGTCTTTAAAGGAAATATTGCCCGCCCGGACAACTGATTAACAAAAATGGCAAAACGTTATTTCATTTAAAAATTTGGAAATGAGAAATTGAAGGATTAAGTGGAGGACAAAAGCACGGACGTTATCTGCAGGGTAGATATCCCTACTAATATTATAAATGCGAAATTGTGCCTGTCTGTTTTTAACGATCCATCTTTTCACCCGAATTTTGATGAAATTTGGTACAAAGATAGGTTCTATCCCTGGGAAGGACATAAGCTACTTTTTATCCCGGAAAATTAAGGAATAAAAAAACTTTATCCTGCATGCGGACATCATGGGTCGGAAGTTTTTGTCACTATTTTGGGTTGTAACTTGTAATTGCGTTGCGCTGTAATTTTTCTTACTTTTTATCTGGTTTTCTCGATCAACAACAGTTTGTTGTCGATTCTTTACACAATTTTAAATTGCTAGGTTCAGCTGTTTAGACTGCTGTAGTTGGATGCCAGTCAGCCAGTTTCTCGTTTTATTTGTACCTATACAATTATAAGAATCTTGGCTAAGTATCTTTTAATAAAATATTCGAAGTGAAACCTCCGTTTAAAAATATATAACCTTGGTATTTGGAAATCAGAAATCTAAAACGCATCAAGAACGAAAGGTTAATATCACGTTAACTTGGTTTCCGAATGAATATGAATTCCTCTCATTTAAAAATAGATGGCCAATAATTGTATTAAATTCTAAAACTTGTCTTGGAATCGATTAATATTTCATTTTATTACATTGACATATAAATCATAATCACGAACAATCTCTCCAGTTAACAAGCTACTGGCGTTTTTTTTTTGTAAATAAAAAAACAAAACGCGATTCGTTAGCGTTATCGACGAGTAAATACCCTTAGGCGGAGTTGACACGACTTTAAGTAAAAACATTTTTAGCCGAGGCTATTCCGTAATTCTTACCTATTACGTAAAAATTTACTGTGCATCGCAATTACCTCTGATTGGCTATCACTCTTTCGCTACTGGCCCAAATTGTAGCATCTAGAATGGGTACCATAAATTCAGCCAATCATAATTGAGTTTGTGACAATGATTCATCGACTTCTACGGAACACGAACAACGAAGTACCACGTGTACCGATACTATTACTAATACCTACATGGATAGAATAAACAGCAATCATATTATAACAGTCCAGTTAATAAAGCTTTAACCAAGTATTACATCCAAACACGGTTTATCCATTTTAATCCTTTAATTAGCAATTATTTACACAGACACCCGTCAATAGCGTTATGCCATCGTCATTCCCCCACAGAGCAGTGTTGCCACTCTACAAAACCATAGCAGTGATACCATACATAAATTGTATTTAACTTTCAATCTAACAGTTCGGTCATCCTGACCCAAGCTTCGTCCCGAAGTTTACATAATTTGAACACTTAATTAAAATCACGATGATTGCTGATGCTACTCTGCCATTTGTAGTATTAACGCTGGCCTTTAACGCCTGACACTCCAATGTTAAAGCACTGGCATTATAAACCTTAGCCAAGTACAGTTGCAGATAACAAGACTATGTTTTAGGGTAAAAGAGCATCAGTCTCCATCGTCTTTTCGCGTTACAAAACATCACCTAATAAGTAAATATGGATTTATCACCCATGACACATCTCATCATATTATTCTAACTCTGGTGAATTTACGTGTAGCTATACTGAAGTAACTGAATTGCCATATTTCACAAACAACAAAAGCTTCCTTCAAACACATGTTCATTTTGTAAACATAAACTTATTCAGAAGTAGCTTTCCAGCATGACACAGAGTTTTCCGTTAATTACCTAAGCGCATAATATTATAAGTAATCATTTCCCGTTACTCATTTTGGGTAATCCTATGCAACTCAATGACAATAATTAATCCTTAGGTAGTGATTAGTGATAAATGAGAAACGAACTTTAACTTTGTCTGATCAATAACATCAATAACATCATACCATTGCTAACTCTTAACCCAAAGTTTCAATTGTATAAGTAATTCGTAACAATTTCGACATTCTCACGGAGATGAGAACACAATCATTTGATTGAATGATAAATAAGATTCTTATAGTCTACTGGTGTACACCTATAATTAGTTTTCCTATGAGTATACTCATGTTCACTTTGTTACTTTCCAGAATGGTTATTATTACTCACTTGTTACAGTTAATTATACTTTCCTCTTTACACATGGCATAAATGACATATACCTTCTCTGTAAGCCTTAGCCAGGCTAGCTTATGTTACAATTCACCCCCAGAACTTTATCTGACAATCGGTTACAATTGGTTACAAGACTCAATAAAACCCGAAGACCTGAGCTACGGTCTCTATAATGAGCGATTTTGTATATTTCGCACATATGCTCCATCTATTGAGCAAATCTCTACGTTCCCTAATTTCATTTGAAATTTCAAAAGCACCTTATTTCCACCGGAAGAATAGATTAACCTCATACCGTGGCCCTGCATTGTATTGTTCGTTTTAACTTAACACAACAGGCAACTCAACTGCGCGGTAATGCCTTCATCAGCTCTTGCCAAATTTCAACGTTTCGTAAAACCGAACTCAAATGTTGATACTATTCAATCCAACATACTTTGGCATCTGCTTGGCAACTCATATCATTTTGATTTGTGCAGT
The DNA here is from genome assembly GCA_917051295.2 of Erebia ligea. Taxonomy (NCBI): domain Eukaryota; kingdom Metazoa; phylum Arthropoda; class Insecta; order Lepidoptera; family Nymphalidae; genus Erebia; species Erebia ligea. The sequence continues at coordinate 17,275,351 of OU785223.1, forward strand.
CGTGATAGTGTGGTGAAAACGTATATAATATAATATCATAATATAAATATAATATAATGTTAATAAAATATAAATGTGTAGTAGTGTACCTACTTGGTTGTTCAATATTTTTGTAATTTACTTTTCACTGTTCCTCCTCAATCTAATTATGGTATTCATATCACTTGTATGAATGAATATCCCAAGGAACATCATAGAGCGGGTCTCTTTACAAGATAAGTAAATCTCTTTACACGATATGTTGTTACATCGCTCAACCAGCATAGAAATATTGTTACTCTCACATGAATCTTAGTGAACCCCAAATGGCATCAAAACATACCACCGATATAAATCGCATCCCATAACTTGACCCAAAATGGCGGTCGTCTGCGCAGGTACATCGTACTACAGAACTATGGTATGGAGCGTATGGTAACGTGCGGCCCCTCGCGGCGCACCTCATATCGCACATCATTTGACACCCGAAATGTGTTACTGTGCATAGCTCAACTTACGCGGCGGTTATATTACTTGTTTGCCACTCAGTGCCTCGCATTTAAAACAATAGTTGATATCAGTGAATATCTGCGTATTTTACAGACCTGTTAAGCCTTTATGTCACCTAACCATGACACTCACTGAACATCATCATCATTGCGCTTTCGCCTGAAAGCGGCTGAAAAGCAGAAAACAGCTGTTTTGCTACTTAAATATTATCATGCCCCCAACGGCGAGTAATAGATTACCTGTACTAATCTGGCTAGCCCCGCGGGCAATTTACCTAAGCTTTGCTGTATTTTGCAACTCTCGCTACCGAAAATCGAAACGTAGCAGCCCCGCAGGCTAGACTTTCCCAGTCTACTGGCATCATGGCCCCTGTTTTCCACACCAGCGATATATTCAAAATGTAGTAAAATATAAGAGGTACGGAATTAACTTACATGAGCGGTGAGCCCCACGGGCAAGAAACAACCACATGAGTTATGCGGTCAGCGTACATGAGCTCCACTGGTAACTTATTAGTGATTCGCCATCTGCTCATCAGAATCCGCTAGGCTTTACATACCAGCCCCGAGGGCGCTAATGTCCACACTTGAAAGTATATCATATAAGCCCCGAAGGCGAGGTGTGTCGGCCCCGAAGGCAAGGTTCATCGGCCCCGAAGGCAAGGTTCATCGGCCCCGAAGGCAAGGTATGTCGGCCCCGAAGGCAAGGTTCGTTAGCCCCGAAGGCAAGTGCGTTGGCCCCGAAGGCAAATGCGTAGGCCCCCAAGGCAAGTGCGTAGGCCCCGAAGGCAAGTGCGTAGGCCCCGAAGGCAAGTACGTAGGCCCCGAAGGCAAGTACTTAGGCCCCGAAGGCAGGTACTTAGGCCCCGAAGGCAAGGTGCGACAACCACAACGGCTAACTGCCCTTTACTGAAAAAATAATTTAAATTATACTGAAGGCACTCTGTGTGAAGTAGCCCCGCAGGCATGTGCTGTAACACATAATATAACTCCTCAGGCATGTTCTATCAGCTGTGTGCCCAGCAAGCTGATCCGGTACGCAGTAGGCATACGCTATACGTACTGCAGCCCCTTAAGGTATGCGCTCTGTCGCCCCGGAGGCGTGTGCTATAATTTGCGTTGGAGCCCCTTAAGACATGTGTTCTGTAGCCCCTTAGGCATGTTGGCTTATCTGCGCTGTAGCCCCTTTAGGCATGTTTTGAAACTTACCAGTAGCCCCGCAGGCATATGCATGAATTGGCACTGAAACCCCTTAGGCGTGTCTTACCACTGAGCCATAGGCCCCTGTTAGGCATTTCCCTGAAACTAATCTGCAACCCTGCAAGTCAATGTATTAGTTTGTACTGAAGCCCCTAAGGCATGTTACATTTACTGTTCTGTACTCTGCACTGTTCTGCCGTGCAGCCCTGCGCCAATATGCGTTAATTTGTATGAAAGCCCCTTAGGCATGTGACATATACAGTAAGTGTACCCCACTTTAGGTATTTAGCTAAAACTGATCTGCTGTGCAGCCCTGCTGGCGCATGCATCAATTTGTTCTGAAGCCCCTCAGGCATGTGACATTTACAATAAGTGTACTTCACCTTTAGGTATTTTCCTGAAGCTGACCCATGGCCCCGCAGGCATATTTATTTCTATTTTGTTTTTACCTCAACAAAAATCAAACCAAAATATCACAAATGAGTCACTCCCAAAATACCGTTATGTTCTCATATTATACACCCTGTTCATCTCAACCATATGAATTATTTGCAATATTATCATTACCGGTCCACCAGTACCATTCCACCCCGACATCCTCTTTATTTTATTTTTCTCCAGAGTAACATTTAAATCTTTATTCAACAGCCGGGCTTTAGCTCCCAAATTCATAAGAAACAATTTTACTCTTCTCAGACCAGGGCGCGTTTGGAACCCTCGTAACATTAGTTTTAAGATACCTATGTTAATTATCACCACCACGTCTTATACTTTGTATACTTGACGTTCATTAAGTGTACTGTGTAAGTACCAACTTTGAATGAATATATTTTGACTTTGACTCTTTAACTATAAAAGTTAAATCTTAAACTTTGCATCATTCTTGTAACTCCTTGCACCACATAAGATGACTGTATATAAATCTCCTTGCACTAAAATGTACCATCGCCTTTTACAAACTTGACAATCTCCTTTATTTTTCCCTCTTAACAAAAATGATAATTTTCCTTTTGCAAAAATGGACATTCTCCTTTAGGTTTCCTTTTGTTTTTTTTTTTTTCAACTTATCCTTTTCGACTAAAGAGTCCTCATCCATTACCATTAAATTGGACTTTACCATAATTACCACTTAGTTCTTTTTTTGCATTTATTTGCTAACATGACTGCAAGATATGCGACCCGGACTCGGCCCATATGTTATATAGACATCATTCCATACCATTGTTATTCAAGGTGCAGGTTAGGCAACCACCATAACATAATATGCCACTAGCTTTTGGTCTTGGCCAGAGAACATTGCGAAGACCACACTAAAACTCAAGAATTAATTTATTAATTACACCTGTAAAATTAAAAATATTATTATCTTGGCAAAACCTCTGCTATCTTAACAGACATAAGCCCGTACATAGCACCATAACCATGGTACCCCAGGTGTGAGTACCATCACTGATGTGATATCTCTCTTTTCCTTCAGTCTCTCCGCATAATGAGAAATCATAATATGCTTTATCAGGCGATAAAGCACACCGCTCCAAACAGCCATTGTGAAATACTTGAGACAGAGAACATAGTACTTATTAATCAAATGCCAACTTCAGTTGAACCGGGTCTCAAAACCTGTCATTTCACCATCATCATAATTCACACCCAGTTCGGCTAACCCATTTTTCATCCAGGCAAATTTGATATTACTTCAATTCACATTTTCCGAACAAATGTACCTATCTATGCCACCCAATCTTTATATATAATGTACTTACTCAATTATATACTTTAGCCCTTCAAACATGTATAGCTCTGATATTATCTATACTAAACGGCTAAACTGTAACTTACATAATATTTTAACTGGGTATCCGTTCACTCTAGTAAGGACCTTAAATGGGTTATACTTGCTTTAATGGAATGTATAATATTACAGTTACTTTTGACCTCTGTTCCTTTAATCAAACAATATCATATATGATTCACTCAAAAACTCTCAGAATAAATTGAATATTCACTCTCTATTTAAGTACAAGATTATCAATTAAACTAATTTCCAACTGAATAAATTAGTAAATACCTCTTCAATAATTTACTTATTACTTATGTAGTCGACCAACTACCATCCCAACCTATTGTAGTTTAACTTATTTCTTTGAATACTGCATAGGTACTCATATGTTATGACATACCTCTTTATGATTTCACTATGATTCCTCACATAAAACTTAGATACTTAAGTACTTAATGTAAGTAAGTACAACCTGCAAGTACCTACTTATCTCACTCTGCAGGTATGGTCTGTTTATTTAATATACATACCTAGTTATACTTTAACCAAACAGACCAGATCAGACAACCCAATAAGATCAGAGTGGTCTAAGCTCTAATTCCCTCTCTCCTATGAAAGTGGAGGCCCTTGCCCAGCAGTGGGACGTTAATGGGCTGTAGTCATAATGGTAGATACCTTTACTTATAACCTTTAATCATTTCTCTCAATTATATAGGTATTTTAGCTAACTCATTCCATGTACCTAAGCACAGTACAACTAGGCAAATGCTATAACTGAATGCAAATGGTAAACTTACCTAATTCCCAGTTAGAATTAGATTATACAACCTTATTTATTCACTGTGACCTTTGGTAATGCAAGTACCTACTTGATAAGTACTTACTAACTATTCCATTGATACATCTTTTTGTTTTCCATGCCAGCTTGCATGCAACCAAGTATCAACCCTCGTAGGTATTTGAGTACTTACGATCATTTCACAATACGTGTTTTAGCACTCATTTCCTCCTTGTATTTTATAGTTCAACCTTCCGTCATGACGACAATTAGGTAGGTAATTCTTTTCTTTTTTTGCTTCACGAATTACGTCACGGTCATGGCGTCATTTAATACTTTATTTAACAACTTGAATTACAATTTGTACCATTTTCAGGATAGGTCCGGATAATCAAATAAGTAATTAGCACATGAAGTTCATGCCACTTCTGACCTATTACATCCAAACACGGTTTATCCATTTTAATCCTTTAATTAGCAATTATTTACACAGACACCCGTCAATAGCGTTATGCCATCGTCATTCCCCCACAGAGCAGTGTTGCCACTCTACAAAACCATAGCAGTGATACCATACATAAATTGTATTTAACTTTCAATCTAACACAAGTAAGGAAAATTGTACCACTTGCGTTACCCCATCCATCGATATCGACTCTACCCATGACGATAATTTAACTGGTGTAGAGCAGTAAGCTAGTCGACTCTACCGATTACTCAAATTGTGTACCCAAAGATTAAAGTTCATTATAAGTAGCAAATATTGATAAGACAAAAAGTCTCGTAAAACTCTATACAAAAAATACCCATCGATACTCGATATCCTTCAATGTAATCGAGATGCGAAAACTCATTCTAAGCCTCCCGTACCAGAAAGAATGTGCCACAGTCGAGTTGCCAGATGAACGATACCTACTGCATACCAGATGCAAAAACACTGATACAATTAGACGGGGATTCAAAGAGCAGGTCATTCGGATGTCGTTATTAATCATTATACATCTCGATAGCGTTGCATACAAAAGGTTTTGCTTTTATTGCGAATTAATTGAAAGTATCATTTCTATTTCTAGCGAATATTTGATCATCGCGGTAATCTGTATTCTGCAATGGATTTCCAACCAAGAAAATCCTTATCCATACTTAATTACTTATTATTATCAGGCCTGGCTCACTTGTCACGTGACCTGAGATATTTAACTACTGCTGCGTGGACGCTCGACGGCACTCGTATCAGTCGAGTGTTGCGCGCGGACCGTAGTTATACGTTTGACTTTTACTCAAGTTCTCGTTATGGATAAACAAAGAAAGATCAGTAAACGATATCGTATCACATAAGGTCGTTTAAACTCTAATTATTAAGACCTAACTTATCGCTCTTTGCACTTCCTAAGGACCCTGAAAGGTAAGTTTGTATTATTTGCCTATCTAGGTACATAGTACATACGTACCTACTTAGAGTTCTAAACAAAACTAATATTAATACATAATGTGGGTAGTTTTATATTTATATCCACACAAGATACAGTTTTAAACAAAAGTAAATATAAACCATAGGTAGTATCCAATATTATAGTGATAGCCTAATGGGTAGACTTCAGCCTCCAAGTCTGGGGTTCGATCCTGGGAACGCACCTCCAACTTAATTAATTAAAATATATCATTTACGGTGAACAAAAATCGTGTGTAAAGCTGAAAACATGCCTGAAGTTCTATAATCATTATAAAAACTCTAATATGTCTGCCAACAAGAAATTGGCCAGTGTCGAGGAATATATGGCTTAAACCACAGAACATATAATAGAGGTTAGAAAGGCCCTAGTGCAAATTTTGTACGGAAACCGCTGTCGCCGTTTTGATCCCACCATTCTTCACTACTACTAATCTAAACGAATACACACGAGAGTTCCCATGTGTGCGTGAGGCAGAAAAAAGCGCTGCGATTGGCGAAGCTACGCACACTAGTGAAACTTTAAACTTGCGCGTGTTGTCGTGTAAAACAGCAACATACGCTAGGGATTGACTAAAATATTTTTTATCGTTGTTTATTTTTCGTACGGTCGACAGCATGTCAATATTCATATTGTTAACTTAAGTTGGACTCTATGTCTGTAGATTTTACTATTTTATTTTAAACTAGCTGATGCCCGCGACTTCGTCCGCGTGGACTAAGTTATTTCGATTGCCGCGGGAACTCATTAATTTTCCGGGATAAAAAGTATGTATGTTTGTATGTATATTCTTTATAGCTGATGCCCGCGACTTCGTCCGCGTGGAATAAGTTTTTCAGTTAATTTTCCAGGATAAAAAGTATCCTATATTACTATCCCACGGTATAATCCCCCTATAATGGTGAAACACGTACTTCTTCATATTTTAACGAAAGCCCAAATGCTGTTTCATGGCTATAACCTGAGAAATTAAGGATTTTCATACAAACTCTCAACCCCTATTTCACCCCTTCGGAAGTGGAATTTTGAAAAACTGTGAAACACATATATTTTCATTTTCAACCCGCAGCTCATATACCAAGTTTCATGGCTATAACTTGAGAAATTAAGGACTTTCATACAAACTTTCAACCCCTATTTCACCCCTTCGGGGGTAGAATTTCAGGATAAAAAGTATCCTATGTCCTACCTCGTAGTATGGGCTCAAATCGTGCCAATTCATATAGTAGTTTTGGCGTGATGCGCGGCCAAGATACAGACAGACAGACAGACAGACAGACAGATAAAAATGAAAAAATTACAGATTTGGCTTCAGTATCGAATAATGAGTGACCTCCAAAAAAATTTTCAAAATATCTTCAATGTACAGAATTGGACCTGTTACAGTTTTATTATAAGTATAGATTAAAAAATGTATGGAGACATAATGATATTTCTTTTGCTTATAATTACTGTTTCTTTATAAGAAATAAATAAAATAAAAAAACAACTATGGTTTACAAATGGTTTTGTTTGAATACATCAACAATATTTAAAACACACTATACAACAAAACCAACAAACACAAAATACTATAACAATATTTCAAACATTTATGATTAAAATCTAAATCTGTAACCATCTTAAAAGTTCATAATAATAAACTCAGAAACAAATAAACTATTTATCGATACGGTGGAAAAATGCTACTCAGCCCTATCGACAAGTTACTCTTATTGGGTAATACCAGGTAACAAGTGGAGTTGATCGTTCATACGCACTACGCTTTACATTGCCGCTCGCGTACATGACTCTGTTGGAGCGCGTTGTTCGCACCAGCGATGTACATACAAATTTGCGATCCAGTCACACTAGTGAAGGAAAACATAATGTCTTTAGTATTTTCAATTAAATCATTTAAAATCAAGGTTTAATGTACTTACCGATGAAAATATATCTTGCCATTAGTCACATTGACATTTTGGCTTCTAGCTCTGCAGGTTATTACCGCGCAAGAAGGCATTTTAAACACTTTTTTGCGCGTAAAACTTCCCAAGACAGTCCGCGGCCGACTGAGTTGTGTTTTTGGTACGTTTGAACCATAGATGAGCGTTCGCTCAATATAGTGGCGCGCGTGACCCGCCCACATCGCCTTTCTAACCTCTATTATATGTTCTGTGGCTTAAACCCTTCTCATTATGAGAAGAGCCTCGTAAGTCGTGCTTAGTAGTGGGACTAGTGGGCCGCCGATGAGTCGATGATGATTAATCCATAATGTGGGTATATTATTTTGTCTCGTAAACTCTGGCATGGGCCCCCTTCCACCCCATATAAGTGTAAAATATTCATTGATATTTCACTACTTGTGGAATATATAACGACTTTTTTTTATCCACTACAAGTTCGCCCTTGACTGCAATCTCACCTGATGGTAAGTGATGATGCAGTCTAAGATGGTAGCGGGCTAACCAGTTAGGGGCATGGCAGCATGTTAAACCCATATCCCTATTTGGTTTCTACAAAATCTATGAATAATAATAATATATCTTTTATCTATTTTTAAAGTAATTGTCGTCATCATTGCAACCGATTACCGACCCATAGTAATGATACCGATAGTAATAATTTAGAAGTAGTCAACCCTAAGGCTACACGTGCCGCGTCTGAAGGGATAAGAGTTACGCGATAGAAAGAGATATATAGAGGTAGGTATTTAATTATTTTCACTCGCAGCGCTGTGCGAGCTGAATTGAACTTTATTACGACGTAACCTGAGTCGCTGATGGTTAAAAGGTCTTCGCGGAGTAACTCTTCTGTTACTACTATTACCTATTCTGTGTTATTATACTCGTAAATGCGAAATTGTTTTCGTCTGCTACGCTTTAACGGCCTGATCTGTTCAACCGATTTTGATGAAATTTCATATAGGGATAGGTTGTATTCCGGGGAAGGACATAGGCTACTTTCTATCCCGTTCTCGTGGGAATCAAAAAAAACTTATTCCACGCGGACGAAATCGCGCGCATAGATGATGCGAAGTCGCAAGAAGCAAAAATTATTTGTCCGCACCTACTTACTGTCTTTTCACCCCGTTACCCGAAATTGACAAAATGTGGTTCAGATAAGGTATACATAGATTGCATCCGCAAACTAATATTATAGGATTTTTATCCCGGAAAATCCCGTAGGTACGAGATAATATTTTAATACCTAAATCCATGCGGACAAAGTCGCGTGTCACTCTCTAATCATAAATTAAATTATTAAATTATAGAATTTGGCACTTATACATCATTATGGTTATTCCATCCATCCTTATACTTCGTATCCATCCTTCGTGAATTAATGCAAACAGGCACATGCGAATTAGGTTTCATATAGGTAAAGATTCCGACTCGATTGCGGAAAATGGCGGTAAAGAAGGTAATCCAAAAAGTAAAAATACCGCCGCCATAGTTGACCTGTTTCAATCTGTTCTAGTATCTTGCGGTAGCATTTTTCTCCATTTTTATGAGATTGAACGCAGCGAACTGAATTGCTGTGTACATGTTTAAAATAGCAGCAATTGAAATGCTCCCCGCAGTAAAGATGGTGGAGGTTTCCATTTGTTTTAATAAAAAGGATTTTCCCCGCTGCGCAAAGCTCAAGAATGACGTTCATTAAAAGTGCTTTCGTTTTATACTAACCTATATATTTATGGGCTACTAGCTGATGCCCGCGACTTCGTCCGCGTGTTTTAGGTTCTTTGTGATTCCCGCGGGAACTCCTTAATTTTCCGGGATAAAAAGTAGCTTATGTCACTCTCCAGGTCCTCAACTATACCCATGCCAAAAATTACGGCGATCCGTCGCTCCGTTGCGGAGTGATTGAAGGACAAACCAACAAACAAACACACTTTCACATTTATAATATTAGTATGAAGTATAATGATACAAAAGGAGATAGTAAAAAGCTCTACCTAATTTTTCTTGTCTTGCTCTGGTTCCTTGACGAAGTAACTATTACTTAAATATTCATCTGTACCTTGGGGCGCGATATCCTGCAGAGTAGACGTAAAGTTAAAATTTTTAAATCTTCCCGGTACCGCAATTTCGATTAAAATACATTAAACATTGATAGCTAAATTTTCTTGAAGAGTAGATAAAACCGTTAAATTAAACTCTTAGGTATTAACTTTTAAGTATTTAGTAGTCTTGATTGTGGCTCTAATAATTATTTCAATAATTAATTAATGAAGGACGTCTTAAAAAAAATATCGACTTCAAACAAAACACACAGTCTTCACTTGAATGGAGTTTAAGAACCTTTACGCGAAATACCTTAGCTCTCAATTCTTAGATATCTTTTTTCGATACTTTTTCTACCCACACTAGATGATGATAATATTTTTAAAAAATGTACCTACGAGTATGTCTTACTATTTTTTGCATAAAATTAAAATACGCGAACGCGTATGTGGAAATAACGTATCTGGAGTTGAGTACTCAACATGCATGATCCATTAACGTAATGAGAGTTATTAATCCCAAATGGATTTTGCAGCAACGCTCTCAGTCTGAGTGGAATTAAAGTACTTTCCTGCCGTGAGTATCAGCACAGGCTACTATTACTATTACTACGTATCAGGACAGCGTAAGTATACAGGGTTGATTTAAGAATACTTGTTACCACTTCAGGATCTGGGGTCACGGGAGTGACCCCGCCAAAGCGAGCCAAAGGAAACGGGGCACTACCTACCTTTTCTCGAAGCGTTTCGTCGGATTTTCGAACCGTCATAGCTTAGGTCCAGATGATGCTAGAAAGCTGAAATTTTCAGGATAAGGTGTTGTTGGCAAACTTACCAAATATACCAAGTATAAATTTTCTAGCATATATAGTTTCAGATTTATTGATACCTGAAATACGTCTATTTCGTGACTGACTCACTGACCGTCATCAACATGAAAAAGGTACTTCCTGAAGTGCTAGAAGGCTGAAATTTGGTATGTAGGCTAGAATTTGCATATAAACAACAGGAAAATTAAGAAATCTGAAACTTTTCCCCTCCAACCCCTCCTATAGGGGGTGCAAATCTGACAGCATTTCCTCGTATTTTAGAACAGTCATAACTTCGGTACGGATGATGGTAGAAAGCTTTAATTTTCAGGATAACATGTCGTTGGCACATTTATTAAACATACTAAGTTTCAATTATCTAGCATTTATGGTTTCAGATTTATTGATACCTGAAATACGTACTTTTGGGGGTTTTTTACTTTTACTAAATCACATGAAACACGAAACCTCTAGGGTACTTCCTAAAGTCCTAGAAAGCTGAAATTTGGTATGTAGACTAGGAATTGCACATAAACAATGGAATAATTAAGAAATCTGAAACTTTCTTTTTCCAACCCCTCTTATTGGGGGTGCATATTTGACAGCGTTTCCACGTATTTGCTAACCGTCATAGCTTCAGTCCGGATGATGCTGGAAAGCTGAAATTTTCAGGATAAGATGCTGTTGGCCGACTTATTGAACATACCAAGTATCAATTGTCTAGCATTTATAGTTTCAGATTTATCGATAACTGAAATACATCGGTTTCGTAATTTAGCCTTATAAATCGCTGATGAAAATCAAAACCTCTAGGGTAGGTACTTCCCAAAGCCCTAGAAAGCTGAAATTTGGTATGTGGGCTAGGAATTTCATATAAATAATGGGAAAATTAAGAAATCAGGAACTTTTCCCTTCCAACCCCTCCTATAGGGGGTGCATAATAGCTGCACAGTCGGTACTAAAAGAAATATGTGCAAAATGCCGTATACATACATAATACCGTACATAAATAATATATATATAAAATTCATGACTCAGGTACAAATGTTCTGAATACAAACATTATGCCCCTAGCAGAATTCGAACCCGCGACCTCTCCCTCAACAGTCATGGTCTGTAACCAATCGGCCAAACAGGTCGCACATAATAATCACGTAATCTTGTCATTTTTATTCTCATTATTTTCATTTTATTACTGAAAAATTATAAAATACCTATAAGTACTTACAACATAAAATATTTTTCAGAGGTAAATATACCTATAGTAATCATTGGCGAAGAGTCCACGTATGACCCGGCATCCCTTTAGGAATTGTTCAATAAGTAATCAACGATATTTTCGTCTAACCCTGTTCTTCGAACTAAACACTGTTCATTGGTTTGAATTAAATTAACGCGTGACAATTTATAGAAAAGTAGATGATGCCCGCGACTTCGTCTGCGTGGATTAAGGTTTTTGATTCCAGCGGGAACTGTTTAATTTTCCGGGATAAAAAGTACCCAATGTCCTTCCCCGGGATACAAACTATCCCTGTAAATTTCATCAAAATCGGTTGAAAAGATGGGCCGTGAAAGCGCAGCAGACAGACAGACACACTTTCGTATTTATAATATTATATGGATCTAAACTAATATTAAAAAGAGGAAAGATTTAACCGTCAAGTTTGCTGTGGATAAAATAAAAAAAAACTCAACCGATTTTAAAAATTCTTCCGGCACTTCACGTAGGTTCATTCCAGTGCTAATGTAAAATCTTATGTGCTGCTCAGTGCCCACTGGCTTTAGTGGGTAAAAAATAATGGACTATTATCATGATTAGTGCTATAGCCTTGCGAAGCGGGGCGGGTCGCTAATCAACAATAAGCAGATATAAACCGGCTGGCCCATACAACCAAATATCTTTAATACTGAGCACCAGACTCGAAAATAAGAACTAACTTAAGTATGTATGGATTTGCCGCTCATTACATACTTATACAGCAAACCCACAAAGAAAAGAGGCAACGATAGAGAGTGGGCAATGAAAAAAGGAATAACTGTAGTGCGAGAAATAGAGTCCAAAAAATTAAAAAATCTAGTGCGCCTGCCAAAAAGAAATGAAATCCCACCAAAACCATTTCATGGATAGGCTGCCAAAACTCGCATACAAGTCCAAATCATAATGCTTTCACTGTTAAAAAGTTATGAGATCTCTAGTAGAGCCAAGCCCCTAGTTGAGCTCCGATTTGTGCTGCGCATCATCATAGCCCATGGGGCCAGTTCCAAGTCCAAAGTGTACAGGTTTAAGTACTTTTGGCTGTACCACATTTACTACATAGAAGTCCTGACTCTATAAACTCTACATCTTGATAAAAAGATGTGGCTTGGCTGTTTCGTGATCCAATCAATCATTTAATGTTCGTGGAATAGGTATAGTTTGTGCGAGAATCACGAAACGGCCAAGCCACATCTTTTTATCAAGATGTAGAGTTTATAGAGTCAGGACTTCTATGTAGTAAATGTGGTACAGCCAAAAGTACTTAAACCTGTACACTTTGGACTTGGAACTGGCCCCATGGGCTATGATGATGCGCAGCACAAATCGGAGCTCAACTAGGGGCTTGGCTCTACTAGAGATCTCATAACTTTTTAACAGTGAAAGCATTATGATTTGGACTTGTATGCGAGTTTTGGCAGCCTATCCATGAAATGGTTTTGGTGGGATTAATTTAACTTATTAATAAAAAATATTTTGAACTAGATGATGACGATGACAGACAGACACACTTTCGCATTTATAATGGATTGGAATTTGATAACATTTTTTTTGACTTAGTCCGACTTGCACAACACTGCCTAAACTGATTTAGATTTAAATTTTTTGATGCTGTCCCTGTTTTATAAGTGTATTACGGGGTAGACCAGAAAAGAACAGGTATAAACTTATTTAACACATTTAACGGCCTTGCGCAAGTGGGCCTATGTGTTTGATACCTTCCCAACATACTGATAAAAAATTAATTAATAGACAACAAAGTGACACAAATGAGTAATGTTTTGATAATTAAATCACAGTCACAACTCACAAGATCACCGTAGTGATCAAATTACGTGTGTCAAAAGCGCAAACTTCCGCAGTAGGTACCTATCCAGCAACTGGTTACTTCATACTTGTTGATTGCGGTCGCTAGTTCAGTACGCTTCATTTAACTCTGAACTTGTCGTACTTTTCGTGTTCAGTTGACACTTGAGACTCAACGCCTTGTAAATTAACCAGCTGGTCGATTACGGATTTAAGCTGAAGATTAAGATTGCTAACTCAATATGTATTTGTTTATTTATATTTATTCTTCAATTAGACTTTTAGAAAAGCGTCACGAATGTCAGATCGGTATAGTACAATACAACATTGATAAAAATTCACATTGATATGTCATGAAAATTAATAAGTTACCCAAGTACATAGTCATATAAAATTTGATTAATAATGTTATTTACAAATTACAATGTTGTAGCTTCATAATAAAAATGTCATAATTATTATATTAGAATCATTGATGAAGAATTTTAGTATGATTAGAATTAAAAAATAGGTACTCAACAATGGTTGTGATTTACTGAATTTGTGGCATTTTCTGCAACGATGCATTTTAGCCGTAGAGTCGGCCAATCATAGCAGCTGAAGTATTCGAATACAAAAGTAGGAAAATAGTCTAGTATACTAAATAAATAGTTAATAGTTAGGTACTACACTGTAATAGAGCACACTTAAAAAATAATTGTCATTTGTAAGAAGTTCAATATTAGAGAAACTCACTCCCAATTTCAATTCCAAAAAAATACACCATGGTTACCTGCAATAAGAGAAAAAAATCGTTAGTAAATCGATTACTTAATTAAATCACCAGTCCTCCAAAAACAAGTTCAGATTAAAATAAGAAATCGGAATAACTAGGTTATTCAGAAATAACCTTTATAACTACAATAGCTAAGTCTATTTTGCTTTGTATTCCAATTGAAATACGACTTTAATATTTTCACTTATTAATCAACATTACGCAATTATTGAAATAATCATTCCTAATGTAGGCTGACAATTTGGTATGCGTAATTCGAGTTGACTGCTTAACGTATAATATAGAGTCATTCTTAAGGCAGTAATTAATATTTTTGCTACTTTATTTTTATAATGCGCAATACATTTTTCTTATAACATGTTTATGTCATTAATTTCGTATATAAGTCAGAATCAACGTGTTAAAATAATGCGTAAAGTCTACTAGATGATGCCCGCGACTTCGTTCGCGTGGTATACCTATGATTCCCGCGGGAACTCTTTTATTTTCCGCAATAAATAGCCTGTGTTAATTATTCAGGGTATAAGCTACAACAAACATACAATTTTTTGTAGATAATACCCGCCGATCTAGTCTGCTTAGATTTAGGCTTTTTAAAAATCCTGTTGGATCTCTTTGGTTTTCTGGAATAAAAAGTAGCATAATTATGTTCATCTCCCAGATGCAAGGCTTCTCTGTAAAAAATTTCGTCAAAATAACTTAAACGGATAGGCCGTGAAAAGGTGACAGACAGACAGACACGCACTTTTGCATGTAGTGTTTCCAATAATAGGTATTCTCTGGAATCGTAGTATGTTTTCGCATTGATGCTTCAATCATATAATAATTTCTATAAGTAGGTATATTATTAACTCTACGACTTTAATTAAGCTATAATATAATAGCTTAATTTAAGTACTCCAATGGGCGCCCCAATTAGTCTCGCCGGACTTATACAAATAAAATTAATAAGGCAATTAAGTTATGCGTATTTTCATTTAATTTACCTCAATGAACAGTCATACCTTATTATTATAAATTATACGAAGTAGAGCATGTATCTACCTCGTATTTAATTGGCAAATATAGCAAAAAAACAGCTTTAATTATGAGACTGAATAAAATAACTGATTCATAAAAAACTTGAAAGTAAAAAATTAAACTCAATAATCTACATTTAATGAAGCTTTCGCCATTATTTTGAACTTAACGAAGCTAAAGCAAGCGCCAATATTAAACAAACATGCATTAATTGATATTGAGGAGGCTACTTATCAATGCACCCACCTAGTTCTGATAGCGTATGAATAATGAGAACTAACCGCCCGATCGCATAGAAGAAACAAATAAAGATGACCTTTAAAACTAAAATAGAAACACTGAATCAAGAGACCATCTAGATCATTATGCATCCCAAGCAGAAAACGGGGAGGACAACACGCCACGCAATAATAAATAACAACAGACCAGAATATTCCATTCGCTAGTGAAAAGCATAATAATGCATCCTGATACCCAAGTCATAGAAGCTAGCATAACAATCGGGAACGCAGCACAGACTTTGTATCATTGCTGATGCTAAGCACCTAGGCACGCCAGTTTAATGATTTACAAGTTAAACATGAAAAATAGCCCGAGAAGTGACGTGTACACGGGTTCTGAATCCCATTGTTCGAGGCTCCTCTACATTTATTTAAGGCAAGTGAAATGATCGCGAAGAAAACAGATGTAAATCAGTGTAGAGTAAAAGATCAAGGTCCGCGCGATTATATTATTGCATGAATAAATTGTTTTAAACAATGAATAAGTCACGTCGGGGAGCTTGTGCGGATAAACATCTTTAAAGTTGTCGGTTGCTATTAATAAATCAAGTGACGGTAAAATTATGAGAAATATGATTCCTGTGAGTACGGAACTTGTCTGAGAACAAAACGTCAATAACGAGGTACGAATGCGGTATTAACGTATCACAATCGAAGATGATTTACCTTTGTGTAGTGAAGGGCAAAAATTATGGCAGGTACTCGTAGCTACGAGTACATATTGATAAAATTACGGACTACTACGTTTCTCGAACGAGTGACTATATTGTAAACTTAAAGGAAGGAATATATTTTTAATGCAATTAACTAACCAAATTAATTATAATTTATGAATATTATTCTGCTGTACACTTAAGTCTGTCCCTTATACGACTGTACCAAGCTGTCGATCAGCAGCGGGACCGGAGAAGTAATGATAGCTAGTGAGGTTTGGAAGACCAAGAGGCAGATGCTTTGCAAAGAGTTATAACGTGTTATCAAGAAGAAGAACCATAAGCTAAGTATAGTACACTTAGTATTAAGTAATTATTATGTATATTATTAAGTATTATATATAGAAACTGAGGCTTGAGACAGTTTAGTAGGATCAAAGTTATTTTTCATCATACCTATTCGAAAAACGCATATTGGCTTCAGAGGATAGCGGGAGCAAAGTGTAACTTGTAGGTCCATAGGACTTTTCATTTCTCTCTTCTGATTGGTCCGAAGTCACGTCATCAATTTGTTGATCGGATATACGTCTTTACATTTTATTTTAACTTTAAATATACGTCTAAATAATGTCTATACAATTACATAGAAGGTTGATAGGAGTATCTTCTGATTGGTGCTTAAACGTATAGGTAATGTCTATACATAGTAGGTTGATACTCCTAGCTTTTTCTCATACGTAATGATGAAAAATAGTGTGTCACTCGGGGCCAAATTTTTTGTTCTCGGGCGGCGTATATTGAATTCCTCGCTACGCTCAGGATTCTACTTTAGAACCCCTCGCTACGCTCGGGATTCTACTATAGAATCCTTCACTTCGCTCTGAATTCAAAATAACGCCCTCGGGGAACAAAAATTTTCTTTGGCCCCATGTAACACAAATAACTATTGTAAGCCTAATTGTTGACTTGTTTAAGAAATAAATTAAAAAAAAAGCCACTGGGAATTTATTCTATTTAGAACACTCAATATTAATGCTTCTTTAAACATATTTCAAACTTTTAATTTGCTATTAATCTATATAATATATATATATATATCTTAATATATAAATGGAAAAGGTGACTGACTGACTGACTGATCTATCAATAAACAGCTCAAATCACTGGACGTATCGGGCTAAAATTTTGCATGTAGATAGCTACTCATATTGTGGCGTAGACATCCGCTAAGAAAGGATTTTTGAAAATTCAACTCCTAAGGGGGTAAAATAGGGGTTTGAAATTGGTGTAGTCCACGCGGACGAGAGTCGCAGGCATAAGCTAGTATATATATAAAATCATTTATGAGGGAGGTATTCTCCTACCCTATATACCAATTCCGCTTCATTTGCTAATGAAGAAAAAAGTCCTTGTTTTATCATGTCCACTATAATAGATGGGCGTTTTGTTCAGATCAATGGAGCGATAAATACTGAACCCAATAAAAAGTGACTTAAAAGGCAACAAGCTAGAAAAAGATAGAGCGTGTCATATAAAAATTTATTTTTATTGGAAAATTTGTAGTGAAATAGGTCAATGGAAACTATCTTATAAACTAAAATCGAAAGTTTGATTGCATGAGAATCCTCATACGGTATGAATTAAGTCCCGCAAAGCATCTCAATCTACATCTAAACTAATATTATAAAGAAGAAAGATTTGTTTGTTTGTTTGTAATGGATAAACTCAAAAACTACTCAACCGATTTTAAAAATTCTTTCACCTATAGAAAGCACATTATCAGCGAGTAACATAGGCTATATTTTATTTTCAAAAAATTAGAGATCCTTACGAAAATTGCAATTATGTGAACTAAATCTAAAACTAAACTAAAAAATCCTCTCTTCTGAGAGCTTACGTGGCGTGCGCTGCATAAATAGTTAAAGTAACACGAAAACACGGTATGGTAGAATTGTTCCTCTCAAAAAGTTCTAAAAAAAAGTCCGCGATAGCCTACATCTATGTTTTAAGGTTGACTCACAATAACCATTTTTATAGCTATATTGGGTATAGACTATTAGGATTATTAGTGCTGCCCGTGCGAAGCCGGGGCGGATCGCTAGTTTATTTATAAAAAGCGTAGAAAATGGTGTATTGCCACTATTGCTTCGAAAGAACGATGGTAGGCAAGGAACTAAGTGAATCGAGTTTTATCATTTGAACGAAAATATATATATGATTATATTAGCTCTCTATAACATAAAAGTCAAGAATTCAGACTGTAATGCTGATCGATGCAGCTTTTCAATCTTAAAGTTGCGTAGGAAACGAACCAGCCGGCCGTTAAAAGATAAAGAAAACTTGCAATGAGCTTTCTTTATAAGTACTTAAAACAGGTAAAATATTAAATCCGCTCAAATTGTTACTATAAACGTCTCTACTCGTACTTATCACATTTATCGGTATCATATCAGTAAGTATATTTATCGCTATGGAGGATTTCTGATAGGTGCTTTATGATTATGACTATACTTTTATCAGATAATGTCAGTTAGTCTAAAATATACATAATAATATGTTGCATATTGCAAATATCGATTACGTATATTTTCTGTGTATTTTATGTTAACGATCACATAATGGTGTATGGTAAACGTTGGCTAACGGGTGAAAAGTTGAACACCGATTTCACAGATCAATTGACAGAATATAGAGATTTGTATATTTGAAGTAGGAAGCTAGCAAGAGCATATATGCAGTTTGAAAATATAGGCCGATTTAAGGTAAACCTTAAATCAGCCTCAAAATAAATTAATTTAATTAAAATACAAGATGATGCCCGCGACTTCGTCCGCGTGGATTGAAGATTTTTGATTCAAGCGGGAACTCTTTAATTTTCCGGGATTAAAAGTAGCCTATGTCCTTCCCCGGAATAAAAATTATCCCTTTATCAAATTTCAACAAAATCGGTTGAACAGATGGGCCGTGAAAGCGTAGCAGACAGACACACTTTCGCATAATACATATTATAAATGCGAAAGTGTTTGCTACGCTTTCCCGGCCCATCTTTTCAACCGATTTTGCTGAAATTTGGTATAGAGGTAGGTTATATCCCGGGGAAGGACATAGGCTACATTTTTATCCAGGAAAATTAAAGAGTTCCCGCGGAGAATCAAAAAATCTTAATCCACACGGACGAAGTCGCGGGCATCATCTAGTTTATAATATTAGTATGGATCTCCTAGAAAGATATCACTGAAATTTTACGTACCTAACTCTACGTAAAGCATGTTGAGAGACATAATTTGTCTAGTTCAAATGCAACTAAGTCTCAAGAGACGTAGTCGTAATTCCTAATTCCATGGTCTCAAGTTTATTATTGACGTAATAAACTTGGCTCCAGAAGAAGGTTGCACTTTCTACGTCACAGCCGGCACTTAGCGTCAATGAGTCACAGGCGGATGGTTTATCAGTAGGACACCGTGGGCGAACAGGGCCACAATTAAAACCTCCCACACGTGACCAGCGCCGGGACAGAATGTTGAAACCATATCTTCGCGGTTTGACAGGTAATGCTATGTTGATATTAAACTATAGTGGTGTAAGATCAACATACAAATGGCCAACTCTTCCATAATATGTTCAGTGCGCTCCAAGAAATTGATGACGTACCTGGCGTGGTACTGAAGCGCTGTTTTATTGAAGTAAAGTTCTGGGTTCGATTCCCGAATTTGGGAATCATACTAATATTATAAATGCGAAAATGTGTTTGTTTGTTGGTTTGTCCTTCAATCACGCCGCAACGGAGCAACGAATCGACGTGATTTTTAACATGGGCATAGTTGAAGACCTGGAGAGTGACATACCTATATGCTACTTTTTATCCCGGAAAATTGAGGAGTTCCCGCGGGAATAAAAAAAAAACTTAAACCACGCGGACGAAGTCGCGGGCATTAGCTAGTTAGTCATAATTTCTGGTATAATGAGCAGTGTTGGCTGTGACTATAGTTACCACTGCTAGCAAAGATTTCATGTCAAGCGATTTAGCGCTCCGGTACGATACCGCGAGAAACCTATAGGTGTATGACCAGGGTATTCCGATATCCGAAAATCTATTCTCCGAAAAGAAGGAACGTGTGAGGTTTATGATGACCGAAGCGTTAGCGGTTAGATAGACAAGATACATGTTTTTGACTATACTGGATTCCGAAGTTGTTTCTGCAAGGCGCGGTTTTGGTCTGGCCCAAACATCAGGCTTGGGGTCATTTATTTTGGACCAGAGCAAGAAGAAGAAAGAAGTATACCTTTACTTCCAGGTAAGTGCAACTAACAAAATACGATACCCATCGGTACCTTTACATCTTTAGAGAAAGGACGAACAGATTACAAGTAAGTAAATTAATTGCCTCGTTGGTCTAGTGGTTAGCATGTTCAACTGCGGCCGACGAGGACCCGGGTTCGAGTCCCGGGTCGGGCCATAATTAAGTGTTGGGTTTTTCTGATTAGAAATTGTCAGTACTAACCCGATGTTAGGAAGTTGGCGGTGTTTCACCCCCGTGCCTCGTAGAGCACGGTAGGTACTGGCTATTATCACTAACAGGATAATAGTCGTTAAAGCCCGACAACCCGCATTGCGGCAGCGTGGTGGGTCTAAGCTCTAATTCCCTCTCTCCTATGAGAGTGGAGACCTGTGCCCAGCAGTGGGACTTGGGAGGTTATTGGTCTGTAGTGGTAAGTAAATTTAATAGATGTTAACAAATGTAGCAATTATGCTCTGCAATTTTTGACGAATAAAATTGTATGCGTTTAAGTTAAGACGAATTCACACATTCAGTTAGTGGCGTGCTTACTTGTGAATAATAAAGCCATTTAAATCAATTTTACAGCCAACCATATTGGGTGCATATTATAATGAAACAATAATCGCAACAACGAGCACAAAAAGTCACAATATGATGAATCTGACAACTGGTAAGTAACCTCGACTGTTTTATTTGGACATCCGTCTTTATCTTTATTGTTTTTCAATTTGATGATCTCTGTGACGTATATTTCACTGACATTTAATACGGGATACAGTGCATTCTGTGTTTTCCAATTTGTATTGTTCTTTTACATCAATTTATCACAGTCAAACAAGCTATCCCATTGACTTACATAATTATAAAAAACTAGCGGATGCTCGCGACTTCGTTCGCGTGGCATAAGTTTCTTTAAATTCCCACAGGCACTCCTTAATTTTCCGGGATAAAAATAAACCTATGTCACTCTCCACGTCCTCAACTATACCCATGCAAAAAATCACGTTGATCCGTTGCTCTATTTCGGCGTGATTGAAGGATAACCTCTCTATTTGACGTCCTTGGGGATAGAATTTTCAAAAACTGTGAATCACGTATTTTTTCATTTCAGACCGAAATCCCAAACACCAAGTTTCATGGCTACAGCTTGAAAAATGACGGACTTTCCTACAAACTTTTAACCCCTGTTTCAGCCCTATGGGGGTAGAATTTTCAAAAATGGCGATACACGTATTTCTTCATTTTAAACCGATAGCTCAAATACCAAGTTTCATGAATATAACTTGGAAAATGACGGACTTTCATACAAACTTTCAACCCCTATTTTACCCCTTTGGGGGTCGAATTTCGAAAAATCCATTCTTAGTGGATACCTACTCTTTACAAAGAACACACCTTCCAAATTTCATGTCTCTAGGACCAGCGGTTTGGGCTGTGCGTTGATATATAAGTCAGTCAGTCAGGACTTTGAATTTTATATATATAGACTAAGTTCAATATCGGGATAGTATTTAAATTGATTGAAGTAAGTAAGATGGTAAGTATGTAAAATGATAGTGACTAAAACCAAATTAAGTAAATTGAAAATAGAATAGCTATAAAATATACTAAAACTTTAAATATTATATTAGAGTAAGTGGGCCGTTTTGATGTTAGTGCATTATGTACCTACTTATTGCATCAGTCAAATATGCAGGTAGAGCAAATTAAACTTAGAAAATCGAAGTCATTCTCAGATTACAGATTATGTAAGTAATTAATATTCACCAAACGTAATGATAAATTCGTCAATTTCTTATGTGTCCAAAATTTGGTGGCAAAAAAGACTTAATTTTGTCTACATTATCGCTGACACCATTTTTAGAGTGAATCTTTTAATAAATAATCCTCATAAAACAACATGTTTTGCTTTTATAACAGCTAAATTAGCTTCACTACAGGTGGACATAAATTACCATAATTTACCACTATTTTTTGGCCTCAAATAATTGAGTTTAGGAGGATACAAAACACAAATTACTTAACTTTCTATTCGCCGATGTCAAGATGGAGACTGGCAAAACGCATTTTTTACTTCTGATGCCAATTAAGCTTGAGGTCCCTTTAGGTTAGATCGCCTGCGGGATTAATTAAAGAAACAGACTTTCCAAATTGGTTCAGGTCTGTTATCACCCTACGGGCAAAGTTTAACCAACTAGCGACTGTAACTCTTGGCGACTGCGGTGTTCTTATCAAAACACGTTTAAAAATTTAGAAAAACAATGCACAAAATCAAACAGAGGTATAGTAGGAGGCAGTAGGCGGACGTGATACATTTTAGCCTCCAATAATTGTAAGTTGATAAGACGATTACAGCTCTTCACTATAGCATTTTGTGGTTTATCGATCGATCATTTTCGTCTTCTGGACTATAACATAATATTACATATTTTAAAATTAATATACATAGTTTTACTTGTGGGAGTTCACGACAAAACCTTAGCTTAGCTTATATTTGAACCTACCACTTGGCCTTGGGGTTGTACTTCGGAATCAGACAAAATCATGACTGCAAAAAATGCATTGTTTTTTTTTCTTCACCGAGCCTTAATAATTTCACCACGCTCGATTTCGCGATATGAATTCATTAAGTGTCAAATGAACTCGACATGACAGCTGGACGTGTGAATAATTATTTTCACCACAATTCACGGCGCGTGCGCATGCTTTCACTCTCGACGGACCGGTCCCGACGATGTCCGGAGGAAGGAAATACCTATCGCATACCGATCGTTAGGTACGTTGCGTTTGTATCTAAAATTAGGACAGCGTTTCATACATAATCGACTGAACTGTTAACCAATGACCTTAGATTTTTGGTGATTTTTGGGGGATTTGGTGTGGCAACACCCGGGTGAACAGCTGTTTAAAATTTGTCCCGATTTAATTTTATCTTTTATATAATATTATACGCTTCTATTACAGCCTATTTAAAGTAAAATCAATTATTTATGTTACAAAAAGTGTTTTTGAAAGATATTTGTATAGTTCGAGTGCCTATTAGGTTTTATAGTACGTGTAAAATTAACAACGGTTATAGGTTAGTACCTACAAACTTGGCGTTACTTTAATCCTGTGTTTTCAGTGTTTGTATTGCGTATTGCTGGATGTTTTAATATTAAAAATAGCTCCAATGTAATCAAAACTACTTGGAACATAGTGAATGAAGAAACAGGAAGAGCAACACGGAAAAATTGTGAATTTAAACTTAATGTCGATAATAAGCCTGTAACTTCAGACTCCGAAGTTGCTTCTGTTTTTGAAGGCTTCTTTACGGATATTCCTGTTTCTACCACAGAATCGTTGAACTCCTCACCAAATGCCGCTCTTACTTTACTGGAGGATAACGTGCCTGAATGTAATAACGTTTTTAAATTCTGTCACGTTAACTGCTCTGACGTTATTAAAGCATTCAAATTAATTAACAATAAGAAGACAAATGATTTGTGGGGCATTTCCGTTAACGTTGTAAAATCATTGATTGATATCGTTGCACCCGAGTTAGCATTAATATTTAATAACTGTATTGATTGTGGTGAGTTTCCTGACTTAATGAAGCACAGTAAAATAATTCCTCTATTCAAATCAGGTAGTACCAGTGACCCCACTAACTTTAGACCTATATCTGTACTACCCACTTTCAGTAAAGTATTTGAAAAATTAATATTAATTCAATTGCTTAAGCATTTTTGTAATAATGACTTGTTACATAGTAAACAGTTTGGATTTACACGGGGTCGCTCAACAATCGATGCTGGTGTTGAGTTAATTCAAAATATATTCGAAGCCTGGGAAGAGTCACGTGATGCACTTGGCGTTTTCTGCGATTTATCCAAGGCTTTTGATTGTGTTGATCATGAAACATTAGTCAGAAAACTGCACCATTATGGAATTAGGGGTGTAGCACTGGATATGATGAATTCCTACTTAAAAAATAGGATGCAAAAGGTAGACGTCAATGGAAAGCGGTCTTCCGGATCGATTGTAAAAATGGGGGTTCCACAAGGTTCAATTTTAGGGCCTTTTCTATTCCTCATTTACATTAATGATCTTCCTTATCTTGCCAAAGATAATCATGGAATAGTATTGTTTGCTGATGATACATCACTTTTGTTTAAAATAAATCGTTATGAAACAACTCTTGACGAAGTAAACAATTCTCTCACTAAAGTGGTACAGTGGTTTGAAGCTAATAACCTACTCCTCAATGGAAAAAAGACAAAGTGTATCAAATTTACATTACCTAATGTCAAACAGGTAAAAACCACTGTACAACTTGATCATGAGGAATTAGACTTAGTGGATACCGCTGTTTTTCTCGGAATAACGTTAGATGCTAAACTCCAATGGGGCCATCACATAAATGACTTGTCGAACAGGCTTAGTTCTGCTGCATACGCGGTTAAAAAGATTCGCCAGTTGACAGATATAGAAACGGCGAGATTAGTTTATTTTGGTTACTTTCACAGCATTATGTCATATGGTATATTATTATGGGGTAATGCTGCTGATATTAATTCTGTTTTTGTGCTGCAGAAGAGGGCTGTTCGAGCCATATATAATATGGGACCAAGAGAGTCACTAAGAGATAAATTCAAAAAATTCAATATTATGACAGTGCACAACCAATATATATTTGAAAATTTAGTATACGTGCATAAACACATTGATAAATTCAAGAAGAAAAGTGATTGTCATAATGTCAATACTAGAAATAAAAATAAACTTGTAATGCCTGCTTCTAGGCTTAGTAAAACTAGCAATTCATTTGTTGGAAAGAGTGTCCGCTTCTACAATAAGCTCCCAGAAGACATGTTGAAGATGTCTCTGAATAAGTTCAAAGTTAATGTAAAACGTAAACTCATTGGAAAATCCTATTACCATGTGAAGGATTACTTAAATGACAAGGAAGCTTGGCAATAATTTGCTCTAATGGCTCTGATAGTTCCTTAGTTAAGATGATTTGTGAGATGGTGATAATGAAAAAAAAAAAACCCCCAGCTGAGTTTGTTGTGGGCTCTTCTCAGACCTGGGCGCGTTTGGAACCCTCGTAGCTTTAGTTTTAAGATACCGTAACAGATTATCACCATCATATTTTTATGTAACTGGACGTCAATAAGTGTAGTGCATCTACCTAAATTGAATAAATATTTATGACTTATGACTTATGATTATGAAGACATCGTATGGCACGAAAAATCTCCAATATTAATTACCTTATAAGATAAGGGAGGGTTAACGAGTTTCGCAGTCTATTTAGTAGGTATTTATATGATTGTCGATTCCATTAGTTCCATATAAACATGATAAGATGCTAATCATGGTTAAGAGACCTTAATTTTCGCCTCTGTCCCATCAAAATTAAGTGTAGTTAAAGTTTTTTTAGGAATGAGAACAACTATATTGTGGGTGTGGTTAGAACCTTCGGATTTAAGTCCGCTTCAAGCCTGTTGAACTAAGCAATGAGCTATAATTGAAGCTTTAAAATGTACGAAACGCGGTGAGCGTTTGATCAATATTGATAGTAAAAGAAGTCGGGTTTTAGTCTTAAATCTTGATTAACTAATGCGTCCTTTCCTTCGAACACCAAGAAATCTTACTCTACGTTTATAGTTAATTTTATTGGCATGAAAGTGGACGTACTAGAGCGATGGAGCAATGCCTAAGCAAGTAAACAAGTTCAATGCTGCCAATTGCTTTTCTTCCGCATTTTTTCGTTCAAAAAGGCCGTAAAATTAGTCTCATTCAGTTCGGAATTACGTCGGTACTTTATCGATACAAGACAGTTGTTTAACAACACTCAAACATGTTTATGTAAAGACCGCCTGGTTCTCTTTGATGTATGACAGACCGCGTGGGAGGTTGTAATTGATATTAGATAACTGCATTAGGGTTGCATTTGAAAACTTGAATATAGTTTCGTTGAGTCACATTTTGTTTAGAAAATTATGTAAGTCGCCGCTCTTAAAATCGATAAGTTTTATGTTCTCGCTTACGGCCGCCCGCGGCTCCGCCTGCGTGTATCTCTGAATCTTTCCACGGTTGTTGTTACTCCATTGCCCTACTCCTTGTGTAACAGCCGATTTTCAGAGTTCCGCTATGAAAAATTTGACCACCAATTTTTAATCTGTCGAGCTTATCTAAAAATTATGATATCCGCTAAAGAGTAACTGACTTGGCTCGACAAGTTGAAGTGGCAACGAGCGGGTTTGTCAGTTCGAAGAATTGATAGTCAAGGTCAAGGTGGTGGTATGGCGAATCTGCACTTGAAAACGCAGCGCCAGACCCGTACTAGGTGAACCGAATAGGTACCATTAAAAGGAAACACTCATAATAACTCATTGTTATTCAATACGCAATCAATCATACAAGTTCACGGCCGCCATAGTTAGAAGATAAACCATAGAGTCCACAGACCAGTGGTGTCACCTTCGACCATGCAAGGCCGTAGATTAAAAATAATGCCTGTTATAGACTATCGATACATAGAGTCTAACAGTGCTTATGAACTTGGAAATTCTTTTCACCGAATATTTATGACCACAAACTAGTGATTACAAATAAATTAATGCGGAGAAGATACTCAGTCTCAGGACTTGTAGAGAGACTTGAAGACTGAAGTAGACCTTTACCAAAACGTGGGATAACTAAGGTAAACAAGATTACCTTTAAAGTGAAAGTGCAATTAAATCCAACAATAACAACAGTATGCTCAGTAGGACGTTGTCCGGAAGCCATGCTGCACACGAAATCAAAACGTGTCGCAAGAAACCTATACGTAGGTCGCGACACGCACGATTTCGGTAGGTACTAAAGTAAAGTATTATAAATGCTTGAAATCAAAGCCGACGTGAAGCTTAGCTTGAAAGATTAATAAAACAGAAAGAGTTCTCTCAATGACACACATCATAAGTAAAGGGATTTAGAGGACAGTGCATGGGAGTGCAGAGGAGTGTACCGGATAGGACAACGTCCAAACGAAACATGCGCGTAGAGAGGGTAACTAATGATTTAAAGTTTAAACTATATCTTGTATTGTAGAGAATTTTCAGAGTAGGCAGGTTTCCTCACGACATTTTTTTTCAATGGCTTAAAATGCAAATATAACCGAAAAAGTAGTGGTACCTGGTGGTATTCGTACCCCGGACCCCAAGAATGAAAGGCCGAAGTCTTAACTAATAGGCTATCACCCTAACGAGATTGAATTGCCACTCCATCGATAACTTTAATACCATTTCGATGATGCAATTTTATTTATAGTTATTGCCAAGGAATGTAGAAAGTGCTTAAACATCGAGACTCGAACTTAGTTGTTAGAGACAATAAAGCTGTCTAGATATGAATGAATAATTTTTCACAAGCTGATATTTAAATAACATCTATTTTCTGATATTTAAATATCATCATAATTAAGTTTTCAATCTTAAATCGCCAATTTTTTGCATTTTTATTTCTGTTGGTGTAAGTTTAAGTCAAATTGGTATTTAAAAAAAACTGTCTATCTTGCTCTTTTGGTAGGAAAACGATACGATACATAACAACTACATTATTAAACAGTAAATATGACAGCTGTGTAATAATTAAGTACTTACATTATTTAAAAAAAATACTTAATATGAGCAAAACAATTCGTGAAAGAAAAAGTACATAACGATGTTTACGTTGTTCATATGGGAACAATTTGATTAACGGAGTTTTTATAACGATTTACACTATCACACGCAAGTCAGCAAAAAACTTGATAGTCCATCAATATTTTTACCAGTATTTTACGAACCGCAAACAAAAATTACACTTTACTCTTAAAAAAATAATACATACTTACATAAATGTTCAGGAAGACTTCCTATAGAGAACATATTGAACAACAAATCAAAACTACAATAATGCATTGGATAGAAGCAGGCGTTACTTTGCGGAAGTCCGTGACAATCAAGGAACAATTAGAAGCTTCGCTATAATCCGCTAAAACAGAAAAAATCTTTGTGGTACAACGTAGGTACAGCATTCGATATATGTACACAGTCCACCCACCCGCTTCTAATTTTGTCAATAACAATAATGCACTTCATTTTTTTCCGGCTATACATTGCCGGAAAAAGATATTATATGTGAGTTCTTATGACTTTCAATAGTTTGTCTTTTTTAAATAAGTAGATGATGCCCGAAACTGCGTCCATGCCATGTGGATTTAGTTTTTAAAAAATCCGAAGGAAATGTTTGGTTTCCTGGAATAAATATTAGGCTATGTCTTTTCCCGGGATGCAACTTTTTTATATCTTTATTTTATGACGGGGCTTTATCACTTGGTGATTATGTCGCCCCCGTAAAAAAGTACTTTTTATGAAGAAATAAACTTAATAATAGGGATGCAACCTATTTATGCACGAATGAAATCGCTTTCAATATCTCACTTGTTGAAAAAAAAACATGCTTTGCGACCATGGGAAGTAATCGTTCCGCAAAATGGACGCACGTCATTTATTGACATACACGCAGACTTGTCGAATCACACGATATCACGGTGATTGAACATGAAAGTAACCGCGCTGACATGAAAAACTTTAATCTACGTTTAATTTATAATAGTTTATAAGTTTTATGTTTAAGTTACTGTATGTATTTAGTTTTTTTTTTGTATATTAATTATTTGTGTTAAATCTATGTATACTGGGCAACTTAGCCTTTAATAAAAACCTTATTATTATTATAATTTATTACGCAAACAAGAATAGTTAAAATAAAGGTTGGATCACACCCGTTTTTTTTACAGATTACGATTCACGAAAACAATAATTATTCTCAACCATACTCAACCCATTCATCTACATAGTGTTATACTTAGTCGTGTTAGTGAAGGTTTAGCGATCCTAGAGTATTGACTAATTTCTATTCCATAAAACCAATTCATTTTGATTGAACAAATAAAGATTTTTATCATTATACTTTATCAGTCACAGTATCAAAAATACTGAGACCTGCGCTTCTATGCTATTCGGGCTTTATCAGATCAGCAATGACATAATAACGTTTCTTAAAATTTTACTTACTACGCATAACTACATCAACATATGATGGCGATCACAATATTATAGTCTCCGTTCTGTCGTGGGTAAAGAGATTTGCGTACAAACTACCGAACAAGATTGTACTGCATGACGTCGATCGTAGGAAAGACATATGTGTGGACCAACCATAATGAGGAGTAGCTTTGTAATTAGCTTTGTAATACGTCGGACGGCCGATACTATTGTGCATCACTCAGACTTGGAGCGACCGACAATCGTTTCTGAAATCTATACAAATAAATAAAATTGAACTGTCCGTCTGTCATTTCGAAATAACTGCCATTATGAAGCTCATAATATGGTAATTTGCAAGTTATTATGAAAACCCAAAAACACGTTTTATAACTTTTAGTTTCTGTTTTTCCAGACTCATCTTTGAAACGGACAAGCCGATTTAGATACAATTTTCATAGGCGGATGGATCGAGACTTTTCCTAGAAATAATCTAAGCTTCAGCACAGTGTAGTAGTGCGGAATGCGTAAAGGTATTTTTCCAGCGATATAAAAAAAAAAACAAAAGGTCAAGATATATTCGACCGAGCGACTGACAAGTAGACCAAATAAAGTTAAATTTGTAGGCCTTCGTCCTACAGGTAAAAATCTGTGCAGGCGAAGTCGTAGGCAGCTGCTAGTAAGAAATAATGCTCGAGCTTTCACGACGAGGGTATATTTCGTAGAGATCATCTGTCATTAAGCCGGCATTACTGCGGCGTGCAACGATTCCTCACTTTCACTGATAAATTCGGTTCCAATTATGCAATTTACGAGTTGTCGAACGCAAAGTACAGTTGCATGGCATGAGCCGCAAAGTCTGTAAGAAACGCAAAGTCTGTAAAAGCCGCACGCAACTCTACCGACAACTTACCCGTCGATATAACGTAGTTTTGGTTTTGGGTTGTTTTTACAAAATGCACTACACAGCACGCGTCAAGGCCAGCAGATGGGCAATTATTTTCTGAAGGGCCGTTACAGCGTCACTTCACCGAGTGAGTTGAGCAAGCGTGAAAGCTCTGCCTGATGTGAAAGAAAGCGTAATGTTTGGCTCTGACTGACTGAATAAATAAGAAGTTGGCTAGACTATATATTGTGTCGGATAATTTTATTCGCGTTTTCATTTTCAATAGATGAAAAATAAGACGTGCTTAAAGCCTTTGCGGCTCGACTCTAATATGCAACCAACTTTGCAGGGACAAAACGGCTGTTGCATCAGGAATCGTGGTCGCTTCATGATTGATCATCTGGCCCTTAATTTAAAGTTTCCCAGTGAAACAAAAGGCTAAGTGCACTGTGACATTTGAATGCAAATCCGTTTCGTAGATTCAAGGCCTATGTTGCTATTGCGGATTAAATAAATGCTAAAAGAGTCTAATACCACAGTTAATACTGTAATGTCTCATTTTAAGTTATGTGCGCAAGATTGCAATTAAAAGAGTAGTTTTATTATAGACTAGCTGATGCCCGCGGCTTCGTCCGCGTGGATATACCAAGTTTCATCGAAATAACTTGAGAAATGACGGACTTTTATACAAACTTTCAACCTCTATTTCACCCCTTTGGGAGTGGAATTTTGAAAAACTGTGAAACACGTACGTTTTCATTTTTAACCCGCAGCTCATATAAAAAGCCAAAGTAAAAAGCCAAAATAAAAAGTTTCGTTGATATAACTTGTAAAACATCTTGAGAAACGAAGGACTTTCATACCAACTTTCATCCCCTATTTCACCCTTTTGGGGGTCGAATTTTCAAAAACTGTTAATGAAATGAAATGAAATGAAATGAAATGAAATGAAATGATGATTTATTTCATGTAGGACAACCTGTGCCACTTATGATAAGTCGTAAGAATCTACCACCGGTTCGGAAAGCTGATTCTACTGAGAAGAACCGGCAAGAAACTCAGCAGTTGCTCTTTTCAAAACAGAAAATTGTAACAATTTGTATATAATATAAAATACATACGCTACGTAACAAGTAGGTATTACACTGACTTGTGGGTTGCTGGATGCGAAGCCGGTTGCTTCCATGCAACTTTGTCAGCGAGAAAATCATCTATACTATAATAAGCTCGACTTAACAGATGCTGTTTAACACAGTCTTTAAATTTATGTAATGGCAACTCCAGAAACTCTTTTGGTACCATGTTATAAAAGCGTATACTCGACCCCACAAAAGATTTCTGCACCTTGCGCACACGATATGACGTTGTTACAAGTTTAAGGCGGTTTCTAGTACATCGATTGTGAGTATCACTTATTTGTTTATAAAGATTAATGTTTTTCCTGACAAAGACTATATTATCGTAAATGTATTATGAAGGCACCGTAAGTATACCAATCTCTTTAAATTTTTCACGAAGTGATTCGCGTGCTCCGAGTTTATAAATAGAACGGATGGCTCTTTTCTGTAATATAAAAACTGTTTGGATATCAGCTGCTCTGCCCCACAATAAAATGCCATACGACATGACACTGTGGAAGTAGGCAAAGTAGACAAGCCTAGCCGTTTCAATATCGGTAAACTGTCTAATTTTCCTGACAGCAAAAGCAGCCGAGCTAAGTTTTCCCGCTTAAACACGTATGTCTCCATTTTCAACTTGCAGCTCATATATCAAGTTTAGTGGCTATAACTTGAGAAATTAAGGACTTTCATACAAACTTTCAACCCCTATTTCACCCCTTCGGGGGTAGAATTTCGGGATAAAAAGTATCCTATGTCCTACCTCATAGTATGGGCTCAAATCGTGCCAAGTTTCGTTTGAATTCATTCAGTAGTTTCGGCGTGATGCGCGGCCAAGATACAGACAGACAGACAGACAGACAGACAGACAAAAATGAAAAAAAATACAGATTTGGCTTCAGTATCGAATAATGAGTGCCCTCCAAAAAAAATTTTCAAAATATCTTCAATGTACAGAATTGGACATGTTACAGTTTTATTATAAGTATAGATAGATCCTCCCTGGTGAAGTGGTGAACGCTAGTGGATTTATAAATGACCGGTGCCGGGATCAATTCTCGATCAAAATTTTCAAGAACCTGCGATTCAAGCAAGTTGTACGTTGATATGTCATTACTGAGTGACCATATCGACGTACAACATCAATGCAGTTTTTACTGCATAGGTGCTACGAATAACGACATGGTTCAAGAATTTTGGGGTCGCGGAGCGTGTCAGTAAGTAGTGTATTTCCATCTTAATTCCCGTGTCAAAGCAATTTACAGTTAGACAAGTAACACATTCTGGAAATAAGGACGAAACTTATTTCGGTATTGTTGCCGTCGATTGACTTACTTTATCGCGTGACACTACATTTATAACATAAACCAGACGTGAAAACAACGCCACAATTGCTGCTAGAGTTTGTGTATAACCGGACATGTTGGGCCAGACTACTGGCCTAACGTGTACGTGGGTTGGACCACTTGGCGTACTTTAATCCTTTTGCTTATTGACTTTAATCCTTTTGTTTATTGACCGTTGGTTTAAAGTATAATTAATAGTCCTTGGAGATAACTTTCCAAGGTCGCGAGCGGCTGGAGTGGAGGCTCCTGCAGCTAATCACGACGGTGGGATAATAGCACCTTACATTAGCAGTTAGCAAAAGCAGCTATACCTCATACAGTAAAGTAAGTAAGATAAGTGCATTGTGCGTATCGAATTATCTACCTAACAATATAGTAAACAAAAAAGCTTTTATTTATTTAAAATGGTAGATTCACTCGACGATTCAAAAGCACTTGCAAAAGTTTTTTTTAACATAAAATATTTGAATTATGAATTTTAAAGGGTTGTTTTCCCCAATACAACCCAACGGGAGTCGTATAGTACAGGCATTTAGAGCCTCCTCATATACACTGAGGCGTACGTATGACGATTTTGGTAAACGTGGCCGCATTTGGCCAACACGCTGGCCCATTGTGTACTAAGTAGGTAGGTACATAACTATAACGGAATAAAATTCTCTTGTAGCGGTGTTCTTGTCATGTTTCCGTCCTGGTCACACTGGATCGGGTGGTTTATGCTGATGTCAACTCCAACTTGGCCCGTTGCTGGCGCTAAGGGTACTTTCACATTGACGACTTTGTTGAAGTCATGAATGTCCAATACTTATTTATTAGCTTGGAAAAAAAATTAATCCGTCTTAATTGTTTGGTTCCGAAGCAAATAAAAAATAGATCGAATTATTTAACCGTTTTGAGAATATTTAAAATTTTCCGAAAGGGTGTCAACCTTGTATCTTGGATAAATAAGTAATAATGCGGCTAACTGTATAGATACAGTTTCATCCAGTACGTCTGTCTGTGTGAGAGCCATTCTAAAAGTTAACTGCATTAACCGCTTTATTATTGTTAAAGGTACACAAGGTTTGGATACCCCTTCGGAAAATTTCAAATATTCTCAAAACGGTTCAAACTCATTTTTTTTTTCAAATAAATAAATATAAACAAACTTATTACAAGTGTTAAAAGTAGGTAACAAATATTTTCACACGAAACATCTCCATAAAGATCTGCCAAACTGTTAAAGATTAAAGAATTTTCTCGAAAAGCCTTTGCCAAACGACTATTATCTAAGCGTAAACATAAATTAACAATCGGAGGCCATTAAAAAGTCTCAAACTGTTCAGCTACGTCCAATCAATGTGCGAAGCCTTTCATATTGAGCATCTCGGCATGATTCAGGCGACCCAGACTCGTTTGGAGGATGAAAGTTAAATGGAGGCGCCTTTTTAATCGAATTCGAAAACAAAACAAAATATTGGGGCCGTTAATGGGCTGTAGTGGTGGTGGTGGACGAAGTCGCGGGCATCATCTAGTTGCACATAATTTTAAGTTTTTTGACGATCTCAAGCGAGACCTGCACAGAGAAGTGTGACTGCACAAGATCGTTTTCTGTGGAGATCTTTGCCTATAGCCAGCAGCGACTCGGAGAAAAATGAAATTTTTTCTTTATTTCTACATACATATATCTCCCTGTTAGGCTGTAACGCAAACGTCAACTCGGAGTCAATAGCTAATTCCATTTCCTACGTTTTATAAGAACATATGAAAAACTAGCTAATGCCCGCGACTTCGTCTGCGTGGATTAAGGTTTTTTGATTCCCGCGGGAACTCTTTAATTTTCCAGGGTAAAAAGTAGCCTATGTCCTTCCCCGGGATACAAACTATCCCTATACCAAATTTTATCAAAATCGGTTGAACAGATGGGCCGTGAAAGCGTAGCAGACAGACAGACAGACAGACAGAAACACTTTCGCATTTATAATATTGGTATGGATATGCATAAGAGCGACCACACAACGAAGCGTGCGGCTTCAAAAATTGCACATATAATATTATTTTTGTTTAATTGTAATAATTATTTCTCTAGGTTTCCCGCCGCTCACGTCACAAGCCGGCTGTTCCATGGCCCAACGGCAACGTAACATTGAAGTCACTTTGTTCAATAAATATTATTGTCTCATTGTCACATGTGTGTGGTCTGGTTGGAGCTAATTACTTCGCAGGTCCGGTCAGTGTCAGGGTGATCGCCCTGCTGATTTGGGCATAGGGCTAGCTGGCCCACACAACTCGAGATCACAATCTCCTCGATTGGGAAACGAGGAGATTGTGCCCAATTAAGGGAAATTGTCGAATGTGCGCAGTGATTTATGGGCCGCAACGATTTTTATTGTGGCAATTAGCAATGAGTTGATACTAGGTTTTATCTGGAAATAATATCTCTTTTTGTGCTCGCCTTGGAGGTTGGGGCTAAAAATTACGCTGACCGTTTAATGAGAGCGGGCTTAAAAATTCCGAGCCATTTCATTGATATAAAAAATATATGATGTAATAATTAATAAGTGCTGAAGAACTCGAGGTTACTAGGTATACAGTTGACTCAATTCTTGATAAAATAGTAAGATCAGCTATTGCAAAATTATAATGTCACGCAACGCTAGAATACAATATTGTAATTTATATCTTTTCTCACTGAACTTAAACCAGAGTTTTGCAAGAGAAAAACAGATAAGAAAATTAAAACGTTTGAGTGGCAAACTAAAAGACAAAGTGTTTTTTGTTGATCACCAGATAATTCCACAAACCGCCCATGCAATAGGTAATTATTGTTTGGGCGTTATCAGTAGCAATAGTATCTACTCAAAAGCAATTAATAGAAAAACTCGACTTATCTACCACAAGCTAGATGCATATACCCTGCGTTGGCTTAACACGCGACCCTAGGCTGAATTTTTTTTTTGCAATTTTTTGAAAGCTGGAAGATATAAAATTCTAAAAGTTTTAGGGTTTGTCTAAAAGCAAAATGATTCTTATTGATCAGATAATTCCACACAACGCTCACGCAATCGTTTGGCTGTTATCAGTAGCAATAGTATCTACTCAGTAGCAATTAATAGAAAAACTCGGGTTATCTACCGCAAGCCCGATGCATACCCCGCGTTGGCATATCACGCGACCCTAATGTAGTAGCTGAAGAGCCAGTAGGAAATTTTAACGAGGCCATTATTATTGATAAAGGCTTAAATGAATTATTTTTGCAAGCTTTGCAAACTTTTATTAGGAATCTATAAAACTATGATAAACTAACTAACTTCCTTTGTTGTGGATTAGAAGATATGCTAATCCATATGGCTGTTTGTGCTGGAGACCCTTCTGGTGCAACCGTTGTAAGGTTGTAAGATCTACTCTCGGTAAACTTCGATATCGCGATCAGTCTTCGATAGCTAACTTAGAGCCTTCATGGGTTCCATTAGCGCCATCTAGTTATCAGTGGTTATCAAGGGTAACTGACGGAAAGGCATATTCGTATTTATAATATAAGTATGGATACTTAATTACCTCATGAAAGTATCCCACTTGCTCGCGGACCATATCGAGTCTTGGGTATCGCGGATTGCAGACACCCCGAGCCACCAATTAAAATGGATTTGCCACGAAATGTCATCGATTATCCGTTCGTTTTGTTGCCATTATATTGAGACTTGTAATGAATTGTTTGGATTCAGATTTCATTTTCAGAGTTGCTAGTTTTTTCTTTGATCGGTTTATCCGTTTGGGTGCTACAATGCTTGCTTTGGAGAAAATTCGAGTAGATATAGAAATGTACCTAACGTCAAAGAAGACTTCCGGCATGAAAACTTATATAGAACTCGTGTTCTTACTAAATCTACTGAACTGATCTACTACTTCAAATGAATTTGTAAATTTTACACCAAACAATCATTAAAATACTAAGCAATATTAAGACTTAATAATGACGTCATAAATATAATAACAATACTATAAAGACTTAATATTAAAGACTTACCAATCAAAATAATCCATGAAGCCCTATAAATAAATTTTAATTATGAGACAATCATAATATTGAGACAAACCAATCAAAATTATCCAAATTGCCCTTCATATAAATTTTAATTATAAGACAATCATACTATAAAGACCAACCAATCAAAATAATCTATGAAGCCCTTCATATAAATTTAAATTTACACGATAAAAATAGTTTTTACGTCTATTTCGAAAATTTATATGCTACTTACTTTATTACCAAGAAGTACAAAGAAGAATTATTATGCGAGCCATCAAGCTAACAAAATGATTTCCTATTAAATAGATGTTAACTGATAGGTAATATTAGTTAAATGTCATCGCATCGATAGTTTAATTAACCGGTCAATGTAAATTATTAGCTCTACACGTAGGTGTTATCTAAAACAACCTTATTTCAAGGAGTTAGAGTTGAATTTGTTTGTAGATGTTTGAGATCCGTTGTAAGAAAAGGCACAGTTCCTGAAGCGATGTCTTCTAAATGCTTTCTACTATCCATTAATGTTGTTCGCCATAGAACATAATGCATTCAATTTATTAATATTGCAATCTGCACTAAAGAAAGGGTTATGCGATGCCCTAGTGGATCGGTATACTGTCGAGGGCTGCCACTTCCGTTTTGCCTTATTAGTTACTAGCTGATGCCCACGACTTCGTCCGCGTGGATTGAGGTTTTTTGGTTCACGCGGGAACTCTTTAACTACCTATATGTTATTACAAACTATAATCTATCTCTGCGCCAAATTTAATCCAGATCCGTTCTGCCGTGATGACTACCAAACATCCATCCATCCATCCCATCCAAACTTTCTCATCAAATAAATAATATTATAAATGCGAAAGTTTGGATGTATGGATGTATGTTTGTTACTCAATCACGCTCCAACGGCTGAACGGATCTGGATGAAATTTGGCACAGAGATAGATTATGATCTGGAATAGCACATAGGCTTTTTAGGCACTTTTTATCCCGGAAAATTAAAGAGTTCCCGCGGGAACCGAAAAACCTAAATCCACGCGGACGAAGTCGCGAGCATCAGCTAGTTTATAATAAGTATTACATATGTAGTGTAGAAGTAGCAGCAGTGAAATACATATTGTGGTTAGTTTGGGATGAAACGAAATTTTTGATTGTTTTGATATTTACGAAATGGAAGATGTATAACTAACTATGGGTATTTTAAATTTTGACTTCATGAATGCCTTATAATTCATTGGTAGGTGACTACAATTTTCTATTTAATTTAGGTAGTAGTTCTATTTGCCATTTGCTTATGTTTTAGAGACAGTATTTGAAATTATTTATATTTAATTTTTTCCTGTACCTACCTAGTATGACTGTCTTCAGTAAATACAATGAAAAATAGTAATATCAAATCCATTCAATTATTTTTAAAACATAGTAAGCTTGATGACAATCAAGCTTATGGAAAGCAACACAGCGTGATTATGTCTATAGTTTTTGAAAATAGGTGACAGCCCTATGAAAATCGTGATAGCATCTTGTTTAATTTTAGTTTCAGCGGCTTCCGATGGAAATCTCATTTTATGGCTTTTAAGAACACGCCCACCACCAGAAGAAAGCGAATCTTCTCACAGAGAGCGGCCTCATACCTATAAATTGTATGTTTTTGTTCTATCATCGGAGCCTGTGTATGTTACACCTAATCTCGTATATAAAGCCGGACCTTTTTAGCCTTCAGGAGCTGAAAATATTAAAAAAAACTCTCGCGTGGATATGACTATTACAAATACTTTTAGATTTTAGCAGCCTAAGTCACTCTCCCGCCTTAAATTATACCCATGCAGCGTCGTCGGTTCGTTACTCTGTTGCGGCATGATTGAAGGACAAACCAATAAACAACGGTGTCCCTACTCACTACCGTGAGCAAAAATTTTAGTATCTTCTTAAATGAATGACAAAAAAGTACATACACACACATATTTACTTGCTTATACGTGCAGGTAACTTTTTAATTCTTGATATATTTTTTTTCAAAACTAAACTTAGTCCATTCGGGTAAACACCTCGTATTATTAGTAAGGATAGTACGAAAATACGGGAAGTCTAGGGATATAATATTAGTAGCGGATAATATACTATACCATGTCTCATAATAAGCTATTAATACTACAGACTAGAGATTTCTATATGTATAGTCTAAAATTAGAGCACGAATCGTAAAGCTGGAGCAGTCACAACAATATCGAGCGCCGTTATCGTAAATTGGTCACTTCAAAGCGGTACACTTAGCTACAAAAGTCACAAGTTATTTAATAAAACATTTTTCCAAATTACTTAAGCATGGACGACTACTGAGAATTCCAGTTTGTGAGTTTTTATTTTTTAAGACGGCATAATAGAGGTAGAAGCCAAAAGTGAAACAGGTCATAAAGAAGTTTCTTGGTAGACAGCAGGGATATCAAAATAAGCCAGGGATGATTTGGATAAGCTAGACAAGGTCGCAGGACGACATTAGGACGTGAATGATAGTGTTTTGAAATTACTACCGACTGTCAAGTCCGAAGTGCATGGATATAAGCAGTAATCATAATTCAGATTAATTTAAACTAAGGAAGAAAAATAATTTTAAATATCTACATGACTGGATAAAAAAGACGTGAAAAAAGATTAACACCTTCAAGGTGCAAATCCGTTCCGCCACAAATGTATCCGTCTCCGTCTCCGAGTGTTCCCGAGATGCCGCAAACAGAAGTCGATGGAAGGAGATCGCAAGAGAGAAGGCCCAATCATAACCACGGCCACTCTGCCAAGAGTGAACGAATGAGAAGAAGGAAGAAATTAAAAAAGCGCGGGCATAATCTAAACAATTTGCTATGAAGTACAGCAAAAGCCGTTGCAATCTGATTTATAAATAAAATAAATAATATTTTATTTGCAGGAACATGGGTACAGAATCACATAACATATAATAATATAGGTCTAAAAAGTAGTATTTTCCCTTACATATTCTGTCATAATATAATGGTATGCAAATTGTTATGTTTTTTAGTAATTATAATTTGACTGTTTATGCATTTTTCCAGCGCGCAAAAATATACCTGCATACTCAATAGAGATCAGTGCTGATGTGACATTTGCTCATAACTTTCGCTCTAGGACCTAGGTCCTCACCAACGATTCAAGTCTGCATATTATGTACGTATTCCACTTAATTGTAATTCTAACCGTTAGCATATTATGGAATATTATAGGTATTCCGCCTTCCATTTTTCCTCCACTTTAAATAAAAATATTTCATTGTAAATGGGCAATCTCTTGGC
This sequence comes from Erebia ligea, assembly GCA_917051295.2. Classification (NCBI taxonomy): domain Eukaryota; kingdom Metazoa; phylum Arthropoda; class Insecta; order Lepidoptera; family Nymphalidae; genus Erebia; species Erebia ligea. The sequence continues at coordinate 17,315,635 of OU785223.1, forward strand.
AAGCGCGTTTTACCTGAAGCTAGCAGGTTTGGTTGCAGCCAAGCTTTTACTAAGTACTCTATTTATTAAAAAAAAAACGCATTCTGGCTCTGGTGGCTGGTCATCTCTTACGCCCGCGTGCTATTTCCTAGGATTAATCCAAGCTACGGTAATCCTCTAGCGGAATAATAGGAATAGTAAGTATTCTGTGGTACTCTCTCTCTAGTCTCTATGAAATGCGTAGGCACCCTTTGTGCAATTTATAGGCTTGCATTACTCAAAATCCTTTTAGCGTTAAGCGGTATTGAGTTCAAAAGATCAGATTGGAGATTTACTCGTATCTTACAATAAGCAACACCTTTCATTCACGTTATCTTCAAGTCCATTTTGGTACGAGAGCTGGTGGGTATGGACGTAATGAAAAAGTTAAAAGTTTGTTTCATAGTACCTATTTATCTACCCTGAGACATCTTATAGCTAATTATTTGATTTTGACCTCATGTTTTATCTAATTAATTTGGCATGGTTGGACTTGGCTGCCATTTCAATAATTATCAGTTGACCTCAAAAAGGAAAAAAGCCTCAATAAAAGGAGGTCTAAAAAAGAACTGGCCTAACTTGAAAGGACAGAGATTTTTATAAACATTTTCTACTATTGTTAAATACCTATCAAGATCTAGCACGTTTTTGTTCAAGCAGAATCGCCTGACAAGTTACGTGTACATTAAATAAGATGATAAATGATTAAACATTTACTTACTGTTTGGTACAGGTTTTGCTAAATTATAGTTATATTTAATTTGAAATTATATTGTACTATTGGCGGGTACATATACTGTCATGCTATAGGAAAATTATAAGGTTTATAGCTTATTAATGAAGTTCTTGATGCGGGCAACTTTCAGCTATCAAAAACCTTATTAAAATATCCCCGTCAGCTCTCAAACCAAATTTAATTTATACGCCTATTATGAAATGGGCATAAACCTAACCCCGCTTTTACCGCCAAAGCTTAATGTAATAATGTTTATACATTATGTACGTAAAATAGCGGATTACACCTACTCATACTCGGAAAATACTATAACGGATTTGTACATGCAAGCGAAGATTGATGTAAGATTAATTGCCTATAAAACGTGTTTATGTACTTTGCTTATTTGAAACACAAATTGAGTAGCTAATGCCGATATCACACGAGGGCAGAACAGCGAGGTAGGAGTAGTGACTAATAGAACTAATCAGTAAGTATGTAAGTAATAATATTATAGGAGATAACTGCACTTTTGGTAACCATCGCCAGAAAAGCTGATTCAGTGTTAGGTGGATGTAGAGCTCTCCACGTCTTTGAAAGCTGATATCTAGAAAAAGTCCCATCCACATGCGTCAGTTTTTACGCTGTTTACATAGGTACTGCGCATACTTTAATACTGTACAAGAATCAGCTTTTCTAATTATCGTTCATTTTTGGTAACAATAAACCGTCTTTGAACGGCCATATTTAGCGAAAGGGCCATCCAAATGGGGCAGACTGCAACTTTTGTGATCAGGGGAGAGCTCTACATCCACCTAACACTGAATCAGCCTTTCTGGCGATGGTTACCAAAATTGCAGTTATCTCTTAGTCTATAAGAACTGCTACCATGTGAACGCGCGCTCTAGCACATGCTAGCAGTACCTACTCGTAACTCACCCGTTGTCCTAGGTGAGACCACGACTCGATACGACGCGAAGCGACAGTATCAAACAGTAGCTGACCCACAGACCATACAGTAAGCTGACCCTTCACATGGCCTACGTTGCCGTGTAGACAAGTTCATCATTTACTATGGCGTCGTATCGCGTCGCGTCGCGTTGCGTCGCTTACCTAGGACAACGGGTAACTATTTTGTTCCTCCCTCCTCTACCTCGCTGCTATACCCTCGTGTAACATCGGTATAGGTAAAGGCATTAGGTAAGTACCTCGTAAGTATTTAAGCTTTTGAAGAATAGGGTCAAATTCAAGCATATCGTCCTAAAACGTATTGCACGGTTTCTTCTCCGATCGTGTTGGATTGGCGGGAATATAAGAGTGCGGAAATTGGTAGAGTGCCTCAGTAGTTAGCTAGTCTCCGTTGAGTTTGGTTGCCGTAGCCAAAATTCGGTCATGACAGGCGGCACTACTTAAGTTTTTTTTTAACCATAAAAACAACAACAATCAAAAAAACTGTTTTTTTATCCACTACAAGTTAGCCCTTGAATGCGATCTCACCTGGAGGTAAATGATAATGCAATCTAAGATGATAAGGGGCTAGCTAGCTAAGCCAGCTATAGTACGGCACAGATGGCCAAACCCGATAATCTGAAGCCCATCTAGATTCAGAACCAAATGTCAATGCGTGGCCCGTGAAAGCAATATGGCAGCTGCAATTTCACTTGTCATTCCACAAATGATTTTTCTCACCTCCGGGCGGAAAGCGTCAATTTTCCTCCCCCTGCGCTAAACGAAAATGCCGCTTTCCGCCTCCGTCGAGGAGAAAAATAGTATACACACCACGGGCAGTAAATAAGAAAGCCTCAGATCACATGTTTATTGACCTCGGCTTCGCCTCGGACAACAATTACATGTGATCTGAGACATTTCTTATTTTACTGCCCTAGATGTGTAATGTACTATTGTGCATCATTTAGAAAGTCGATCCCGGTAAATTGAATTAATGGTGCTCTGATCTTGGTTCGCATTGCGTGGTGAAATCGGTTGGGAGCAATATATAACTGCTGTTCATTATTACGGAACCCGAAATCTCCATTCGGCTTTAGATTAGCTTATTGAAATTTAAATCTATTTGTTATAAAATAACATGTTGTGTAGGTATAATTTTATTTAAAAGAGACTGGTAAGTTACGTCGCGTACCTAGTCGTGTTGAGAGTTGACAGTGAGAAGCATCTAAAACTCACATAACAAATTACAGCCACAATAAATCATGAATATACATCATCGTGAATACGTCTCACCTGATGGTAAGTGAAGATGATAGCGGGCTAACCTGTTAGGGCAGTTATATTAAACCCATATCCCCTAATCGGTGTCTACACGGCATCGTACCGGAACGCTAAATCGCTTGGCGGCACGTCTTTCCCGGTAGGGTGGTAACTAGCCATAGCCGAAGCCTCCCACCAGGCCAGACCAGGGAAAATTCAGAAATTATAAATTCCCAAATTGACCCTGCCGGGGATCGAACCCGGGGCCTTCACACATTAAGACCACTGCGCCAGGGAGGTCGTCAAATCCACAATAAAATAAAACTGAAGCTTATAAAGTTCACACAGACCGAAGACGGGATATGGTTCTAGATGCTGTTTCCGCACAAGTATGGAGCGCGTCCCTTTTACCGCAGCTATTTCCTAGCAACTCCCTCCGATATCTGTGTCACTACTGTCAACGGAAGATACATGAGAATCCATTACCGCTGGGTATATGTAACGAAATGTAGGTACTATTACAGTACTCGTAAATCCATACTTAATATTATAAATGCGAAAGTGTGTCTGTCTGTCTGCTACGCTTTCATGGCCCATCTTTTCAACCGATTTTGATGAAATTTGGCACAGGGATAAGTGGCATCCCGGGAAAGGACATAGGCTAGGAGTTCCCGCGGGAATCAAAAAAACTTAATCCTCGCGGACGAAGTCGCGGGCATCATCTAGTATTATATAATTATTAAGATCGTTAATATCCCTTACAGTATACTGCCAAAACCATACTAGATTATTCTCATCTTAGATTGTATCGTCACTGCCACAAGGTGAGTTAGCAGTCAAAGGCTACATTGAATCTGAATTTAAAAAAAATACAGTTGAGGTTGAAAAAAGGTTGAGCTCAATAGAGAAGCTTATGAAAATTAGTTGAATAGCGAGTCGCTTGGTCTGACAAAAGCCTACTGGACAAAATGTTCAAAGCCCGATTAGGCATAATAGGTATTTCACTTGCAACATCGACACTAATGGAAAACGAGGAAAACCGTGACGCTGAGTCACGCCATATGACATACCGAAAGACACGAAAGGCGTTGGAATTTTTCGTCTCTTGGTCTCACTAGATTCATGTAATGCTAGTGGACATGAATTTTAAGGTGTAGGCAGACATAATTCAGATTCCATTCAGAATTCAAACAATGTTATTGTAAAATTAAAGGTATAATCGCACAGGTATAAAGCATGAATTCAATTCGCATTATGCAACACGATATAAATTTTTTACCAACTGGTCTCTTGCATTACTTACTCCTAAAAGCTTTGTCATCAAGAAAGTTTGTAAGAAATTAATAAACACGTTTAACTTAAAATATTTCTTTTAACTTAACACAATACTGTAACTTACAATTTATATTATAAATGATCTAAAAATTAGTATTATTGAAAACATCAAAAATATAGCGGATTCAAAAAAAATAGATTGCGATTTGGTTGAATTAGTTTCTAATCAATTGTATCTGGAGAGCACTTACTTTTGTGGATTTCAATCAACTCTATATTCTTACGGTACGCGAACATACCTGAAGCAGAATAAAATTATATAAGTAGGTATTAATAATTGTATGCGAAAGTCATGCAACAAAAATAACAATGAGGCAAAACGCGAAGTTATGAATAAATCTTGATCTTTAGCAAACAAGATCCGTAGTTTCTAACCATGACCTTTTAGCTGACACGTTATGATACGATTGTGACTGTAAGTACCAATCATACAAATATACATCGTCATAATGAGTCAATCATAGATCACATTAGTTTTTTACTCTCACTGCCGCCTACAAGCGATATAGAGAGTAGGCCTATGTAAATTGAAACATCATTATCAGATCCTAATGCTTTCTAAATTGTAACCTTACGAAATATTTTAATGCTTATATAATATTTACTTATTGTTTACTTTTAACCGATATCAAGTTTTGAGCAGCAAATATGGATGCATGCCCTGCGATTCGATTCTATTCGATTCGTAAAGCCTTAAAGGAGACATAAGATTAGATTGAGGACTTTTTAATAAGGCAAATCTGGCGCCGTTACATTTTGACATTCCGGTGAATATGTGCATGAAAGTGTCTATGTTATGATTTAAAAAACATTAAAAAAAAGTTCTAAACTGAACTCTGCGTTATTCTGTATCCCTTCGCGAGTTTCCGCAAATGTTTTGTGTTACGTGTCCGATTGCATATTGTGAACGTATACTCTTTTTCTTAGAATTTATCTAAACATAAAAAAATGAGGAATAATATTTCGCGTTGTACGAGACACATTAGCTTATTTCTGTTTACTTCATAAAAAGCAAACTCATAAAGATATCGTAACCAGTCTTCGAATATGCCAAATTTTTAAAATAAGCTTTAAAACATAGAGTTAAATCAAATCAGCTATTCAACATCAATTCCAATTATGTTCACAAATCATTCATCTGCAAGCACAATTTAGATAAATCGCAGCTATTTGAGACCACTCCTTAACCAAGCCTTCTCACAGATAAATAAACGTTTTGTCGTTTCTTTCATCTCGAGTTTAGAAACTTTTACTTTTATACGATTATCTAATTATGTAAATCTAACTATTAATTTGTCATGTCAATTAATATTAATTAAGCACTTAAAGAGAGAACTTAATCAAGTATTTTTAAGATAATGTCATCAATTTTTTCGCAGTTAGTTCCAAAAAGAGTAAATTAAACTTTCTTCGACCTATTAACATGTTGATTTTTGCTTGGAACAAAGAATGAAATTTTAATTATAGATAGTTCGTAGGTATTTATGCGGTACTTACGGTGGGTCCCACTACATCTAGTTATCCCGGTCTAACGAGAGTTAACTTTTTTATTAGAGTACTAGCGCAAAAGTAAGATTTTGACGACCTCCCTGGCGCAGTGTTGAGCACTGTTGTCTTTACGTGGGAGGCCACGGGTTCGATCCTCGACAGGGTCAATTTGGGAATTTAAAATTTCTAAATTTTCGGCGAAGACGTGCCGCGGGCGCCAAGCGATTTAGCGTTCCGGTACGATGCCGTGTAGAAACCGATTAGGGGATATGGGTTTAACATGACTGCTATACCCCTAACAGGTTAGCCCACTACCATCTTAGACTGCATCATCACTTACCATCAGTGAGATCGCAGTCAAAGGCTAACTTGTAGTTGATATCAGCCAAAATTATTTGATAATAATGTATCTTGAAATAAATTATTTTTAGTTTTTTTTTTCATAGGTATATTAAAAAAAATACACAAATAATGCCACTAATTATACTCGCGCCTCCTCCTCGAGATTAGTAATGTAGATATTATTATTTACACATGTAGTTACGCATAGATGTCACCACTCTGCACTAAGTTGAGAAAAAGGAAGGAAAAAGGTATTAAAATAGTAGATTGTATTATAAGGGAGCAAAATAATATTTTTATGGCGAGGGCGCTTTTTTGAATCCAGAACGAAGTGAGGGATTCTAGAGTAGAATCCTGAGCGTAGCGAGGGATTCTTTAGTAGAATCCTGAACGTAGCGAGGGATTCAAAGTACGTCGCCCGAGCCAAAAATATATTTGCGCCCGAATGATACACTCTACTTTTCATCACCCTGTATGAGAAAATTTGGTTCCCGCGGGAACTCTTTAATTTCCCGGGATAAAAAGCATACTTATGTGCTATTTCCAGACTATAATTTTTTTTTTTTTTTTTACAATCTATCTCTGTGCCAAATTTTATCCAGATCCGTTCAGCCGTTCGGGCGTAATTGAGTAACACACATCCATACCACCATACATCCACACATCCATCCAAACTTTTTTTTTTTTTTTTTTTTTTTTTTTTTTTTTTTTTTTTTTTTTTTTTTTTTTTTTTTTTTTTTTTTTTTTTTTTTTTTTGTTAAATATATATATCCATATAGCCCTTTCGTTAGTTAAAATTCAGAAATTATAAATTCCTAAATTGACCCTGCCGGGGATCGAACCCTGGACCTCCGCACGTTAAGACACCAGCGCTCAACACTGCGCCACGGAGGTCGTCAATTTGCGTTGGCGCTGAACACTAAGATGTTCCAAATTCAATAAGTGCGCGGCAAAGATAATTGCGGCGCACTTACGAGTATAAAGAGGATTAAAAACTCATTACTGCCCGCTAAAAGTTTCTTATAGAAAACACCACCTTTGGGCGCACATAAAGGCGAACCAAGTCGTCCTTTTCGAATACATGGGATGAAAAAAATATTTCTTTTGTGGGTAGGTATCATCCATTTGTACTCCCAGCCGATTGTTGCCCGTCATTCGCATTCTAGTGCTCAACCACTCAATATACCTTTTAAGCGTTTTCGCACTGTTCGGTAAAAAATGCCGAAACGTAAAAAATCTAGGTCTCGTGAAGACGATATAAACCATTATAAAAATAAAATACGAAAGTTAGAACGAAAAATTCGTGAACGACAAATTAGTGGTTCGGAAAGTGTATCAGACTTGGAAGAAACTGTTGCTGCAATCGACGACGAATTTGGTGCAGGTATTTACATATTTGTTTATTGTCTTAAAGTGATGCACTCTCTCTTACCTGTACGTACCTACGTGTCTACGTACCGATAAAAATTATATTTAAATGCAACCTGAACAGTCATTGGGGCTGTTTCAACGCATTAAAATACGGTTGGCGTTCCTTCCGCTGGGGATTGAAACCTAACCTAATATAACTGACAAATTTACAATCTAACCTAGCTTAATAGTAATGTACCATAATCATATTATATTCTTTGTTTAAAGAATAATAAATTATGAAAATTTGTCAGGGACTTCTTGAGGTCCACTTTTTAAGTAAGCTATTTAGATTACTTACAAATTTTGAAATTATCATATCTATGATAAATTTCAGATACGCCCGCACTGCGACCAGATGATTGGCTACTAGAATGGCAAACTGAGGACAACACAGTTCAGAATTCTAACAACTGTGAACCTCAGCCAGGCCCTAGTACTGATGCAGATGTTCCCATCGAAGAGCCTATTGCTCATGATACAGATGTTCCTGATCTGGATACAGAAATTCTAGAAATTTTAGGCGATGACCCTACCTGTGATGATAAATATGGGCCAGAAATACGCAAAGAACTTGCTAATCGTTTATTACACATTGTTAAAGACGGTCTTAATAAGGAAGACCGTAAAAACCTAATCACAAAATACCTATTGCCAAAAAATTGTGCTCAACTTGATGCCCCTAAAATAAATCTTGAAATTAAAGCGGCAATTGCTGATACCGCAGTCAAACGCGATAAGGGCATCGAAAACAAACAAAAACAAATGTCTAGTGCAATAGCTTGCCTAGCTGACATCATAAATTCGCAACTGAATTCGAAATCAATAAACAATGACATGTTGCAAAAATTAATGGATATAAGCAGAATCTTATGCGATTTACAGCATGCAGATTCCATCACACGTAGAAACTTTATTTTATTCGCCCTCAAGAATGACGTAAAAGAGCATCTTAAAAACACGAAAATAGATACTTTTCTGTTTGGCGAAAATTTATCCGATACATTAAAATCGGCTAAGGCTGTAAATAAATCAGGGATAGAACTGAAAGCTGAATCTGGCAACAGGACTGCGAACACTAATTATAAAGGACCGGCATCGAGAAATTTAAACCGCAAGGCTCCACCCCAGGCGCGCAGGCCGCCTGCGGGGCCACCGAGGAGCCGCGAGCCTGCCACGGAGCGCACTTCGTACCACCCGCCGCCGGCACACTACCCGCCGCCGACGCGCTACCCGCCGCCGCCGCACGCGCACTCATCCAAGACGTCGTCGCGGGGCCACCAGGCAACGTACCCCCGTCGCCGCTATTAGATACAGTTAAGTACGCAGGCCGTTTATCTAAATTTTATCAACAGTGGGCTACGATTACAAACGATATTACTATACTATCCTGGATAAAAGGTTATAAAATACCATTTATATCACCTGTTGTACAACAGATACTTCCTGCTAGCCCAACTTGCTCGGCTAATGAAAGACCTCATTACTTAGAAGCTATTAATAACCTACTCAATATAGGAGCCATATCAGAATGTTTGCCTTGTAAAAATCAATTTATCTCAAGTGTTTTCCTGGTACCTAAACCTTGTGGCAAGATGCGCTTTATTTTGAATTTAAAAAATCTCAATAAGTTTGTTAAAACGGATCATTTTAAACTGGAGGATTTAAGAACAGCATTAAAAATTGTAACACATGATTGTCAAATGGCGTCAATTGACTTAAAAGACGCGTATTTTTTGATTAAAATACATAAAGAATCACGAAAATATTTAAGATTCTATTTTGAGGGTAGATTATTCGAATTTAAGGTCTTGCCATTTGGGCTGAGTACGGCCCCATACGTTTTTACTAAAATATGTAAACCTATAGCTAAATTATTGCGCTCCGCTGGTCTTCTGTCTACCGTCTATTTAGACGATTGGCTATTGTTCGGTTATTCTCGTTCAGAATGTTTGACTAACATCGATCTAACTAAAGGACTATTAGTGTCACTTGGTTTCATTATTAATGAAGTAAAAAGTGTACTCTGTCCTTCAACCAAATGTAAATTCTTAGGTATGATCATAGATTCACACAAGTTTCAAATTAGCTTACCAACAGATAAAAGATTACGAATAAAAGCGCAACTTGAAATGTTCTCAAAATTAAAGCGCTGCAAAATTAGAACTTTTGCTCAGCTATTAGGCTTATTAGTATCTTCTTGTCCAGCCATCGAATACGGATGGCTGCACACTAAGGAGATGGAAAGATGTAAATATCTCAACTTGAAAGGTCATGATGATTATAACAAAATTATGAATTTACCCGAATCACTTCAACCCGATTTCGACTGGTGGATAAATAAAATAGAAAGCTCTGTCCATCGAATAAAGATTGATGTCTACCAAGTTGAGATATTTTCTGACGCCTCAACGACGGGGTGGGGGGCTGCATGTGAAGGTAGGTCTGCAAGTGGTCCGTGGTCGAATAACGAACGAGAACGACACATCAATTATTTAGAGCTGCTTGCTGCATTTATTGCTTTAAAAATTTTTGCAAAAAACTTTTTTAACTGCCAAATATTGCTACGCGTTGACAATTCAACGGCAGTAGCATACATAAATAAAATGGGCGGTATACAGTACCCTCACCTCACAAGAATTACTCGTGATATATGGGAATGGTGTGAAAGCAAACGTCTTTTCGTTTTCGCATCTTACATAAAATCTAGTGACAATACAATTGCAGACTATGAATCACGAAGAGTTCACCCAGACATAGAATGGGAGCTGTCTGATTGGGCTTTTGACAGTCTCACCAATACATTCGGTTATCCAAATATTGACTTGTTTGCAAGTCGCATCAATAACAAATGCGCCACATACATATCCTGGCACCGAGACCCAGACGCATTCGCTATAGATTCATTTACAGTTTCATGGTCAGATTATAATTTCTATGCATTCCCACCGGTGTCAGTCATACTTAAAACACTTAGAAAAATAATTACAGACAAAGCACGAGGTATCATGGTTGTACCATTTTGGCCTACACAGCCATGGTACCCCTTGTTTAGGTCCCTCCTTATTTCGGATACTGTTACATTTTACCCTAAGAGCCATGCCTTATTGTCTCATTCCAGCTCCCGTCGAATACACCACTCGACTACCCTGGTGGCAGGCTTATTATCCGGGATGCATTTTCAAGAAAAAACATACCAGAATCATCTCTTGAAATAATGTTGGCATCATTAGCACCTAACTCCGTGAAACAATACGACGTTTACTTGAAGAAATGGTGGTATTTCTGTCAAACTAACTCTGTAAATATTTATGATGCGTCTATACCCACGGTAATTTGTTTTTTAACCCAACTTTTTAATGATGGTTACCAATATGGCACACTAAACTCGTGCAAATCTGCTCTTTCGCTGATACTAAACCCAGAACTAGTTAATGATGATAGCATAAAAAGATTCCTAAAAGGGGTCTTTCGACTGAAACCACCAAAACCCAAATATGATGTTACCTGGGATGCCAACCTAGTGTTAAATAAACTGAGCTCGTGGTACCCCAATGAGGAATTAACCCTAGATAAGCTTACAAATAAAACCATTACTTTATTAGCTCTGTCAACTGCACAAAGAGTCCAAACTCTCTCGAAGATAAAAGTTAGTAATATTCAAAACTTCTCTCAGCGTATCACAATTAAAATTCCCGACATATTAAAAACCTCTAGACCTGGCTTTCAACAACCCATTATTCATTTACCCTTCTTTATAGAGAAAACAGCCATATGTCCAGCCACTACATTGCTACGTTATATAGAACGCACCTCATCAGTAAGAACATCTGATGAATTATTCGTTGGAATTAGGAAACCTCATAAACCAGTAGGGACGCAAACCCTTAGCCGCTGGATAAAGAAAACACTCAGTGAGTGTGGGGTCGACACGAGCGTGTTCAATGCTCACAGCACGAGGCATGCCGCTTCGTCGCGCGCGCACTCACTCGGAGTTAGCGTAGACACTATCCGTAAAACGGCCGGCTGGAGTAGGAATTCCACAACGTTTGCTAAATTTTATCAAAGGGATATTGTTAATAATGATGATACTACTTTAGCAGAATCAATAATTAATCAAACTTTATCATAATTGATCAGTCAATTACCTATATCCACTGAAATCACTCCCAAAGCATATTATACCTACTTACATTGTACCTAATACATGATTGTTTACATCTAGCTAAGATAGCTATTATAACGATAATAGTTAATTAATTAATCTTTAGTTAGTTAAGATACTCTTGTGAATCGAATTATTCTTAATAATCCTAGAAATACAAGTTCCTTATGTTTATTGATTGTACTAAAAGATATAACAATAAAATTCTAATTAGATACAAACATTTATTTTTCATTGACGATATTCCCGCAAAACTCTCAAGGTCTACATGTGTAAATAATAATATCTACATTACTAATCTCGAGGAGGAGGCGCGAGTATAATTAATGATTAAACGAACTTACCTGTACGTGAAGTTCTATCATAATTATACGAGCGCCGAGTCCGAAGAGATTAGTAATCCCGCCCGCCCAGTGCTATGCATACCCCATTAGTGTCTCGGAAATACGTCAATGAATATCAGGATCTGTTACTCTAAACTAAATGACGGGCAACAATCGGCTGGGAGTACAAATGGATGATACCTACCCACAAAAGAAATATTTTTTTTAATACCTTTTTCCTTCCTTTTTCTCAACTTAGTGCAGAGTGGTGACATCTATGCGTAACTACATGTGTAAATAATAATATCTACATTACTAATCTCTTCGGACTCGGCGCTCGTATAATTATGATAGAACTTCACGTACAGGTAAGTTCGTTTAATCATTAATTTTATGCGCTACCTATTTAATACTCGATGTTCATACGCAGAAAGTATTACTGCGTATGAACATCGAGTTGCATAAGACGCTCATAAAAATGTGAAGCACCAATTGACATTATTATACAGAAAACACAAATTGATTATGAGTAAGTATAAATTTGTTTTTACGAGCTATCAACTTTCGTATAATCGCTACTTTCGTGTGATTTTTAAACGTGAGCTTTTCTTGCATCGACGTAAAAGGACAGGGTAATATACACAGCTGCCATTAGTACCTACTACTATGTTATTCGTAATTATGAATAGAAATAATAATATTACTAGCTGATGCCCGCGACTTCGTCCGCGTGGATTGAGGTTTTTTGGCTCCCGCGGGAACTCTAATTTTCCGGGATAAAAATAATACTATGTGTTATTCCTCGTATTATCAATCTCTGTACCAAATTTCATCCAGATCTGTTAAGCCGTTATGGCGTGATTGAGTAACAAACATTCATCCATCCAAACTTTTGCATTTATACTATTACTATAGAGTATTATAGATGGTCGAAGTTTTTTCAAAGAATACCTGTCATTAGCTATAAGTTACCTAATTTTAAGACTATCTAGAACAATAAGCTGTTGGTTTTCCTTAACAAATAAAATAAAATAAAATAAAATAAAATAATAATGTCCTCTTGATGGATTTGTAGTTGATACACCGTCAACTTCCAAACTCCAGGATAGTACTGAACATACATACTAACCTAGACTGTTCAGAGCTCTGATAAATTGTAGTAAGTTAAAATCATATAGTCAAAGTACAAAACTGTGTGACCGCTTGATTATTATGATTAAAACTCTGCGGTGCTATTCTATATAGTACCTACTATTGTTTGTCAACATATTTCATATGGTCTCATTAAAATATCCAAAGGCGTTCTGACACTAGTAGATACAGATTAATTCTAAAAGAAAAACGGTAACAGTAGTTTTGTCAGTGAGTAACTTCTTAGGTAGTTCCGTGGTACCTGGTTAGTGCTATCAAATTACAATAAAGTAACAGCTTGACAATAAGCATTCACAAGATATTATGGTAATAATCTAGAAATTCTGAAATCTCGGCGCGAACTTACCTCAATTGAGATATCGATTTCACGGCGAATAAATAGCTGTGTTACTATGATTAAAATATCAATGGTTAGTGCTTTCTCTCGCTGATTGTATGCAAAATAGTGTGTAGTTAAATAAACAATGTAATTTCCCCGCGTTGGGTGCGAATCACGCCCTAATATGGAGGTAAGCGTTGGTGTGCCTACGATCTTCGGCAGGGATGACACAAAACGTAAGGCGATTGAAACATGTACTTCATCTATACTTATCTATACTTCTAAGTTCTATATCTATACTAATATTATAAATGTGAAAGTTAGGACGGTTGGATGGATGTATGGATGGATGGATGTTAGTTACTCAATCACGCCAGAACGGCAGAACGGATTTCGATGAAATTTGGCACAGAGACAGATTACAGTCTGGAATAACACATAGGTTACTTTTTATCCCGGAAAATTAAAGAGTTCCCGCGGAGAAGAGAACCGAGAAATCTCAATCCACGCGGACGAAGTCGCGGGCATCAGCTAGTGTCTTACATATATTAAGTTGCAATCAACTAGTGAGACCCAAGAAGAACGCTGTCGAAAAGCTGGAATAAAAGCACAATATTGACTGTTCGTTTGTTTTCCTTAAATAAATTTCGGACTTTAATACATAACTAAATAATACCCGCACCTTTGTCCGCGTGTATTTCGCTTTTTTTATCACGTGGAAACTTGATTTTCAGGGGTAAAATCTAACGTAGGTATATCTGTCTCCTGCAGGAGGCAAACTATCACCGAATTTCATAGGCCAGGTAACAGATGTTGTACTTTTAATAGATGTAGGTACTATGCAGAAGTGTGTCACACACACATTTTTAATAATACGTATGAATCATTTCTTAGTCCTTCATCATCTCAGCCGTTGAATGAGGATGGATAATATGTCAAATACAAGATCTTACTCTGCTTCAGTTCAACATTATCCTCTATTATTATTCCTTACTCCGCTTTATGGCTGTTAGTATTAATTTTTCACAGCTACTAGCCTGTTAGAGCTCTCTCTTTTTTCCACACGGTCTCTATAACTCTCACTTGAAAAACTAGATTACTAGATTTAGATCTGAAAATCTTAACGATCTCCCTGATTCTGTGTAGGTAAGTAAAACTTATAAATAATTGTCCCTGCAGTTCTTAAAAAAAACCGGCCAAGTGCGAGTCGGACTCGCGCACCGAGGGTTCCGTACAAACCTGTAGTAAGTTTTACGATTTATGACGTATTAAAAATAAAAATTACGTTTGTTGTATGGGAGCCCCCCTTTAATATTTACTTTATTGATATTTAATTATTTATTTTGAAAGGTAATATACAAGTTAATATTCTGTGAAAATTTGAACCGTCTACCTGTTACCGTTTTTAATATTGAGCAAAAAAATACGAAAAAAACACGTTTATTGTATGGGGACCCCCCTTAATATATATATTTTTTTAATTTTTAGTATTTGTTGTTATAGCGGCAACGGAAATACATCATTTGTGAAAATTTCAGCTTTCTAGCTATCACGGTTTATGAGATACAGCCTGGAGACAGACAGACAGACAGACAGACAGACAGACAGACAGACAGACAGACAGACAGACAGACAGACAGACAGACAGACAGACAGACAGACAGACAGACAGACAGACAGACAGACAGACAGACAGACAGACAGACAGACAGACAGACAGACAGACAGACAGACAGACAGACAGACAGACAGACAGACAGCGGAGTCTTAGTAATAGGGTCCCGTTTTTACCCTTTGGGTACGGAACCCTAAAAAAACAAAAGTCATGATAACTGAAATTCATCTGAAACTGTGACGACGATACCAAGTAGCAACCCTCATATAAAGCCTCGTGCACACGTCGAGGTGTAAGCTTTTCCTCCTGTAAGGCATTATGTGCCTGGCAAAACGACAAGCAGACAATGGCTTCGCATTTGAATTTAAAAACACTAAAGATTTGTATGTGGAGAAGAATAAATGTTTATATATGAAACCAGTATTAAACTGTTATTTAATTGTCAACAAAGTAGAACGGGTCGACGCCTCGGGGCTTTTGAAATCCGAACGACCAAAAGTGGTCTCATAAAATGAAGATTAAGGGTATATTTTCTTTATTTTTATTGACTAATTTAATGTCTCTTTGCTCGTTGCGTTTTGAGCTTATAGAACAAATTCAAATTTTCTTAAGTAGTCTAAGCTTGGAGCACCGTAGGAACATCTTTGATGCAATTTAATATAATAATAATTATCACACGGTGACACTATAAGTGGAAAGCGCAGCGAGGCATATTTAGAGAAAAGTGTGCAGGTCAGGATACCAAAATGTTATTACTTAGAGTATTATTAGTATTATAGTACACTTATTTTGAAAGTGAATAATATAAAGACGTAAGTTTGTAGCAATAATCGATCAATAAAAGTAAAACTTAACCATACTTAAATCATATTTAAAGGATGTTGAAACGCAATTTTCTCTTTTGCCCACTTTACTGAAGATGTAAGCAGTAAGAACTAAATTTTGTTCGATGTAAGTTGTTACTAGATTATATTAGATGATAAAAATAAAATAACAAATGCGTTTGGAGGTAATGTACCATTATAGCGGTTACAACAAATTCCTTAGACATTAAAAAATAAAAGCAATCCAATTATAAGATTTAAACGGTGGCCTTAAAAGTGGCCCGCTTTAAAAATATTATCATCAGTGGCCGAGGTCATCCATAAAACGGACAAAAGAACTTTTCGATTGACTCATAATCGCAGTGAAAGTAGCCCTTTACCATTCCAACCAGGATTTTATTATTTACTAGTTTATGACCGCGAGTGTGGTCACATCATACAAGACTACCATTCGTTTTTAAAAGTTCGAAATTTGAATCATACTAATAGTTAAGTTGAGGGACGAGTGGCCTAGTTGTGACAACGCACATCTGTCGATTGCGATTGTTAAGCAGCGTTGACCCAAGTCGGTAACTGGATGGGTGACCGAATTTGGAGGTTCAAATTTGGCCTTTTTGTTTCCTCCGTGCCCCAGTGAGCACGTTAAGCCGTCGGTCCCGGTTATTATCACTAACATCTGATAATAATCGTTACAAAAACCAGAGTTTAATACTCTTAGTCGAGTCGTATGCGGAAGGACGTGGGAACCCACCGCATTATTATCCCAAGAAAACTCCTACCATTATGTGATTAATGGAAAGGGGTCACGACCCTCAGTAATGAGGAATATGACGCAAAGAGACAGAGTATAGTTTTGACGACCTCCGTGGCGCAGTGTGTAGCGCTGTTGCCTTAACGTGCGGAGGTCCCGGGTTCGATTCCCGGCAGGGTCAATTTGGGAATTTATAATTTCTGAATTTTCTCTGGTCTGGCCTGGTGGGAGGCTTCGGCCGTGGCTAGTTACCACCCTACCGGCAAAGACGTGCCGCCAAGCGATTTAGCGTTCCGGTACGATGCCGTGTAGAAACCAAATAGGGGCATGGGTTTAATATAACTGCCATGCCCCTAACAGGTTAGCCCGCTACCATCTTAGACTGCATCATCACTTACCATCAGGTGAGATCGCAGTCAAGGGCTAAACTGTAGTGGTTAAAAAAAAAAAAAAAGTCCACATTGTGATTTTATATCTAGGTTTATTGTATGGCAGTATTGGAACTAACCCCTTATCCTTACTTCCTTTCCTAATTTGCTACTGATAAATAGGGCTAGCTTTACAAATGCTCGAAGGCTTCACTGCAACAATTTCTGACAGTCAGAGCTGATGCATCTAGATTTACGTAGGTCTCATCATGATTGAAATACATTTTTATCAATTTTAAGTTACAACAAGCCTGCTTGCCCTTTCTTGATTAATTTCTATGTCATTTTTTTATTGTGCAAATTATTGTCAAATGTTTTTTTTATCCACTACAAGTTAGTCCTTGACTGCGATCTCACCTGATGGTAAGTGATGATGCAGTCTACGATGGTAGCGGGCTAACCTGTTAGGGGCATGGCAGTTATAATTAACCCATACCCCTAATCGGTTTCTACACGGCATCGTACCGGATTCGATTGATTGTATACAAATCAATGATAAAATATCACGAAGCAAGTTAACATGCTTTATAGCCATAACGAAAATATGCCACAACAATCAAACATGGCTGCACAATTTGAATAACAATATTCCGTTACATTTAACCATCGACCGATAGCTATTTGCCACCTTACAAGTTACAATGAATGGGCAAATATATAACAGTCTAGTTAATATTTTCTGAAATATTATCTAGCTTTAGACCCATAGAATATTGCATTGCATCATAATTTTATGAGAGTGAAAACTTATTTTATTGGTACTGCATTCCAATATTTTATTTGAGCAAATTGGTTGCAATGTTTTATGGCACTGCATTCTTTTATCATTAAGGGGATAACATCTGGCGCCGATGGTAATAACGACATATCGTCAAAGAAAGTGTCTGGGCTTTAAGTTACACTTTTTTAACATAAGTGAAAACATGCTTCTGATTCGAAAAGTATAGGTACCCTAAGATAGTTCTGATTATTATGACGCTGAACATACGCAGTCTACCAGTGGACGTCACTCAGATAAAGATTCCTGTGACACAAATAAAGAAGTTTTCACAAAGATTGATCCAATTGATTGATTCCAAGGTGCAGTTGTATGCGGGCACTAGTATCAGAGAGGAACTGTAGAGCTAGACATCACAATCGATCATTGAATCAAGAGCTTTCAATTCTTTGCATTCTTCTACAATCTACTCCCAAGAATAAATAGTAGAAAATGGATTAAGTTGTTTTTAAAATACATGAAAGCCAAGCGTCCCAAGATTTTAAACCAAGTGTAAATATTTGGTTTCAACATAACATTTTTATTAAAGAACATAAATAAAATCTTTGATTGTCAGTTACACAAGCAGATTGAATTATTGAATCGGGCTCATTGGGGGTTCGTGACACAAAAAAGGTTGAGAAACGATGTAGGTACTTAGCTGTCAATTGCGAGCAGGACCGCGGAAGTTATGCAAGCCATAGGCACGAGTTGATAAACGAGAGAACACGCTCCTAAAAAGGCACCGAGCCACGGTACCATTTTGGCAAAATGTATTATTCATACACACGAAATAAATGTACCTTCAGGAACGTGGAACCAATGAATAACGTTGTCCAGAATGTCACGTACGAATCGAGCACAGTGGTCAAATGTAGGAAACGAGTAAATACAAAGTTACAAACAGATGCACTTGCAGTCCTTTTTTAAAATTCTCGAAAACAATCACGAACCATTGGGCGAGCGAATGAAATTGTTAAATGCATCATGATTTATGCGCAGATAATTTATTAACCTGGCGATTTTTCATACCCTATTATTAAATTACGTATTATGAAAGAGATAAATTGGAGTTTAAAGACTAATTAGAGATAAATATTTTATTGTCACGTGACGCCACCACCACTACAACCCATTAACGTCCCACTGCTGGGTACAGGCCTCCACTCTCAAAGGAGAGAGGGAATTAGAGCTGAGACTCACCACGCTGCTCCAATGCGGGTTGGCGGGCTTTAACGACTATTATCATGTTAGTGATAATAACCGGGACCGACGGCTTAACGTGCTCTCCGAGGCACGGGGGTGAAACACCGCCAACTTCCTAACTCCGGGCTAGTACTGAGAATTTCTAGTCAGAAAAACTCAATTATGGCCCGAACCCGGGTCTCGAACCCGGGACCTCGTCGGCCGCAGTCGAACAAGAAGTCACGTGACGCACTGGAAGAAAACATAATATGAAAGGACAACACGGGAAGGGTTAGCTAATTTTGGCTTAAATGAGAAACGATTTGGATTCTTAGCAATTAGGATCAAAATCATTAGAATGTCGAAATTTATGCCATTATGGCCTTTTGTTTTCATTATATGTAATAACATAATAATATATATGCTATTTTGATATAGTACTATTAGGTTACATATTAGGTAAGCTTTGAACTTAATATTTTTACTAAATTATCCTCTAGGTTCTACAGAGTTTACACAATAAGTCACTCAAAGCCTACATGTACGTACGTAAGTTTAGCTCGACCTTTACTTACCATGACCGTAAAATGTATGTATAAACTTTACCTGCATTGGCAACAAATTGCTAACATTAACATTTAGAGAAGTGCCACCTGTTAACATATAAATCAACGTAGCCATGAGGCCATATACCATAAACAACGTCACGCAGGTCCCACTGCGATGACACAATCATAGAATCAATCATAGTTTTATTGCGTACGCTTTCACCGCCGTAGAAGGCAGGCCGTGTGATGTCACTCCCTTTAAGGGCTGACGATTTGCCGTCTTCCTAGTGGCAGCAATTCACACGGTATATGCTTGTCCCCATTACGAAAATATTGCGCCTCATTATCGGCGGTACGAACTGCAAGCATGGCTTATGTCACGACTGAGACCCATCTTCGCCTAATCTCGTGCACATACGATCTACAGTACCTTGTAAACGGGCTATAAAAGTTGCTGCAACTATATTCCAGCAACCTGGACACTGACCTAAATTTTTTTGAGTGAGCCCTGTTTACCAGAGAAATAATCAGAGTACGAAAGTAGTACCACCACCACATAAAATAACCAAAGTTACTCTTACTGTAAGAACAGCTTGGCAATAAAACACATTTTCAAAAAAAGATCAGTGCAATTTGTAGATGCAAGTTTGCGGTCTGTAGACTGTGTAATTGCTGTAAAACCTAGCCCGTTTACTTAAGCAATATAATATCTTAATAATACGGAGAGAGCTGTTCTAACAATGTAGTTATTTATTCAATTTCTCGTAAAATATGACGCAAATGGTAGTTACCGTGGCTGGCAGGAGTAGGAAGGATTTGGTAAACTGATAATCATCTTATGTATTGCTGTCTGTCTGTGAACCTAAGCACGGAACCGATATTGATTTGTGATATGTTCCTATCTTGCGTAATGCAGCCGATGTGATGCATTGCGCCAACTTTTGTTTAATTTCCTTATTATGATCTGAAATATGGGTTTAAATCTATTTATTATATAACAAAGCATACATTTAGATCTATATTCTATTCCTATTGAAGCAGAAGTATGAATTTGTATTTTCTAGGATAAAGACATTAGATTCGGTGGAGTTTACAATAACATTTAAAACTGAGACGATACTTAGTTATCAAATAAATATTATAAATGCGAAAGTTTGGATGGATGTATGGATGTTTGTTACTCAATCACGCTCCAACGGCTGAACGGATCTGGATGAAATTTGGCACAGAGATAGATTATAGTCTGGAATAGCATATAGACCATGAAAGCTTTTTATCCCGGATAAAGAGGCTTTTTATCCCGGAAAATTAAACAGTTCCCGCGGGAACAGAAAAACCTCAATCCTCGCGGACGAAGTTGCGGGCATCAGCTAGTCTATACTAAGTACATGTATGATTAATCAACATTTTATGTTACAGAAAATAAAGAAAAACGAACAGAAAATAAGATTAGATTAGTCTCGGTCTAATAGCTACAGCTAACTTTGGTAACGTTATTTCAAAGGGAAGTTGTGAAATAAGCTAGATTGAAGTTGATTCAAAAACAGTTTCTATTACTTACCACGTTCGTGTTTTAGAAATATATCCTTATTTTTGACGACCTCCGTGGCGCAGTGTTGAGCGCTGTTGTCTTCATGTGCGGAGGTCCCGGGTTCGATCTCCGGCAGGGTCAATTCGGGAATTTATGATTTCTGAATTTACCCTGGTCTGGCCTGGTGGGAGGCTTCGGCCGTGGCTACTTACCACCCTACCGGCAAAGACGTGCCGCCAAGCGATTTAGCGTTCCGGTATGACGCCGTGTAGAAACCGAATAGGGGTATGGGTTTAATATAACTGCCATGCCCCTAACAGGTTAGCCCGCTACCATCTTAGACTGCATCATCACTTACCATCAGGTGAGATCGCAGTCAAGGGTTAACTTGTAGTGGATAAAAATAAAAACCGGCCAAGTGCGAGTCGGACTCGCGCACCGAGGGTTCCGTACAAACCTGTAGTAAGTTTTACGATTTATGACGTATTAAAAATAAAAATTACGTTTGTTGTATGGGAGCCCCCCTTTAATATTTACTTTATTGATATTTAATTATTTATTTTGAAAGGTAATATACAAGTTAATATTCTGTGAAAATTTGAACCGTCTACCTGTTACCGTTTTTAATATTGAGCAAAAAAATACGAAAAAAAACCGGCCAAGTGCGAGTCGGACTCGCGCACCGAGGGTTCCGTACAAACCTGTAGTAAGTTTTACGATTTATGACGTATTAAAAATAAAAATTACGTTTGTTGTATGGGAGCCCCCCTTTAATATTTACTTTATTGATATTTAATTATTTATTTTGAAAGGTAATATACAAGTTAATATTCTGTGAAAATTTGAACCGTCTACCTGTTACCGTTTTTAATATTGAGCAAAAAAATACGAAAAAAACACGTTTATTGTATGGGGACCCCCCTTAATATATATATTTTTTTAATTTTTAGTATTTGTTGTTATAGCGGCAACGGAAATACATCATTTGTGAAAATTTCAGCTTTCTAGCTATCGCGGTTTATGAGATACAGCCTGGAGACAGACAGACAGACAGACAGACAGACAGACAGACAGACAGACAGACAGACAGACAGACAGACAGACAGACAGACAGACAGACAGACAGACAGACAGACAGACAGACAGACAGACAGACAGACAGACAGCGGAGTCTTAGTAATAGGGTCCCGTTTTTACCCTTTGGGTACGGAACCCTAAAAAACACGTTTATTGTATGGGGACCCCCCTTAATATATATATTTTTTTAATTTTTAGTATTTGTTGTTATAGCGGCAACGGAAATACATCATTTGTGAAAATTTCAGCTTTCTAGCTATCACGGTTTATGAGATACAGCCTGGAGACAGACAGACAGACAGACAGACAGACAGACAGACAGACAGACAGATAGACAGACAGACAGACAGACAGACAGACAGACAGACAGACAGACAGACAGACAGACAGACAGACAGACAGACAGACAGACAGACAGACAGACAGACAGACAGACAGACAGACAGACAGACAGACAGCGGAGTCTTAGTAATAGGGTCCCGTTTTTACCCTTTGGGTACGGAACCCTAAAAAGGGGCGTCAAGGTACATGTCATAAAACTGTCATTTTGAAATAATACTGCTTTATGTGATGGTAGTAAGTTAGTAACCCCCCCAGATTAAGTGCCGGCGTTAAAATCCGTTCTCAGTTCTCACCGATTAAGCCGTACATTCATAAATATCCTAACGTCATTAAGTAATATAATATGAGTATACAATCGACAATAATTAACAATGGATCGTGTAGGTGTCTCACTTATTGACTTCCTCACGTCGAATCCGATCCACGATCTCGGGTCACGAATTCGCAAAAGTTGCACTTGCTATAAATATTATGTGCTCTACGTCCTTGACATAGAGTTCGATTTTAAACATCAAATTCATAGGATAACATATCATTCCGACCAGATTTCCTGCCCTCTTGATATTTAAATTAAGCTTGTGTTTTCTCAGAACCGTGGTGTCAATCACGTTGGGAGTCGGTATTAAAACATTAACATATTAGAGTTTTTATTGGGGTTTCGTCCGTGTTTATGTCGAATCCATACTAATATTATCTGATAGCATTTTTATGAATACAGAATAACCCCACCTTTAAACTTCGACTGAAACAGAACTATCTATCTTCTCTATCATAATTATAAATTAATAATATGTATCTGGTATATCAAAAAGTATCATATATATGTTGGTAGTATGTATATTGGTAACAAATACAAACTTACGTTTAATAAAAATGTGCTCTTTTAGTTGAAACGCATTCCGAAACGAAATACAAATCGAGGTACTAAAAGTACTAAAATAAAGGGCAGGCCACAGGCTGTTACAAACACACAAAAAAGTGAAAATACAGCCAAGCACTTTGTTTACGGCCATAGTCAGTGTGTAAAGCGAACAATAAAGTTTTTTTTCTCTCATTACTGAGAGCAACAATGGTCGTAATAAATGGATTCCTTTGGGAGCACCATGCGCCTGCGTGTAGGGCTGCTAGACATTATTAGAATAAATTTTTATTTTTTTGAGAGACGACTAAAGTTTTGGTTTGAATTCTTTTTTTTTTTTTTTTATTATTATTATCAAATCAAAATACAATACAAAAAGCTTAGTCTAAAAACACCGAAAAAACCACAGAGGTTTGTCCTCAGTGCCTAGCTGCAACGATTTGGTATTAACTAATTACATAAGAAATAATCCAGTTGTAAGACAATGTAGGTAAGTACTGCAACAGTACCTATAGGTTAAGAGATGATGTCCACGACTTCGTCCTCATAGATTTAAGATTTTCAAAAATCCACTGTCTTTAGCTCTTTAATTTTTCGGGATAATAAGTGGCCTAAGTCCGGATGTTACTGATTGTCATTGCTCCGTACTCGTAGTAGCGTGACTGAAGGACAAACTGATCAAACCAACTAACCAACATACGATAACACTTATGCATTTACAGTAGCAAACTAACCAATTTTATTTCTTGAAAATATTAGATGATTAATTATTTTAGCTACAGTAATTTTGGCTTTTATTAAACATATTTAGAGTAGCATACTAATATTATAAATGCGAAAGTGTTTGTTTGTTGGTTTGTCCTTCAATCACGCCGCAACGGAGCAACGGAACTACTTGATTTTTGGCATGGGTATAGCATAGATAGTCCAATCCTAAATCTATGAGGTATAGTTGAGGACTTGGAGAGTGACTTGTTTTTTTGGAATGGTTTTGACTTAAGCCTCGTAACAAATAAGACTATCCGTAAGCAAAACGATTCGTTTCTGGGATATTGGAACCGGGCATTAAATAGCAAGATTCTAGCTCAAGCTATCAGTAGCGAGCAGCCGACAAATCATGGAAGCATTACATGGGGCCAATAAATCGTTCGACATTGGAACAGGGCCTATTCATCTCGCTTCGGGCTCGACAAATTCTCGCGCGATCCGGAGCTTACTCCGGAGCAAGAATATTATGATACCGCTCTCACCCGTGACAAATGGTGAACATGATAGAGCGGGAGACGTTTGTAAGATTTCCTGGGACAAATACACACAGACACCAGTTTATTACGAGATAGGCTAGCGCTTCAGCGGCGACGGCGATCTTGCTGGAAAGTAATGAGGTCTACACTGGAACGATGCCTATTAACTTTTGACTTGAATTTATACGTGGTAGGAAACACGTACTCCGGAAGGGCATTTCAAACCTTAGCTTTTAGGAAAACTTACAATTATGATATATAACTATATTAATTGGCTCAGTTAATCATTATTTTTTGACTAGATAATGCCCGCGACTTGGTCCGCGTGGATTAACTTTTTTGATTCCGGCGGGAACTCCTTGATTTTCCGGGATAAAAAGTAGCCTTTATCTTTTCCCTGGATACAACCTATCCCTGTACCAAATTGAATCAAAATCGGTTGAACGGTTGAGCCGTGAAAGCGTAGCAGACAGACAGACAGATCGACACACTTTCGCTTTTATAATATTAATTATAATTATTAGTATGGATGTACAAGGGCTGTAAACAATCCTTGCACCGTCCCTTTTACTATATACCTTGGAAGTGGGAAGATATTTGCGGGGTTTCTGAAAACACGTACCGCCAGATCAGATATATGGACATTCGGTTCTGCGAGGCGTGAATTGGATATTATGACAGGTTACAATGCAAACGGTATAAATCACGACATAAATGTTTTGATAATGGGAAAGGGACACCGGCGAACGTCAACGCCAATAAGTTATGTGTTTTTATGTGCAACTTTGTATTGACTTTCAAGATATTTAAAGGTGAGAAAGTAAGTGCTTCTCCAGAGTTTCAATAAAAATATTAGTTGCATCAAATAAATATTATAAATGCGAAAGTTTGGATGGATGGATGTATGGATGTATGTTTGTTACTCAATCACGCTCCAACGGATGAACGGATCTGGATGAAATTTGGCACAGAGATAGATTATAGTCTGGAATAGCACATAGGCTACTTTTTATCCCGGAAAATTAAAGAGTTCCCGCGGGAACCGAAAAACCTCAATCCACGCGGACAAAGTCGCGGGCATCAGCTAGTAATTAAATTTTTATTTAAAAAAAATTAAGGGTAGGAAGATAAGACAGGAAGTTGTTGGAAGTTGTCCAAAGGTCTCAAGGAAAATAACAGAAATAATAAAAAATAATTATGAAAGCTAATCAGAATAAATAAGCATCTTCCTAGATAACCACAGGTAGAATAGCGTTCAAATCCATAAAATCAAATAAAGCAATCAATATTTATGTGGCGAAGAAATACACGGATTTTAAAAATGTCTCGAGTATTTTGCGCATAATATTCAAGTATATTTCGCTTGCTAACAAAAAATAAAACTGTCACTTTATCGTTTTATATCATTATCGATTCAAAGTGAATAGATAAGATATGAAATATCGGAGATACCCAAGGTGCCCCTACACTACAATCTCGACGCATAGCGATACAGTTTTGCACCTCTAACAATGCATTATTGTTCCTACGCCTCGGAGCAATGGACAAAGCAGCCATATAGTCTACGACAAAGCCATTCTGTTCGGTAGCTTATGGAAAATGACCGTGCTTCGAGCATGAAAATTGAGCCATTTACTTGGTCGTTTATAAGTAGGACATTTTATGAGCGTGTAAAGTAGTTCATCCAATGAATGAACGAGAAGTTTAATTCGCTATAATCCGCCACAGCAGACCAATCTATGTGGTACAGTGCGTGTCCTTCACCAATAGCATGCGAACAACCACCACCCAGCAATTCGCACCGGCACCGCACCACACCACACAAATCCTCCAAATCACTCTCAACGTACGTTTCACTCCGAAACCGGAGCATCTTCAGGAGATGTTCAACATCTCCTTAAGATGCTCGAGATGTTCAACATCTCCTGAAGATGCTCCGGTTTCGGAGTGAAACGTACGTTGAGAGTGATTTGGAGGATTTGTGTGGTGTGGTGCGGTGCCGGTGCGAATTGCTGGGTGGTGGTTGTTCGCATGCTATTGGTGAAGGACACGCACTGTACCACATAGATTGGTCTGCTGTGGCGGATTATAGCGAATTAAACTTCTCGTTCATTCATTATCATGGACTTCCGCAAAGTAACGCCTGCTTCGATTCAATAGTAGTTCATCCAGTCTTTCTTACTCTATAAACGTTTGTAAGGCGAAGTCACAAACTACCAAGTGCCAAAAATAGTAGCAATAACTCCACCATCAAGACTACTTCATGCCTTAAAGTAGGTTTAGGAAAAATATGGGCCGGGAACTGGGGAGCAATCATACCACAGATTTTTAACCGTCTCGTGCATGTTGTAGTACGTGAAGGCACCTTCACGTAGCGTAGACATTACCCTTCTCTCTACTCGTAAGTAAACAAGAATTATTAGCGCTTACATTTGGGAAAACGCGAGATTTGTGTGACAAAAAAAAATATGTAAAAGACATCCTGTTACAGTTCTCGTATCCGAATGCTGTAGCTCATCTCTTGTGATACACAATGGATCAATGAAAAACCCGTCATAGCGCTGTTTTATCTGGAAAGCTTGAACGAGTGCCAGATTGTTCGCTATTGTTTTAGTTGCGGTAAAAGTTTTCTGGTACATGTTTATCAGGTAAAAATAAAATTTCAATTTTAGTACGTTCTATTCTGCATTGCGCTAAAGAAAATTTTAATTTTTAAAATAGTAACATAGATGGAGATCTGTCCTCTACTGTAAAGGCTCACATTTTCAGTTGCTTTGGTCACGTCACACGTATCTAGACGGGATGATAATATCTCTAATCTTCATCATCCTCCACTCAAGTGAGGATTGCAGTAAACGTCCCCTTACACAAATTAAATACAAAAAGTAAGGCCGAAAAGCAGTAAGTAAGAGAAGAGGGGAGGCACAGTCAAGCGCGCTACCTACACCACTGCCGTAAATCGTAATGACTACAACAGCTTTGGACAAAGAAGATATGGGATTAGAAGATGATGATGAAATGGGTTATAGAAGAAAAAAATGCCAGAGAGCGGTAAGAACATTCAACATTGTGAAGAGATAGTAGCCTTTTATAGTACCCTTATAGAATCTTGACATTTTAGTATTACTAAGAATGAGGTTTAAAAAGAATTTAATCAAAATATTTTATCTAAGCAAAAATACGCGGTACAGCAATAGCCCTTAACTTTATGTAGTGATTAAAACAATAGCTATTGTTTGGGCCAGAAATTTTTAGCCCCCTTGACACTTGAAATATTTCAGATAAGCTATTCTACTCGTAGAACATTGTGCCTAAAAGTCATACCGCGTATAATAGAAGGTCCGACAATGGTGTCACGTAATAAATTACACTACGATTCTCGTTTTATGAAATGTTACAGACAAATAAAAAAGTATAATTTCAAAATACTTACTAAAAAATAGCTTTTGTAGCAAACTTTTCTAAGAATAAAGACTTTGATACATAAAAACCAACTGATTACATAACATAATACGCATTACATATAAACTACTAGCTACTAATGCCCGTGACTTCGTCCACGTGAATTGAGGGTTTTTTGTTCCCTCTTTTTTTCACTCACTTCACTTCATTCTTTAATTTTCCGGGATAAAAAGTAGCCTATGTGTTATTCCAGACTATACCTAATCTATCTCTGTGCCTTTCATCCAGATCCATTCAGCCGTTGGGGCGTGATTGAGTAACAATCATCCATCCATCCATCCATCCAAACTTTCGCATTTGTAATATTAGTATAGATTGTCATCGGTTCTTTATGTGTTCAAAATTTCAATTAACTTGGACGTCTGGATTCTGGAAGTGGGAAATGAATTGAAGATGAAGTTAAAAAATAATATTGTGTTTGTTGGTTGAACAGATCGAAGTGGTTTTTGTATGGTTATAGTTGAGGACCTGGAATTCCTGGATAGTAACAGGCTACTTTGTATCCCGGAAAATTAAGGATATTACGCGCGAATCGTAAAATCTTATTCCATGCTGAATAAATCGCGGGCATCAACTCATTACCTAATACACAAAGTTATATTATGTCAAACTAATAAAATATTAAACGCGTTATGCCCTTCTTCTTCTTTAAGGGCCATCTCCTATGTTATCATATCATACTTCATACTAATATTATAAGTGCGAAAGTGTGTTTGTTTGTTGGTTTGTCCTTCAATCACGCCGCAACGGAGCAACGGATCGACGTGATTTTTGGCATGGGTATAGTTAAGGACCTGGAGAGTGACATAGGCATACTTTTTATCCCGGAAAATTAAGGAGTTCCTGCGGGAATCAAAAAAACTTAAACCACGCGGACGAAGTCGCGGGCATCAGCTAGTGCCCTATATTATATAGCGTTGTAACCACAGAATAATTAGTATGATTGTAACCACCAATTTTCGACCGACAACCCACCAAAATTCTACTTATAAAATACCTGAAATGGATGGGAAAACATGAAGTTCCAGATTGGACTTGACTTTAGACTGGCATCGTCATTAACCATCAATGAGATCGCGATCAAAAGCATACCTGTCATCGGCAAAGAAATGGTTTTCATAATCCCAGGTTCCTTATCTCCCGGGTAGCGATGCAAATCGCGGTCTTCCCTCGAGGCCCCACTAAATCCGAAAGTCACAAAGACAAAGAACTGATGGTATCATCCCATTTAATTAACATGCTTAAGACACGGGTTGTGGTTTTAACTACAGCCTGCGGAGGCATGTTGACTGTAATAAATAAAATCGTCTGCGTATGAGATTACACGCAATTGTACTCGTACCTATGTTTTTTTTTTAATGTAAGTAAAGATTGTTCGAAACTTTTTTACCGGTCAAAACGTACCCTCGGTAAATTGCACGGCATTTTTCACGAAAAGCTGCCGTGGAACGGAGTTTTTATTATTGCTGTTTCTGCTTCACTGCTACTGCTACACGTCCTAATTCAAACTTTTTTTAAATTATTTATTTAATTTTTAAAACAAAATAACTTTTACATATTATTATTAACTTCACGTCCTGAAACTCGCAAGAGTTTCAGTGGACGTTGCACATTCCTCCTAAACAACTAGGTAAGTTAACAGAACAGCTGATAATGAGTTAATTCTAATTTTTTAATTTTCTAATGCCCGAACAATGCAATACCTAAATGATGAAATGCGCGAATAAGGGCCCCGAACGGGTTCGAAACTAGTCGGGCATTTTTCCGACAGAACACGTGAGTTTATCCGGATATTATGTATAATTCTAATTTTAACTGTTATGGAACTTAAAAAATGCCGCACCTATGTCTTTACAGTCGAATAATTATATTATTTGAATGAATGACCAGCATTTATTTAAATTCACGAAATCACTCGGCCGTAAAATTCGCGCGTTACCAATCCACGTTGATTAATTAAAAGCGAAGTGAGCCGAGATAAAATTGATTACAGATCCAAACAACGTTACACACGGATCATGGCACCGTCATTACGCGGGGCGTATATTCGGTTGATGAGATTATATTTTAACACTGATATTTGTTTTTTTTTTCATTTACAATTTACCCACTCTACTTTTAGAAATTAGCATTTTTCCTACAATTCTCGCGACTCTTCGTTTAATTTAGCAATATTTATTTAAGATTTTAAAAACCTCGTGGAAACTTCGATTTTCCGGGATAGAAAAAGCCTATGTCCGTCTCTGTGGTCAAGCAATTCTGTAACAAATGTTTGAGCCGTGAAATGGTATACCTACTAAGAGAAATTTTCTGATGCTAGTTTTTTTCCCAAAATTTAAGAAAGCTAGAAATATCGCTTTCGAAAAGAGAAGCTTAGAGAGAGAAATTATTTTTCCTTTTCCATATTCATTGCTACCGAAATCGCAAAGTAGGTACAGGATTACTTTCCTTTTAAAAGGGAGCCTTTTGATCCTTTTGAATGGAAAGAAATAGAAAATTATAAAGAAAGTCAGGAAAACTCTGTGTGTAACGGACAGACATTTTCGCATTTACAATATTAGTTTCATTCCTTGGCAACCTAATATTTAGGTTAAATGTGCCTTTAGTTGTGTATCACATAAGTACGTAAAAGAGCCCTTAAGGTTTAAGGTGTCGGCTACATTAAAAGATAAATAATCGGGTAATAACAGTTAACCGAAGCTTCCATAAAAAGCTGTAGATATCAGTATAGGTGTCAACAACTTGTCGCCGATGCGTTCAAGGTGCGGCTTGGACGCGCGGAAGTTGTTTCATCGAAACCGAACCATTACACGCTATTTACATAAGACCGTATAAAACTGATAATTTTTTTGTACATGCTCCCTTAAAGGAAAAACTGTATTATTTTAACAATAAATTATTATCTTACTTTAAATCTCGCTCTGCGTCTTATTACTAATTGCTGAGGGTCGTGACCCCTTTAACAGGGCCTGATAGCTTAAAATGCATTCCAAGGTGGAAACGAAAAGACTAACTTCGGACCAACAAGTTAGGTTACCCACTTAGGACTTAAGTTGCATAACAATCTTAATATTGACTGATATGCGCAACGCATATTCTGTCGATACAGATATCAGTAATTATACAGCGAGGCCTCAGGTCCCTCGTTACTCTCAATATAACTAAGTTATTTCCACGCTCAGTATAATTGTAAGATATTCATTTATACCTACTATAAAGTACTAGAAAGTTCCTTAGAGCGTCTGTCTGTCTGAACAAGCTAAACTTGATCAGTCTCGTATGACCATAAACGAAAAGAGGTGGATCAATTCAGTACCTAGCCTAGCTATCATAGTTTATTATCGATAAATCTGCTCTTTCTTTCTAACACGCATGTAGGCATTTTCATACAACATACCGAAGATAACATAGATATACAAAATATAGAAGCCGTTGCTTAAACTTTTCAATGTTTATCGTGACGCTAGAGTTACATTAATCTGACAAAAGTCCATACTTTGCCACATTACCAAGAAACAATAATTCATTTTTCTGAGCCCGTATTCTGAGCAGCGTTTCGACTGAAATTTGGACGTGAGCACAGGGTTTTAATGCGCGTATGGTTCGCGTTAGTCGCGTAGAAAATACGACGTGTAAATAAGCTCTAAAATGACAAATCACGGTTTGCTAGTACATACTAACTCATAATGATGTTAATGTTAATTTTAAATACATTATGCAAATAAAAGTAGGTAAGTACATCAATTAAGACGAAAAATAACTCGTCAAACAATTTAAATAAACCATTGCCTCTTAAAATGTATACTGTGTTGTTTTACTTCCGAAACATTTTCCAGGAGTGCGAGTAGGTATAATGTATAAATGTTGGATTCGACTGGACAGCGGCGCCTGACAAATGCCCTCCGGGATAAATAATCACGACAGGACCGCCTTTCACCATAAATATGAAAATAAAGCTCATTTCTGTATTTATAAGCCTTTCTCAAAGCGATAAAATGTATCAACTGACAAGTGCATTAATTGTTTGGATTTGTATTTTACTTTTGATATTTTCTGCTACTTACTAGTGGCAATCAATTCAGACACTCCATCTAGTACCTATACATAATCTGTTTATGCTCCAAATAATGTACCCCGTATTACTATCACTATTTTAGGCATAACAAAGGTCAGTAGAATTTATCCTTTCTATAACATTTCGCAAACATTCGACTATAAGTCGTTGAACCACCGTAGGTGAGTGCAAAGAACAATACCGTATCGATAGTCGATACGGAGATAAGAAAGCGGTTTTATCGTGACAGATAGCCGCGATGTCTGACGTGATGTTTCACCGGCAAAAAACCGAACAAAAGGAGTGAAAGTGCATTAGCGGAATAATCACCCGAGGCTTGGGCGTACGACAATGATCCAGTCCATCATAGCGATTATACGGTGGATTACAATATATACAGTACGTGGAATAATAACGCATGGAAGCATTCGTATGCAAGAGAAAATACAAGCCATTCGGTATTTTCAGACTCCAGACAGAAGCAATATCTGAAGATTTGATGGTTTTAGTTTAATTCCTGTGATCAATAGATAAAGTAGCACTAGATAGTTACTCAGTTTTGCCATAAAGAAAGAAGAACTTCTATTGTGGATATCTTCTTGTGGTGATATTTATATATCACCTTGGCTCACTTAATAAAGTATAGTAAGTATATAGTAAGTAGGTATAGTTAAAGAACCTGGGAGTATGACATAGGCTAGTATTTATCCCGGAAAATCATCTTGGAAAACCTGACTCTACGCGGACCTAGTCGCGCAGCTATAGTGAAATCTATACATAAACATTAGATATTATTTTTAAAAAAATTAAATAATTCAAATATCAACCTTAAAACTAAGCATTAAAGTTTAATTACGAATGTAGTATATTTATATTTAAGACCTTTATAGTCTTCGTAACAACGCGAGATGTCGGTGACGGTGTTGGTGACGCGAATACACAAGTTTACCCCCTACCAAAAAGTCCTCAACGCGGCTAAAGAAGTTTTCACTTCAAAAACTTTATTAACTTTATAAACTTTATTATAAGGGCAAAAAGTAAAACAAGTAACAACTGCAATAATAAGCCTTTTCAAGATTGTATCAACGTGAAACTGCCGCGCTGGTAACTTGAATGAATGAAATAAATGTTTACCCAGAATTACACACTCTTGCATGTCTACTCTCGGGTAAACTCGTTTTGTATTTTTCTCGTCTATTTAGTTTAAATTGGGTGTAAAGTTACTACCACTCGAAATAATTCGAAGTGCACGAATGTCATGGATCATTTGGCAGACAACGTTTTATGACATTATTGTATGCCTGGTTTACTCTGTTATGTACCCATGGAAGGATTAATATAAGTAGCGCTAATTTAACTGAATTTTGTACAAGTAAGTATGCACAAGAATTTTTTGGAAATCCCATATGTACATTATAACTGTTTAAGTATGACTGTTTGAAATTTAAGATTTGCAATTTTAATCAACACTAATATTTCCTAAGAATTGCTTTGCTTACTAAGCCTTTACTTAGCTTTTTATTATTTTTAAATAAGAGGCAAAAATATAAGCTTTGTGCACCAGATAAATAACGTTGATACATAAAGTTCTCTCACAACTGCCACGATGGAAGCAGACCATATAAAGCATGGGTTTACTAAGTTTTTTTTTCTGCAAACATTTTATGAGGTCTTAGGTAGCAAAATCCACGCGGATGCAGTCAAGATAGATGGCTGTACCAGCCGTTGTAAACACAGATCTTCATCTATACTTCTATACTAATATTATAATTGCGAAAGTTTGGATGGATGTACATTCTGTCAAAAAAGTACCAGGAATTCATCATTTGTTTCTAATTCCAAATTCAATTCAAAAATTCTTTTTTGTAGTTATGTTGGCACAACTGTCGTCTATATTGCCGCGAAGTTTGAGTGTCAATTGTTATTTACTTTGTTTACAGTGCGCCATTTTGTCAGTTCATCTCAATAGTGTTTTGCGATTTTTACAATGAATAAAAATATCAAACAAAGAGTTTGTCTCAAATTTTGTATCGCAAATGGAATTTCGTGTCCAGAGTCGCTGAAAATGTTGCAGAAAGCTTACGGGGAATCGACTTTATCAAAAACACGTGCATACGAGTGGTACCATGCATTCAAAAATGGTCGAGATGTAGTGGAAGATTTGCCTCGCTCTGGTCGGCCATCAACGTCTTCAACTAAACGGCACAAGGCCATCATTGTGAATGAATTTTTGACCAAAAACTCAACAAATACCATCAAACTACCACCGTATTCACCGGATATGGCTCCGGCCGACTTTTTTCTCTTTCCAAATCGCAAATTATCACTTCGTGGCACCCGTTTTCAATCGATAGAATACATAAAAAAGAGAATTCGCGGCAAGAACTGAAGTCGATTCCGAAAAATGCCTTTAAAAAATGCTTTGAAAATTGGATTATTCGTTGGCGTAAGTGTATTATTTCCGAAGGGGCCTACTTTGAAGGAGATACAATAAATTTGGAATAATAATTAACATTTTGTGTATTATAGACCTTTTCCCGGTACTTTCTTGACAGAGTAGTATATATGTATGGATGGATGGATGTTTGTTACTCAATCACGCCAGAACGGCTGAACGGATCTAGATAAAATTTGGCACAGAGATAGATTATAGTCTGGAATAACACATAGGCTACTTTTTATCCCAGAAAGTCAAAGAGTTCCTGCGGGAACCAAAAAACCTCAATCCACGCGGACGAAGTCGCGGGCATCAGCTAGTACTTAATACTTTACTAGTTTACTGTTTAAGGATTATTTTCAAAAGGGAAAATATCTTAGTATGATGAAAAAATAGATGAAATTAGAACCAACAAAACCCAAGCGGATGCAGTCAAGATCGATCGCTGTACTGTCCAGTGTAAACAATGATCTTAACGCTTTACTAGCTGGCCAAGGACTAATTTCAAAAGGCGGTTTAACTGTTGTTATTTTACACGAAAAACACTTTCGCATCAGATGTTTCACGCCAGCCGTAAGTCACTGGATCGGCGAGATCTTATCGCGCCTATATATCTCTGTTTTAAATACACAGAACATAGATAACTGACCGGCACGTCTCGGTGAACACTCGCTAACGAGCTGCTTAGCATTTGTAGACGTGACTATAATAAATATAGCCTCAAAGATTAAATAGCGAATGTCAGTTTCGGCGTATTTTGATACTGACACGACTGAACTTTCTATTCCTTGTTGTGCTGATTTGCGCAAACCCTGACTGAGTGTGAAATGCGAATGTCAAACTAGTAAATAATATAGAGTATAGACTCTACCCCTTCTGAGTTGAAAGTTAAGATGATGAATCTCAAACGAGTTTTGGTTCAGTTCTTTTCAAACAAGATAAGGGTGTCTCTTTAGGAAGTACAGAGATTGAATGTAAGGTAGTGAAGCCGGGACAGGTCATCTTGTCTTTTGATAAAATAAAAGGAGGTGCATATTATGTAATGGGAAATGGTCGATAGTGGAGTGGAGAGAAGACCAATAATGGAAGAACTCTACTCAAATAAGGCATAGCGATAAACATAAAAGTCGCTAGCGATTACAAGTATTACGTGAGCATTTAAAATAGTTGCTAAGAGCGGTCAATGATCTTACATTCGATTAATTAAAAGCAAAAGTGATGAAGTCTTAGTAGTTGCTTATAATTTTAAAAGAATTCCTTTTCCAATACAGGCTTTCGCTTGACTGCAATCATACTAAATACAATACAGATGAAGATGCCGCCTAGACAGAACGAGCCTGCTTAGAAAATACCGGGAACCTGGATCTCCAACTTAAAGACCAGTACGAGACGCTGAGAATAGATCATGGATATTTCGCAATATACTTAAATAATAATGCTTGTCTCTTTCAACTGTATTCAGTTTCAATTTATTCCCGCTCTAGTATCTGATGCCCGCGACTTCGTCCGCGTGCATTGAGGTTTTTCGGTTGCCGCGGGAACTCGTTAATTTTCCGGGATAAAAATAGCCTATGTGTTAGTCCAGACTATAAATTATCTCAGTGCCAAATTTCATCCAGATCCGTTAAGCCGTTCTGGCGTGATAGATAGAGTAACAAACATCCATCCATCCATCCATATAAACTTTCGATTGTCTATGCTAATATATAATATTAGCATAGACAATCAACAAGCATCAACAAGGAATGAAGGAAGAAGCAAGGCATCGACAAGGTCTCCACCTTTACGCAGTCGAATTTCCGCGGGCTCGTACGAAGCGATTTGCTTCCTCGTTTCTAATTCGAACCGCTAGGATATGGAATGCCCTTCCGGCTTCCATTTTCCCCTCCTCTTTTAATATAGGTACCTTCAAATCAAGAGTGAATAGGCATCTTCTAGGCAAGCGCGCTCCACCTTAGGCTGCATCACCACTTGCAAGCAAGTCTGATTGCAGCCAAGCGCTTGCCTATATTATATATATTTTAAAAAAAAAGATGTTATGTAAAATAGCCCCATTTATTTTGTTTGCCAACATATGGCTTTGACGTTGTTACATCGCGGAAAGAAGCCGTGTTATTAAACGACATTTAAAGGTCTTAAAAGTCTGGTCACAGACTGGTAGAAAGCTCTAGTTACAAATCAATGCTAAAATTCAAATGAAAATCACACTAATACTATAATCCTCACTAATATTATAAACGCGAAAGTCTGTCTATCTGCTACGCTTTCCCTGCCCATCTTTTCAACCGATTTTGACGAAATTTGGTACAGAGGTATGATGCTTTCCGGGGAAGGGCATAGGCTAAATTTTTGTCCCTGTAAATTAGGGAGTTCCCGCGGGATTCTCCAAAAACCTAAATCCACGCGGGATTTGTCTAGTACCGACTAATGATTAATCGATATAGCTTCGCGTGTGGCAATCGGTTCTCACGGTCAAGGTTTAGGTGAAGGATACATCTATTGTCTTATTATTAGATAAAAACAATGGTGACTTTTTATTCCCGAAATATTTATCTTAGATCCAGGGAAAGTTGCGTGAACATAAATAAAGTCTCCGTGAACGAATTTATGATATAAGAAACAATATTTCTAAGAACACTATCTGAATTCAGACAGCTAACATTATAGGGGAAAAATTATATTTCTACGTTTCCGTGTTGTTCAATAAATAATCCAATACTGTTTATAGATAAGAGAAACATATCCTACAAACTGGTGACCAGGTAGCGGAACCTGTTAGTCAATTGTTATATCAAACAATATTCGTATTTCAGAGTGGCAATTCTAATAAATTCTATAATCGTCGTGCTATCACAGTAGCGGTGATAATCGCAAGTTTGTTGCTAACGATGCTAAAACAATCCGCAACAAAGACATTACGCTGAAGCGACAATAAAATGAACTGTAAAATCGAATGGCACAGTGTAGAGAAGAGGTCGATGCAAATTTTCGATAGAGACTTGGGCTGAACATTTACATGCTATCAAAGCAGCAGGATTATAGCTATCCTATAAAAAATCATAGGTACTAAAATTCTACATCAATGAAAAAATCACAGCAAAATCAATACGCAGAAGCGATAATAAATTTATGAACTGTCAAATCGTGTGCCTACCAATAAGTAAAAATAGTACATTACACATCTAGGGCAGTAAAATAAGAAATGTCTCAGATCACATTTAATTGTTGTCCGAGGCGAAGCCGAGGTC
Source organism: Erebia ligea (assembly GCA_917051295.2). Classification (NCBI taxonomy): domain Eukaryota; kingdom Metazoa; phylum Arthropoda; class Insecta; order Lepidoptera; family Nymphalidae; genus Erebia; species Erebia ligea. Next base: position 17,353,472 of record OU785223.1, read on the forward strand.
AATAAACATGTGATCTGAGGCTTTCTTATTTACTGCCCGTGGTGTGTATACTATTTTTCTCCTCGACGGAGGCGGAAAGCGGCATTTTCGTTTAGCGCAGCGGGAGGAAAATTGACGCTTTCCGCCCGGAGGTGAGAAAAATACTTTGTACTACTAGGTATATATCTTTTTCATATACAAAAGCAACTCTTAGATAAGAAAGATATTCTTTGATTGCTCTTGTTTCTCGAGATGAAACAAGAGCAATCAAAGAATATCTTTCTTATCTCACCTTTTTTACTGCTTTTGCTTAATATTGTAAATGCGATTGTTGCGGTTTGTTGGTTTGTCCTTCAATCACGCCGCAACGGAGCAATGGATCGACGTGATTTTTTCAAGGACCTGGAGTGACATAGGGTACTTTTTATACCGGAAAATTAGGGAGTTCCCGTGGGAATCAAAAAAAACTTATCAACGCGGACGAAGTCGCGGGCATCAGCTAGTTATTAATATAAACATCATCCCAAGCGAAATAAATAATATTATCTCTACATAAACAAATTCAATTCTTTTAAATAAAGCGGTTCAAACTACAGTTGATCTTCTATGTACCAACACGTTTCGAAACAATGATGAGGAATTTAGGTATACTAACTAAGCGCTATGTATCTAAGTATCACCCAGGTGATAGTAATAGGTACAAGTCAATTTCCACTACGTGTAAATGAAATTCAAATGTATGCAATCGTTTAAGCGAACAACGGTAGCACGTTAACTTTTCGATAGATAAAATCATTGCGTTGACCGTATAAGGGCGTGATAATAAACCACTACAGCCTCACAATGCAACACCGATATCGTTTTCACTTTTATCGATAAAATCGGATCGATATCGAGCCGATAATGGTGATTCACTAAGATAAAGCGTACACAGTCCACTAATATAATCGGGGCTGACTACAATGAGCTATTTTATAGCTTTTAAAGCCTGTATACCGGGCATAATGGCTTAATCAAGTTTAAAGTAGAAAGTGGTCTACGGTTGTCTGCATTATACTTTTATGCAATGAATTAAAAGCGCCGAGCGGTCACCTTTTGCTTGCGTAAGATGGCACAATCAAATGTCGGCCAGTGATCATACGGCGAGCACAATGATTCATAATTTGGCTGATGAGTCAGATCCAGGAACCTCGCCATCCTGAGTAGATAATGTTTCTAACTTTCCACTTTCGCTATTGCTCAGCCACACGAATTAACATTGCTGAGATTACAAAGCGGACTCGCGGGATTTCGTAGGTTATCAGTGTTATGTAAAGAATAATCCTAGGCCGTTTGTCCGTGAGTTTCAATTGTTGCAATTTACTTGCTACAATGTTACATATCAGAGACAAGGCAATGGGCGGTGTTAGGAAATATAATCAACACCATTCTTAAGATAACATTCGTTTGCAATTTCCCAAGATATAGATCTATGAATCATGATAATATTATGTAGGTACATCGTATAAATATTTTCGTGTGAAACATTTTCTTTGTGAAATCACTAAAGGATTTAAGTTAATTATTGTGGTTAGTAGTTCCTCTGAATTTTAAGTAAAGAATTTTAATGCAAAAGCAATGCCTTTATAACTTAAAAAGTCAACAAGCAAAAATGGGATAAACGATTTTAATGAAACGTAACAAAACTGAAGACTTGAAGTGGCAATGGGTGGAGCGCATAGCTCTAAGAACTGATAGATGTTGGGATCCTAAGATGCTGGAATGGCAACTGGCACTTGACAATGGGATGCACAGCGCGTAGCAAACTCCGAACTAGGTTAACAGAACCAACAAACAAATCGAAACTCAAACAGCGCAAGACAGGCGTTGGTTAGTCCCTCCAAGAGTCGAACTACAAGAGGTTTTTAACGACCTCCGTGTCGCAATGTTGAGCCTGTTGTCTTAACGTGCGGAGGACGTCCGGGGCTCGATCCCCGACAGGGTCAATTTGGGAATTTATAATTTCTGAATTTTCCCTGGTCTAGCCTGGTGGGAGACTTCGGCTGTGGCTAGTTACCACCCTACCGGCAAAGACGTGCCGCGAAGCGATTTAGCGTTCCGGTACGATGCCGTGTAGAAACCGAATAGGGGTATGGGTTTAATATAACTGCTCCTAACAGGTTAGCCCGCTACTACCTTAGACTGCATCGTCACTTACCATCAGGTGAGATCGCAGTCAAGGGATAACTTGTAGTGGATAAAAAAATAAAATAAAAATGTCTTCGTGCTTATATCTGAATAAAAAATAAGATAACATTGCTTAGATTGAAATCATAAGTAATACATAATACTATAAAGAACAGAAGCGTAATCAATTTGCAAATTGGACCTGTAAACACAGTTCGGGCCGCAATCTCACGGACTTTCTACAGGCTGCGTAGGCGCGGCCCTGTGCTGCATTAATTAATACAACTGCACACTAATGCACTGGCGGATAATCGGACAACCGGACAAGAAGACATTCATACACAGAGTTGAAATGATAAGTAGAAAATTGCACGTATAATCATACAATGTTGTGATTGCCTCTCAGCTTCAATGAAATTATTTGGCTAGCAAAATTCTGCCTTGAATAAATTTCATAGCATTTTGGTATCGTATTTTGAATACGTTCGCCGCGCCCCGGGGTGAATATTTTGTTTTTAATTTAAATAGCAATGGGTATTAATGCTGATTGTTATGCGATTAAAGTGTGTTCGGTATCATAGTGTCGTTACACCGGCAGTAAAACCCGCAATAAACACAAGTTAGGTAGAAAAAAGATGATAATATGCGAAATTCTCCTAAATGCCGTACAGATATAGGAGAATTGCGCATATTATCATCTTTTTTCTACCTAACTTGTGTTTATTGCGGGTTTTACTGCCGGTGTAACGACACTATGATACCGAACGCACTTTACCACCGCTCATGAATATTGTATAGCTAAGAAGTTTTGAGGTTTTGTGTGTGACCAAAGCAACTGCAGATGCATTGCCGGCTCATAAGGAATTCCTTAAATTAACTAAATAAATAATGATAAACAAATTCGTTTATCTTTTTCCTACCGTAGCACCGTAGATTAGAAGTTACTTCCACAGTTTGCATGCAAGATCAGACTAATAATCAAGATCAAGGTGGAGGTACTCGTTTTTACATAGACAATCCATACTAATATTATAAATGCGAAAGTGTGTCTGTCTGTCTGTCTGTCTGTCTGCTACGCTTTCCCGGTCCATATTTTCAACCGATTTTGCTGAAATTTGGTATAGAAGTAGGTTATATCCCGGGGAAGGACATAGGCTACTTTTTATCCCGGAAAATTAAGGAGTTCCCGCGGGAATCAAAAACTCTAATCCACGCAGACGAAGTCGCGGGCATCATCTAGTTTTAAATAAAAATTGGAGCAGTGCCATGAATGGTTATGGGCTAACGTTGGTATACTCGTATATAACGATTAATATTTCTGCGCTTTATCACAAAGAACGTATACCTATACCTGAAGGTATTTGCAGCGGTTTTGCCAAAGTTATCAGCTGGAGCAAAAGTTTGCAAATGAACTAACCAGTTTAACAGTAGTAGAAGATACTTTACAATTGTCGTAACTGCCAAATTGCAGTAAAAAGTAACATAAACAACGTTTATCGCTAATCCTACTGTATATTTATGTTAAGTTACGTACCATTATGCCTTCCATCAAAGGAATGGCTCATACGTAAAAATAATAAACAAGATAAGGAAATTCTCAGGTTTCAGACTGTATCTATAAAGGCTAAGTGGGGAAAGTCGTTATTATTTTATTACCTATCAACATAAAGGCTTGAACCTAAACCAGACTTAGCATGACATCACTCTGAAAGCCCCCGTGCCATTTTTTTGATTCGCTAGGAAAATGTATTTACGCATGACGCCACCCAAACCAGGTATATGGGACTCCAGAATACCCACAGCAGCACAGGTCGCGTCAAAAATTAGGCGTCTGGGTCCCAAACATTGGAGGCAACTGAGACGTCCTGCCGGCATATTATGGTCATAAGCACCTATGCTACGGCGGGAGAAGGTGAGCATGTCGTCACCTTCTTCTCCCCTGTCTTCTGTTCGGTGGCGTATCGGTGGAGCGGCAGCGTGAAAGCCAAGCTCAAGGTACGGCCTTGCAAAAAACGTGAATCCGCTTGTCCTAAGCCTGATCTCTCTTCAACAGTGTCGGTGTTTCATCAGATTCTTCTAGTTCGATTCTCTGGACGCTGCCGGGCCAAAACTTGATCGTAAGGAACATTATGCCAATTATTTTAAAAGGAGCCGCATTGGAAACGTTGCAATCTCGCAATGTGTGTACATGCCTTAATCAGTGATAAATTACCGAGTTAGGGAAACCTTAATCAATAAGTGGGCATGTTGCAAACGTTTTATGTTTTCGTTTATACTATTCAGAATACTAAGGAACCCATGAAGGAAATAATAAAGTAGTAGCAAAGGTGAAATTGGTAGTAAAACTAGTGAATTTATTAATAAAATAAGTATTATCTGGGATATTAAGTCCACAATTGGTATTAACTCGACTACTTACCTGCGGCTAATAGGAGAAAACGACTAATAACTATGAATATAAATACTTTACGGAAAATGCAATTCGCAAAACGAATTTGCATCAGATTTTATGTTCTGTGATAGATACTATTACTTTCTACTAAAGTCAGCATTATTCAACTTAAGGTACCTCGTATTATTGCCAACAAAATTTTGGTATGACCAAAAACCACACAGAGCCGCACACATATGCATAATCGTTGCCAATCCGTATAGATTTTTTCCTAAAGCAAGTCGGCAATTGATTTACAGAGTTTAATTCGAATATTTAATGTTTCAAAAATACCTAATGCAGCTTTCAGTGTATTCAAGTGCAAACTAACAAATAAGTTTTTTTTATTTTACATTTCAAAACAAAGATAGTTTTTCTAGCAAAATCAAGAAACCAGTTTTGGTGATCTTTAAATGTTCTCAGTTACAAATTACACAAGCGATCTTAACTTATTCGTTCTATAGGAGCGTCGTCTTAACCGAACGCGGATGACATACCCCGGCCTGCACGCTCATTAATTAGCGATAATGTTAACATGAACCGGTGAAAGCATTGTTTCGGATCTGACCCGGTCAGGACACATGATCTACCTATCTGAGAGTACCTCCCGTGAGAAAAACGTGGATCAGACTCAACTCGGCGATGATAAATTGTTGCAAAGCTTCTTTACAGTATATTATAAGATTACATTTCTTACTCGCTTTTCCGAACAAACGTTATGCTGATCGTTCTATTTTTTTAATAATATTAATGTTTCTCCCGACATGGCGATTGGAGACTGTTCTAGGTTGGCACTGAAGACATTTTTTTCTGTTTTCACGCCTTTTAAGTATTTTTTATCCGCCCCTTTATAAGCCCATATAAAAGTTTTGAGTGAACACAGCCTGCTCCAGAATTTGCAAATACGTGTGAGAAAACCCTGGAATAACACCTGAAATAATCGAGGCGGGGATGAAACTTGTTTTTACGACGTAAATTACGATCAGAAAACGGGGAAGGTAGATTAAATAATTCCTGAAAACACTCCCGGTATTAGAGTCGATAAAAATAACTCAATTTTCCAAAATGTAATAGGTACATATTACGAACAACCAAACTTGGTTACTAACCGACTCTATTTCACGTTAGACCCCATATTGTGATTGTTGCAGTCTCTTAAATCAAAAACCCGTTTATTTTTATTATATAACGTCTTATCTTTTGAGACCAAAAATAAATCAATCTATTAACACACTATATTGATTACAATAATTTGCACAATGATCACGCCGTGACTGAGATATGATTTCAATCAGTCAATATTCTCAATAATGACGATCGCACACTGTCCCAAAAGCCGCGCTGCGCATTTAAATACGAGTACAAAAAATCGCAGTGGGGCAGCAGGGCAGCGGAAAAAGCGGTTAACTGATACATTAAATTACAAATTGACCCTGATCATCTGTAATACCACGGGACTAATCATGAGTAGTCCTTTTAGGTTTTCAAAGAATTTATTTGTCCGCGCCATCGAACGTTAGTTTTTATGGGAGAGCATATCACATATTATTATATGCATATACATATATAGAGGTATCGGTGGAAGGCAAGTACCTATCACAATATCAAGTATGACCACAGCACAGAGCAGGGATCTCATAATATTTATCTACAAATAGGACACACAAAACGTCCCCTAGTGTTTAGCATTATTCTTACAACAGTGTGCGATCTACTTTATGCAATATCAGCACATCAGTATCATAGCAATCTGCCAGTAAACATGCAACGTCTGGAAATGATTGAATAATCCCTCCATATTGCTAGACAACACGTAATGGGTTGTGGAGGTCACATCGCGGCAATCATTGTATTCTGAAACTGTGAAATGGTTTATTTTGCAGCTTGTGGTGAAAGCAATTAGTGCGCATTTTTTTAATTACTTATAACCAAGAATTTTATCAAACTTTTTTTTTGTTCTTCATGCTTCCTTCCCTCAATTGCTGTTGACTAATTTTTACTCATACGTTAACTACGAGTCCTTAACCGTATTTCATTACATATTTTGCGGTAAGTTCGTTCATGTGTAACGACAACTATGTTTTATAAAATACTTTTTTTTTTGTTAGCAAGGCCATTTAGACCGGGCACTTCAGTGACGATTGTAAAATTATTTTCATATTCGGTTTTAATAAAATCAAACATTATATTACTCATAAGCATCCACAGTTTTATAATTTGCACTTACAATTGGTTGTTTTCAAATAGTGAATCATATAAGTTGCTCATACCTGGAAAAAAAAGAAAACAAGGTTAGAATAGAAACACAAGAAAACTTAAGGAAAAATCATTTAAAAATTCAATAAAACTCAAGGAAAAATATTTCGAATTTTATGAAATGAAATGAAATGATTTATTTATTTCATGTAGGACAACTTGTGCCACTTATGATAAGTCGTAAGAATCTACCACCTATCTTTTGGGAGTATTCCTATATTATCCTTGAGCTTTCAAACCATAATTTATAGAAGGTAAATAACTAAAAGAATAAAAGGTACGATTTATAGACGCAATTTTTAAGGCCAAGCAGGGAATAATATTTCTAAGGCCAACCTTTAATGAATGTCGCGGTCAAGGCCTTTCGGTATCCTTCGCCGACAGAATACTAACAAGGTCAATTTTACTGAAGAAAATTCATTGAAGTCATAATTCTTAAATTAATATTTTATTCCCTTGCGAAAGCCTGAAAGCAAGTCTGATTGCAGCCAAGCGCTAGCCTATATAAAAAAAAACAAATAATTCATCCTAATATTATCATCAATGCGAAAGTGTATTTGTATGTTTGTCCGTCTGTCTGTCGGTCTGTCTGTCCAATTTCGACAAAATTTGGTACAGACTATAGAGATAGGTTGGCCACCCCGGGGGCATAGGCTACTTTTTATCCCGGAAATCTAAATTTTAGTGCTGACTACTGACTAATCGATATACTTACCTTTGCGTGTTGCATGTGTTGGCGGAAATCGATTCTCACGGTCAAGGTTTAGGTGAAGGATAGGATTGTCATAACAGTACGTAGAAGGACACGATCCGAGCAAGGTCCTAATAAATCCATAATTTGTATATGAATATATTATGCCCTTGTTAAAGCTTTGTCAATGGGAAATCGCGTGTGGAACTAGGAAATCGAATTTCGCGTTCAAGGTTTAGGTGAAGGAAACTAAGCGTAGAGTCACGGTAGTAGAGTGTAGACTATTGTCCTTGAGCAAGGTCCTTTTATTATACCTACGTGTTCTTTGCCGTCGTTTAAGATTTGGGTGTTTGAACGTTTACTTTGCCTGTTTTCTAATGTAAGAAACTAGCTTTTGCCTGTGGTTTCGATCATGTTAAATTCCACTTTGACTGGTAAATTTTAATAATTCTTATCTACTTAGGGCTTGAATTCTCAAAAATCCTATTTTACCCCCTCAGGGGTTGAATTTTAAGACATCCTTTCTTAGCGAATGCCTTAGGAATAAGAGCTACTTATCTCTAGCAAGTGGTTTGAGCTGTGCGCTAGTAGATCAGTCATTCACTTTTTCCTCTTATTTCTTCCGGTATATATTATTAACACTACAGTTTGTAGACGAAAGGACGGACAGACGGACACTTACACGTGGATGTCTTATCTTTTTTTATGTAAGTAGTCCGGGTAGAATAATAAATATTATGAAGCCTAGAGATTATTGAAACTGACGTCACTAAGTACCTTTACAGCCTATATTAAATTGTTGGTGGAAAGCTAATATACCAAGTTACTATACCAATTGCCAAGCCTAGAACCTTTACGTTCCTGCACCTATCAAGCTAAAGGTCGCAATTGCCGGTCAAGGCTGCAATAAAGAGCAAGCAGGGCGGAAATAGGTCAGGTGACGCCCAGGTAGTCTGTGAACGATTTATGGTAACGTATAAATGGAGCTTTTATGTGCTAAGAGCACAAGAGCAAGAACAAGAGCTTTATAATCGCGGACAGGTTTTAACTATCTATTAGGGCGAAAATACACTCCGGACTATTTATGACTCGGAGAGGATCTCAGTTTCAGATTCATGCTCAGTAGTGGATCGACGATGGGTTGAAAAGACGATGGAGTAGCAGTTTGGTGTCGTTGGACGACCAGTAAAAACGTAAGTTCTTTTTGTATGGCTATTCGCTATTCTAAAAAGATATTTTCAAAATACTTATTTACAAATTTTATGGGTGGGACTTGAACCGGCAACATCTTGCACACGACGCGGCTCCACCCCGACTGTTCAAAATGTTGAACACTTACTAAGGTAATTACAAATAGGTAGGTACTCTCTTTACCCAATTCCACTCTGTCACTCTCCCTTTAGTATAGGCGGAGAGAGACAGAGAAGAAATAATCTATCCTAAAGAAAGAGAGGCAGAGAAAAACGCTTTTCTGTCAGGTTCTCCCAGGGCCTGTGCCAGAGCCCCGCGTTATAGCTTGTCATAAAGTAAGAACTAATGTTATAAACATGAGATCTTCACTACCTTATTTAAGCGGCGCGGCGGCGCTCCATCTAAACATTTCGTGGTGAGAAATGAGAATCAACATTGAAGTTTTGTACCAACACGAAAGAAAAGTAATTACGAATAAGCGGTTTATACTTTATTTTAACACAAAAACAAAATATTCTCTGAACTTGATTAACCGATAATAATTTTTTAAAGTAAACAATCGTTAACGAAAGCTCGTTAACAACTGTCATAAACATACAAATGACACGCTGACAATAACCATTATTATTCGTACTTTTCCTTACATACTTATGCTTCATTTTTTTCTGATTGATTTAAATATAATTTCATCCATGTAAAGAGTGACTTCCGTCATTGCAATCAGTTGGTAATTTGTTGGAAATAATCACTACAGTTTTTATACAGAATATGGGTAGGTACAGTCAACATGTACGGCCCGAGTTTCACTTTGTCAAGTTGTTAACGATTTTGAGAAAAACATATTATGGTTTGGATTTGAAAAAGAATCCGAACCGGTGGTAGAGTCAAAACAAGAAGAATCATAAAATACACTAACCTACACAAAATAAAAATATACTTATAGAGTTTAGGTTTGAATTTTAGATAACTAGGTACTAGATGATGTGTGAATTAAGTTTTTTAATTCCCGCGGGAACTCTTTAATTATCCGGGATACAAAGTAGCCTATGTCGTTACCCGGGATACAACCTATCCCCGTACCAAATTTCATCAAAATTGGTTAAACAGATGAGCCGCTGGAAAGCAGGCAGACACACTTTCGCATTTATAATATTAGTAAGGATTCATAATAACTAACAATACTAAAATAGCTTAATAAGTTAAAATAAGCTAACCTAGAACCTTTTTTTAGTTTGAATTGGGATATTCTCAAAAGCTTAATAAATAAGGAAAAGTTTACTACTTGGGTATTTCAAGTATAATGTAACACTTTAAATCTGAAGCCACTTGTATCTCACGTACTTGAATGGACTCATGGAGTGATTCATGCCAATAAATAGCAACAGAGTAGCCGGTCACAGAGTTATAATTATTAGGGTTCAGTTTCGAAACGAGGAAACCTTTTACTTTGGCCCAGTCCCGCTGTCTGTGTATCATAAATCACATTTCACAGCCCTTTTAAAACTAAACTATAAGATTTGATGAAATTTAGTATAGCGTTTATACTTACTTATGAAACATGTTACGCGGAATATTTAAATTTAAATTATTAATTAATTAAGTACCTAATTCCAAAATATGCACGTCAGCATTGACGAAACATGTGTGGACTACTTTTGGACTGTCATCTTAATTGTACAATGTTTCAAGCAAATAAACGTAAATTTGTTGTTGTCAACGGTCATATTGTGGGTAATAGGTACCTTTTCAACATGTTTAGTGACTAGCGAGAGTCGAAAAATACATTAACCTTATTCCCTCGCAACAGTAAAAGGCAACTACTGAGTATAATAAAGGGTCTTCACATTATAATCTGATTTTCCGAAGTGCGAAGCGAAGGTCTCTGAGTCTACTTGAGTGAATTTGCACTTGTTCGTCCGTCCGTCCGTCCGTCTGTCTGTCAGAGCCTTATAACTTCTGAATTACCGAACGTAATTACTTCTAAATATAATATGTAAACCGATGGCCTCCCGCCGAATATGTCTTAAAAAGTTATAAAAATCTTTATTTCAGGGGGGCTCTCATAGTCTCGCGAAGTAAAATATTTTTTATAGCGTTACATAGGGTTGCGGTATATCATTTTAAAAATAATTAGGAATAGAGTCCAAAAATTTTTTTTTTTTTAATTTTTCCCATAGAATTGACGAAATCTCCACTTTGAAAGCCCCCCCGGCTTTCAAAGTGGAGATTTTCTAACGTCCAAAGTTGACCTCAGAACTCTCAATTTTCTGAAAGGCTGAGCCTGAAACTTATCAATTATTTGAATTATATCCTGTACTTGAACAACAAATACTAAAATTAGATAAATATTATAAGGAAACGAAATTATTTAATTTTTAATGGGCTTCAGTATTTTTAACAGAACTTCACAATGATGTCAATAGATAGCGCTCTGTACAATTTTATGGATACCGCGAGGTCTCAGTTCGGGGCGAACCACTAGTATGTAATAAGTACACTTGAGTTTGAGTTCGCCTTATAAGAATATTGAAATCACTATTAGGTTCCTCAGGCAGTTCTAGTATAAAACGAGCGTCAAATTGTTACGCAACTATTACAATAATTAGCAACGAGCAAAACTACGGAACCCGTACGCATGTTTTGAAACGCTCTTGACCTGTTTCTTATGTGTTTCCCAAGTAAATTGCCAGTAAGGCTAAAGTGACGAAGACTGAATACTTGCCCCGTAAGTACTTAAACTGCGATAGGGCACGTATATAAAGTATCGGTTGATGAATTGTCAGCCCCTTTTTATTGCCGGTAAGTGTTATTGCGAAAATAAACATGCGCAGTTTAAGGCTCGGACCACGTGAAGAGATAACCGGTCCTGTCCATACAAACAATTTTAACGACCTCTGGTCCAAGAGTGAACAGTGGGAGGTTTCGGTACTCCCATGTTTGATTCCTGGATAGTGATTCCTGCTGGCTGACTCAGGACTAGTTTTGTGGGAGGCTTCGGCAACCAACTTACCGGCTACCATATGTTTTTTTACAATTTTTTATGATTTTTACTTGAAAACTATACTTAAATGTAATAACTTTGATATTTCAATTTGAGCTTGGGGTCTTCCTATCTAAATGTATTATGTGACAGAACCACGATTGGCTACGATTTCCTCGCTACAAATAGGTTTATCTCCAAATAAACTATTAGTATTTTTTAGTTTTGTTCGGAAAGAGTAGGATTTTCCATATTTAGAAGAAAAAAATTAAGTACGTAGATAATAATTGAAATTGTCAAAAATACCGTTGCGACTAGTATTGCTTCATCTACCATCCCTTTTCCATCTATTTCCTGGTACTCTACAGTGCATACATCTATCCTTCTCACGCTCTTTGCATCGTTTTGCGACCTTAAATTCCAGTAATGTAAGGAATAGACTATCCATGTTCGATAACCTACCAAATCGACATACAGAAAATATCCATAGTCCATATTTTCTCGTCCAGTTTGTGTAGAAACAGTGTAGAAACACAGCAATCAGTGTAGAAAAGTACTCAGTCATTACTCAGTGAACTCCGGGCCTAACATACATGAAAGGCGTGGAATTGGCACGAGAGTTCTTATAAGTACGATTAACAAACGATCCATTGAAATTTATGAAGATCATACGTCTTAAATCAGAGACTCGAGGAAGGCTTTATTGAGTTTTAATGTATGAAAGTACGACTCATTTATTTGAAAAAAGTCTTAGGAAAATAAGAGGAAAAATTGTGGGATGAAGTTTCGAAGTGTAATAAATAAAATATGGAAGTAATTCATTTTGATAGGCAACAAAGACTCAAGAAACTAACGTTTAGTATCTTACTAATAAACAATGAAAAGGTATGGTTGGTTGGGGTTCTTGTCGATCGACTTGATCGAAGTTATTTTAAAGTTTAAACTACCTATCGTGAGTGATATTCATTATAACAATACATAACTCTCAGATAAACTAGTCGGGCATTTTTCCGACATAACACGTGAGTTTATCCGGGAGTTATATTGTATTGATCGAAGTTATTATTAGCAATGATTTAGTTAAAGACCTGGAGTAGGTAATATAGGAATAGGCTACTTTATATCATGGAAAATAAAGAGATCCCGCGGGATTTTAATAATCTACGTAGGCTATTTCGTGGAAACCACCTAGTCCAGTCGTTTATAAATAACTTTAAGATTCCTGGTGGATTTCAATGCTCGTTTGTTCATCATCATGTAGAACTGGTCACGAGGAAGTCTCATATATTATGTTAACATTAACACCACAGTAACACATTAAAATCAGTAGAACTCTAGGAATAGGTGGTAGAGAGTTACATATGAATATAAAAGAAGACGGCCAACTCACAAAATTCCTAAAAGAAAATTCAAGCTCCCCTTAATGCTGCCTTGAAAGATGTTAAGCTGTACGAATCCAACAAGTAGGTACATAAAAAACCCCCACAACTTTAAAACAATAGAACAATTAAGCTGTATTAAAATCGCATTGGAATTCCAATGTCCAATACGCAGTGTTCGAAAGGTATGCACAAATAAAAACATAAAGGGCGTGGAATTTAAAAAAAAGGAAATTCGGCTATAAGATGAAATTATGGATAACGCGAAACAATGGCCGATGCAAATTGCGTCCGCTCGGCGGGTTTCGAGTAATGCTGGCATGCGACCGCGAATTCGCATGCGTTTTAACAGCTAAAACCCGTCCTGAATTTAAACGCTGTTTACCAAGTAGGTAACAAAGTAACAAGACATTAATAAAAAAAAAATTAAGACCCACCATTAACTGCAGCTCTCCCTGGTGGCTTTAGCTAAGTGCAGCTGCACAGAGGCATATTTTAATGACTGAACATAATAAACGTATTTATTGACTGCCAAAGTTTTTAGCAACTAGCATGGAAACCTACATTCGTGGTTTAACACAAAATTCACCAGATTTTTTTATGGATCTTTGTGCTCTGATCACTTGACTAATTCGATAGATTCACAAACAAACACAATCCAGCTATTCTTTTGATATTATACAAGTGTAAAAACGACAAACTTGATCAATGGTACCACCATAAAGGGTAGCCCATACGCTTTTATGGTAGCTGCGCGCTGGGAGGAAAATACCGAAATAAAATATGAGGTCCGGAAAGGCTATACGGGACTTTTAAGAATCTTTAAATAAACATAAAAGTATTTTAACGGATCTTTTTCCTTTTGAGAATGTAAGAGGAAAACTTTGTTTACATCATCATCAAGTGATCCGCACCAACAATTCTGTTACTTTACCAGTTCTTTAACGTTTTAGGTTATTTACTTTTGAATTTTATAGAGTCCAGCTTTTTTGAAGTCGAAATTGTATTTTCTATGAGCAAAATTTGAAAAAACATTGATTAATTTAATTCTAATAAATGTATTCCAATTTGTATCATCTAAACGATAGATCAGATAGATGGTCAAATTGACGAGTGCATGAAATGGGCCTATACTGTAAAGGAACAACTAAGAACCCGCAGAAAAGGGGGCTAGCATAAAAAAATTGGCGGCGTACCGTTCTGGTGGAGATCGCGAGGATACTTACTTAGATAGGAGACTTGACACGCCGAACGGTCCCACATGCGCATCGACACAATGCTGACGACTACAGCAATAACCAGAGCTGACGTAAACCCTGCCAGCGCTCTAGAATCTAGATGATGCCCGCGACTTCGTCCGCGTGGACTGATATTTTTGATTTCCGCGGGAACTCTTAAATCTTTCGGGATAAAAAGTAGCGTATGTCCTTCCCCGGGATCTAACCTATCTCTGTACTACATCAAAATCGGTTGAGTAGTTGGGCAGTGAAAACGTAGCAGACAGACTGACAGACACACTTTCGCATTTATAATATTAGTATGGATTTCGCCCGATGCTGCTGACGTTCATCGCATTTTATATGCTGATAAATTAGCATCTTCCATCTTTGCTAGCTTCTTCTTCTTCTTCTTTGTTCTAGTCCTTGTATAGTTGTGGCTATTTGTCAAATCGAGAGGTATACTTAACCACATTGTTGTTAAGACACTCACTTTTCTTAGCATAAATTTCACTAACGCTTGTCATAATTGCACAATTTGCAGACACAATACGCTCGTTATCGGCCCTAAGCCCATAATTATAATATTATTATCTAACAGTTCAAGCAAGAGTATACGCAATTATATTAAGACATTAATTTGCATAAACGCTCGAGACAGCATAATGATACTTTTAGTATTATTGCCCGCGCGGCAGATAAACGTCGAAAACGATTAGCCAATTTTGAAATAACTTTAAACAGGCTTAAAAATATATAAAAATAAAAAAGCAATTAGGCTTCATTCAGAAAACATGTCCAAATTGGCTACTTCAGTTATGTAGCTAACTTGGCAATAACCCAGGAAACTTAGGGTTCCAGACTACCGGTAGTCGGTACGATTCAAAAGAAGATAACCTAACATTAAAGTAATGATGACCTAACACTATCGTTTTGTTTGTTTTTTTTAACGGCGTTTGCTCGACCGATTTGGCTCGATCTTTAACCATATTTTTACCCCTCAGAGCTGTGTGTTCACACGATAGTTTAAACTTTGAAGGCATGAATATTTGAGATATCGTCACAGGCCAGTGGATGAAAAAGAATCAATACACAACTTGTCTCTAGTAATTTGTAATTGTCATCCATATCACATTAGGAAATGATGATTAATTAAAAGTAACAAAATTTTGGCATCGAGAAAGCATTTAGTTTAGAAATCAGGAGGAAATAATTTCGATTCCTGTCAATAATAAACCAGAAACCCACACAGTAGCGTGGAAATTTGCTTTGTTACAAAATGGCGGGGGATAGTTGGTGCAATAATTCATACTATTAGTCGAAATTCGTGTTCCAGACGCGGGCGGAGAAAGTAGTCGGCTACTGGTCTTCACTCAGAAATGTTTCGGCTTAAGGAGTAAGACTCAGCGGATTCTGAATATACTTAGAGAAATTTAAGCGCAAAACGTCTTATTCGAAAACGCCTCACTGGTTTACCAATGTCCGTTCTGTCCAAATGTCCCGTTCTCGAAATTTCCCGTTTTTAATAAAAGAACATTAAAACATCATTGAAGAGAACGAAGAAGAGTAGGTATATGGTTAGTATGAGATTTTACGTTTCACCAATGAAACAGCTGTTATAATCGGAGAATCTATGACCTAAATGTAAAGTTCATCTTGACCACCTTGTTAGTTGTTACCCATTCCACATTCGTCTACAGACAGCACACTTTAAATCAGGGGGAGCATAAACCAGACTTTAAATCAGGGGGATTTAAGTCGCATTTTGCTCTGGCGTTTTTGTGTATCGTCATATTATGTTGCGGATGAGCTGAAACAGAAACACTTTTGCATTTGCAAAAAATTAATATGGGTAGGTCAAATAAGCAAAAAATTTTATTGTTTTCTAGAGTTTTTAAGTCTACAACTTGGGGCAGCAATACAAGAACGCTCGGAACGTGTAAAAGTAGATGTATATCATTGGCTCATTTCGCTTCATACGACGAACGCCTATAATTTACTCTCAGCGCGGTGAAAAATGTCCTAGGGCTGTACACACCCGTAGCTTTGCGGACTATACATTAAACTTTACTTAAGAAGGTGTTCCACTCCATCATTTGTTTAAAGATCATTTGGAATTTTGTTTGCTTCATGCTATGTTTACTGGACCGTAATGTGCGGCTTCGGTAGTGCAATCAGTAAATAGTCAGATCGGTTTATTTTTCTAGGACCATACCTACTACAAATGACGAGGTTTCTAGGTAATAGCTGAAGCTTACAGATAACCAAACTCCGAGTTTTTTAAACCCATACTAGTATTATAAATGCGAAAGTGTATTAGTAAGAAAGTAAACAGCTACACTGTTATTAATAAACTTAGACTAGAGCGAGATTAATTTTAATCCAAGGTTTTAGTGTCGTCTAACTAAATTCCGTATTAATAAACACAGAGTAAGGAGAGAGTAGCATGATCCGTATCTACTCTTGGAGTAAATTTTATTCCTTGGCGCTACATGGTTTAACGACTGATTAGGCCTAGACAAAGTGTGCTTTCGACGATTTTAACCATGAGCATGCCTCAAATAACCTTTTTTTACCCGACTGCGGAACGCACAGGGTTATGTGTTCATCAGTCTATATATGTATATTACCTTTGTGTCGCACTACAGACAAAACGGCTGAACCGATTTTGATGATACTTGCACCACTAGATTTGTCTTAATTTTCCGAGTGTCATAACGGAAGCCGAATTTGAGAAAAAACAAAATGGCGCCCACTAGAAGCCATATTGTAACAAATTTAACAATGAAAGTCAATAAACTATGGCAAGTGGGGTATCGATGAATAGGTCTTGTAAAATCAGAGTTAGGTTCCCTAGATCATTTTTTCATTTTAACGATCATTTAGGATTTACGAGGTTTCAAAGGTTCATTTTTAGTGTATTCCTTTGTGTCGCACTACAGACAAAACGGCTGAACCGATTTTGATGATACTTGCACCACTAGATTTGTCTTAATTTTCCGAGTGTCATAACGGAAGCCGAATTTGAGAAAAAACAAAATGGCGCCCACTAGAAGCCATATTGTAACAAATTTAAAAATGAAAGTCAATAAACTATGGCAAATGGGGTATCGATGAATAGGTCTTGTAAAATCAGAGTTAGGTTCCCTAGACCATTTTTTCATTTTAATGATCATTCAGGATTTATGAGGTTTCAAAGGTTGTAATCCTTTGTGTCGCACTACAGAAAAAACGGCTGAACCGATTTTGATAGTACTTGCACCACTAGATTTGTTTTAATCTTCCGAGTGTCACTATGGAGGCCGAATTTGAGAAAAACAAAATGGCGTCCACTAGAAGCCAATTAATAAATGAAAGTCAATAGGCTATAGGCAAGTGGGGTATCGTTAGATAGGTCTTTTAAAATCACACCTAGGTTCCTTATACCATTTTTCCGTTTAAATGATAATTTAGGATTTACGAGGTTTCAAAGGAAATGTTTAAAGTTCCTACATAAATCATCTATCTATCAAACTAGGTATGATACCTATTATAAAGAGAAAAGATTTAGATTATCTCAAAAACTACTCAACCGATTTTAAAAATTATATCATTTATAGAAAGCTACATTATTAACATGCAATAGGCCATATTTCATTTTTAAAAAAATTAGAGATCCCTACGAAAATTGCAATAATGTGAATTCAGTCGGAAAGAATCGTCTCATCTGAGAGCTTCGTTGCGTGCGCTGAGTAAATAGTTAAAGTTACACGAAAATAATGTACATATGGTGGAATAGTTTCTCTTAAAAAGTTCTATAAAAAAGTCCGCGATAGCATATATCTAACTTTTAAGGCTGACTAACAATAAAAATTTTTATGATTTTCAAACTTGGTTTAAAACTATGCTTTACTTGTGAAGGTGTTTTTACCGACATAGTATTAATCCTTATCAAAATAAATATGTTCGTCATCTTCAGTATTTAATTAAGATAAAAATTGCTCTGTACACCATTTAATTTAGATGAATATTTTATGAGATATCATAGAAATACAGTAACGTTCAACAGAAAATGACGCGGCCGGCAGCGGATAGAAAAGGGTGAAGGTGGGGCGCGTACCTACTCTCACAATATAATATTACGGTAGTAACTGAATATCATTGTAAAAGCTTAATGTGACGACATAACGAGTCTCAAAAAACTTGATGATTTGTACTCCTTCAATCGATCAGTCAAAAAATCAATAAATTCATCAATGCCACATGCAGCGCATATTCGACTTACATAACTTACGACTAAAATTTTTAATGTCTATTAAAATATTTGTTCCGACTTTGCTACGTACTAAATACGTACAAATTGTGTTTTTGAAAATACTTTTTTTGCATTGTTCACGGGCATTTTCGTAAGTGGCCGACGTTCATTGGCTTACGAAAGCGATTGGACGCGGTAAATGCCGAGGTCTCGTGACGTCGCTGCGATAGGACTCTCGAAAATTAATTCACTCTCTCTGTTGAAAAAATAGCAGATTCACGAACTTTACCAAACCAAATTTATATTAGCATTATAACATATGCAAATTTGATGATGGTTATGGTGATCACCATGGTAGTCATTACGAATAAATGAATCCGCTGCTTATTCACATGCTCTAAAATGCTACCACAAAACCTATAATAGTACCTACCTTTGGTACAACTTCGGGCAGAAAAAACGTCGCCTGTTTACAATAAATACTGAACTAAAAAGTTTGAAATAAAAAAGTAATTTAATAAAACAAAAAACCCGACTGTTTGGATACCAAAAAGTATAAAACAAGACATGAATTGAAGTATTTCATTATTATCAATTTACATCGTATAATATTAATAAAATTTATCAAGGCGCAGTCGCACGTCCAATAGCTAACATTTACCTTAACGTGCGACTGCGCCTTGATAGATTTTATTAATATTATACGATGTAAATTGATAATAATGAAATACTTCAATTCATGTCTTGTTTTATACTTTTTGGTATCCAAACAGTCGGGTTTTTTGTTTTATTAAATTACTTTTTTATTTAGAAACGTTTTTTTTTGTATTTCCGTATAGTAGGTACCTGAGGTATGTACCTACATTGTACACTTGACCGTGGTATTTTCTTTTGTTCGGATAAAGTCAGTTCGTAACTTATGTTTTAGTTTTGTGCTGTGCAATTAAATTAAATTTTATTGATGATTTGAGGGCTATAGGTGTCATGAGGTTAGAAACCAGGTTCCAATAATGAGGCGTATGAAACTTTATAAAATATGTAAGAATCCTTTGGAAGAACTTCATGAAGTTGAATTTAAATCTAAGTACAGATTTTCTCTATCAACTGCCGTTTTCATCATCATGGTAAAAAATGATTTAGCTGGTGATGCAAGAGGTGGCTTTATAGGTACCACCCTATATGAAAGTTTTGACTGCAATAAAAACATGGGCCCGTGGAGAGGTAACTAAATAAAACTTCTTAGTTGTACCTAATTGCCTTTGAATTTCATAGATCAACAGGTAACTTCCACTATCAATGGTTTTTACAATTAGGTAGCTACCTGCTCAGCTAAGGGAGCGGCTGCGTTTTTGTTTTTGATACATTGTTATTCTAAACGATAAATTCTCCAAAACTGTAAACTTAATTTAATATTCCACCGAGCACTACAACCTTAGAACATAATACTCTCTACCGAGAGACTACAACAAAGTTATCGAAAAAATAAAACCGCGTCTCAGCTTGTCATTTGTCAAATTTAAACTATCGTACACACCACAGGCTATAGTTAATGTATGCCACTGTCATTAATGTCACATCAAGCGTTGTTTTCATTCGTTGACTCACTCTTTTTACTTTTAAATTATGTGGGTTGCCATAACGCAAGCGTTAATCCCGGCGTAAGGAGTGTATTGTTAGTCCAAGTTTATTCCATCTTTATTAATAGCATTGTTAAGACGAAGTTAATACTCGATTACTCTGGGAATAACTAGTCCAAGTTTAGTTTCCGATTAAGCTTGAAGTATGCATTTTTTATTAATAAGGGTGCTAGTGTTCAACGTACGTTCATTTGGTTCATTCAGTTCGTACTCTACTAACAAATAGCTATAAGACCAATGTCAGCCATTGCAATCATCAGATTTTGTGCTACAGCTACACGGCCCGATTCGTGGTTTGAGCTGTGCGTTGATAGATCAGTCACCTTTTCCTTTTATATATTTAAGATTCTTAGAAATATAATCTTAAGTCTTCATGTCTTCAGCGATTCAGGAGCAACATCTGGCTATAAACGACATGCTGCAACAAGAGAGCTATAAATTGCTCACGGAGCCTCTAAAGAGGTAATTCTCCCAGACAAGTCTCTTAACTAATGGCCACGGTTGTAGGTTATGAATAACGACGCAATGAAAGGCCGTGGGTGTCAGACACTTCCTGTTCTACCCACGGGAACAATGCGGCAGAAGCACTAAGTCTAGAATAATTGTTTGAAACATTGCCTTATTCGATTTTGTTGTCTACTCGCATGGGAGAGTTCCCCATAATGTTCACAAAGGTCTGGCCAGCGTGGTGGACTATATGTGTAGGATTTTTCAGACTTCTATGAGCTCTGTAAGGCTATCATTCAAAATTAATATACCTGTACTAGGTAGGAACATTGTAATTTGTAAGTTAGTAACGATTAAGTGCAGTAGGGTTCTGGCAGATATATTACCTAAGCCCGTATACTAACCCCTATTCGATTTTTAAGTTGCATCGTACCGGAATGCTATCTCGCTTAGCGGTACGTTTTTACCGGTAGAAAGAAAAAAATAAAAAAACATTTATTGCCAAAATTATCCAATGGAAAATAATTCAATGGTAGAGTCCAATAGCTGGAGTCTCCATCAGACCAGATATTATTTTTAGACAATTTAGAAATTAGAAATTTCCCTGCAGTCAGAAAATAGTCCCTGCCGGTAATTGAAATCGGGACCTCCCGTATTGTAAGACTGCTCTTACCACTGCGCCAAAGATGTCGTCAGGATGTTTTTTCTGCGCAAAACAACCTGACTTGCACTATTCACTCGGCTAGGAAGTAATCATGGTTGGTAACAATAACGCCTACGCTCTGGAGCGTGCTCCGGTAGGTATCGGTGTGCAATATACTTTGGTAACAGTATTGTTTTACTGTGTAATGACTTGTAACGGATATGCTTAACGAGTAACCAATACATCTTTTAAACAAAGTTATACAACCGCACAGATATTTCATGCTTCCGCTAGCGAATGGCCGCGGCTACGCTCCCGTGCGAATTTCGAAAAATCCGGCGTTAGTAACTGTTTTCTATGGTTATTATGTATTAACGGTTATTATGTATTCTGTTACTACATCTGTTCTGATCTACATTGTAAAGGGAATCTCTGTCCAAAATCTTAGCTTCCTACGTCCAAGGGTTTGGGTTAGGTTAGGCGTGGATGAGACAGTAAGGCAGTAAGTGAGCGAGTCAAAACTTTTCTCTTTATTCTAGGTATAAGATATATTATGTGATGCAACTGTACGCTATCGACTGGGAAGCAGGCAGGGGGGTTTGATACTTACTTGAGTTAACGCTAACAATCGAAACTTCTTTCTGTGCAAATGATTTATTTGTTCTATGAAAATGTTTATATACAAGATGCTTTTTATTTTCCTGGGATAGTAAAAAGTAGAATACGACCGTCTCCGGGACATAAGCTATCTCTGCCAAACTTGCCGTGAAAAAGTAACAGACAAACTTTTGCTTTTTTATAATAGAAGGTAGGTATAAGTTTGGATTAAGTAAAAACCGTTTGATAAAGATACTTACAACCATATAATTTTAAAGTTCATAGCAAATTCTTACCTACGTAGTTACTTATAAGCACTTAATCATTAAGCTCGCAGCAGACTTTCATAAGTTTCACTCGAACACATTAACTTAGCAGAACATTGCCATCGAAGGCATATCGAAAGGGAACTCGGGGAGATAGGGTCAGCCCCTTCTAAAAATAAGGTTGCGGTTTTTGCACGTGGAAAGTAAAAGGAAAACTATTTCAGTTCAGTCGAAATGCGAAAGTGAGTTTGTTGGGTTATCCTTTTAATCATGCCGCCATGGAGCCACAGATCAACGTGATTTTTTTTAGACAGAAAGTGAGATAGGCTACTTTTTATCCCGGAAAGTAAATAAGTTCCCACAGAATTTTTGGGAAACAGGATGTTGCGGATATTGTCTATTTAACATTCCTTATTCGTATAAGTTTCGAGTAAATAGAGCTTGCACGAGTAACTCAGTTGGCACTTTAAGTAAGAACGCAACTTTACCAGGGTATTCACACTTAGGTACAGTCAACCCTGATAAAACACCGGGTATAAAAATGTCAAGTCGAAAAATACGGTGAAAAGCTACTCCAAAATAAAGGACATCTAGGAGACACTCCAATGTTCAATATTAACGTATCAGCTAACTTCAAACTTAAATCGAATGACGAAAGTACCCATTTGCAATAATTTGCATGAGGAAATAAGATAAACCATAGCGCATGCTCAAGAGGGTGGTCCAGATACTTAGCCAACGTAATATAAACTATACAGTACAGATTAGAAACAACAGACTTCCTACATACAATTCTGGAACAAGATTACTGGGAAATGTAACTGTAAAACATTGTAAAACATGGTGAAGTGAAATATGTAGGTACTGTAGATTTCAAATTAGATCAAATAGAAGTCGTAACACATGACACTGCTATTTACAGCAAATGCTTCAAACGTAATAATGATCGGGACAATAAATTGTACGTAACATATACGTTCGAGTCGGTAGCAGACAGTGTCGACATCATGGTGTTATTTTATGTTACATTTTATCAGCAAACATTCGCTCACGATATGCGATTGAGGTTGCTGGAAACAATAGAACCGATATGTACCGTGCCAAAATGAGGCAAACCATAGCTAAAACAGGTAGCCAGAAAAAGGGGTTAGTTGGAAAACGTATATCCTACCAATAATATTAACGCGGAAATGTATTTGTTTATTGGCTTGTCCTTCAATCAACGGATCCACGAGATTATTTGTGTATTATTATTTGTCTATCCAGATCTAAAGATCTGGTGAGTGAGTGACATGGGCTATTTTATATAACGCAAAAACAAAGAGTTCCCACGTAATTTTAACAAACCTAAATACACGCAGACGATAGTTAGATACCGTAAGAATTAAACATCATACAGTGCCAGGAAAGTCCTGCAACTTTTTAGTTACACTAGTCAAGGTCGTCCAAAAATACAGCGGATAGTCATAATTGAAGCACATACACTATAAGAAATACTAGAGAAGACAGTACTACAAAAATTGTGATTTGGATCAAAATAGTCCTAACGAAAACAAGAATTTTGTTTTGAACTGATCGTTTTAATACAACTTAACGTAACTTACAAAACCAACCAACAAGAAACCATGAGACACTAATAATGATAACGGTCCTTTTGATAATGAACATAACAACTAAAGTATTTCCTTACTACTGAACAGTACTGAAGTATTATAAACTGCTGCAACAGGGAAGTCTAAAGCCCAGATGCGTACGGTCACAGTAATAACTTTCGCAAACAATATCACAGCCACAATGAAAATAGAGGAACGTATTTTATATCCATTGAATATAATGTAGCCGACGGTCATCTCTGGATTAACAGCCTGGTCATTAATGTTAGACGCCCACTCCAGGCTTACTTTGAGCTATAAAGAAAACAATTTTATGACGTCATTTCGATGTGTACTTAAAGTTGGAACTATTATCATCAATTAACTTTATGTTCTTCCTTAAAATCATCATCATCTCAAGGTACTGAGCACGGGATTCCTCTCAGAATAAGAAGGCCCACGCTGGTCAAGTTCGGGTTAGCTGACTTCAAAAACCTTTGCGAACTTTACTTTACTTTGTTTAGTTAACTTTCAGGCATGCAGATTTACTAACGATGTTACCATTAAGCTTAAAGAAAGTGACATTAAATATAAGTGTTTTGATGGTTTAATGATTAAGAATTCGACCTCCAATTCGAGGGATCCGGGGGTTCGAATTCTGGGCATATACACCTATTTTTTCGGAGCTACGTGCTTTTCAAATTATCAAATATCACTCGCGATATCAGTGAAGGAAAACATCGTGAGGTAAAAGTAATCACCGAAATCAAGTTTTATTTAAATAAAACTTCATTTTCATACTCAGCCGAGCTTAATGAGGACAAAGGGATTTACAAAACAGATTATCTCGAAAGATAAAAAAGATATCCGAGAGATAGTTCCCGTAATCGACTGTAAAATCAATATAGAGGGGGAATCGTGCACAAAGTGGGCGTTTAACCTTTGGCTGAGGGCGTGCGGCGCAGGCGCATACTGCGCGTCAAACTATCCATCATGGCCACTATCTACGGCAAATTAACCTAATACAGACGCCACTGCTGTACTTGGACCACTCAACTGGACCCCTATTCTCTTTGACAGTGACAGGGAAGCGGGACATCTTATGCTGGTCGGTTATGACGGCTACGAGTGGAACTACCCGAATGTGACGTTAACAAATCGCTTGGCATGAGGAACCTCACGGATTCCAATTTACTTTCTTCTCCTTGACTTTAATATGGGTGACCTCTTTGAAGTTTTATGGTAACTACGGTATTATTGCGGTTTCTTAGTTCGAAGTAATCTGTTTTTACCCACCAACCACGTTACGATATGGTTTTATGTTTGTAAATTATACTTAAACGTAGGTAACCCACAAACATTTATTAGATCCTGATAAAGTGCATCACTTACTACCAGGTTTAAACAAATTTAAAAAAAAATATTTGAATATGAGAGAAGATATTCAAGTTTCATAGCCTACGAGTAGGTATGTCAAGAATATGGTGTGATTATAGACAAATGCCTGGTAACAAATTAAAAGGCAATTTTTAGTTAATTTTGAGTTTCATCTTGATGAAAATGCACTTGGGTTTTTCGTAAACACAAGAAATGCAGGAATATTTGCACAACTGTACTATTATGTCCATTTGTTATAATGATTAGTATTGATTTCGATACTAAGTACTACGAAACCGCGTTATCGATACGCCAATTATTTATTTACCATACAGTAAACATTTATATAATCACTTTTGAACGGGCCAGAAGATTGAATGGATACGAAAAACGAGAGCAATTAAGCGTATTGTACTAGATTTAAAAGGTAAGCCGTAGATAAAAGGTTAAGTGTATAGGGATAATTAGTGTCGAGTTGGTTATGTAAACGATTGCATGATTAACAATCGACCAATTACACAGTAAAAGAAAAGCGGGAGGTTAAACCAAATGGTAATGTCTATGAAGGACGGACGTATAGCTGGATTCGCATAATGCAAAATTCCTTCGGGGTTTCGTCTCGCAAATTATGGCAGAAATATCCCAATTTACGACTTTAATTAATAACGGGGACCGATTGCTTAACGTGCTTTCCGAGGCACAAAGGCAGCACAGCAACATAACTTACTACCAGGTCCACCACGCTGGCCAAGTGCGGATTGGCATTCACACATCTTTGAGAAGATTATATGAAGAGCTCAGAAACCATGCATCACCGTTAACGCAAGTGATATTAAATTACTTGAAACGCACATTACTCCAAAAAGTTAAGGTGCCCAGGGATTGAGGATCGTGCCTCTAGTAACTAGTTAGTAGTTATTCTAGAGGAATATTCCATGGCTTTGATTTAAGTACATTCTTTGCCTTCACGTTTTACCCCTCACAGTTGGAAAGGGCAGCTATTTCTCCAGAGATAAAATCGCGTTATGAGCTTTAATAGCTAATATCGTGGAAGCCTTTTCCAAAGTTCAAGCGACTAGGAGAGCAGAGTTACGTAAAGTCATCATGAACTTTCTATTGGTCTATAAATCAAGTGACAAATTGCAGTCAACGGTGAAATGTGGATGAAATGTTTATTGGAATATTGAGACTGACTGTATTGAGATGAATAAGTAGCGCCTACACTCTCCATCATTCTTAGCCATTTCTTAGCAATTATGTTCATAAATAAGAGCACTTACGAATTTGTTATTTTGGATTAGCAGCTTTCTATGTGCTTCCTATGTTTTGTTCCCAATCGTAATGTAATCTACCGAAATAACAAACTATAAGTACAGTCACCCCTATCACATATAATATGTTTAAATCTTTATTTTGGTTTTCCAGTTTTCAAGTTGTTTGAGGTAAGGGCATGTGTGGCAAAATTGGACAATAAATGTTTTTTCTTTCTTTCTTTCTTTCTTTCTTACTTATAGAGTAACAGAGGCTTACGAAAGTTTACTAATTTATTGCTAAGACCCTTTTATGAAGTAGTATCTCAGCGATGCTATCAGGTACCTAAATCTTTAAAAAGAAACTACTTAAACAAAAAAATGTAAATTTTTAACATGACACTTTATATCGATAAGACCTGGATAAAAATGCAGTAAAATGCTTAAAAATGAGACGCTAAATATCAATTCAGAGAATCTCAATTGAAAATAAAAAGTTCTTAGTTCAGACGATGGTAGACAAAGAAACAACAGCAAGTAACATACAAACTTCTGCTTTACTATCACCGATTTAATTTCTAACGTTTAGTTCATTATTATAGCGATTGGCGTCGACGAGTCCAATGCGTACTTACCGTTAATGATTCTCTCATTCATATACAACCTTGTGTGTTAAGTAATAGAGACTGTATTACTATGACATTTTAGTTTATGTGATCATCTCGACTTCCTATGACAGAAACTAGCCAGGGGCATTCGAGACGATTGCAGCATAATCCCTGTAATTCCATAATGGATTTCGGACGGAGAGCTATAATGAAGAAATCTATTAAACCGCTCAACACTCGGCTAATAGCGTAGAACTAAAACATCGCCTAGGAATCCGTATAGTTACGATAGATACCTACTATAGTATATAATGTGAGTCTCATGACTCAACATATCTGATGTACGAATATAATGTAAAACAATAAATATCAAGGTAAGTACAATATCAATTGATTTCACAACCTGCTCCCAATAAACCTTAAAAAAACTGAGTCTTATTAAAAAAATTATAGACATGTCACGCTTTAATATTACTTAATAAAAACATAATTATGGCTAAAGTTCTTGCACAAAAACTGTACAAAACAGTGAGTTAACTTAAAACGTCAATCAAAAAAAATATTGCCCACATTTTTTGACATGATTTTCCGAAGAAAAAGACATCAATATCAATTAAATTACATTAAATTACACAACAACAGATTGACGTGTCAATTTAATACAATTACACGGTACGAACCTAATAAGACTATGACCTTTGTTGTAGGTGGTTAAAGGCTATAATCCCTTGCACAAGTAGCTTCATCCTGGCATTTAACCGGTAGAGGTGAGTGATCAATGTAATAACAAACACCAGATAAGGCGAATATCGATTTATAAGCTCTTACGTCACGTCGCGAAAGATTCGATCAATCTCGTCTAGTCACGAAGCCAGTTTATCTTTCTATAAAAGCTAATACGTCCTTAAATTGACGTGAATGATATTAGCCCGGCTGTCACGAGGAAGGGCTCGATCTCCACTTGTTACACATCGGCTGTAGGGTTGCTAACGCCATAAAAAACAAAAAAAAACAAATTTAGCTAAAAAAGAACCTTTGTATATTGCATAGTCCTATTCATAGTTTTAATGTCTTCTGTAATTCCTTGTTCTTGGTGTGCAATAAAAAATTAAATAAATAAAAAAGCTATTTATGGTTTTTGCTAGTTGATTGCGGAAAAACTGAATCAAACTTTTTACCGTGACCATGCCGGGATTTGTGGTGTTCGTGAAATTGTGAAAATAAACGTTTTTGAAATGTGCGCACTTCAAAATAATCTATAGTAAGTACTTACATGAATAATAATATACGGGAAAAATCTACAAGTACTTGCAATAGACATACACGGCAAAAAAATTGATTGTCTGTAAAGTCGGTTTACAGACGATAATTTTACATGATTACTAGAAGTTCTCGAAGAAGCTTGCGTGGCGGCGTTCCAGTAGCAATCGATTCTAACTATTCGAACTACTAGATCTGACCTCACACGAGAAGAGAGATAAATGCGTCACAAGCCAACGCTTGGGCCGATCGTGCCTCTCTATCGCTTGTTCCGCGCTCTCACTTGCACGCTCAGGCTCAGGCGGAACGTGACACTTTTTCGTGCGTGAAGCCGGTTTTCATAGATTTATAAGACGTTATCACGTCAACAAGGTATGCTTTGGCAAAACTGTGAATAAATTGGAATTCAAGATGTCCAGTCCCCAATTTCCTAGAGTCGACAACCCTAACGTAATACGTCTGTTTGTGACAACGTGTTGTGTTATTGGACACGATCGTCATGCAACACAATTTGTTGATTCAATTTTCGAGCCACGCGCAAATTACATATTATTAAGGACCCGTCTAATCCGTCCGTCCGTCGAACTGTCGAAGTTCTTCGAATTCACTACAAGTTCTGTTGTAAACAAACTCTAAACTAAATTGACAAGACTCATTGCATTGCTATCCCTTTCTAATGCTTCCTTTAAAGGAAAGCACTAGATTAAGTCCCCTCTATATAATTTACTTGAGAGATCGTGTTACAGAATTAGCCAGACTGTCTCGTAGCTTTTATTACTTATCAATCAGTAACCGATTGAAAATCATGAATTCCCAAGACATTAAATACCATTACCATTTATTACGCACAATTTGACTACTTTGTAGGATATAATATAGTATCTTCAATAACATCTCCACTGGCCTACACAGCAGGTTCTTTATTGCTTCAAAACTTCCTGCCAAACCCTCCAATCAATACTTATATTATAAATGTGAAAGTATGTCTTTCTGTCAATCTGTTTTTCACAGAGTTCGTTTAAGCTACATATTTTGATGAAATTTGATATAGAGATCTTAGTTACATAATTATACTCTTTATTTGTTACATCCCAGAGATGAACGACGGATATCGGGAAGGAAATTAAATGGAATATGACAAAACCTTAATCCACGAGAAAGAAGTTGCAAGCACCCATCTAACCTAACCTGTTAGGCGCGGGACATACAGAAGTGTCGACGGGCGGTCGACGGGTGTGTCGAGAAGCGAGCGGTCGCCGCCGCTTCTATGTATTTCATACAAAATGTATGCAAGCGGCGAGGCGCCGAGCATACTGAAGAGGCGCGGCGCGGGTATGGTGGGGGCGACGCTGACTCGACATACGGCGCACCCGTTCGACAGTGGCACACCGCTCGAAACGCACAGGGCCGGATTGCAAATGCACGACGATACGGAATTTAATATCGATTTTGCCAGTTAGTGGAAAAATACCTAGACTAGTTTTTTTAGTTTGTAGGTATAATGCTGGGCACAAACCTGTGCTGTAGGAGCACCCATTCCGGGTGGTGTCACATGCAAACATATTCTTATGTACAATTGTATGTTAAATGTTTGTCTGTGTCACCATTGTGGAATAAAGGTATTTTCTTTCTTTCTTTTCTTTCTCTCAATTAAATTAATAAATCTTGTATAGTCTAGGAAACGGGGCGGTTCGTTGTATAGAGACCCCCGCATTAAGTCCTCAGTCGTTGAAACTTGGCACGGTTGTAGTAATGTACCAAAACTTATACAAAAATATCCAAAAAAAATCCATGCGGAAGTTAGGTCTTTATACATAAAACTTAATTATTGACCGAGCGAAGCGAAGGTCTCTGAGTCTACTTGGGTGAATTGGCACTTGTCCGTCCGTCCGTCTGTCAGAGCCTTATAACTTCTGAATTACTGAACGTAATTACTTCAAATTTAAATATACTGTGTAAACCGATGGCCTCCCGCCAAATATGGCTTAAAAAGGTATAAAAATCTTTATTTCAGGGGGGCTCTCATAGAAGGGGGGCTTTCAAAGTGGCGATTTTCTGACGTCCAAAGATGACCTCAGAACTCCCAATTTTCTGAAAGGCTGAGCCTGAAACTTGATTAATTATTTGAATTATATCCTGTACTTGAACAACAAATACTAAAATTAGATAAATATTATAAGGAAACGAAATTATTTAATTTTTAATGAGCATACGTATTTTTAACAAACTTCACAATGTTGTCAATAGATGGCGCTCTGTACAAATTTATTCGTTTGTGCTTAAAAAGAAAAGGCTGAGCCTGAAACTTGATCACTTATTTGAATTAAATCCTGTACTTGAACAACAAATACTAAAATTAGATAAATATTCTAAGGAAACGAAATTATTTAATTTTAGCTTCACTATTTTTAACAGAACTTCACATAGATGGCGCTCTGTAAGTTTATGGATACCGCGAGGTCTCAGTTCGCGGCGAACCACTAGTATTTATGACTGAATATTTTCCGATTTCTTTTTAAAATAATAGTATACTACCTACTATTACACTCAAAACCGAAATACCAAACGAAATAATCATGCAGAACATCGATATTTATACCGATTTTATTATCAAACCTAAACTGCGTTTACGCGACGATGTACCTTCCTGCTTTAACAATTGGGTATAGCATAAAAAATCTTACTTCCGTACTGATTTTTTATTGAATATTTATACCACCACAGCTAGCATATCTTCATCTGACGAAGAAGACATGTTGTCGCATCGAAATCAAACACTAGTATGCCCCAAATACGTCCCACTGCTACGTCACAGCCTCACCGTTTGCGCGCCACTTGGCGACAGATGCGCGACAGATGCGCGCCAGTGGCGTGACACTGTCGCGCATCTTGCGCACCTCACCACTCGCCCCGACACTTCTGTATGTCCCGCGCCTAAAGGGGCATGGCAGTTATATTAAACCCATACCCCTATTCGGTTTCTACACGGCATCGTACCGGAACGTTAAATCGCTTGGCGGCACGTCTTTGCCGGTAGGGTGGTAACTATAGCCATGGCCAAAGCCTCCCACCAGGCCAGACAAGGGAAAATTCAGAAATTATAAATTCCCAAATTGACCCTGCCGGGGATCGAACCCGGGACCTCCGCACGTTAAGACTACAGCGCTACGTTTAGATCGTCAAAACCGTCGTCTTTATTTTCAATAAAGGTTTTATCATCTAGTTTGGACTTCAAAACCGACATCGGCTACTTTTCATCCCGGAAAATGTAATGGTTCTTACTCCCTACGAATTGAAACGCACGCGGACGAAGTCACGGACATCATGTACATAGTAAGACGTATAAGTGTGAATTTTCTTGCAATTTGCAACAATGTAGTGCCAATACGACCGAGCCTATTCAATTTATGATTATTACTGATGCTCGTAATTTATGGTTTTGTAAGCATTTAATGCATCTTACAATTTGTAGAGAATTTTCGTGTTTAAAATGTTTAAAAGTTTTTATGAGTGTAATAAATATTTTTTTCAGTTTCGTTTATTTATGGCGCCAAGGTATAGATTACAAAATGATGGCCGCGACTTCGTCCGCGTGGATTTAGGTTTTCATAAAATCCCATTGATACCCTTTGATTTTACGGTGTAAACTGCATTGCCACATTTCATAAAAATCGTTTGAATAGATCGGCCGTAAAAGCGTAGCAGATAGACAGACACATTTTCTCATTTATACCATATATTGAGTAAATTGAGTACTAGCTGATACCCGCGACTTCGTCTGCGTTTGTTTGTTTGTTTTAAATTCTTTATTGCACATATTATTAAAATGCACAAAGGCGAACTTAATACCTAGAGGTATTCTCTTCCATTTAACCTTTGGTAGTGGGGACAGGGTTGAAAACTGTGCGTATGATTTATAGAGAAAAATTGCGTTGATTGAGGTTTTTTGGTTCCCGCGGGAACTTTTTAATTTTCCGGGATAAATAGTAGCCTATGTGTTATTCCAGACTAAAATCTATCTCTGTGTCAGATTTCATCCAGATCCGTTCAGCCGTTCTGGCGTGATTGAGTAATAGTCCATTCATTTTAGATTTTTTCGCGGCAAAATTTATAATTTTTTGAAACCACTGTGGTTTTATACCTATGAGTGAGTACATTAAAAAACACAACTCTCCCCCCCCCTCCGGTGGTGGCTTCCCCCCTCCCCGCCTTGAAAAGTGTGCCATTTTGCAGATTTCCTAGATTTTCCAGAAAACTATACAAGCTAGGACAAAACCGTCAAAGAGAACATTGTTCCTTAATAAATTACCTACAAATAAGTTCATAACATTTATTATGATAGGAGTTATAGTTTACAAGCTATGGTGCGTTAAAGTTGACTAAAAATCGCAGCTCAGTAAAATAAGCCAATTTTCAACATTTTATATGTATTCTGTAATCTCTAGAAAACTATTAGAGTTAGGCAAAAACTGTCAGGAGTAAAAATAAACACCATTTAATGACCTATAAAAAAATATTTAGTTCATAAAGATAGGACTAATAATTTCGCATATATATCCACGTATTGTATACGAAGAAAAATAAAAAAATTGTTAGAATCCTGTGTTATTTGCAATTTGCACAAAAACTATTAGAGCTAGGAGAAATCCTTCGAAGAGCAATTAATTTCATTAAATTACCTACAAAAAAGTGTTATGGTTTATTTAGATAGGACCAATAGTTCGAAAAATATGACTACCTTTATTCCATGAATTTTTTTTTTTTCAAAAACCATGTATATATTTTTTAATTTTCACAGAAACTATTAGAACTAGGAAAAAAAATATTATAAGCAAAAATGAACTTCATTAAATTACCTCCAAAATTGTTTTTAGTTTATTTTGACAGAACTAATAGTTTCGGAAATATGGCTGTCTAACTTGCATAAAAAAAGAAACCCTTGTAAAATCCGTGAATGTTTTTTGTAATTTCAAGAAGAAGTATTAGAGCTAGGAAAAAAGCTGTCAGGACTTAGGACAAAGATAATTAATTTACCTATAAAATAGTGTTTAGTTTATTTTGATAGGACAAATAGTTTTTGAAATATACCTTGCTATTTTGTAAGAACCGGTGGTAGTCATCTTGACTTACATAATAGTATGGAATAAATAGAAATTAAATAACTTTTTTTTTAACGCATCATAGCTTGTAAACTATAACTCCTATCACCATAAATGTTATGAACTTGTTTGTAGGTAATTTATTAAGGAACAATGTTCTCTTTGACAGTTTTGTCCTAGCTTGTATAGTTTTCTTGAAAATCTAGGAAATCTGCAAAATGGCACACTTTTCAAGGCGGGGAGGGGGGAAGCCACCACCGGAGGGGGGGGGGAGAGTTGTGTTTTTTAATGTACTCACTCATAGGTATAAAACAACAGTAGTTTCAAACAATTATTAATTTTGCCGTTTTCCCCATACATTGAAATCTAGAATGAATGGACTATAACAAATATCCATCCATCCATACATCCATCCATCCATCCAACCATTTAAAATTTCGCATTTATTAGTATAGATGCAGTAGGACTAGAACCAAATTTACCTTAAAGTAAGTAGACATAGATGTAATAAATGAGTAAGGATGTCGCTAGTACGAGTGTGCATTGACCCCAAAGCCCTAGAAAGTAGCAGCTTAATTGCAATAATTCATTACATCGGATAAGCTTATTAACAAACGGTCAATTATAAATTGCAGTACATCGCCGACACGCGCAGACGGCGAAATGAGAATCGAACGTAGGACCATGATTTACTGGCGGTGCTTAAATCGGGCTAATGTGAGCTGTCCATTAATCGTTAAGTATTAACTTACTCTCTTTAATGAGGGCGGTACGGAATCACTCTATCAATATTGAATTACTTCGTACTAGACGATAATCTTTCTTTTTTTTTTATCCACTACAAGTTAGCCCTTGACTGCGATCTAACCTGATGGTAAGTGATGATGCAGTGTAAGATGGTAGTGGGCTAACCTGTTAGGGGCATGGCAGTTATATTAAACCCATACCCCTATTCGGTTTCTACACGGCATCGTACCGGAACGCTAAATCGCTTGGCGGCACGTCTTTGGCGGTAGGGTGGTAACTAGCCACGGCCGAAGCCTCCCACCAGGCCAGACCAGGGAAAATTCAGAAATTATAAATTTCCAAACCCTGCCGGGGATCGAACCCGGGACCTCCGCACGTTAAGGCAACAGCGCTCAACACTGCGCCGCGGAGGTCGTCAAAAATCGTATAATAATATCTACTACTCGCTGGTCCGATGACCTAAAAAAGGTGGCGGGAAGCGGGTGGATGAGGAAGGCAGAGGACCGTGTTTGGTGGCGCGCTCTCGAAAAGGCCTATGTCCAGCAGTGGATACATACAGGCTGATGGATGGGTGGATGGATAGACGATAATCGGTGATAGACTAGTGGTTAAGATAAGTACCAGACCTAATACCGGCCTATGTCCAGCAGTGGATACATACAGGCTGATGGATGGGTGGATGGATAGACGATAATCGGTGATAGACTAATGGTTAAGATACCAGACCTAATACCAGATACCAGGCCTGTACGGCGTCGCGGGTTCGATCCCCGGGCACGCGCCTCCAACTTTTCGAAGGTCACTTTTACGACGAGGACGAGTGGCCTAGTTGTAACAATGCATATCAGTCGATTGCGATTGTTAAGCAACGGAGACCCAAGCCGGTTACTGGATGGGTGACCGAATTTGGAGGTTCAAATTAGGCCTTTTCGTGTCCCCCGTGCCTCAGAGAGCACGTTAAGCCGTCGGCCCCGGTTATTATCACTAACAACTGGTTATAATAGTTACAAAAACCTAAGAGTTTTATACTCTTAGTCGTGTCGTATGCGGATGGACGTGGGAACCCACCGCATTATTATCCCAAGAAAACTCCTACCATTATGTGATTAATGGAAAGGGGTCACCACCCTCAGTAATGAGGAATACGACACAATGAGATAAATATCACTTGATTTAACATACAGGAAAACGTTATAGTCGTCTCCAGACAACCGAGCCATATTAAGCAACCTACGAGTATTATCTCATCGATGGGTATAAAATTTTGATAACTCATTAATAAGATGTGAACTAGTTAAATTTTCATCGGAAGACATTCACACGACCATTAAATAGTGTCGCCATAATCGACCGGTTTCAGATAATGCGAGCGTCATGTTTTCCGGTACTACATTGATCAGCTTCCTTGATGTTATGGAAATGATCTTAAGTCATAAGGTCTAGCCTCACTTGAGATGCACAGAGCGGCGCGGCACGTAGCGGCAAATATTATTTGTATGAGTTCGTACGGGGCCCCGTCGCGCCGCGCCTCAGTGGGAATAGACCTTTAAGTATTGGGGTGACCAGGTAAGCACCGTAGAAGTCTTGTAAAGTACAATTTGGCTATACAACACTGATGGCACAGCATAATAAGTTTGTATTGTCCATACAGCGGATCGACGCCTAAACAAATTGCAGATCAGGTACTTACATCTACTGCATCTGCCTTTTTTTTTTGGTATCGGGGGGGAAATCTTCATAAGATGCCTGATTTCTTGGGGGAGAAATCAGGTTATGTGAGATTTTTACTCACTAAAACCCCCTCAGTGGCCACCCTCAGCGCTGTGTTGGGAAGCTCTGAGATCGCAAAATATGAACGCATCGGAGCGCCCCGTGCGCGATGCTCTTTGGGCTCATCCCGTAGGACGCAGCCTCCTCCCTTCACGTGCTTTGCGTTGAAGCCTAAGCCACAGAATAATATAATAGTACTAACGTACAGAAGTCTCACTCCTTTGATGTTGACTACTTGCCGACGTTTTAATAGCCTACATAATTATTATTAAAAAGATAAATCACGCACGCAAGCTAAATTAAACTTTATCGCCGCGCGCGAGTGTCCGTATTGCTTTGCATCTTTTCACTTTCCTACGTCACGGACGACATTGCGAGCTTGTCTAGGGCTGTCAGCAAACAGCCGAGCGATCGCGTAACTTCTGCATCAATCATTGATACATCGCAATCACCTCTGATTGGTTAACACTCTTCCACAATTGGACATAATCCATTGACGCAGCAAGAATGCCATAAATTCAGCCAATTACTACAATTGATACTGTAACAATGATTGATGCAGAAGTTACGCGATCGCTCGGCTGTAAAACAATACAGTAGGTTTTTCGAATTGGTAAGTAAGGTACCTACTCTGACTATGATCGACTGTGTTTACTGTGTGTCGCTACACAGTGAGTTCTTCACTACGCACGGTCTTGCAAGGTCATTCGTCGCGGCGAAGCAGTGCGGCGAAACATAATATTTCGCTCGGAGAGGTAGGTACACTTCGATCACGGAAATATATAAATATGTATTCCGTGCCCTTACTCTAAATCGGCAAGGTGTAATAAGAATTACGGAGTAAGGGCCTAACTAGGGCGAGCGTATTCCCTGCGACTCGTTTGTACTTCCTACAGCTCGTGCCTCGATTTAAAAAAATTACTTGAAAAGAGGCTCATTTAAGTTTGACATGAATTGTACCTGTTCCGTGATAGAAGTACTATTGAGTACGTATTATTGTATTGACTACTTGCTGACTTGCTTGCTAGCTTTAATAGCCTAAATAATGATTATTAAATAGATAAAACACGCAAGCAAGCTAAATTAAACATTATCGCCGCGCGTTAAACAAAGAGTAAAAAAATACAGTAGGTAGGTATAACTTTTAATTATTTATTTTAATATTTATAGCTGTTTGACTTTAATATAATGTCTTATATTTTTTTTACAGTCTTTAAAATACCGGTTATTAAATTTAAGCGTGGAATCCTATCCTTTTATCCTATTTATTTATTTTTTCCTATTTTATCCTTTGGTAACGTAAAAAATGATAAATTTGAATCCTTTTGTGTGCTCATTAAGCATCCTTCCACGCAACAATAATTATGGTTGCAGCGACTTTTTGCCATCATAATTCTAAAGATCGATAGACCATTATATATAAGTACATGAGTTTAAATGTCTACAACTATTTATCCTACAAATAATTAATATGCTAAACACTTAACTTAAACTATTAAACAAATATTTTCAAAAAACTATTTACGAAAACAGCGTTAAATTCACTAGCACGTC
The DNA here is from genome assembly GCA_917051295.2 of Erebia ligea. Classification (NCBI taxonomy): domain Eukaryota; kingdom Metazoa; phylum Arthropoda; class Insecta; order Lepidoptera; family Nymphalidae; genus Erebia; species Erebia ligea. Next base: position 17,390,843 of record OU785223.1, read on the forward strand.
GCTCGCTTATAACGCGCCAGCCCCGACTGCGTAAGCATTCCGGGAATGAGCGCGATCGTCGGTATTTTCGTCGCGCAAGTACCAAGAGTGACACAGGCCTGCCTAAGCTTAAAACACCGTCGAGAACATTTTGAAGAACTTTCGGGCATGTAGGTACTCTCACGATGTTTTCTTTTACTGTTTGAAGCAAATGATTTTTAATCAAAACACACAAAGTAATTCTGAAACCACCTAGTTACACCACCTAAACCAAGCTACCTCATACATTTGTTCTAGAATTTTGTTTTGAAAATTCAGACATTCTAGAACAGAATTAACCACATTGACATACTTATGCAAACGAAAGACGGAGGAGCGTGTATTGCGCCTTAGTTACATAACAGTATAGTGAATTATAGCAACATTAGGTTTAATCTCCAAAACCCATCATCATGCTCATTTGCGTGGAGAATAATCTGTTCCCTGCAACCGCAAACAGCTGAGCTCGTATCTTAATCGCGAAACGTCTATTAGGTACCCCGTAGCCACTTTTCACTTAATGATATATGCAATCACGTCCACTGATTTATTTCGCGTGGAAAACGCACCTATTCACACGTTTCTATGTGAATTTCTAATTCGTCGTTTTCAATTAGGATTTCACTTTCGCATTTATCTAATGGGGCGAACAAATGGGCTTTAGAAAATTATGATGAAGTGAGCAACTGCAACGAGGATTTACATATTCATGATAATAATAATACTGCCGAGGGCTTAAAGTCGGTGGAACTGGGAGTTAATTGCGCAAAGCTATCGCAATCGCAATAGACTACGACTAGTCTATGGACTAGTATAATATCGTATTTTATTTGTCTCGATTCTCAAAAAAAGAAATACCAAGAAGGAAATGATATTGTTGTTATATTAGGAGATATCCTAACTACACGTGTTTTATTGTCTCGATTCTCAAAAAACGAAATACAAAAAAGGGAAGAAGCCTTATCGCATTAGCTATCTCTACCAAAATATTACAATCGGAATTAAATCGAAAAACATAGCAAAAGCAGACTTCAGATGAATGCTCGCGTTTTATTTATATTCTTGCTTTCTAGAAATAAGTAACTTGACACGTTACTATGATAGGTAACTTCTTATACCTACTTAACAGTAACTATACTGAAACTGGATCAAAAGTTAAAGTTGTTACGCAATAGGTAGGTACCTAAGCATTCTAGATAACGAGTTAAAATGCTAAAATTATAAATTTACTACGGTACAATGTCGTTTGACGATGGTTAACAACTCAACACGATAATTGCTTAATTCCCTTTTGAATTGCAACTGTCACAAATCAAAACAATCACGGCAGATAGCAGGATGTCCGGTAATTTGAAAAAAAAAAACTACACAACATCCTCAATGCAAGCATGAGCTTACTGTAGGTACTTACATAAAGCTGTGATAACTGATAAGATAACACAAGCTGTCCACAAATTATCAGAATTTTCTTTTCAATTATATTTAGTCGCAGTAGGTAATCTCAACTACTTATTTTTTTATTCCACTACAAGTTAGCCTTTGACTGCGATCTCACCTGATGGTAAGATGCAGTCTAAGATGGTAACGCGGGCTAACTTGTTAGGGGTATGACAGTTATGTTAAGCCAATTTAAATTGAAAAAATAAATCGTGAGTTCCTACTACAAAGGTATACGTCAATCTGGGTTGCTGCTGTGAGCGGACAGCAAAATAGGCTCCGCTGTCACGCGTCCCCTTAACAAAGGCTACCGTGACGGAATATTATGCAAATAAATGCACATTTGCATCCGAGGTTATGGAGATCGCATACCAAGACGCAAGAGCCGCTAGTGACGTACGCAATGGTTATACACCCTACTGAAAATGTTAGGAGCCAGACTCACCAAGACAACCAAATGCTGATGCCGCCAGCAAAGATCACCGTTAACTTGAACTTTGCTTACGCATTTTCTCATGCTCTTCCGCCTACCCTGCACTACCAGCGGTACATGCGGTCGCGTACGATGTCCTTGAATGCAACCGACCGAAATGGCAGTGTTGTGGCCACGGGTGGTTGGTCCGTGGCCGTGGCCTTACAAGAATACAGCATTATTTCTTCATTCATAATCACTTCATATAAAAATGCAATCTTTACGCAAACTGGAAATCGAAGAAACGTCAATAGGATTACAGATACGTCAGTAGAGATCCTTGTTAACGTGATCTCTGCTCACCACATAGTGCCCGGAGTTTTTGAACTCAATCACACTTCCAATATTATTAAAAACGCCCCTTTTGCGGCTTTTGCGACTATGTGCGATCTTCATGAATGCAACAATTTTATGCGGCAGTGTTTAAAAATGACCCATTTCATTGTGTCCTAGTATGGCAGTGGCTTGGCCTTACAAGAGCGCTATTAGCATAATCGTCCCGTACGGGACGCATTCATTATGCACCTTTATCGAGGTCTAACGAGACCCGTCACGACTTTTTTAAATCGTTTAAGTTGTTTTGAGACTGCTGAATGTAAATCCTTTTTTTTATTACAACTAACTTGACTCAAAGGCTCATCGCATATTGACTTTGTTCTTCAGAATTTGCAGACTAAAGAAAATAATTTTTGAAATCAAGTTTCGCTTCGAAACACTAGGATTTTATTAAATACCTAAAACAAGAGACCGTCTCTTTAACATACTATGGAATACACATGGAAGAGATATAATTATAGCGTTCTATAGTTATTTGACTATTCGTTTATGGGGTCATGTAACAACGACGTGAAAAATCAATCATAGCGGAAGACTGCAGGTTTAAGAAATTAGTTAAACCAAAGGTTAAACCGTTTAAATTGAGTTCCATGACAAAGCTAAGCTGAGATATCCATTAATTAATTATTATTACTACCTACTTGTTAACCGTGACTTCATCAAAGTGGAACTTGTATTTTCAACCCTATTTTCCGGGATACATAAAGTATACCTAGGCACTGGCGTGCCCTCCATACATGCATTCAAGCGCTGCCCACCCTGAATGTTACCCATGCTCATTTATTACCCAAATTGAATAATGACTTTCCCATTTTGTGCATATCCGGGGCTTAATGCCTACCCTAGTTAAAATCCTAGTGCACGCCGTTGAGTATAGGAAATAGTTGTCTGCCGTAAGTATGCCCATCCAGGATACGAGTTATCTCCGTGCCAAATTTTGTCAAGATCGGTCAACATGGTAAAGCAACAGATAGAAGATACAAAAACACAGAAACTTTCGCATTTATAATTATTGTAGTTTGGCTTAACCATTTATTCTCGTGTCGTATCGTAGCTAGACAATGGAACTGGGCCCAGCCGTCAAGTGTCAATCACTGGGTGCAGGGCGCGAGCGACGTGGGCGTGAAATGCGTCTCGACAACTCAAAGCGCCTTCCTAACCTCGATACTGTGTACTTTTTATAGGTCACTATATAAATAACTAGATGATGCCCGCGACTTCGTCCGCGAGGATTAAGTTTTTTTTATGCCCGCTGGAACTTCTTAATTGTCTTTGATAAAAAGATCCGAAAGAGAAGAAGGAGTGGCCTTTGTCCTTACCCGGGATATGCCCTATGTTTGAACCAATTTTTATCAAAATCTGTTGAATAGATCGGCCGTTAAGATAGCGTAGCAGACAAACAGACTGACACACTTTCGCATTTATAACATTAGTATGGAAGTATGGATATACAGGTTCTCGTGTAGATACCACCAAAATAAAATAAAAACTAATTGACTGATAAAATCACCGTTCAGCTCTAATCGATGCATCTAGAAACTCAATCGTGAAACGAATTTTTCACATCTAGGTTTACTCTACAAAACGTAAAACTATAGCTTTACCCCCTACCAAAAAGTGCTCAACGCGGCTAAAGAAGTTTTCACTTCAATAAGTTATTCGTAAGTTTCTTACGGAAGCGTAGCGGGGCAAATGACACTTGATCTGTGTGAAAAAGTTTCATCTGCCCCGTTAAGTGACAACGCCGAGGCTATTAGCGGGGCCGATGGCACTATTTGTACCAACTGCCCCGTTAGCGGGGCAGAGCCAGCGGGGCAGATGGGACCAAGTCTAGCCAGGTAAATGATTCTTAAGAGGACTACACGATGTGGGTAAAAGATAAACATATTTTTTACAAAATTGAATCATGTATGCTATAACGGTTTTATAACAGAATAATAACTGCCTTGTCGGTTTACTGTAATGGTTTGTGGTCACACTTATGCATATTTATGCATCGCCCGCGTCTGAGACTGACTCAAGTATTTAAAAGATTTCTTGTTACGGAACGCTAATAAAAAGGCCACTTTACCTAATCAATAAAAAACACTATTTATAAACTCTTGAAATAAAGCATGAAACAACAAAAAGACCAACCGCCCACTCCACTAGTAGCCCTCCACTAAAGATGTCGAATGCAACGTGAAAGAGCCTTTTGAAAACCGATATTGTTAGTTCACTCGACTTTTTACGCGCTCCTCCGAGGCCAATAATCCTGGGATCCCCTTACAAAGTAGGTGTCAGATTTCGTGGCGTTTTCCAGAACACGGGCTATAGAGAGTTAAAGCAATGTTCTATTTAAAATATTGCAAGTGTCATTATACTTGCAGTATCTAAATTAAATAGAACTTTGCAGAAGTTTACCTATTCAAAATAATCGACTGTGACAGACGGACGGAGAAAGTCGCGCCATACGGGTTCCATTTTTACCATTTTGGTACGGAACCCTAATTATTTTCATTTCGAATGCACATGTCAAAAATAAATTATTATTTAGCGATTATTAAGTAGAGGATCTGCTAAAAGACGTAATATCCACGTCCCCTGTTAATTTAACGATTGATAGCTATTTAAACTATCGATTAAAGTGAAAAAGTGCGTTGGTTTTTGATGACGTCACAAGTATTTAAGTATTTCATACAAAATCCCATACTAAGCGCGCGTTTTGACTTTTGACGTTTGAAAAAACGTTGCTGATTTGAATAGTTGTCAAATAGCCAATTATCAATACCCTAGAATCTAGATCTACAGGCGCCAAGAAAGCTAGAACTTTTTTGTGTTACTGACCGGAAACAAATCCAGTATTCTTATGATTGCTCCTAGTTTTTTTTATAACACACAGAATTTATAGCTAGTGCCTCTAGAATTCTAGATAGAAAGTTTTATTTATTGACCGAGCGAAGCGAAGGTCTCTGAGTCTACTTGGGTGAATTGGCACTTGTCCGTCCGTCCGTCCGTCTGTCAGAGCCTTATAACTTCTGAATTACTGAACGTAATAACTTCAAATTTAAATATACTATGTAAACCGATGGCCTCCCGCCGAATATAGCTTAAAAAGTTATAAAAATCTTTATTTCAGGGGGGCTCTCATAGAAGCGAATGCGAAGTAAAATATTTTTTATAGCATTACATAGGGTTGCGGTATATCATTTTAAAGATAATGAGGAACGGAGTCCAAAAATATTTTTTTTTTAATTTTTCCCCTAAAATTGACGAAATGGGGGGCTTTCAAAGTGGTGATTTTCTGACGTCCAAAGATGACCTCAGAACTCCCAATTTTCTGAAAGGCTGAGCCTGAAACTTGATTAATTATTTGAATTATATCCTGTACTTGAACAACAAATACTAAAATTAGATAAATATTATAAGGAAACGAAGTTATTTAATTTTTAATGAGCTTACGTATTTTGAACAAACTTCACAATGTTGTCAATAGATGGCGCTCTGTACAAATTTATTCGTTTGTGCTTAAAAAGAAAAGGCTGAGCCTGAAACTTGATCACTTATTTGAATTATATCCTGTACTTGAACATCAAATACTAAAATTAGATAAATATTCTAAGGAAACGAAATTATTTAATTTTTTATGAGCTTCACTATTTATAACGGAACTTCACATAGATGGCGCTCTGTAAGTTTATGGATACCGCGAGGTCTCAGTTCGGGGCGAACCACTAGTTTTATTGTATTAGGAAAAGTGACAGCAAGGTACAGAAAGTACCTACATAAAAAATTAAGGTAATTAAAAGTTTTCGAAGATAAAAGAATGGTAAGTGCCCAACTTATTGTAAACAAATAGATAATTTAAATTGTAAATAAGATTGGACGACACGCGTCCTATTTACATAAAAAATTGTTTCTAATTAATGTCTATCGGCGAAGACATTAGTTCGTCAGCATTTTAAATTGACGTAATGTGTATTCAATGGACCCTAATGTTAAGAATTAGGGTTGCCAGTTTCCACATAATACCTATATAGAGTTTTATTTTTAAGACAGGTAAGTTTTAATTTTTCAGATTCCGCTAGCTTGATGTCAGTTTTACAGCTGATTTACATCCGCTAGATAAATATAATTGCTAAGTCAAAATAGGTTGCGAATTTCGTTTAATTACTTTTTTTAACATTAAACTTTCAAAATAAAATTTGCTTTCCTCTCCAATAAATTAAGTAAGTACTTAAGTACCTTTTATTCTTGCATTTTTTTAACATTACGTGTAATATGTTTTATTTATTTAGGAGTTACATTAACCACTCAGCAGCATGTTTGCATTGTGACAAGCCTAACTGTATGAATTATCAAGTAATCTCTCAACTATTTGTAAATTTTGGCAATTCATTAATACCAACAATTTTGTCATTATTTATTCCTCTTAATGCAATATTAAAGAATGATTTTAAAATCATAAATGGTGGCAACCCTAACCAATATTTATAAGTCCGATCCGGCCGCCCGCGCCCGTAGGCATCGTCTGCGTGGGTGACGATCGAAACATTTGTAAAATAAAAGATCGGGATCCAATCGGAGGAACACAAACATCGTTTATAAGCATTATAAGCCTTCGTCTTATTTGGACTTTCTCTTTTATTAGAGTTGACATAATACACGATGATCCTTCGATGTTTTATTGACGTAAAAGTCTTAAATGTATGGTATGATTTTATTTGTAAGTAGGAATAGTTATTTGTGTTATATGGGACCAAAGAAAATGTTTGTTCCCCATGGGCGCTATTTTGAATTCAGAGCGAAGTGAGGGATTCTAAAGTAGAATCCTGAGCGTAGCGAGGAATTCAATATACGCCACCCGAGAACAAAAAATTTGGCCCCGAGTGACACACACTATTTTTCATCATTACGTATGAGAAAAAGCTAGGAGTATCAACCTACTAATTATGTAAGGACATTACCTATACGTTTAAGCACCAATCAGAAGCACGAACGCGGACCAACCATAAGATACTCCTATCAACCTTCTATGTATAGATATTTAAAGTTTAAATAAAACACAAATAAATTATTATTTCCTCTTTGGACTAGCAGCCATAATTCCGTTAGAAATTCAAAAAATGTAAAGACGTATATCCGATCAACAAATTGATCACGTGACATATCGAAGACAACAGCCACTCAAACATTTATGGATTTCGAACGGAACGAGCGATCGACAGGTTTCTGCGACGAACGCAGTTTTCTAAAGCACGAACGCGGACCAATCAGAACAGAGAAATGAAAAGTCCTATGGGCCTAAAAATTACATTTTGCTCCCGCTATCCTCTGAAGCCAATATTCGTTTTTCGAATAGGTAGGCATTGTTTTATTTTACTCAGGTACGTTTGCTAATAAATATCCATAGATCCATACTTCCATACAATTTAAGGAATATTATAATTTGTGAAAGTGTCTGCCTGTCTGTCATTCTGACGATTCAACCGATTTTGATGAAATTTGATACGGAAATAAGTGGTATCCCGAGGAAGGACACAGGCTATATATACTTTTAATCTCGGAAAATCAAAGAGTTCCCGCGGGAAAAAAACTTTAACATTGCTTCAGCAAGAAATCAATATTTTCATCCTGATACAATAATATGTCAATTCAAAGAAACTTTATTCAAGCGCTCTATCTATTATTTGCCAATTCTATAATCGGGTGCATTCACCTCTTAATTGTTATCCAAGCAAGCATGCCCGCCCACAGAGCGATGTTCTTTGTTAATGATCCGATGAGCGCCCAGCTTTGCGAAACTCTGATATTGCTTGTTCAATTGACAGCTGAATTAAATATTAATATGCATTGAACGCGCGCGCGTACAAAATCACAGGCACATTTAGGGCCTATGCAAATATATTTTGTATGCGAGAACAAATGCAAATTAACTACTGCCTACTGTACCTACATAGTTGCAACACATTATCAGATAAAAGGGGATAAGTGGGTAGGTTCTTGCTTGCCCTATAGCTTTTACTCGTTGAGAACATCTCTAGAATAATAGCAGTGCAAGACAGGGATTGGTACCTGCGTAGCTTTCTGCCACTAGTTGCTAAGTTATAGACAAAGTCGCAAAGAAACTATGCGAAGAAAAAAAGTCACATGCAATTCCAATTTCAAATATTATACTTGGTGCGGAACTGGCATATTAATTTCAGCTGGCAGCGACGATATGCGTGGATTATAGATTACTAGCTGATGCCCGCGACTTCGGCCGCGTGGTTTAAGTTTTTTGATTCCCTCGGGAACTCCTTAATTTTCCGGGATAAAAAGTAGCCTATGTGACTCTCCAGGTCCTCAACTATACCCATGCCAAAAATGACGGCGATTAGTTGCTCCGTTGCGGCGTGATTGAAGGACAAACCAACAAACAAAGACACTTTCGCCTTTATAATATTAGTATGATTAAGCTTTAATTCATATAGGATCTTTTTAAGTGCATATCTACCTAAGTGCCTACTCCAACCAAAATTCCTGAGCATAATATACAACTGCCCTTAGTACTGTCGTCGAAACCGAATCGAGAGTCGCCACTCATTCCAAAAGGTATGGCAGGCGCTTGTTCATCATCGAAAAAAAGAACATAGAATGGGAACACAATTCCGATTAGTTCCCGAAAAGATTAATTGGTTTTTTCCACTACACAACAGTTTAGTAACTTTAGATGTGATAGCGTAAACGGTACATTTTGTAATACGAACTACGTTTCGTCACGTAGACTTCCTAACTGTAACTAGACGAATCTTGCTGCTGGCATCTAGTGGTAATAAGCAAAAAAACTATGTGATTACAATCCGTTGATTCTGAACGACGACGTCGTTGCCAGGCGCCGGTTGTCAATCAAAACGTTTGCTCGATTAAACGAAGTAGAGATCACGGTAGAGATGTTTAAAATGAATGCTAAACGCTCTAAGCATTTCAATAAGAAGGCGATGATTTTTGGAACATAATACTTGTGCTTGAACAAATCTTTTTTTTTTTCTTTCTTTTTAAATTCGACCCTTGGCTTCGGCATATTAGTGACCAAGACAAAGATTTTGACATCGACTTGTGATTTTCATTACACGGGATAATAAGTAGCCTTTGTCCATCTCCAGTACGCAAGCTATCTTCCTCAAAGTAGGATAAGCGAATTGGACGTATTCAGGCAGGCAGATCTTAGTATTTATTATATTAGTAGCATACGTCGTTGGTGTACAGAAAAACTCAGTTGAGTTTATGCGACACCAAATAGATTAAGTTTGTAACTTATTGTTTTTATGTGAATAAATAAATCAAAAATAAAATACTTTTTTTTTTTGAAAACACACAGTTATATAACATACAATAGGTAATACAGATATAATAGCACTTAAATCAAAACAGTTTTCAATGAGTAATTTTGCACATATTTTTAGACAATTTTACAAATGAAATAGTTGGGTATAGGTATAACCGCTAAAAGGAACAAAAACTTATAAATATACTTTAAACTAAGTAAAACAGAAAAAGAAAAGAAGAAAAACATACGCATTGACAAATAATAAGCTAGTTGGTTTTTGCCAAACTATCTTTAATACTTGATAAAAAACGTAAAAAAACTCATTATATTGGTTACAAATATAACATATAACATTAATAATATAATAACATTTTTAGTAAGAGAGGATGGATCGAAGAAACATAATCCTATGTCTAAATGCACTCTTGGACCCGGGCAGGTCTTGGCATAACTAACACGAGACACACGGCAAACTAAATTGATTATTATTAATAGAAGCTAACGAACCGTTTAGCGATCGCTAAATCTCTAATGAGGCGGAAGATCGGACCAGAAATAGCACAGCGACGTTTATTTTCTGTCTTCTTTGAACTAAAACGCAGGTAAGCTACGTTAAAGCCGATTTTAAGGTTTTGACACTATTGAAACTGTAAGTACTTCTATAAATCTTTACTCGCTGTTTCGTCGTCGCCGTCCGTCGTTCGTCTGTTTGTTTATTTGCGGGCCTCTGTTTCAAATCATTTTAATCGTTTAAGTATACTTAAGAGATTAATATTGCGTAGCTGTGAAAAGGTAATAAATCTTTTACAATCAATCACATCATTTCAATCACACATTTTTGCATCATCACTTCCCATCAGGTGAGATCACAGTCAAGGGTTAACTGTAGTATATAATCTGTAATCTACCTGTAGTAATAAAAAAAAACATTTTAAACAACTGAGAAAAATATTACAGCTTCCTTTGTGTGTAAAAATATTTGGGGAAATTTTATTTTACTTATGTACATAATTTCCCACAACAGTTAAGAAGGTAAGGGTAAGTGAACGCTACTAATCCTGGCGGCGCGGCGTCGCAATGTCAGCCTGTCGGTCAGTGGAAACCGCATCGATTAACTAACACCTGGTGAAAGTCCATTGAAGCAAGCCTTCAGACAGGAGGGACTCTCGTGAAACCATGAGAACATGGACAACGATTACAGCCTCAAGTTCCTTAAGAACTGAATCATCAGCATCATCCTCACCCCACATGACTATATAGTTTATGTATGTTACATGTTTAGTGTAGGTATGTTTGACGACCTCCGTGGCGCAGTGTTGAGCGCTGTTGCCTTAACGTGCGGAGGTCCCGGGTTCGATCCCCGACAGGGTTTGGAAATTTATAATTTCTGAATTTTCCCTGGTCTGGCCTGGTGGGAGGCTTCGGCCGTGGCTAGTTACCATCCTACCGGTAAAGACGTGCCGCCAAGCGATTTAGCGTTCCGGTACGATGCCGTGTAGAAACCGAATAGGGGTATGGGTTTAATATAACTGCCATGCCCCTAACAGGTTAGCCCGCTACCATCTTAGACTGTATCATCACTTACCATCAGGTGAGATCGCAGTCAAGGGCTAACTTGTAGTGTATAAAAAAAAATGTAGTATGTTCTCATAAATATACTTACTTCTAAACTAATTTTTTGCACTTAGCTACATTCTAGTTAGCGAACGACAGTAATCTTGTTCACATTCGCTGTTGCACCGTCCATTACAAATTTAGACGATTATTTCATGCCTTATTGAAACTGTCAGTTTAATTTAACGCTCGCCACAGTTTTTCGTTGGAATAAGGATATTTAATGTGCTCTGGCATTTTGGAGTGCATTGTAAATGCCAGCGAGCCGTAATGACCTAATCGGTGGTGTACTTTTTTTATTACTTAGTGGAATTTTAGACCTCGTGATCTCATCTTAGCGTAATTGATGATGCAGACTAAGAATGCGCAAACCTGGAAGAACCTTTAATATGAATATAAGTATGTACATAACAAACTACGATCGACATTTGTCAACCAAACACAAATTTCGATCGTAGTTCGTTATGTACCTCAAAACTATTAATATTGTTCCTTTTTTTTAAAATAGCAACGGCCGATATTTTTGCTGGAAAATCTGAAAATCTTCCAATTAATTCACTTGACGTTTTGAAAGCACTTGTAAAATTGAATAAAACATCTTTTGTGTCTTTGATACATTTACAATTAAAAAATTTTTCAATAAGATTAACAAGGTAAATAAACAAGTCGAGCAATAAACTTTACAAACCCGGATTCGAACTAAACAGGCCCCTACATCATAATAGTACATTACACATCTAGGGCAGTAAAATAAGAAATGTCTCAGATCACATGTAATTGTTGTCCGAGGCGAAGCCGAGGTCAATAAACATGTGATCTGAGGCTTTCTTATTTACTGCCCGTGGTGTGTATACTATTTTTCTCCTCGACGGAGGCGGAAAGCGGCATTTTCGTTTAGCGCAGCGGGAGGAAAATTGACGCTTTCCGCCCGGAGGTGAGAAAAGTATATTAATTGTGTAACAACCGTCTCAGTTGTGCAAAAATATAAGACAACCTAGTGATAAACTTTCGCAGAACTTAATAGGCCATCATAAACCTTTTTAGGTTCCGGCTGACCCAGTTTGGGTGTCCCCCGAAAGCACTAATAATGACGCGCCAGACTGGGCGGAGCGGGCCTTACAAGTTATACTTTACACGCTCGATTCCTTGTAGCTAACCATCTGATAAGCCTGATTTTAACGCGTGCTCAATTTTAAATGGCTTCCATGAACTTTTCTTCCTTGTAGCTATGGGTTTAGTGATATTTTTATGTTTTCTAGTAATTATTACATCATAGTAGTACCTATTATCGTCTACATTATTTTCTGGAATTCTTAATCCAAATCGTAAGTATATTTTTCAACTTCATTCTACTGAGTGCTGAATCACGGCGACCATGCGCAAATTAATTTAAAAAAAAACTTAGGGGGGTCTACGTTATAGAGACAACCTTCATGGTAAATCTCAAAGTAGTAAACCCATCAACCAGTAGTTTAAGCTACCTAATATGTTGACATGGGAAACACTTTGAGGAGACCCTCCTTACATGGGGAAGAATTGCGAAAGGATACTAGTGTGTTCAACAAAGGACGAAAGCGGAAGAAGAAACATTGAAATGTCGGTCAGACAAGTTATCCATTTACATCTATAGATAACTGCTATCAGATATCTTAACGAGTAAAGGGCAAATCGGAGGGGATTTCTCCGTACGCGATCATTCCGATAAGTCGGTTAAATGTCGTGTTGAGGTGGTAGCGCGATGGCTATCACGATCTGACAGGTCGGATCCCGCGGCGAACTGCTTTGTGCTTTGCCGATTGATGGCTTTTATTTTAAATGTAGAGAGGAGATTCAGAGGATTTCTATTCATCTTTACAACTCTGAAATGAAATGAAACTGAAAATACACTTTATTGCACACCAAACTAGATAAAAAACAGAAGAACATAGAAACATAAATCAAGGGAAGAAGCTGTATGATACGCGGCCTTATCGCTAAGAAGCGATCTCTACAAGGCAACCTAAAGAGGAAATAATAATAGACTCTCTCAACTCTGGTGTGACAATGATGAACAACATCGCGCGGGACCCTCGCACCTACTCCCAAGATCAAGAAGACCGACGACTGAAGCGTATCTGCATCTTCCCAGCACCAAATACTACTCTGTCAAGAGTGCACGACTGAGGAAATCTTAGAGAAGTATCTATCTATATTCCTAATCTATATTATTTTTCCTTAGCTGCAATATCTGACGCAGAACCGCTGGGGCAGACGTATTCTGGTTGGAGGAGAAGACCGTGTACGTAAGCGCAGATGATCTGCCTGCTGGATCGATGACTTTAAGAAGTAATTGAGAGATTGTTGGATGAGAAATTAATAGAACCGTATTTAGAAAGACGCTGTCGTATAATGAACTATACCTTGCAGTGGACGCATGTAGGCTGATAGATTGGATTGGATTGTATGATAGCAGTTTAAAAAAAACTTGAGAGGGACAAAACCTTTTTATCCTAGAAACTCTTAAGTCCATTCAGACAAAGTCGTGGGTTTTATCTAATAATACAACCGGTAGAGCGTAGCACTCGTCCAAGACGCGCAATTCAAAATTCTAACAAGTAAATATTTCCGCGGCGCCACAATATACCCATTCAGAATTCCATTGTTTACGACCGAGTCTGATCGCTATCGCTTTCGTATTAATGCATGAATAATGCCATATCATCGTTCTGATAATCATTAGCATATGGGCTTTGGCAAAGAAAGTGTCGCCCACGCTCGATCGTGGATGCCATAACACAAACACGTATGACTACATTAAGCTCATAATATTATTTGGTGTTTGCATAACACTTTTAGGAAGGCTAATCGAAGATGTGACTAGAAGCTTTAAAAAATTAAAGATATCTATAATAAATAATAATAATATAAAATAAAAAAAAGGCTTTATTTATACGTTAATGTCATATTAGTTCGTTACAATTATAGAATTACAATTAATAAAATTAGCTTAAAAATATTCACATTTACATTATTACGTTACGTTACGTAAAAAAGATATCTAAAATGCAAAAGTTTGGATGGATAGATGTTTGTTACCTAATAAATCATGCCAGAACGGCTAAACGGATCTGGATTAAATTTGGCACAGATATAGATTATACCTAGTATGGAATAACACATACGCTACTTTTTATCCCGGAAAATCAAAGAGTCCACGCGGGAACCAAAAAAATGCAATGAAGTCGCGGGCATCAGTTAAATTATCAAAAATCTTTAGATCAAAATATTTTTTTGATTGGTTTTTTACAGCTATAAAATCTGCATAACTTAATGACTATCCTACAAAGCTTTATTCGAGAAGCCATCATAAGGCTGGTCGCCCACTGGCTAGAATTGCCTGAGCGATCGCTTTTGTTTCACCAGCCAGAATCAGTCAACTATCAAGGCTTCCATCGAACCTTTCGGGGATGACTAGAGTTCAAAAGATATATTTTGAGATTACATAGATGAAGCTTCATTATTTCTTCAGACGGCTACAACGTTGCACAACATCTCTAATACCTACTAACAAAATGTTGACAGGTCTAAAATCTAGTGTTCTGCATATAGCACGTTATAAAAGCGATAGCAATACACTGACATGCTGTCTTGACAGGTTCAAACAATGTCTTTCTCAGGTTTCTTGTATCCTACGTAGAATTATCCTCTTTATCATGGTCCATGGAGCATTGTGAAAAGGATAGCAATATGTTTCGACCCACCATTTAAGGTTTAGTCTAGAGATTGTGTACTATAGACTTAGGCCACAATGAGCGCCCAGCATTACAATATCCAGAAGCTACAAGTAAATCCACAAGTTTCGCTATAATTACAAACGTCTAAATTTTAACTGTAGGTAGGTACTATTAGACTAATAATTTGTCTGTCGAAAGAATGATCCAAAGCACGATTTATGTAACAATCAACAAAACAATGGCAACTTAATTAAATTTTGAGAAACCCATAAATCGAGTCAATTAAGACGTCACTTTCAAATGTGTTTTTGCGAATATACTTTTAGCTAAAGTAAATTTACAGCGTTTATCTTCGAATAAATTTAATACAACTTTCGAATCTGTCTGCGCGAGGCCGGGTCATTTTAAATCTTCATTATTTAGGGAATTATCTCAGGTTTCTGGTATCCTCCGTAGACCGTTACGAATTGGTCCGGCTTCTATATTACGCAGGCGTTGTTAAAGCTGATCGCATAGTGCCTTCGACCCGCATGAGGATAAGCGGTTAAAGCTTCAAAAAGCACACGCCACAATTTTGTTCAGTACTGAAAATGCCAAATTGTCAGCAACTCGAATTATCTTATTATCTTTATTTGCTAAATTATTTTTAATTTACGTTTTTAAGGACGTCATGTTGGACATAATTTAGTAAAGTATGCCTAGATAAGTATGACTATAACGGAAACGTCGAGCCTTAGAATTTCAGTCCAATCCTTGGCCGCAGACATTAGGCTATGACGCCTTTATCTATTGGAAAAATTTGACTGTTCCAAAATCAAAGATGAGTGATTACGCCCACCGTACTATACTTTCCACAGACATTAAACGAAGCGACAATGTTTCTGTTTTACGCTACAAAATGCGGCCTGCTACAAAATTTAATGGAAACATTTATTTTGCAGACTGCGACAGTCTATATTCTGTAAGTGGTCAATGATGTTATGACAAGACAGGATCGTGCTGTTGGGATTGGGGTATTACGGTACCACAGTAGCATGCCGCAATGTTGGTATTGAATCGATCGGCGTAAATGAAGATTTATTGCGATTTGCGCCTGCTTGTCTGATAGCTCGTTGATATGCGATCAGCTTAAATCAACCTAAACAATGCGGTTTGTAGTAAAAAGCTACCTTGCTTGATATTGAGCCTCCGAGAACTGTCGCGCTGGTTCCACCGTTAATCCTTCACAGATCCTTAGGATAACGAGCATGAATTTTTTGCTCGATGCTACCAGTTCCAAGCCGTCAGCTTAGAAAGGAGATTGATTTATTTTAATGAGTCACCTTAAAAAAATCTTCTTTAATATGTTGTGAGGTCAAAATTATAAAGTCAAGAGAAATTTGATAATAGTTGAAAATGTAGAGAGAATAAAACATGTTTCAAGAAGTCGTATAGTAACACCGCACCTTTTTTGTCCAAGCAAGGTAAAGTTTTCTATGATTGGTTATATATACCTACTTCATTTGTTGTACCTACTATCTATTTTTCTGAAAACAGTTCTGGCTGAACACCTTAAGTAGAGTTCTATCGCCTGAGCAGATTTTTAGGCTGCTTCCATCGAGACACTTATGGCTTTGTACGTCTGGGTTAGCTTACGGAATATGCGGTTCTGATTTTAAGAATAAACATCTTGCATCATCCCATATTCTGGAAAAAATGAAATAAATAAATCTCATTTCATTTTATTCCAACGTCTGCGTCAGAGAGGAACGACGTTCAGTCCTGTCTGTACAGCTCCTCAGAAGAGTGAGTTTCGATTTTTTTGTCGATAGTGTGCTTTAGCTCTTAATTCGATATCAAACGAGATAAGATTCGTTATGGTAAAATGTTGAAAACTTGTGATCAAAAGTAGACATACCTGAACATCTCTCCTCGGTTGTGGCAGCCTCATAACAGGATTCGGCAAGGGTGCTGGCATGCGAGTGGGCGGCGGTATATAGGGCCGCGGCCCGGGAGGCGGGGGCGGGGGCCGTGGCACAAGAGCCATTTGCGGCCCATGCGGCCTTTGCGGCCTTTGTGGCCCTTGGAACACAGTGACGGCAGGCACTAGCGGTGGCGGACGAGTTTGGCTCTGTGGCACCGCGACGGAGGGCACGAAAGGCGACGGACGTGGCCCTTGTTGTCCCTGTGTTTCAAACATCATTAGTTTTTATGCTGTATAATTTCAATCGATTTGTGTATCGAATCAATCCGAAACCGTTCCGTTGAAACCCTCCAGTCAGTTTGTCTGTATGGTACAGCCATTTTAGAAACAACTAACTATAAGAGCTGGAAATTGTAATTTAACATAGAAAACTGTTACCGCTGCACAGGCATGTAAAAATTAAAAAAAAAAGTTTTCTTTACGCTTCGACAGAATACATCGATAAATACCTAGATATTGAAAATCATTATGAGGGTTTTAGAACGAAAACTGGTCCGTGACGATAGTTCACAGTCTTGTCCTGCCGCGGTAGCCTGTGTATCAAATGTCCATGCAAAAGTAGACGCGCAAACTTTTTGTCCGCCAGACCAAATCTTTTTGTGTAGTTGCATGGAAGCAACCGGCCTCGCATACAGTAGCTCACAAGTTAGTGTAATACTTGTAACGTAACGTTTGTATTGTGTATAGATTACTTAATGTAACACTTTTGTTTTTTAGAAAAGAGCAACTGCTGGGTTTCTTTCCGGCTCTTCTCAGTAGAATGGGAATGTAAGGGTTTGCGCTGGTTGACGATTGAAAGGAGACAAGTACGAGTACCTGTAGCACGGTGACGGAAGGCACGAGTGGCGGCGGGCGTCGCTCCCGCCCCTGTTCCCGCGCCTGGTCGCGCGCTTGCTCGCGAGCTTGTTCGCGCGCATGTTCGACGATGGCGAGGTGCTCCGAGGGGCGGATGAGCCTTGGCGGGAGAGTGCGCGGCCGCGGCTCGGGGCGCACGCTCGAGCGGCGCGGCGGGGCCGGCGGCGCGCGACTCCGCCGGCCCGACTCCGACTCGTCCGTCATCGGGGCGCGCCAATCTGGGGACAATGCAAACGTTCATTAATTATTACCTACTAGTGGTTCGCCCCGAACTGAGACCTCGCGGTATCCATAAGATAGTTTTAACTATCTTTACGTTCATAGACATCAGTAGGTACTATCAGTCGACTATTTTTTTATTCCAAGTAAGATATCCGTTTAACAAACGATTACGATTTCCTTCCACGATTGGGGGACTGAAGCAGAGACAGCTTTTCCATCAATGTAATAAGATGCTTGTGTAGGTAGATAGTTAAGCACGCACCACGCACATCATTAATATTTATTTGGATGGATGGAATATCCAGTATCCACCACCGTTCTCCATTTGGGGTAGAGAGAGATACAGGATTATTCGGAACTCTGAGGAGATTTAGATCTTTACTTTTGAACAAAATCGTCAACTTTGTGCCTCTTCTTATACTATATACTTAGGTACAGTCATTACAAAAATACAACGCCTCATACCAACCAATACCTACTCATTAGAATGACTATTGCTTGTACAATAAAAAAAACATTAGCTAGCATCGAATCCCGTTCCCCCGTACATCAATCACAGCGCCCAGGCCACTTGACACACCATCGAGAACTATTGAAAAAAATCGAGGGCAAAGCGAAAATTATTTTCCTAGCTTGTGGTTCCGTATACTATAGGATAGAGTATCTTCATATTTTAAGTAAATTTGCAAACATTATCTTGCTCGCGACAATAAGCTTCTGTAGACTGTTAAGGCGAAAACACACTAAGAAGTACGGACAAAAAATATCTGGCACACAAATATTTCGTGTTTTTGCACTGTGTACATGGAGCGCGCGCACTAGGTAGACTGATGATAGGACCAAAAGTCGTTCCCCGCCAACGTAGACGTTTTTTCCCGTCCAGTCTTTAGGGTTTTCGCTTTTATCCCTACACCATGTGTGAAATGATGATGTGGCCGAAATACGAGAGCATCAGTAACATAAGTAACTCGACCAAACTGCCGAGATTAGCCATCTCACATCTGCGCGGGAGATATTATTATATAACGCACAAGTGTCAAGTGTATGCGCAAACACAGGTGCACTCTATGTTCCTTTACTCTCATAGCCCAACGGGACGGAAAATCGGAAACGTCCGGAGAGAGATCAGACGCAGGATCGACAGCTTTACGTGCTCTCCGAGACACGGGGGTGAAAGTGAAACACACTGACAACTTCCTAACTCATGGCTAGTACTGAGAATTTATTTTCAGAAAAACCCAATACTTACTTAATTAGGTAGGTATGTGGCCGAAATACAAGAGCAGCAGAAACATACTATCGAGGCGAGGTAGCCAGCAGGTAAGTACTAAGTAGGTACCTACAGGTAGTAAGTAAGAAGTAAGAACCAAACTATAATAGTTATAGGGCGTTATAAAAAATGGGGAACCCTAATAAACGAAGGGTCGCATTGACAACGTGAAGCAAAACAACGATGCATCACGCTAACCCTCCAATCAATTTTAGATTGCCTATAATTACGGCGATGGGTCACAAAAAAAAGAGGAACATAAATTTATTATTTATTGAGACACGTAAAGCTAAAATTAATTTTATTTTAAGCCTATCTCAGGTAGTAGGTAACTATTAAAAAGAATTGGTTTGATTAGGTTGGTATAAATGCCAACTTGATACAAAACCTATCCGGCACTAACTTGTGCCGCCAAGCGTTCCTGTTTGATGCATCGTAGAAATTTCATTTAAAACTGCCTTACTATTATATCCAGGTAAATAAGTCCACTTCCATTTACTTTTTTTGGTCTTATCATCATTCCACAAGTTGAAATCAATCAATGCTTAGTTTGTACCTACTTTTTTTTCCAATTTGATCGAATCTGTCGAATACCTATGAAGCAGCAAATCATTTTTATTTAAATTATTTTTAAATCTTATAACAGCGCCATCTATGTATAAGGCGTGGAACTTGGTAGCAAAACTAGCTCAAGTCCGCGTCGCGTTTTTCACTTGCCCGGCGTCGCTGCGTCTGCTCCGCTTCGTGTTTCCCATAGAACCTTTGAAATAGTAGTAATTATTACCAGAATTATTTGTTATAATAATAAAAAATACTGCGCTTGATGTTTTGTTTTTTCGGTGTCTTTATGTAAATTAATAATCTATTAAATTATCTTCTTTTCCTAAATTGATAACTTATCGCAACTACTTATAATGTTAGTGTTACGAAAACGATAAGAGCTACTTTAAGAGCTTTTAAGTAAGATTAGTTAAAATGCATATAAATAACGTCGTATAGACCCGAAAAAGTACCAAATATCCACCAAATCCCTGCCTTTAAGTAAATTATCCAAATGCCAAAATTTGGATATGTATAGATAGGATAATAATATGTATTTTGGAAAGGTGCCTAACATGTACCCAAGTATACGACTTCCTAAATTTAACATGGATTATCTTTGTGGCATTATTCAATAATATGTGATCAAACGAACTTGCAAGTGAAGTTCGATCGATATTATATGAGTACGCTTCATTCGAAGATATACATATACAATGGTAGTAGTTTTATTGTGCTGGCAACTCGCACGGTATTCAGAGAATATAAGTTTTTTAAATTTTTTCCCCTTCCGCCGCATGGCATTGCCGCTCCAGACCGTCATTCTTTAGAGATTATAATATTTATAACTCAAAATTTTCTTCTGGGGTTTTGGGCGGGTGGGAATTTAACTATATCTTCGAATGAAGCGTACTCATATAATATCGATCGAACTTCACTTGCAAGTTCGTTTGATCACATATTATATTTCGTACGCTTCATTCTTTGATATACATATACAATGGTAGATGTTTAGAGTTGAAAATTTTGTGCAATTAAATAAAACAGATGTTTGAATAATCCTCTTATTAAGTTTTATTATGTACATACTATCATGTGAATAAATTATTATTATTATTCATTTATTTTTAATTATGAAATCACACATTAATAATTATAACCTTAATTAACTTATGTTTGTATATTATCTATGCTATTAATTGATTTGCATAGGTGACAGAACAGACGTCGCAAAATTATTGTCGGGTATTATTTGGCGGTGATAAAATTGAGCAAATGACTGTGATCGGTTAGTCCAGCCAGCTGCCTTTCTTATGACGTCCATTGACACTCCGCAAGCGTGGGCTGAAGATGTAGCGGCATGTCGCGTGCTATGCGCGCTAAACATCTTAATGTCTATGCCACTTGCGCCGAGTACTTCTCTGATCCATCTACTAATGGTTTGAGAAGTGGCTGGCCTATGAGGTCGTTTGTATGTCAGTAAAAGGGAGTCTATGGGGGTCGTAGACCTGATATTTTTGGTCGCTATTATGTAATCTTCTATTACAGTCGCCGGACAAATAGCTTTATTTTCCGTGAAGTAGGGTAAATACAATACCGGTTGCTCGCGACCGGCAGCTGATGTCTTTATTATATCTGCAATACCAATTTGGATACCAGAAGGGCTTCTTTTAATGTTATTAATTTTAATAAGGGAAAATGTTTGAACTCGGTGTGCAGTGGATAAAGCGAGTAATATCACTAACTTTTTGGTGATTTTTTCAAGTGGAAGTTCCTTATGAGGTACCCATTTTGAGACAAAATCCAATACTAATTGTGGGTCCCACATAATAGAATATTTAGGTGTCGCTGGCCTTAACTTATAAGCTCCTTTAAGCAGGCGTTTCACCTGATCATCAGAAGTAAATTTACTTCCTACCAGTAGAGACAAAGCCGATCGATGGCTGTTCAAAGAACCATAAGCGGCACCTTTATTGAATTGCTCGTACAGAAAAACCAGAATCGATGACAAGGAACCTTCGTAAGGGTTAAGTGATTGAGCTTGACAGTATTCCCACCACAATTTATATGTACCATTATATTGCAGCAAGGTATTTTTAGAAAGAGATGCCATCATCAAATCTAGGGCTTCGATTGGGGTACCTCTTGATGCGAACGCCGTCCTGAGAGCCTCGCCGCAGCCAGGGTAAGTTGCTTCAGGTTTTGTGGCCGTGCGCTAGAACAGGACGGTGAAAATATTGAGTTAGGAGTGAAAAATATAATTTCAGAAGTAATTAACCTATTGAGGAGAGGGAACCAAGGCTGAGAGGGCCAGTATGGGAACACTAAAATGCCCCTGGCTTCATCCTGTATAATTTTTTGTAAACATTTTAATATTATAGGAAATGGTGGAAAGGCATAAAAATATAAAGAATTCCAGTTCAAGGTAAATGCATCTACAGTTAGAGCATCAGGGTCTGGTCGCCAGGAAACGTAAGTCGTGCACTTTGTATTAGTTCTGGAAGCAAACAGATCAATTTCAGGTTCGCCAAAGTTATTTACGACCTGCTCAAAATCAGCATCAGATAACTGCCATTCAGTATCGGGGTTTATTTTACGAGACTCTTGATCGGCTTCCACATTATCCTTTGTATTAATATAGGATGCGAATAGCCAGATATTTCTCTTTTCACACCATTGCCAGATTGTTCTTGCTAAATTATTTAAATGCGGAAATTGAATGCCGCCCATTCGGTTTATATAGCTGATGGCAGTTGTGTTATCAACACGTAAAAGTAAATTTGTATTATGCATTTCACGAGCGAAACATTTCAAGCCCAGAAAAACTGCAAGCAACTCTAAATAATTAATATGAAAATCGCGTTCATCTATTTTCCAACCTCCACCAGCGCGCTTATTGTTACAATAAGCGCCCCAACCTATTTTAGACGCATCTGTGAAGATTTCTAACTCAAAATTTTGAAATATGAGTGGGTGTGATACAGTCATTATATTTTTCGTCCACCATTCCAAATCGAGTAAAATTTCTTTAGGGAGCTTAAATTTCGCATTGTAACTTTGATTTTTATCGAGTGCTAAATACTTGTGTCTTTCAAGTATTTTTGTGTACACCCACCCATATTTTACCGCTGGGCAAGCGGAAGTTAAAACACCGATGAGGTGCGCAAAATCACGAATAGTGCAGGTTGTTAAATGTGAGAACCTTTGTGCTAGGTTCAGTATGCGATTACGTTTGTCTAAAGGGAGTGATATTGTCATATTAACGGAATTAAACATGAAACCCAAAAATTTACAACATTGTTGTGGAGTTAAACAGCTCTTTTTAAAATTAACTACAAAGCCCAGGCATTCTAGTAATTTTATAGTTTCTTGAACGTTACGAGCACACTCGTCGTTCGTATCTCCTAGACAAAGAATATCGTCCAGGTATATAACAGATTTGAAACCGCGATATCTCAGTTGACTAATTACTTCTTTCATTATTTTGGTAAATGTTCGTGGTGCGGAAGATAAACCATATGGCATGGCAGTAAACTCATAAGTCAGTGTCTGTGAGTTATTTTCAAATTGGAATCTTAAAAATTTGCGATGCCTAGGAGCTACTGGAACAAGTAAATATGACTCCTTCAGGTCTATAGTGGCCATAAAGGAGTCTTTTGATACTAATTTACATGCAGTTCTCGAATCTTCCATTTTGAAATGGTAATCAGTTACAAACTTATTTAATTGTTTGAGGTTAAGAATAAATCTATAACCACCGCTAGATTTCTTGGCAAGAAAGATATTAGAAATAAACTCATCACGTCGCGGTTTACATTCTACGATGGCTCCAAGTTGTAATAAATTCCCTATAGCGAGGATCATATTTTGTTTTTCTATATTAGAAAAAACATTTTTAGGAATTGTATGCTGAGCAACTTTCGATGAAAATGGTATGCTGTAACCGTTACGTATCCAATCGAGCACTATAGGGTTATTTGTAACTTGTAACCAGCAATGATAATAATGGCACAGTCTACCAGCGTGTACCTGCGTTACTGTCGCGTTGGGGCACGTCTGTGGCTGGATGTCGAAGTCGCCTGGCGTGCTGTCTGCGGCGGCGTGTTCGAAGTTGTCGACAGTGGGGTGCGACGATACTGGTTCCGGTACTGTGTTAACCGCCCCCCCCTGGTCGAAGACTGGAAGCGAGGGGGGCCTGACCAGTTTCCCTGGTAGCGATTCCGGTTTCCTGCTGACGAAGAAGGAGTGGCAGAAGTTGATGGTTTTGCGGTCGGGACCTTCTTTATGTGGTGACCCTGCCTTTCGATGGCTTTGGAAGCCTTTATTTTCTCAGGTAATTCTTTACCAAAAAGGGTCTCGTCCCGATCTTGCTCTTGAATAAGAGAAAGAAAGGCTTTGTCGAGGCCGCGAGTGATCAGCTTTGTTCTAACTTGCGTTTGAGCATAGTGGAGATCAGCCAGAATTCGACATCCATCTGATAAAACTTTAACCGCTTGAACTTTATCACCCTGAGTCAAGAGTGTTGTCATCGCCCGGTTAATGGCGGTCATGCCTAGACCTAGTTGGTCCTGTTCGGTTTGAATCTTTTTGTCTCGATTCTTTACAATATCTGTAACAGCTGCTAATATCTCAGGGTTAACAGTAGGTGCCTTCAATAACCTACAGTTATAAGGAATGGCATAATCTTTTAAAAGTTTTCCTTTTGAATCGGATGGTAAGCCTTTTTTAAGAATTGGGAGCCAGCGTTGTGCTAACTTGCAATGAATATCAGGGCCATAAGCTGGGGTCTCTTCAGAAGCATCACCCAAAGCTTCTAGTAATTCAGAATCGAGTTCGAGTTCAGGCTCTTGGCCAACATCTTGTGCCGGTAAAACATTTTCATCCGGTAGTTCGTGAGGTGGCGACGTGGACGGCGAGCGCTGTGCCAGAGACGATTGCAACGGTGGCGGCGTCCGTGAACGAGTTTCAGTATCTCGTAGCGGCGGTGTATCATCGTACTGGGATCCGTTTTCTTTTCGGAAAACAAAGAAAAAAGATCACATTAATTATCTTTTGGGGTAGATAGAAAATAAGTATTAGGTAAATAGTTTTTGAAAGTAACACTGAACTAAAAAAATTTTTGAGGGTAGGTTGAAAAAATACTTGTAAAAGCGATTTTATAATTTTGTTAATTAAATGTATAGAATCTCAGATTTGTACCATCGTGTTGACTCGCAATCAACCCCCAGGTCTATTCTTTTGAGCGTCTGCTTATCCATCGTATTAACTCGCAGTTAATCCCCAGGAAAGCTTACTGACGCTAGCCGCATGAACTTTCAAAAGAACACTTAAATCACTTCACTCACTTAATAATATAAAATAAACTTACCTATATTTATTTCGGAATCTGACTCTGACGAAGAAGATATTATGACACGTTGATATCTTTTATTACTTCTTTGTTTATGTGACAATTTTTTAATTTTTGCTTTGTAATAATTAATTTTTTCTTGTGCACCACGTTTGGGCATTTTACTTTATCACTTTAAATAAACCTGTATACAACTATTTAAGTTTAAATTTAGTTACCGTGTTGTCGTTGCCTCGCACGATAAAAGAATGACGGTCTGGAGCGGCAATGCCATGCGGCGGAAGGGGAAAAAATTTAAAAAACTTATATTCTCTGAATACCGTGCGAGTTGCCAGCACAATAAAACTACTACCATTGTATATGTATATCAAAGAATGAAGCGTACGAAATATAATGCCCCAGAGAAAGCAAAGATAAGCTATAAATTGGAATCATATCCTAATATTAAAAATGCGAATGTGAGTTTGTTTGTTTATTCGTTTGTTTGTTACGCTTTCACGGCGCATCTTTTTTACTCATTTAGATTAAATTCGGACTCCGGGAAGGACATAGACTTTTTATCTTGAGAAATCGGGGTTTTTTTAATTTATTTAATGCCTTTAAAAAAAAAAAATACACCACAATTTTGCAGACCCTTAAAGCACTAGACTAAATACACAGGCTGGCGTTTGTAATTTGCAGCTCAAATAGACCGTAGTCTGCGTTGGGGCTGACAAAATGATCGACGAAGTTATAATATGACCAATGTTCACAAAATATACCTTGACTAGAGGACGCCCGCGACTTCGTTCGCGTGGCATAAGTTTTTTTAATTCCCACAGGCACTCCTTCATTTCCGGGATAAAAAGAAGCCTATATCACTCTCAAGATCTTCAACTATACCTACCCATGCAAAAAATCACATCGATCCGTTGCTCTGTCGCGGCGTGATTGAAGGACAAACTCTCTATTTAACGTCCTTGGTGATAGAAATTTCAAGACTGTGGCATACGTATTTCATAAATTTAAATCGGAAGCCCAAATACCAAGTTTCAGGGCGATAACTTGAAAAACGACGGACTTTCATTCAAATTTTCAACCCCTATTTAACCCCTTTGGTGGTGATATTTTTAAATATTTTGACACACGTAGGTACTTCTTTATTTTTTACCGATAGCCAAAATACCAAGGTTCGTTGATATAACTTGAGAAATATCTTGAGAAATGAAGGTTTTTTTTGCAAACTTTCATCCCCTATTCCATTCCTTTGGGGGTTGAAATTTCAAAACTGTTGAAGTACTTACTTCTTCATATCTAACTGAAAGCCCAAATGCTAAGTTTCATGGCTATAACTTGAGAAATGAAGGACTTTCATACAAACTTTCAACCCCAATTTACCCCTTTGGCGGTGGAATTTCGAAAAACTGTGAAATACGTATTTCTTTATTTTTTACCGAAAGCCAAAATACCAAGTTTCGTTGATATAACTTGAGAAATGACGGACTTTCATACAAACTTTAAACCCCTATTTCACCCCCTTAAGGGTGGAATTTTGAAAAATCCTTCCTTAGTGAGCGCCTACGTCACAAAAGGAACCTACTGTCAAAATTTCAAGTTTCTAGCCATAGCGGTTTAGGCTGTGCGTTGATATATAAGTCAGTCAGTCAGGACTTTGAATTTTATATATATAGATAACTTACTTATTTTAAATACATCTGTTTAGTAAGAATGACGAACAAAAAGTTTTTATTTTAGATTTTAATATAACTCATATTAATAAAAAAATGGGTGAAGTCGCGGGCATCAGCTAGTAGTACGTTAATTAATTTAATCTTTAGGTTAAAACAGACTATAAACAAATAAAACAAAAGGTTTATTTGTCGGCTACGTCAGGTAAACAATAGTACATTGTTCACCGAGGGGAGAAAGTGACCGATTACTATCGAGGGTGTAGTTTGAGGCCCGAGGCATAGCCGAAGGGCCGCAATACACGCGAGGTAGGAATCGTACTTTCTACCGAGTGATACATAGTGCTTTATACTACACCTGCGAGGAAAATAAGCGATAATTAGTGATTAAACGAACTTACAAAGGTTTAAAATAATAAATAAAATAAATATTTTTTATTTCAGGCAATTTTACAAACCCATATTCAAAATACAGAAACATAAAAAAAAAAAAAAAAAAAAAAAAAAAAACAAAAACAAAAAAAAAAAAACAAAAATAAAAAAAACAAAAACAAAAAAAAAAACAAAAAAAAAGGTTTAGGTTAATAGTTAATAATAGTTAATAGTCCTTAATTAGGTTAGGCTAGCTAGCTTTAATTTCTAATGTATTGTTTTCAAAAAATTAAAAAAAAAAAAATGACGTTCTATCATAACTATATGAGTCGCTTCATTCGAAGCTTCACTATCACAACTAGACTACATTTTGAGGATTATTTCAATATAGATTTCGATATCGACAATCGACATCGATACCGACAATCGACATCGATATCGATATCGACTATCAATATCGGATATCGATATCGACTATCGATATCGATAATCGACGTCGATGTCGACAATCGACATTCACCATATTATTTGACTTTTCTATGTCAAATATGGTGAAGCTGCTTCTAATATTATATTTCCATAAGGTAAGACATCCAAATTCTCAACGTCCATACCATATTTACTTAAAATTAAAAAACAACAGCGCGTTAGAAATGGATTTTCATACAGTTTTCTCCCCGCTTAGCACGTTAGAAATGAAATTTCATACATCTTTTCCTCCCGCTTAATTGGTTTGTAGCAATGACGTACTTTCTACCTCGTTTTGACAAAAGCAAGAGGGTACTTTCCGAGCGGGTGTAGTATAAAAGGGTTTGTCTTAATCCAGCCGGTTTGTTTGGGCCTGTTTGCAGCCCGTCAGGTCAATCGCGCCGGCTAGCGAAGGATTTAATAACGTGTTAATTAAGCGTATCCGGGGCACAGCCGGCTTATCTGCTCTCCGGTTTGACTGATGTCAAGGTTTTTATCTAACGTAAACTTTTAATTGAGTTTTGTTGTATGTTGTTTGTTGTACTGTATTACGCTTCTTAAGACCAAAGTCTTCGAACAGTGCGTGTTGCCAGTGACGACATACGGATGTGAGACTTGGTCGCTAACTATGGGCCTGATAAGAAAGCTCAGGGTCACTCAGCGGGCGACGGAGAGAGCAATGCTCGGGGTTTCTTTGCGCGATCAAATCAGAAATGAGGAGATCCGCAGAAGTAGGACTAAAGTAACCGACATTGCTCGACGTGTGAAGCTGAAGTGGCAGTGGGCGGGGCACATAGTTCAAAGAACCGATAGACGTTGGAGTCCCAAAGTGCTGGAATGGCGACCTCGCAATGGGAAGCGCAGCGTTGGCAGACCCCCTACTCGGTGGACAGACGATCAGATGAGTCGCAGGGAGCTGCTGGATCCAGGCGGCGCAAGACCGCGGCGTGAGGAAATCCATGCAGGAGATCTATGTCTAGCAGTGGACGTCTATCGGTTGATGATGATGATGATGATGACGTATTACGCTTGTATTACCTAACCTATTTATTTGAGTCAAACATAAAAAAATACTTACTGATAGTAACTACAAGAGAGGTAAATGTCGTAAAATTGTCCTTCCTTAAATCGAGGAGATTAAAATATTCCAACAAACTTATCTGACCCGGAGACAGTCTCGCTAGCATATAAGAAAAATAAAATATAAACAAAAACTAAAGAAGCATAAAAATTTATTTTTAATATTGGCCACCGGGTCAGATAAGTTTGTGGGACTTCCCTACGAAGGCAATCTGCTACGTGCTTGCCAATGAGGATTTAGGATTGGTCGCGCAGCGGAGACCAATCCTAAATCTATGCTTTTACTGTATTTTTTGATAGCCAAGCCGTGGAACTGATCTTGCTGGGCACACAGAGACCGTTGATTAAATTCAGACTGGCATAGGCTTATTAAGTACTACCACATGTCTCTGTAACCTAGGACAATGAATGATATTATAAAATCTTTATTTGTTTCAAAAACCATAGTACAAAGTTTCTTAAAATTACCCTGGACCCCCAAACTAGCCCGGGTCTTGGGGGTCAGTAGAATTTAAATCATCAATATCATTAAACATCAGAAAACTACAGTTGAAGTAAAACCAGTTTCTTATAGTAAGCTAAGAAACAAGGCCTAACGGTAGCGCGCCGCAAGGTCGTTCGTACAAAATCCAAACAAAACGATTGGAATTCCCATAGAATTAAACGAGAATCACAAGCTGTACCAACGGTAGATACAGCATAATATAACTGTAATTGGATTTCGTCAAACACGTCAATGTATTTAATATTAATTTGGTAAGTTTTATGTTTATGCTATGAATAAAATAAAAAAGCTTTATTTTCTCCTAGCTTTCAATTTCGATGTCGAAGTCACGTTAAGTTCGTTTTAGCTGCTCAATTTTGATAAAGCAACCTAATTAAACCATGTTAACGAAATTGTTGACTTTTATTTCTGGGTTTTTCAACCGAAGAGAATTTAGTTGAATCTTATAATATTCTTCTTCTTCTCATTCGTTCACTCTTGGCAGAGTGGTCGTGGTTATGATTGGGCCTTCACAGCAGCTCTTGCGATCTCCTTCTGTTGGCGGCATCTCGGGAACACTCGGAGACTGTGGCGGAACGGATTGAATCTGTCCACCTAGCAGGGGAGCGACCATCCTTCTTATACTATGGCTAGGCAATTAGGCATAATTTTGTAGACTTCTGTTCCGCCGTTACGGCAGTTTCAAAACTAAGAGTTGAGATCAATATTTTAGAGCCTATTAGATACTTTATTATCTTTATATCTCAGGAAAACCATTGAATTTTTCGAGATGTGCAAATTCCCCAAATGCTCCCAGGTACATTCGAACCAGGGTTACCGTGTAAGATCAGGCTCAGTTCAATACACATTAAACATAGCCTTTATTTATCGTATATTTTACGCTGCTCCATGTTTACAGGGTAAATGCGTGTCACGGACAATGTATTTGTTGATAGAGGTGAACGACTCAAACAAGTCGAAAACATTTGCAAGTAAAAATTTGAGTTCATTGCCCGTCATGATACTCGCTGATTGCCGTTTAAATTTGATTATGTGACATGTTAAGTATCTTAATAAGTCCGTCCTCGACATGCAAGCTATCTCTATGCAGAACATCAAATATTAAGTTCTAACAACTATATTCTAATAACTATCGCATTTATAATATCTTGCTCAAAATATTACTATCCCGGTCTCTTAAAATAAATCTCTTTTATAAAAATAAAATGTTAAAACATCTAGTTGGTACCATCTTTTATTCGTCCAAGAGTAGGTACCATCCATCTAGGTCCTAGGAGCTTAATCCATACTAATATTATAAATGCGAAAGTGTGTCTGTGTGTCTGTCTGTCTGCCTGTCTGCTACGCTTTCCCGGCCCATCCTTTCAATCGATTTTGCTGGGCATAGAGGTTGTTTATATCCCGGGGAAGGACATAGGCTACTTTTTACCCCGGAAACATAATGAGTTCCAGCGGGAATCAAAAAACCTTAATCCACGCGGACGAAGTCGCGGGCATCATCTAGTATTCTATAATGCTACGATCGCTTGATACCTATCACACAATATTTAAGAGTCAAACATTTTACTGAGAAGTTTCAAAACGTACCTAATTTAAATTACAAATTATATAATTCAATAATCCAATACCTCTTTCGTATGTGAAAATTATAATACACAGGTACTTAGAAGTATCGATCTATGTTATCAGGGTGATACAACTTGCATAAGATATATAATAACCCCTTCTTACTTCCCTCCGAAACAGCGCTACGCTTCTTATGAAATACCTAAAAATATGAATACCAATTGTGTACTCTATTACATTGTAGTGGAGCTTATTTTAACTGAGCTGTTTTTATCCGGGGTCGCGTGCCTTGCCCGACACTCCTTGTCGATGATAGCCCGCAGAAGCAATTTTCCTACAAATTGTACTTACATCTCTATACGTGGGGTAATTGCGGGAGGGATATTTTCTCATTTCCTTCTTCGAACGAGATTGGTTTTTATATCAATTTCACTACCGGTATCTTGCTACTTGCGTTGCACTGGCACGTATTGAAGATTCAATTTTACCTGTTTGTTACCCATTGAAATTCTAACGTAATATATTACGTATTGCAAAAACGATTGGACCATATAATATATTGCAATAATTAGGAAGTATTTTTTCAGTTCAGTTCAATACTTGAAGTTTACTAACAACTAAGTATATACATTTATAAAATTACTAGCTGATGCCCGCGACTTCGTCCGCGTGGATTGAGGTTTTTTGGTTCCCGCGGGAACTCCTTAGTTTTCCGGGATAAAAGTAGCCTATGTGTTATTCCAGACTAATCTATCTATGTGCCAAATTTCATCCAGATCCGTTCAGCCATTCGGGGGTGAAACACCGCCAACTTCCTAACTCCGGGCTTATACTGAGAATTTCTAGTCAGAAAAACCCAACACTTAATTATGGCCCGACCCGGGACTCGAACCCGGGACCTCGTCGGCCGCAGTCGAACATGTTAACCACTATGTTATAAGATACTTAGTTTTTACGGTGAGACTTCAAGGAGGTGTCACAGAATGTAATTCGCGCTTATGTATAGTTTTCTGCCTGCCGATTTTGGAAGTGAAATTTTGAATAAAAAATCTAGTTATTTAGAAGAAGTATCTACCGTTTAGGTCGTCTACGTCGACTTCTTAAAAAGTTGAACTCACAAAATGTTGAATTCCTAAAACGAATCCAATTATTTCTCAATGAAGGAAATATTGTATGTAGTATATTTCCTCGTTACAAAGAAATTATACTGTTTATCAAGGTTTTCACTTACAAGCCCCAATACCTTTCCAATAACAGCGGAACCATTATCTGCTCCGCTACACGAGAATAATGACTGTAGCCTTTTCTATTAATTCTGTATCACGATGGTACAATTATAGCTCTGCGAGTTATTTGGTTAGGTTCTATACATTAGCTGGATGCAGTTGATTTAAGAGGAACTATTAATGTATCCTTATTAATTTCT
The DNA here is from genome assembly GCA_917051295.2 of Erebia ligea. Lineage (NCBI taxonomy): Eukaryota > Metazoa > Arthropoda > Insecta > Lepidoptera > Nymphalidae > Erebia > Erebia ligea. The sequence continues at coordinate 17,423,005 of OU785223.1, forward strand.
TATTCTATATTATTTTTAAGGACCTTCCTGGCGCAGTATTGAGCGCTGTTAACGTGGGAGGTCCCGGATTCGATTCCCGTCAGGGTCAATTTGGAATTAATAATTTCTGAATTTTCTCTGGTCTGATGGGAGGCTTCGGCCGTGGTACATAATAAGTAGTAACACAATACCGGCAAAGAAGTGTCGCCAAGCGATTTAGAATTCGGGTAGGTACGTTGTCGTGTACCTAGTACTTATCCCTTCCCGCAACATGTCCATCTTGCTACCATACCTTCCTACTATCTTGGTCCATAATGCTATCTTCTTGGACTGCATCACCAGGTAAGATCGCATAAAAATTGAACACGAATATAGAGTAAAATACAATTTTAAAATCCCACCACCTCGACAGGGTGCCCTTCAAACTTTTATGGCATTAAATTCACAGACTCACGTGACGTCTGCAGTTCCCCTAAACAGTAGCAATCAGTATTCAAGTCACAGGTAATTATCAGAGCGAAGGCGCTCACACGCGAGGGTCGCGGCCCACGGGAATTTACCAGACCACCCCAGAGAATAAACGTATATCTTGAGGCCTGGGCATATATAACGAGCTGCGGTAACATGTCCAAATGCGCCTTCTAAAGCGAGACGGATATTATTATCTGAAATTGTCTGTCAAAAAAAATTCAGGAGCAAGCTGAAAGACACTGCTCAAACGATACGTAATACGTATTACAATTTTACCAAATCGTACGATCGCTGCTGATGTTCGCAGAGTTGGCGCGACACAGAGTTTTCTGCCAGACAATTTCATAATAAGTACCTACATGCGGCCGGCTTAAAAGTTCTAACTAGCTTATTAATGCCCGCTCTTCACTTGTGTTCTGCGAATCAACCACGCTAGTATAGAGCGGGCTCATTATGTTCTAATAATGTGTAATGTTCGTCTTCAGCGGTTTGTACTTCGAAGCGGTTGTATGAACCACGCTACTGCTTACGCGTATTACGCTCATGCTCCGCAGAGTGAAGTGTGAACATGCCGTCTACGATTTGTGTTGCATTTCAATTTTGTAACACAAATCGTACGCGGCATGATCAGTGTCACGTTTTTCCATATCCATTCTGCTGCCGTAACAAGTCGCTCCCGTAACGCTTTCTCTCTGTCCAGGCCTTTAAAGGGATAGGTGATTTACATAAACTGTAAGCGTAAATTAGATTTATTCATAACGTGTTATTAAAATGGGCTTTATCTTTTTGTGGGCTGACTTCTAAGTAACTAAAGGAATGTGCTCTCAATTTATTGGTTATACGTTTTCGTAGGTGGCCTACTAGGCTTCATGAATGAGCCTAAATGGCTAACGTGGAAACCGGCCTAAAATCGGTTAAAGTGATACAGCATATGTAATTCTAATAATAATTCCGCTTTAAATAACGAAAATAAGAGGAAATAAATCGTTATTTTTACGTTTTGTCATGGGAGATCAAAAAAAAACTACAAAATGTAGTTCAAATGTTCAAATGTTCAAACCGACAAAACCAAACCTTCATTCGATGCGTTTCTATGAGTTGAGTACTTACCATCCGAGACAATTGGCATTTTCTTACCATGCCCGTTCCAACCTATACCTGATTGCCTTCCATTAGACATTTCACTGTCGTCAACAAAATCTAAATCTTGTGGTTAAACTTTTAGCACTTATAACAGATGTTGCAAGCTCCTCCTTCACTATACGTCTTCATAAATTATTTCTACTTTACGACATCTCAGAAACGCATAATAACAGTTGTCGCACGCGAGTTTTTTCCCCATAAAACTGATGGCTTGATAAGCGCTGCAAACATGCAAAACGTCACTCTACAAGACACGTTGCGATAAGGCTCACGCGGAATATTAAGTGTGACTGGGTGTTCCAAAGCACGAAGCAGTCCCCTGATAAAAAATACTTACTTCTATACTAATATTATACTTAAATGTGAAAGTTTGGATGGATGTATGAATGGATGTATGGATGGATGTTTGTTACTCAATCACGCTCCAACGGCTGAACGGATCTGGATGAAATTTGGCACAGAGATAGATTATAGTCTGGAATAACACATAGGCTACTTTTTATCCAGGAAAATTAAAGAGTTCTCGCGGGAACCAAAAAACCTCAAACCACGCGGACGAAGTCGCGGGCATCAGCTAGTATTTAATAAGGAGAGGCAACGGGATTGACTTACGGCGGCGGCAATTTGGGAATCAAATAAATATTATAAATGCGAAAGTTTGGATGGATGTATGGATGTATGGATGTGTGGATGTATGGATGTTTGTTACTCAATCACGCTCCAACGGCTGAACGGATCTGGATGAAATTTGGCACAGAGATAGATTATAGTCTGGAATAACATATAGGCTACTTTTTATCCAGGAAAATTAAAGAGTTCCCGCCGGAACCAAAAAACCTCAAACCACGCGGACGAAGTCGCGGGCATCAGCTAGTATTTAATAAGGAGAGGCAACGGGATTGACTTTCGGCGGCGGCAATTTCGGAATTTAATATAATTTCTCAATTTGCTTAGATCAGGGGGTCTACTCTCTTTCTCTAAAACGAAACTTCGCAAACAAACGAACGAAATTTCGTTAACTCCTCTCCTACATATTATTATCTCTATGCTCCTCTCTATTTCGTTTTCGTACACGCAGACGAAGTACGGATCCATAGAAAATTTTCGTGACCGATTGGATTGAACGATTTTGTGTGGGTCTAATAACCGACTAATTACGTTCGTTTGCGAAGTTTCGTTTGAGAGAAAGAGAGTAGACCCCCTGGTGTGGTGTTAAGGGGCTAGCTTTCGTACTTAGGCACGTCGCTTGACTTTACGGCCTACCTGCAAACAATTTTTATTTATAGAATATCATTGCGTGTAAAAAATACCAATAACAAGCAATTTAGGTTAACCTGTTTCCAAATATTTTATACCAATTCTTTGATAAAACAGACACTTGGTTAATCAGCGATTTGTTCGTAGATACTTATTTGAAAAGAAGAGTCCATAAACTTATTTCAGTTGGGAAAAAAAACCATGGAAGTAAGAAATACTTATTAAGTAGGTCTAGGACTCTAGGTCAATGGTAGCTAGTAGTTACTTTTTACTTCCAAGAAAAATCATAAGACAAATTAATATTCAGTGACAACTGACAAGTAGGTACTATTAATAATAAACAGCAATCTTTGCTCAAAACAGCGTACGGGTTGCGTGCCAGACTGCTAATCTCCCTCGAGGTAACAGAATAATAATAACCGACTAACATGACACTAATGCTGTTAAAATCATATCCGAATATACCGTTGACTGGCTGCGAATATCTGGGACTATATTATTTCAATCACAAAAGCAAGTAGATCTTATCATTTTAAAACCAGAAGCCTATTTATGATCGTGTATGCAATAGATATCGTTCTAATACCACAGTATACACCGGCCATAATAATATTTTCTACTTGACACATTGGTTTAGTGTCGTTCGAATCGTACCACCCATTACCGGTATGATTGTTATTTAGCGATACAAATCTAATGTGCTTTGAACTTTCAAATTAGATTTCCAATAACTGCGACGATGAAAAATACCTAGCTACTTAAAAAGTCGGTTTAATTTATGGTGCTGTTATTAAACTGTTCCTTTTAGCAATTAGTAGAAGAGTTTTAGCCTGTCTTATTGGAAGCGATGATAAAGCTGCCAAAGTTTGGTAAATGCAAGTGTTAAATATGAGGTAAAAAAATGGGCTGAGTATGGATATAATTTCTCTTTAAAGATAACGTACATTATACTGACAGCTGGAGCGTAGCAGCGCCGCGCCGGTTCGCGGATAATCGACGGATTTTCGTATCAGTTATAACTGTCATCGTTAAAAACGATCACACAGCTGTCAAACTTTGGTATAAGCAAGTGTAAAAATATAAGGTAACTTACTTGACTGAGTATGGTTGTAATTTCTCTTTACTGAAAGCAGCGCAACGGAATTTTAGATCTGTCTTTAGTCTCAAAAGTCTTAAAACTGCCAGTGTTAAAAAAATATTTTTTTAGGATATTAACGCAAGCTTTTTTATCGGTATATATACCGATAAATATACCGGTATATATACCGATAAATAGGCATACCTAAACATCGATTTGTATAGAAGTCTGAACTCAATTCCACCTGGTATAGGCAGCGCGTTAGAAATTAAGCAGATTTGCGATGCGGCTCGTGCCATAATGTGCACTTACCCTTACACCGCAGATAAAGGGCGCTCAGCTTTGAATGGAGAAGTGTAACACGTCAAGCATTTAACGGTAGCGTTAACGACGTCTTTGTTGCATGATCTAGATGACCCCAGTGATTGGCTGACGTACGGCCGTAGTCTGATCACGAGTTTTGATACAGATTAAAGTATGGCAAGTGATAATGTAACGTTTCACGTAGGTATTAAGTGTTGAGATTTATTGAGTTGATAATTTTAAGGCGAGACAGATAAAAGACATAAAATGTGGAAATAATACTTTCGAACTGTGGAGAAATTTGGGAGGAGGAAGAAATCGTCGAGGTCTGCATCCCAAGGTAGGTAGTCGAAATTCCATGGGCACGTAAGAAGTATTTGCTCCATCGTCGTTTTTAATTCAAACCGGTAGGATGTGGAACTCCCTCCCGTCTCCCGTTTTACCTTCCGCTTTCAAAGGTACCTTTAAATCAAGAGAAAATTATGGGCATATTCTATACACAAGCGCTAGCGACTAGACTTTCAGTTTTGGCTAAAGCGTTGGTAAAAAAAGTGCCTCGTTGGTCTAGTGGTTAGTATGTTCGACTGCAGCCGACGAGTACCCGGCACCCCCGTGCCTCGGAGAGCACGTTAATCCGTCGGTCCCGGTTATTATCACTAACATGATGATAGTCCGTTAAAGCCCGCCAACCCACATTGGAGCAGCGTGGTGGGTCTAAGCTCTAATTCCCGCTCTACTATGAGAGTGAAGGCCTGTGCCCAGCAGTGGGACGTTAATGGGTTGTGTTAGTAAATAAAAAGAAATTAAAATACACCAACGGCCATAGATAGAGGTAGCCTGGAGAAACTAATTCAATAGGATTATAAATGAACGGTTTGATCCTGGATCTCAAAAACTTAGGAAGTACGTTGAAAGATATTTGGTAGATAGTTAAATCTGTCGATCGGTAATAGTTTAACTTTGAATTAATACGTAATAATAATTAAACAAGTTTCGGAAATCAACGTAGGCCACACTTGATACTAACAAGTCGGTGCCAATTTCTTGTTAGATAAAGTTAGTACCTATAGTTGCAAAATAATGATAAGCGAGTTAAAATTGTCGAACCGACAATAAATTACTACAAGACATAATAAACGTTGTAATAACAGCTTTTATGCTTTTAATTGGTAGAAATTAATAAGGGGTTTATGACCATAGATCGGCACGTGTGAGATAATTTCACAAAGAGACTTAGGCTAAGCACAAACATCCGATACGGTTTCCCAATCAGATTTACCAACTGTCTGAGTATACTTTTATCTGATAAAATAATTATGATATATTCGGCGACGTTCTCGTCGTTGTTTACATCCGGTAGACATCTAATGCTGCTTCTGGTGCTCAACATATTTTACGGTAATCGACAATAACTGTTTATATATTGAAATAATTAAAACGATAGAGCAAATTGATTGAATGTATGACAGAGTGAGTGTTGTGATGGAGTGGTATGGATCTTCTCAACCTTCCAAAAACTTACCAGATGAGAGTGTAAGCTTTTGGAAAATTCGGAAAGTGGTATTAATAAACTTCATGTGTGTACTCAGCACTATCCGGTCACGAGAGAGCATCAAGCGGATCAATGCGATGGTGTGAATGCGGCGAAGATAGGATCGCTGTCAAACGATGCCTCCGCAGATAGGAGCGAGCACGAGCATGAACCGGAAATTAATACCCACTCCTTGAACCAACCACAGATGTTCCAACGAGTCGGGTGCCGACACGTTACAACAGTCAAATTAGTGGTTTGATCAGCATAAGCACTGTGTCACCAAGAGAGTATGAACTGTAATGCTAGCAATTTGACTGCTTACAAAAATAAGTGGTAATTATTTGAAACTGAACCTCGAACCCGATTGCAACACCCCCTACCTCTTGTAAATATAAACCATCACGGGGTCCACACACAAAAAAAAACCATCAAAATCGGTCCAGCAGTTCTGATGTGATACATTCGGAAATTGATTTTTATTTATATAAAGATGAACCTATTCGGGAAAGCTGTTGAAAACAACCTTCAGACGCGCAAGTATTAGCCGATAGCAAACCTAAATGAGTTGAAAGTTGGAATGTCTGCATTGTGCAAATGCAAATACTTTCACCGGGAAATAAAATTTAAGGCTGTTCCCTGAGGCTGAAAGGATGTTCTTAATACAGATTAAGGTCAAGGAAAATTGGGCAGTCAATTTGCAAAACGCTTAAAGAGAGGAAATTTTACTGCTCACTGGCTCATAATATAAAGAAAATGGAACAACATCATACGGAACAAAATGGAACAATAGATTAAAAATTCACACACACTTCGGTCACTTATTCTTAGAGAGGATAATATGAGTTATGAGAACTTATAGCCACAGTATCATGAGTTTTCAGTGATCGCCACCTATACATGATAGATAATGTTATGATATTCACTATCTATCGCATCACTGAATTATGATTGCCGCTGCAATATACGCCGATAACTCCTTCTATAATTTTGACCTCATGGTCTACAACTTTGGGTGCTGGAAATTCGACATCGTGTTTCCTCTTCTAGGGGAGAGGCTTTTGTTCTGACCAGTCGGCAATATACACGTTGCAGCCATTGAAGCGGTAAAAGCTAGATTTTGTTTACGATTGCGTCCGAGGCGAGGAATCGAACGCCTTTCTCTCGACTGCTAACAAATAAGCCGGGATGGAACCGACGTGATTTATTTATTCAAATCCGATGCACTCTGATGCCAGTCACGTCCCTCTTTTGATTTGTATTTGAAGCACGAGCGAAGGTGTCGCTGATTTCTGATCTCCTTGCATTAAAGTTGTAATAGTGTAGCACATTATGTAGTAGAATATGAAGGACGCCTTAAGACGATACGGGAGGGCGGTTTCCCCCATACAATCGTATTAGTCTGTTTTCTCCGTGAATAATTACAATAGAGAAAATATTTTTGCACCATAAAATTTATACGAGTCCGTGCCATGTCCCTATGTTTTGCTTTTTTCAATAAATTAATAATTTTAAGAATTTGGAACCTTCAAATATTGCAAAAAATGGCCCAGTTTTCGCGTCATCATCAGATATCCCGCATATAAATTTGACGAATATAATCAAAAAAAGAAAAACATACCGACATAGCCCGAGTCCTTCTTAAATTGTTCTTGAAAATTAAATTAAAATCGGTTCTGTTTTGGAGGAGGAAACAGAAAAATACGAGAGTAAGAATTCGACTGTTTTTCATAGGTATTATCGGTCCAAGTTGCAGTTGTCCCTATCGGGTGTTATGGGATTCTATTCGAGGAGCAACGCGACGGCAATATAATTGTTCAATACCTATTCTCAAAGTTTCCCGTTCATCCCATATCCTCTTAACATTGTAAACATCTGTACATACTCATATTCAACAAATAAATTTCATTCATTCATTAACTGTCTATATTATTAAGTAACAAAACGTCTTTAGTTATTTCAAAAATATCAATTAAGGCAAATCTGAAACAATGCAGTTAGGTCGTGGGAAGGCCGCAGGTTTCGTATTAAATTGATAGAGTTAAGACAAAACCAGCAAGATTTGAAGTGTAAAGATGGTACCTCTTGATATAAATGATAAAGAATGATAAATAAATCATCGCCGGCCTCAGTGACAGAAAGACGACCCACAATTTATTGAATGGATTAGAGAGATTTTTAGCGGTTTATATACAGGTAAATTATCTGTACAACGTTTTATCTTTCCAGATATTTTGTGCACATAAAACGAGCACAATCCAAGCTTAGATACCTTACTCACAGCTGTCTGTACACGTTCGTTTGGTTTATAATTTTGCAAGCGAACCCCGTTTCGTATCCCATTATCGACTCCACTGACACCATTGCTAAACAACACTTTAGGCGCTGGTAAAGCGACTGGTGAGGCATTTGATGAGCGTTGCGTTTCAATGATTGCTCAAACCTTAGTCACGACCGAGGATAATTGGCGATTTTTGGCATTAACTTCTAAAACATTCTTCAAAATAAACTTTTGTTATTGGCAGACGGAAATTTTTCCTCATTTGTTGCGATATAATATAATATTAGGTGAATCATTATTTTCGATGACTTGTAAAGACAGTTTATTTGCCCAGATAATCCTTAAAATTCTCTATCATAATGATCGAATTGATAAACCGTTTTTAAATACAATCTTTGATTATTTAGAATCCTTCTCATTTCAGGCAATAAGGAACGAAAGGATCATAATACCTGATTTTCTTGTCATAATTTGTATTTTGTACGATATGACGTCATGATGTACATCAAGTGATGAAGCAATCTTCGCTAAAATCATGATCTTGAAATGAGAATAGAAACCGATTAAAATCATGAATCATGTACTACTTCGACTATGTACTCACAATGTATTTATTTTTAAATACCGAATAGCAACACGCTACGTATCTTAGTACCTACGTACAGCATATTGTAATGAACAAAGAAAATTTTAAGCATCCAATCATCAGTGGGACGCGTCGAAGATATTTTACGAAAATTCTTTAAGTATTACTATATATAATTATAATACTAGCTGATGCCCGCGACTTCGTCCGCGTGGTTTAAGTTTTTTGATTCCCGCGGGAACTCCCTAATTTTCAGGGATAAAAAGTAGCCTATGTCACTCTCCAGACAGTACTCAACTATACCCATGCCAAAAATCACGTCGATCCGTTGCTCCGTTGCGGCGTGATTGAAGGACAAACCAACAAACCAACAAACAAACACACTTTCGCATTTATAATGTTAGTATTAGTATGAAGTATGATATCTGAATTGTCTAAATCAATACCTAATGAAACTTAACCCTGAGAAATAATATACTCAATTGTACAACGCTAAAATAATAAACAGTCTAAGGCTGATATTACATTATCATATATATATGATCATAGATATATGAGTCATTTTTATATGAAGAAAATATGATAGTGTAATATGTACATTTGTCTATGATCATAGTTATGGGATCCTATTTGAAAGCTTGCGTACAAGTAGGATCATATCTGTCATGCGTAGCAATCTCTACTTAGTCTGCCGAGCGATCGCGTAACTTCTGCATCAATCATTGTTACAGTATCAATTGTTGTAATTGGCTGAATTTATTGCATTCTTGCTGCGTCAATGGATTATGTCCAATAGTGGAAGAGTGTTAACCAATCAGAGGTGATTGCGATGTATCAATGATTGATGCAGAAGTTACGCGATCGCTCGGCTGTGTATCCGTCTAACCAAAAAAGATGGCGTCTTCCAAATAAAACAAAGAATTTCGACTGGAATATCGAAACTACAAAAGACTAATTAGCCTCTACGAGGAAAATTTTATTTATTTTTATTTATTTATTGATAAGACATACCCGATAAGACTTTACAGTATCCCAATACGTCTTATCAGGCTACAATATTACATAATATGAATTATTAAAATTACACATACATCACAAAAAAAAAAAAAGCACAAAAATACAAAACAATAAAAAACACACTATTAATTAAATTTAGATTAAATGACCAAACAATAAAAAAATATACAAATTATAACTACCTCTTCTCTAATAACAATTTGATCATGCTTGTGAGCTGGATCAGTGGGGTGTGGAAAATGTCTAGCCCTGAATTTTTACGAACCTACGAAAATAAGTGTTTATATAATAATCTGATCGCCTTGCTACCCACGATCTAACCCAAATTCGTCTTTTATTTCTAGTTTTATTTTTCACCATTTTTTTAAAATGCAATTAATAAAATAATTGCACTTAAAGCAACGGAAAACACGGCTATATCGTTAACCATCTTGATAGGATATGACGTTTATATGATCATATGTGGGTCAATAGTGTAATATGTAAAAATGAAGAACTGCATCATAAAAATATGATCATAGAACTTGACAGATATGACATCATATATATATGATGAATATATGATAGTGTAATATCAGCCTAATTAAATTAATATCGGCACGTCATATAATGAGAGTTAACGATATTAGTTTTATATTATTATTTTCATTCCGAAAAATGTTCTCTTTCTCTATGTACTCTTTCTTTTGTTTCATGTTAAAAAATTAAAAACATGCAGATAACTCTTAATCTCTTATAGAGATAAGTGTTTCCTTGTCCACTATGTTTCTATTTTTCTAGATATTGTATAACTTTTTAGTACAAAAAAAAAATCTTAATATTTAAGTACGCATAATTTATCCATAACATATTAATAAACATAGCATGAATAATAAAATGATATCAAATTGAATGTGAACAATAAGAAACCACAAATCAAATAATTAAAAAAAATTGAAGTGACATAAATTATTCAAGCAATAATAAATTACTTATTTAATCGCTAGGTTTAACTACTACATAATACTATTAAAAACTAAATTAAATCTAAATTAAAAACTAAACATTAAAAATATCATCTATGCCGCTGTAATGAGGCAATGTGCCCAGAACGCTGGCTACGTTACCTCGCTGAATAGCCAAACTTATATGTTGGCCGAGGTAACTGCCAGCCCTCCGGTCACCTGTGGACTCTGTGAGACGAGAAGATAGACCCTTAAAAAAGGATCTAGCATCTTCGCCCCACGACCCCAGGGTTTCAACACCAAAAGGCACAAAAATGAAATTATTTTCTATAATTTCATACTTGCGCCTCTTGGCTCTTTCTGCATTAGTCGCTGCCGCCCCCGCCGTCATGGAGGTCGCCTGCAAGTGGGACAACGCCAGCGTATCCACACATGTGGCATCCCAAACAAGCGACCTTCCTTGCTTCCACGGAACAAGAGTCATCCCGTCAGGTCTCTTACCATCACAGCGCGCCAAGCCATTAGGCTCTAAAACTGCAGGCACTTTAGCGGTGGCAAGAGACCTACGAATGATGTCATTCAGGGAAGCATGACGCGAAAGACGACCGGCACTTCTAATACAAGAAAGCCCGTGATGGCCATACGCGTCCACTGCCACACCACAGTGGCAAAGATGTGGCTGCTGTAACTTGGCGCCAAGTCGAAGACCAACCGCAATCGTCAGAGTGAGGTGGTCCAACAGAGTGCCTAAATGCTTAGACGGGAGAGCTTGAAGCCAGTAACTTGATTCCCTCGTAGACACCGCAAGAAGGCGAGCACGGTCGCTTGCAGTAGGTGATGAATTTATAAGCTCCTGCAAAACATCCGAACACAGTGCGTCGTCCCATTGTCTTTGAGAAAACAAAGATACTGGTTCCTTACTAGGACATGTCACATTGAAAGCAACTCTAGCTTCTGCCAAATACGACAGCTCAATGGAACCTAATGATTGGTTTATAATATTGCCAAAGAGCTTAAACGTACTATAAGCAGAAGATAGAAATGCTGGTAATGATACACTGCTAATTTTACGAATGCCTAAACCACCGTACCGAACTGGGAGAGAAGCTTGTGTCCATGACGTCCCATCTAAAGGACAATTTAGAATTTTGGATAGAGTGTTTTGAATTTTCTTATCTAAATCATTCAATAAGGGTAGGAATTTTCAAAGTGGTGAGCATCGAAGAAAATAGGTAAATTTTGGAACGAAAAGACAGTATTTTATAATAAAAAGGGCCATGTGTGAATTAATTTGGAAGAGGCGTTCCGAACATTGATCAAATTTAGTAATTTGGTCATTGATAAAAAGCGGAATAGAATCAACTAAGACGGGAGCTCCAAGAAGGCGAAGCGAGTCTTCACTTAAAATTTTGATTCCTGGTGCCAAATTATTAAATTTTTCAGTAATTATTTGTCTTTTTTGGGTTTCCATTGAATTTGGAATATAGAGCTCACACTTGCCAAAATTCAATTCCAAACCAACAGATTTAAATTGTTCAATTAAAACCGTAAGATCGCCTAAAACAGATGAAGCTTCACCTCCTAAAGTTCCATCATCTAGATACCAAATGTTAAATTTAGAATTCAATTCCGAAATAATTGGGTGAATAGCCAAACTGAACATGGCAGGTCCCAGTGGATCCCCCTGTTGGCAACCTACAGCAGAGCTTAGAAAATTGGATTTATACAATAATTTTGAAGGTTCCGCGTAACATTGCCAAAGGTAAGGGAAAACTTTTGGAATTTTGTTTTTAACCTCAGAGAGGAGGATGTTACGATCAATTGAGTTTTAAATGCATTTTTAACATCAACTTTCAGCAACACCTCCTCGCCTGAGTTTAATAGAAAAGTACGAGCAGCGTGAACTGCAGCTTCACAACCACCCTTACATCCGAAGCCTAGCTGTATAGGTTGAAAAAATTCTGACATAGATGGCGCAATGTTCCTGCAGCAGATTTTGGAAACAATGCGTCTTATGGTGGAACCCACAGCAATGGGTCGTACACCACCATCTTTTTTGGCAAGAGCGCAAAGATTTGCGCCATACAAAATTGGTGTTATTTCTTTAGGTACGGCGCCCGATAACATTAAGTTAACTAAATTTGTGATTGATTTTAAAAGTTCTTTATGTCATTATAACAACAAGCAATTGATTTAGTTTTAAATACGTGTTGCATTATGCATATTATAGAATTATATTAATAAACACACAAAAATGCAAATACCAATTTTTTTCAAATACAATTAAGTAAGAAAAAACAACTTGTAATTAATGGTTTTTATTTACAAATACGTCGACGTTGCAAAAGCAGTCTTTTGTTAAAATTATCCCGACACAAATACGCTATCAAGTGATTAGGACGATAGCAGGGGTTTACGAGGCTTCAGTTTACACAGACTTTGGAAGGGTTGCATTTTAATTCCGTTGTCACGTCACCCCTTTGTGCATATTGATGTAATCTGACGTTGAGGGGCTGATGTTTATGTAGTTTGAGCAAACATTGCTTGGAAACAGCTTTTTGCATGTTAGAGCAAGCCAAATACAGATACAAGCTAGCGCATCATGCAACCTAAAACGGTTTTAGAATCTGGGGCAAATTCAGAGGGAAATAGCCGCCAAAAGACATCCTGTCCGTCGAAGAACATCTTGGCTGAAGAATTTCCGCCAATGATACGCCAACGGTACGGGAAGCGTATCCGATCCAACCCCGTTAGTTATTGGCACTAAAAGATGACGCTAATATCTAATCCAGAGCTGATATGATTTTTATTACCAATTACAATAGCAAACACGTCATATGTAGCAAATTCTTTACAAGTTGGCACTTGACTGCTATTATTCGATGAGCTATCTCACACTCACTTGATGACCTGTAGTAATCGCTGATACAAGTAGATAGAAGGGCTGGCTAATTTTTTTCGCAAAGGATCAGTCTGGCTGTGCAATGCGGAAATGTAGCCCAGCATTCTTGCTACCATTCCACGCGGGCATGATTTATATACGTATACATTAGGCTAGCTAGCTTTAAGTTCTATTGTATTGTTTTCAGTAGGTACTAGGTACCTATGCTAAAAGCGCACTTAGGTATATCCAAGGATTTTAGTACTTCTAAATTGGAAAAGCCTGTTTTTTTTTTATAATCACCAGTAATACACCGTTAGCCAAGACCAGCTGACTAGCGAAACAATTATCTCACTAATGCTGCACAAACGGGACATTCTGTCTGCTACCATATACAGCGGCCATTTGTGCAAGATATTGAGACATTAGTGTCTCATAGGTACTAGATATTAATGTAAAACCTGTAAATATTAAATTATTAAGATTATGAAATTTAACTCTCGTTGCGTTGTACTCTTAATTGAGGGGTTTGTCTCCTTTTATCAAAAATCTCCCGGCAGATGATTTATCATGCCGGGAACTTCGGTTCCCTGCGACATAGAGTGGAACTTCGTATCTAAATTGGTGCAGTTTTGATCAAACCAACGCATCTGGCTACGCCCTGGAGGTTATATGAGTACCTCGCTGGCACTCTATTATAGGAAAAAAACGTAGGATAACTTGTGTCACTTATGATAAGTCAAGACTCAAGACTCGGAAAGATATTCTACTGAGAAGAGCCGGCAAGAAACTCAGCAGTTGATTAGATACAGAACGTCGATCTAAAGATTCTCTATAGACGAGGACATTTCATATTTTTACATCTCTCATATTCGGTAAGTAGGTCCTTATTACCCCCAAATGGAGCTTGTAGGTGACCAATTAGCGCTCTGGGGTAATAATGTAGCTAGAAAAGCCCTAGGGCGGTAAGTAATTAAAAAAAAAGTAATTTAATAAAACAAAAAACCCGACTGCTTGGATACCAAAAAGTATAAAACAAGACATGTATTGAAGTATTTCATTATTATCAATTTACATCGTATAATAATATTAATAAAATTTATCAAGGCGCAGTCGCACGTTAAGGTAAATGTTAGCTATTGGACGTGCGACTGCGCCGTGATAAATTTTATTAATATTATTACACGATGTAAATTGATAATAATGAAATACTTCAATACATGTCTTGTTTTATACTTTTTGGTATCCAAGCAGTCGGGTTTTTTGTTTTATTAAATTACTTTTTTATTTCAAACTTTTTAGTTCAGTATTTATTGTAAACAGGCGACGTTTTTTCTGCCCGAAGTTGTACCAAAGGTACAGGTACAGGTAAAAGTATTTTCAAAAACTCAATTTGTACGTATTTAGTACGTAGCAAAGTCGGAACCAATATTTTAATAGACATTAAAAATTTTAGTCGTAAGTTATGTAAGTCGAATATGCGCTGCATGTGGCATTGATGAATTTATTGATTTTTTGACTGATCGATTGAAGGAGTACAAATCATCAAGTTTTTTGAGACTGGTTATGCTTTTACAATGATATTAAGTTACTACCGTAATATTATATTGTGAGAGTAGGTACGCGCCCCACCTTCACCCTTTTCTATCCGCTGCCGGCCGCGTCATTTTCTGTTGAACGTTACTGTATTTCTATGATATCTCATAAAATATTCATCTAAATTAAATGGTGTACAGAGCAATTTTTATCTTAATTAAATACTGAAGATGACGAACATATTTATTTTGATAAGGATTAATACTATGTCGGTAAAAACACCTTCACAAGTAAAGCATAGTTTTAAACCAAGTTTGAAAATCATAAAAATGTTTATTGTTAGTCAGCCTTAAAAGTTAGATATATGCTATCGCGGACTTTTTTATAGAACTTTTTAAGAGAAACTATTCCACCATACATTATTTTCGTGTAACTTTAACTATTTACTCAGCGCACGCAACGAAGCTCTCAGATGAGACGATTCTTTCCGACTGAATTCACATTATTGCAATTCTCGTAGGGATCTCTTATTTTTTTAAAAATGAAATATGGCCTATTGTACATGTTAATAATGTAGCTTTCTATAAGTGATATAATTTTTAAAATCGATTCAGTAGTTTTTGAGATAATCCAAATCTTTTCTCTTTATAATAGGTATCATACCTAGTTTGATAGATAGATGATTTATGTAGGAACTTTAAACATTTCCTTTGAAACCTCGTAAATCCTAAATTATCATTTAAACGGAAAAATGGTTTAAGGAACCTAGGTGTGATTTTAAAAGACCTATCTAACGATACCCCACTTGCCTATAGCCTATCGACTTTCATTTATTAATTGGCTTCTAGTGGACGCCATTTTGTTTTTCTCAAATTCGGCCTCCATAGTGACACTCGGAAGATTAAAACAAATCTAGTGGTGCAAGTACTATCAAAATCGGTTCAGCCGTTTTTTCTGTAGTGCGACACAAAGGATTACAACCTTTGAAACCTCGTAAATCCCGAATGATCATTAAAATGAAAAAATGTTCATAGAAACCTAACTCTGATTTTACAAGATCGATTTACATCTGATTTTACATCGATACCCCACTTGCCATAGTTTATTGACTTTCATTTTTAAATTTGTTACAATATGGCTTCTAGTGGGCGCCATTTTGTTTTTTCTCAAATTCGGCTTCCGTTATAACATTCGGAAAATTAAGACAAATCTAGTGGTGCAAGTATCATCAAAATCGGTTCAGCCGTTTTGTCTGTAGTGCGACACAAAGGAATACACTAAAAATGAACCTTTGAAACCTCGTAAATCCTAAATGATCGTTAAAATGAAAAAATGGTCTAGGGAACCTAACTCTGATTTTACAAGACCTATTCATCGATACCCCACTTGCCATAGTTTATTGACTTTCATTTTTAAATTTGTTACAATATGGCTTCTAGTGGGCGCCATTTTGTTTTTTCTCAAATTCGGCTTCCGTTATGACACTCGGAAAATTAAGACAAATCTAGTGGTGCAAGTATCATCAAAATCGGTTCAGCCGTTTTGTCTGTAGTGCGACACAAAGGAATACACTAAAAATGAACTTTTGAAACCTCGTAAATCCTAAATGATCGTTAAAATGAAAAAATGGTCTAGGGAACCTAACTCTGATTTTACAAGACCTATTCATCGATACCCCACTTGCCATAGTTTATTGACTTTCATTTTTAAATTTGTTACAATATGGCTTCTAGTGGGCGCCATTTTGTTTTTTCTCAAATTCGGCTTCCGTTATGACACTCGGACAATTAAGACAAATCTAGTGGTGCAAGTATCATCAAATCGGTTCAGCCGTTTTGTCTGTAGTGCGACACAAAGGAATACACTAAAAATGAACCTTTGAAACCTCGTAAATCCTAAATGATCGTTAAAATGAAAAAATGGTCTAGGGAACCTAACTCTGATTTTACAAGACCTATTCATCGATACCCCACTTGCCATAGTTTATTGACTTTCATTTTTAAATTTGTTACAATATGGCTTCTAGTGGGCGCCATTTTGTTTTTTCTCAAATTCGGCTTCCGTTATGACACTCGGAAAATTAAGACAAATCTAGTGGTGCAAGTATCATCAAAATCGGTTCAGCCGTTTTGTCTGTAGTGCGACACAAAGGAAATATACATATATAGACTGATGAACACATAACCCTGTGCGTTCCGCAGTCGGGTAAAACCCTGTGCGTTCCGCAGTCGGGTAAGTAAAACCCTGTGCGTTCCGCAGTCGGGTAATAACCCTGTGCGTTCCGCAGTCGGGTAAAAAAGTATGATGGTTAGATGTACGCGAACTTTTTGAAAGAGTGAAGAGTTTTTTTTTAAATTACTTACCGCCCTAGGGCTTTTCTAGCTACATTATTACCCTAGAGCGCTAATTGGTCACCTACAAGCTCCATTTGGGGGTAATAAGGACCTACTTTACCTCACAATCGAGATGTAAAGCAGAGTAGTTAGCTCGGGTGTAAGCATCAATTGCACCCTCGAACTATAGGCGCCCTCCCTGCGCTCGTGCGCCTAAATATCTCGGGCTGCAATTGATGCCTTACAACCCTTGGCTACTAATCTACTATTATCGTACCAGGCTATCGGCTCATGCAGATATATCGATGTGGAAAGGACATTTCATTTTCCGTTATCTATTACAACGTAGTAAGTACCTAATAATACTTAGACCACCCACAGCTTCGCTTCCATAGAAATTTCGAAAGGCCTTATTCCTTGTGTAAAGGGTTTTCTGAGCAAAAGTTCAGCTTTCTAGGTCCAAGGATTTGGCCGGGGTTGATGAGTCAGTCAGTGAGTGAGTGAGTGAGGACTATTATTTTTACTGTATGAGATATTGTGATATTTCGATCACCCTTGCCGTCAACAACAGAATAATGGAAATAAGTTCAGTAGACATCTAATACTATTAAACAAACATAATAAGCACACAGACCCACCACCATCACCACTACAGCCCATTAACGTCCCACTGCTGGGCACAGGCCTCCACTCTTATAGGAGAGAGGAAATTAAAGCTTAGACCCACCACGCTGCTCCACAGCGTGTTGGCGGGCTAAGCACACAAAACAATCGATTAAATTTATTTAACAGCATTTATAGCAGTCACGATTTACAACAAAAGGTACGAGGATTTAGTTAATTGAAAAAAAACAACACAATATAAAATTATAATAACCACAACAAAAAAATTAAGTTAAAACTCAATTTACGCCCATTGTATCGCAATAAAACAATACACGCTGGAAATATTAATTATTTTAATCACGTTTTCTGTTCAGTAACACCTATTATTCCATTCGTATCGAGTCAAACCTAACTTTCATTTTGTAAATTACTTCCCCATAGAGCTCGACTAAATTTACTTACCTACATATTTTGGATATTATTATTTTTTATAGATATAATTATTTTTTATACTACACCCGCTCGGAAAGTACCCTCTTGCTTTTGTCAAAACGAGGTTGAAAGTACGTCATTGCTACAGACCAAATATGCGGGAGGAAAAGATGTATGAAATTTCATTTCTAACGTGCTAAGCGGGGAGAAAAAGTGTATGAAAATCCATTTCTAACGCGCTGTTTTTTTTTAATTTTGAGTAAATAATATGGTATCCGGACGTTGAGAATTTGGATATGTCTTACGAAGGATATAATATTCGAAGCAGCTTCACCATATTTGACATAGAAAAGTCAAATATGGTAAATTTCGATTGTCGACATCGATGTCGATTGTAGATATCGATATCGATGCCGATTTTGATGGTCGATATCGATGTCGATTGTCGATGTCGTTTGTCGATATCGATGTCGATTGTCGATGTCGTTTATCGATATCGATGTCGATTGTCGATGTCGTTTGTCGATATCGATGTCGATTGTTGATATCGATGTTGATACTCATATCGATTGACGATATCGATGTCGATGGTCGTTATCTTTGTCGATTGTCGGTATCGAGTCGATTGTCGATATCAATGTTGATTGTCGATATCGAAATCTATATTGCAATAATCCTCAAAATGTGGCCTAGTTGTGATAGTGAAGCTTCGAATAAAGCGACTCAAATAATTATGATTTATGATAGAACTTCACTTTGTAACTTCGTTTAATCACTAATTATCGCTTATTTTCCCCGCAGGTGTAGTATAAAGCACTATGTATCACTCGGTAGAAAGTGCGATTCCTACCTCGCGTGTATTGCGGCCCTTCGGCTACGCCTCGGGCCTCAAACTACACCCTCGATAGTAATCGGTCACTTTCTCCCCTCGGTGAACAATGTACTATAATTTTTCTTAAAGAAGGGGTTCAAAATGTATTTCAACCTATTAACTCTTCGGATTTTCGGTGTTACGTGAGACTTTAAGCAATAGGATAAATTACGGTAATCCGACGAATATTCCTTTATTATGAGCTACTTCAGCAATTTAAAATTACCATAGATACTTTATAGACTAGTGGTTCGCCCCGAACTGAGACTTCGCGGTATCACAGAGCGCCATCTATTGACATCATTGTGAAGTTCTGTTACAAATATCATCATCATTAAAAATTTAATAATTTCGTTTCCTTATACTTAATATTTATCTAATTTTAGTATTTGTTGTTCAGGATATAATTCAAATAATTGATCAAGTTTCAGGCTCAGTCTTTCAGAAATTTGAGAGTTCTGAGATCAACTTTGGACGTTAGAAAATCTCCACTCTGAAAGCCTCCCAGTTCGTCAATTTTAGGGGAAAAATTTAAAAAAATATATTTTTGGACTCTATTCCTAATTATCTTTAAAATGATATACCGCAACTCTATGTAACGCTATAAAAAATATTTTACTTCGCATTCGTTTCTATGAGAGCCCCCCTGAAATAAAGATTTTTATAACTTTTCGGCTGGAGGCCATATAGGTTTACATATTATATTTAAATTTGAAGTAATTACGTTCAGTAATTCAGAAGTTATAAGGCTCTGACAGACGGACGGACAAGAGCCAATTCACTCAAGTAGTCGCTTCGCTCGGTCAATAACTAGATGATGCCCGCGACTTCGTCCGCGTGGATTAAGTTTTTTAAATTCCCGTGAGGAACTCCTTAATTTTCCGGAATAAAAAATTCGCCGAAGCCTATGTCCTTCCCCGGGATGTAACCTACCTCTATACCAAATTTCATCAAAATCGGTTGAAAGGATAGGGCGTTGAAGCGTAGTAGACACTAGACATAAACCGACACACTTTCGTATTTATAACAAACTAGCTGATGCCCGCGACTTCGTCCGCGTGGATTGAGGTTTTTCGGTTCCCGCGGGAACTCTTTAATTTTTCGGGATAAAAAGTAGCCTATGTGCTATTCCAGGCTATAATCTATCTCTGTGCCAAATTTCATCCAGATCCGTTCATCCGTTGGAGCGTGATTGAGTAACAAACATACATCCATACATCCATCCATCCAAACTTTCGCATTTATAATATTTATTTGACTAGATGATTCCCGCGACTTCGTCCGCGTGGATTAAGGTTTTTTGATTCCCGCGGGAACTCCTTAATTTTCCGGGATAATACCTACCTCTATACCAAATTTCAGTAAAATCGGTTGAAAAGATGGGCCGGGAAAGCGTAGCAGACAGACAGACAGGCATACACACTTTCGCATTTATAGTATTAGTATGTATTAAGTATGGACTCAATATTAGTCATTGTCTTTAATATGTTTTACTATTTCCTTCAATATTTGTTTCTTTTACACCACAATATGAGTAATTAAACATTTTATTTTCTTCTCTTGCTCGTGTAATTCCAACTTAATATCTTGTAAACACACTTCTTACCAACGCGACGCGACGGTTCCCTACAAGTCTACAACGTTTAACTCGTATCATCGTAAATCAGTTTATAAATGACGTTACAAGAATAATTAACCATCGTCCAACAAGACTCTCCACTGTGTAATTGATTGTATCGGCATTTATTTAATTCCGTCGTATGCCGTCTTTCATACATCGCAGGGCATTGACAGAGCCGATTCCGACTTGTAGATTAAAATAAATATACGAGGAAAATACTAAGTAACCAGCTTACAAATGCGAATATTAATTCATTTATCTGTTATGTTTTAGGGTTAGGTGTTGGTGGCGTTTTGAACAACTAACGAAAATCATTAATCATTTTGATAGTTCGTTGTGGACATCCATCGTAGCGTATTATTTTGTAAAATATTAAACAGTAACCAAGCTTAAAGTATATCAATAAAAAGAAACGCTACAGAAAAAATAAAAGTACATTCGTTTTGTGCACAGTAGCACACACAGCCGTCCCAAGTTACATATTATTATTATACATTTCCTAAATTCCTATCCAACGGTCAAGTCAGACTAACTGCACTTGGTCAGTTTTTTTCTACAAGTATTGTTTCTTGGTAGCTCCAAACTACAGACCTCACTTTGCTGTGCTTGGTTTTAGAGCCTACCTGCTTGGTAACTTTAAAAAAGAAATGTTATTAATTTTTTATTTTTCTTGCCACCAGTATTTTTTAAGCTTCACCTTCCTCATTCTAAGTCTTCAAATTTCTTGTTACTGGCATATTTCTGGTATTGCCTAAGTTCTGCTGTAAAACTGACTGGTTACCAATATATATTCATGTCTAATATACCATTTTCGTCAATCATAAGTTACCAGATAAATTTAATAACTGACTGCGATGTATATGAACCTTTATCGCAAAACCGGTGTTTGGGGGTGGAATTGGATTTAGCAAGTCCCCGAGAGTGGGTGTCGTAATATCTCTTGCGAGTGAATGATAACAGTATTATAATGTAATGCTATTTTATATGTTTGCAACTCTTCATTCAAATGTTGGAGAGATTTAATGGCGCATTCACGGTGGATTTCATTCATCATGATACCTGTCAAGTAAATCTTTGAAATCCTTTCTGATCTTGCGTCATTTTTACATGATATGTACATGATTTGAAGAAATCCATACAAATACTATAAATGCGAAACTGTCTGTCTGCTGCCTTTTCGCTGCGTAACAAGCTGAATGATTTTGACAAAATTTGTATATTTTTTTGCTTTCATCCCGGTGACGGAAATCTAGGCATTTTGTCCCGGAAAATCAAGGAGTTCTCACGGGATTTTAGTAACTTAAATCCGCGCGGACGTTGTTGCGGGCATCATCTATCTATGCAATAATATTATAAATGCGAAAGTTTGGACAGATATCCATCCAAATTTACCTATTATAAGTACATGAAATGTTAACCAACTATTATTTGGATGGATAAATGTCTTACCTATATTTGTTACTCGATCACGTGAGAACGGCTGAACGACTCGTAAATCAGTATGAGTCAAACTACTCTAATATCACCGTGTAGCAAAATATTCCACACAAGATATAAGGTCTCAGGTTCAACTCTAGGTTAAAAAAAAATAAAAATATGAATTTACTTAAGCCACCTATTAGGTCATGTTATTATGCACGATGCTAGATACGAGTATATTTGAAGATTTATGAAACCTTTGAAGGTAAAACAATATTAATCCCGCTTTATCCGTATTTATTGACCGTGTAAATGTGTTTAGCATGTAATAACGACGGGGAACGAGAATTCCGTGTATAATTGTATAATATAACACGGTGAATTATACGCAAGCGCCCACACTACAGGTTCAGAGGACTAATAGTGAATCATACTGAGTTGGGAACATTAAATGCACTTGTATCATTGTATGCACGTGTTGTGCACTGGAATTAAATATTCTAGAAGTGATAATTTTTAGACATAATATTACGAAAATGTTATATTCCTGACTGCCTCGTTGGTCTAGTAGTTAGCATATTCCTTGCAGCCGACGAGGTCCCGGGTTCGAGGCCCGGGTCGGGCCATAATTAAGTATTGGGTTTTTCTGACTAGGAATTCTCAATACTAGCCCGGAGTTAGGAAGTTGGCAGTGTTTCACCCCCGTGCCTTGGAGAGCACGTTAAAAGCCGTCGGTCCCGGTTATTATCACTAACATGATAATAGTCGTTAAAGCCCGCCAACCCGCATTGGAGCAGCGTGGTGGGTCTACGCTCTAATTCCCTATCTCGGAGGCCTGTACCCAGCCAGTGGGACGTTAATCGTGGCTATAATCCTTGCTACAATCTAATTGTTGTGATGGGCTGAATTGATGCTATTCTTGATGCAACAATGCACTATAGTAATTTTAACGTTTACACTATCGTGAGTGATATTCATTATAACTATACTTAATATCCCGATAAACTCGAGTAGCTGCCGCGTCGCGCGAACAGGCTCATGAATAAGGGCCCCGAACGGGTTCTAAACTAGTCGGGCATTTTTCCGACAGAACACGTGAGTTTATCCGGATATTATGTATAGTCACTCTAGCAATCATTAATAGCGAGTTTTTGCCAATCGAACAAACAAATAATTACCTATTTTACAATAGCAGAAATTTTTATCGTAGGTATATTGACAATACATAAAATATAAATTAAAGTTCTTTTAACTGTAAGTTACATTAGCCTATTCCAGTTGTTTTATAGCAAAGATCACTTGCACCCTCGATACTTTTTTCTACATATAATTGGGGTGCTACCCCAAAATTAAGTCAACCCCTATACTCAGTATACTGTTATACTTACTGGCAACCCCCTGATCTTTGAAGATATGCAAACTTGTAAAGTTATCTAAAAAGTAACTTAAGCTAAGGCTTAGTTTAATTATGACATGACTATCTACTCAGAATTACAAAATCAATATTCTTTTATTTTGTTTTGTTTAATCGTTCTGCGGTCTTTTTGGAATAAAAATGCCCGCCTGTCCAAGATTTGATTTATGATTGGATTAATTACATTTTTAGTAGCGGTCTGCCGCAAAATTAATTCAACCTAAAACAATATTTAAAGCGAACATAATCCATACTAATGTTATAAATGCGAAAGTGTGTCTGTCTGTCTGTCTGTCTGTCTGCTACGTTTTCACGGCCCATCTGCTCAACCGATTTTGATGAAATTTGGTACAGAGGTAGACTGTATCTCGGGGAAGGTCATAGGCTACTTTTTATCCCGGATAATTAAAGAGTTCCCGCGGGAATAAAAAAATCTTAATCCACGCGGTAATCATCTAGTTCTAGTATAACAATAAGGCATCAGAAACCAAAACTAACTATTAAATTGCTCCAACCAGGAACCGCCCCACAAAATAAATCTGTTTTTGCACAAAATCGACAGTCTTATGGCAATATTTTCTAATATATTTCCAAGAGAAACTTGCTAGTTATATTATTTATTATTGAATCTCGATAATAAGCTTCACTGACGAGTCGAGATAAATCCAATAGATAAGTCTGGCTCGCTATTTGCTCTAATTAGCTATGAAATGGGAGAAACCGAGCGACGGTCCCTGGTGCAATTTCTTATATATCAACGATAGCATCAGTTTTGACGTAAATGTTAGTTTTTGGATTTCGTGGATAGAAGAGATTTTCTCCTTAACGCTTCTGATACGAACCTCGATGTTTAAGAAAACGTTTTTATTCGATCATAATATTTAGTTTAAGAAACTATCAAATTCGATATAGCAACAAAGTTGTTTGACCAAATACAGGTCTCCAGCTCAGCATTATGCTACAGTAGGCTGCAGTGCTGGTTTTCAGTGGAAACCTTAAAATTGGAGAAATCACAGACGAACTATGAATGCAATATCTATTCTAATAGTATGTTTATAGAAATCTAATAGTTTAAGTAGTAAGCACATGTAAGCACATTCCGGATTCCATTTTTCCTGCCACATACCTATAGCAAAAGTAAAACCAGGATGCGCAGCGTTGGACTACTCCCCAGTAGGTGGACGGACGATCTCAAGCTAGGAGCCGCTGCAAGCAAGCGGCACAAGACCATGTTCTGTGGAGATCACTGATTAGAATTCAGTGGTGGATATCCACACAGGAGTCGCCTATTGGTTGAGACGACGATGACCGAAAGTAAAAAGACTTCGTGACTAGGTCAGTGCGCTCCAATCTAGACCTCACCATTGATCTCCTTCTAGCATGATTGTCGCCAACCGCGAGCCGAGCTTTGCAATAAAAAAAGTGATCTAAAGTACATGACATTGTCAAGTCTCCTGCCGCAACAAAAAATGGCTTTTACTCAGAAACGATTACGCTAACTTGTTTGGCTGTACCAAATGTCCAATGCTCCAAAAGTTTTCGTTATTATTCTTAAAGCTTTGGATGTCATGTCCTCCATTACATGCGTCAACCCGTCTGCAAAGGGTCGCATTATCACTAATATAAATACTTACAAATCGCCTTTAATCCGTGTGTCGTATACGCCGTTATCGTTCGCAAACAAACATCTAAATAGAGTTGTATGTCGTATAGACACTGTTATATTATGTATTATTAGTAAATAAGTATACGCGGTTGGAACGTCGAAACGTTATCACCTGTGTAAATAAAAAAAACCGGCCAAGTGCGAGTCGGACTCGCGCACCGAGGGTTCCGTACAAACCTGTAGTAAGTTTTACGATTTATGACGTATTAAAAACAAGACGAAATGAACCGCAAAACTAACTTTGTTTGTAGAGGTTTATTGTTAATATCAAAAAATTACGTTTGTTGTATGGGAGCCCCCCTTTAATATTTACTTTATTGATATTTAATTATTTATTTTGAAAGGTAATATACAAGTTAATATTCTGTGAAAATTTGAACCGTCTACCTGTTACCGTTTTTAATATTAAGCAAAAAAATACGAAAAAAACACGTTTATTGTATGGGGACCCCCCTTAATATATATATTTTTTTAATTTTTAGTATTTGTTGTTATAGCGGCAACGGAAATACATCATTTGTGAAAATTTCAGCTTTCTAGCTATCACGGTTTATGAGATACAGCCTGGAGACAGACAGACAGACAGACAGACAGACAGACAGACAGACAGACAGACAGACAGACAGACAGACAGACAGACAGACAGACAGCGGAGTCTTAGTAATAGGGTCCCGTTTTTACCCTTTGGGTACGGAACCCTAAAAACTGTCACTGTTACTACACGCGATAGAGACATGAGTTGCAGTTCTAGGTCACTTTTTGTCAGTTTTGTCACCGGTCGTTATATTGTTAGACAATGATTTTTAAATGTAGGTACCATTGTTGTACCGTCCTGCTTTTGGTAACGTTACGCAAAATAAAAGTTGGGTAAGATTGTTTGTTTTTCTAAAATAACTAAGTACTACGATAACGAGGCGTAATACTTACTTAGATTTATGCAAAACTAGCTGATGCCCGCGACTACGTCCGCGTGGATTGAGGTTTTTTGGTTCCTGCGGGAACTTCTTAGTTTCCGGGATAAAAAGTAGCCTATGTGTTATTCCAGACTATAATCCATCTCTGTGCCAAATTTAATCCAGATCCGTTCAGCCGTTCGGGCGTGATTGAGTAACTAACATCCATACATCCATCCAAACTTTCGCATTTATAATATTTACTAGCTGATGCCCGCGACTTCGTCCGCGTGGATCAAGGTTTTTCAGTTCCCGCAGGATCTCTTTAATTTTTCGGGATAAAAAGTACCTTATTATTTAATCCGGACTTCTAACTTTACGTCTGCAAAATTTCAAAGCAATCGGTTCAGTAGTTACGGCGTGAAAGCGGAACAAACATACAAACAAACTCACTTTCCCATTTATAATATTAGTAAGGATTTGATACTCGCCTCGATTGACACGTCAGCGTCAAACGAGGCGAGTATTAACTACTATTACTAATCAGAGTAAACTCAAATAGAAGCATTTAAACAATCAACACAGCATCTCCTCTTTATTGCTATCAATATAAATTATAAACAAACTAGCTGTTGCCCGCGACTTAGTCAACGTGGATTGAGGTTTTGCGGTGCCCGCGGGAACTGTATAATTTTCCGGGATAAAAAGTAGCCTATTTATGTTATTCCAGACTAGAATCATCTCAGTGTCAAGTTTCATCCAGATTCGGTCAGCCGTTCAGGCGTGATTGAATAACAAACACACACCCATCCATCCAAACTTTCGCGTAGCTCTCCTTCATGAGAAATCCACCAGCCCCAGAACAATAAGAAAAACTTCATCTCTCTTGGGGCTTTTGCAACGCTTTGTCAAAACAAAACCACGACAAATCATCATCGCACTGATTGTGTTTGGACTGCAGTAAGGACCAGGATATGACAATAAGCATGAAAAGGCTGACCTTGAAAATTAACGAGTAAATATTTTCCCCGGTGCTACAGGTTTACAGCACAAAGCAATACCGAAGTCATCGATGAGTAAATACTAAAGTAAGGAAGAAATAAATATATAATCGAAGGCCAACAGTTTACTGAGAAATAATTGAAAGAAAAAAATAAAATTTAAGTGTCTAACCAAACCCTTGGGTTTAACCTCTAGCTCAAGTTTTGAATTTCTTTATCCTCACGAACAATAAGCGGTAGATACAAAAATTCACAGCAATTTTTCCCCAAACTCCGTTACCAAGAAATCTGATATTACAAACAAAACCTGCATGCTATTCAATATTCATACGTACAAAATACTGTTAGAGGGAAACTTAAAAACGATTCGTACATGGTATCATTGCCTGATTAATCTAGGTTGGCAACACTGCTCTGGGGAGTGATGACGATGGCATAACGCGAGTGACGTGTGTCTGTGTAAATAATTGCTAATTAAAGTATTAAAATGGATAAACCGTGTTTGGATTTAATATCTCAGAAGAGGGATAATGTATTTCACGTGCTAATTAATTGTTTATCCGGACCTATCCTGAAAATGGTACAAATTGTAATTCAAGATGTTATGACGCCATGACCGTGACGTAATACGTGAAGCAAAAAAAAAAACAAAAGAATTATTAATTGTTGTCATGACGGAAGGTTGAACTATAAAATACAAGAAGGATAAATGAGTGCTACAACTCGTATTGTGAAATGATCGTAAGTAGGTACATAAATACCTACGTGGGTTGGCAATCGGAATTGCATTGGAAAGTTGGCATGGAAAACTTAAAAAGAGGTATCAATGGAATAGTTAGTACTTATCAAGTACTTGCATACAAATTACCAAAGGTCAATGAGGTATGAGGTTTTACTACTATATCAATTCCATTCAGCATGTAAAGTGCCTGGAGAGAGACCTACCTAGTGGTACTGTGTGTAGGGTACATGGAAACGGTGAGTTTATTAAAATATTTATTGGAAAGAAATGATTAAAGGTTATAAAGGTATCTACCATTATGACTACAGCCCATTAACGTCCCGCTGCTGGGCACAGGCCTCCACATTCATAGGAGAGAGGGAATTAGAGCTTAGACCCACCACTCTGATCCAATGCGGGTTGGCGGGCTAAAGGTCTAAAGATAACTAGTATAATAAATAGATAGATCATACCTACAGAGGGAGATAAGTAAGTACTTGCAGGTTGTACTTGCTTACATTAAGTACTTAAGTATCTAAGTTTTATGTGAAAGATCATAGTGAATTACACTGGTAGGTAGTTCATAACATGATCTACCTATGAGATATTTAAAGAGTTAAGTCAAAGCTATAATAGGTTGGTATGGTAGTTGGTCGACTACATAACAGGGTATAAGTATTATGTAACTTATTGAAGAGGTATTTACTAATTTATTTAGTTGGAAATTAGTTTAATTGATAATCTTGTACCTAAATTGATAGTGAATATTCAATTTATTCTGAGAGTTATGTGAATCACATATACCTAATATTGTTTGAGTAAATGAACAGAGGTCAAAAGTAACTGTAATATTATACATTCCATTAAAGCAAGTATAACCCATTAAAGGTCCTTACAAGTGAAAATTGCATTTGTAGAGTGAACGCATACCCAGTTAAAATAATAAGTAAGTTACAGTTTAGCCGTTTAGTATAAATAATATCAGATCTATACATGTTTGAAGGGCTAAAGTATATAATTGAGTAAGTACATTATATATAAAGATTGGGTGGCATAGATAGGTACCTTTGTTCGGAAAATGTGAATTGAAATAATATCAAATCTGCCTGGATGAAGAATGGGTTAGCGGATTTGGGTGTGAATTATGATGGTGATATGACAGGTTTTGAGACCCGGTTCAACTGAAGTTGGTATTTAATAATAAGTGTGTTGTCTGTCTCAAGTATTGCACAGTGGCTGTTTGGAGCGGTGTGCTTTATTGCCTGATAGAGCATATGATTTCTCATTATGCGGAGAGACTGAAGGAAAAGAGAGATATCACATCAGTGATGGTACTCACACCTGGGGTACCATGGTTATGGTGCTATGTACGGGCTTATGTCTGTTAAGATAGCAGAGGTTTTGCCAAGATAATAATATTTTTAATTTTACAGGTGTAATTAATAAATTAATTCTTGAGTTTTAGTGTGGTCTTCGCAATGTTCTCTGGCCAAGACCAAAAGCTAGTGGCATATTATCTTATGGTGGTTGCTTATCCTGCACCTTGAATAACAATGGAATGGAATGATGTCTATATAACATATGGGCCGAGTCCGGGTTGCATATCTTGCAGTCGTGTTAGCAAATAAATGCAAAAAGAATTAAGTGGTAATTTTGGTAAATTCCAATTTAATTGTAATGGATGAGGACTCTGTGGTGACTAAAGTTTAGTCAAAGAGGATAAGTGGCAAAAGCAAAAGGAAACATAAAGGAGAATGTCCATTGTTGCAAAAGGAAAGTCATCATTTTGTTTAGAGGAAAAATAAAGGAGGATGCCAAATTTTTGGAAATGGGAAATTATCATTGTTGTTGAGGGAAAATAAAGGAGATTGGCAAGGTTGTAAAAGGCAATGGCACCTTTTAGTGCAAGGAGATTTATATACAGTCATCTTATGTGGTGCAAGGAGTTACAAGAATGATGCAAAGTTTAAGATTTAACTTTTATAGTTAAAGAGTCAAAGTCAAAATATATTTATTCAAAGTAGGTACTTACACAGTACACTTAATGAACGTCAAGTATACAAAGTATGACGTGGTGGTGATAATTAACATAGGTATCTTAAAACTAATGTTACGAGGGTTCCAAACGCGCCCTGGTCTGAGAAGAGTAAAATTGTTTCTTGTGAATTTGGGAGCTAAAGCCCGGCTGTTGAATCAAGATTTAAATGTTACTCTGGAGAAAAATAACATATTAAAGAGGATGTCGGGGTGGAATGGTACTGGTGGACCGGTAATGATAATATTGCAAATAATTCATATGGTGGAGATGAACAGGGTGTATAATATGAGAACATAACGGTATTTTGGGAGTGACTCATTTGTGATATTTTGGTTTGATATTTGTTGAGGTAAAAACAAAATAGAAATAAATATGCCTGCGGGGCCATGGGTCAGCTTCGGGAAAATACCTAAAGGTGAAGTACACTTATTGTAAATGTCACATGCCTGAGGGGCTTCAGAAAAAAATTGATGCATGCACCAGCAGGGCTGCACAACAGATCAGTTTTAGCTAAATACCTAAAGTGGGGTACACTTACTGTATATGTCACATGCCTAAGGGGCTTTCATACAAATTAACGCATATTGGCGCAGGGCTGCACGGCAGAACAGTGCAGAGTACAGGACAGTAAATGTGACATGCCTTAGGGGCTTCAGTACACACTAATACATTGACTTGCAGGGTTGCAGATTAGTTTCAGGGAAATGCCTAACAGGGGCCTATGGCACAGTGGTAAGACACGCCTAAGGGGTTTCAGT
Organism: Erebia ligea; assembly: GCA_917051295.2. Classification (NCBI taxonomy): domain Eukaryota; kingdom Metazoa; phylum Arthropoda; class Insecta; order Lepidoptera; family Nymphalidae; genus Erebia; species Erebia ligea. The sequence goes on from OU785223.1 coordinate 17,453,785, forward strand.
GCCAATTCATGCATATGCCTGCGGGGCTACTGGTAAGTTTCAAAACATGCCTAAAGGGGCTACAGCGCAGATAAGCCAACATGCCTAAGGGGCTACAGAACACATGTCTTAGGGGGCTCCAACGCAAATTATAGCACACGCCTCCGGGGCGACAGAGCGCATACCTTAAGGGGCTGCAGTACATATAGCGTATGCCTACTGCGTAACGGATCAGCTTGCTGGGCACACAGCTGATAGAACATGCCTGAGGAGTTATATTATGTGTTACAGCACATGCCTGCGGGGCTACTTCACACAGACTGCCTTCGGGGCCTAAGTACCTGCCTTCGGGGCCTACGCACTTGCCTTCGGGGCCAACGCACTTGCCTTCGGGGCTTACGCACTTGCCTTCGGGGCCAACGCAATTGCCTTTGGGGCCAAAGTACTTGCCTTCGGGGCCGACGTACTTGCCTTCGGGGCCTACGTACTTGCCTTCGGGGCCGACGTACTTGCCTTCGGGGCCTACGTACTTGCCTTCGGGGCCAATGGACTTGCCTTCGGGGCCTACGTACTTGCCTTCGGGGCCAATGGACTTGCCTTCGGGGCCTACGTACTTGCCTTCGGGGCCTACGCACTTGCCTTTGGGGCCGACGCACTTGCCTTCGGGGCCAACGCACTTGCCTTCGGGGCCAACGCACTTGCCTTCGGGGCCTACGTACTTGCCTTCGGGGCCTACGCATTTGCCTTCGGGGCCAACGCAATTGCCTTTGGGGCCAAAGTACTTGCCTTCGGGGCCTACGTACTTGCCTTCGGGGCCTACGCATTTGCCTTCGGGGCCAACGCACTTGCCTTCGGGGCCACTGCACTTGCCTTCGGGGCTAACGAACCTTGCCTTCGGGGCTGACATACCTTGCCTTCGGGGCCGATGAACCTTGCCTTCGGGGCCGACACACCTCGCCTTCGGGGCTTATATGATATACTTTCAAGTGTGGACATTAGCGCCCTCGGGGCTGGGATGTAAAGCCTAGCGGATTCTGATGAGCAGATGGCGAATGACTAGTAAGTTACCAGTGGAGCTCATGTACGCTGACCGCATAACTCATGTGGTTGTTTCTTGCCCGTGGGGCTCACCGCTCACGTAAGTCAATTCCGTACCTCTTATATTTTACAACATTTTGAATATATCGCTGGTGTGGAAAATAGGGGCCATGGTGCCAGTAGACTTCGAAAGTCTAGCCTGCGGGGCTGCTACGTTTCGATTTTCGGTAGCGAGAGTTGCAAAATAAAGCAAAGCTTAGGTAAATTGCCCGCGGGGCTAGCCAGATTAGTACAGGTAATTATTACTATTACTCGCCGTTGGGGGCATGATAGTATGCAAGTAGCAAAACAGCTGTTTTCAGGCGAAAGCGCAATGATGATGATGTTCAGTGAGTGTCACGGTTAGGTGACATAAAGGCTTAATAGGTCTGTAAAATACGCAGATGATATTCACTGATATCAACTATTGTTTTAAATGCGAGGCACTGAGTGGCAAACAAGTAATATAACCGCCGCGTAAGTTGAGCTATGCACAGTAACACATTTCGGGTGTCAAATGAAGTGCGGTATGAGGTGCGCCGCGACGGGCCGCACGTTACCATACCCTTGCTTCCCGCGCATGCTCCGCATAGTCCTGTAGTACGATGTACCTGTGCAGACGAGCGCCATTTTGGGTCAAGTTATGGGATGCGATTTATATCGGTGTTATGTTTTGATGCCATTTGAGGTTCACTAAGATTCATGTGAGAGTAACAATATTTTCATGTAGGTTGAGCGATGTAACAAAATATCGTATAAAGAGATTTACTTATCGTGTAAAGAGACTCGCTCTATGATGTTCCTTGGGATATTCATTCATGAAAGTGATATGAATAACATAATTAGATTGAGGAGGAACAGTGAAAAGTAAATTACCAAAATATTGAACAACCAAGTAGGTACACTACTATACATTTATATTTTATTACCATTAGGTACATTATATTTGTATTATGATATTATATTATATTATATTATATATTATATACGTTTTCACCACACTATCACGACTGCACAAATCAAAATGATATTAGTTGCCAAGCAGATGCCAAAGTATGTGGTATTGAATAGTATCAACATTTGAGTTCGGCTTTACGAAACGTTGAAATTTGGCAAGAGCTGATGAAGGCAGTACCGGGCAGTGGAGTTGCCTGTTGTGTTAAGTTAAAACGAACAATACAATGCAGGGCCACGGTATAAGGTTAATCTATTCTTCCGGTGGGAATAACGTGCTTTTGAAATTTCACCATTTCAAATGAAATTAGGAACGTAGAGATTTGCTCAAAAGATGGAGCATGTGCAAAGTATACAAAATGGCTAATTATAGAGAACGTGGCTCAGGTCTTCGGGTTTTATTGAGTTTTGTAACCAATTGTAACCGATTGTCAGATAAAGTTCTGGGGGTGAATTGTAACATAAGCTAGCCTGGCTAAGGCTTACAGAGAAGGTATATGTCATTTATGCCATGTGTAAAGAGGAAAGTATAATTAAGTGTAATGAATGAGTAATAATAACCATTCTGGAAAGTAACAAAGTGAACATGAGTATACTCATAGGAGAATTAATTATAGGTGTATATTAGCACCAGTAGACTATAAGAATCTTATCTATCATTTAATCAAATGATTGTGGTCTCATCTCCGTGAGAATGTCGAAATTGTTACAAATTGCACTTATAGAATTGAAACTTTGTGTTAAGAGTAAGCAAGTGTATGATGTTATAGACCAGACAGAGTTAGTTTCTCCCATTTCACTGATTAATACCTAAAGATTAATTGTCATTAAATTGCACTGAGTTAACTAAAGTAAGTAAGGCAAAGTTATTACACATCATGTTTTTGGGTAATTAACGGAAAACTCTGTGTAATGCTGGAAAGCTACTTCTGAATAAGGTTATATTATGTTTACAAAATGAACATGTGTAGGAAGCTTTTGTTGTTTGTGAAATATGGCGATTTAGTTACTTCAGTATCTTGCTACACGTGAATTCACCAGAGTTAGAATAATATGATGAGATGTGCCATGGATGAGAAATCCATATTTACTTATTAGGTGAAGTTTTGTAACGCGATGGAGACTGATGCTCTTTTAACCTAAAACATAGTCTTGTTATCTGTAAACTGTACTTGGTAAGGTTTATAATGCCAGTGCTTTAACATTGGAGTGTCAGGCGTTAAAGGCCAGCGTTAATACTACAAATGGCAGAGTAGCATCAGCAATCATCGTGATTTCAATTAAGTGTTCGAATTATGTCAACTTCGGGACGAAGTTATGGGTCAGGATGACCGAACTGTTAGAGGGAAACTTAAAAACGATTCGTACATGGTATCATTGCCTGATTAATCTAGGTTGGCAACACTGCTCTGGGGAGTGATGACGATGGCATAACGCGAGTGACGTGTGTCTGTGTAAATAATTGCTAATTAAAGTATTAAAATGGATAAACCGTGTTTGGATTTAATAATACAAATCATTAATTAAGCGCGTGACTTAATTAACGAACGATATATAAAATTTTATTGATTCAACCTAAAGCAATTAACTATCCTGAATTAGCTTTGGTCATTTGGCAAAGATTGAAGGACAGCAATTTAGATTTAGATAACGAAATATTTAAAAAAACATGATAAAAAAACATTGATGCACCTACGAACACTGCTTTAAAAAGGTCAATTTAACGTGGAGTGTATAATGATACAAATATGGTATGCAAATCATACTAATATTTTTTTGTCGGTTTGTTGGTTTGTCCTTCAGTCACGCCGCAATGGAGCAATGGATCGACGTGATTTTTTGCATGGGTATAGTTGAGGACCTGGAGAGTGACATAGGCTACTTTTTATCCCGGAAAATTAAGGAGTTCCCACGGGAATCAAAAATCTTAAACCACGCGGACGAGCTAGTACATAATAAATACAAACAAATAATAATGCTATAATATGAATATAAATAAATAGTTTCTCGCTTTTCAAAAAGGTAGAGTTCACTAGATAATATTATGTACCTACCTACTTTGTATACGAAAATAATATGGTAGGTATAACAACATTTAAAATAGCATAAGTAGGTACGGTAGTTACCGGACTTTAACCATTCAAATAAATAAGTAAAGAGTAACTTATTGCTCTTGAAAATATCTATTCGGAAAAACTTAACCAAACATAGGGTTTTTAGTTTTTTTAGCCACTACAAGTTAGCCCTTGACTGCGATCTCACCTGATGGTAAGTGATGATGCAGTCTAAGATGGTAGCGGGCTAACCTATTAGGGGTATGGCAGTTATGCTAGTACCGGAATGCTAAATCGCTTGGCGGTACGTCTTTGCCGGTAGGGAGGTAAGTGGCCACGGCCGAAGCCTCCCACCAGACCAAACCAGAGAAAATTCAGAAATTATAAATTCCCAAATTTTGTCGGGAATCGAAGCTGGGCCGTTAAGATGACAGAGCTCAACACTGCGCCAGGGAGGTCGTCAAATGTAATCATGTAATGTTGGTAATGTAAAACTACATATTTATTTCACTAACATGTTTTTAAATTAACCGCAGGTAGTGAAACCGCGCATAGCTGTATACTGTATATTAGTGAACTGTATATTATGGTAATTACAGACGCTTTGCGAGACAACAAAAAAAACTGACAACACACAAATTGCAATGGCCACGACTGTTGCCTAATAACACATTCTCTATGATTACAACCATGGTAACCATAATGCGAGGCACAAAATGGGAGATGACGGCATTCTGTGCACAAAAAAGATGATCGCGAGCAAGACTAACGCAGAAGTGTTTCGTATTATTAGATTTACTATAATAGTCACATGAAAAGTAAAATAATAAATCTTCAAATAAACTAAGTTTATTTAAAAATTTGAAATTACAATTTTGCGAGTAATCACATACGAGTACATCCGCAAATATATATAAGTTTGTAATTGTTTCACACGGAATTTGTAAACAATGACTTTTCAATTTAATCCTTCAAATGCCTCCATCTGCATTTATCTCGTCTTCCGGCTAAAAGATTACTTCTTTAGGTTTTGATGACCGCTTGATAACTGGGACTAAGATTATAAGAAAACGGTTTCAAGAGCTGTTGGTAGTAGGTTTATAGCATTAGCCTTAGCATAGCATTAACTTCTACTCGAAACTTATCTGACGCTACTACACACACTGCACTACAGACTTTTTAAGATGACAGCAGTGCTAGCCTAAAGACTATTAGTATACAATATTGATTAGGTACAACTAGATACCGCACACACCGTTTCCCAAATAGAAATCTATACTACATTATATTATGAATACGAAAGTGTATCTGTCTGTCTATTAACTGTTCACAGACCATCAGCTTAAACGATTCTGACGAAAATTGGTACGTAGGTATCTTGCATTTCAGAGCCGGTCATAGGCTACTTTGTATCAGAAAAGACAGAGTTCCAAGAGGATTTCTAAATACCGAAATTCACGCAGACGTTCTCGTGGGCTTAAAAATCAAAGGCCGTTTACTTTCATATAATACGTAACCCTAAAAATGAAGCAGCAATTATGAACACGTGCGAATTCTACGAAGTAACGACACCAAATAAGGTAGATAGCGTTCATGTTAATCATTCATTATCGTTACGGGAGTTCGAGCATTATACATTCCATCCTCATTTAAAGGCTTTGAGAATTTAAAAGGATAAGGCTCGGTAGGTATTGCCTTTTTGTATTGTTCCAAGGTCTATCGCATTAGTCTTTGAAATTGATACAAGTATTTCCGCGGTTTAATCAAAAGAAAAAAATGCAACTTTAATTGAAAGGTATTTAACTATTATATTATTTGCTAACGCAAAGACGCAATTATTAGTTATCTCTTTGGCAATACTAACCAATGCGTACGTTACCACATGACTGTAGCCGAAAGATACGATAGAAATACACATGTGGTCACGACGTGTGACAGGCCTCGAATCCGGTGATGAGTTCGATGAATGATGTATCGTAGTACACGTAAATGTAGCGTAACGGACAGACGACGGACAACAACCGAAAGTGTTACATACACAAGTAGGTATTGTGAATTAATGCGACGTCACTATGGCACAATGCTCCATCAAACCAATCAACTAAAATCAATAGCTAAACGGTTCATGGCGAAATGAATTTAGGGCCAGTGCCCTCAGAGATCAACCAGTCTGTGACAACAACCTGTATCGATACCTTAACCTATTTGGAGTCTCCTCCTCAGATTTGATACCTTAGATAAATTGTACATTTAACAATGTGTCCTAATTGTGTCTAGTTTTTTAAGTTTTTTTTAATGTAACAATTTTTGGTTGTCCAAATAAAAAATATATATAATTAAAAAATAAGTTCTGGTGAAATATGATATTATATGCAGAATGTTGGCGCAAGCCAAGCGAGTGCAAAAATGATTAAGGGTCTCCAAGTACAAACAGGATCATTTTTATTGGGTTTGTTTCGTTTGTTAGTTTTTGACACTATGACATTGAAGCACCAGTTTCATTTTAGCCTAACCCTTGCAGAGCCACGGTCCCACGACCTGGGAATGGGCATGGTTCCTGCAAAGAGTGTGGGCAATCCACAGTTTCGCATTTTAATTACTCATATTCAAGAGTAAACACCCAAAAAAATCATCTCTCATCCTCATTCAGCTATCGATTTATATTATTACTACCTTGTGATCTAAAGTCTAAAACATTGTACCTACTGCTTCAAGGAAATAATACCAAATACTTTTGAATAGTGAACAGCATACCTAGGTAGATGGAACAATGTGGTTTGGTTATGTTATAAAAAGTTAAAATGTCACCGTACTATACGTTCTATTCTTAGAAAGAAACCTAAAATAGTCTCGTAACTTAGAATAAATTGGAAAATATTAAAAAACTAGATTGTTTGTAGTGCTAAACGATTATAATCTAGACGTGAGCTAAGTTGCCTGCTCAACCACCATTAAAGTCAGACTGAATTGTGAACATTAAAATTACGTTAAATTGCGGGTGCACTCAGCACGGTAACAATAGTAAAAACTGTGCCGTCCAAGATTTGTATAACAAAGCAAGTGTAATAGTCAAAATGTCGACGACCTCATGTGCTGAACGGATACGATACGGAACGATATTTACGGATTTTATGTTACTATTTTATCACGACCTTCAGATATGGGGAACAAAAGTTAATGTGGCTAAATTAAAAGGCGTTAATAAAGCGCTACCTTTTCCGCAAATAACATTATGAAAGGGAAGCAAAACATATTTTAGGCAAGTCATTTTAGTTTAAGAGACTGTATACAACTCAATAAGCCAAAATATCCCATTAAATTAGATTGAATATTTCTTCGGAATATGCGTGCTGGAGTGATGTTTGGCAAAATGAATTATTTACGTTCTAACTAACTTTAAACCTTTGACATTTCTTAACCAGCTTAATTGGTAAATGTATCAAATGTTCGCCAAAAGCTGGTCAAGTAGACAAAAATCAAACTAATAATGTAAATGCATACTTTATATTATGCGAAAGTGATGCTACATTTTGCCGGCCCTTCATTTTTAAACCAATTTTGACAGAATTTGCAACTCATTTCCCGGAGAAGGACTGGCTACTTTTTATCCCGCCAGTTTCCGCTGGATTTTTAAAAAACCTGGATCCAAGCGGTCGAAATCGTGGTCGCTGGTAAAAAAGTCCGTTTTGTCACCTGAGAAGGCAATTAAATTCGATGTTTTTGTGGCTCAGGATTTTTTTGCACTGAATGACGCCATGGCCCCAGGGTCTAACTCACAACTTCTTACAAGTAACACCGAATCACGTTTGGTAATTTCGATATTGGTCGGTCTCCTCTATTATTATGGTCGATTTTTACAATATCAACAAAAAATAATAAGATCGGTGTCACGATCTCTATTAAAGTGTTCTTGCAACTTAGGCATTACACTTATTGTGTCGCAATGATCGTGTAAAAAATATACGCAAAAACCACCTTTAGTGTGCGTTATAGCATCCATACTATAATATTATAAATGCGAAAGTGTGTCTGTCTGTCTGTCTGCTACGCTTTCCCGGCCCATCTTTTCAACCAATTTGGCTGAAATTTGGTATAGAGGTAGGTTATATCCCGGGGAAGGACATAGGCTTATTTTTTATCCCGGAAAATTAAGGAGTTCCCGCGGGAATCAAAAAACCCTAATCAACGCGGACGAAGTCGCGGGCATCATCTAGTATGGAAATATTTTTTTTTTTTTAATTTTTTTTTTTTTTTTTTATATATAGTTATAGCATTTGATTGTCGTCGTCGTATTTTTATTTACTTGGAAATGTTAGTGACGGACGTCGTGTATTTTTTACTGTGTTAATAATTATTATACTTTTGCTAATCTACTTACCTATATTATTTACATTTGGCATTCAAAATACATCGATAAATAATATTTAAACAGTATATTTTATTCATGCATATAATGTAGAGCCCAAACCGCTGCACCTAAACTTGATTTTGGATGTAGGTTCTATCTAGTTATAGCGTAGGCCCAAAGGATTGTGAGAAATTCCAAAATCCCGATCCATGCGGACGACATAGCGTGGAAAATTAAGTCTTAAAAATAGATATACCAACACTTGTATTTGGATGTATAAGTCTTGTTATAGCGTAGGCCCAAAGGATTTTGAAATTGAGAAACTCTAGCTCGGAGTTACGAAGTTAGCGGTGTTTCACCCCCATGCCTCGGAGAGCACGTTAAGCCGTCGGTCCTGCTCCTGATCTCTCTCCGGTCGTGTTGAATTTTCCGTCTCATCGGTCTATGAGAGTAAAGGAACACTATAATATCTCCCGCGCTGATGGCTAATCTCTCGGGAGATTGACCACCCTGGGCAAAATTAGGTCGAGAGGACATTATTGATAAGACCACAAAACTCTCACTTGCGCCAGAGAGGTCATCAAAATCACATAAATTCGCAATCGAACTTTGTTGTGACTTGTGAGACATGTCGACTGTCGTCAGTGTGACCTTACCCTAAAGCGTAGGCAAACAGTGTCGTAGTTCACTGTGCACACAAACTTGCGGCTCGCTTAGTTACAATATCGATGTTTGGTGTTTACCTTTTAGAAACAAAGTATTCGCCTCTACGTGAGTGTTATTTCATAGAATGCAGTTAAAATAATATTGACACGTTACGAGTTACCACGTAATTCATAAACAAATATTCGCATGTGCTTAGAGAATCTATAACCGAGTGTTTAATTGTTTACAATTGTTTAGCGAGAAACCTATAAATAAGCTTTTTAACAACTATCTGTAGAAAAATAGAAGAGTGAAAATATTAATTTAATTTACGCATAATAATATATGCAGCAGTAAATCATTACTTACTTAGTATTCTATGCCTATTGTGTCTTTCTTTTGTATGTTTTGCTTAGCATGTTGTGTAATAATTGTAACATTATGTACTAACTACTAGTGATATCCCGACTTCGCCCGTGTTGACTGGTAGGGTAATTAAGAAAATTGTAAAAAAAATGAGTACTTACCCTCTAACTCTCTACTCTCTCCTAAAGTATATAACCTCTTGAATTAGATGCTTTACAAATAAAGAATCTCGTAGGTACATTATTATCGAGATGATAATAATTGTAACAAAATGTTAAGCGTAAATATGAATCAAAAGTACCGTTACTCCACACTAAAGAAGTGGACAATCCATGTCAAATATAGTTTGAGGAGTAAAAATATAATTTACTAGCTGATATCCGCGACTCCGCCCGCGTGGTGTAAGTTCCCCCGGGAACTCCTTAATTTTCCTGAAAAAAAAGTAGTCCACTCCCAATCTTTCCCCGGGAGCTATGCCCGTACCAAATGTCATCAAAATCGATTAAAAAATATGGACCGTGAAGGGGTAACAAACAAACTCACATTCGCATTTGCTAGCTAGGATTAGGATTTTATCCTTTAGATCAGATTCTAATATGCAGACAGACTGGTCTCAGTCTCACTTTTACATAGTTATACCACGGAAAGGAAACGTTGTGAAACACCCAGTAAGATTTTTTGTTTGCTTTTCTACTGGTGGTGGTAATTCGGCATTAATGATAGATTGATTGATCCACCATTAGTATACATTGTATGTTGCTCATTGAATGTTACTAGTTCAAAGAGAGACAGACGCAAAGAAAGACGCTGAGAAATAAAAATAAGACACTTGATTTAAAGTTAACCATGAAAGCAAATGTGTAAAGTACCTATAATTTGAATTGAGATACGGATCCCGCGAAGCAAACTCGTTTCAGACTTGACAAGTTTTGATTTAATTGTATTTGTTAAACTCATTACGCAAGCATAGCTATTAGCTACCGTACGCGTTAAGGTAAATGACCGTTGTCCAAACAAGCACCTAATAAGTGCCAATTCTATCACTTGTGGACTTGCGCCTCGAGTGTGGAACTACTTTGATCGAGCGCTGCATTTGAGCAAATATTTGTGTTTGTACAAAGCTTAGCTTTACTTTATTATATCGGTTACTATATTATATCGGTTAATTTACTTGATATCAAGACGTTCAAAAAGTGTACAGTGAAGTGTAATCATTTCTACTATGATAAGTTATGAAAATAAAGAGTTCCTAACTTCCTACCTATTGATGGTTTTGACACATTCCGACCCACTTACATCCTCAGTAAACAACAGCGTACCGACTACCTACGTATAACTATTATGTAACTAGATGATGCCCGCGACTTCGTCTGCGTGGATCAAGATTTTTTGATTCCCGCGGGAACTCCTTAATTTTCCGGGATTAAAAGTAGCCTATGTCCTTCCCCGGGATATAACCTACCTCTATACCAAATTTCAGCAAAATCGGTTGAAAAGATGGGCCGGGAAAGCGTAGCAGACAGACAGACAGCGACAGACAGACAGACAGACAGACACACTTTCGCATTTATAATATTATTTTTAAGTTTTATGTAATAATAGAAATTGGATATATCCTGAATTCCTGACCACAAAAATCCATAAATCTCAAACTTCGCAGAATTTATACGAGCGTCCTTGCGTCTCTGCAAAAAATTTCACCTCGGTTTTTAATATTAATATTTTGGGAATGAAAATGATGATGGAACGGCAACATGACGGTACGGCATGTAAAAGTCAAAACAGTTGATGAAACGAAACACGTGTAATTCTCTCTGACGTAAAGACGAACCAATTGTATCCAAGACTTGAAACGAGATAAATAAATATTGTAGCCAGAACAGCGAGGCTGGAGGTACAAATAACTTTTTTAAAGTCAGTAACGAGTAATTTTGCTTCAGTTGCTGTGCAATCACAAACACAGTCCACAGGTCACCTGTTATATGGGACTTGACATTGGTTGACAGATTGGTTTCGTGATCTCAACCGATGGGCGTCCACTGGACAAAATTAATGTCTGCGCCAGGTGCACATACAATTTGTTTTGTTACCCTTCTATTGCTAAGAGGTGTGCTAGCTCTACGGCTCTTATGATGAAATTTATAGAGCGTACTTTGACTTGGCTCAGACTTTACAGAGTTAAAACGAGATGGACTTATGTGAGTAACATAAATCTGTCTCGTTTTAACCATGTCTTAAGTCTAAGCAAAGTCAAAGTTCGATCTTAGATCTCACACTTAGGCCAGGACTTTGTCTTTTCATCTGGTATTGCTTCTTAACATTTTCAGACCTCAGCTTAGTTGCTTGTTTATTCGATTTTCATGTTTAATTTTGGAATCTAGAAGCAAATCGGCTAAAACCATGGTGACCCTTTCCATGGTGGCGCAAATTAATGTTTATCTAACAAAAAACGCGTACGTGACGCGAAACACATCACTCTTGTTAACTACTGACTGTTTGCTCTCATTGCGATGAAGGACGTTCTGTTTTTGTCCAAAATTATGCTTATGACAATGAGCTTTGATGAATATAATATCTCGTCTCATATCAACTTTATCTAAATGTTATCTCGTCTCAACTCTATCTAAATGTTTTGCCCGCGTCGTTGGTCTAGTGGTTAAACATGTTCGACTGCGGATGTTGATGTCCTTGTTTCGTTTCCTCGGTCAGACCATAAATAGGTACATATTGCGTTTATTCTGACAAGAAGAAGATGTATTTGTAGCTATGTCCTTTCACACCATTGGTTGCCTGGAAGAGATCGCTATGTAGCGATAAGGCCGCCAAATTGTATACTTACTTTGTTAGTAGCTAAGTTTTCTTTTTTATAATTTCCTTTGTGGTGTACAATAAAAGTGTATTCATTCATTCATTCATTCATTCCCAGAAATAGTCTGGATTTAGAAGTTGTTATTATTTCACCTCCGTAACTCGGACAGCCGTCGATCATATACAACTGACTCCACGCCGATCGTGTGAAATTTTCCGTCCCATCGGGCTATGAGAGTAAGGGAATAAAGAGTGCACCGTAACTCATACACGATTAAATCACAAACGATTTTTTGAGACGCCACCCCAAACCAAACCTTGCCTTGGCACTCGCTATAAATAGTTAGCATCCTGTCAGGGCTGTAATTTAGGTTTCTAAAACTTTTTAACACACCTAGCGAATATTTTTGAAGGCTACCAAGTAGTCTTTTACTTAATTAGATGTCTGTCAAAATGATTAGGTACCAGGAAAGTTTGTAGACTATTTTATTTTTACTACAAGGCTATTTTGTTGATGAATGTTTTCTCAAAATTTTCACCCAGGGCTCTGTAATTTATATATCAATTATCAACCTTTAGTTTCGATACTTTTTTTTAATATTATCTTACACCAGGGAATTACCTTGTAATATAATTTATTAATTACAGAGCTTAAAGTTAAAGAAATCGTCTACAGTGTGCGCATGATCTTAATAATTATCGCCTTTGCGCTGTTGGTTTTATGTCAAAGTCAATGTACGCGCCGCATAAGGTCAGTGCAACGTAGGTCATGATTACCATTATGTGACGACGGTTTATGGGAGTAGGTTTATTGGGGTATAAATCATAGAGACATAGTCGTTTCTATTTTGATTGTGTGTTCGTTTATGGCAGTTGTAGGTACTCCTACGTTTTCATCCATATTATTATTAGTCAAAACCGTTTAAGACAACATCGCTTAGAACAACATATCCATACTTCCATACCAATATTAATGCGAAAGTGTGTCTGTCTATCAACTACGCTTTAACGGTCACTCTTTTCCACCGATTTTAACCGAAATTTGGTACAGAGCTGGGTTGCATCCCGGGGAAAAACACAGGGGGAACATCTAGTATTATAAATGCGAAAATGTGTTTATCTGTCTGACTGTCTGATGCCTTTTAAGCCCATCCGCTAACCCAAGGTCTAGCAATAGACGTATTTACGGGCTGATGGTCAGTACATCCTAGGAGGAAATCTTCTTATTGGTCTTGGTTTAAAACAATATTATGCAATATTATAACAATATTACAAGTACAAAGGTATTTTTACAAGCTTTTATTTAACTTGCAACGTTTGTGTTTGTTTAGGTTAAATCTTGCAACTGAATTTTATCCCCAACCGATTGAGTCGAAATTTTGCATTTCGTTTGGATTACAATGAATGATTAGCTAAGTGACGCTATTCTAGCGGACTCCCAAAGATGGCGGACCAGTTAATTTTTATGCACCCCCATGATATTAATTAAAAGGGTTTGCTGAGAAAAATTAAATGACGACACACTAAATTCAATATGGCGGACAGTAAAAGCTTGTATTTATTTATTTAATGATTCAAGACTTAAGTATCATACATAAATACTAGCTAATGCCGGCGACTTCGTCCGCGTGGGATTGAGGTGTTTGGTTCCTGCGGGAACTCTTTAATTTTCCCGATAAAAATAGCCCATGGGTTATTCCAGACTATAATCTATCTGTGTGCCTTTCATCCAGATCCGTCTGGTCGTTATGGCGTGATCGAGTGATCCATCCATCCATCTATCCAAACTTTCTATAACATTTTTATAGAAGTATAGATTAAGAGCTAATTCCACAATGCGGAATGTAGACATTGTCTCACGGAATATTTGTCGGTCTGAGTCGGTACAATGTTATTAAGAATAAACAACGGAGATCGAACTAGGAATGTTGGCACCACTTCACATCTAGTTACACTTCATTGGACTATTTATACGATAGATTGACGATTACACAGACATGAGTGTATTGAGTTTGGAATATTTAGTTGACAAGGTGTCCGTTTGTGTCACAATGTGGATTAGTATGTCAAATTTTCTATTTGTCACAAAGAGGAGGCCGTCACCAAGCAGAAATAATATTATGCAGTTTTCTTAATAATAGTAATCAAAACTTGGTATTTTAAACTGTTGAATAGGTACGAAACTGCGAAGAAGAACATTATAACCACGATAAACGTTTGCTGATGTTATTTGCTTTCTTAAACGTATAAATTAAATTAAGGGTTGATTTACTATAACATAGGTACAAGTTGCTAGACCTAAAAATTCTTGACATGTCGTATCACATATTTTACAAAATCAAAGCATATTTCATTTTTGTAAAGATATCTTTGTATAAATCAACCTACTATATACAGGAACATCATAATAGTCAAAAAGTCAAACCTTTCGATTATATTTCTAACCTAGAATAAGAATAACAACAAATGCTATAAATGCGAAAGTGCGTTTACTTGTTGATTTGTCATACAATCACGCCGCAACTGACCAACTGATCGACCAGATTTTGTATGGGTTCCTAATTCCTATAGTTGAAGATCTAGAGAACATCATAGGCTACTTATTATCTTGGAGACTATAATATATAACATCATCGCTTGGAGAATCAAAGTTTCTCCAAGACTTCCAAAACCTAAATCCACGCGGACGCAGTCGCGGACATCATCTAGTATTTTTTCATTCATTCTAGTAAAAATTCCAATCGAGCTCAAAACCTACTCCACAGAAGAATCATGTCAAGAAAGCATAATATCTAATTATCTAACCTACTACAACAAGAATAACTAAGAATAGAAATAGAAGCGTTCACCACTTATGTTTAATATAACTATCAAAACACGCATAACACAGATGTAATCGGAGCAAATTTACCTGTGCAGTTAATAATAAAGCAAGCTGACACTGAGATAGTAATCCAAGATCCAAATGAGCTATCACTGCCTCATTAAATAACTGACTATCATCGCCAAAGAATCTGCAGCTACGAGAATAGGCAGCGAGCCACATATTAAACATGTATAAAACTATATTTACTAGATACGAGTAGTTAGAGTATGAGAACACCTGCAGTGAATGATAGTGTCCTTTCAATTTCATAGTAAACATGTCCCGAGGGAAACTCTTACAAAAATCTGAATTATAAATGAAATGAAGACCATATCCCTCCCTCGCTGGTTTTAATTCCTATGTGATTTGGTTGCCTGGCAGAGATCGCTTAAAAGCGATAAGGCCGCCAATTGTACCGATTTGTATTTTTTTGTTTTTATTGTTTCTGATTATTTTATGTCTTTTTGTACAAAAAAGAACATTTCATTTATTTATTCATTCAACATATGAAGGTATCCCTTTGATTCTAGGTTAGGTTCTGTGACAGTCAATTGCATAAATCACGAGTAATGATGCAGATGGATTGTGTAAAAGAGGATATGCGTATAAAAGGGGTGAAAATAAGAGGTTGACCGGATACCAGAAGTTAGTGGAAGAAGAAAACATGTTGTGCCGACCCCACAACTGCTGTGCTGTGCTTTGTGTGTGTGCTGTGTGTGTTCCCATAGCGTGGGAAAAGGGCAAGAAGAAGAAGAAGACGAGTAATGATGCAGCAGAGATCTACCCAGGCATATGTCGTGTCAAACGTTTGTAGCTCATCCTTCAGTTACAGCAGTGACTGATGGCAACTGACAGCATAACCTATGGTCTTGACAGCTAAGAACGACTTGTGAAGACATGGAAGTAGTCGATGATAAACAATAAAATGGTGCAAGTACAGCTTTTTTGTGAAAATTCACAATCAAATTGGAACTTCCATCCCTATTTTCTTAGAAGGGGACTACAAATAAAATCTTTTGTTTAAACGCGATTCCTTGTAACCCTTTTTATTTCAATTAGTTAAGCACGAACATTTACTTATTTAAATAAGTCTAATTAGTATTCAATTACAACCAATATATGCAACCAATAACAATTGCTTTACGACCAGAGTGATAGTAATATTGACAAATAGGTGATAGACCTCTTAACCTCAAACGCATTTTATTATTGTACTCGTACCTTATTTATTATGTTGCATTGCATAATTATAAAATTTGCAGTGGTTTTTATTCGATTACTATATTATTAAAACCTTTTAATTTACCTAAGGTGGAAAAAAGAAATTGATTATTATAATAAATTATTAAGTAATTATGCATAGATTGAGTTAATTGGCAAAGTCAAATCTATGGAAAATAATAAATACCATAATTTCTGAGTTCTGACTCATATTTATAAAACTTATTTATTCGTAATTTATTAGTTAAAAATAGTCAATACTTACTACTCTTTCTTTTTGTTATTTAAATCGCGTGTACTAAGGTCACACTGTGCAAGTGTATTGAAAAATAAAATCATTAAATAAGGAAGTGAAGTAAATAATATCCGGTATACCTATATAATAATATATAATAATACCTTTACCTAATGTTCTCACCGATGGTATGTTTTCATTAAATAGCGATGATGCATTACCTGAAACAAAAAGGAAAATTAAATACTTTACAATTAGGGCTCATACGCACTAGCGGTCAGCCGCCCAGGCGGTTCGGCTTGCGGTTCAACCGCCTGACGCGGTCGAAACAGCGGTTCACCGCCACGGCGGCTGGCCGCGGTTCAACCGCCTGATCAACCGCGTCAGGCGGTTGAACCGCTTTCTCATAAAATTGCGTTCATTCTATCATAATCGAAATGGACGCTGTCGAGGTAGCTTGTGTTATCTATTTGTACTATCGAAAACGACGAAGACAAAATAATTTTTTTCTTTTTTTATTTTGTCTTCAATATTCATTGTTTTCGTTTTAGGTCTCTGTTTTTATAAACCGCTGCTTTACAATTCCATATTGCTTCTCTTTGTTGAATTTCGACGATAAATTTTTCCGTGTCGAAGTTCATGACTGCGCTTTCCATAGTAGGTACACAATATGACGTGCATACAGACCTGCGGCACGCCGCGTACTGAACCGCCTAGTGCGCATAGGCAAGATGGCGGTCAGCCGCGAAGCGGGCCGCTCCCGGACTTTCAACCGCGGCGGTTGGAATTTTGTCGCGGTTGCATACAAAAACACAAAAGCGGCTAGCCGCGCGGTTAGCCGCGCACGCGGTTAACCGCTAATGCGTATGAGCCCTTACTGTGAACCTATGACGTGCTTTTGATTCCATATTTTATTTTTGGTTTTAGGTTTGGTTATGGTTTCTTCAAAATTATTTTCTTCATTCAATATGGCTTCTACAAGATCTTTTGTGAATAGTTAAGTTATCCTCTCTATTATGTAAAGTATTATGTGGGCATTATTAAAACAACAGTAATTGGCTAAGCAGTTTTTTTTCTGAGTTAAGTTTGTAAAATATAAATCCGACTCTTAAGTACATAATATAACGTTGGCTTTATACAATTTCCGTCTTTGTCTAGTCTCTACCTGAACAAATCCAGTGAAGTCATTTCAAATTACAGCCTAAGTACGGGTTACGGCATAACGCAACCATAACAAGACGAACGACATTATAACAACAGTTATTTGGCAACAACAAACAACAATTGCAGTCGATTCTGGGGCATTCCATCACGCGTCGACCTGCGGCGTTCCGACTCCGACCAACAGTATGGTTAGTATGAGATTTAACGCCTCGCCAACGTTTATACAATTCGAGCGTCGAAACACGTCACGTAATGTCAGAATAAAATGTACCTAAAATGAAAAAAAATACCTTAATAAAAAAAATAGAGCACGGTTTCCCGTTGGAGACTTGTTCCCCTTATACTTTACATAACTTAACATAAATGACAGGACTCATTTCATAAAACTTTCTACAGAAAAAAAAAATTCCGACGAATTGAGAACCTCCTCCTTTTTTTGAAGTCGGTTAAAAAGGACAACACTTTAAAGAAAGAAAGAAAGAAAGAAAAAACATTTATTCACAGCATTGTGCCACACAAAACAATACCTTAAGGTAAATGTTACCATGGCGCTTCCAGTACCTGAGCATTAGACTCATGATCAAGTCATAGAAGCACCATGATAACACTTTAATGTAGAGCTATCAATCGCTCGATCTGCCAACGTCGCGTCGCGTTGGTGAGATGTCAAATCTCAAACTAAGCCTACTTACACACACTAACTACAGTTCGACAGACAAACGACGAAATTCCAAATGACCCTTTGAGATATTCGTTGAGCAATTGTATAGCTTGGTTTTTGTTGCCGTAACGTTTTTAGGTTACAACGATGATTACTACTTAATAGAAAATTAAATGCAAAGGTCAAAACAACACCAAGATATATAATGGATATGATACACTTATTATGTACCTGCTTGTTTTGTTATGATTAAGAATACGCTTAGCAAAGTTAAAGAATGGAAATGTTATACTTAAGAAATATCACTCAAGAAATAAAGAAAAATTGCTAGCTCTTGTGCCACCAGAAGAGAAAAATTGAAAAAACTCCATGAACCCTAAGTTTCAACCAATTACCACCTCACCAATTACCTCGCACAAAACATGTTGTGCAACAACAATACTCAATCATCTTAATGTGATAATAATAAGAATATGGATACAGTATAATCGTGGACAACTAAAAAATTTATGACAAAAAAACATCCCAACTATATGGCAAGATATTGATGAGCAAGACCATGTAAATGAAAACAAAATCGACCCAACAAATCCACAAACGGTAAATTTGCATGATCGGTGAAATTGTACAAGTAAATTGCAGTGAATTGCTCAAAACCTCTCAATTCCGTAACAAAAGACAGCTGAACCGGAACATAAGGGCGCAGGAGACAACGGCCCGCGGTGGTCGTGAAACGCTATTTGAAATAAGGCGCTAAATTAAGGATATACGAGTACCTTGGATCAAGGGATATTGTGTCTGGGAAAGTAATGCGTACGACGCTTTGACACTGTTTTCACCTCTCATATTTTTAATGATCTCTAGAGTCTAGGGTCTTGGCTTTAAGTTGGTACTTAATAGAAACAACTTTGACTTCATTAGGCTATTGTGGATGTTAACGTGTTTTATTATAAACTTCTGAATACTACACTATTGTAAATTTAATTTTTCTATACGTAGAGAATGCCGTAACATGCATTTCACCTCAATACAGAAGCTAAAATTATATCTTCTATTCATCAACTGGATTAAAATGAAAGCCTTATCTTGAAAGTATGAATAATTAAGACAAGGGAATTAAGAAGGTAAATACTTCCAGCACTCTTGAAAATGTTAAGAAAATAAGTAAGTATATTTCCAGTTTGAAATGAAAGTTTCTCTGGTACGTTTCAAAAATCTACGACCTACGCCCACAAGCATAACTACATGAAAAATAAATAACTTAACTTCTAATGTCGATGACTTAACTTTGAAGGTTGCTGGGGTCATAATAATTCTTTTACATCTCTCATATTCGGTAAGTAGGTCCTTATTACCCCCAAATGGAGCTTGTAGGTGACCAATTAGCGCTCTAGGGTAATAATGTAGCTAGAAAAGCCCTAGGGCGGTAAGTAATTAAAAAAAGTATGATGGTTAGATGTACGCGAACTTTTTGAAAGAGTGAAGAGTTTTTTTTTTTTAATTACTTACCGCCCTTGGGCTTTTCTAGCTACATTAATACCCTAAAGCGCTAATTGGTCACCTACAAGCTCCATTTGGGGGTAATAAGGACCTACTTTACCTCACAATCGAGATGTAAAGCAGAGTAGTTAGCTCGGGTGTAAGCATCAATTGCACCCTCGAACTATAGGCGCCCTCCCTGCGCTCGTGCGCCTAAATATCTCGGGCTGCAATTGATGCCTTACAGCCCTTGGCTACTAATCTACTATTAATGCAGTGGTAATTGAGATTTACATAACAAAGCTCACCTTTCAGATAATTTTGGTATCTGATTACCTACCAATAAAGTTAATAAGAAAATTGTAGAATCTGCCCCCCTATTACGTAAGAATTGTTCATCAAACGTTTAAGATTTTTGTCAAAGTAAAATAAACCATAACAGCATTGAATTAGAGCTCAATTTCGTCTGCCCATTCTTATACGTTTAGGTATGAACGATACTCGAACGTATAAGAATGGATACACGAAATTGAGCTCTAATTTAATGCCGTTATGGTTTATAAACTTTGACGACGAACTTTAACGTTTTGATCGGATATTCTTACATGATTGGTACCCAGATTACGATCGATAAGGTTCGGAACAAGTTGTAAACAGTTGCTTGTATATGCCCCGCACCAAATTTGACCTACTTTAAGAACTTGATTCAAGATGTTGAATCTATGTAGGACAACTTTAATTACTACACTCAAAATAGTACATTGATTTAGAGACATGACAACATACACTTATCAGAAGTGTACAATTATAAGACACTTGGTGAAATTTTAATGATACACCGTTGAAAGTTAGAACACTTTTAAATTATGCATTTCCAAACTGTTTTGAATTTATAGACTATTAAGTGACAATGGGGTTGAATCTGTAGTGCACAATCTCTAAACTAAACTAAAATTAGAGCATTACAAATATTGCTAACCCTTTCATAATACTCCCTACGGAAAGGGACAGAACTAGATTTAAAGCTGCCATTTTAGTTTAGTTTAGAGATTGTGCACTACAGAATCAGCCCCAGTGATGAACTAAGACTACATAATAATAAATATAATAAAGAATTACAATACATATGTACGGTTAGGGTTTAAACACACTGTAAGAATACTATCAAGATTATTATTTAGCTAAAACGTTATAAAATGCAATAAATAAATAATTAATGGCAAAACAAGAAGATCGATGGGTAATTTATGGCGTAACATAAAATTCCTATAGAGTTCAAAGGGCAATTTAGATACTCATACTAAGACAGGAAGCGTCTTCAAAGAACTTAGTCTTAAAACAATGTTTATTTTATGTACTTATCAATGGATTGCCACTGCATAGTAGTTATGATAATGAGTATAGTACCTCTACGAAAGTAAAGAAGTTACTATCTATTTACAATGTATCAACTGTGGACACTTCTTTATTCATTTTCTCGATTTATCGAGACTTTTATCACTTTATACCTTGACCCTTAGCTGTAATTGAAAAAAATAGTAACATTGAATGTTAGTTCTTATGTCGTAGGAATAAAAGTCACGTTTGCACTTTGCGATCAAGCACAAAGTCACTGTCACAAAGTCGTAGGTTAATAAAAATTTATTGAATGCTTTAATACCGTTACATTGCAGATAATGTAAACAAATTACACGCAATGAGTATTGCAATTTAGTATTTAATTAATTGTAACGGCTTTTAAATTATACATATTAATTGTTATTATAACGTCCTGTTAACGACAGACGGGTAAAGCATAGGTAAATAGTTACCTACCTAAGTCTAGTTTGAAACTTCTAAGGCGCAACACACACCTCCACAGTAGAATGGAGCCGAGGCAAAGATACTTTGACTTTTTGTTAAAACAACTCGCACCGAGTTTTATTTACTTTGACGTACGGAGTCATAAAACATACAATAGATTACTATAACGAGTTGTTTATTATCATCTCACCTTATCACCGGCTCACTTAGTTTTGAGCCTCTTATTTCTTGCTGGAAGAAACGTTTAAACGCCTCTTCAATTCCACCAAACCAAACTACTATTTTGAAGCCGCCATTTTTGTCGAAGAGAAACTATATAACAAACTCATTGTAGTTTTACTTACACCGCGCGTAAAGCTTACATGCGCCTATTTTTTGTTCGAAGTGACTAGAAGAACGTATTTTTTATCGATAACTATTAACTATATTCATAGGGTCTCCGTATCTCCGACTATAGCTAGTGCCAACTTTTTCCGGCCCACGTGTGAAAGGCACGAGTAGTTAAACCCACTCTTTATTTTTACAGCAATAATTACAAGTGATCTTTACACGCAAGCAATAAACTTATCTTTCGAGAGACATGACATCACATCTTGACAGGTGGCGTTTTCGTAGAACAACGCCCAGACGACGCCAGGCGCAGTATCTCGATTTGAAGCATAGATTTAATATACAACATATTGTCATTGATTTGGAGTCTTGAGTTTTTTAAATTCAATACTTAAAAGAAATAACCAAGCGAAAACACTATGGAGTACGGACCGAAAAACAAAGAAAATAGAAGAACAACTTTAATTCGCTATACTCCGCCACAGGTAACCTTTTATCCTATCGCTTTACGTGCGCGCTCCCTTTAAGAGTGAATTTTCAATTGGCTAGTTTACATATCTAAATAATAATAAGTACTTTTAGAATCAATGTAAAGAACAAAGCTTTCGTGAATTACCCATGTTCTCACTCTCAGATACGCAAGGGGAAGGGATCCAAAAAAACCGCGCGATTGTTCGTCTTATCATCGATTATATATTTTTTTTAAAGTAAAAGTTTCGACCACTTAAAAAAGGCTCCCAATATTAAGACAAAGAGGTGATTTTTTTTAAACTGAGTTGTGATAAAACGTCGTCACGACTAGATAGTGAGTTTAATTAAACTTTAATAATTAAAGGATACGAGATTGGCCCGTGAGAACAAAAACTACGCGTTCTACCCGCACACGTGACCTTGACTTGATACATCGTTTGAAATCTGCGCTATGGTCCCGTACCGAGGGAAGTGCAACGACGTTAAAGACTACGTTTGTCGATGTATGAAATATCGATAAACGTAGCTCGTGCTCGTGAGGCGCATTACATCTGCCACTAAAGCCGTCACTTCGTGATGACCACGACCACTCTGTCAAGAGTGTAACGACGAAGAAGAAGAAGAAAATATCGATGTCATATTAAACGTTCTACTGTGTTTTCGGATGATGGTAAGTGCTGATTCAGTGTACAGAACAGAAACATGCATACCTGTGAAATATAATGTCGAATACTTTGTCACACCCATAAAAACTTGGAAGTTGAAAAATGTAGACACAAAGTACGATCACGACTGTGATAAAACGTTACCGTCACGACAAAGGGAGGGAGTTAATTAAAGGATACGAGAGCGGCCTGTGAGAGCCAACACTACGCGTTCTACCCGCGCCCGTGACCTTGACTTGATATACCTACTGTTGTAAATCAGTGTTGTGGTCGCGTAGCGTAATAATAAGATTCCGGTAGAAAATATCGACTTGAACAACACATATAGAATTTTTCTGTTTTGTATATCAGCTAAATCCATGATAATCCCTAAAGGGAACTTAAGCTGTATACCCTTCCTTGGAATCTCTACTAAGTAGACATGAAACTTTAAATAAGCTTAGAAGTGTATGAATCTGTGTGAAGTGTCTCTCTGAAGTGTATAGTTTTAAATTTTATCGTTATCTGTCAACCGCATCCTGCTAAAAAAAATAAAGGTTTTATCGATATCACTAATATCCGAAGTCAAACTGCAGCATTATGAAACTTGCTTTCGCATCCGCTTTGGCTCCACTGACGAAAATCGTCCAAAATGCGAGGGAGAAACGTTACAAAACTTGCCGCAAACTGGATCACTGGCCACAGGAGAGAATGGAAAAAAACTAAAAGTTGGCGGGAATTGTGTAAGGTTTCGGACTCGTTCGAGTTCAACGGGAAAGCTTATGTCCGATCACACTAGGAACTTTAGTTATTAAACTTTTAATACTGTGGCCTGCACACGGTTTGCACCAAAATTAAGTAAATAAATAAATTTTTTTTACCTAGCTAGCTAGATATTATGGTTATTATGATAAGTGTCTTACGTTTATTTAGGCTCAGTTGCACAAAACAAATTCAAAAATTAAATTACATTACCATAATATTTAAATTAAATGAAATCTATCAACTGTAATTATTGATCTCAAACTCAGCATTGCCACTCCGCGTATTGTTGTCTTGTAATTAATTAATTTCAAGGGCTACTTTTGACTTGTTTTGATCTATTATAATATATAATAGTTTTTGATGACATTGGTCAGTATTATAGAAGTCCTGAATGAACACACCGAGGCCACGGTAATATTATGTTTTAGCACAACATGATACGTAGGCAAAATTATTCATTTTGAGCAAATCATTCATACCAAATCAATTCGAAAGGACAACTAAATGAGAAGGTAAAACTCAATCAAGTCAAGGAAGTTAGCTCAATATTTTGGTCAATAAAAGTTTGCAAAATATCGCTAATGTGATTTTACCCTATGGCCTATAGCTATATGTAGTATGTACCATGCGCTGACGTCTCCTCATTCCTCTCCTTCCCTTTCATAAAGTCGTTGACATAACGATCATTAATTATATTTTTTTCTCACAACTTTTGCAATACTATCATTGTTCTTTATCTGCTGGTCTTTCTGACCTTTTGAATTGCGTAAAAATGATAAATTTACAAAGACCGGTTAAATGCTGATAGATACCTACATTGAAAACGAAGTGAAATGTTATATAAAAAACCTGAAATTTAACTCAAAGAAACTATATTTTTTGAACTGCAAGATTTCAATCATACCTATATTATCTAAGTATGTTCGATTGCCGAAATCATAAATGATACTTTAGTAGCGGTAAGATAAGAACCTGTTACCTATCACAGACAAGTCGTTATTAATTATTATGTTATTGTGTTGGTCTATCTATAATATCACCAGGTCACTGTCAAGTTAGGGTTATCACTTATCATCGTAAGGTCCAAATGATTAGGATAGTTGAAATTTTATCAAAAATAATTCTTTCAGTATTTTTTAGAAATCATGCGTCGATCTAAAGAGAGTGAGAGGTTAATATAGCATTGAAAAAATATAGTAGTTTATGCAACTGTCATATAATGAAGGGTATTAAAACACGAGTGTGAGTTTATGAAACGAGCGCAGCGAGTTTCATAATAGTAACGAGTGTTTTAATACCCGTGTTATATGCAGTTGCATACACTACTTTATCTTCACTAATGCAATTTATCAAACAACAAGAGTAAAAGCTGACAATACAAAACACATTGCAAAACATTAAATTCACGCGTACGTGTATTGTCACAGTGAACTTGCCGCCATTAAAATCTAACCAATGAGAGCGCAGCTGCGCGCGCAGGGCCAATCAGGAGCGAGCGCGCGCTGTTCGTTTTTTATTTAATTGGCACAAGATCTTACCAAAGAGTTTTGTGTATGTAAGTTTAGTAGTTTCGACGAAGTTTTCACGTATAACCCAACTGTTTTCAAAAGCCAGCCTAATATCAAAATTTTATACAACTTGTATGAGGATTTTGACATAAGGCTCGCCAGGTTAATTGGTCGCGTTTTATTGATGTTATAATGAGATTTTACGATATCGATGTGGATATTATACCATCATGTGAAATTGCTTAAATTGAGTGTTTTGTTATCTGCGCTATAACAGTAGTAATTATAAGTCAAGTATTGGAAACATAAGTAGAATGTTATAACATTAGTGTAGATAAAATTTGTTATTGTTACTTAAAACTCTTACTATTACATTAAAACTCTTTACCGTTTCCGAATAAAACTAAAATCTAAATTTTGGAGAATTCTTCGAAAAATATTTGGATAGAGAAAATTGTAGCCAGTCGTGTTTCTGTCATAGCACAAAGTTTAGTCAAAATAAACCAAAATATTACTTATTTAGAAAATACCTAGCAGCTTGAATTTATACAGGCCGGCGATCATTCCATAAAAAGTGTCAAGCGTGTGAACAAGTTTGTGACCCAAAATCGCTCGACTTTCTTAAACCCCGATTTCATATTTACAACCCTTCTTTTTGATTCATATTAACTGACACTTGTCTTATTTTCGATATATACACCTTAATGAGTTTCGAAAAACATTACGATTAATTCGAAATCATAAATGATTGATTAAACCGCCTCATGAAGGACATTCACTTTTAAATTCATTTTCAAAGCTCGTGACAAACCGACTGACCGACCGAGTTAAACAGTCTTGAAAGTTTTAAAACCATTTTCGCTTTTGGGTTAGCGATTATCGAATACATAGTACTTTAAATAAAGAAAATAAGTAAGTAAACGATATTTTTTATTGCATTTAAACACCTTATCGTTGGTAATTATGACACGTCGTAACTTATTGTATATTAACTTCTTTCGAGATTGTAAAAATAAATTGAAGGTACATTCTGTTAAACATTTACGAATCAAAATACCCTTTAAAGGCTTTGGTATTGATGCCAATATTATTTAGGTATTAACTAATTTAAACGTTTTAACTATCTATGGATTTCAGGAGATACATATAAAAAGATGATACAGTCTATCATCAGGCAAATCAATGCAAGTCAATCGAGAAGAGGAGTGAAACTCAGCGATAAGATCGCTTAATTCATTATCATTGAGCCCCTTGAGCTAAGCTAGTCAAGCGATCCTATTCCTTATCCTATACACTATCCCTCTTATTAATAAACGTGGAATAGCGGTGGAATAGTTATAACCTGTTGTGTCTTTGTTTGTCAACAGTAATTTGACATTCGAAGGAAAAAGACAAAACTGGTTATAACTATTCCACCGCTATTCCACGTTTATTAATAAGAGGGTATAAGTATACAGTATACATTATTACCATATCCTTGTAGAAAAACATGCTCTATGTGTAAGCTAACCAAATGATTACTCATTGTGCGACCAATACATGACCTTCGACTAAAATACAGTTAAAAAGGGATATTATTGACTTACTTTTGTTAACCTTCACGATTATGTATTAATGAGCATTATCGTTACCAATCCCTACGGAACGAAATGTCACGGTCCAATTATTATTATTATATTGTTGTTAAGTACAAATATAAGCTTTTTTATCGACAGCTACAAATTTTTATGTACATACATTGTTTGTACGAGGTATTAATTTAAAATTTACTGTTGTAATACAAAGGCTACCGAGAGTTGAGATCTGAGACTGCCAAAGTCTGCTATCGTTTTACTTTTATGGAGTTAAGTTAATCATTAACATTATACTTAACTGTATTTCGTTGAGATACGAGTATCTTTAATTAATTACTTTCCTTATTTTAAGTACAGTACCTATACTTAATACGTTAATAATAATACGTTTTTATGAAAGTTCCGAATATTGCCATCTTATTGGCTTTACTTAATGCTATTGAACTTATGGTGATAAAAGTCAAGGAACCTTTTGCCTGACATTTAAAGCATTTATAGATTCCATAAGATTAACAGTGCTAATCTCAAAAATTGTTTAAACAGATTTTGTTAAAATTTTCACCAATAGATCAGTTAGACAAATAGTAGTATAAATAATACTTATGTCTCGAACTCTCGAATATGATACTAATATTATAAATGCGAAAGTGTGTTTGTTTGTCCTTCAATCACGCTGCAACAGAGCAACGGATCGACGTGATTTTTTGCATTAGTATAGACGAGGATCTGGAAAGTGACATAGGCCACTATTTATCCCGGAAAATTAAGGAATTCCGGTGGGAATTGAACAACTTATTTCAAGCGGACGAAGTCGCGGGCATCAGCTAATTTTTTTATAAATATAAAGACTGAAGACCACCCGGCAATGGTGAGACGAGTCGTCCAGAAGGTACCTACTTAACATAACAGATTATGTAAATTAATCCCAATCGATAAACTCAACACATTTAAAATTAAATCATCTGATAGCATAATAATAATTAATGTCGCGTAAGAATACTACGGAATCACAATCAACAAAACAAGCTATTAAAGTTGTTAGCGAAACAGAGTGGGAGTACTTTATAGAGCAATCATCGATCAATGAAAACAATATGAACTCTCGCAAGTCGTAACACCAACGAACATACGATTTGTTGTCCCATTGTGACGTCAATTGGCAGACCCGCCCGCGTTGCGTAAAGTTATGCTAAACAAGGAATGCCAGGTGTAAAAATACCCTCCACTTAGAACTAGAGAGTTAGAGACCAATCAATGGGTAAATCGTTTGCTCGATATGTTCATTGATCTATAAGATCTCTTAATTAAAAGCTCACTGCTCAAAGAAGATGAAGGCAAATTATACAAACAAAAATCTCCAAAGTCCCCGGTATAAACAAAAAGCATTGGCGGTTCTTCTGGTGCTACAAATGTGCGGCGGTAATCACTTAACTTCTTACTTTCTTCCTACTGGGCAGGTTTCCGCACTTAAACCTCCAGTTGGAGGTCTGCTGTACGTGAGTTGCCCCTCCCCGCCGGAGTTTTCACTCCAGCCATCCGAGCTCGCTCCAGAAGCCTAGAAGATCACTTAATATCAGGTGACACTGATGCCTGCTCGTTTGCTCGGTATATAAATTTAAAAAAAAAATTTAAGCTTGATAGATTCTTGAGAGAGACATATTTTATCTAATAATTTGCACAACGTAAGTACATAATTTTAAAACAATAGTTATATTAAATAACAATGCAGTGTAAAGCAAAATCGCTGAGTCGCCGGTCGTCATCATGCACATCCTGACCCGTTATTATGTTATAACAAAAATGAGAAATGAATTTTTCAAATGTGTGGAACATAAAATAATTAAATATTTGACTTCATTAAAATTTAATTACTACAGTTATAATAATTAATAGCGTTCCAATTTCTGATGTTGCTCTACAATCTTTATCAAACAGACACAGTTAATGTTATATTTTGCTATAACATGAATAAGTCGCGCAGTTATGTATGAATTTAAAATGTATAATTTTAGCCGATAGGAATCAGCAATAGAATCTTAATATCCGCACTATAATTACGAAATACGTTCAATGAAATTATCGTATTTAATCCACAAGAGTTTGATCACGAAAATGTACGCCCACATAATATTCTCAAATTTGCATCAACGCTATTGGAGCCCAGATTTTTTGGAGACCAGCTTATTCCCGCAACTTCGTCCACACAGATTTATTTAGGCTTTTTAAGATCCCATTGGAATTTCTCAAAAGTCTTCCTCGGTGAACTCCTAGGGTACCTACTCAAGAAAGTCCTCCAGATTAAGTCCACCTCTTTAAGCAGTGTTTGGTCTGCCAGGTAGGCACGTAACAGGTTAGTAGGAAAATCTGTATAAAACCTTAATGTATTTTTTAATACACTTGCTCGAAAAATACACTTACAGAGGCAGAGAGAGGTAAACAGGGCTTGTAAGTTAAATTTACTGCCCTCGTGCTATTTTTTTTGCAGTTTTTTTTTTAATTTTTGTAAGGCCACTTTACTTCTAAATAAAAAGTTTTCTTGCAAGAAGGTTCATAATGATATATTGACAATGTATGTAGAAAACTTAAAAATAATAACATTTTGTGGATTGATGAAATTAATTCATGAAATAAAAAATTGTATTTAATTTAGTTAATTAAATTGTTTTAAGTTTTATAAATCAAAAAAGTAAATGCTGAATAGTCCAGGCTGAGAGTTAAGAGCCCGAGGTAGGTAAACAGCGGACACGAGCCAATCCGCTTAATTGCTAGGATCCATTTATTGAAGTTAAAACTTCTTTAGCCGCGTACTTTTGAGCACTTTTTGGTAGACTTGTGGATTCGCGTTACCGTCACCGACATGCTTGCGTTGTTACGAAGACAAAAGGTCTTAAATATAAATATACTACATTCATAATTAAACTTTAATGCCTTAGTTTTATATTTTAGTTTAAGGTTTATATTTTAACTATTTTAAATATTTTTTTTATTATCTTTTTTTTTAAAGTGCTCAACGCGGCTAGAGATGTTTTCACTTCAATAAATGGATGCCAGCAATTATTGCACTTAAGTATATATGTTGGTTAGTTTAGTTACTTACCTACACGCTTGTTAGTTTCGAGTATTGCTTAACACTCAATTAAGCCGAGATTAAAAACACATTTTTTTAGCTATTTTTTACCACTTACGGGTTTTTTTTTACATTTCTCACCAACATAAAATCAATACTACGTATGCATCAAATAAATATTATAAATGCGAAAGTTTGGATGGATGGATGTATGGATGTATGTTTGTTACTCAATCACGCTCCAACGGATGAACGGATCTGGATGAAATTTGGCACAGAGATAGATTATAGTCTGGAATAGCACATAGGCTACTTTTTATCCCGGAAAATTAAAGAGTTCCCGCGGGAACCGAAAAAACTCAATCCACGCGGACGAAGTTACAAACTGTAACATTTTTCTGTTTATGAAAAGAGCAACTGCTGAGTTTCTTCTCTCTAGAACCGAACCGGTGATAGATTATTGCGACTTATCATAAGTGGCACAAGTTGTCCTATTGTTGTATGTTTCAATTGAACACTTGTATTATTTTCACTTTTACCTTATTTCAATGCTATCAAGCACGGATCCTTGACATCCTCTGTAATAATGTCGGTAACAACGAGTTGTGATTTGTATGTTATGTTAACAGAAAGCCCAAATCTGTGCCTGTTAAATTAGACCTAAACAATGCATGCAGAAAGAACGGCAAAGCATCTTGAGTGAATTAAGTAAAATTAAAACGGCGACAGAAATCATCAAAAAGATTTGTTAGCTGTTGCTCTTATTTATGCAATTTGCCCATATTCAGATATATCGTCCATTACGCGATGGGAAATTGTTATGGGAAATTTGTCACTAAACTACTTAAGAGTAATATTATGGATGGAAAAAATTAACGTTACCAGTTACCACCCACAACTCTTGTGAAACGGTAGAGTTTCTAAAAACACTACACACTACAATCAAACAAACAAATCACTTTTAAATTACATATTACAATAATTAGCTCACCTGTATAGATTTTGTAGAGCGATTCCAGCAGCGCTTGCATCATCTTGAAAGATGTTTTCGTAGCACTAGTTGAAACTATTAGGTATCAGACTGAAAATAAAGCCTGTCGACGTGTTATTTTTGATCTATATGAACAACATGACCTCATTATGTTTGCTATTCATAATGTGAAGTGTTCATCTGTCAAACTGTAATTGATAAAACTTGTAAAAAATGGAACGGAAACAAATCAAATGAAGTGGCTCGTAAACGGACTGTAACAACTGCATCTTCTAAATTTTGTGAACAACTTTTAGAAAAAGCAGTGCTGTCTTTACCAAAAGATTTGGAGGCTCTACAGAATACCAGCCCGTTTATAGAGCCCTTAAGAACTGAGGCCAAAAATGCACACAATGCATCAAACACATACATGTATGGGAAAATATTGTAATTTATTAATGTTATTATCTTTTCGGGAGTTGAACGACCTTGTAACTGAGCAGACGGTGGCCAAATTGAAGTAACGGTATCAACAGCTGGATCGTTATCATCAATCAGATTTGCGTAACTATCTGATAGCAATTACTCTGTACACTTTTACAAGCCACTGGGCATGGGGAATGCAACGTTGGACAGTTAGAATATTTGGAAAAATGCTACATAATTAAGTATTATAAACTACAAACGGATTCACGTTTTTAAAATGTTAAAAAGAAGGTAAAACACATTCACATTCGTAACACAAGAACGAGTGTCTAAGCCATTGATGTATAATTTTAGTACCTATACTTCTATTTCAATGGTCTAAGGCCTAAGCACTCCTTTGATCACTAGTTACGGAATTATAATTATTTCATGGATAATTATTTTAAGTATTAGAATTTTTAAAAGTATTTTTTAACTTGTACTTTTGGTTGAAATGAATACCAAAACTTAATTTAAATTGAAAATGATTTTCAATTTAACTTTGTTGAAGTGAAGAAAACGTCTGATCGTAAATCAAAAATATGAATTTTAACTCTCCAAGGAAACACAAAGAGTGAATTATATATAAGAAGCAGGGGAAACTACATGATGCCTTGGTCAATTAAAGCTCGTGAGCTCCTCAATAGTTCAGAACTGACCTACCAGAAAGACTGACAGACCGAAGACAAACCTAACGAAACTATAAAGGTCTCTTTGGTGACTACGAAACCCCATAGAAAGTTATGGAAATTTTAATTGTTGGCGATACAATGATGAACAGTTAGAACAAATCAACAAATGCTACCCAATTAAAACTTTTAAAGTGCCACTCAAAAGTTGTATAAAATTAAAAAGTTTCACAAGCCCTTCGTCAACGCCTACTAAGATGACAACACATTGCAGACCATCTCAAAATTAAAATTTAAAATGGTTCTTTCGAAAAAGCACGTAGGTGGAGGTCGCTATTGAATAATTTAAATTTTATGTTAACCTTTTAAGGGTATCTTAATAGCACACCACAAGCCCATCCGTTTTTCTTCATTTGAATAAAAACATCATTTTAACTACCGAAAATTAATACTTTAAGTAGAACAACAACTTGTTGCATTTTATTTCACTTGACCAAGTAAGTGGGACCATTTATAAATAAATGATTCACCAATGATACAGAAATCGTAGCTATCTGAATTATTAGCTTGAGTGGCTTGTGTTGAGTCATTGATAACTTAATTAAGCACATAGTACTAAGTGCTAACTAAGCAGTGATTATTGGTGTTCATTAACTCTATCAGTGTTTATTATTCATGATAGGTAGAAGTATTTTGACTTTCAACACAACTTATTATTATTTTAGGAACAAGGCAATTAAAGAAAAAAAACACACGGTGGAAAATTATCATTTCAAAATACACGTGCCAATACTGTACAGGTAAATGTGGACACTAGAGAATTCTATGAATGTTGGAGTAAAATTAGCCATACATTAAACCATGCGAAATTTACTATACTACAAAGAAAATGTACATCTTGAAGCAAAATCCTGTGAATTGCAATATTTTTGCACGTTTTGTGTAGGTACCTAATTATTGCATATTTGGAGGATGTCGTAAGAATCCACACGTGTGAAAGTATAATCAATGCACGTGTACGGACGGACGGACGGATGCACGGAAGACAGCATTAGTGACATACTTGACTGTCTCGATTTATTTATGGACATCTGCCTAACCGCCTTTTAAATTGAAACCAGAGACAAATACGAAATACACATTCATCAGCAACAAATCGGTGTTGCTGTAGAAAAATGCGATTTTAAACTGGATCACGAAAAATCATTGGTCATTATTAAAGAGCCCTGACGGTTTATAATTTGTCACACAAGCAAAATGTTCAGCATGACAACTTTAGTCAAATACAATTTTTCATTAGAATTCTGGAAACATCAGTTCGTTTATATCACCAGACTTCTAACAAGATTTATACGAAAATAAGAGAGCACAAGTTTTCTTTTCAGAACGTTAAGCTGCATTCCTCAGTCAGCTGATATTTAAAGCGGCGTTGCGAGATGCAGATTTTAAACTAAACTTGAAACATCACTTTAGCACTTATCATTGACACACTCAACAGCACTTAAGTCCATTCAACATAAGGTCACATGTCATCAAGATACACGCGCGGGCTTAGTATGCATTTATCGAAAGCGCAATAGGTAGTGATCGCGGGTGGATTATCGATATAGACCATCGTTGGAGTGGATCTCGCGTTGGGCGTCCATCACGGCTGCGCGCCCGCGCCGTCCGCGGTCTGCCACACCGCCGCCGCCACTGGCGAACCGGGATTATTTATAAATCCACACAGACAAGGGGTCGTAGAATTTGCACAACGCGTGGTATGCCAATCTGCTCGTGAATACATCAGGTCGCACCGGAAACAGACATTCACACCATCCCAAATGAATCATCCTGTTTAGGGAGTTTAATTCACACATGAATCTTGATCCATACATGGATTCCTGTTTTGCAAATGCGGCAAACACAGAAATGAAATTAAAAATGTAAAGTTACAGTTAGTTACGTACCACGATTCTCTGGTGCACTGTCTTTCGGCAATGGCATGACCAGCCTGTTTGTGTACACAGCTAGAGCAGCTATCTACCCCTATAGGTACATTACTCAGATCCACGGTTTTTAATTTTTTTTATGCTTACGAGTTGGGCTTTCCAGGATCCCATGTTTAGTAGACAGCTATTTAAAAGGCAAATTCCATTACTCAACATATTCTAATAACAACCAATATTAAATCCCTTGGCCTACTACAGATCAACACCTTCATTCCAAATACGTAATCAGGTAATATTTTACCTGAACGTTCAAAGCAATCCCTCGCCGAGCCGCCCACTTCAACAGGTGTTCAGTGCTCGTTCCTAAATCACTCTCATCCACCAACTGCCACGTCATCATTTAAAGGTGGGCGAAAACATTTTATAAATTAGTAGTCGAAAGAAATGTTGCTTTTGCTATAGGATGTATTCAATTCGATGTCAGATAAAAGAGATTGTATAGGCTCGCAGTATCCGCAAGACATGCAGTAGGCAACAGAACAGTAGTAAGTATCATCATCATTTCTTCGACGTGCCCAATCGACCGACTCTTGATGCTAAGGTTACACATAATTCCAATACTGAAAAATATGTTGTGCGTTCGTTTCGGGTCGTGTCAGTGTATACGATGCTTTTACATGTCCTTAATGTAAGTATAGATACAAGTTGCATGAATTTCAACTGTTGTCATCAAGCATCAGAAAATATTTGAATTGGCACTGAATGGCATTTAATAATCTACCGACCCATCTACCTTAACTATTACGATAAAACTAAAATTACACTGTAAAAGTTTACAAGAAACTTAAAGCCATCAGTAAATTGAATTATAATTATTAGTCTCCTAAAACTACAAGTGGATTGGAGATTTCAGCAAAAGGTGAAAATTTTTGGCACACGCTTGTCCAGGTTACACGAAAACTATTGATATTCCAGGAAATATAATAGGAATATAATTTGTGTGGTTTTTCAAATCATAGGGCATTTTATTTGACTGATTGAAAAATTAATCTTCGAATATTTTAATACTAGCTGATGCCCGAGACTTCGTCCGCGAGGAATAAGTTTTTTATTACCCCGGGAACTCTTTAATTTTCCGGGATAAAAGTAGCCTATGTCTCTCTCCAGATCCTCAACTATACCCATGCAAAAAATCACGTCGATCCGTTGCTCTGTTGCGGCGTGATTGAAGGACAAACCAACAAACGCACTTTCGCATTTATAATATTAGTATGATGTACAATATACATGAACTGATGGTTATTGTACATTAGTTTTTAGGGTTCCGTAGCCAAATTTGGCAAAAACGGAACCCTTATAGATTCGTCATGTCTGTCTGTCTGTCTGTATGTCTGTCTGTCTGTCTGTCTGTCTGTCTGTCTGTCTGTCTGTGTGTCCGTCCGTATGTCACAGCCACTTTTTTCCGAAACTATAAGAACTATACTGTTGAAACTTGGTAAGTAGATGTATTCTGTGAACCGCATTAAGATTTTCACACAAAACTAGAAAAAAAAACAATAAATTTTGGGGGTCCCCATACATAGAACTGAAACTCAAAAAATTTTTTTTCATCAAACCCATACGTGTGGGATATCTATGGATAGGTCTTCAAAAATTATATTGAGGTTTCTAATATCATTTTTTTCTAAACTGAATAGTTTGCACGAGAGACACTTCCAAAGTGGTAAAATGTGTGTCCCCCCCCCCCCCCTGTAACTTCTAAAATAAGAGAATGATAAAACTAAAAAAAATATATGATGTACATTATCATGCAAACTTCCACCGAAAATTGGTTTGAACGAGATCTAGTAAGTAGTTTTTTTTTTAATAATTTAAAACTTACTACAGGTTTGTACGGAACCCTCGGTGCGCGAGTCCGACTCGCACTTGGCCGGTTTTTTTTAAAGAGCATACGCCGAGGTTATTGCTGGTTCTTCTCAGTAGGAAAGGCAGCAGGCACTCCGACAGTTCAGTGGTAAATTCCATTTTTTTGAAATTTGAATAAAGAGTTTTAGCCGGGCGCCATTCAACATTTCGAGTATTCACGCACTACGGTTTTAGTTTGTAGGTATTGGTCTTGACTCTCGGCAGCCGTTCCCGACCGCGTCGTCGTTTCATTGTAAATCTTATTGCTCATAAAGCATTCTATAATTTGTTCGTGAGTGAAATCTTGGTATTTTAAGAATACCAGGAACGAACAAATGAAGAAATATTGTTGATTTTTAGTACGCTACAATATTCATAGGATTTCTCGTTTTATAAGAACGAGTAGACCGTATGCACATTATTCATACGGTGTCAAAATTATCTAAATCTTTCTATTCACAGTAGCGTTTACGCACCTTTTGATTATTCGTTCCACCAAAGAAATGCACCAGGTGCTCTAATTTATAGTTGTTACGTCTTGTTTTATCACTCGGTTTCTTTTTACTTTGTGTTGGATCAACAGGTAAACATTCGATGTACATGGTAGTTCATCTAATGTTTATTTTTTAGGCCTCTACCTTTATAAACAGCACATCCGTAGAAATGTTTATTTTGTACAATAAACAAATATCTATCAGTTATATCTTTACCTACATCAGCGATGCCTCCACGTACGAGTTTGTAAGTTTTATTTAGGCATA
Source organism: Erebia ligea (assembly GCA_917051295.2). Lineage (NCBI taxonomy): Eukaryota > Metazoa > Arthropoda > Insecta > Lepidoptera > Nymphalidae > Erebia > Erebia ligea. The sequence continues at coordinate 17,490,465 of OU785223.1, forward strand.
GGCATAAACAAATTCATTACCTTCTCCAACGCAAATCTTTACGTAACTGCGTAGGAAATCAATTCCTGGTTTACGGCTTTCATCTGCCTTGTTTTACAAAATACGTTGCTGATGTAGATTGAGCAGAAATATTTGTTACCAAACCGCTTTAAGTAGGTACATACCAACGAACAAACAATGAAAAATACCAGATTTCTAAAAAAAGTTCTTATATAATAACTAGGCTAAGTAAACTATATTGTAACTATATTAACTATTTGGGGTTTTTTTTGTAGGTATATAAGGATTTATTTTAAATTTATTTTATAGTTAGTTTAATATTTAGATTTTATGATATTAATGTATAATATGTATTTGTTTATTTTAGTTACATAGTGTATGACTATTAACGGAGTAACGAACTAAATATCATTGAGTAGTAAACAAAATGGAATAAACACAAACTTACCATTTCCTGTAGTATCCCCAGTTCTCACGAAACGGTAGAGTATTTCTACAAACTGGCACGTTTCGGTATTATTAGGGTCATATCAATTGTTCCCATACTGGTATATCAGGATGTGCTGGTTAACGCGATGTTATCCAGATCTCTTGATATCATTGTTAACACATATTTAAACAAAACAGTCATCATCCGATATGGTCTAGTGGCTAGGATACCTGGCTCTCACCCAGGAGGCTCGGGTTCGATTCCCGGTATCGGAATTTTTTTTTTCCTTTTTCTTATTTCGGTTTTTTATGTCTGACCTTCCTCCATGTCCATTTATTTTCATACATAGATTTTATAGCTGTGGAATTGGGTGAGAAATTGTGAATTGTATTGAAACATTCCACGTTTTCCACATGATTCCAAAGTTTTTACATTCATAATATGTTCCGTAAAGAATTCCTTAAAAGCTGCAGTAATCATGGTTACAATTTAATTGTTATTGATTGAACCATGATTGAACTTTATCCTACGAATGAATTTTGGTCAATAGCGAAAGGGGCAACTGCGATCTTTACACTGCAGCAATCATTTTCCCGTATCTACTGAGACCCCAGGCCCAGGTCAAGCTAATAAAAACTTGTTAAAAAAAATATTGTGTGTCAGCTCCGACGCACGACTGGAGTTTACTCCTTACGAACGATAAGTGTTACCATGGAAACAAGGTAAATAACGTAACGGAGGAAGTTTGATTTTACTCCCCATAAATACCCCAGGCTTATATATGAAAATCGATTCTTAGGGAGGTAAAATCCAAAATCGAGAGCCACAAATAACCAATGTCACTGCCGCTTCAAAGTTCAAACGAGCACGATGCACATTATTTCAGCTTTAAGTATGTAGTTCAGTTGAGAGCATAAGGGCATTCCTCCCAGCTACGAGTGTTATGCAGCCACAATGGGTGCTAGGCTCTTTATTACCCATGAACAGCAAGCTATAAACAATTCCAAATAGACGTTACTTCGCCCTGGCTATGAACGGAACTGCAGCTTTATCAGACGCCCGTGGAACTTTGTTCTTTAGACTTTGGAGCCCACGGCTGGATACCAAAAGTACAGAAAAGGTACTTGCAAAGGTAAGGTAAAGTTAAGGTATTTGCAAATTGTTGTTAATCAGTAACTTAACCGTCCTTCGCTTAAAGATTAGCCACTCTATTATAGTTAGATCGGAATTGAGTTGTGTAGAGACTGCGTTTTGAGTGTTTAGTTTATCATCGATTCTCTATTCTCGTTGGTAACGAAGCGTACTTTTACTTTATTGTCCATTCCTAGTTCCCAGCTATACCTACTTAGTTATTTATTTGAAATTTCTCTTTACTGGCGACGTAATGACAACTGTATAAACCATAGTCCACCACACCAGCCAAGTGCGGATTGGCAGACTTCACACACTTCAGATACATTATGGAGAACTCTCAGGCCTGCTGGGTCCCTCAGGATATTTTCCTGCATCGTTACAGCAAGTGATTATTAATTGCTTATAACGCAAACAACTACGAAAAGGAAGAGGAGCATGTCCTGGTATCGAACTCCGGACACCCTGAAATAGGAGGCAGGGCTCCTTCACCACCGCGATCACCGCTCTAATTATATTGTTTTAATATGATAGTTAATAGTCTTAAATTATTATTTTACTGTTTTTTATTTAGATAAAATACCTGAAGAGACATTACATTTGCCCAATGCATCTTTCCGAGCTACAGTTATTCGAAAGTTTCCTATACTTCTCAAACCAAGATACCGCAAAAGCAGTGCTATTTCGATAACTGAACTGTCAAAGTGAAAAAAAAACACCAAGTTATAGGTAACTACCTAACTTTAACTGCAACTGATAACAAACCACTTATCATTGCTCACAAGCCATTCTTGTCTAACACGCGAAGTATAACAATAGGGTGAGTGAGTTGGATGATAAAGTGCACTAAAAGTTATTTGTTTGCGGTTATCTTACTGGGTCACCGATAATAAGGGTGAGGTAAATATTAACTATTATGCATGTCTAATAGTTTGCAACGCTAGTTCATTCTTGACGTCGTTAATAGAGTTATTATTTCAATTTTCAACCGACTCCAAAAAAAAGGTGGTTCTAGTCTATCAATCAATCGTTTATTTGCTTGAAACATTGTACAATTATGATGACAGTCCAAAAGTACTCCACACATGTTTCGTCAATGCTGACGTGCAAATTTTATTATTATTAGTATGCACTGACATTATGGCATTTTCATAAAGATCTCCGAGATCCGAATATGGTCTAGACTCTAGACCATATTCTAGTGGCTAGGATACCGGGCTCTCACCCAGGAGGCTCGGGTACGATTCCCGGTATTGGAAATACTTATTTTTTAAATTAAGTAAAATTCAAAATTCAAAATTCAAAATGTTTTTTATTCAAATAAGCTTTTACAAGCGCTTTTGAATCGTTATAATATGAATCTACCGCTGGTTCGGAATGCCATTCCTACCGAGAAGAGCCAGCAAGAAACTCGGTGGTTGCTCTTTTCCATCAAAACTTACAATCATCATAATGATACAAGTAACTGCAGTCCCACGCATAGCTGGAGCGAATCAAATCCACGCTGTTTTTTTTTTATCATTTACGTAATCTTCGATTGTATAGTAAGCTTTTTTCACGAGCATACCTACAATACTCAATACACGCCAAGACTGGCAGACAGAGGCAGCCCATTTCCGACGGTGGCACCCGTTCACGAGCATGACGCATGATCCAGCCATTGCTTCGCTCAACCATATTTGAGGGAACGTAACAACCCGCACCACACGACACAGTAGGTAAGTAGGCATGGGCGTACCCAGGTTCTGGGCCAGGGGGGGGGCAAATCAGATTTTTATAAGCATCTAGTCAGATTTATATAAGCATCAGTTCAGATTTTTATAAACATAAATTTAAAAAGGTATTTTTTTATATAAATTCTTTAATTATTTACAATAATATACACAATAACTATTTTAAAAGTGACTTTCGAGGGTCTTCAGCAAAACGGTTAACAACGTCTTCCGTGAAAGAATAGCCCATAGCGTTAACAAATTTTCTATGTACACTGAGCATACAAAGCCCATTTAATCTGTCTTCGATCATGGTCGATCTAAGCCACGTTTTTACGCGTCTGAGTGTGCTGAATTGTAGCAGTGGAATAAGGCAATGCCAGTAAAATTTCTAGGGCTGTCTTCACCTTTGGATAAAAAGTTTCTGCTACTTGTATTAACTCCGTTATTCTGATACGTTCAAAGTCCTGCTGCTGCTTATTTATTCAAAAAGAGCGCCATAGTTCGGCTTCAGATGTGATCCCTTCTAATTCATAAAATTCGGATACTTCCTCCATACATTTTTGTAATTTTGTAGCTGTAATTTTTATTATCTGAGTTCTTTTTCTTAAGGGACCGGCGACCGCCGCTCGCAACTTCTACTCGAACCGCAAATATAAATTTGCGGGTATATTGCTATCCCTATTTGGCTGAAGACACATGATCGCGTGCAAGCGCGATAGCAATATGAGCGTACAGAATTTGTTATACATTTAGTCTTGTTCCGTGAATACCAAAAATGATGAATGAAAAATTATTGTGTTTTTAACTTCGTGTTGTTATTCGGTAACTTGACAAACTAGGCTATGTTCCTGATTAATTAGTACGTGAGATATCGTTGGTTTTAATATGAAACAAATAAGGAGAAAACATGTCGTTTATGTCGCAAAAACATGCAAAACGCAATGTGCTTACATTTAATTTTGGGAAAGTAGGGGAGACCGGGGATGGTTGACTAACTTTTCACTTAAGCTCGTATATCTCTGATGTTTAACTTAATATAACAAAAACAACAGTTGATACAGATAGAAGAACTATTCAGGTACCTAAAATACTAATCTATAACCTATATATTTATCATTATAATACTTATTTAGTCGATTTTCTAAACCCCTGACGCTTGGTCAACCTACCCCATATCCGGGGTAAGTTGACCATAAGCATGGGGTAGGTTGACCTAGGCAGTAATTAGTGTTAATAAAGAGGATAAGTATAAAATAAAACATTAAAATGTACTAAATGATAGAAACTTTTTATTTAATTATAAAAAAACTTAAATTTGAGATCTATTCTCGGTTAATAAAGAACTTTACTAAAGGTAACAGTCACTTTTTAAACTATTTAAAAAAAACTTAAATTAACAATAAGTAAGATTAATTTTTGTACTTTCTGTTTCAAACTTAATTGTAACTTGAATTATTCTAATAAATCGCTAATCACAGATCAAATTGCTTTTATGAAAATATCATTCAACATACATAAACTTGGGAGTATCTATTATTATAAAGTATTTAAAACCATTAAAACAGAAAACTTCTTTTCTAAAAATTAACTTAATAATGAAAATAGAACAATCAGTCTCTTATTAGAGTTGTTAAGTATATCTACTAACAAAATATTATCATCTTTGAATTAGTGATTATCATAAACTTTTATTTTTATGTACCCCGCCGTGTCCAGGGTCAAATCAGCTCTCCTGAAGTTCGGATTACTTTCTAGCTTTTGTTTAAGTTTAGTTATATTACGATGCAACGTTTTGTATGGAATTTGATATTTCTTTGATGTGGCGTTTATGCTATTATTATCAAAGATTACTGCGTGGCAAGCTCTTTCTAGGATATCTTTTGGTACATCACCCCTTTCAGATTTTCTTATGTACGTCCTCATTTTCTGTAAAAATACAACTGTAATTTAGTATGTGAGAGAAGACCATAATAGTGTTTACATTAATGATGCACATTAACCTAATCCGACACAATTCTTTAAAATAAGTATAAAATTTTATACTTATTTTAAAGGTGTTGGTTGACTAATAAGTCTACCTACCCCGAAAAAAATTGGTCAACCAGCCCCTGGCGCCATTTTGAATTTAAACTGCGTATCATATGCTAACTCTGGCACTAACATGGAAGCAATACAGTGTAATATAGAATAAAACTATCATATTTACATTAGGCATAACAACAACATTGTTTTTAACAGATCCATAGACACGATAACCAAAAAAGCACGAACGAAAAAAGTTACTTACCGAGACCAAAAATACAAAATGTGATGCCACTCACAAACCCCGCGTGACTTCGGCGGCTCACTTCGCACAAGTTAGCGGGTCGCGGGGAGGCATCGTCACTCGTAATTGGTCGATGAAAAACACGTGATAGTGGCGAGTTATTGTTAATTAGTCTACCTGCCCCTATAGCCAACCAGCCCCGGTCTCCCCTATTTTGGAAAAATAATTATCCAGGGACCTAGATAAATACAAGTTCAATCTTAATAATCGCATAATATGGAGGAAATATGCTCGAATTACTAATTATTTTGGTATTACGTTTGTATGAGCAATTCGCCCTCCGCTGGCGCCTTAAGTTTATCGACAAAACGGACAAAAGTAGATAGTAGGGACGTAAACAGAATGCACGCCCATGTAAGTAGGTACATAAGTTAAGAAGGTTTCCGGTTTGTAGTACTTACTATATTCTAATAATTTTAGGAATGTTTTATTTTATTATTCGTAAAAAATCTATAATAAATCGGCAGCATTGTAAAGTATTGCTGGCAAAAACAGGTAAACAAACTTATAGGTGTGGAAAAGCTATACTTTATTGACAGAAGGGTAATAAGATAAAGATATTTTAGTACCTAACCGAGTGCAATTCGGTTTTTTCGTCCTACTGACTGTAAAAAACTAAAAAAATCCAAATAACTTTTACGTAACCTTGATGTCACTTAATCGAAAAATATCGATTATTTTTGTAGAAAATACTTAAATGCAAAAATTTCCTGCTGCAATTAGCCATAAAATTGTCAAAAATAGCCAAAACTCAAATTAAAGAATCAAATTTTAAGTTCAGAAATTACCGCCTTACCACATTTGAAGGCCGGGATCTCACAATAATGCCCCCTAAAGTACCAAATTTTTTAACAAATAAGGGAAGCTTAGGCACTCCAAAAGTTTTTGAAACTAGCCGGAAGTGACGTAGGCAGGTTTAAGTATTTTTAATCTTAAGTTGAAAATTCGTCTCTACTTTTGTCGTATACGTAAACTTTTCACTTTCGACCAAAAATTTTCCAACTTGGGTTAATGTTATGATGGTAATTATTTTATGCATAGTAGCACACTTCATAGCAAGTATGTTCACGAAAAAAAAGTTCGGAAAAAAGCACTAAATAAAAAGAAAAAAAATTTAACACTCACTGCCTCAGAAATCTCAAGAAAAAACTTAAAAAAATTATAACTCCTAAACTACCAAAAATCGCTGAACATACATGGAGTATTTTCTGATAGGTCTAGGTACGAGGAATCTAATTTTTTTCTTTGGACGTCACTATTTGGGCCACCCTGTATAAGTTTCGCTTATTATGCTTACCATATTTCACAGTAGACGCTATATTTGGCCGAATCGAACGTACCTACTGATAATCGATTTAAACACTGATAAGAGAACAATGGAATATTGTCGATCGTACCACCGATTGCTACAATATTAGATCTCATTTACAGAATTAAATCGATTAAAATAGATAATAATATTTACTACACAGGGGTTTCATTGATTTAACAGATTGTTATTGCAAAATTCAGAAGCGATAATGTACTAAAAGGCTGATATGATATTCTATTTAAGAAAACCTATACATACCTATATCGGTTAAGGCCCCCTACTAGTTGTAGGTACTTACATACCTACAACCCAGTGGCGATTCCTCTAAGATTGCGCAGCTTGCGCCGCAATACCAATAATTATGAATAAGTTACTTACCAATTATTCTATATCTTTATTTAAGTAATAAACTAATACTTATTTTATAACATGAAATAGGTACCTACCATTCACAAATCGTATAAGTTTATCAATTAAATGATTGCGTTAATCGATAATTATTTAAAATCACGCACGCTCCATAACCACCTCGCACCTTGGTTGTGAGTTGTGACTTGTGACGTGCGCCGCATTGCCACGTGGCTCGTACCTACTGCGAGAATCTTCGAACTCCGTCGGTCCGCACTCCCGCTCACTACGGGCCGAAGGCGTGCACTATAAGTTGCGCATGTGCTGTGTAGTGTTATTTTCGAAACTCAAAAACTACTCAACCGATTTTAAAAAAATTTTCACCTATAGAAAGCTACATTCTCGGCGAGTAACATAGGCTGTATTTTATTTTCAAAAGCATTAAAGATCCCTACGAATATTGCAATAATGTGAATGAAGTCGGAAAAAATTGTCTCATCTGAGAGCTTCCGTGGCGTGCGCTGCGTAAATGGTAAAAGTTTCACGAAAACAATGTATGGTGGAATATTGTTCCTCTCAAAAAGTTCTAAAAAAAAGTCCGTGACAACATATTATAGCTATGTTTTAAGGTCGTCTCACAATAACCGTCATTATGATTTTCAAATTTGGTCTAAAACAATGCTTTACTCGCGAAGGTGTTTTTACCAACATAGTATTAATCTTTATCAAAATAAAATGGTTGTTCTCTCTCTATTTAATATAGATCAAATTCGCCCTTACACCATTTAATTCAGAGAATTAAAGAAGATATCATAGTGATAATGTAACGCGCACTATACTAATACTAGAGGACGCCCGCGACTTCGTTCGCGTGGCATGAGTTTTTTAATTCCCACAGGCACTCCTTCAATTCCGGGATAAAAAGAAGCCTATGTCACTCTCCAGATCCTCACCTATACCTACCCATGCAAAAAATCACATCAATCCGTTGCTCTGTTGCGGCGTGATTGAAGGACAAACTGTATTTAACGTCCTTGGGGATAGAAATTTCCAAACTGTGGAATACGTATTTCATAATTTTAAATCGGAAGCCCAAATACCAAGTTTCAGGGCTATAACTTGTGAAATGAAAGACTTTTATACCAATTTTCACCCCCTATTTCACCCCTTTGGGGGTTGAATTTTCAAAAACTGTGATACACGTATTTCTTTATTTTTAACCCGCAGCTCATATACCAAGTTGAGCTTAGTTGGCTTTAGCTTGAGAAATGAAGGACTTTCATATAAACTTTAAACCCCTATTTTACCCCTTTGGGGGTGGAATTTTGAAAAACTGTGAAACACGTATTTCTTTATTTTTAACTGGTAGCCCATTTACCAAGTTTCATGGCTTTAGCTTGAGAAATGAAGGACTTTCATATAAACTTTAAACCCCTATTTTACCCCTTTGGGGGTGGAATTTTGAAAAACTGTGATACACGTGTTTCTTTATTTTTAACCCGCAGCTCATATACCAAGTTTCATGGATATAACTTGAGAAATGACGGACTTTCATACAAACTTCAACCCCTTATTTCACCCCCGTAGGGGTGGAATTTTGAGAAATCCTTTCTTAGTGAGCACCTACGTCACAAAAGGAACCTACTGTCAAAATTTCAAGTTTCTAACCCCAGCGGTTTAGGCTGTGCGTTGATATATAAGTCAGTCAGTCAGTCAGTCAGTCAGTCAGTCAGTCAGCCAGGACTTTGAATTTTATATATATAGATTATAAAGAGGTAAAGTTTGTGAGGTTGTAGGGGGTAATCTCTGGATCTACTGAACCGATTTTGAAAATTCTGGTACCAACAGAAAGCCACATTATTTGTGAGTGTCATAGGCTTGGTACGAGAACCGAGATTAACCCGAAAAATTAGGGAGGTCCCGTGGGAATTTAAAAAACTTATTTCACGCGGACGAAGTCGCGGGAATCTGCTAGTGTAAGATAAATAAAAATAGTATTCTTTATTCTAGTAAGTACAAGTTAGCCCTTGACTGCAATGTCACCAGGTGGTGGGTGATGATGTAAGTACCTACCTACTCTAAGATGGCGGGCAAACCTGTTAGGGATATACCTATCAGTTATATTAAACCTTTACCTACCCCTAATCAGTGATATATGAGGTAAATGTGTTTTATTGAAAAAATACCTAACCATCAGCTAGCGCAAACCCCAGATTGACCACCAGGAATCGCCACTGCTACAACCGAATAGGGGTATGGGTTTAAGATATAATGTCATGCCCCTAACAGGTTAGCCCGCTACCATCTTAGACTGCATCATCACTTACTATTAGGTGAGATAGCAGTCAAGGGTTAACTTGTAGTGGATAAAAAAATATATAGGTAGGTATATAAGTAATAACTAAGAATGGTTCTGAAAGAAGCGTTGTTCTATCCACAAAACTAAACATTACCGGAATATGAATATGATAGCACTGTGCTAAATAAAAGAAAGAAGAATGCTTAAAAAATCAATACTCCCAAAACATAGTTACCAGGCATCAGCTCAGCTTAATGCAGAATGCCTGGTAACTATCCCTACTTCTCTTATCTTCCTACTAGCTGATGCCCGCGACTTCGTCCGCGTGGTTTAAGTTTTTTGATTCACGCGGGAACTCCTTAATTTTCCGGGATAAAATGTCACTCTCCAGGTCCTCAACTATACCCATACCAAAAATCACGTCGATCCGTTGCGGCGTGATTGAAGGACAAACCAACAAACCAATAAACCAACAAACCAACAAACAAACACTTTCGCATTTATAATATTAGTATGATGTAGGAGAGTTCTTCATGATCCAAATGTTCTCGAAGGTGTTTGAAGGTTCCAATCCGCACTTGGCCAGCATGGTGACTATAGCCAAACCCAAGGTAACTCGTGCTCGGTAGTAAGCCGGCAATTGGTTGAAAAAATTATGATGATGACCTACTTCTCATTAATAATTTTTTCTCGCATGTAGGAAAGGAACCAGTTTCTACTGAATTGCTGTGTTAAATAAATACAAACCTGATAATAATATTATTCAGCCCAAGCAAAGCCAGCCCGCAATTTTATTTAAACAAATAATAACCTATAGAAATTGTTTCCATGAAATCGTTTATTATATAAACGTAGGTAAATAAAATACTGAAGGTAATGAAACGTAAAGCGCATATACACTTGTATAATCAAAGACTTGGTGCAAAAATGACCATTTATTATTTTTACTAATCCAGTTTCGCCACGGCTATTCCGATTCCAACAATGTGAGGAGTTTCTCTGGAGAAAAAATATAAAATGAAGTTCACCGTCTTTACCCCGCCAAGTTGTCCTAACAGTGGAATAAAGTTTAACTGTCGAAAAGATCCGCAGGAGAACCAAGGTCCAAAGACTTATTATAGCCAAAACATCAGTATATAATCAGTAAGATACTTGTCATAGAAGCGATGGCCGTTGGAGCCGAAAAGTTATAATATCTTCTAGTTAAATTTCCAGTATTAGTGTGTCGTCCGCTTGCATGACACCTGTACTGTTGTGTGGGTTGTCATCCAGAAAGATGGACCAAGCAATGAGAAGAGGCTGGATGAGGATGTGATGTGGTGGCGATTTTTGGGATAGGCTTATGTTCAGCTGCAGTGGTATCTGCAGGCTCAAATGATGATAATGTTGATGATGCTGAAACTTCCCCTGGCTTTAATCGCTTTGATCATGGAACTAAGCTATTGATGTTTTTAGACATGTCATGTATTTAACTATTCAGGCACAATCGTTTAACGTAGGAATATCGAATGTAAAAGGGTCTTAGTATTTTTCTTACAAAAAAAAGCAAATCGATTACTTACTAACTTATAGTAAATGTTTTTTTCTTATTGCTAAATAGTTTTGTAATACGGTTGTTTATTTCGACCTAGAAACCTTGATTATAATTTGATGAGTTATTTGTACCTATAAACCTAAAGGGAAGTCGTTTATTACCAAGGCAGGCATATAATTACGTAGGTACATAGAACACGTTTGCGTTATTAACTATTTAAAATAGGGTTTCATAATACGAAATAGACAATTATAGTGATTGCAAGGTCGGACCGTGCCTCTGTATAATAGAAATTCTTTAAGAACAATAAGTACATATCCACAGTAAGTACTGTGGGTATGTACTTATAGTTCTTAAAGAATTTAAATAGATGAAGTAATAAATAAGCAGAACGATAGAGTAGGATTTAACCATTATGTAGTAAATGAAATATTTATTTCATGTGCAGGGACTTCTTGCGCCACTTATGGTATACGACTACTATCATCGATATCACATAGCAATCTCAATCTCATAGGCAACTCAGAGCGAAATGGCATCTGTGAAAAATTTTGATAATTTCAAGCAAGGGATACATCATACATGTAATCTCAGCGTTCCCTCATTACTTACTGTCAAAAAATACGTTCTTCCTGCGCTAGTAGGCTCTATCTATCGATCTAATTGTCGGTACGGTGGCCCAGTAGGTATGAGAGATGAATCCCTAAGTGACTATCCATCTTCAGACATCTCTGCTATATCGTACAGCGTTCATTTTACCTGAAAGCAAAAGTATTCAAACTGTTAAACCAATAAACATAATGTACAACGATATCTAACCAATAAGTAATGCGAAACTACAGTGGCAGGCTGCAACGGAATAAGTATGAAATTCACTTCCGACCGCAGCGCCGCCGTCCCCACAGAAACTTTATCCTGTGGATTCATGTGGAGCTCAACTTCCTAACAATAGGTATCATATGTGTTAGATTGAAAGTTAAATACAGTTTATGTATGGTATCCCTGTGATGGTTTTGTAGAGTGGCAACACTGCTCTTTGGTCGGGGAGGACGATGGCATAACGCGAGTGACGTGTGTCTGTGTAAATAATTGCTAATTAAAGTATTTTAATGGATAAACCGTGTTTGGATTTAATATCTCAGAAGAGGGATAATGTATTTCACGTGCTAATTAATTGTTTATCCGGACCTATCCTGAAAATGGTACAAATTGTAATTCAAGATGTTATGACGCCATGACCGTGACGTAATACGTGAAGCAAAAAAAAGAAAAGAATTATTAATTGTTGTCATGACGGAAGGTTGAACTATAAAATACAAGAAGGATAAATGAGTGCTACAACTCGTATTGTGAAATGATCGTAAGTACATAAATACCTACGTGGGCTGGCAATCGGAATTGCATTGGAAAGTTGGCATGGAAAACTTAAAAAGAGGTATCAATGGAATAGTTAGTACTTATCAAGTACTTGCATACAAATTACCAAAGGTCAATGAGGTATGAGGTTTTACTACTATATCAATTCCATTCAGCATGTAAAGTGCCTGGAGAGAGACCTACCTAGTGGTACTGTGTGTAGGGTACATGGAAACGGTGAGTTTATTAAAATATTTATTTGAAAGAAATGATTAAAGGTTATAAAGGTATCTACCATTATGACTACAGCCCATTAACGTCCCGCTGCTGGGCACAGGCCTCCACATTCATAGGAGAGAGGGAATTAGAGCTTAGACCCACCACTCTGATCCAATGCGGGTTGGCGGGCTAAAGGTCTAAAGATAACTAGTATAATAAATAGATAGATCATACCTACAGAGGGAGATAAGTAAGTACTTGCAGGTTGTACTTGCTTACATTAAGTACTTAAGTATCTAAGTTTTATGTGAAAGATCATAGTGAATTACACTGGTAGGTAGTTCATAACATGATCTACCTATGAGATATTTAAAGAGTTAAGTCAAAGCTATAATAGGTTGGTATGGTAGTTGGTCGACTACATAACATGGTATAAGTATTATGTAACTTATTGAAGAGGTATTTACTAATTTATTTAGTTGGAAATTAGTTTAATTGATAATCTTGTACCTAAATTGATAGTGAATATTCAATTTATTCTGAGAGTTACGTGAATCATATATACCTAATGTTGTTTGAGTAAATGAACAGAGGTCAAAAGTAACTGTAATATTATACATTCCATTAAAGCAAGTATGACCCATTAAAGGTCCTTACAAGTGAAAATTGCATTTGTAGAGTGAACGGATACCCAGTTAAAATAATAAGTAAGTTACAGTGTAGCCGTTTAGTATAAATAATATCAGATCTATACATGTTTGAAGGGCTAAAGTATATAATTGAGTAAGTACATTATATATAAAGATTGGGTGGCATAGATAGGTACCTTTGTTCGGAAAATGTGAATTGAAATAATATCAAATCTGCCTGGATGAAGAATGGGTTAGCGGATTTGGGTGTGAATTATGATGGTGATATGACAGGTTTTGAGACCCGGTTCAACTGAAGTTGGTATTTAATAATAAGTGTGTTGTCTGTCTCAAGTATTGCACAGTGGCTGTTTGGAGCGGTGTGCTTTATTGCCCGATAGAGCATATGATTTCTCATTATGCGGAGAGACTGAAGGAAAAGAGAGATATCACATCAGTGATTGTACTCACACCTGGGGTACCATGGTTATGGTGCTGTGTACGGGCTAATGTCTGTTAAGATAGCCGAGGTTTTGCCAAGATAATAATATTTTTTAATTTTACAGGTGTAATTAATAAATTAATTCTTGAGTTTTAGTGTGGTCTTCGCAATGTTCTCTGGCCAAGACCAAAAGCTAGTGGCATATTATGTTATGGTGGTTGCATAACCTGCACCTTAATAACAATGGTATGGAATGATGTCTATATAACATATGGGCCGAGTCCGGGTCGCATATCTTGCAGTCATGTTAGCAAATAAATGCAAAAAGAACTAAGTGGTAATTTTGGTAAATTCCAATTTAATTGTAATGGATGATGACTTTTTAGTCAAAAAGGATAATTGGCAAAAAAAAATAAAGGAGAATTTCCATTGTTGCAAAAGGAAAGTCATCATTTTGTTTAGAGGAAAAATAAAGGAGGATGCCAAATTTTTGACAATGGAAAATTATCATTTTTGTTTAGAGGGAAAATAAAGGAGATTGGCAAGTTTGTAAAAGGCAATGGCACCTTTTAGTGCAAGGAGATTTATATACAGTCATCTTATGTGGTGCAAGGAGTTACAAGAATGATGCAAAGTTTAAGATTTAACTTTTATAGTTAAAGAGTCAAAGTCAAAATATATTTATTCAAAGTAGGTACTTACACAGTACACTTAATGAACGTCAAGTATACAAAGTATAAGACGTGGTGGTGATGATTAACATAGGTACCTTTAAACTAAAGTTACGAGGGTTCCAAACGCGCCCTGGTCTGAGAAGAGTAAAATTGTTTCTTATGAATTTGGGAGCTAAAGCCCGGCTGTTGAATAAAGATTTAAATGTTACTCTGGAGAAAAATAACATAAAGAGGATGTCGGGGTGGAATGGTACTGGTGGACCGGTAATGATAATATTGCAAATAATTCATATGGTGGAGATGAACAGGGTGTATAATATGAGAACATAACGGTATTTTGGGAGTGACTCATTTGTGATATTTTGGTTTGATATTTGTTGAGGTAAAAACAAAATAGAAATAAATATGCCTGCGGGGCCATGGGTCAGCTTCGGGAAAATACCTAAAGGTGAAGTACACTTATTGTAAATGTCACATGCCTGAGGGGCTTCAGAAAAAAAATTGATGCATGCACCAGCAGGGCTGCACAACAGATCAGTTTTAGCTAAATACCTAAAGTGGGGTACACTTACTGTATATGTCACATGCCTAAGGGGCTTTCATACAAATTAACGCATATTGGCGCAGGGCTGCACGGCAGAACAGTGCAGAGTACAGGACAGTAAATGTGACATGCCTTAGGGGCTTCAGTACACACTAATACATTGACTTGCAGGGTTGCAGATTAGTTTCAGGGAAATGCCTAACAGGGGCCTATGGCACAGTGGTAAGACACGCCTAAGGGGCTTCAGTGCCAATTCATGCATATGCCTGCGGGGCTACTGGTCAGTTTCAAAATATGCCTAAAGGGCCTACAGAGCGCATACCTTAAGGGGCTGCAGTACGTATAGC
Organism: Erebia ligea; assembly: GCA_917051295.2. Taxonomy (NCBI): domain Eukaryota; kingdom Metazoa; phylum Arthropoda; class Insecta; order Lepidoptera; family Nymphalidae; genus Erebia; species Erebia ligea. The sequence goes on from OU785223.1 coordinate 17,505,771, forward strand.
GTATGCCTACTGCGTAACGGATCAGCTTGTAGGGCACACAGCTGATAGAACATGCCTGAGGAGTTACATTATGTGTTATGTGTTACAGCACTTGCCTTCGGGGCCTACGCACTTGCCTTCGGGGCCTACGCACTTGCCTTCGGGGCCAACGCACTTGCCTTCGGGGCCTACGCACTTGCCTTCGGGGCCTACGCACTTGCCTTCGGGGCCAACGCACTTGCCTTCGGGGCCAACGCAATTGCCTTTGGGGCCAAAGTACTTGCCTTCGGGGCCTACGTACTTGCCTTCGGGGCCTACGTACTTGCCTTCGGGGCCTACGTACTTGCCTTCGGGGCCGACGTACTTGCCTTCGGGGCCTACGTACTTGCCTTCGGGGCCTACGTACTTGCCTTCGGGGCCTACGTATTTGCCTTCGGGGCCGACGTACTTGCCTTCGGGGCCTACGTATTTGCCTTCGGGGCCGACGTACTTGCCTTCGGGGCCGACGTACTTGCCTTCGGGGCCAATGGACTTGCCTTCGGGGCCTACGTACTTGCCTTCGGGGCCTACGCACTTGCCTTCGGGGCCTACGCATTTGCCTTCGGGGCCAACGCACTTGCCTTCGGGGCCAATGCACTTGCCTTCGGGGCTAACGAACCTTGCCTTCGGGGCCGACATACCTTGCCTTCGGGGCCGATGAACCTTGCCTTCGGGGCCGATGAACCTTGCCTTCGGGGCCGACACACCTCGCCTTCGGGGCTTATATGATATACTTTCAAGTGTGGACATTAGCGCCCTCGGGGCTGGGACTGTAAAGCCTATCGGATTCTGATGAGCAGATGGTGAATCACTAGTAAGTTACCAGTGGAGCTGTACGCTGACCGCATAACTCATGTGGTTGTTCCTTGCCCGTGGGGCTCACCGCTCATGTAAGTTAATTCCGTACGTCTTATATTTTACAACATTTTGAATATATCGCTGGTGTGGAAAATAGGGGCCATGATGCCAGTAGACTTCGAAAGTCTAGCCTGCGGGGCTGCTACGTTTCGATTTCCGGTAGCGAGAGTTGCAAAATAAAGCAAAGCTTAGGTAAATTGCCCGCGGGGCTAGTCAGATTAGTACAGGTAAACTATTACTCGCCGTTGGGGCATGATAGTATGCAAGTAGCAAAACAGCTGTTTTTCAGGCGAAAGCGCAGTGATGATGATACAGTTCAGTGAGTGTCACGGTTAGGTGACATAAAGGCTTAATAGGTCTGTAAAATATGCAGATGGTATCCACTGATTTCAACTATTGTTTTAAATGCGAGGCACTGAGTGGCAAACAAGTATTATAGCCGCCGCGTAAGTTGAACTATGCACAGTAACACATTTCGGGTGTCAAATGAAGTGCGGTATGAGGTGCGCCGCGAGGGGCCGCACGTTACCATACCCTTGCTTCCCGCGCATGCTCCGCATAGTCCTGTAGTACGATGTACCTGCGCAGACGACCGCCATTTTAGGTCAAGTTACGGGACGCGATTTATATCGGTGCTATGTTTTGATGCCATTTGGGGTTCACTAAGATTCATGTGAGAGTAACTATATTTCTATGCAGGTTGAGCGATGTAACAAAATATCGTGTACAGAGATTTACTTATCTTGTAAAGAGACTCGCTCTATGATGTTCCTTGGGATATTCATTCATAAAAGTGATATGAATACCATAATTAGATTGAGGAGGAACAGTGAAAAGTAGATTACCAAAATATTGAACAACCAAGTAGGTACACTATTACACATTTATATTTTATTAACATTATATTATATTTACATATGATATTATACTATATTATATTATATTATATACGTTTTCACCACACTATCACGACTGCACAAATCAAAATGATATGAGTTGCCAAGCAGATGCCAAAGTATGTTGTATGGAATAGTATCAACATTTGAGTTCGGTTTTACGAAACGTTGAAATTTGGCAAGAGCTGATGAAGGCGTTACCGGGCAGTTGAGTTGCCTGTTGTGTTAAGTTAAAACGAACAATACAATGCAGGGCCACGGTATAAGGTTAATCTATTCTTCCGGTGGGAATAAGGTGCTTTTGAAACTTCAACATTTTAAATGAAATTAGGAACGTAGAGATTTGCTCAAAAGATGGAGCATGTGCAAAGTATACAAAATGGCTCATTGTAGAGAACGTAGCTCAGGTCTTCGGGTTTTATTGAGTTTTGTAACCAATTGTAACCGATTGTCAGATAAAGTTCTGGAGGTGAATTGTAACATAAGCTAGCCTGGCTAAGGCTTACAGAGAAGGTATATGTCATTTATGCCATGTGTAAAGAGGAAAGTATAATTAAGTGTAATGAATGAGTAATAATAACCATTCTGGAAAATAACAAAGTGAACATGAGTATACTCATAGGAGAATTAATTATAGGTGTATATTAGCACCAGTAGACTATAAGAATCTTATCTATCATTTAATCAAATGATTGTGGTCTCATCTCCGTGAGAATGTCGAAATTGTTACAAATTGCACTTATAGAATTGAAACTTTGTGTTAAGAGTAAGCAAGTGTGTGATGGTATAGACCAGACAGAGTTAGTTTCTCCCATTTCACTGATTAATACCTAAAGATTAATTATTGTCATTAAATTGCACTGAGTTAACTAAAGTAAGTAAGGCAAAGTTATTAAACATCATGTTTTCGGGTAATTAACGGAAAACTCTGTGTAATGCTGGAAAGCTACTTCTGAATAAGGTTATGTTTACAAAATGAACATGTGTAGGAAGCTTTTGTTGTTTGTGAAATATGGCGATTCAGTTACTTCAGTATCTTGCTACACGTGAATTCACCAGAGTTAAAATAATATTATGAGATGTGTCATGGGTGATAAATCCATATTTACTTATTAGGTGATGTTTTGTAACGCGAAAAGACGATGGAGACTGATGCTCTTTTAACCTAAAACATAGTCTTGTTATCTGTAAACTGTACTTGGCTAAGGTTTATAATGCCAGTGCTTTAACATTGGAGTGTCAGGCGTTAAAAGCTAAGCGTTAATACTACAAATGGCAGAGTAGCATCAGCAATCATCGTGATTTTAATTAAGTGTTCACATTATGTAGACTTCGGGACGAAGTTTGGGTCAGGATGACCGAACTGTTAGATTGAAAGTTAAATACAGTTTATGTATGGTATCCCTGTGATGGTTTTGTAGAGTGGCAACACTGCTCTTTGGTCGGGGAGGACGATGGCATAACGCGAGTGACGTGTGTCTGTGTAAATAATTGCTAATTAAAGTATTTTAATGGATAAACCGTGTTTGGATTTAATATATGTTATTGTAAAATACACACTTTCATTTATTTGCGTAAGTTACTTAATGGATAACTCACTTGGAAACTTCAGAAGAAGCGTGCGTCATCAAATAAAGATTTACATTGGAAGAACATTATAAAGTAAGTATTATTGCAAAAGAGCTACGATCCTCTGTAGAGAATAAGGAAGCCATGCGAGAAATAATCCTAACGCAAAATCTTTAAATTCGGATTCTTAGTCTTTTTTTGCCAGTGTGAAGTAGCTCATATATATATTAAAGATTGCCGAGAAGATCCCTAGTAGCTAAGTACTAGCTAGTAGATAGCTCTATTGCAGGCCGCATCACTGTCTACAAATTCAATATATAATTCTCCTTAGAAATAGTATGATTAGGAAATGAATGGAAAAAATAAATTGGCATAGTAATAGATCTTACTTAAATAAATTATCCGAAACTCGTTCCTATTGTATCTATATGAAAGGTTGCAAAGAATGTTACTGTTCCTTTATTAACAGTTTTCACTTTCTCCGTACCATTAAATTCCCATATGTCGTACTTGTAGCCACTACTCACGCCATAACAACATGTGGTGTAAAGGTCACGTGTCGGCGGTCACTGTGTGAACTTCCATTTCTCCCCATTTACGGAGGTGACAATTTCTGTGACTTTTTAACGACCTATAGCCGCAGATGGGTAAAATTTTCCTACTAGGTTTCACACCTTTAGTATAATGGGAATTTACTCCGAGTTTGGCTTGGATATGGCTATGGTAATGACGTAAATAGGAAAGAGAGTGAAAACATCTTTCTGATTCTATAAACTAGCTGATCAACACCGGATTTGCTCGATTAGAATATTTGAAAATCCATTCATAGTGAGATTTCTAAATCTAGCCGTTTGAATTGTACATCGTACCTACTTATGCTGTCAGTTTTCTCTTTTTATATGAATAAGAAGCCAATTTAAAAGCCAGAATCAAGCCCAGATTCATTATTGATTGAACATGTAAGAAAATACGCTTAAAACTTATAAATTAAGTTCCCAAAAACTTATCTAACACTACATCAAGGTAGATAAGTTTAAAAAAATCACAGAATAATAAGAATTGTCCACATAACATCAGCCTGGCTAAATTCGTTGTTTGCATATCTATATTAGTAGGACGGAAGATCAGAAGACTCTCTTGTCAATTGATAAAGATGAATCAAACATGGCAATATCAGCTTAATCCTAATGGATCGGCATGTATGATTGTAAAATTAACCAAGTATCGTTTTGGCATCATTGAAAGGCAGGATAAGTGAAATAACTCTCAATTGGAACCAGTTGAATGCATTTCCTTTGGCCCCATTGCAAATCAATGACTGCTTTATAGGGTTGATAACTCAACCATCACAAACTTTAACAAAATCTCAATGTAAAGCGAGGCTTCAATGGACTATCTCTAAAACTGAAGTAAGAGTAGTAGTAGTTTGATTATCTTGCTCTCAATGCCCAAGATAACGCTATACGGTTTGTACAGTATCGCGGTAGTCCTCAAAGTTGGTAGAGTTGGGGCGTCCGAAACTAAAAGTTAAGGTAAAATGGACCTTCGGGCACGTTATAAAGGTCAAGCAATCGCTAAGCAAATATGTCAAAGGGCTATTTGGAATTCCGGCGTTCCGGCGTTTGTCTGTATTCCTTCGTGTACCTATTTGAAAATAATATGTATTATGTTGGGATTGAAAAATAATCTGGCGCGTTTACCAGATATACCAGAGTCCATAACTCAACTAAATTGACAGGAAAATCACAATTTGAAACGGTCTCACTTTGACTTTCATATCTCAGAAAGTATTTTTGCGTTATCTCTCAACCCTACTTCAGAACGTGCCCATGCGGTTGCAGACTTTAACAAGATTGCGTATGAATATATCTGAATAATTACTCCAAAACACACTATGAATTTAACAATTTTACCCATAAATTATAGTACGCGAAATTACGTCATGAAACTGCGGAGAAAAAAACGTTAAACATGTCTAGTGTCTACCTAAGAAACTGTAATTGCCATCATTGCCATCTGATACCGAACTGTAGAAGTTCGAGTTTGGTTGATTCGCATTTTTGTCGCATAAATCATAATTTATCGGACGAATCGTTGCTAAATTATGGCAGGATGAGGAAGGGAAGATTGTGGCGGCGCTCACTAGGGAATTCATATTAAGTTCAACAGTGGACGTCCGCACTTCGCAAACTTATATTATGATGATGATGATGATGAAGCAAATGTTTCAGGTAAATACACTCAGTTACATCGTTCTTCTTACTTATTAGTGTAAATTGTCTCAAATATCCCCGCGAGGACAGTCCACAGATAATTCAAGTTTACTTGTACCAATAACCCTGTGCGTTCCGCTGTCGGGTAAAAAGCTCGGGACGTGGACTTTTAAAATGCAATGGATATACCGTAACCTGAGTCGAATTATTTACGTTACTCAACTGTAAACAGTGGCGTCAGTCCATCCAGGGCATCGAACTTCTAGGTAATAAACTATTCCCGGAGCGCGTATAGGCATAACAATTTACGTTCCATTCGCAATAACTGCTTTTGAGGCAATCATAGGCAAAACGCAGCGAGTACTACCAAATATAGCACTATCAACGTGGTACTAGCTACTTGTTCGGAGAAGAAATCTGTTGCCAATGAAAGGAATGTACCAACTAGTACTACTAGTTATATATTTCAGCAATGTTTTCATTGAATTGTGTTCAACTTAAAATGATCCTGATTTATCACTACATTTAAGTAAATTATCAACTTTTTTTTTGTATAATAAATACGGAAGTGTGCTTACTACCTTTTTGGTTTCTGTTTTACTGATTATTACGAAATTTGGTACAGAGGTTTTTTTACGGGATAGAGCATGAGGGGGTTCGGACAAAGTCTTCCCTTTATCAAAAAACTCAAAATTCACGCAGACTAAGTCGCGGGCATCGTCTATTATAGCTGTTGATGATATTATGAATAATGTAGATTGAAGCTGTTAAGTTGCTAGATACTATTATGCATACCTATTTCCTAGGTACTTGGCGTACACGTAGAACCTGGTTACCTACTCATAGTTTCCTGAAAGTAAGATGGAAAAAATATAAAACTTGTTGAAAGTAGATATGAATTAGCACTGCACCGGCCCCATATTACACTTCAACATACTAGAACAAAGCAAAGCCAACTATAAATAAAAACGTTATGCTATTTTATAGCCACATAAAATGCCCACATCAAAGCAAGTCCACGTAGACGATTTTAACGACTTCAATTCAAGCAACTTTATAACACACAAATAAGTTGTCAGGTTTTATGGAGATCTTTGCGATTCATTTACAATTTGGATACAAGAACGATCTGTCAAACGTCTGGTTTTACATGTACTCGCACGTACTTAAAAGTTAATGGCCTGCCTAGTTCTGCTAGGTTAGGTTATGTTCTCTCCATAATATCTATCGACACGGAATTCTGGCTTCAGAATAAGATCATAGAATTCGCACAGTATAGATAAAAATAATAGTTACTTCGGCTTTAGCCATAAGGGGAGATGCGTCAATGGAGATTGTCGCCTTGATTGCATCAATGTTTTGCAAGGGTCTGTCCCTTTCAAGTTTCTACTTAACCTGATTCTCACCGGTCATCAAAAAATGAAGTCATTTCCGTTCCGGCAATTCTTAAAATGTTTATGGGGGCGAAAAAAATTCGAAATCTCATATCGATAAAAAGTAATGAGGCGCCTTTAAACGGGCCATGGGCACAACGAAGAGTGGCTACTGAATACAAAATAAGTCCAAAAACTGGTATCGATCGAGTAAAAAGTAAGCGCAATGATGCAGAAATTATTAAAAGTACTCTGTTTAATTTAATGATATACCTACGTAGATATAAAAGCCTCACACCGAATTCCAGTGAATTCCATTCGAAAGGTATTCCTACAAAAGTGAAGTATTCTAAAATCTTTAATTGAGCACCTCTTCAATTACTCATATAAGAAAGTTAAAATATAGACTATAGAGGTAAAAGAATGTAGAAAGTAAAAATGTGCGTTTCTTGAGTAACTAACCGCGAAATGAATTAAAAAATTTAAAAATACTAAAACAAATAAGATACAATTACTTAATTACAGAAGTACATTCTCAGATTGGTACTAATGAGAGTTCTTTTTGTATAGACTAAGATAAGAATTTAGTAGAAGAACTTAGGAACAACCAACCCCGGGATATTACACCGAAGTCAGTATTCACAACCCGCCACAGATGTCGTTGACAATAAACATGAATAACTAATGAAACCTAGTATTGCGAAAAACAAAAATGTAACTGACACGACAAAGCAGTGGGAACGATGCTGAGTTCCATGAAACCGCGAATTGTGCAAGAGTTTTGAACAAATTGCTTCTGCTAATTTCAGAGAACAAAGCGGGTGTTGTTAGCCGTTTGCTCAGCGTATTGCGGTAAACAGGCCGTCAGCCATTTAATCGAATTACAACAAATAAACATTTCAAAGTATGAATCAATTTTGAAGTGAAACTTCTTTAGAATCGTTGTGATTTGAAAATTCGATGAAACGAAAAAGCGGCCTGTTCCACTAGTCCCTACCAACGTATCCCCCCTGGGGGGGAAGAGTGGAGTTTTTTTCCACCTATCCTACGGTAGGAAAGAGTGGAAAAAATATTTACACTTATCCCTACCGAGTGTTTTTAGTATTTTTAGAATGTAGAGAAGAAAAATACTTTATTGCTATTAAGGCAAGCAATTTTATAGAATAAAATAAAATATAGCCTGTTTTTTTTTAATTCGAGATAATTTGACGTGTTGCAGAACATATTTTGTCCCCTAGTGAATACGAACAGGAACAGGCCGAAAAACGACTCTAAAAGAGACAAACATATTCATAATAGGATTTGGCCTGCGAGAGAATGAGATAGTGTACAAGTAATATTAATCTCATTCTCTCGCAGCCTTCTTTTCTGATGTTTCACTTCTGCCGTGTGTGAATTGCACACACACACTTTTATTTATTTTTATGGGAATAGCTTGGGTAATAGCTGTTTATAAATTAGAAGCCAATCTATTAGCTTTAAACTCGTGTAGGAATACGTGCACCGGAGATTTAATATTACTTAACAAAATAATATAATATAATAATAATATAAATTTAAAAGATTTGCACTGAATCCAAAATAAGAAGGAAAAATATCAAATTACAAGTACGTGTAGTACTTATTCGTTAGATCCAGTACTCAACACGTCGTGTTACTCAACGATATCGAGGTTTTTTTTTTAAATGTATAGGCCAGCGCTTGGCTGCAATCAGACTTGCTTGCAAGTGGTGATGCAGCCTAAGGTGGAGCGCGCTTGCCTAGAAGATGCCTATTCACTCTTGATTTGAAGGTACCTATATTAAAAGAGGAGGGGAAAACGGAAGCCGGAAGGGCATTCCATATCCTAGCGGTTCGAAGGTTGTTAGCCCAGTTATAGGTTTTGACGACCTTTGGTTAGGTTTCTCTACTACTTAAGGTAAAAAAAATTGCCGTCACGCAGAATGACACACCTTTAAAATCTAGCTTAAGTCATTTTTAGTGAAGAATATTTCGAATAGGACATTCGGTAAACAAAACTCTATATTCTGTCGCCAAAAACCTGATGCACGTTAAAACCACGAATCCTTGAAATTGATCTGACCACATGGTTGCTGGTAACAACCTACTTTACTTATACTTACCGCGTATCATTTTCGTTTTGACATATCGAAAGCATTTCGATTATGTACTTATTTACCGTTTTGTGTTGTAACATTATACCACTCAGATCATTAAGATAATAATATGGAGCAGTCACAAGATCTGCTTGAGTAAATGAGCATTAATTTATTTTTTTGACTGATTCGTATTGGTTTGTTAAGTTAAGAGGTGCGTGCTCGAGGATCGAACCCCCGACCACCCGAAGAGAAAGCCGGGCGTCACCTATCACCGCATTTTCTATTAAAACCTAGTTATTATTATATTTATTTAGTTTATGAGATTTGAAATAAAGTTTATTTCAAGTAACAAAGCATTTATCTATTTAATATCTGTAATCCACCCTTAATTTGAAGTAGGTGTACTTAACACCTGCTTAAAATACCTAAGTTACGTTATTTGTCATTTCAATTGTAAACTTTCAAACTTTGAAAAAACTTGGACATATCACTGCAGCGGTCGATACAAACGTAAATGTACAAACTGATTAAAGTTGACTCCATTTCTCAACAGTCAAAGCAGAAGATTTTAAAAGTTTATCTGTGCTTTCTTGGTAATTTATTGCCTCGTTTATTTAATGGTTGGTCTATGGGAAGCCATCTTGCATGTCTGTGGTCAGTGTCGCATTGTCTATCCGACCTAATATGTTTTGACTGCGGCCGATAGCGTTGTGTGGGCACAATGTAGACACATTCCAACACACCCAGGTTTGTGGATTAGAAATCGAAAGTGCAGCGACCAGCGTCAATACAAACCTCACATATTTAGGAAGCGGAGTAGAATTTGACAAAATATCACAATTTTGTGGTAAACTTGGGAAATGCGATGGTTACTACTTACTTGATTTCTAACTAAATAGTTAATATCAAACCCGTTAAACTATTTTCCGTAAAAGCAGATATCAAACATGCATTTTAGCACTTTTTAGGTGAAATACTTAGTTAAAGCAAACATGATCAAAATAACTATAAGATTATGTCTCCCATAGACTTTAGACATGGATGGATGTATGGATGGATGGATGTTTGTAACTTAATCACGGCCGGACGACTTAACGGATCTGGCTGAAATTTGACACAGAGATATTATATTATAGTCTGGAATAACACATAGGTTACTTTTTATCCCAGAAAATTAACGAGTTTCCGCGGGAACCAAAAAACCTCAATCCACGCGGACGAAGTCACGGGCATCGACTAGTCTTTCAATATCCCTTTAGTGTTCGATGCTTTACTGCATCTTTGATTACTTATCACCTGAGATCAGAGATCGATCTTATCATAGGTAGGTACTCAACTTCTCAAGACGTTTCGTGTACAAGTTTCAAACCGAGGTCTACGTGGACGAGGTATCATTTAAACGGACACTTCGTTGTGAAAGTCATCGACCCCTAAATAATATTTAAAATACCCTCCAGTCAGTCAATGGCCATTCTCGAAGTTCATATCTCTAAATTGTATTGATGGACCAATTCACGACCACAATACGTTCACGATCCGTAGTGATATCATCAGAACGCCCTGATATCAAAGATATAAATTGGGGAACGCATTTACTGACACCATTCAATTATAACTTTCAATAAATAGGTGGTATTAGGATTTATGAAGCAGGTTTATTTACTTATTATATGAAGTAGTTATAACTTATTTATCAGATATTTAAGTACTTAATAATTTTTAAAAAATGCAACGCATTGAAATGAAACATCTTAGCCGACCTCAAATTTTTTTGAGGTCGGCTGAGTATGACGCCAATTTTATCGTTACACAATTTGAAACTCAACTAAGGTAACACGAGTGAAATATCATCCTTTTTAATTTTCATAGTTTTAAAGAAAAATTGTTGTCAGGCAACATTTAAACATCGTAGAGCAGTTCGTTTGATCTTTTATACTGCTTAAATTGTGGTTCGTTTAAATTACACATAATCAAGTTTTTTAATGGTGATTTATTAATAATAACTGGTATATGATGAAGTTTTATAGTTAATAATAATTAAGGTAATCTTAATAAATTACACCACACAACACACAATTTATCTTTCATACATATTTATCTAAGCTTATTTATTAACATAAGGTCATACCTCTCAACTACTGATTTATTATGTGCATCAGTTGCTATGTTTAGATGCATATATTATATTGCAGTATCTTGAGAAACTGGAATGACAAACAGGGCTCTGCACTCTGCAGTCGATCGAATCGTGCTGTGACATACATATTTGACATATTAATTGAGCACACTTTTCTCCTGCAGAATGCCAACAAAAAGGTCAATTGCGAGGCTAATTAATTCAATTAATAAATAATTCACTGAATTGTTTGTATGCCTTGTGAGTTGTGACACCTAAAGTTGTTTTTATCTCGTTTCTTTTAGTGTTTGTGTTAGTATTATTTTACTTACTTTAAACTCTTAAAAGTTAAATCACTCCTTACTACTTACCCACCGATATAAAATAAAAATATGTGTGTGCAATTTACATACGGCACAAGTGAAACTTCAGAAAATTAGCCTACGAGAGAATGAGAAAAATATAACTTGTATTCTATCTCATTCTCTCGCAGGCTAAGTAGTCTACGAGAGAATGAGATAAATATAACTCTCATTCTCTCGCAGGCTAAATCCTATTATGAATATGTTTGTCTCTTTTTGATGTCGCTTTTTCGTTTCATCGAATTTTCAAATCACAACGATTCTAAAGAAGTTTCACTTCAAATACTTAAGTAAAAGTTTAATTCTATTTTTACAGTATTTTAGGTAATAGGTATTTAAATCATCATAACAATTTTGATCATATCCTTTTTAAAGTTGATGGTAATTGGTAAGTTAGTACCTAACACGTGTTAACGTCCCTGCCATACCTACCTATTGTGCATGCTTTATCAAACCGCAACGCAAGGCAACCGGAGTAGGTACTAGGTAAGTGCTTATGAGTAATAGAATTCCGTATAGGTATCCAAATTATTAAATGAACAACGATTGTGAATACAGAATCTATCAAAATTTACTGAACTGGTCTGGTCGTTTTAGACATTACAAAGCCTTGCCTTAAAAATATGTCACATTGTTATTTACACGCCTAACTTTTGTCTAGAAGATAGCTGACACCGATAGCGGTCCAATAGGATAGACATTATAACCCATTATATACTTAAATCAGTTTCCCGAGTTTCAACGGGATTATTAAAACCTTAACCTTATCTAACGTAACTATTCAAATTGATGATAACGAAAAGAACTAAGTACAAAATTATTACTAAAGTCATAAACTCATAACTTATACTGCTTAGTTATTACGTACGATTAGTTATCAATCAGACAACAAACAATTAATTTCAAACTAAGCTACAATAGAATTAACAACTAACAACAATGACAGTGAGAATAGTCAAGATTTTATAAACCGAAGTAATCTGTACCACAGAAATCAGAATATTAACTTGCCTGTACTGTACGGTAGTCAAAAAATCCAAGTGATTTTTATTAATATTGACACCCCCTCAACTAGCAGCCACATTCATCAACGAAACAAACCAAACAGAACAATAAACGGTTGATTCATGGGCGGTATATCAAGTCAAGGTCATATAGATATCCTTACGTTGCCCTACATCTCACTTGGCCTCTCTAGTGTTACTGATATTGAGTCCAGATGAATATATTATATTATGTGAATAATTAAATGACATACCTATAACGCATATCTACATCTTCATACGATACGGGTAGTACGATTCTAACATTAGAGACGTAATTGCAAACAACTTTCTCGGGAAATCTTGCTGCGTACAATTAGCGTTGCTAACTGCTACCTAATTAGTGAGAAAAAGAGCAGTTTTACCGGCCATCAAGTAATTCACTCATGTCTAGATCATAGAATGCATTCTATGAAACAAATTCAAACACTACACTACACACACACACACACACATACACACACACACACACACACACATACACCGCATACAGCTGTCACTCACATTGGTTTTATTTAATTAATTAGTTTTTTTATGTCTTTTCTTTGTACCCACATAATATTATGTTCTGTTATTATACTATTGTTTATTTTTATTATTATTGTTAAGGAAGAGCGGAGTTTTCTGCCACAGGGGTTATAATACTCTTAAAAGAAGGCTCCAACCTTTTACGTGTAAAAAATAATCTTGTTGAAGAAAAATAAACTATTTTTATTTTATTTTTATTATTTTTTATTATGTGATATAAGAAAAGCCTCTAAGCATTTAATTTTAACTATTATTCATGATGCTGGATGGGCATCTGATACGCAATACATTTAACTTAGTAAAAACAGTATGTACGCTGATAAAGAAATCGTAAACTTGATATCGTAGGAAAACAGACACGAAACTGTAGTAAAACAATAATTATAAATCAAGAAAGTTTCGTCAGCTAATTGTCCTGATTGCGACAGACCTGAAGACGTACACCATATTATATTATTGGAATGTGTCCGTAACGAGCCCGAGAGATACGAGATTTTTACCAAATTTCCCTCACTGTGGCAGATTGGCGGCTGTAATAGTGCCCTGGCCCAGCCTCTATCAGAGGAGGCAAGGGCTCTGTTACGGCTATACAAGAAAGCCCTACGAAAAAATTAAGTTGTTTTTAGGATTTTGTGTGGAATTTTTGAAGCCCTACGGAGTGGCGTATTCCTTATGGAACAAACTCCAAAAATTAAGATTTAAAAAAAAAATCATCATACTTATTTGTCCACCGCTTGCCTATAAAACTATGCCGCACAATGCTACCATGACATACAATAAAGCACCAAAAGCAGGGAACGTAATCAAACTTTATAAGGTTTAGTACAGCGAACAAGTACCGATGTAACTAACACCGTTAATCATATAGCAGACGGTGACGTCAATAACTGCGCTAAATGCCCCATTTTATCGTCAATCTCCACTGATTCTTGACCCGAGAGAGCCCGCTGTCAATAGATACATCTGACCCAAGTCGGCTATGAATATTAATCGTGTGCATTTGTAAGGCAGGCCTTAATTCTATTTGAGGAATTCATGATCACGCACATGATGCCCATTTGAAAAGATGATGGATAAACATTTACAAAGAAGGCTATTTCAAGATTCGACAACCATGTCTGACTCCTCTTACTGACAACCCATAACTTCTTTAACTGGCGTATAAACTAGTTGTTATTCTTCATAACTAATTCATGCAATTTTGAAGCTTTTCTAAATTTATAGCACTTGTTAATTTTGTAACACCTGGCAATTAAAGAAACAACTTTCTATTAAATTGTTTCTCTGGTTCATTATCATAATAAATAGAGCGCAAAACGCAGTGAGACAGTTAAAGTGTAAAAGTACACTACATAAATAACGTTTGCACTGATTATTTCACTCATTTGAATTACCGAGAGCATATATTTTGCAACCGCGCTACCAGTCTTCATAAGGTATTATGGGAGTAATTGCTTCATAAATTCGAAGACTGTCGTCTGTAATTACAGGCAAATATTATAAATTGCGCTGTTGACACAAGTTTGTTAGTTACATAGCTTCTGTGTTAGAACTTAGTAGGTATTTCAGACTAGACTTTTAATACAGTGTTAGATCACCCTCACACAAGATTTTAGATTAACCAATATTTGCGTCCAATAGTTTACACTAGGTAGTTACTGTAATCTCACGTACACTGTTCTGAGGCTGCCTGAAAGCTGACCGAAAATGTTTGGATAGCTAAGTAGACAGTTTGAAGATGTGGTAGATGATAATATACGGTATATGATCGTGTGATAACTAGTCAATAGCCATAAAGCTTATATCAAACTTAAGGTCACCGATAAAACAGTCGGCGTTTCTGCGCAGTGCGCTCTGGCATATTACTTTCACTACGCTCCCTGGGCCTGCGATAAAGGACAGCATTGGATTTAGAGCTGTCAATTTTAGTAAGTAGTTCAGAGATTGTGCTAGCTACATTGATTGATAAGTTGGTAGACATAAATATGATAGAAATTGGCCAGCTTTTCAAACTCTACTTTCGGTTTTAAGTAATTATTTGATATATAATTAATTAATTTAAAGTTACTTCACTTTAGTCTTCACTCTTCACCTTATTCTGAGTCTTCATGCCAATAAACAACAGAAGGCTGATCGGTCGAACAAAAGATTCAGTCTAGAAGTGCTCTTAAATTCTAAAGTCCGCACAGTGTGTCATAGTTAACGGGAAAACGTTTACTTGGATACCTTTTATAGGAACTTGTTGCGTCAACTGCTCCTTAATGATCATCTTGTTAAACATCTTACTTAGCGTTGCACAAGCAAAGCTTTCGTATGTGCCAATTTAAGCCAGCATAGTAATAAGTAGCTAAAACACTAAAGTCTAGAATCGCTAGATCATTCTGATAGATTTAATAGATCATTATCGGCTTGCTCATTACAAAGCTACTAGTTAACAAAACTTCCGCTACACGAACAAATAATAATTAAGTAGGTACTTACTTATGCTGTTTCCAATTTAATTTTTTGTACAGTTGTTGTTGTGAATGTGAGTTCATTCTCGAAAGGAATATTCTGAAACATATGCTTTACTGAAATTTAGTTTAAGTTCATTATACTTACTTATGTTGTAACTATTCAAGCAGGGAAAAAGTTCAAAAGCTATAACTCCACCAAGAAAAAGAAACTCGATAACCATGTTACTCTTTGACAACCAATCTTTTCATTGGTGTATTTTGTTTCAAAGTTCACATATATGTTAAACCACATTAAGTTACCTACGTGGAATCTTCAAAGTTAGTCCGACAAAAAATAATCAGTTCCGACGAAAAAATCAAATAACCGGTTCATGGAATCGAATGAATCATCGGCATACACGTAAATCGATGTTGTCGATGATATTGTTTTACAAAATCCACCACAAAGGGTTTTAGCTGCAATCGATACAACCATTTATGTTGTACATTGGCTTCTTTTTACATCATGAATGTACAAAAACGATCATGAATATTGAGGGTGATGTGACCGATTCATCAAACGAGTTCTTCAAACGACCCCAAGCACGCAAATGTATGGAAGAATACTGTAGTTAGTGAATATGAACAGATTCGTGCCTTTTGAAGCACTCTAGCATACATAAGTAACTACGCATAATTGGTCCACCTGAATGAAATTTTCAGTTACTTAGATAAAAAAGCGGGCT
Organism: Erebia ligea; assembly: GCA_917051295.2. Classification (NCBI taxonomy): domain Eukaryota; kingdom Metazoa; phylum Arthropoda; class Insecta; order Lepidoptera; family Nymphalidae; genus Erebia; species Erebia ligea. Next base: position 17,522,027 of record OU785223.1, read on the forward strand.
CAGGAGCGGTTTCATACATAGCGATTATAAAAATCCGAATTATTGTTTTAGGTTGAAAATTTTCATAATTTAGATGCAGGGTAAAAGTACTAGCCAACATTCGGCACTGATTTCGACCATCTCACTACAGCTGTTAAACTGGTGTTAAGCTAGTGGGGCCGAAAGCGTCAACAGAAATTAAAACCGGAACCAACGAATGTGTCGTACCTAATACTATGGAAAATCTAAGAATATAAATAACACCAAGCATATATTGAACAATTAAAACTTTCCTGGAAATCCTTAAAGTGGCTTAGCTGTTATAAAGCAATCCATTTTTGTCACATGTAATAAGTAAGCTGGCGCCGTTTGGGTCTAATAAAGTCTTGTTATGTTAAATTTTACTGGAGCATTGCACCGGCGCCGTGCAGTGGAGGGTAATTAAGGGTCGGTGACCCATGTAATTCTCATAAATGGAGCTAGAGATTTAAATTTCGCTACTGCGCTACTGGCATCGTGTTTCGGAGGTACAGTTAATATGATTACGGCATCCATCAATTACTCGTTCTGCGTAATTGGGAAGCAGAAATGCCTTTTTAAATGGATAAATGCTTTAATAATTATAAATTCAGCATCGGTAACCCAATTGCATCCTACATTTTATAAGAAAGCGCAATTAAAGTTTTGACCATACATTCAATTAAAGCCAAAAATGCACTTGTACAGCTAATTGTGCATGTTTCCCTGAACACTCACTCCTTTCAAGCAGTTAATGCTTATCGTGATCTACAAAGCCTACATTCCAAACGCAGCCTTCCCTCGAAGAGCCATGCGCTGACAAACGCATCGGTATTCAAGTGTCAAGTCGGGTATTGTCCAAAACGAGTCTGCCCTGTTCCCGGCTCGCTTTTTGTTCAGATACGTGAGACTCCGTGGCGCGTCTTAACGAGCATCAAACCAGTTCCCCATTTCTTCGCGTCACGCCAAATCTGGTAGTAAATACTTCGACACTCTGTTTATTCTCACGAGTTCTTAAGACACCACCGAGCTCGTAAAGCTTAATCACTCTTGAAGATTGTCATTCGTGAATAGTATAATAAAATTACCGGACAAATTAAGTGTCCGTCAATGTTCATCATTATCTCATAATTACATGCCTACTTTCACTCGTCCGGCTTGTAATAATGCCCAATGCCATAGTAATTGGTATCGAACAAGAAAAAGATTGCGAGGCTCCAAGCGACAATTATTAACATTATAATACCAAAGGTGGTTAACAAAAAAAGAGGATCACGCGCAACTTTCCTTTCACCTTCTTGGAACGTAACCCGCTAATTACAGAGTTCATCGGTCTCAACTCTCAAGTTACGGACAACCTGATTTAGGAGAGCTCGTGATACCTACCATCTATCCAATGCACGTGTTTCGTTTAAGTAATATGAAACACTTCTAATGTGTTCTCATGTTCAATTCAAATGATGCGCACCGTCATTTGAATCATTTTTGGTGTAGGTATGAAAATATCATGTCATCTATATATATATAAATCTCGTGTCACAATGTTTGTCCTCAATGGACTTCTAAACCACTTAACCGATTATAATAAAATTCGCACACCATGTGCAGTTCGATCTAACTTGAGAGATAGGATAGTTTATATTATATAGATTAGGATTATTAGTGCTACCCGTGCGAAGCCGGGGCGGATCGCTAGTAATTTATAAGTATTGAATTTATATATTTCGTTTCTTTGTCTGTAAAATATAAAGGCGTTTGATTACCGCAATTTCTTTTGCATGTCTTTTGTCCGAGCAAGCGATGAATTCATCATCATGAATTCATGAGGTAGTGTACATCTACATAAGTAGGTAGGTATATTGTAGAAGAGAATACCGGATATTTTTATGCAGATTTCTCTTTTGTTAAATTCACATTGCATGCAAACGTATCCTTTGAGGCGTTGTCAACGTTGCATGAGATGAGATTTATGATCGGTCATCTAGCAGTTTAGCCTCGTTAATGGTTAAAATTCCTTCTTCTTGTACTGTGCCACGTAAAACCGTTAATAGAGATTTATAGTCGGTGAATAACTATAAAACACTTGCCCTGGTTTGACTGGTTAAAGCGGAAATCTAGGCAGAGGCTTAATTAACCGCATCCTTACATGTCGCGAATATAGCCAGCTTTGGTCTGTTAGGCAAACCAACCTCATTTACTTCTAACGACGACAAGATTTTATGTTCATTCGCCATTGAGGTATTATGTACTAACGTACTAGAGAAGACACCGCGAATGTAATCTGTGCTGCGTCGCGAAGCACGCGGCGGGTGTGGGACGCTCGGGTAAGGTCATAGATGAAACACGCAGAATTGACACTACGTATTTTCTGCCTATTAGGTTATTCAATGAGACTACTTTTGAATTTATGCAGTGTGAGACTGCATAAAGTGCACATATGAAATAAGATAATACCTAGTAGACCTAGTTTTATAGATGGAAAAAAATAATTAAAAAGTAAAAACAAAAAGATATTCATTTTATACAACTTTAACCTTTTTATTAGGAACTGTTGACACTATAAAAGAAAACGTTGTAACTTAACCAATCCACCTATCAAGTTAAAAAATAATAGTGACATTTTTATCTTACTCTACCTTATCATTATAGAAATGAAGTGAAAAAAAAACATCGTTTCCGTTTATATAATAGTTATTTGTGTAACAAGAGAGCAAACATTTTTTTGTTAATTTTTTAAAGTTTTACAGTAATTAATTACCGAGAAACTAAAGAAGTTTCAAAATGGCGCTGACTTTTTTAAATTTTGGTACCAGTTTCCTTTTTTGTGATCCTAGGGATCCTCAGATATCGATTTTGAACGAAATCGGTACAATAACAAAGAATTTCAAAATGGCGCTGACTTTTTAAAATTTTTGTAACAGTTTCCTGTTTTGTGATCCTAGGGAGCCCCAAATATCGATTTTAACGAAATCGGTCTAATAATAAAAAAAGTAAAATGTAAAATGTATGATCGTAGGTGTCTCATCTGTAGGTAAAATTAATTTTTAATCTATGATATTCCGAGAAATGGTGGAACGTGGGTGAATCAGTAGAAAAATATCTTCAAAAATTTGTTTTGGTTTGTTTTCGTTAACGTTTTGTTTACTTACCGATGATATGTCACGCCACAATCTTTTTTATTTACAGTTGTATTATTTTTACACGTTTTTATAACGCACGACGGCATTTTAAAATTTTCGTGCGAGCACAATTTCGACACGCGGCCGCGAAGAGCGTAGGCGAGAGACTAAATAAGGTGAAGCCGGCCGGCCGCAAAGCATGGCGCAAATTTGTTGTTTGCGGCGTCGGTTCTAGTACTTGTACATATAATTCAATGTCATTCGCTGAACTTATCAAACTGTCTTTAACTCGTATTTGTTTAATTAAATTAAACATATTTTCTACCTGAGCAATTCGTAAAATGTAAGACATTAAATTAACAGTACATTTTACTGACCACGAAGGTGTTCGTATAGTTACATTGATATTTTATGAGTTGATTATTATGAAATATTGGCATTTCATTGTTTTATAGGTCGAAAATTTCGTAACACGATAATTCTGCCGTAGTTAGCTAATTTATTACTAACTTAATCCACCTATTTCGCAACATCTGGTGTGCCTCTCTACTAGTACTACTAGGCTATGAGTTTCAAACTTTGAATAGTCCCTCGTATATGTATATAAGCCGTTTACCTCGGTAGGCCAGGTCACAGGATAATTCTGAAAGTGAGACTGTGTGGTTTAATAATAGGCAATGTTATGCCACTTGAGGTGAATTATTAAGAAATTTAAGTTTTGATAGAGGTTTATTTAAGTAGGTACATAATACATATACATGTACTCGTACAAGAGACATACAACTAAGTAAGTCTGTAACTAGCATTACACTTAAGTACGATAGTTAAGAATACATGTAGTTACAAGAGAAATAAAACTACAATTACAGTTAAGTAATTAAACCTTTACAAACAAATCTTAGTTTTGCGGTATGAAACGAAATACATTTCATTCGAAGCGGCGCGGCGGTGGTAATTAATTTCACCACAACTTATTATTTCTTTCCAACTTCTAAGCTACGGAATCCTTGGTGGGTTAATCTGACTCGCATTCACCGGTGTTGTTTAACTTCTATCAGAGATAATGCACGTACAATTTTGAAGCATCAAGCAATATTAGTCAAATAAGTGATAGACACCAAATAATCATTGAAGGTGAAATGACGGAGAACGCGATGGTATATACAATATACCTATCTTACATATTGTAACATTTTTCTTCTTATGGGAAGAGCAAGAGCAACTGCTGAGTTTTTTGCCGGCTCTACTCTGTAGAAACCGAACCGGCCGCGGTGGTAGAGTCTTATCATAAGTGACACAAGTTGTCCAACGTGAAATAAATGAATCATTTACTTATGTAACATTTATCATCAACTTTTTGTCTAAGTATATACTTAATTATTTACGAATATTAAATTCTATGGATTAGGCGAACTGTGTCAATCATATCATGGCGCATTAAATCCTCGGTGACTTTAATAGATTGCTGTGTCAATAATTATCTAGATTCTTGATCTCAGTCGTCAGAGAAAATTGTCTAGACAATTAATTAACTACTTAATGCTGATTTGTTTATATTTATATAATATGTCATTTGTGATACATTGAAGTATATACCAACTTAATACTTATGCATATTAAGTATCAATAACTGGGAATTATTATTTTTCACAGAGGTCAAACTTGCTAACTCATTAGCAACAAGGTATTCACTGTTAAGGTCTTAGTTCTATAAATTCACCAACTGATATGAATACCGCCACTTTGACTGTTAAATTCACTATTTTAATATCTATAAAGGTCACAGAACAAAATATGAATACTATTCCAAGACAAATACTAAAGTGTGTCTCTCTGTCTGTCAGTATATCTATTAGTTGCATTTTCACGGCCGGCGATTCGATCTGATTTTGAAAAAATTAAGCAAGACATAACTAACTATCTAGCATCACGTCCACGGAGACCGACATGGCTAATTTATGTTCCCTGCATGGGATTTAAAGAAGGTTCTGGTACTTACTAACTATGTGGTCTTACGTCTCAACAACTCTACATAAGTTATTAGTTTTAATGAAAATAACTTTCGTAGGTAGGCAGTTATTGAGTATAAAATAAATTAATTTATGTAAAACAACAAAGGATTATTATAAAAATGCAAATTTTAGGTATAGCCTTGCAAACCGGTTCGTGTTGACTTGTGACAAAGGGTTCCAAAGTTATGAGATTTTAAATTCTGCAATTTTATTAAATTCAAATGAAGACGATAGTTGGTACCTACTTACTTGATTCCTACAATTTATACCTACCTTTTTCTACGAAAGATAGGTTTGGTAGGTAAAGGACTTGATTAATAAAATTCTTAAAATAGGTATTTAATTTGAAATGAATGCAGAATTTTAAATATTAAAATCTCCTATGTATTGAGTATTGACGATAAGATAAAACGCGTATCCGTAGCTACTGCACTCATTAAAATATTAGTGATTTTTGATGAATTTGAGTCGCTGTTACAAATACATGATTTCGTACCAAATGATGTCAATAAACACCCACTAACTGTATGGCATATTATCTAGAGTGGCTTTTATAACCCCTTGATAACATCAGTGCAAAAAGCGGCTTTCAATGCCGCTGCAGACTCTGATAGGATTCGTAATACCACTTTCTAGAATGCCGGCTTATTGGTCGTCAGGCTCTTGTGATTCAAGAGCGCTCAGTAATTCTCTATGACATTGAAAATATCATACCTACAGATACGCGCAGTAGATACTACGACAAAATGGTTTGCGACATCGATGGCATGGTACGATGATGAAGATGAATATAAGAACTGTGAAGTTATACTGCAGTTACATTTTATTTTGTACCCTGGTCAAAGGAACTCGAATGGCCGCCTTGTTAGCCTAATGCTTATTTACTGTGTCGTGATAACAGTGTTCAGTTGCAGGTTCAGTTGTAAATATTTCACAACAAAGCTAGCTAACAGATTGCTACTAGATACGCTGGTTCGTACTTCGTATCCAAAATGAGTTTCTTCTTCATAACCTATTTTTTTTAGGCCTATACCCGTAAAGGGGCTCATACCTATCTAATAAGTAATTATAACAAATGATGCAACACTAACCATACTAAACTCATCTAACAACATTTACGCTGTACAAGGATATGAGAATAAAGGGCTTTTTTATTTATCTATATTTTTAACCTATTTTTTTTAAATTTGTTTACAAGTTAACCCATGATTGCAGTTTCACATGGTAGAAAGTACTTTATGATGCAGAAAGTGAAAATGGAAGCGGGCTAAAAGAACTTGGATGGAGTAATTATGGCAGTTTTATTAAACTTATCGTATATCGCGCCATCTTCCACGCGGCATCTTTAACACATTAAGGCTATACTTTTGAGGATAAGAATATAACTATAATATTTTAACTGTAAGTAAAACCTAAGAAAAGTCAAAGTACGCTCTATAGATCTCAGCATAAGACCCAACAGATTACCACCTGTTGAGTTGAAAGAGCTGGTAAGTAAATTAGGGCAATAGAGATCTAGATACTTATCTAGATTTTAGAAATTGAGCAGTTGTAGCAGAGGATGACTTAAACTGCCCACAAATGCAGGCCAAATCAGAAGAGAAATGAAGTGGAAGTCAGGACATAATCCTACAAAAGAGGATTAAAAAAATGTATATATACATATATGTGATATATTTTAAGTCGTTATGCTAGCAGGACGAGAAATAATAAGATCACTCCTTATTAGGAACAATGTATCGACTACAGGTGGGGCAGGCTTAAGCCAAAATGTATGAATTAACAATTTAATTTTCTCAACCACTCCATGGCACTCCCAAAAGACATGTTCAAAATTCCACACTTTAATTTTGAGTGTTCGATAATAGTTTATTTTTTATTATATCATAAACTACGTTACAGTGTAACTATGCACAACTGGTGTGTGTAACTTTGAAAGATAATTTTGAGTAGTCATCGATAGAGGTGGTTAATATAACACGTAACGCAATATGATAACGCGTTATTGTTCCATAAAGGCTCGCGTCCACTAGGCTCGCCGAGCCGAGTCGAATCGAATCGCAGAAAGTCGCCTCCTATATATTTACTATGTAACTGCGTCCATTAGCGACGAGCCGCGGCGCGCCGAATCGAATCGACCGCGCGAATTGCTCGACAGGCGAATTTCTTCGCCGATGCGATTCGATTCGACTCGGCGCGCCTCAGTCGACGCGGAGAAGCGGATTTTTAGCCAACGTATTTTTTCGTTTCGATTCCATAAATCTTTTTATTTAAAATGAATGAAGAATTATTAATATCACTGGTCCAACAATATACAAGTAAAGTCCAAGTAAGTCTAGCAAAACTTGAAATTTTTCATAGGATAAACGAAAATATTGAAAAAATTTAACAGGATCCCTCTTCAAATCTGGATATAAATGATGAAATTCGCCATAGTTATTTCTTTTCATATTAATAATATTTGGGAGCACGCCGCGCCGTTTCCTTTTTCTATTTTCCTTTTCTTCATCAAAAAGTATTTGAAATAAAAACATCTCTTCATACGAGCTGTCCATGACGCAAAAACGACCTAATTTGATGAAAAGTTGCGATGAATGAACAATTCGATTCGATTCTTCAGAGATGAACGCACTAGGAATAAATGCGACTCGCTTCGATTCGACGCGTTTCTGCTCTAGTCGACGCCAGGCTTAACGGGATAACAAGTTATGTGAGGAGCCGCCATGACGTTACGGCGTTATGAATATCACGCGATCGCGCGCGGTGCCTCGTAATGAGTCGTAACGTAAAACATAATAACGTTGTAACGGCGCCCGCCTGTTGGTAGCGCGCTGCCGCTGGCGGATGGTTATATTGGTTAGTCTCGCGTAACGCGCTGTTGTGAGTGAACGTCATCGTTGCGTGTTACGAAATTTAGCGTGTTGTAAGACATATCGCGCCTGCCGGCCGCCCACACGTTTTCTTATAACAAGCGCGTTATAACATAGCGTATTTAAAAGCATGTTAAAAATTTATAGTTTATAGTCCGTAGCGTGTTATGGATTTATAACAGTTTTGAACAACTCTAGTCATCGATAAGATTTGATCTTCTTCTCTGGTTTGTGTCCAACGTTGTGGACTACGTTAACTATTTATCTGAAAGTTATATTCGTTCGTTAAGTCTTACTTTTGGTATTACTTACTTAACTATTTTTTTTACGTCAACTGTCTTTAGATAATCCATTGTTTGATTTTTTTCTCCATGCCTATTTCCCTCGTACGTTGCATAACGAAACAAATCATACTCTTTGTAGGCAACTGCTCTACGTATAAGGAATGTGATTCATGCCGTCATGCGTGCACTTTCGACTGTACATTGTCTTTCTCTGAGCGTGCAGTCACTCAAGATGCAGATGTTTCTGTGTTTTGTATTTGAATAATCCATAACCGGCATGCATATTCTACTTATTCTGCTTTATACAATGCGCGTTACAATGCATACTTGGTTTTCACCCTTGTATTATTTCACATTTCAATTTCAAACTATACGGATCAAGCAGTTTTTACCCTTTACCCTTTAAATAGCATAAGGGTCCGAAATGCCCTCTCGAGGACCATGTTAAAGTTCATGAATCTAATAACTATTCTTGTTCGAACTCCGATTTGCAGTCAATAGCATTAGTATCTGGGATAATATGGCCAGGATGTTTATTATGATGGTGATTTAGTTATTAAATATATTATGTTAAGTAATAAATGGGTCCTTTTTTCCTTCCTAGAAGAGGCATTTAGCAGTATTTGTTAAAATTCGTCGTATTCAACAGAGGGTTGAATCCACCAACCACGTTAGACAATAGATGCTCTGATGTAAAATGATGAAAACTATACCTTGCGACATTCAATGATTACCTGTTAAAGGAGAACACGAATGGATTAAGTAAATAAAACGTCATTAGTTACTTAGCTGATCCGGTTTTTTAGTAAATACTAGTTACTTAAATAGTCTGCAACTGTTACAAGGATTAAAATTTACATGCGAATATCGACTTGGCATATGAATTACTGCTCACCTTAGACACAGTAGCTAGACAGTGGGAGATATTCTTCCCGCGACAACGTTTTGTATCATAGAGTTGAGGATTTGTATGGAATTGTCAAGCGCTTGACAGCTGGCGCTCGATCAATTCCATGTAGTCAACGTTGTCGCGATCGAATCCGTCAAAGAACTCCCACTCAGCCTGCAGGTAATGTTCACTTTAGGTGTATTTATAGTGGACGATATGCTGTTTGACGTGACGTATCTAATACGCTTTCTGTTTCGACTATTTCGGGAATGCTATCGAGAATCACTGTGCTGGCAAATAATGTTAACTAAGATAAATGCTAGCGTATAGTACATAATAAATGAATGTAGTTTTTCGTGATTCTTACTAGTTAGTTACTTTGTTAAATATTACATTACAGTCCGTCAAACTTATCTGACCCGGTGGCCAAAATTGGAACTAATTTTTATGCCTGTTTAGTTTTTGTTTTTATTTCATTTTTCATATATAAACTAGCGACGTTGTCACCGGGTCAAAAAAGTTTGACGGACTACACTTATCTAACTTTTAACAGCTTTTAAAGCACACCTGATTTGTATTTCTCATAATGTAATCGACTGGGCCATTTGGCAGGAAGTTTGACGTAAGGCGAAACGCTATTACAGTCATATTGCATTTTGTGCAACCTACCAAGAATTCCATAGGTAGGTAAATACTAAATAGTAAGTACCTACTGTATAACTGGTCTTGTCTATTGATAAAATAAGTAAGTAACTAAATCATGATAGTTACAGTTCGCTATATAAAAATTTTCCTGACGATCCTTGTGATTTCATCCTTCCAAAAGGCAGAATTCTTCCCAACTCCGGGAACCGTTCTGCTTTGGGCAGGTATGTAGTAAGTAGTGGGTACTAGCCTACTAGGTACCTATTGGGTATATGTAATAAAAGTATCTAGATACAAAATTACAAATAGGTAAACTTACCTACTTAATAATTAAGCCTTATGGCATATTTACTTAAATTAAAATAATTACCTAATAGGTTCAAGTAACGTAGGTTCTAGGTAGGTAGTAGGTACCTACTAACTACTAGGTACCAACTACCAACTACATACCATCATATCAAGATGATAGCATCTGGATGACAGTTTTCTATCTTTTTCTCTCGACTGAATGTACCTAATCAGAAGAGTAAAAGAGATAAACCTAACCCAGGCAGACCCAGACATAACAGAGAATATAACCCAATCCAGATGATCCTTTAATAATAATATTTCTACTAGCCTAGTAGCTTCTGGATTGGGTTAGAGGTAAGTACTTATTACCAATATACTTAAAATGACGTAAGCCGCACGTGGGCGAATCTGATCTGCAATTCTGCATACCGAGTAGGTATCAAGTTAGTAGGTAGGTAGATATCATTAATCGATGACATAAACTTAAAAACGTAAGAGGTCAAGTAAGACAAATAATCAGGTAGGTACTTAAGTTATAGGTAAACTATTAGCAAAATTAGAAGCAAATCAAGTGAAAACTAAGTATAGGTAGTTTACTTTAATGATGGTGCTAGAGATCTAATCAATACCTACTTACCTAGGTCTTACTGCTTTATTACTACGTTTTATAACGGCTATTTTTTTATTCTACTAACGGTTAGTAGAGGCAGCTCTGTCCAGTATTACTTAAGGAGTCAGGAGTGGACCAACCCCGCATTAAAATATCTATAGAATGTAGGACTTAATAATCTAGCTGATGCCCGCGACTTCGATCGCGTGGAAATCCCGTGGGATCTTTATGATTATCCAGGATAAAAAGAAGCCTGTCACTCTACACTCTCCAGCCCCCCAATCATGTAAGAATGGCCCATCAAAACGTTAAAGTTCGTCGTCAAGTAAATAAACCATAACTGCATTGAATTAGAGCTCAATTTCGTGTATCCATTCTTTTACGTTAGAGTATCGTTCATACTTCATACCTAAACGTATAAGAATGGGTACACGAAATTGAGCTCTAATTTAATGCTGTTATGGTTTATTTTACTTTGACGAAGAACTTTAACGTTTTAATCGGCCATTCTTACGTGATCGGGGGGCAGGTCTTACTAGTTAGATATTATATACCTAACCCATGAATATAAAAAATCCCGCCGATCCGTTAGGTAGGTACTCCGGGCTCCCCTGCAGCGTGATTGAAGGAAAACCAACAAACAAACGCACTTTCGCATAGGTAGGTAGGTAGGTATTTATTAGTAGCACTAGGTATTAAAGTAGGACGTACCTACTACCTACCCATGTAAGGTACCTAGGTACTTAACTACTTTTCTTTGAATCTAACTTAAGTCTACAGTATCTACGTGAGTATGAGTTTTAAAAAAAGTTGATGGATATTGTGTTAACGGTAAATGGTATAACAACTTGATGGAAGGCTGGTAGCGAGTAAAGCGTGATTGTACAAAAAGTGTTTGGATAAGCAAAGACATCAGACGCGTCCACGGGAAGCTTGTTTAAGTTGGTCCCTTTTTACGTCCTGCGGTGAGGTTGCATTGCATTCCCGCCCGCCGGAAGGTGGCTTTGTAGTTTGTAAGCTGGCGCCAAACGTCAACGAACGGAGTTTTAACCAATTCTTGACATAACCAACAATTTTTCTTTACTGTAAACGATATTTAAATAAATACCTTACATATATAAGTAACTTACATTTAAGTACTTGAAACCTACTTTACTTACATGTTTTCTGGTTAACGACACTCTACAGTTAAGTACTTACATGACTCAAAACAAAATCTAAACGAACTTTTCGCCGGTAGGTATTTCAAGCCTTTAGTGTTCGAAATTCAATTTGTTAAGTATCGCTTGCAACTGGGACATTTGATAAAGTCCTCGAAACGTGGTATCGTATCTGGCTATCGTGGTTATTATTTTACTAACCTGATAGCACTCGGCGCAGTCGCTCAAAATCCAAGCTGCATTTTAACCTCAAAAAGCACTTTAAGCACGGTCACGAAATCGAAGGTCACGGTTATGTTATCTTGCATAATAGCACTCAACTTTTATACCAGTTATGGGTAAAAACAATACACGACCGACGGTTACTGCTAATGCTGTTATCATAAACACACGAATGCACAGTTCGTTGCACGTTTATTTTTCAACAAGCGACACGAGTGTCCATTCGAAACTCCATTGGATCGCATATTTTTAGTGTCCCCTATAAAAAACAAGCACCAATAACGACTCGATTTCATAAATAATATGCAATTTACGATAAAACATGACACAGCCGTGCACTGCACTCCGTCTGACACGACGAATATGGCGGATGAATTTGAACTACGCTTGCGCCGCTTTGCAAGCCTTGCTGTCAGGTAAATATCGCTTGTGGTGCCATCTCTCAGCAATGTGGTGAACTTCTTCAACGGAAAGCGAGTCCCCTGATAAAGCGGCACCAAACTCGCTGTCAGGTAAATCCAGCTGTTTGCGAAAAAATACACTAACTTGGCGCTCGATGCCACTGCTAGCTAATTACAGAATTTTGTTGAAGTAGGTATGTAGGTATTTAAAGTCGAGCAGAGCGTGGCTGCGTGGCTGAGGATCGCCTAGTTGTAAATTTTCATACAAAAAGCGATAACGTTTTTCTTCCCGTAAATGTTGTCCAATTTTCATAATTTTTAGAAATGTTGCAGATATAATGAAGAACTATGCTCGTACGTTTTAATTTTAAAGAAATAGCTTATGTTAAAAGTTATTAGCGTCTAAATATCCATATTTTTGACCTAAAAATTTCGAGTATTTTTTTTTTTAAATTTAACTAAACTAAACTAGTGGTTCGCCCCGAACTGAGACCTCGCGGTATCCATAAACTTGTACAGAGCGCCATCTATTGACATAATTGTGAAGTTCTGTTAATAATACTGAAGCACATTAAAAATTAAATAATTTCGTTTCCTTATAATATTTATCTAATTTTAGTATTTGTTGTTCATGTACAGGATATAATTCAAAAAATTGATAAGTTTCAGGCTCAGCCTTTCAGAAAATTGAGAGTTCTGAGGTCAACTTTGGACGTTACTAGTGGCGATTCCTGGTGGTCAATATTGGGTTTGCGCTAGTTGATGGTTACTAATTAGGTATTTTCTCATTAAAATACATTTACCTCATATATCACTGATTAGGGGTAAGTAGGTATAGGTTTAATATAACTGATATGTATATCCACAGGTTTGCCCGCTACCTACCATCTTAGCGTAGGTACTTACATCATCACCCACCACCTGGCGACATTGCAGTCAAGGGCTAACTTGTACTTACTAGAATAAAGAATACTATTTTTATTTATTTTACACTAGCAGATTCCCGCGACTTCGTCCGCGTGAAATAAGTTTTTTAAATTCCCACGGGACCTCCCTAATTTTTCGGGTTAATCTCGGTTCTCGTACCAAGCCTATGACACTCACAAATAATGTGACTTTCTACTGGTACCAGAATTTTCAAAATCGGTTCAGTAGATCCAGAGATTACCCCCTACAACCTCACAAACTCACAAACTTAACCTCTGTATAATATTAGTATAGTGCGTGTCACATTATTACTATGATATCTTCTAAAATATTCATCTGAATTAAGTGATTATTAAATACTTGAGATTAACAACCATGTTATTTTGATAAGGATTAATACTATGTTGGTAAAACACCTTCGCGAGCATAGCATTGTTTTAGACGAAATTTGAAAATCATAATGACGGTTATTGTGAGACGACCTTAAAAGATAGCTATATGCTGTCGCGGACTTTTTTTTAGAACTTTTTGAGAGGAACAATTCCACCATACATTGTTTTCGTGTACCTTTTACCATTTACGCAGCGCACACCACGGAAGCTCTCAGATGAGACAATTTTTTCCGACTTCATTCACATTCTTGCAATTTTCGTAGGGATCTTTAATGTTTTTGAAAATAAAATACAGCCTATGTTACTCGCTGATAATGTAGCTTTCTATAGGTGATTTTTTTTTAAAAATCGGTTGAGTAGTTTTTGAGTTTCGGCAAAAGCGAGTAGCTCGCAATGCGCAACTCATAGAGCACGCATTCGGCCCGTAGTGAGCGGGGAGAAAGCGGACCGACGCGCGACGGAGTTAGAAGATTCTCGCAGTACGAGCCACGTGGCGATGCGGCGCACGTCACAAGTCACAACTCACAACCAGGGTGCGAGGTGGTCATGGAGCGTGCGTGACTTTAAATAATTATCGATTGATGATTGAATCATTTAATTGATAAACTTATATGTTTTGTTAATGGTACCTATTTCATGTTATAAAATATTAGTATATTACTTAAATAGATCTAGTATAATTGGTAAGTAACTTATTCATAATTATTGGTATTGCGGCGCAAGCTGCGCAATCTTAGAGGAATCGCCACTGGACGTTAGAAAATCGCCACTTTGAAAGCTGGGGGGCTTTCAATTCAAGCTAGAAACGATTATTTGGATACAATCTGACGCCTGTAGACACGTAATAAGTCTATTTTTATTAATGTCGTTGTCCTCATAAGTCTATCTTTACCTCCAAATATCTCGGTAACGTGACACTTTGGGGTACTATTTTACTTGACATTATTTGTTCGTCTATGTGTCCTCTAACCCAAACATACCACTTCCACCGTGCGCCGCGATTTCGAAAAAAAATCAAAATGGCGGCGGGTCGCTATGCCAGCTTCCATACAAAAAGGTTCGAACCCCTTTGTGGTTTTTAAAAGCAAATAAAAAAACTCTGCAAACTAGCTTTTAAGTTTTAAATAATAATTTATTTCACTATCAAATATCAATTCATAAAAATACCATATAAAACACATTAGGTATGTAAATAGATCTATGGCGATTGTAATATATATATTATATTATATTATAATGTATAGTAACACTGCAACAGCTTACTAGGTAAGTATTTATTTAATAATCTATTGTTTAATCTGGGTAACATAACTTAAATTTTATCGCTACCCAAGTAGGTAGGTAGTGTAACTTGTAACATTTTGTAAAGGTAAATAAGCAAACAATTCTGAGTCTTGAGGTTACATTGAATTTATTTACTTAGGTCTAGTAAAACATAGAATATAAACGAGAATAAATAACAAGAACAAGTATTTTAGATAGGTACCTACATAGTAAGTTCCTAATATTATAATTATTATTACATTGTTTTTTTTAATGTACAGATATAATTAAAAAATACTAATAATTAAGGATAGCTTCTGTACGTAATACTGAACAACTTTTGTTGTACGACTTTTAACAATTCTGTGTGATTACAAATTTTCTTTTTTCATACAAAAATAAACATTTATGTACAATTGGCTCCTCTAAGACAAACATCACTCTACGGAACACGCAACGCGCGGGGTCCTCGCTCGGCTAGTCCTACTAAAAACATGGAGTTGATGAGCGTCTAGAGTCTATAGTGAAAGGTTTTTTCTTTTTGTGAATTTATTAAGCTTTACAAAAAGTTTTTCAGTATTACTTATATAGAAAAGTTGCCCTTAAGAGGTTATTAGTATTTTTAAATTAACCCTGTATATCACTCTCTTGCTATGTATTGACTTACTTGACTTATAAATTATTTATAGCAAGAAGAATATAATAGAAGCTACGTCCCAAAAACTTCGGATTATTCGGGCTATTTTCTCCTAGTTCTGTATCTCAAAGCGAATAACGCGAGGAGGTGGAAGGCAAGGTAGAGGAGGAACAGCGCCAGGATGTCCAGCCAGAATTTGTTTGGTTGAAAGTCGTACTTCTGTAATACTTCCTGACCGGTGCTGACGCAGGGCACGCCGGGTTGAGGAATCGTGCATGCTGAAATAACATGAAAAGGTTTTTGAAATTTCGCATTCCTGACAACAATACATGTGAAAACTGCCACCGGTTTTACCACTCAGCCTGGGAATAGTAATAATAATTGTAGTAGCATCTTAAGATAAATCCAGGAGGGCGCGAGACCTAATTGCCTTGTTGTTCCTACAAGATACAGGACCTATATGCAATGGTAGATGTCTATCGGTTGACGACGAAGACGATGATGATTACGGTAAAATGAATGCTACAGTGTATCGATCGCAATCACCTCTGATTGAATAAATAAATGATAATAAATAATATTTTATCTGCAGGAATATGGGTACAGATCTAGGTCTTAATGTAGTATTTTAAATAGATTGGTACTGGATTGTATAAAACTCTTTAATTACTCCATTGTCGCAGCAAAAATACTATTAATTCAGCCAATTACAACGAGATTGTAATCTTTGTCGGAATAGCGCCTCAGGTTTTTTGTTGGGAAATCCCGTGTCCCTATTTCTAGCGCCATACTTACCTATTATTAAATTTCTACCTGAAGGTTCTAAGAACTGGTCATAAACACGATGTTACCTATGATGTGATATTCAGGTAGTCAAGTAAGCTGTAAGTTAACAATAAGTGGTCCGCAAAGGTTTTTTTCGTACGGTCGCGGTGGTCCCCCAAGGTAGTTCAATTGGACCTGTTCTTTTGTAAATACATATGAATGGATAGATTAACGAAGTGAAAATGATAATTAGATGTAAGCTCTTGGAATGTATAAAAAGCTCTAATAAAACTCATAATATGAAAGAAAAGGAAGAAGACCTAATAGTTAGGTAAAAAGAAAGAAAGGCAGTAATCTGCACTTACTAATGTTTTGAACTCCATCCCACTGTAGTATACTCATAGCTTCATTTGAGTACATAAGCCATGACAAATGTCGAATCCATGATATGTATTTAGGTATTGAGCTGAAAAATAAAACAGATGATTAGCATGCGCTTTGGTAACAAACAACAATAGTTAAGAAAAGCAAATTGTATAGCTATGGTAATAGAAATGAAATAAAAACCTTAGCTTTATGAAGAGACCAGAGGTCATCATTAGCGAATAGTCGAATGGCACAAGGTACGCTATCGCGATTGGCATTGACCCAAATGCGCATGAAAAGAATGATCCTGGAAATATAAAACAGACGTTAGTTACTTGCTCCAAAACATCTAAAGGCTTCTTAGGTACATATTATTATGCTCGAAGAAGAGTGATTAGGTTAATTTCGACTAATCGAAGAGGTAAGATGTCATTTGTTAAATAAGAAAGTCTGGAACCTAAAATTTAAAAATATCTTTTCTGAATATTTTGAACAGCGAAATATCTAAAGTGTAATTAATGTAAACGTTAAAATATTTGCCTCTGATGTTTATCAAAGTGTTAGGAGAAATATATTATTATAATATATTAGAGCTAATGTAATTAGAGTTAATACTTAAGTACATATCATTACCCAAAATGAAAATATCGTAAGAAGCAGTTGGTGTGTGGTTGGTTGGTACTTGGTACTATACAATCTGTCTAACTCACCGCAGGCGATGGCTACGTTGAGAACCAAGATGGACAGGAAGACTGTGAAACCGAAAGCGTAGAACGTGCTGCGAAGTCCTGCCACCCAGTACACCACCAGTGTGAACAACGTTGGCTCTATCACGAGACCTGGGAACTAGGACACAAATCCTTGGTCAGTACCTACCTACTTCAGAAGTAGCAAAGGAACAAGCACCAACAACAAGGACAAGAAAATATAATGTGAGATTTTTATGCTAACAAGTACATAATAATATTATGCTATCTCGTATACCTACTTAAACTTAACTAGTAGGTAATGTATATTTTCATAAACAATATTAAGATAGGGCATGAATGAGGTCAACTCAATCAAATCAGCAACTCTTCAGAAAAACGCGCTTTCTAGTAGGTATGTAAGTTTGTATGAAATACATACTTAGTTATGACGTCATCAACGCACTTTTTTTACTTTAAACGATTGTTTAAATTTGTTATCAAAATTAAAACTAACAGAAGATGTTAATTTTAGGTCTTTAGGAAGACCCACCAAGTAGTAAGTAAAATGGTCTGTGGGAAGACCCCTCTATTTAATAATCAGTAAGAAATAATTTATTTTTGACATTGGCATCATCCCTGTTAGCTACAAAATAAAAGTAAACATCAAAGAATCTTGAGTTCTACTTATATTTGTAATAAGTTATATGGTCGCTGAAGTGTTATAATAGACGATTCATAGACCAACCAGAACTGAGACGATTATTTGTGGACGTACCTACTCGTAACATTAAACGGCAGTAACTTATACGAGTTGGACTTTAGAAAATATTTGATTAAATGGATTCAGTTGAAACTTTGTGATATTCTTTAAACGGATCAACAGTCAACTTACCAGAGCCACCATTCTGGCCACGTAATAAACCGGCGTAGAATACAATCCGGCCTTTAGTTCCCTGTGCAACATAGGAAACTCCTCAGGAAACATGTGCAGCACCGAATACATTGGCGAGAAGGTGTTCTCTGCTATGATTATGAAGAGCGCCCCCTGAACGTCTTGGATACCAGCTTGTGTGAGTCGAGCAGTGCCAATGAAACACAACCCCGCTGTCAGTGCTATGGCCTGGAAATTATTGACTTTTTATAACTTTAGTAGGTATGACTTCTGCTATCTTTTGTTATTTCTTTCATCGTACTCTACTGCTGACATCCATTGTATTTTAGCATGATTAAAAAGACAATCGCAAAAGTACCTATTAATTTTTTTTTTGTTCCGGTCTACGGTAGTCAACTAGACAGCTGTTTTAGAGATAATTTGATTATAATAATAATATGACTAGTAAAACGGAGAAAAAAGATTCTTAGTACAACGATAAAAATAAAAATTTACTTACCAATTTTTGTAATATGCGTACGAACTGCACCCGTGGATCCCTTAATATTAAAAGAAAGTATCTGTAGACCAGCCAAATGATTTTCGTGTGAACGTACGGTGGCTTGTAGTTAGTGTCCTTCACTCGCCTTGAGTCCTGAAACAGAAGATATGAAATATTCACTCCTGCAAACACGTAGTAGCACGTAATCGTAAGCACTGCCAAAATAGGGCGATTGGAATATATTTTCATGCTAAGTAGATGGTTGTTTTAATCCCGGAAATAGCCCCGGAGTGTTACCTACCCCTGTACATCAAAATCTGTATGAAAATGTGGGCTATAAAGCGTAGAAGGCAGACAGACAAACAGACTTTCGCATCCATACTAATATCATAAATGCGTAAGTCTGTCTGTCTGTACGCTACGCTTTCACAGCCCATCTGTTCAATCGATTTTGATTTGATTTGATTTTGATTTTGATGAAATTTGGTAGAGGGATAGATTGCATCTCGCGAGGAAGGACATAGGCTACTTTTTATCCCGGAAAATTAAAGAAAATCAAAAAAAATAATCCACGCGGACGAAGTCGCGGGCATCATCTAGTTCAGTATAAATGAACCCACGAAATTGTATACACTGAGAGGTGCTCCGGCGAAACGTTTAACCCGTCGCGGCAGCGCACGCGATCACATACATGAATGACTACTCGAAATTTTTGCGAACGCACAGTTTAATATGAGTTTAAAAAGAGTCTAAAAGAAAAACGGCTGACGTTTTTCATAGGTGCAAAAAAATGTACCTACTAACAAAAGGTTAAATCCTCATCCGAATTTCCCATTAGGTTATCTAAATATATGAAAGGATTAGGTGACTGACTGACTGATCTATCAACGCACAGCTCAAACCATCCGATATTACAAGTTTAGCAGTCTGTGGTTTAGTGCTAACTCCCAAAGTTCCAACGATAAAGTTTACTGTGCTTGAACTAGATGGCGCTGTACGCTATTGCATCGCGCTATTGCATTGCCATGTTCTAACATACAAAGGTGTGTGAAGCATTAACTTTTGGTACAGACAGACAACTTTCGCTATTTAATTTAAATAGATGATGCCCGCGGCTATTTTCCGCGTATTTTTGAAAACCTCTAATAAATGAGGTCGAAAATCGAAATGCGCTAATCACCTTCAATCTTTGAGCCAAGTAGAGACTAGAGCTAGAGGTAAAAGGTCAAAACTTGGTGACAACTGACAAAGCGGTGATGCAGCCATATGATGTGCTTGCCTAGAATATCACCTTACATTTGCTCTGCATTCAACTCGTGCGCGAACTATAGAAGATGCCCAATTCTCTCTTGCCCCCCGATTGTGTAAGCAAATCGTAATCGTTTATCGTAAACATTTGGCAAACGTATAATTCGGCTGCAATCGGCCTGCGTATCAAAAAGCAGGTATGAAATCCTTAAACAGTTCGAGTAAATAATACCTTGATTACGATTTCCGGCTTAGACAATTATTGGGCGTCTGATTTGAAGACACTATTATAAGCGGAGGGGTAAATTGACATAATATTTTGCTCAAACCACTGGACGGATCGGACTGAAGTTGGGTATACACTATACAGATAGCTATTATGACGTAGGCATCCGCTAAGAAAGGGTTTATGAAAATTCAACCCCTAAGGGGGTAAAATAGAACTCTAAAGTTTGTGTGAAAATCGAACCTAACGTGAGCGAAGCCGCGGCCAAAAGCTAGTTTATAATATTAGTATGGATGTACTTAGAGGAGAGATAGCCTAATGGTTACAACGTTCGGCCTCTTCAGGTGGTTCAACTTTTCTAATTTATGTGGGTTTTGAACAATTAAATATTACTTGCACGGGTGAAAGAAAACATCGTGAGGAAAACTGTGCGCCCTAGAATAGGGATAATGCCTATATCAAAAATAAACTATTTCTAACTGATTAATTATTAAATAGAGGGTCTTCCAAAAGATCTAAAAATCACATCCTCGGTTAGTTTTAAGTTTGATAACCATTTTAAAATATAGATTAAAGAAAAAAAGTGCGTTTGTAATTTTATGACGTCACAGCTGTGAATTTTATACAACTTCCATACTACTCGTAGAAGTGCGTTTTTAAGTTTGATAGAGTTGCTGATTTGATTGAGTTGTCATCATCCATATTCTTCATAAGGTTCTCAAAGGTATGTGAAGTCTGCCAATCTAATGGCTAAATAGGGATGATAACAATTCAATCAAATCAGCAACTCTTTATCAAACTTAAAAACGCGTTTCTGGTATGGAAGTTGTATGATATACATAGTTGTGATGTCATCAAATTTCAAGGACTTTTTCTTTATTCTTTAATCTATAGTTTAAAATGGTTAACAAACCTATAACTTACCGAAGATGTGAATTTTAGCTCTTTTGAAAGACCCTCTATTTTATAATCAGTAAGAAATAATTCATTTTTGACATAGGCGTCATCCCTATATTCCTTCTCATTCTGAGAGGAAGAGTTGGCCGGCCATGGATCGATATGATGATGATGTTGAAGTGGGTACATTTACTTTATTATGAGTATCTTGTGATTATTTGAATACGTCTCGCCTTCAATGACTGCCTCGTTGGTCTAGTGGTTAGCATGTTTGACTGCGGCTGACGAGGTCCCGGGTTCGAGTCCCGGGACGAGCCATAACTAAGTACATATTGAGGTTTTTCTGACTAGAAATTCTCTGTACTAGCCCGGAGTTGGCGGTGTTTTACCCCCGTGCTTCGGAGAGCACCTTAAGCCGTCGGTCCCGGTTATTATCACTAACATGATAATTGGCTACTTGACAGCTGTAACTATAAAATATGAAATATGTTAGATTTGGTAGCTTGTAGGTTAACAATAATTATGCAATATGTATTTTGCATTAAAATATATTGTATATATTTTATTTATGCAAAACAAATTTGAGATTTTTTATCTGTGGATTGCAAGACCCGAAATGCGGGCGCCATTGATTTAGCATCGTGTGACGTCACAACTCTCAAACCACAGACAGGGTACTTTTTATCTCATACAAACGTTACTGTGAGGTCGTGTGTTATACCTATAAATCGTTTTCGTTTTGTTGAGAAAACTAACATAAAATATTTCGATTTGAGCTTGTGAAAGGTTTCACGAAATGGAGTCAGGCTATACAAAAGCTGATAGTGCAAATCTGCCTAAAGTCGATTCATTTATGGTTGCAAATTTATTTGCGTGTAATCCACAGTGTAATCCTAACTTTTGCTCTGCCGAGTTTCGTAATGTAAAAACTTCCATGTAAGTACCGAAATAAACAAAGTAATATTACTTAGGTCTCGTGTTTAAGACCTGAGAAAGTACTGCTGTAAAGTGACAGAAAAATAATTTATTTTAGTTTTATATTGTCATGTTTTACGAAGAAAATGTTAGATCATGTTCATTTTTGCTAGATCGAGTCTTAAGTTGATTTCTTCCTAATCTAACTAACATCAAAGTGGTCTTCACAAAGTAATATCGCAGATTTATCCGTTTTAAATTCCGGGTCTCGGCAGATTAACTGTAACCACTGCTTTCGACGTTTATGACATTATTGTAGGTATGTGTTTATATGTACAATTTGTCAGGATATTAATTAATTATTTTATTTATAGTATTTCTATACACGTCTTGTAGCTTGTAATTTTCACAATTTCATTAAAAAAACTGTAAACTTTCCACTCGAAATTACTTAAGACTTGGAGCGTCGTAGTTAGCTTTGTTTTATTTAGAGCTATGACGTCACAGCTAGCAAATATCACGTGACCGGCTGTTTTCGCGAGAATGTAAAATTAATGTATTAAAAATGTATTTTTTTCTAATAAATAACGCTTTTTTTGAGAAAATAATAATTGTAAGAGGTATAAAATGAACCCACGTACATTTTTAAGTATTTTTCCGAAAACTGTCAAATAGCCAATTGATAATAGTCGTTAAAGCTCGCCAACCCGCATTGGAGCAGCGTGGTGGGTCTACGCTCTAACTCCCTCTCTCCTATGAGAGTGGAGGCCTGCGCCCTGCAGTGGGACGTTAATCGGCTGTAGTTGTGGTGGTGGTGGATTTCAATACGTACCACGTCTTCGTTATCCATAAGGTGAAATTCCAAGTGTATCTCCATGTCCAGTTCTTTAGCAGCGTCACTGACGGCGAATCTGTCACATATACTCTTGATGGCCTGCCTTGACGCTCCCTCCGACCCGGGTGTTAGAGCCAGGACTTTGATGAAGTAGTCTGTAGGATTGTACGTGATGGGGCACTGATAGCCCAAACTGAAAATAATTTGGATAATTATTATTTATACATCGTGCTGCAAGCTCGACTGTTCGATTTTGGAATATGTATATTTGCACATTGCACTAAGTATATTATTTTTTTGCATTTATGCTCACGGAGGTTGTAATTTGGTATAGTCACTTAAATTTTTTGCCTTCCAAATTAGCTATAGTAATTACTTAATTGAAAATACTTCTATTTTGAAAACCCTTTCTATCAACACCCTTTCTATTGGTTGTTTGTTAGTGTTAGGTTATTAGGTATACTAGTGCATAGATGCAACTTAAATATTATGTTTAGAGCGCCAACTCGCCAACAAACTGGCCCACCAGTTTGGCGAGATTTATATTTTTGTAAAAAATGGTTGTATCCATTTAAAATAAATAAATTTAAAAAAAAACCGGCAATCTTTAACAAGCTTACGGTCTACTTTGAGAATATCATATTGAGATGCTAACTGATTAACTTCTTAAAATAATGTTTCGTATAGTAAAGTTTTAAAAATATCATATTGTTTGGTATTTTTTGAGCTCGTAGTTTGCGACATAGGTATTAAGTAACTAGCTGATGCCCGCGACGTCGCGTCGTCCGCTTAAGTTTTTTTTTATTCCCGCGGAAATTCCTTAATTTTCCGGGATAAAAAGTAACGTATGTCACTCTTCAGGTCCTCAACTATACCGTTGACAAACCAACAAACAAACAAACTTTCGCATTTATAATATTAGTATGATACGCGAGCCCTTGAACGTTGCCGCTGTTTCTAAATGTCGGGAAGTCTTATTAGGGTCAGCGAATTATCGTTCTGACCATGCCTAATTATTGTAACCGATATACGTATCGAATGCCTGATCGGTCGAGACAGGCGCCATCGCAATGATTCACTACCTGCTTCATTTTAATTAATGTGAGAAAGAGGTGGGAAAAAGGTGACAACTTATCTCTACAGGAGATCTCTACCAGTAACCCTTAGCGTTTTTTTTGCTAAGCCGTCTTTAATAATTTAATAATGTCCAAATGCTGTAAAGGTGCAAGACAAATCTCAGTAATATTTCCTGGATCGTTTTATTCAACGTCATTTTCTTAGTTTATTGGTTCTATAAGGCATGTCCGGTGTCTCTAAATCGTAGATATTTCAACTATGTCATGCCAAAATGGCAATACTTTTAATATTCTGTTATCTTCAGTATCGTGGCTTTTCGGAATGGCAAGAATGGGGTACATACCTCTCAAAGAACTGCAGTGCTGCTGAAGCGTTGCCAGCAAAAGCTACTCTTCCTTCCGCTAATAACACCAGCTTGTCGAATAACGCCATCAGTTCTGAAGACGGCTGGTGTATAGTGCATATCACAGTTTTGCCTTGGACTGCGCTGGCTCTAAGCAGAGTCATCAACTTCTGCGCGGATGATGAGTCTAGTCCTGTTGTGGGTTCGTCGAAGAATAGAAGTCCTGGATCGATTAGGAGCTGAAATAAAATTATGAAGGGTTACGCATAGATAATCCTGCTATAAATACCAAACATTCAGGACTAGACTGTAAGTAAAGAGGTTTGTCTACTTTTCACTACCTGCATGATCTTGTTGATCAAACATCAACATGTTACCATGAAGGTTATTCTCTACTGATCTTATCTTATGATGTTACCTAGGTTTAAGCTTTAGAATTCTGTATACCTTATACATTGTGTATCCTATGAGAGTGTGCCCAGCAGTGGGATGTTAATGTGCTGTAGTGGTGGTGGTGGATACCTTATGGAGATTTTTACTCAAGATAAAGAAACACACACTTGTAAAGTTCCGATAAACCCACAGATTATGTCTTTACAAGTCCTCATAATTTCTAGTAGGAATGCTGGAGTACAAGGCTAGCTGTATAACCGTATATCTATCCTCATAACCTAAGCAAATACTTTTTTTGAAACCTCCAGGATTTTAAAAGCTGCTCACCTCTGAAGCAAAAGCAAGTCGTTTCCTCTCGCCACCGGACAGTGTCTTCTGTCCGTCCAGCCCACCGATCCGCGTGTGTCGAGCTCCGTATAGAGACAGCTGCCGCATCAGCTGGTTGACTTTCCTCCGACGCGCCAGAGGTGATGTACGACGGTCCATGCGGAGCCGGGCCTAGACGTGTAGGGTTTATTAAATAAAAGGAACGAGGAGTAGTGCCTCCCTGGCGCAGTGTTGAGCGCTGTTGTCATAACGGGGGAGGTCTCAGGATATCTAACCCGGGAATGGGGATCGCTGCAATTCAATTTGGGAATTTATAATTTCTGAATTTTCTCTGGTCTGGTCTGGTGGAAGGCTTCTGCCGTAGCTAGTTACCAACTTACCGGCAAAGACGTACCGCCAAGCGGTTTAGCGTTCCGGTACGATGCCAAGTAGAAACCAATTAGGGGTTTGGGTTTAATATAACTGGCATACCCCTAACAGGCTAGCCCGCTAACATCTTAGACTGCATCATCACTTACCACCAGGTGAGATCGACTTGTAGTAGATTTTTTTTTTATCCACTACAAGTTAGCCCTTGACTGCGATCTCACCTGATGGTAAGTGAAGATGCAGTCTAAGATGGTAGCGGGCTAACCTGTTAGGGGCATGGCAGTTATATTTAACCCAAACCCCTATTCAAAATAAAAATAAATAAATAAAAAGGTACCTAACCGACTGACTGATCTATCAACGCACAGTTCAAACCATAGGACGTATTGGGCTGTAATTTGGCATACAGATAGCTATTATGGAAAGGATTTTTGAAAATTCAAGCCTTAGGGGGTAAAATAGGGCTTTGAAATTTGTATGAAAATCGAACCTAACGTGAGCGAAGCCGCAGGCAAAACCTAGTTATAATTAAAGTTTCATCATCATCATCATAATCATTAGCCATCGGATAGGGCGCCTTCCGACCAAGCAGAGTTTGTATTTATTGCACATAATTAATATGATTTACCCAAATTTGACAACAATTGAACTAAAAAAAATATATTTTGGAGGAAAATTGATACCAAATACATTTCTGTCAAATCATAACCCAATAATGTTCAACCTCCCTTAGGAGTGGAAAAGACTAACTAACACAACTAAGACTAATGCAAAGCCCAATAAATAAATAAATAAATCAATTTATATTCCAGAAATATTCCAATAATTTACAATAAGCCTCCACTCACACTCACTCAGGCAATGCTCTGCCTGTGTTGCAGCAAGAATACCATAAACTCGGCAGCAATAAATAATTTATTGTAGAAAAGCTTCATCAAATATTCGACCAGTTGGTCAGAGAGAATCAATCGATTCTCTGATTCTGGAATTCATTTGGATTTTAGTCCGTCCTTTTAAGGTTGATTTAATTCTAATAAATGTAAATGTGTTTAAAGGTCAAAGATTTTTAGATGACACGCTTTTTCGTTCGGGTATTCAAATAATCTTTCCGTTTTTTCCGATCTTTCTATATGCGGCTATAACATGGACACTCAGACAAAATGACAGGCGGAAAATCGACGCTTTGGAAATGTGGTGCTGGAGACGCCTATTAAGAATAAGCTGAACAGCGCATCGAACAAACTTTTCCATACTCAAAGAGCTTAAAATAACTCAAAGGCTTTCGTCGCTTGTACAGCTGCGAATCCTTAAGTTCTTTGGGCATATCACTAGGAAGACTGGTACGATAGAACACCTCGTTGTACAAGGTCGACTTGAGGGCACTCGTCCACGTGGTCGCTCCCCTACTAGGTGGACGAATTCAATCCGTTCCGCCACAAATTTATCCGTCTCCGACTGTTCCCTTGATGCCGCCAACAGAAGTCGCTGGAGGGAGATCGCAAGAGCTGCTGCGAAGGCCCATTCATAACCACGACCACTCTGCCAAGAGTAAACGAATGAGAAGAAGAATAATTCAAATAAACTTTACACACTTTATTAGGTGCTTAATAAGGGCTTCGGTTATTAGGAATAAGCCGGGATTTGAATTCAGGCCGCTGCCTTTCGGTGCCGTAACCTGAGATGCCCGTGAAACCACAAATCGAGTATTTCATAAAGGTATCATTTACGCGTTATTGTTTCAATTGCCTACCGCTGAGGTGAAAGCAATGATCTGTTTCAGATGGAAGATATAGGTATAGACTATTGATATATGTACCTTATACCACAAACGTAAGTATGTATCATTAAGTATGTTTCTTTTGCTATATATAATATACTGTATTATAATATAGTGTCCCGTGTTATGTTACCGGCAAAGGGGCAATACCGAAACGGATTTTGAAAAAAAATGTGAGTAGGTTAGATTTAAGATACATATGGGTTAAAAGAACGTTAGAAAAATGCAGCAACGGCTAGTTCAATATGAAGGCCACAAACAAAATTCCACTCGAATTTGATAGAAGGGTTAACACTACCATCGCATCGCATTTAAACCAGCCGAGCGATCGCGTAACTTCTGCATCAATCATTGTTACAGTATCAATTGTTGTAATTGGCTGAATTTATGGCATTCTTGCTGCGTCAATGGATTATGTCCAATAGTGGAAGAGTGTTAACCAATCAGAGGTGATTGCGATGTATCAATGATTGATGCAGAAGTTACGCGATCGCTCGGCTGTATTATTTTAAAATGACAGTTTTCTGTCAGTTATTATTGTAATTTGTGTTTATTGTTCTGATTATAATTCTAAAACAAGAACGTCAGCACTCAGCAATATTAAAAACATAGTTTAAGATAGATAGATGTTTTTTTTTATTTTTTGTGCATAATTTAAAAAGCGGCGCGTGCCGAAATAATAAATTATGTGACCTTTTATTTTTAATTGGGCTATTGATTTAATTTATTTGTATGTTTGGCACGTGCCCTGTAATAGGATTTGTTTATCAGTTTTTAATGGCTGATTTACATTTTAGATTTATCTGTCGAACTTCTCAAGGTAAACCATAGGGGCGAAGTAGCTATTATTACATCTGTGATATATAGGTAAGGCCGTAGCTCGCAAGTTAATTCGTAAGTTAAATAATGCAAATGTAAATCAAAAACTGATGTTCTAAAACTATTAAAATTCAGATGTGTCCATCACTTTTAAACAGAAATTTAAAAACCATTATAAATATTTATAGGCCGTTTTTAATAGGCTACAGCCTAATACAATATTTAAAACGGCCTATTAATGCTTGACACCCTTTTGATTGAAGACAATAATTATTAAGTTGGGACCCTTCAGGGACAACAATATTTTGAATTTATAACCGAATTAATTGTGTTTTAAAAATTCCATTAAAAATGATCGAAATTCTGGGTCCGTGGTAGTTCATCGCTGTGTCTCAAAAATTGATTGGTAATTATTATGTAATTATTGACTATAGGTATGTTAGATAAACCAAAAGGTAACTCCACGGCTCAGTTGGCCGTCAAGTTACCTCTTGAACCGATAAACCAACAAAATATAAACTCATGTGTAAGAAGTAAATTATATATTCGTCATTTGCATTACATTCGTTATATAGAGGTATATATAATATATTTATGAAAATAATATATTAAGAATGTTTTTCGGATAACGAATTACAGCGGAAAAAAAAAAAATTATGTAACGAAGAAATGACGTCAAGCGACTCAGGTTTCCGGTACAATGTCGTGTGAAAGCCAATTAGGGTAAATAAGGGTATATATATATGGGCTGGAAGGTATACATTCCGATGTTCATAAACTTAAAATAGATACAGCATGTATCTCGTGTTCATACTTTATATCACGTTCAGGTAGATTTTAATTAGAAAATTTCAAATTCCTAGGTTAAACCCTTAGGGGTTGGATTTTCAAAAACACTTTCTGAGCGGATGGCGACGTCATAATAGCTACCTATCTCTATGCCAAATTTTAAGCCGATCCTTCTAGTAGTAGTTTGAGCTGTGCGTTGATAGATCAGTCAGTCAATCGCCTTTTAATATTTTTATACATTTAGACTAACTTTTCACGCGATTTCATATGCGTTGATGTAGGTTTTTGAAAACCTCATGGGAATTTCTCAAAAATAAACCTTCGACCCGAAACTTTAAGTCCTTAGACACAGCGTCGCGGAGACTGGGTCGGACTTATATCCTCTGAAGATTCCTAATACATAGATGTATCCAACGCTGCGAAGCTGGGCTGGATCAAATCGTGCTAAGTAAGTAGTCGAAATTCCACGGACACGTACAACGCGATTCACATTTTGCTTCCTCGTTTCTAACTCGAACCGTTAGTTTATCAAATGCCCTTTCGGCTTCCGTTTTCCCCTTTTAACATAGGGATCTTCAAATCAAGAGTGAAAAGGAATCTTCTAGGCAAGCGCGCTCGACCGGCTGCATCACCATTTGCAAGATGGTCGGATTCCAGCCAAGCACTGGCCTATAAATTTTAAAAAGGCAACAGCATCTTACCATGATAGTGAGGTGCTCCATAACGGTGAGGTTCTCTACAAACAGCTCGTCCTGATGCATGTAGCCACTCTCCCGGTGCATGAATTCCCCCACCGGAATCCCATTCATTGCTATTTCTCCGTCTACGATCGTCCCGCCTGCCAACAATTCAGAAATCTTTAGTTGGGTAGGATGAGGAGGGAGGGGTAGGATGATAAGATACCCGCGATTTCGCCCGTGTGGAAAACCTTTTTTAAATCCCACAGGAACTCCTTAATTTTCGGGGATAAAAAGCCTATGTCCTTACCCGGGATACAAACTAGGTATACCTGTACCAAATTTCATTAAAATCGGTTGAAAAATGAGCCGTTAAGGCCTAGCAGACAGACATACCTAGACAGACACACTTTCGCAATTATGAAACTAGTATAGATATAATAAAATAATAATAAATAATAAGTAGTATGGATTCGTGTCATGAAAATCCCGTACCGACTTGGGCGTATAGGCCCTAATACGTGTCTGAGGGGTGCCATATCCATTATTTTGCCAGTAACCTTCGTTTTTCACGCACTATGTAGGAAACCTAATATACGCAGCCACACTGCTCCGTCCCTTCAACCCTCCTCATTGAAGGAAAATTTCACAATTATATTTTAAAATTCATAAAAGAGTTCACACACAATTCACAAGGCTCGCCTAGGATTGATAAATAACATTGAAGAGTGACATTTAAAAAAATGCACATTCTGAAAATGTGTTTGAGTTTTTTATTATTTTTATCTAGCTTATCAAATAACAGAGTAGGTATGCAAATTTTCCAAAAACATTTTCAATGCCACGTGTTACACGGAAGCCAATTATATATTTTGTGTAGGTAAATTAACCAGACCAGATTTATTTTGAAAAACAAGATTATTTGAATTAATTATATGAACCTTACCAGATAAAAGTACAGAAAAATTAACTACTATGTTCGATTTTGTAAGTGATGATGCAGTCTATAAGATGGTAGTGGGCTACCCTGTTAGGGGTATGGCAGTTATATTAAACCCATGCCCCTAGTCAGTTTCTACACTGCATCGTTCTTTGCTGGTAGGGTGGTAATTAGCCACAGCCGACGCTTCCCATCAGACCAGACCAGAGAAAATTCACAATTTCCCAAATTGACCCTGCCGAGCATTGATTTAGCCGGGTATCGAACCCAGACCCTCCCACGTTAAGACCACAGCGCTCAACACTGCGCCAGAAGGGTAAAAAAACATACTAAAAACCTTAATTTGAGGGTTCCGTTTAAAAAAAAATACTCACTTGGACTCCTGTGAGCTAGTGCGGTCATCAATGTGGTTTTTCCTGCCCCACTGCAACAAAAATCCGATTTTCAAAATCCATACTAATATTAATTTATGCGGAAGTGTGTCTGTCTGTCTGTAACCTTGTTACCTTTTCACGGCCCATCTGTTTTACCGACTGACGTATAGAGAGAGGTTACATGATACATCCCATGACGAACATGGGCTACATTTTATTCCGGAAAATTAAAGATTTCCCGCGGGAATCTTTAATTTCCTAAATCAACGCCAGTCGTGGGCATCATCTAGTAGTAGCTACTAAAATGTAGATTTTGACTAGGCATCATATCATACTTCATACTAATATTATGAATGCGAAAGTGTGTTTGTTTGTTGGTTTGGTTTGTCCTTCAATCACGCCGCAACGGAGCAACGGATCGACGTGATTTTTGGTATGGGTATAGTTGAGGAACTGGAGAGTGGCATAGGCTACTTTTTATCCCGGAAAATTAAGGGATTCCCGCGGGAATCAATAAAAACTTAAACCACGCGGATGACGTCGCGGGCATCAGCTAGTAATACATATATGGATTAAACGTAGTAGCTATAGTTGCCGCCCATGCGAAGCCGGGCCGGTTTAGCTAGTAATAATTTATTAGTATGTATTACGCAATGTCAACGACGCTAAGAACTGGTCCCCATTGATGGACCGGTCACAATCGAGCCTGTTTAATTAATGCACTATCAATTGTGCAATACGCAAATTATTATTAATGTCAATGGACAAAGAAGATGCGCTAAACAACTTTCTACAGGTCTATACTCAATGGTGAACATTTTAAGTGGTTCGGAATTGTATCCATATCCATGTTAATTTTAAAAATGAAAAGATGTCTGGCTTTCTGTCTGCAACGCTTTCACGACCGATCTTTTCAGTCGCTTTTAACGACATTCGGTAAAGAGACAGGTTACATCCCGCGGAAGGATTAAAAGGCTACTTTTCATCCCGAAAAATTAAAGAATTCCCGCGGGAATTAAAAAAAGTTTAATCCACGCGGACGAAAACGTGAACATCGTCTAAGGTTATTTGTCTGTTCCTATGCGATCGCGTTCTTTCACCAGATTGAGTAGGCAGAAACATTATTTCTTGAAGGTACAATGGGTGACACGCGAGTTTTCAAACCAACTTTGCCATGCCAGGTTCATTATTATCATTATTATTGCAACCCATCGCTGGCCCACTACTCGAAATTAGAATGAGTAAGGTTTGGTCATAGTGGCATTGCGGATTGGCTCTTCACATTGGGTCTTCACACAACTTCGAGAACATTATGAAGAACATCTTGGGCATGAATGTTTCGTGTTTCCTCACGATGCGTAGCAGTAGGACCCTTCGTAATCCTTCTCATTTTGAGTGGCAGACTACTCGGACAGCGGGCAAGCGATGGGTTGATGATGAGAATGAATTAATCAAATACATCGAGCCGGACTTATCTCGATCTCCATTCTCTAGCATTAAATCAATCTGCGCGGTAAAAAGGTCACGCTACTTTACCACTTCTAAATAATATTATGTCCTGAGTTCGCAGTGTCGTTTTAGTATAAGCACAGAATATGTAATTTGTGTTAGGTATAACCTTTTTAATTCTTACCTAGGTCCCATTAGAGCTACTAATGTCCCCGGCTTGGCGATCCCACTTACTGCGAACAAATAAAAAAGACATTTTTTAAAAGTTGCTTATTAAACATACTGAATGTTAATAGCATTATTCGCCTTAATAAATCTACATTGTCCTCTGAATTACTAAGTCAGCCACTATCAATGTGTTTCTGAAAAATACTTCTTATCCACTTTATAATCTCTGATGTAAGCAACTGAGACAACCCAGCATGGTGCTTAGTTATTTTTAGCATTTACATTTTTGTAACAATATTATATTCAAGCAGTTAAAGTACCTAAACTCCTAAAATATTTATCTAAGACACCAATAAGGTACCTAGGTAGGTACTTATTTCTATCGACTTATAATTTTATAACTCAGCACGTTTAAAATTTAGTGAAACATGAATAACTTTGTAACTCGTCCTATAAATTAAACTTAACTTATGTTTAATTAATAAATTAATTTTAATTTAACTAATTTTATTCACACAAAATACATTTTTTAAAATTAAGTCGGGTATATTAACCTAATAGAACTTAGGTGCCCGGCCTGTACCTATATCCAACCCTCACCTAATCCACAGAATAGGTAGGTATAAGTAATAGTACAGCTAAATTAAACTAAGATTTTAACAAATATAGTATTGTACTTCTTAAACAAGCCTTCTTCTGTGTGGAGATAAGTTGTAAAATCCGTGGCTGAGTTAGCAAAAAAGGCGATGTATCAGTAGGACAAGTTAATAGTAGTCTCTGACTGACTGATCTATCAACGCACAGCTCAAACCACTGGACGAATCGGGCTGAAAGGGGAACGCCCACCTTCCATAAACACTTTGGCCCTGAGTGACCACTCTTAAAACTGTATGGTGCTGATAGTATGCAGTTTGAACAAGGAATGGGATAAGGAATTGGTTTTAAAAAAGTACACCATAATAAAAAAAAACTAGTATTTATTTGTCATTAATGTATTACAGTGTGTAACAAACAAACAGTACGGTAACTTGCTTCACACAGCGTAAAGGTCCTTTTGCCGTAGTAACCGGCCGGGATGTACTTGGTCCAGTGTGAGCGCCAGGGTCTTCGAAGTTAGCAGGTAACGTATCCAAGTTCGTGCTGGGTTCATCGTGAGAAGCGGGTGCGGGATCCATATTCAAGCCGTAGTCGTCAGGGTTAAAAGAGTCGTCGGAGTCCATTTTGCAAGCGTAAACGTTGGTTAATTATCAAATCCGAGAAATAAAATGCAAACCACAGGTACAAACACAAGTTGTGATGTGACAATGACAACTGTATTTGTTTGTCATTTGATTATTCGATCGATGTTGCCATATAAAAAAAACTCAGAAACCGATATTGATTTATCGATTTTGGATTTATTTTCTTTTTTAATTATTTTATAAACATAACATTATGTTTACGGAAAAATCCCGTTTTAGTTTATTTCTATTTTTCGTCACGTCAAAGACTTTATATAAAAGTCTAAGTTTTTTCTCAAAAATGGCAATGTTATATTAAAATATTGGAGATTGAGTGATGAACAAAAACTATTAGTATTGGAATAAATATCTGCTTAATATAGCTTAAAGCTATGCACAAACTGGGGAAAAGTGACAACCGTCACCGGTTGCCACTTTGTTGCTTCCACGCTCTTCTGATTCTCCAACTCTCTTCACATTCGGCCCAGGGATCGCCCCCTCTCTCGTTATTAAAGTAAAAATAAACCTTTTAAGTAAGTACTAGGAATTCTTAAATCTCTAGAAGATTAGTTTTCTAATTATTTCTACCGCTTGTAAGTTCATACATGATAATTGTGAAAAAAAATCTACTAAACTATATTTTCTTGCATATTTTCTAACCATAATGGTTTAGGTGTCTCACATCCACAAGGAATCCCATTTTTTAAAAAGTTTTTTTTGGAAATATCTTTTTCTAAAACCCATTGAATTACGCATTTTAACAGTAACAATCTATTTTTTTTTTTGAAATCCTATTTACATTACTTTATTAGGTATATAGTACGTATTTTTAAACGGTAATATAGAAAAATTAATTATATTAAATATGAGGAAAGCTGTAGTACAAAGAGTTAGTATTCATTATTACAACGAATCACATCATTAATAAGTTGTTATTAAAATGTTAAGTTTTTTCTATGCCCAAGCATCTCGAGAGTATGAGTACATAATGACGCATCCAAATATGATTAAATCACTTTACACGATATACGTTTGTCAGTAAGTTGCTAACTATCCGCAGTCGAAGTTTTAATATAGCTTAACGTAACTACAAACTAGGCTATAACTTAAATGCCGATTAGTACTTACTACAAATAAATCTTATTTTTAAAAAATCGATACTGTTCGATATAAGTATAAAGTCAAAATCGATTAAATCGATCGATATTAAAATGTGGCAATACTGAATGTATATATAGGCTGTGTTCCGAAATACACTGCGAGCACTAAGGTGTGACGTCACTTTAGTACACTGCGAAGCCGTTCCTTTATAGTTAGGTATACTGGGTACTGCTTAAAACGGAACGCTGTCAGCACTGAGACAAACACTGAGAGCACCTTACCTCGAAAACGCCAGTGCTCACAGTACAAAGATGGCGTCGATTAATGACGTCATATATTTCCCTAGGATACTGCAGCAGTTTACTGTCAGTTATAACGGAACGAATTTCTCCACAGTAAGAGCACTGAACAGTGCTCGCAGTCTATAACGGAACACAGCCATAGACGAATGGACTGACAGGAAATGGTTTTTGTTTTCATAGATAGTTTTATTACTTTTTTTTTAAAACAAATTGTAGTAAACTTGCTTGAATAAAATAATAATTTTATAGGTAGAGAAAAAATACATAGTTTTTTTCGACAAAAGGATATTGTTGGGCATTTCTTGGCCATATATGGGCGTCCCCCTTTGGCATACAGATAGCTATTATGACGTAGACATCCGCTAAGAAATTATTTTTGAAAATTCAACTCCTAAGGGTGAAATAGGGGTTTGAATTTTGTGTAGTCCTCGCGGATGAAATCGCGGGCATATAAGCTAGATAAAAGTGCGGTAAGTAGGTAGGTAAGTTTTACATACGAATTGACTCATGCCAGCCCGGTGCTGACAGGCGAGGGCCATTGCATCGTCACAAGTTTACGTTTTTCAAAAAAATGAAAATAAAACTCGAGTATGTACATGTAGGTACTAGGTACTCACTAGAAAATAATTTCTCACGCCCATACTTGTTTTAAGATTCTTGGCGGCTATTAATTGCGCTATTTTTTTCTCAAATTTAAAATACTTACCTAATAGCTGATTTAATTTTACTATTCCACATCACATAAACCACTCACATTTATCAAATACTAGATGATGCCCGCGACTTCGTCTGCGTGGATTAAGGATTTTTGATTCCCGCGAGAAATTTCCGAAATAAAAAAAAAATTCAGCAAAATCAGTTGAAAAGATGGGCCGGGAAAGCGTAGCAGACAGACAGACAGACGACAGACAGACAGACACACACTTTAGCATTTATAATATTAGTATGGATTCAAAAGAAAAACTCAATGAAACTTTTATTAGTGTCGCGGTTTTTTTATAGACTACCCAGAATTTACTTTTTTTTGATTTATAAAAGTTATAACAATTTTATTTTATTATATACAATTTTTATATCATGAATTAATTTCATCAATCCGATGTGGATTGATTAGTGGGGGTTCCCTGAAATAAAAAAAAAAAAAAAAAAAAATATTTTTGAACGACCTATCCAACATAAGTGTAGGGTGTCGTTGGATAGGTCCATGGAATAGACGAGAAAAAATTCATCAATAGGTTTGTGTTTTTAAATAGATATATATATATATATATATAAAAAAAGTATGATGGTTAGATGTACGCGAACTTTTTGAAAGAGTGAAGAGTTTTTTTTTAAATTACTTACCGCCCTTGGGCTTTTCTAGCTACATTATTACCCTCGAGCGCTAATTGGTCACCTACAAGCTCCATTTGGGGGTAATAAGGACCTACTTTACCTCACAATCGAGATGTAAAGCAGAGTAGTTAGCTCGGGTGTAAGCATCAATTGCACCCTCGAACTATAGGCGCCCTCCCTGCGCTCGTGCCTAAATATCTCGGGCTGGAATTGATGCCTTACAACCCTTGGCTACTAATCTACTATTTCACACCACATGCTCGACAATGCCGAATTATGTCATGTAAACCTTACCGAAAGCAAGACATTATATCTCTTGGCTTTAGCCGGGTTATAATGTTCTATTGAATTTCATTATAACCCGCTGGTCAATAATGTGATTTTCACTTTCATAATTCTTATTGCTATGTCCATAAAGTCTAATTTCGCTAAACAGAATGTGTTCTCAGCGGGCGCGGCCAACTCGATTTTCGAAAACCGAAGCCGTGGCCCACTAGATTCGCACTGAGACGAACTTCATTTGTTTGTCAAATCGAGTAGGCCACGCCAGCTGAAAGAAGTGGCTTTATAGACCGTGGCCCACTAGATTCGCACTGAGACGAACTTCGTTTATTTGTCAAATCGAGTAGGCCACGCCAGCTGAAAGAAGTTGCTATATAGCCGTAGCTAGTAGTACCTTTAGAAGTACATTTTTTATTGTCTCGCATAAAGTGAGAAAAGTAGAGTATACACCACCGGGATAAAACTGTTTTCTTGGGCGCTTGAATCCCTCACTGCACTCAGGACTCAATCTTAATTCCCTCGCTTTGCTCGGGAATTAACTTATAACACCCTCGCTGCGCTCGGGAGTTTTTGGGGTCCTTCGTTACGTTCAGGATTCAATGTAGCGCCCGTGACATAAAACAGTGCTTTATCCCCTTGGTGTATAATCTACTATTAAATAATTTAAAAATTAATAAACATCGTTGTAATATATTAAATAAATACCAAGGCTGGTGTTCGGTTTAATTTCCTGTACGACGATATAAAAATGTCTCCAAAGTAGAATAATATACCATTTAGTGTTAGTTAAAAGAAGGACGAACGCTTTTGCACTCTAATAGTAGTTTATGAAACGTAGCATTGCATAGGGGACAATAAAACTTGAGCCTGTGTTTAAAAACTGAGCGTAGCGACGTTTTTAATAGATTGTTTTAAATACCTAGATTATTTTTTTCTAAACTCAATCTAATCCTACATAAAATATTAGTGACAAACATATTTTGTCGTCACTCAGTGTGTTGTTCAGTTCAGAACACGTAGACAGTAAACCAGGATAGCAGGACAGCGAGTAAGTAGACAGTGGATCACAGTGGACCACGCGGTCCACTACGCGGTCCGCTAGCGGGCCGCGCACCCACGCGCCATACTAGTTCTTTATATTGTTGCTAACATTAAGTTAAAAAAACAGTTTTAAGTTCACTTAAGTTCACATTTTCCCCCTATAATGTAACCGTTTCATAAACTACTATTTTTAATATAGGTGTGCGTGAAAAATAATCTGTCAATCAGCCACTATTTTTAATTTCATAATTAGCTGATACGCCGCGACTTCGTCCGCGTGGAATATTTTTTTTGATTCCCGCGGGAACTCCGCAATTTTCCGGGATAAAAAGTAGCCTGTGTCACTCTGCAGTCTCCAGTAGCAAACAAACACGTCGATCCATTGCTCTGCTGCGGCTTGATGGAAGGACAAACCAACAAACAAACACACTTTCGCATTCATAATATTAGTATGATAAGAATTTATGAGATATGAGCGTAGATAAAAGATTTAATAATACTTGTACAAACCAGAAAACGATCCGGTGATTAGAGAAACGATAAATTATAATTTATAAAAAGAACCTATTAGAATAATCCATATCCATAGTTATCATAAATGCAAAAGTGTGTCTGTCTGCTAAACTTTCCCGGCCCATCTTTTAAGACACAACCAAATTACTAGAACGAAACTTAGGACTGGAGGTTAAACTCTGACACAAATATGTTACAGTACGTACGGAATATTATAGTGCTTGCTTGAATTATCTAACAAAGTTTTGAGTTCGTTGATCAATCAATCATCAATTACCCTATTTTTTAATTAAGTAGAGTAGGTACATAGATTATATTTTTATAATTATATTAACATAGAGTACATACATACTCTATGTTAATTTGCTAAATTGTACTTAGATAATGTGTTGGTCGATAAAGATTTATTTATTTAATCTATACTATCTATACTAATAATATAAATGCGAAAGTTTGGATGGATGGATGTTTGTTACTCAATCACGGAAGGACGGCTGAACGGATCTGCATGAAATTTGGAACGGAGATAGAGATATAGGAATAGCACATAGGCTATTTTGTATCCCGGAAAATCAAAGAGTTCCCGCGGGAACCAAAAAACCACGCGGACGAAGTCGCAGTCGTCAGCTAGTAATTTCTATAAAAGGCTATTTTTGTCCTGAATGACTGACAGACAACCCAAACGGTTGAACAAACGGTTGAACGTACAAAATTTGTGAACGCCCTAGAGGTGTACTTACTTAGAAAAGATTTTTCGAAATTCAACCCCCGGGGGGCGGTGAAAGTTTGTACGCAAGATAGTCATTTTTAAA
Organism: Erebia ligea; assembly: GCA_917051295.2. Taxonomy (NCBI): domain Eukaryota; kingdom Metazoa; phylum Arthropoda; class Insecta; order Lepidoptera; family Nymphalidae; genus Erebia; species Erebia ligea. The sequence goes on from OU785223.1 coordinate 17,561,168, forward strand.
TAATTTTCATGAAAATTAGAATTACTTGCTAAAAAAACTGAAAATCAGCGCTGAGCACTGTTATCAATGCTCAGTAGGCAATGCTGAGTTTGCCTCCTATTGTTTATTGTTTGTTTTTAATTTAGTTTAATAAGTGTTGTGGACATCTCGCAATAAGAAAACAATAAAGCTTTTATTTTACTAATTTATAAGGACTTAATTCCACAACGGCGAAGTCGCGGGTAAAAGCTGGTATAATATAATATAGACGTTATGGAAAACTACCAAGTTGGGATCATCCAAATGCTTAAAAGCGGGTTCATACTGAGGACTAAATTAAAATTCTAATCTGAGACTATAAAGATAAGTAATAACGTACCTGCCCAGGCCAATAAATGAGATGGTATTTAAAATTTTCTAGGATTGCTTCCAATAAATATTTTAGTATATTATTTATTAATTATAATATTAAGAATTATAATGAAACTGTAGGTAATTTACATTTTGTTCTACGCCTATTTTTTGTCTGCTAGTCGGTCAGGATTACACATGTCAGTTGTACTCACGTAAGTCGCGACTCATGTAAGCGACTTTGACTTTTGACGTATTTTATAACTTTTTGGTACAAAAACAATATAATGTGTGTCTGCATACCATTGTTCACCAGCCTCTTGAGCTTTCCGTCTTTGAGTTTAACGTGAACTGTGACGTCACGCCACACCAGAGTGCAAGGTCGAGGTGCGGGGGAAGCCCCCAAAAGCTCCTCCACCTCGTCGAATAGCGGCTCATTGTATTTTGAGGGGATGATGCCGCTATCTACGTAGACTATGTCAGCTGGTACCAATTCCTGTTGAAGAAGATGAAAAAAATTATTTAAAAAACATACAACATGTTATTTAAATTTATATATAATATCTCGGAAGCTCAATTAAATGAAAATACACTTTATTTCACACCAAAAAAAAAGGAAAGAAGCTAAACAATGGAATAGGCGACCTTATCGCAAAGAAGGGATCTCGTCCAGGCAAGCTAGAGAAGTAAATTTTACCTACTTATCAGAACATGCAATTAACCAACCAATCAAATTTTTAAAATCATACATCCAATATCATTCTAAACATCATTAAACGACTCGTCATCATCAACCGATAGGCGGCAAACCACTGTCTCAGAATAAGGAGGGTTATGGCCATAGACTACCACGCTGGGCGCAGGCTCACAGGCAGTGCGGATTGGCAGCATCACACACCTTTGAAAACTATTTCCTGTTTCCTAACTATGTTTTCCCACCGTTAGAGCAAGTGATAATAAACGCAAATAAATCCGACATCATTTAGTGCGTGCCCAAGGATCGAACCGCTGACCACGCGAATAGGGGGCCAACTTCAAACCACATGGCTATCAGCGCTTTAAAACGAAATTATTTCTCAAAAGTGGTCCATTTTCGCCTGTATGTATCAGGAGTTATCTTAGCATTCGACCTCCCCTACAGTCCATACAAAGAACCGTGACGTTTCACCGGTGACCCTGTGCACAATGTCGACAATGACTTAATTGTTCATTGAAGCGTACTTTACCTACTAATAAGTTATTTAAGAGTATTTAAGTATTAGTGTAATCACATATTATATCCCTTCATAATTAGCCTTAGCCTTACTCTACTTGTAGACTTTTAATCTAGGCCTAGGGCTAGGCTAGGCTATGTGAGGCTATATCCTCAGTCATCGATGTATATTTGATGTATATATAAAGCTAAAAACCAATCTGGTTGACAAAACTAGATTGCTTTGCTTTGTCGACAGTCCGAGTCACCCTACGTTTGGGTTGAGTTTTTGGTTGCAAAAAACCTTTGGAATGACATTAGATAGGTATCAGGCATTAGAAGATTTTGTCTCATTATAATACTTGCTTGTATTGATGCCAGCTATTGATTAATACAGGTTTTATTAGTGGTCACTGGTCGCTCTTTTGATAAAAACATAAAAAATTGCTGCTAGCTGGACGCTAGGTCAAAATATTTAAGCCCCAGTTTTAGTTACATAAGGTTATTTTAAATATACCTGATTATTAAAACCATTACTAAAATTCTACATCAATGATTAAAACTCAACAATGCTATGATTGTTGAGAAACAGAATATGGTTACATGGAGCCATTGAATAGAAAAAATCTTTAAACATAGGTAGGTACCATAGTTTACCATTCAAAGCAATTTTTCTCCTTATTGAAACTAATTTGGCTCTAAGAATATTGCATAAAATTTTAATTTCTAAACCTGTTTCTTAAACTTGTTATTTCTAGCGCTTGCTCGATTTCAGCGCCGCGCGCCTGTATTTTGATCTCATGAACTGAGAACAATCTTTGCCTGGAGCCATACAGCCATATTGTTTCATTATTGTTGACCTTCGTGTTTTTGAATTATAATCCTTATTTTAGGAACGTTAAGGTACGTGACATCAAACTGTCATTTAGAGTAGAGAGAGCACGCACCCCTAACTTCTTGAAGGAAAACATCTCGAAGAAAGCTGCATATACCTACCTACCTGACAGTTCTCTATAAGTTCTCACATATTAAGGCGAGTGTGGTGGACTAAATATTATTATTACAGTGGCGTGCAGTTCATGGAGGCACAAAAGCACTGCTTAGTATACTTACCCAAATGGAAATACATCAATGTTAATTTTCATTACAATGGTCAGTAAATAAGTTACATTCTGACTAACTAATGCCTACCCTAGCTTCAAACCCTGTGCACGCCACTGTGGACTATGGCGTTATGGCCTATATGGTCTTCACCTTTTTCATGAAAAGAGGTATTACCTACTAGAGATGCGTCTCTCGAGTCCCGTTAATGATGATGATAGATAATGATTGAATATTATACCTAGTCCATCGGTATGTATGTCTGTTGTGACTTGTAATCGATGCTTGTAATGTTATAAATCTCAATCTATCATACCTATGCGATATGACCCATACTCACGTACTTGTATTAAGTACGATACGTAGGTATCTAGTTACAAAAAGCCGCAAACTAGGTTCTTTGCCTACAGAGGCAGCCTTCGCAAGGCATATAAGATTACACAATATTATTTAATAGGTTAAGACATTCCATATAACGCACCATAGAGTAAATAACTACTATTTCAAGAAATGGAAAGATCAAAACACTATTGGTCCAAGAGCTGGCGACGAATTTCGGGAAGGTCCTTTTGGCAAGCTGAAATTGTGAAAAAATATAATTTCGTCAATTGGCGAATCCAATCCTGCCAGTCTGGCAGAGCGTTTGCGGTTATTTCGTATGTCGTACCTACTCATTTGAAAACTTTATTCACGTCTGGGAATTGTTTAAAACCGCAAAATTGGTCTGGCCATTTGCAGGTATTATTGAAATTACTCAATAAATACGTGATTAAAATTTCAGATTGCCAAAAATATAAGTATTTTTTGGAAATTGTAATAAAATATTTTTGAAGAGGTCTGGTAATTACTTTATAACCCACACAAACGTCTGGGATTTTTTTTTCGAATTCTATAAGTACCTACTAAATTAAAAGATAAAAAAACAAGTTGCCAAAAAATATTTTTTGTGTTTTTTTTTTGCAAATGTTGTTTGCAAATGCTGCGCAGCTTAGCGAAATAACCGCAAACGCTCTACCAGACTGGCAGGACTGGATTCGCCAATTAACGAAATTATATTTTTTCACAATTTCAGATTGCCAAAAGGACCTTCCCGAAATTCGTCGCCAGCTCTCCATACAGTCCATGTCACTTTCCAGGAGGGAACTACTACCATCGCTTAAAGCAATATTATTTCAAAATGACAGTTTTATGTGACGTACCTTGACGTCCTTAAAAAAAGGATTATATTTCTAAAACGAACGTCTACAATTTTGAAATCTATATATATACAATTCACAGTCCTGACTGACTGACTGACTGACTGACTTATATATCAACGCACAGCCCAAACCGCTGGGGTTAGAAACTTGAAATTTTGACAGTAGGTTCCTTTTGTGACTTAGGCGCTCACTAAGGAAGGATTTTTCAAAATTCCACCCCTGAGGGGGTGAAATAGGAGGTTAAACTTTGTATGAAAGTCCGTCATTTCTCAAGTTATATCCATGAAACTTGGTATATGAGCTACCAATAAAAAATAAAGAAGTACGTGTGTCACAGTTTTTCAAAATTCTACCCCCAAAGGGTTAAAATAAGGGTTGAAAGTTTGTATGAAAGTTAAGTTATAGCCGTGAAACTTAGCACTTGGACTTCCAGTTAAATATGAATAAGTACATAATTTACCATTTTTAAAAATTCGACCCCAAAGGGGTGAATTAAGGGATGAAAGTTTGTATGAGAGTATACGTAAGTTATATTAACAAAACTTGGTATTTTGGCTTTCCGTAAAAATAAACAAGTAAGTACATGACGTGTCCCAGTTTCTCCAAATTTCATCCCCGAAGGGGTAAAATAGGGGTTGAAACTTTGCATGAAAGTCGTTCATTTTTCAAGTAAAAGCCATGAAACTTGATATTTGAGCTTTCGGTTAATATGAAGAAGTATGTGTTTCACCATTTTTGAAAATTCGATCCCCAAGCCCGTTAAATAGAGTTTGTCCTTCAATCACACAGCAGCAACGGATCAACGTGATTTTTTGCATGGGTATAGTTGAGGTACCTGGAGAGTGACATAGACTACTTTTTATTTAGTGCCTGTGGGGAAAAAAAACTTAAACCACGCGGACGAAGTCGCGGGCATAAGCTAGTACCTAATAAGACTTTAAGGCGATGGTAGTATGCCGTTTCAAACTAGATTGCAGTAGGAAAATTCACTTTTGAATCCAACTATGAACTAATATTTTATACGAAAGTGTGCATGTCCGTCTGTTTGTCTGTTGTTTTCAGGGCCCATCTGTTCCACACACAGTGGCACAGAGCTAAACGGCGGACTGACAGACAGACAGACGGACATGGCGACACTATAGCCGTAGTTTCGTAGCTTTAGTTTTATTAAAGGTTCCGTAACAGATTATCACCATCATATTTTTATGTAACTGGACGCCGATAAGTGTAGTGTACCAACCTAAATTGAATAAATATTTATGACATAATATGACTTATGACTTCTAAGGGTTCCTTGTATAGTCAACAAAAAGAACCCTAAAAATTCAAAAATCTCATGGAAATTAGACTTTCCGGCATAAAAAGCATGTTATGTGTGACTCCAGGATGTTAGCTATCTAGATAAGTAAGTGCAAAGGATGAGGTTACTGTCTGACAGACGGAAAGATAGAAAGATAGACACCCGCGAGTTTATAGGAACCAATTTACATTTTAAAATCCTGTGGTAACTAATTGATTTTCCGGTGTAGGTATCCCGTCAAAATCGATTAAAAAGACATCGATTAAATTATAGGCATACTGACAGACACATTTTCGCATTTATATTACGAGCATGGATTATGTTAATAGCAAATCGTGCCTGCCTACCATGTATTAATGTACTTAATATATTCTACGATTAAATATATTATTATAGTAATATGATCTTCTGTATGCCATTAATCATTATTGTATGTAAAATAGTGCTTATTATAAATTAAAAAAATATGAATAAAAAAGAAAAATAAATAACTAACCTATTGAACACTTAAAGTACCCAAATGTAGTTTATTTTTAGGGTTCCGAATTATCAAATCTACCTGAATTCATTTCGAAGAAAACCTTTTTTGACGACCTCCGTGGCGCAGTGTTGAGCGCTGTTGCTTTAACATGCGTAGGTCCCGGGTTCGATCCCCGGCAGGGTTTGGAAATTTATAATTTCTGAAGTTTCCCTGGTCTGGCCTGGTGGGAGGCTTCGGCCGTGGCTAGTTACCACCCTACCGGCAAATACGTGCCGCCAAGCGATTTAGCGTTCCGGTACGATGCCGTGTGGAAACCGAATAGGGGTATGGGTTTAATATAACTGCCATGCCCCTAATAGGTTAGCCCGCCGCCATCTTAGACTGCATCATCACTTACCATCAGGTGAGATCGCAGTCAAGGGCTAACTTAAAGTGGATAAAAAAAAGTATTTTTACGATATAACCCAAAATGGCAGCTTACAGCTACATAAGCGACTGTGAGTTGAATCATGAATGACTCGGATCCAAACTCATAGCTCTTTTTTAAGCTTTAATAATTTCAAACAAAGTCGTCGGTCTCAAAACACACTGCTAACGCTTAAAGCAATACATAAGCAATATTACTCAAAATGACAGTTTGATGTCATGTACCTTGACATTCCTAAAATAAGGATTATAATTCTAAAACCGGAAAGTCAACAATAATGAAACAATATGGCTTTAAGCGTTGGCAGTATGACCCCGTCGACAGAGCAATTTTAATTGTTAATTGTTGTGAAGTGTTAATTATGAAAAAATCCATTTAGAAACTGTAATGAATTTTCACTTTTCTGATTATCTTTTTTTCAGGTTTACGGTAAGGTGGTTTTAAGCGTGCCTACTGAACCCTTACTTATGCTTATTCTAAAACTTACAATGACTAGTTGTTAGTTCCGTAAGATTAAAATGCCTAGGGTATTTTCCATGACCTATACACAAAGACTAATAAAAATCTAGGTCGATAGGATAATTTGATTTAAGTATACCGATTATCGACTATATTTTGTTGAATAAACATTTTTGAACACAATTTATGTAAAAACTTAGTCTTTTTAAGAATAAATATAACACTAAAGACATTAAAATTAATTAAGTACCTAATAATTTAAGAAATTAAGATACATAGTAAATTAAGATAATTTTGTAACTCTGAATGATGGCCGTTAAAGCGTAGCAGGCAGACAAACACTTATTATGGACAGTGATAATTTCTATAAGTTACATCAAAAAAATCTTTAAAAGTTTATGAGCAAGTAATTTCTTTATAATTCCTGGCATCTTGGTGGGGCAACGTCGATGGCCCCAGGATCAGATCGGCGTGACACGTGAACCGTTAACGTAGAGCAGTTTGACGGATATTGGAATACAATATTATTATATGGGAGCTACCTACAAGCATAGGTACCTATTTTGATAATTAATAACTGATAATTTCCATTTTCCACCCAGTGATACATAGCAAATAAAGTTATAATGGTTAATTAATAAATAGGTAAATGCTTATTAGAATACTCACATGCGCATCATCCAACACATCGGCATTCGAACTGTTTTTACTCGAGCTCTTTGCAGACGCAAGCGAAGAAGTCCCTTTATTACCATACTTCGATGTTGAACGCATTTTATTGTGCACAGGTTATTGAAAAAAAATCAAAAACATTCGAATTTTAAATTGATTTTGGAACGTAACATTTTACCGCGGGTGTAGGCTGTAGACTGTAGAGCTACGTGTGACGGCGGCACCGAACCGGCGACCGTCTACGATTGCCGGCATGTAATAGATTATAGAACAGATAAGGACAGACTGACCTTTAGAAAGAGAGGTGCTATGGTTTAGGTTTAATTTACATGACAGTGGTCCTCTGTAGCTTAGTCTTGAACGATAGTAAATGGTTCGGGAGCTGGTTGTCAGTTTTATGGCGGTGCTGGAATAAAGTTTATTAAATAATAACACCCCATTCATGGTTAGATGATAGATGACATTTCAATGAGTACGTACTTTGTTTACATTAATTTTTCCAAAAGCTATTAATGTTCTGGCAGAATCTTAAGATTATTATGGTTCAATACTCTACACAATAAATGGTTATTTAACTTAGGCTTTTATCAAAGAACTTGTAGATGACTTTTATCTCTTCAAGAGAATAATTGGAAATATTTGAAAATTTCGTATTATGCACCTACTACTTTGCTCTACTTAGAAAATCTCGTCCGTAAAGAAGCCGTGTAACCAGTCTTCAGCTTTTATCAAGCATCTCCTTAAAGTTTTCTACCAGTTCTCAGACTCTATCGTAAAGATTCCTCAAGTCCCTTACGAAATTCGGTGATAAATGATAACAGAGAGTACGTTTAACCCAGTAATTAAGTAAATTTGAAATTTTATACGAATTCTGAATTGAAATGAAATGAAATTTATTTATTTCTGTACACTATAACAATTTTCATCTTATTTCTTAAAAAAGTATAAACTGCGTTTCAGCCGTCAACGCCCACCTCCGAAACAGTTATATAGTAATCCAATAGGAACTATTATCTCGAATTCTGTCAAAGTATCAGCTAACTCTGGGTTAAAAGGATGTCCCGGCGTTTCTGCAATCGGGCCTATTTTCAAAAGGACAGTTTTATGTCACGTACCAAGCCGGCCTATAATAAGGATTATAATTCTAAAACACGAACGGCAACAATATTTAAACAATACAGCTGGTAGTATGCCCCCAGGACTTTATGCAAAAGTTAGTAAAGAGGTGTACCTACATAGTGAACTTACTTATTTGTGAATTCGGATTTTCCGTCCCATCGAGCTTTGAGAATAAGGGAACAGAGAGTGCACCTGTGTCTTTTTTTTTATTTTTTTTTATCCTCTACAAGTTAGCCCTTGACTGCGATCTCACCTGATGGTAAGTGATGATGCAGTCTAAGATGGTAGCGGGCCAACCTGTTAGGGGCATGGCAGTTGTATTAAACCCATGCCCCTATTCGGTTTCTACACGGCATCGTACCGGAACGCTAAATCGCTTGGCGGCACGTCTTTGCCGGTAGGGTGGTAACTAGCCACGTCTACTAGGTGGCTGCGTTTGTATAATATTATTATCTCCCGAGCGGAGGCTTACTACCATCGTTTAAAGCAGTATTATTTTAATATTGTTGACGCTCTTGTTTTAACTGATGGTTACTGCCATACCTTTATAACCGGTTAGCCCGCTACCATTTTATACTGCATCATCACTTATATTTCTACCAAAGGGCTAACTTGTAATGTTACAAATTAAAATTCATACGAATACCTATTATAAATGCTAAAGTGTGTCTGTCTATACCTGTCTGTCTATCTGTCTAACTGTCTGTCTGCCTGTCTACTACACTTTTCAGCCGATTTCAACGAATTTCTGTGCCTACAGAGATTGCATCCCGGCTACTTTTATCCCGGAATGTCAGAGTAATTCCCGCGGGAATCAAAAAACCTTAATCCATGCGGACATAGTCGCGGGTATCATCTAGCATATATACCTAAATACTTCGAAAACTAAATAAAATAGTAAAAATAATAAAATAAAATAACATATATTCGCGAGCAAGCTCTAGAAATACAATGATATAATAGAGTCCAATGACAAAATCTCTCAAAGGAGGAGAGGGTGCTACGTCAGCAAGTAATAAAAATAAACTACATTTTAAATTCTTTAATTCGTTTACTATGGGCCGATGGACTGACGAATTGAGATTGGTGCCTAGTACCTCCTAGAACGACTAGGTAGAGTTTTTGTGAGCCAGTAGAGAGATGGTCTAAAGTCTAAACTCTAAAGTCTAACGCGGACGACAGATTTTGGTCTGAGATCAATTTTTATATCCGAAAGCGGAGATGAGCCGCCGCTTTTGAGCTGAACAATGATCGCACACTGACAAGGAGCGTATTTGGTAAAACGTAAAGTAAACTAATCGAAAAGTTCTATAACAAAGTAAAGGATTATTTAAAAATTATAAAAAAGAATGGAAATGAATCGTTCCAGCGGCTATTTAATAAAATGATTAATTATAGGTCTATTAAATATACGATGTTTGTGAGATGGTGATAATAAAAAAAACCCGGCTGAGTTTGTTGTGGGCTCTTCTCAGACCAGGGCGCGTTTGGAACCCTCGTAGCTTTAGTTTTTTAAGATGTAACCGTAATTGATTATCACCATCATGTTTTATAAGTTTCGGTTGTCAATAAGTGTACCTACAGTGTACCTAAATTGATTAAATTAATTGATTGATTGATTCCTCAGGGTGAAATTTTACTAAAATTGACTGGCGGACAAAAAGTATTTTACTTTTACATAGGTATGGTAGGTATAGGTACACTATAACGTCGTCCGTAGTCGTCGTTTCACTCTTAGCTGAATAATCCATACTTATATTATAGACTAATATTATTGTATGCGAAAGTGTGCCTGTCTGTCCGTCTATCTGTCTGTCTATCTACTTAACTATAATACAGGAAAATTTAAAATCGCACAATATTTTTAAAGAAACTTCACGCGAATGAAGTCGCGGGTATGATCTCGTCTAGTAAGTCTACCTTTTGATACTTTTTAGTACATGAACTTAAAAAAATGCACCTAGAAGAAATCAATCAAATCAAAATAATATTCTTTATTGTAAGTAGGTACACCAAAAAACAAGAGAAATACATTTAAACAACAACAATTAAAATAAGAAAAACAAAATCGGTATAAATGGCGGCCTTATCGCTTTGAAGCGATCATTAACTCACGATTAAAATTACTTACGTAATTAATTAGTGAGTATTACACAGCTCATTCTTGATGATTATGACAAATATAATTATCAAGTATTATGATGCACTAAAGTAATGAGTTTCGGGCAGAAATGCATTAGCTAACTTCCTCGTAAAACCATATTATTGAAGAACGTCTAAAGACCAGCCATTAGACGTTTTTTAAGGTATCTACTGGCTACTGTCCTACCGCTGATGATTTATTTAGCTAGAAGCGAGTAGAGTTAGAAACTCGCTGAGCGAGTTTTATCTTTGGTACCTCTTGTCGCTGCGACAAACTAGTGGAGAGAGTTCTCGCCGGCGCGGCGCGGCGGCGGCGCGGCGGTGTGAACATTCAGCGATAAACGACAAGGAAGCTTGGCAATGATTTGCTCTAATGGTTCTGATAGTTCCTTAATTAAGATGATTTGTATGATGGTGATGATAAAAAAAAACCCGGCTGAGTTTGTTGTGGGCTCTTCTCAGACCAGGGCGCGTTTGGAACCCTCGTGGCTTTAGTTTTAAGATACCGTAGTCCGTAACTGATTATCACCATCATCTAATAATCTAATAAATATTATAAATGCGAAAGTTTGGATGGATGTATGGATGTGTGGATGTATGGATGTATGGATGTTTGTTACTCAATCACGCCCCAACGGCTGAACGGATCTGGATGAAATTTGGCACACAGATATATTATAGTCTGGAATAACACATACTAGGCTACTTTTTATCCCGGAAAATTAAAGAGTTTCCGCGGGAACCGAAAAACCTCAATCCACGCGGACGAAGTCGCGGGCATCAGCTAGTGTTTTATAAGTAAGTAATTTTTAACGTCAATAAGTGTACCCACAGTGTACCTATATTGAATAAATGAATTTAATCTTGAAAAAAAAAATAGTAGTGGGTACCACCAACTTATCTGGCCCGGTGGCCAAAATGGGAACTAATTATTAAAATTATGTTTAATTATGCCTGGTTTTTTTTTAAATATTATAATATATACTAGCGACGCTGTCACCGGGTCAGGTAAGTTTGTAGACTTTATTTATGTATCTCATTGGTACGGGATCTACATCTATTGGACCTACGTTTCTTGAGCGAGAGGATAGTCGATAGCTAGCCGCTTCCTCGTCACGGGACACCTCACACCTGCCTAGCGAAGGCTTACGATCTGAGAAGTTATAATCCTGGAGCTGTCTGTCGGTCTCCCTGTAACTCTTTCACGGCCCATATCCACGCAAAACCGATTTTGACGTACTTTGACACAGTAACAGCTCTCATCCCCAATGTGGAGAGAGCTTACTTTTTATTCCGGAATCAATTTTTAAAAACCTTATAAACGCTGACGATGTCATCAATTAGATTTAAATATAATATAATAATAATAATTTATTTATTTCAAATGAAATTTCAACAATTAATTTCACACATCTTATCTTATCTTTTTTTTTTTTGTATTTACATTACAAAAATTATGTATTTCTATGTGTGAAATTAATTGTTTTATGACATATTACTATGGATCTTCGACAAATATGGGATTGAATTGGCCAGTCATGAATCATGATCATATTGAATCAGATTCAAAGAATCTTATCTTTTTATGGGAATGAGTCCACGTTATCGTTTATAAATAAAGTACATACTTTTGTCAGACTAATAAAATATTATATCAGAAACGGTCATTTATTTTCACAAAAACTACAAAATTAACAGCCTATAGAAAGGAAAGATATCAGATACATACATTGGTACTTCAATACTATTTTTTGTTTCCTACGCGTTTACATATTATTTAGTATTTACTGATAAGATATTCTCACAGAGCATTACAAACAGTAGCCTATATCATTTTTACATGTTTACTGAACCGCAGATACGAGATCTAAGGTGTTAAGAAACTTGATAGCGAGCCAAAATGTGATACAGGCAGCTTCTGTGTAAGTTAGTAACAATGATCATTTATAATATGTCCTTATATATTATACTATTTTAGGGCCAACGCCCGAGCTGCAGCCCTTATATATTATATAAACTAGAGAGTCAGTACCGTTTTTAATAACTGTCCCCCTATTCTCTAACTCAGTGGCAATCAAAAAGTGAAAGCCACTGTGCCACTGAAATATTATATTGTTTATCCATTAAAGGTTTGCTATGTAAATAAGAATAACCCACCACCACCACCACCACTATAGCCCATTAACGTCCCACTGCTGGGCACAGGCCTCCACTCTCATAGGAGAGAGGGAATCCTCCACCACGCTGCTCGAAGGCGGGTTGGCGGGCTTTAACGACTATTATCATGTTAGTGGTAATAACCGGGACCGACAGCTTAACGTGCTCTCCGAGGCAGGGGGCGGGGGGGGGGGGAGGAGGGGGGGGGGGGGGGGGGGGAACTCCGGGCTAGTAGGTACTGAGAATTTCTAGTCAGAAAAACCCAATACTCAATTATGGCCCGACCCGGGACTCAAACCCGGGACCTCGTCGGCCGCAGTCGAACATGCCAACCACTAGACTACTCTGTGACTAGACCAACGAGGCAGTAATAAGAATAACATTTCATAGCAAACCTTCAATGGACAAAAACATAATATGTCAGTTACTTTAATTTTTGATAGCCACTGAGTTAGAGAATAGGGGGACAGTTATCAAAAACTGTACTAACACTCTAGTTTATATATTACTAGCGATCCGCCCCGGTTTCGCACGGGTAGCACTAATAATCCTAATAGTCTGAGTCTATACCCGACCTAGCCAGTGGGCAGTGGGCAGGTTTTACATTTTAATATTACATTGTAAGAGTACGCCCCTTCCTCAACACACCTGCCACAGCCGCCAGCCCGCCATGATGTAAAGGACAATTTTTATCTTAATTAGATACTTGAGATGAATAACATATTTATTTTCTTATGGATTATATTAATACTATGTCGGTAAAAACATCTTCGCAAGTAATTGGTTTAGACCAAATATGAAAATCATAAAAATGGTTATTGTGAGTCAACCTTAATAGATAGATATATATGCTTTTACGGACTTTTTTTAGAACTTTTTGAGAGAAACAATTCCACCATACATTGTTTTTGTGTAACTTTAACTATTTACGCAGCGCACGCCACGTAAGCTTTTAAAAGAGACGTTTTTTTCCGACTTAGTTCACATTATTGCAATTTTCGTAAGGAACTCTAATTTTTTTTTAAATAAAATATAGCCTATGTTACTCGCTGATAATGTAGCTTTCTATAGGTGAAAGAATTTTTAAAATCGGTTGAGTAGTTTTTGAGTTTATCTATTACAAAAAAACAAATCTTTCCTCTTTATAATATTAAGTTTAGATAAGGGCTGCAGCTCGGACGTAGGCCCTAAGGCCGTAGCGCTGCGAATTACCTACTCGTAGCATGCAAAGATTGTAAAGTAGGTAGGTACATGGTACATATCTAATTCTGAGATGGAAACTCGTGCTCATGTGCGTCGGCACTAGGCAATGGGTTGAAGCATGCAAGGGCATTAATGCCGTTTATATGTTGCAATTATATATTAAGTACCAGCTGATGCCCGCGACTTTGTCCGCGTGGACCAAGTTTTTTTTATTCCCGCGGGAACTCCTCAATTTTCCGGGATAAAATTTTCCTATGTCACTCTCCAGGTCCTCAACTATACCCATGCGAAAAATCACGTCGATCCGTTGCTCCGTTGCGGTGTGATTGAAGGACAAACCAATAAACAAACACACTTTCGCATATTTTATAATATTAGTATGATTACGATAGCGATTCCATTCGTTCATTAGTTCTTTGGGGCATATCAGTGGTACTTACTCGTACTTACACCGCGTGGTACAATGTTGAGGGGTCAAGGGGGTACAAGGGGGAGACACGCGTCTGTAAGTTGTAACGTGGTCGTTCCCTGTGGACGGACTTACTCCGTTCCGTTACATCCGTCTCCTAGTGTTCTCGTGATGACGTCAACAAATGTCGCTGGAGGGAGATCGCAAGAACTGCCGTGAAAGAAAAATCACTACGACCGCACTGCCAGAAGTGTACGAATGAGAAGAAGAATAATATACCTAATATATATAAATATCGCAATATATTTATCTCTGCCTATAGGTACCTACTTACTACGTTTTCACGGCCCACCTGTTCAACAGATTTTGACGAAATTTGATACAGAAATAGGTTGCATGATGCATCCTAAGACATAGTCTAGGCTCTATGTAGTTTTCATCTCGGAAAATCAAAGCGTTCCCACGGGATTTTTAAAAAAATCCACGCCGTCGCGGGCTTCATCTATTAATTTTATAATTACTTAACAATTTAATAGCGCGTCATCGAATGGCAACGCATGGATAAAAATAATAAATGTCGACGACTTTTTTTATTGGCTTGGGCAAAATTTCATAACATTACGCAATAGTTCCACTAAGAAATATTAATTGGGCGTGAAAGCGAATGCGTATCATCGACCGATTAAGTTGAAAATAAGTTGAAGCAGTTGTTGTTGGGAATTGCGTGAAGGTATCTGACTCAGTAGCATCGACTTATAATACTTACAACAATTAATATTCACAACGCAATAGAAATAACAACCGATAACGACATAGACCTTGACCATGAATTAAAAAAGATATGTTTTAGAAGATGCGTGTCGGCCGCTTGGCTAGCAATAATTGAGACTTGATTTTTTGTGATATTAGTCGAGTTCGGTCTTCGATCTTTAGTTGTCAACGAGATGATGCCCGCGACTTTGTCCGCGTTGAATAAGTTTTTTTTAATTCCCACGGAAATTCCTGAATTTTCCGGGATAAAAAGTAGCCTGTGTCCTTGCCCGGGATACAACCTATCCCTGTTCCAAATTTCATTAAAATCGGTTGAACGGATGGGCTGTGAAAGCGTAGCAGACCTAAATTACTTATCTTGAAAGCACCTAGAGATAGAATATATTTAAACCCTGAAAACCTACCTTACGGCTTACCTACCTGTGTGAAAGATGGGCGTACTTTTTACTATGGAATTTGAGAGTTCCCCGACATTATGGTACAGACAAAGGTTGTGTCACAAGGAAGGATATTTTACCCGAATGCTACTTTATACCCAATTATGTATTGTATTTATATATTAAGGTGGCATTTTTCAGGCACCTTCAAAGAGGATCCCAGTACGCGTTCTCAAGGTTGATCCTGAAAGGCAAGGTTCCCGGGAAAAGAGCACCTGGAAGACAGAGGAGGAAGTGGATGGATGACGTAAAGGAGTGGACCCGTCATAATTACGCTGAATTAAAGAAGATTGCTCAAAATCGGAAGGCATTTCACCTGCTGACCGCCAAACTCCAATTGAAGATGGCATCCGATGATGATGATGATTTATATATTACTAGACTAGATGATGCCCGCGACTTCGTCCGCGTTTTTTGATTCCCGCGGGAACTCCTTAATTTTCCGGGATAAAAAGTAGCCTATGTCCTTCCCCGGGATATAACCTACCTCTATACCAAATTTCAGCAAAATCGGTTGAAAAGATGGGCAGGGAAAGCGTAGCAGACAGACAGACAGACAGACAGACAGATAGACAGACAGACAGACAGACAGACAGAGAGACACACTTTCGCATTTATAATATTATGTATATATATTATGGAATATGGATGTTCCACCGTAGCGCCTAAACTAATGAGCCGATTTTGATGAATGAGGTGTCAATCGATTCGTTATTGTGGTCTGGGTATTTACACGTACAAAATCGAAATAATGGATGATACATGCAATACGTGGGGTTCTCTGATATTATTTCTGTAGTCGGGTTATAGTTTCTCAATAAATACATAACTACTGCTTGTAATAGGGATGATGCCTATATCAAAAATAAATTATTTCAAATTGATTATGAAATAGAGGGTCTTCCAAAAGACCTAAAATTCACATCCTCGGTTAGTTTTAGGTTGATAGCCATTTTAAAGAATAGAGAAAAAATGTGCTTTGAAATTTTATGACGTCACAACTCACAAGTCACAACTGTGAATTTCATACAACTTCCATACTAGAAGTGCGTTTTTAAGTTTGATAAAGAGTTGCTGATTTGATTAAGTTGTCATCATCCCTATTATCCCGGAAAATTAAGGAGTTCCCGCTAGAATTATAAAAAAACTTTAACCACGCGGACGAAGTCGCGGGTATTGTACAGGAATAATTTATTATTTTCTGTACTTAGCCACTTAAATATTATGATTGTATACGAAGGCTGAATGCGTGTGCGTGGATGCATGTTTTGTGAATAATAATATTATAATAAACTTCAGATCTGAGATAAGTATGCTGTATTTAATTATTCAAGATGAGCTTTATCTATTAAAGATTGCTTTTTGACATAGCAATGAACATAATACATATACTTACCTAATGCTTGGTTAAGTATACTATAGTTTTGACGGAGGCGACTTTAAATAATTGTATTTTCTTGTTCTCGTGGTCGTTGATCAACCTTAATAAATTAAACATTTTTCTTTAGTCCAAAGCCAAAAAACCGGTCAACTGCGAGTCGGATTCGCGCACAAAGGGTTCTGTACCACCACACAATATAAATTATTTTAGTAAATAACAAGAAAGATGTCACAACCACACGTATAGGTACAACTGCAGGTAGCGGGCCTGACAAACAATTCGACACCCTATGAATACGGAACCCTAATTAACGATTTTCGGACTTTCTCCTATATTTGTGCTGTGAGACCTTGCTTCTTGCCAAATTTCATGATAGGTCAAAGGAAAGTACCTACCTACTTATCGGTTTTGATTTATTGGCGCAATTGCTAAATATGCGGCATGAACGGCGGCTGTATCTTTTCATTGTGTTGACTTATAAGCTTGATTTTTTTACAGCTCCAAGAGACCGTAGACCTTAGTATTTACTATTAATTTCAACTTGATACCTCCACGCGTTCCCGAGGAAAAGGTGGTTGACAGACAATCAGATAGACGGACAACGAAGGGTTAAATAAAGGGGTAAATAAGGGTTCCCTTTTTCCGCTTGATGTACGTAACCCTAAATAATAATAATTAAACAGTCATTAATATTCTTTTTAACGGAATTAATGTTTGAATAAAACGAAAAACAAATGTTACACACATTTGAATTTTGAATAGAGCCTGTTTTATCATTCCCATTATATTTTTAGGCACGTGCGTATAGTCATAAATTACAGTCGTATTTACTATTTACATAAGTAGTACAAATTACAATATGGTTGAGCCTCTTTCTGATCTTTTTATAGGCCCACTGGGTCAACCTTTGGGTCGTAAGGCCACAGAACATTTTGAAATCCTTGAAGCTGAAACTTTACAAAGGCCGTTATTAAATAGGTTAAAAGTTTGTAAATGCGTATTGCCAGTGACGGCATTTAAGAAATAAGGATGCGAGACTATATTATAGTGATAAAAACGGTCGAAAACCGGTCGTTAATGTTATGTTAGTCTCACAAAATGGCTCAATCAATCGCAGTCTAGGACTAACTTGAAGTGGAAGCCGACAACGCATTGGCAATTCATCTGGTGCCGCAAATGTTCATGGGCGGCGGTAATCACTTATCATCAGGTGACTCGCCTGCTCGTTTGCTCGCTATATTTATTTTAAAAAAAACCACTCGGTAGCCGTAGAAGACATCTGCTGAATGACTCAGCTATTTTCTCTTTAGAAAGCTATGCTTGGAGTTTCTCTATACTTGCAACGAATTAGTCTTTTCAAAAATTAGGAGATCCCTAGAAGAATTAAATTAATTCTTCTAAGGATCGGATCAATTAATTCAATTAATTGACCGAGCGAAGCGAAGGTCTCTGAGTCTACTTGAGTGAATTTGCACTTGTCCGTCCGTCCGTCCGTCCGTCCGTCCGTCCGTCCGTCCGTCTGTCAGAGCCTTATAACTTCTGAATTACTGAACGTAATTACTTCAAATTTAAATATAATATGTAAACCGATGGCCTCCCGCCGAATGTGGCTTAAAAAGTTATAAAAATCTTTATTTTTGTTGTCCTACATGAAATAAATCATTTCATTTCATTTATTTCAGGGGGGCTCTCATAGAAGCGAATGCGAAGTAAAATATTTTTTATAGCGTTACATAGGGTTGCGGTATATCATTTTAAAGATAATTAGGAATAGAGTCCAAAAATATATTTTTTTTTTAATTTTCCCCCTAAAATTGACGAAATGGGGGGCTTTTCACAAAGTGGCGATTTTCTAACGTCCAAAGTTGACCTCAGAACTCTCAATTTTCTGAAAGGCTGAGCCTGAAACTTATCAATTATTTGAATTATATCCTGTACATGAACAACAAATACTAAAATTAGATAAATATTATAAGGAAACGAAATTTTAACATTTAAACTATCGTGAGTGATATTCATTATAACTATACATAATATCCGGATAAACTCACGTGTTCTGTCGGAAAAATGCCCGACTAGTTGAAACGAAATTATTTAATTTTTAATGTGCTTCAGTATTATTAACAGAACTTCACAATTATGCCAAGAGATACCGCGAGGTCTCAGTTCGGGGCGAACCACTAGTTATTAAGTCCAAAGATCGCAGTGAAAGGGCGGACGATTGCCACTCGTGAATTGATTTCTAAAAAGGAAAATACCTACTTACTTATTTCTGCTTCATTTTTTAAATACCTATTTAAAAAATACCTACCTACCTAGGATTTTTTTATACCTGGCTTTTAACCTATCCGTGGCTGACCTTTTCAAAATATTTTTCAAGAAAAGTTGAATTCCGCCTCCGTCCCGTGTTGCTGTTTGATATTTCGGAAAATCACATTAAAAAAGACAACCTTGACTAGGTATAAGTATGTCGTTTAAAGAAATGAGCATTAGGTATAGGTAGATATATTTGAATGGCACGTGCCATATTCGAGGATACCACACAAGCCAAGGTAAAACTAAAAAAAAAATTTGCTTCCCAATTGCTTCTATGAGCGCCCCTCTCAAATTAGGATTTTTATAACTTTTTATGCAAATGTTGCCTTTAGGCCATCGATTTACAATTTACATACGAGTACTATAATTTGCCGAGTAATTATCCTATGCATTAATTTTGAAGTTATAAGGCTCTCACAGAAGGACGGGTGGGCGGACAGACGGACAGACGGACAGACGGACAAGTGCCAATCATCGATTTAAGTACCAACTGGTAAGTCAATGGTTTGCTCGCTCAATGAAGTTAAGTACCTACACATAATACGTAGGTATAGTATACCTACCTACTACCTCTCTAATCCATACTAATATTATAAATGTAAAAGTGTGTCTGTCTGCTACGCTTTCCCGGCCCATCTTTTCAACCGATTTTGCTGAAATTTGGTATCGAGGTAGGTTTTACGGAACGGTTTAACGGAAAATTAAGGAGTTCTTGCGGGAATTAGAAAACCTTAATCCACGCGGATGAAGTCGCGGGCATCATCTAGTGGTAAAATAAGGGTATACCAATAAATATCTGGCCACAGGCTAACATATTGAATGGTACTTGGAGGGCTTCGCTAACACCTCTCAGCCAACGACCCCCGTGTCGCGGCTATAAGTGGGGCATGTACATACGTAAAACGTCGATAGGTTTTGTGACGTTTATTTGGCTGTTTATTGTTAAGCTTCATTGTAGCTCCACTGAATCCATACTAATATTATAATTCGAACCACTAGGATATGGAATGCCCTTCTTGCTTCCGTTTTCCCCTCCTCTTTTAATATAGGTAGGTATACCTTCAAATCTAGAGTGAATAGGCATCTTCTAGACAAGTGCGCTCCACCTTTTAGGCTGCATCACCACTGCAAGCAAGTCTGATTGCAGCCAAGCGCTAGCTTATAATATAATAAAAAAAAAAAAAAATGCAAAAGTGTGTCCGTCTGTCTGCTACGCTTTCACGGCCCAACCGTTCAACCGATTTTGATGAAATTTGGTACAGGGATATTTTGTATCCCGGGGAAGGACATAGGCTACATTTTATCCCGGAAAATCAAGCAGTTCCCGCGGGAATCAAAAAACTTAATCCACGCGGACGAAGTTGCGGGCATCATCTAGTTCTAGTAGAATAAGTACTTAAAAAAAACATAGGTACCTATGTTTTATCAGTCTACTAGATGATGCCCGCGATTAATTTTTTGTTATAAATTCCGCGGGAACTCCGGAGATTTTCCCGGATGTGTGCCTATGTGCTTCCCCGGGGGTACAATCTACCTCTATACTAAAGGGGTTGTTTCAAATTTTTAAGGAGCCTGGGCCAGGTATTTGTACGGTATTTCAAAATGTTCGGGGTCATAAAATAGTAACATTTTTTTCTTTATTTCTTACTAAAAAGTTCAATTTACGAGGTACAATGCGAAATTATTTTGCAAAATAAAAGCGCAACAACATGCGTCCATTTTGACATTGACACGTGTCATGATGACATTTGACATAAAATTACCTGGGAAATGTGTTAACCTTAAAATATCCAACAGCAGTCAGATTGATGGATGGATGCGCTGCGAGAGTTGCTATTCTACAAATGTACCTAATTAAACATTTTATTTTTGTACCTCTTAATCACTGTAAAACTGCCAAAAAGCATATTTTATTTTGTTTTCTATGATTTTATACTATTTTTTGGAATACTGTACAAGTACCTGGCCCAAGATGAAACAACCCCTTTCATCAAAATCGGTTCAAAAGATGGGCCGTGAAAGCGTAGCAGACAGACACATAGGTACATCAACAATCAAAAGATACTCATATTTAACGATTTATTGGCGAGTGTCAAGTATAAGGTAGGTACTTCTCGTTGACCTATGAGGCAAGAAGCAAGGTCTCACAGCACAAAAATATAGGAAAAAGTCCGAAAATCGTTAATTAGGGTTCCGTACTCATAGGGTGTCGAATTGTTTGTCAGGCGCTACCAGTTTTTACGCCAAGCCAGTTATTTCACAGTTCATTAGACCTACGTGTTGTTCTGACATCTTTCTTCTTATTTACTAAAATAATTTATATTGGGTGTACTGTGGTGGTACGAAACCCTTTGTGCGCGTGTCCGACTCGCACTTGACTGGTTATTCTTGTTCTACTACAAGTCGGCCCGTGGCTGCGACGGTGGTAGGTAAGTGTTGAGATAATGCAGTCTTAATATTATGGTTGCGTAAGAACCTGTTAGGGGTATGGCAGTTAAGTTAGACCTTTAAGTACTTCTAATCGGTTTCTGCATGGCATCGTACCGGAACGCTAAATCTCTTGGCGGTCATCGATATACCTATGTATATGTAGGTACTAGATGGGCCCTTTCATAGAAAAAAATTGGGCGTCCGACCTGTGGAGCGCGCTCCACAACTGTATAAGCCTGTCCTTGTACCCGCCATAGCGCTGTCCCGCTTTTCAGACCAGATGGCGTTAGTAAAATACGCCCACATTCTTTGTTTGACAGGGCCCATCTATGTAAATTGAGGTCGTTGTTGGCGGTGCGTCTTTGCCGGTAGAGTAGTAACTATAGCCATGGTGTCTGATGTCACACATCAGCAGAGCGATCACGTAAAACCTGCATCAATCATTGTAACAGTATCAATTGTTGTGATTGGCTGAATTTATGGTATTCTTGCTGCGTCAATGGATTTTGTCCAATAGTGGAAGAGTGGTAACTAATCAGAGGTGATTGCGATCGTTACACTGTGTTCTCCATTAATCGACAACAATCAGCGTCATACATCTCCCAAGAAGAAGAAGCGTGAATCTTGTGCTGGCAGGGAGTCTCACAAATCACAATGGCAGTAATGTGCCATGCCAATCATAGAGATATTCCTCTATGATCGGTATCACCATCTTCTCACCAGACTGGACCAGAGACTATAAAATATAAGAATCAGAATCAGATTCAGAATATACTTTACTAGTCGATGCCCGCAACATCGTCCATGTGGATTGAGGTTTTTCGGTTCCCCCGGGAACTCTTTAATTTTCCGGTATAAAAAGTGGCCTATGTGTTCATCCAGACTATAATCTATCTCAGTGCCTCATCCAAATCCGTTAGGCCGTTCTGGCGAAATTGAGAAACAAACATCAATCCATCCATCCAAACTTTGGCATAATTTATAATATTAGTATTAGTATTGTAGGTATAGATTACATAGATTCGGTACACTGTACACTTTTTGAATGTCAATCTCAATAATGTAATTACCAATCACCATGACTAAAGTAGATATAAGACGTGATGGTGATAATTAATTACAGTATCTTAAAACTGTAGCTTCGAGCGCGCCCTGGTCTGAGAAGAGCCCACAGCATACTCAGTTTTGCAGATTTAATCTAGAACCTCAGCACTTACGCTAGGAGTACATAAGTGTCCTTTGTTGTGAAATTATCACTGTTCCAGGGTATACCCTGGAACAGTGATAACTTCAAGACCGTATCTTAAGACATTCTCCTTTCCTTGGAGATAATTAGGCAATCTTCAATTTTCAAATCAGCTTTATAAAAGTTTATTTGCATCATAATGCCAACAAATAAGGTCAAGTCTGAGAATTCATCAAATTTAAATAGGATCCTTCCTAGGATTCCTACCTATCAATCGGAAATTAAAAATTACTCACACACGCATGACGTCCTTTTGGATTTTAGAATATACAAATATATAAATTCAGTATTTCAAGACGAGAATATCTTGAACATATTTTGCATTTCCTTGATTACTTAATCGTTTTATAATGTGAATTTGCTCAGGTAAGTAAATAATCAACAGCTCATTGAATTTTCGGGATGTCTTTATTCCCAGTCTTTAAATGGACCTAAGACTGTCTTCAGTTTCCAAAGATTAGCTCGTAAGTATCGCTGATGTTCGATGATGTGGTCATGACATGCTCACTAAATATGGACCTCAAAACTTATAAGCTCCAAGCTCTCAATCGCCTCCTCCTTGTCTCTCAGGAGGCGATGGAGAGCTTGGAGTTTTTTTACACAGTCAAATCTGTACTGAGGAGATCCGGTCCGTAGCAGAACCAAACAAACCGACATAGCTCGACGTGTTGCGAAGCTGAAGTGGTAATAGGTTACAAGACAATATGGTTGATGGGTAATGGTTATGTTGTAATTTGTAGTTCCAAAACCGATAGACGCCTACGGCCTACGGTTACGGCCTACGCCAACGTCTTCGCTGTACAAAATCTAGTGTGAATGGGCCCTCGGTTTAAGTTAAGTTTCTATTAATTAGGTTTTCTTTAAAATAAAAGAAACACATAAGTAGTTTTTCTGCAACTTTATTTTATAAAAACAACTTTATTTTCTTACAATAATAGTTACGTATAAAGGAGGTTCATCACATACATTATTTTCACATTTTTAACAAAATAGAATGCAGTCCACAATACAAGACGATATAGAACAGTATACCAATGAAAGTTTAAAGTTTTCCGTACATTGAGCAACATAAACAAACTATTACATATGTTGATCTGCCCGCGATTTCAAAGTTTAAGGTTTTTTAAAATTCCCGCGGGTACTCCTTAATTTTAGGTCGAAGCGTAACCTGAGTAAATATGAGTAGCATTTATAATAATATTATGAGCGGTTGACTGTTGATAGAAATTTCACGCGCCCCACGATTTTATTTTAAAGTCTGATCAAGGCCCTAGATTGATGAGGAGAGTGGTGTGATGCTGATGACTGGTACCTAGGACCTACCTAGTATTTTTTTGTTTTTACTACAATATCTACATCTATTTTATCTTTCTTTACTATAAAAACCGTTTAGCTTAAAAAATAAATATCTATTTCATTTTTTACTTTTAAATTCTCATTCTATTTAGTTTATTTTAAGTTGACGAACTTCTTTGTTTTAATTAGGTGCCTATATTTCAGTGTTTTGTGATTTGTGAAAAAATTATGGAATACGCCATTTCGTGGTGGCGGGCATCTTGGATTTACAATGATATTGATGAATGAAACAGAGCAAGCCAAATAAAGCCAAGCGCGTATTTAATATTAAATACGCGCTACAGGCTACTAGTATGGAAGTTTATCATCGTATTATGTTTCTGTGATTGCTCATTAGGTACCTAAAATATGTTCTAATTGTTAGTGCTCATAATATTATCCACAACATACAACATAAGTTATCCTGAACAACATTCTACCTTAATGATGTTAGCAATAAGTTACCTAACTATTGTATTTTATAACTTTTTGTAATTTTCATGCCACAATAAAAGTATCTATAGAAGTTTGTATGAAATACATAGTTGTGACGTCATCAAATTTCAACGCACTTCTTTCCTTTAATCTATAGTATAAAATGGTTATCAAACTTAAAACTAACCGAGGATGTGAATTTGAGGTTTTTTTTTATCCAAGTTACAAGTTAGCCCTTGACTGCGATCTCACCTGATGGTAAGTGATGATGCAGTCTAAGATGGTAGCGGGCTAACCTGTTAGGGGCATGTCAGTTATATTAAACCCATACCCCTATTCGGTTTCTACACGGCATCGTACCGGAACGCTAAATCGCTTGGCGGCACGTCTTTGCCGGTAGGGTGGTAACTAGCCACGGCCGAAGCCTCCCACCAGGCCAGACCAGGGAAAATTCAGAAATTATAAATTCCCAAATTGACCCTGCCGGGGATCGAACCCGGGACCTCCGCACGTTAAGACAGCAGCGCTACACACTGCGCCACGGAGGTCGGAAGGTCTTTTTAAGACCCCCTATTTAATAATCAGTAAGAAACAATTTATTTATATCATAGGCATCATCCTTAATAAAGGTCTCGGTGGTTGCATGGTGATCTTGCGGAAAGATGTAAATCATGTGCATTGATAATCTCCAGCGAGTAGCTGAGAGCCAATGGACGCAAGTGGCCCAAAATAGTGTTCTGTAGCAATCCTTGTAAAATCCCCAGGTGCGGCAGTGATCATCTATCGGTTGAGATGACGATATAGTATAGTCTCACAAGCTTATCTGACCCGGTGACAGCGTCGCTAATATATTATATTAAAAAAGGTAATGTCTAAACTAATGTATTTTAGTTTCCGCGGGAACTTTTTCCGGGATAAAACGTAGCCTATGTGCTATTTCAGACTATAATCTGTCCTGTGCTAAATTTCAGCCAGATCCGTTCAGACGTGATTGAGTAACAAACATCCATCCATCCATACATCCGTCCATCCAAATTTTCGAATTTATAATATCTTAATATTATAAATTCGAAAATTTACTATACTTATATAGATTAGTATACTTAGATAAAATAAAAACAAAAACTAAACAGGCATATAAATTAGTTCCAATTTTGGCCACCGGGCCAGTTAAGTTGGAGAGTCTTTATGGTTGGAGTGCAAGCCATTGCTTGGTAGGTGTTGTGTGTACAAAGCAGCTACTTCCCGCGGCGCGTGCGCCACAGCAGAGCGAAGTAGGCGAGCAGACGGAACCCGATGAACAGCAGGATCATGTTGACCACGTCCATCGTGAAGTCTTTCTGTAATTATGTAATAAAATACATTAGAAATAGGCACCTACACCTTCTTGAGAAAGCTTGACTGAAGAAGGGATGGAGAAATCCATGCTATCTCCACGCGATCAAATCAGGACGCCACGCTGCTCCAATGCGGGTTGGCGGGTTTTATTATCATGTTACTAATACGGTTATTAGTAGACCGACGGCTTAACCACCAACTTCGTAACTTCGGGCTAGTACTGAGAATTTCTGACACCATTATTGAATAAATATAGTTTCTTTCTTTCTTTAAAAGAAAAACAAAAACCAAAAATGAGCGGGAACCATGGCAAATATAGATCATAGAACCGATGAGCTTTGGGGTCTTTAAGAAGATCAACCTCGCATAAGGAAAAGCAGCGCTGAGGGAGTTTGCACTAGATGGACAGATTTTAAGCGAGTTCTGGTGCAGTGTTTCCGAATAGTCAGATTGCTGGAAGAGTAAGACTAATCTGACCAACGGGAATATCTGCTCCCGTTGGTCTAAATGTTACTGTAGCTTGTACTATTTAGTTGATATCGACTGAATTTGACCACTGACCACGTTGATCAGAGTCATCTGACAACTGGGAAACACTCTACTGGGATCCTCTGGACATATTATGCAGCACAAAACCATGGTCTGTAGAAATCTATGTGTTAGAGTGTAGCACGTACGTGGTGACGTACGTTGGTTGAGGCAACTATGGTACCTAACTACATTACTGTTAACCTACCTCAGAAAAGCTAAGCGTTGTCAACACCACGTCCCCATTGGCCGGACAGGTGAAGTTCTCCCTGGTACAAGCGATACTCTCCACGCCGGACCACTGGTTGATCAGCAAAGCTTCGTTGCCGTATCGGAACCACGACAGGTACGATATCCAGCCCAGGTACGGTGGGACTGATCTAGAATGATAAAGAGCTTTGACGTTATTATCTGATTACATCAACGACCTCAATTTACATAGACGGGCCCTGACAAACAAAGAATGTGGACTTATTTTACTTACACCATCTAGTCCGAAAAGCGGGACAGCGCTATGGCGGGACAAAGACAGGCTTATACAGGTGTGGAGCGCGCTCTACAGGTCTAACGCCCAATTTTTTTCTTTGAAAGGGCCCATCTAGTACCTACATATATATCGATGGATTACATATTTAATGTACGTTATTGTAGTCTGTTTATAGGTGACCAGTAAACAAAACCCAAACTGATTGAATTCTAAAACTAACAATACTGAAATCGCTCTTGATCTAGTGCTTCAAGGTAACCTTAAATAAGGATTTTTAAAATGAGATCCCGGATTTGGATCAAAAGAAAGCTTCGGGTATTAATTTTATAATTTTTATTATAGTGTTTACCTACCTGTGGGTAAGTGTGCTTAGGGAAATTTCTAAACAATTCTTAAATACATATCAAAAATTGCGGAACCGGCAGGGTGCGAATCCCAGAGAGTCGCAGGTTCAAATCAGGTTCAGTAACTAGGCTAACTTGTGGCGGAACAAAAAAATATGGATATTAGATTTTTTAAAGGAATAAGAACCAACGCAATTACCTCTCATTGGGATTGAGGATGTAACAATGATTGATGCAGGTTTTACATTAAGGCTACTGGTCTTACCCCGAGTTGAGGAAGAATCCTCCGAACAGCATGAAGGGAATGATGATCGGCGGTCCAACCGACGCGGCCATGCTCACGCTGCTGCTTGCGCATGATATCAAGTAGCCTGGAAGACAAACAAACAGTCAATTAAGTTTTTGACTACATACATACAGAATGAATGTAAATTACGAAACTACGGACTGCGAATCATTCATGGAAACGAAACCGAATTAGTATAGAGATATCTAGATTTTTGAAACAGATTAAGTTTCTGTTTCGTAGTAACAGAGACATAAAGTGAAATAAGTAATAAACTTCATAGATCAGCAGCATACTAAAGACGTAAGATTAGCGACAGTGACCTGTGGTAATTTTTTTATTAACCTTTACTTTACTATTACCAGACAGACGTCCTGATTTTACATTTTTATGTAGTAGGTAAGTAGTCTTAGTAGATATAGAGTTCGAAGAAAGCTACTAGATGAACCAAGCCATTGTTGATTTTGATGATACTAAGCGGCTATAGTTGGCTATTGCGGATCGTTAGTAATGTGCGATCAACATAATATAAAAGTTTTTCACGAAATTTCAACAGGTATATTATGAAAGAACTTTTTTTTTTTAACTAAGCAAGCGCAATATTGCAGCACATTATAAACGATTGCGGTTTGTCAAATCGTTATTAAACAAGAAATCGATTAACATTATCTGGATAAATGTTAATCGTTTTCTTGATAATGATTATCAAAATCCGAGAAAGTCATTAAAGTTTTACTAAATAATCTTAATTGGGTAAGTGGGGCCGTTTGTTGTACCTAAAATTAAAACATTGAAATACATAGTTAAAAGACAACTATTCTTTATTTAAAGTTAATAGTTGTTGTGAGTTGTGGTTACTTATCTGTACAGTTCGGAGAAAAAGTACGTTAAAATTTTATCAATCAAAGACTTGTATGAATTAGACACATCAAAGATCATCGAACAAAGTGAGCTTATTTAGGTATATTATATGGGCTATTATATTATAATATATTCCATCGAAACCAGAAACACTGCTGACTTATAAAAATCCTCACGCATTTTTAGTCTGTTAAGGCTTCCTATTTTAATAATTTTACAAGTTCAATTAGGTATACTAATTTTACTTCAGTATTTCCTCAGCTATGCTTTTTTTATGAAAATAATAAAAATTGAAATGTTAAAACTACATTTTTAGGGTTCCGTAGCCAAATTTGGCAAAAACGGAACCCTTATAGATTCGTCATGTCTGTCTGTCTGTCTGTCTGTCCGTCCGTATGTCACAGCCACTTTTTTCCGAAACTATAAGAACTATACTGTTGAAACTTGGTAAGTAGATGTATTCTGTGAACCGCATTAAGATTTTTACACAAAAATTGAAAAAAAAACAATAAATTTTGGGGGTCCCCATACTTAGAACTGAAACTCAAAAAATTTTTTTTCATCAAACCCATACGTGTGGGGTATCTATGGATAGGTCTTCAAAAATGATATTGAGGTTTCTAATATCATTTTTTTCTAAACTGAATAGTTTGCGCGAGAGACACTTCCAAAGTGGTAAAATGTTGGTCCCCCCCCCCCGTAACTTCTAAAATAAGAGAATAATAAAACTAAAAAAAATATATGATGTACATTACCATGCAAACTTCCACCGAAAATTGGTTTGAACGAGATCTAGTAAGTAGTTTTTTTTTAATAATTTAAAACTTACTACAGGTTTGCACGGAACCCTCGGTGCGCGAGTCCGACTCGCACTTGGCCGGTTTTTTTTATTCGTCCATCCGTTTAGAAAAAATAGTAATAACTAACCTATAGCTAGTTACACTTAAAACACTTAGGTTATTTTTTGTGGTTTAACGAAAATAATACAAGTTGAAATTAAAGTTTAAACATTAGAAATTAAATTAAATTATGTTTCTACTGCATACTAATAAAAAGATATTGGATCATATCTACTTATGGTTAAAGCATGCAGGGCTCCTTATTTAAAAATAAAGTAAGTTAATAAGCAGGTAAAACCAAACATACTAGAAAACTAGGACGGTTATCTTTCCATTTCGGTGCATTTATTTTTCACAGTCGCTGATATACCTATCCATTAAATTACTAAAATAAACATGAAACGGTTAATTAATTACTTATTTAATTTATAACGGCATGCGTAGGTACTCGAAACACCTCCACGTTAATAATGTTAAATGACTGATGAGTGCAGGAAAATGAATGGCTTATTGTTCTGTGGGCTTATACCTATTGCCATTGACATTAAAATTGCAGCGACTTGCGTAAGATTGCGCCACAGTTGGAAATAATAAATACCTGTATAGATATAATAATATGCATTAACTGTAGGTAGGTACATACTAAGTGTTAAACGTATTATTATATTTCCTTATGTTAATTGCCAAGCTGGGACAGTAAAATACTGGCTCCATTTATGGTTAAGGGAGTGCGCACACCTAATATTAGCTTTGAAACAGATTCGCCTCCAACATATTGTTTTATTGAGCTATCCATTACATAATATTGCTTGGTAAGTAGTAGTCCGCGAGGTGTGTACTGAATACTGATACCGCAGGACTTTTTCACACAACTCACACAATTAATGCAAAGATAAGCCTGTAGGTGCGCGCACGCTACGAGTTACGACTTACGACGTTACAAGTACTCGTAGGTACAACGTTGGAAAAGTTGTACTTACGTCGTTACATAGCTAAATATTGAGAAGAAAATATGTTGCTCGGGTGCACTCGCCCTAATGAAACTTGCAAGTGATACAGTTACAGTTACCAATTGACCCAGATCTAAATCCGCAAGACATATCAATCATTAGTACCTATAACCTAAGTCTGTATTAGTTTACAAGGCTCATTTTCATCAGACATTCCATCGTAACCGATATATCTGGATAACCCGCAAACTATACGTACTGTTTTGCAACAAACTGCGGTTCCCAACATGTGATACCACGTGTGTGTACAACTTTGACTAGAGGTGTCATGTATTAGAGGCGGATATGTCATGCGAAACGGCGGCCCCGAGAAAAAAGCGTTTAAAAGCTCTGGACTTGCTTGTTACTGTATGCAATTCATAATATCGCTCATAATACAAGATGGTATTATATTAATAATAAATTCCCCTTGGAATTTCTCGAAACCTAGGAGTTAGAGAGAGAACCTATATCGTAAAATCTAATCTTTCTAGTTCTAATGCTAAATCTGTACTCTGTAGGTGCTTTGATATTACAGTCAAATAGAGAAAAGGTAAGCTTTTTCACAGCTTATGCATGAGATATACATCGTGGATCTACATCTCTACCGTCTTTAACTCAATGACATTGACCTTATTTACCTAGTCAGAATTTCGTAATAAATTCGGCAGAGCCCTTCGCCTTCGAACTATTCTAAATACCTGTTTAGATCTTTATGTGATTGTATAAATTTATTTCTTTGTAAATGGTAAGTGGTTGTGGATTTTTTTTTAAATAAATAGATTTTATACCTAGTCAGGTACAAAAATTAGGAAGACAAACAATACCAAACTCTTGTAGGTAATTCTGTGGGATTAACTTTTATGATTCATCCATTTGAATCGGGTTTAGTTTTTTTAATCACTCATCTTCTTTTCCTTTTCAATTCACGTACCATTTACATATTGTGCAATAAATTATAATGTCTATTTTGATATTTTGATTATCGAATAGGCCTATTTATGATTAAATATTCTCATTGAAGTATTTCAACATTGAAATACCGGTTCTTCGTGGGCTCTTGAATTGATAATATTAATAAAACATTAACACGAGCATAACGTACTCTGTTATGGAATTGTAAATTGTTACGAGGGTTTATTAACTACTGGAGTGTTCAACGGACAGGTTAACGATCAATATCTTGGAGATTATTACTGAGTAAATTATTAAGGTCCATAAATTTAGGATTTACGAATGATAGAGACATAAAACATAAATCCTTGACATATTGCCTACCTGTTACGATGTAAGTGCATTCAATGTTCATAAAAATGATTTGATCTCACCGAATAGGTGAGATCAAATCATTTTTTTATAAAAAAATATTTGATATAATATTATTATCGCCTAAGCATGTTTTTCAAAGATATTCGATGCGAACATTTTTAAAAACTTTCTGTGATTTATCATGGTTGAATACCACGAAGGAAAAGAAGGAGATAACAATATTATAAACTTACAAAATGAAGTAGCCACGTTAATAAATAAAAAGCGCAGCTAAGCCCGGACAATAAAGACTCTCTTTGGAGCTATTTCGATACTGATTGGTATCAAAATAGCTATTGTAGGTATGCACGTAGAAATAGGAATCAGAGACGATAATACTGAAGACCATGCAGAAGAAGTAGATAATTTAATAAAAAGTAAAATAAACTTACCAAACGAAGTAGCAACGTTGGTAATAAGAGCGGCCAAGCCCGAAGCAATGAAGAATCTCTCGGGAGATGGGTTGAGCCCAATCATGAAGTATGCGATGGTGGTGAAGACGAGTGGTATGGTCGCGAACACAGGCGCCTCGGCTAGCGTCTTCGAGAGGAAGTACACGTCTGCACGGTACATCCCTGAATGGTGCTCGCGAATGAATATTGGCAGCTCTGAGCAGAATACCTGGTAAATAAACATGCTGGTATTAAATAATATACCTATGGCGATTCCATAACGCAGTTATTGGGCTAACCGTCCTAAAACGTGATACCTGAACTATTTCTGAAAATCAGTTTCCTAAATTATTTATTTGGCAAGCCTTAAAAGTATTGTGGTTACCTTCAGCCAGGACCAGTTACCATGGTTCAGACAATTGCAGGCATCACAACTTCTCCTTATTTGCTTCATATTATGCTAGCTAGTTTGGAATCTCCACATTACCATCTGAGAGCCATAGATACTTAATATTTAATGTAAAAACAAACATACATTGATAACAGCAAAGATGTTCTGGAATGTCATGTTAGTGAGAAACATGAAGATAGCTCCGTTGATGTTCATCACGCCGTCTTGATCCAATTGTTGCCCAAAGTAAATAATGCCGATAAGAAGTGATACCATCTGAAATAAGAAATACCTACTTAATTAAAATCACATAAGTACATATTATTAAAATAATAAAGTGGATAATCTATAGTGTATTAGAATCACTTCTTGTATTGCAAAGGAAAAAACAACGTAAATATGACAAGTAGGTAAACATAGCTAGCGAAATAGTTTCTCTTAGTTAACAATTTAATATTAATTTATTTATTTCTAAAGAAAGTTAAAACAATAAAAAAAAAAAAGGGAAAAACAATCCTTGAACGAAAGAACGAGAAGAACGATTATATATATGAAGAAACTAGAAAGACGGTAAAAGAAGAGAAACAAAAATATACTTACGATGGTTTGCAAGAAGCGGACTTTGATAAGCATAGGTTCTTTCGTAACAGAAAGCCATGATCTCCACAGGACAGCTCGGAACTGCGCACACCAGGAGGCTTTGTATGGGGACCGACGAGATCGCATCGCGACTGCGTTGGACCAGGCAGAGTCCGCCCAGCCGGATGAAATTTTACGCTGAAATCAAATCGTGAATTTAAAAACTTTCAAAATGAAGAAAATAAGAAAATTTTCTTTTATGAACCATCAGCTATGCCTCGTTTATCCTTCTAAGGGTAAACGATTGGTGGGGTAAGACATGCGTACAACATGACAGAATCAAGTACATGCACTATAACTTAGACAAAATAGATAATATATTTGTTGTTTTCTATAGAAATAAATACAACTCACCTCATGATAAAGGGCATTTTCGGCCTCAGCAGCAATTTTGCACCCTAATTCAGATTTGGCGAAAGCAGTGCAGACGGTATCAATCGTATGTCTGGTAGTTTCTTCCCGACCTGGTATGCCAGCTAGGAGTTGAATATAGTGGTCTGCTGGGTTGTAATTTGCAGGACATGCTGCCCCAAGCCTAAGGAAAAATTGACTTTTACTAACATCTGCTATCGAAAAATTTGGCTTTAGAATGTACAAATTGAATCAAGCCCTACCAAAAGTTTGAAAGGAAGCAGTAAGTACAGAAAATAATCATAATATATTATTATGTATAATATTATTCGCTATACTAGAGCTAAGAAGTAATCCATGTTAAATATCTGTTACTATTAACAATTGATACAATAATAATTGTATATAACGATTAGAATTTAAACCATTGTATATGTCAATTACAATTTAAATATTCTAGAACTTACTCTTTAAAGAATTCCGTAGCCTGGTCTGGGGAGCCGAGGAAAGCGACTCGGCCGTCGGCCATGATGAGCAGTTTGTCGAACATGGCGTACAGCTCGGACGAGGGCTGATGTATCGTGCATACAACTGTTTTGCCCTTTTTAGCTAATCCACTTAGTACCTGGTAGAAATTAAGTTACATAGAATTTACAATAAGTAGGAGATTACGTCAAATACGTGTGTTATGTCAAATGTATGTATGTTATGTATAAATGCTGGACGGAATTATAAGTATAATAATATTATGAAGTACCTATGAACATACATTAATATTTTCGTTTGTTGCCCCAACAGGTTAGCCCGCTACCATCTTAAACTGCATCATCTTACCATCAGGCTACATTGCAGTACTTAAGGGTCTATAGGTTCCTGCGTGTCAAAAAAACTCCTCAACCTCCCACGTTTGAACCTGCATATCAATAAAAGTATTGAATCAATAACATTGAAAAAAGTATATAGTAAAATTAAGAATATACACTGAGTTTTATGTGATGTGAAAACACGATTACTAAAAATTCTCTCGATAGAAAAAAATCACAAACTTCCCTCTGAATTTTACAAATAAACCGCAGTAGTCAATGAATACTTTACCTATACTAATTAAATTTTGTATAGAAACTCAACTTAGTACAATACGTGCACTATGTGATCTGAATTTAAAATTATGTTTTTTTTTCGTTGCTAGAAGTTAAATTCTGAAATATTGCGAGTTCACTTCACGTTCTCCCCGCGCCCCGCATCGCCTGAATCGCCTTTGATACGAGCTGGAGTACTATAGGCTCTTAAAGGGCTAACTTGTAGTGTCGTTAAAAAAAATACAAAAAAAATCATAACACTCCTGTACATTCCTAATGTTACACAGGGTCTCAAATGAAAATTGGATGATTTTTAATACGTGATTACTGATTAGATGTCATGGCTTTAATATAACTGCCGTACTCCTAACAGGTTAAACTAGTCCACTACCAGGGCTTTACTTGTAGGTAGTGAAATAAAAAAAATGTGAGCAATTATTAAAACATTAAAAACTTCACTAACCTAAACCTATAGGTATATAACTGAAGCTAATAAGTACTTCCTAAAGTAACAGAATTTCCAAAGCAGCGACCAAACTCCACAGGGTAATTCATCATCTGCCCTATGCTATGATGGAAAATCTGATATGACCGGAGAGAGATCAGGCACAGAACGGTTTGCGTACTCTCCAAGACACGAAGAAACACATTTTGTTGGTCACTCACCTGGATGACATTCTGTGCCATAAACGAGTCCAAGCCGGAGGTAGGTTCGTCGCAGAACATGAGCGGAGGGTCTGTGAGGACCTCGCTCGCGAAGGAAAGCCTCTTCATCTCCCCTCCTGATATGCCCTTCAAACGACCCGGGATCCCGATCACTGTGTTTTGGCATTTTGATAGGGCCAGCTAGAAATTATTTTTTTTACTTAGCACTACGATAAAAATATTTACAGTAAAAATAATAACGGATCTAAAGCCACGCCTAAGCTCTACATAAACTTAAAATTAATTTGTACTGTGTAACCTTATACTTCTTGTGCGTTATTTGTTTAATTTAACAATATGAATGTCATAATAGGTGATAATTTCATACGGTATCTTAAAGACTAGTACTAAACAATATTTTTTTCTGTTGAATTAAAAGGTAAACCAATCGCAGATAAGGAATTTTTCGCGAAGCGCGTAAGCGGTGCATTTTTATGAACCCCAGTAACCAAATATTTTGCTACCTATCGAATTAAGAAAACAGTTCTAATTGTTTACATTTCCAAATCATAGCTTTTCCAAAGGTGTGTCCAAACATACCAAACAGCAGCACGCGGCGTTTGCAGGACACAATTCTGCCGTGTTCTAGTAATATGAGTAATTGAGGACTATACCCACCATACCCATGAATATACCTAATAATACGGCAGACGTCCAGAAACAGCGCACGATTATATTATAATTTATTATTATAAATGCGTTTTATAAAAAAGTGTGTTTGTTTGTTGGTTTGTCCTTCAATCACGCTGCAACGGAGGAACGGAACGACGTGATTCTTTGCATGGGTATAGTTGAGGACTGGAGAGTGACATAGGCTACTTTTTATCCCGGAAAATTGAGAAGTTCCCGTGGGAATTAAAAAAAACTTATTCCACGCGGACGAAGTCGCGGGCATCAGCTAGTAGAGGTATATTCTTACTCAGTGTTAACAGTTTTGACTCATCGCTTGTATGAAGCGATCTTCATTACTGTTTCATATGTTAGGAGCGCGGCGTCGTCTAGTTCAGGGTCAGTTACGCAGACATAAACATACCTACCTTATACCTGTCTAGCTAGTTATAACACAAAACGCGTCCAGCAAGCACGCTCTATTTCATTGCGGCTAGTCTGCTCTATTTGCGAACAGTATACCACACAATCGGATTAGACCGTCTTGCCGCTCCGGTTACAGACCTTTTTAATCCTATTTCCACGGAATTCGAAATTGGTAATAGAAGTGGAAAGGACAATAAAGGAGCCCGTCGTGCGCAGATGTCTAGTAAACATCAGTGTGCGTTATTATTGTATTTAGACATTACCGTATTGAAAATGTTGTACCATAGAACTTTAAAGCATAGTCTTTTAAAGTTAAGATACCATAGACCGTAATACCACATTATAAATGATTATATTTACGTTCCGTAAACATACTAAAAAAAAACCGGCAAAGTGCGAGTCGGACTCGCGCACCGAGGGTTCCGTACAAACCTGTAGCAAGTTTTACGATTAATGAATTTAATGAACCGCAAAACTAACTTTGTTTGTAGAGGTTTTCTGTTAATATCAAAAAAACTATGCTAGTTAGAGCATTGGCTATAGTTTTCCTGTAAAATATACATAAATTCCTATTGACCATAATTATTTCAGATTTTTCGATTGGTAAACTCCGGAGATAAGGGGGGGGGAACGGTATTTTTTTTTACTTTTTCCCCGATAAATCAAAAACTATCATGACTAAAAATAATTAAAAATCTGTTTTAGAATGTACAAAGTAAACCCTTTCATATGATACCCCACACAGTA
The DNA here is from genome assembly GCA_917051295.2 of Erebia ligea. Lineage (NCBI taxonomy): Eukaryota > Metazoa > Arthropoda > Insecta > Lepidoptera > Nymphalidae > Erebia > Erebia ligea. Next base: position 17,598,029 of record OU785223.1, read on the forward strand.
CAGTTATCTCACTTTTAAATTTCAACCCTCCGATTTTCCCCCCTTTTTAAATAAGAACAAAAATAATTTCCAATTTTTTTTAATTCCAGTGTCTTTGGGCCACTAATATACACAACTATTCCAAATTTCATGTCGATAGCTTCGGTAGTTACTGAAATAATCGAGTGTGACGGACGGACAGACAGACAGACAGACAGACAGACGGAGAAAGTCGCACCATAAGGGTTCCATTTTTACCATTTTGGTACGGAACCCTAAAAAATAAAAAGTTACATGTGCAATTCACACACGGCAGAAGTGAAAAGTAGCCTACGATAGAATGAGATAAATATACTAATGAGAGCCTGCTCTCATTGTTCTAAATCCTATTGATGAATATTTTTGTCTCTTTTTGGTGTCGCTTTTTCGTTTCGTTTTTCCTTTCATCGAATTTTCAAATCACAACGATTCTAAAGAGTGTTCACTTCAAAAATAAGTATACATAGTTAATGACGTGCCGGCCAAAAAGCTGTAACTTGCAAATTGGAGATTGTATACTTTCAGGTGATGAAAACCCACGACAGTAGACGTTGGCAATTAATTGTTATATGTTAATATGTCAATATTGACTTATCGATTAAGGGTGTGTTCCGAAATACACTGCGAGCACTGTAAGTCCCCAGAAAGAGCACTGAACAGTGCTCGCAGTGCTTATATCGGAACACCCACTAAGTGTTTTGCCAAGGGCGTTGGGCCGGGGTGAAATCCTGAAAAGTAATGTTACTTACTTCGGAAATGACCTCCTGGACTCGTTGCATTCGCTGAGCATAAGGGATATGTCGGTCCATACGCACTAAGGCCTGTAACAAATTGGTTAAATGCATTACCGGGCTTATAATTATATTACTCCCCCAACTCCATTCCAATTCCAGCCCGGGGCTTCCTACCACCACTTAAAGCAGATTTTTTTTATGTTGTTTCGATAATTGTATCTTGACTATAAATTAAGCTTATTATGATATTCTCTTTCTTGGCAGTTTTGTGACGTCATAATTAAGATCATTCACTCAACGCGTACCTATCATGTTTTTGCAACGGTTTTGTAAAATATGGTGGTTAGCACATAAGCACCCAAATCCCAATATAATATGTATACTCGATCTATATTTCATACAAGATTCGATCGACTCACGTAGGTACCTACGTCTGGGCCTAGGAGTTGGACTTACAAGTCTCAATCTTAATTTAAATATCTGTGATAATAAATAACGATCTTAGTGTCTTAAAAGCTCATAAGCAGGAAACATTCAATAACTCAAAAAAACTAAGGTCAAAAAATAAGTTCCATAACTGTCTAGACAGATTTTTTATTATTAATTTAGTTTAATATGAATTTAATTCCACTAAAATACAGTATCAAGATAATATCTAAGGCAAGCATATTAATACATAATATGTTTGTTTATATGACTTTTGAGGTCAAAAAACGGAAAACATAGATTTAGGATTGGTCATCCGCTGCGCTGTAGCGCAACCAGTACCCTTACTCTGAGATTGATCGAATTTAAAATACGGTCTCACTAAGTGAGGTGAATTACATTTGCATCAAACTAAAATGAATCTTAATCTTATTAATTTAGAGCTCAATTTCGTGTATGCATTCACAGCTAGCGCTCCAAACGATACGTTTCGAAATTTGAATCGGTTGCACTGAATTTGTGGCTTTAAATCAAGAGTTTTTGGGTCCATTTTAGTTTGACGCAAATGTGATTCACCTCACTTAGTGAGACCGTATTTTAAATTCGATCAATCTCAGAGTAAGGGTACAGTCCTAAATCTATAACGGAAAAGAAAGAATTCAAGAATTTTATATATCTTTAATATATCTCCTTTTATCTAGTGGTGGTGTTTGGCGATTTTATCTAGTGGGCCAGCAATCGGTTGAGGTGGTAATAATGCTATGATGACTACAAATGGTGGGCAGCTTCGGCAATGTCTCGATCCCATCCATGATCCAATCGTCAAAGCCATTTGCCATATATCTATTATACCTACTTAAAATTTTTTTTTTTTATTGAAAACAATACAATAGAAATTAAAGCTAGCTAGCCTAACCTAACTACTATATAAATCATGCCCACGTGGAATGGTGGCGAGAATGCTGGCTGCATTTCCGCGCTGGACAGCCAGGCTGATCCTTTGCGCAAAAAATGAGTCAGCCCTTCTGTCACCAGATGAGGCAATCAACCGCGGTGAAATACCTCGCAAAAAATTTTTGGCACTAAGACTCCACGGCCCCAGGGTCTCCACGGCAAACGGAACAAATATGTAACTCTCTATGAGAGAGGCATACTTCCGCCGCTTGCCAGTTTCAGCCTTTTCTGCTGCGGCTCCCGGCCTTGATGCTGTCTCCCTGATATGACACGGGGCCAATGTGTCTACGCATGTTGCGTCCCACATTAGCGCCCGTCCCCGTTCCCAGGGAACTTAATCCTACTTAAATTGATTAAAACACTTCTTAATTCTACAAAAAGCACGCTTATATTTTAGACAAAATCGTTATTTTCCTTGTTTAAAGTAAGTAAAGTAAAGTGTTGAAGAAGTATTTGAACATCATCTTTAAAATCATACTAATATCATACTAATATTATAAATGCGAAAGTGTGTGTTGTTTGTTGGTTTGTTGGTTTATTGGTTTGCTGGTTTGTCCTTCAATCACGCTGCAACGTAGAAACGATCGACGTGATTTTTTGCATGGGTATAGTTGAGGACCTGGAGAGTGACATAGGCTACTTTTTATCCCGGAAAATTGAGGAGTTCCCGTGGGAATTAAAAAAAACTTATTCCACGCGGACCAAGTCGCGGGCATCAGCTAGTAAACTAATAAAGCTCGTGGTGGTTCTTACCTGGAATACTAAATGCTCCCGTACTGTGAGGGTACCAATAAAGAGGTCCTGTTGTTGGACGTATGCCGACAGTGCAGCCATCATCTCAGGGGTGGCAGGCTGGCCGTTCAACGCTCTGGTACCACAGGACATCACTCCGCTTGGCGTTCTGAACGTCAACGTGTTAAGGAGGGTGGTCTTTCCAGCACCAGACGACCCCATCAGGGCTAGGAGTTCCCCTGGATACGCTGCTCCATTTACTAAAAGGAATGAGGATACATAATGCAACTTCTAAAATCACATGGTGCGATTCCACCAAAATCGTGTGCAGCACATTAATTGTGACCGAACGTATTTTCATCTCGATTGCACTCTGACATGGTTGGGCAGATAACCGCAGAATACCCGGGAGTTCTATCCTTCATTAATCTTTTTTATTTATTATGAAGGTAATTTGAAGGTAATTCAAAATACGGACTAATATAAAAAAAATGTCCGCCCAAACGAATTTCGGCCACGGCGGACGATCTCTAGAGATATTAGCCATCTATCTGTGCGGAAGATTTTATAGTGCACAAGTGTGTGCGAAAACACAGGTGCACTCTCTGTTCCTTTACTCTCATGGCCCGATGGGACGGAAAATCCGACACGACCTTAGAGAGATCATGCACAGGACCGACGGCTTTACGTGATCTCCGAGGCATGGGGGTGACACACACCCTATTTCTTAACTCCGGGCTAGTAATGAAAATTTCTAGTCATCAAAACCCAATACTAAATTATAGCCCGAGCCGGGACTCGAACCCGGGACCTCGTCGGCCGCAGGCGAACATGTTAACCACTAGACCAACAAGGCAGACGCGGACTAATATAATATATATGCCTATTTAAGTTAAAACAAATCCTACAGTATATAAATTATGATGACTCAATTTAAGGCGATAAATTATATTTATTAGGTACCTACGGATTAAAACATCACGAAAATATTATACGTGTTACCTTGTTATAAATCCATTTAGACTTCCTATCAAAAATATTGGCAAATTAAAGTACTGAAATAAAAATCTTTGTTTTATTTTGACTTGGCGAGATTTTTTACGCCTTTTTATAATGTGGATTCGAAATCTAATACTTTGATTAAGTATGTAAATAGAGTAACACAACTCACACGAACATACATTTTAAAATATTCCTTTCACATTTTAGTCCAACTTTACGTTTCTCTAAAATCGATTTCAAGGTTTCTTAGGTGTGCACTGTGCACTGTGACTAGGCTTCTCTCTATATCTTTATTAGATACTAGCTGATGCCCGCGACTTTGTCCGCGTGGATCGAGGTTTCTTGGTTCCCGCGGGAACTCTTTAATTTTCCGGTATAAAAAGTAGCCTATGTGCTATTCCAGACCACAGATTGTGCCAAATTTCATCCAGATCCGTTCAGCCGTTCTGGCGTGATTGAGTAACATCCATCCAATCTTTCGCATTTATTATATTAGTATTGATAAGTACTTACTATTTTTGAGCAATTGCTTCCTCTGTTGGAACATGCGATCTGAGGAGCTCTTCCAGAAGTGCCAGAACCTTCTATTCCTGGACCTGTCTTCTGTAGCGAACGCGTTGACATCTGCCCAGGTGTATGTGACCTTCTCCACGCCTCCGATGGCCCCATAGCCTCGTGAAGGGGGGATTGCTAAGGAGACTTCTCCTCCACTATTGCGGGGGCTACTGCTATGCGTACTGCCCTGAAACAAACCAAAAAAATCAGACAAACTATTTTTTATTCAACTTCTTTGGGCTAACTTGTAAGTTGCAATCGTAGTCAGTCAGCCTCACTACTGAGCACAAGTCTCCGCTCAGAATGAGAAGGGTTTGGCTAGAGATTGGTAGACTCCACACACCTTTGAGATTAAGAACATTATGAAGAACTCTCGGACGTCGTTCCTTAACTCTGTTCCGACGCGATTGAAGGACAAGCCAGCAAACAAACACACTTTCGCATTTATAATTCTATTACTAGGAAGTAGGACACTTAATAAACAAAGGTCTAAGGTGCTTCTTGCTTCTCGAAATAAACTTGGCTGTATGGCCGAATTGCCCCTTTTCAATTTCTAAATTTTTTTGATAGTCATCTCGACCGCACGTACGTACTTCATTAAAATTACTTAATAAGATTCAGTTCAACGTTGTCGATTTTAAATAAAACCAACAATGAAAGGAATAGAATTCCTATAAGACATGTTGAGCCCTATCACTTTCGTTTCTTGTAGTCTTAATCTTTCGAACGCCTTGTCTTGTGACTTTTATTGTACCTATAGGTATAATTTATTAGCAAATAAATAATTGAATATGACAATCATTCATAACATAGCAAATCCTGATAATATGTGATTATTCCTTAATATACGATGACCCATTTTATTGATATTATAATAACCATACAAATAGAACCAAGTTTGTGACGCCAACCGTTGTTTCTGAATGCGAACATGAGTAGGACCGAGGTGGTAATTAGCATGTTAAGCTTCGATCCGGTCACATTCCTCTAGTCAGTTTCGCGGCGCTGCTGATGGTAAAAGCCCCATCACCTAGTTAATTGTTCGGAGTATGCAATACAGTAGAGGACATAATGGCTGAAAGTGTCTGGAACGAAGCTGAAAGGTTGGACTTGTTACATCGCATAAATCCGCTTAACACAGGCGTGTGGAACAGCATTCTTGCCTTTCCGACATCCGAAAAGGCCAGAATGCTAAATTATTCATTTTGCGTTGGTAAGTACCTATCATTCGTACCAAGTGACATTTAAAAAGTAGAGATCCTACCACACATTATATTCCCACGATTCTGTTGCTATTGAAAATTTATCATTACGTTGTTTCTAAAACTAGTTTACTATTTTAAAACAGGTCTGCAATGCTTGACTTTTAATTCAGCTCTGGTGGTTAAATTAAAACTACAGATTTAATTTAAAAATAATGATTTTCTCTGCATATCTACTTAATACCACTTTTCAGGAAGTGTATTCACCAAAAACTAACCAACTTTAAAGTTTTTGATGCACACTCTAGGCACTATTCAGCTCTGTGTAGGTACTACTAGATATACTTACTAGATAGATAGTAAATGAACGAACGAGAAGTTTAATTCGCTATAATCCGCCACAGTAGACAAATCTATGTGGTACAGTGCGTGTCCTTCACCAATAGCATGCGAACACCCACCACCCAGCAATTCGCACCGACACAAGATTTGTGTGGTGTGGTGCACACCACACAAATCTTCCAAATCACTCTCAACGTACGTTTCACTCCGAAACCGGAGCATCTTCAGGAGATGTTGACTCGACAATGCACGATTGTAAAGTCAACATCATGTTGTATGTTGATTGTAAAGTTATCATGGACTTCCACAAAGTAACGCCTGCTTCGATTCAATAGATAGATAGTAGATACTTACTAGTCGATCGATGACTTTTTGTGACTTTTTCGCAGTCCAAGCGTCGCGTGGCGCCATTATAGAGCAGCCTGTTTTGACGACCTCCCTGGCGCAGTGTTGAGCGCTGTTGTCTTAACGTGGGAGGCCCCGGGTTCGATCCCCGGCAGAGTCAATTTGGGAATTTATAATTTCTGAATTTTCTCTGGTCTGGCCTGATGGGAGGACTTTTTATCCCGGAAAATTAAGGAGTTCCCGCGGGAATCGAAAAAACTTAGTCCACGCGGACGAAGTTGCGGGAATCATCTAATAAAAAATAAAAGCCAATTAAATATCTTTATTTTGTATGTAAAATAACGCAATTTTTAAAGGTAAAGAACTGAAGTCGTTAAGTCGTTCAGTATTTACAGAAACTACCCTCAAAAGGTTATTAGTATTTTATTAAATTAACCCTATTTATTATCGTCCTACCTGGAAGGGATTGGCAGTTTTATAGTGTCTACCCTGGTTTACCTTATTAAAAAACTATCGTTTCTCCCTGCCATAAAATTATTAAATTATTACGAATTGGGTAACTATAATGTCTCCCTAGGCATGTTTCACAAATAAAGAATAAAGAATAAAGAAGAAGAATAAAACTCGGCGAACCATAAAGGATCTATGATAGCTTAGAACAGGAAATAAACGATTGCGCCGAATTGGGTCCATTACTAAATTGAATTGGTCCCGATTATGACGATATCCACTGTCGAATCTAACAGGACTATGGACATCACTTGACTTTTTCTATGCCTGGTCTGGACTCTGGTATTATGATAGTGTCAGAGATGAAATAATAGTCAGGTACTTGGTAGAGTCCTAGGCAGTGTAGAGTGGTAGGAAAAGTGTGGATGTTTGATTGCTTGTTTAAATTATTTGTAAATTCACTCCAAGGGAAGTGCCAGATAGGCATAAATAACAGATATAATAAAATCGTTAAATAATAACGGTCGTTGAATGCGACTTTTACAACAAAACTATCAATAATTGTATAGCGCATTAAAGAATGGAGAGGATGTTGTGTCTAAACTTGTGTGACGAGATCATTAAACAGATTACAGAACTAGTTTGAAGTTTTTTACGTAGCCGTGGGCTTTTGACTTGATGGAAATCAAATATTTGGCCTCGCTTCACGGCATATAGATGGAGTTTTATATTATTATTACTAGCTAATGATCGCAATTTCTTTCGGATGATCATATGAATGGACAAGTTTTAATATTAAAAAACTTTTTTAACTTAGACCTGCTTAGTCTGTCTATACCCGTTTTCAAATTCAAAAGATTTTTGATTCAAATATTTCGATGATGACCATTGATGTAGAATTTTAGTGATCATTATAAATTAGTTTCTAAAGCTCTAGGCTTTTGAATCGTCAAAATAATCTAGGTATTTACTATTTAGATTCAGGGCAAATGCTATCTCTGTTCTACATTTCGTAAATAAAAAGTAGTCTATCCCCGTGTCCGAAATGATTTCTCAATGATATCTAGGTTACATAATATGTTATTACTGTGATTTCCATACCAAATTTCGTCAAATAATCGGATAAGCGGGTGGCCGGTGGGTCGTGAAAAGACCCAAACAGAATTTCCATTTTCGTGTCACACCACTAAATATAATATTTTCCAATTCCCGAAGCTATTAATAATTGAGTTTAAGAGGATTCCCAATTTTGTGTAGGTATAATTGAGCAGTTAAGATAATTAAGGTAAGATAATTATAGGATTTGACGACCTCCCTGGCGCAGTGGTCAGGTGGGAGGCTTCGGCCGTTGCTAGTTACCACTCTACCGGCAACAAGATTGCCCGCTACCATCGATTACATTATCACTTACCATCACGTGAGATCGCAGTCAATGGCTAATTACTTGAAGTGGAATAAAAATTTTTTTTTTAAAATTTACAATTTTACGAATACGAAGCAAATGGAGAAAAATTACCGAAGCGAAGTACGTTACGTGTAAGTAACTTGGTAAACATAAATAACGATAGGTCTTCGCGTTTGTTGCGCACTTCAAAAAACCTGCTACCCAGATTGTGGCAACACTTTCGAAAGCTTAATTATTGATCAAAATTGATCTAGATTTGAGATACAGTAGGTATAGTAGATAGGTACGGTCTACCCGTACCCACGACCGGGATAAAACGCGAAGTCGATGTCAACAGCTAGACTGTTAAATTAAATGAGACAAACAAAGTTTCCGGTTCCTGTCCAGGCTAAAGAAACCTAAAACCTGAAAATCGGATTACTGTGAAGCCTTGCAGTGATCGTCAACCAACAATAGTTTTCCTTTTGGGTAAAATTACCTACGATAGATAAGTTAGTGGTATTAGCTTTTAAAGCTCTTCCACATTGCCCGATCCTAATCCGTATCAGCCTTCAGGGGATCCTCTTTTTTCCCCCTGGTACGTAAAATCGATGAAAGTTGGTACATGTGTGATATCACTTATCTATTATTAGTCATCTATATATATAAAATTCAAAGTCCTGACTGACCGACTGACTGACTTATATATCAACGCGCAGCCTAAACCGCTGGGGTTAGAAACTTGAAATTTTGACAGTAGGTTTCTTTTGTGACGTAAGCGCACACTAAGGAAGGATTTTTCAAAATTCCACCCCTAAGGGAGTAAAATAAGGGTTGAAAGTTTGTATGAAAGTCCGTCATTTCTCAAGTAATATCCATGAAACTTGATATATGAGCTACCGGTTAAAAATTAAGAAATATGTGTTTCACGGTATTTGAAAATTCTACCCCCAAAGGGCTGAAATAGGGGAGTAAAGTTTGTAAATTTTTCAAGTTATATCTACGAAACTCGATATTTTGGCTTTCGGTAAAAAATAAAGAAGCACGTGTGTCAAAATATTTAAAAACTTCACCCCCAAAAGGGTTATAGGGGTTGAAAATTTGAATGAAAGTCCGTCGTTTTTCAAGTTATAGACCTGAAACTTGGTATTTAGGCTTCCGATTTAAAATTATGAAATGCGTATTCCACAGTTTTGAAATTTCTATCCCCAAGGACGTTAAATAGAGAGTTTGTCCTTCAATCACGCCGCAACAGAGCAACGGATCGATGTGATTTTTTTGCATGGGTAGGTATAGTTGAGGATCTGGAGACTGACATAGGCTTCTTTTTATCCCGGAAATGAAGGAGTGCCTGTGGGAATTAAAAAACTTATGCCACGCGAACGAAGTCGCGGGCGTCCTCTAGTTTATTATATAATACTAGATGTCGACTTCGTTCGCGTGGATTTAGGTTTTTGAAAATTCTGTGGGAACTCTTTGAGTTTCTTGTAAGAATTAAAAGAAGCCCATGTCCATCCCTGGGATGCAACCCATCTACTAAATCCTTTGTAGGTATATACAAATTGGTTGAACAGATGGGTCGACGCGGCCGGCCGTGGAAATGTACTTACTTAAACAGACCGACACATTTTCACATTAATTATAATATTAGCAAGGAAGTAGGTAAGTGTACCTATCTTTGTGAGCGTTTTTAAAAGTTTTCACCGAATTTTATCGAAGTTCCAACTTTTAAACCGACAGATATCTACCTAAGTTGGTTTAATATATTACATTAATTAACCATTTATTAAACCATTAATTTTATCTACTACCATCTTTATTACTTAAGTAAATAATCAATGCAAAGTGGATAATCCCTAGAAGCAAATATTGTAAATCATTTTAATCATACTCAGAAGTGTATGTAGTTATTAGGTACCTACCGCTTCAACATGACAGCTTTAATATTCCTACGCCTTATTATTAAAATAGAATATGCAGACAAGAATATATTAATTACAGACTATACCTACAGTAATTAAATGTATAATTTGAACGTAGGTAGTTACTTTTAACCAAGGTAATTATTTTTCTAAGTAAGTAATGTAAGTAATTATGTATTTAGTGTGTAAAAGTGTGCTCGATTCCCCGTTAGATTACATTTCAATAATTGGAAAGGGGAAACTCTGTTTAAATGTTTACCAGCCTCCAATTCATATTTGAGTGGTAGAGTTACATTGATCATTAACTCAGTTTTTTTTTAATTGAACAAACGCGAGCAGGTGTGTTACATGATACATGGTCTTCAGTGATTACGTTGCTTCAGCCGAGTGATCGAAGGCGCTCAAGGCGCGATTCCCAGAGAGACGCAGGTTAAAATCCTGCCGACTCCGCAAATTTTTGATATACCTAATATGTATTTAAGTAAGTTTAGATTAGGAGGAGCTCTCGGGAATGTAGGCTTCCTCACCAAATGATAGTAAATTGCTTAAAACTCAGAAAGTGTGAGGATCAAACTCAAAAACGGATCGACGTGATTTTTTGCATGGGTATAGTTGAGGACCTGGAGAGTGACATACCTTGGCTACTTTATGTCCCGAAAAATTAAGGAGTTCTCGTGAGAATTAAAAACCTTATTCCACGCGGACGAAGTCGCTGGCGGCATCGGCTAGATCTGACTAAAATATAAATAGCCCTTTTATTGAAGTTACGTTTAGCTACTTTGAACTTTTTTTACCTACGCATCTGTCTTCTGATCCACAAAAGCGAAACGGAAACGGAATATACCAACCTAGGTAATGAAATGAATAATATTATTTCTGTATAGGTACATTCACAACTTTGACCTTATCTAAGAACGATGACGGCTAAAAAAGTATAAACTGCGTTTCAGCCGTCACACCCACCTCCGAAACAGGTACATACAGAAAATATCCATAATTTTTCACAATCAAAAATTTGAATTTATGGACATTAGAAATAGGTAGACGTGCCGAGTGCCGACTGACGTCCATACGGACAAAAAAATCCAAAAAAATTCAACTTTCCAATGTTTTATTCAAATAAATGCTTTTGAATCGTCAAATAAATCTACCACTAGTTCGGAATGCCATTCCTACTGAGCATAACTAGCAAGAAACTCGGCATACCTAACTACTTGGTAATTCGAGATAAGTATCTACGAAAAACAAGTATGAATAAAATTATACGTCTGCGTGAGACCAGTATTTCGACAGGTTTTTTGTCCGTCATAGTCTCAAAGAGTAAGTTTAATAATTTATGTAGTAAGTATGTAGAGATTTGGTAGAGAACGTTTCGTAACTAATATTACACAAGTGTAAAACCGCCTTTAAAACTAAAATTTTTTGATAATAAAAACGGCATGCGGAGTACATATACCACCAACTCAGGGTTTTAATATAGTTTTAAGAAGATATAGCTTTAGCTCAATAGACAGCAAGCGGCTCTCGTAAGGGGTATGTGTGTTAAAGACTCATCAATCAATATCATTGTAATCAACCCATTGCTAACCTACCCCTGAGCAAAAATCTCCTCTTAGAATGGGAAATGTTTAGGCCATAGTCCACGATGCTGATCAAGTGCGGATTGGCAAACTTTACACGAGTTTGAGAACAATTTGGAGAACCTCTCAATATGGAAAAAATCGTGAAGACATAATCATTTTTCCTTCTTCATTAAAATATGTGATGATTTACTAAATTGCATTGCTATTTACATAATCTGTAAAGGTAGAGATGCGTGCCCGGGGATCGAATCTCTGAGCTCTAAAATAGAAGGCCGAGATCGTAGCACTAAAGCAGTAAGCACTAAACTATCGCCGCTTTGAAGAAAAAACTTTCTTTTATTTTATACTAGCTGATGCCCTTTTCCCGCGGGAACTTCTTAATTTTCCGGGATAAAAAGTAGCCTATGTCCACAGATAAGAGTTGATTCTCTGATCTGTGCCTATGTCCATCTCCAGGTCCTCTACTATACCCATGCCAAAAATCACGCGATCCGTTGCTCCGTTGCGGCGTGATTGAAGGTCAAACCAACAAACAAACACTCTTTTTAATATTATTTATAATATTATGATATTAATAATATTAATATAATATTAAGTATAAGTATTAAGTATCTAGATAAGTACATACCTGTGGAGAATTACTATAGGTCACACGCTGGTTATCCACAGATGAAGAAATCAGGGGCTCATGCTCTTCGGAACCAGCAGTCATTTTAGTAACTTATAAACTCAACTATTTACTCAATTTAATTATCTAGTTAACTAACTTAAGCCTTGAACTAGGATATCACAATCATGTTAGCACTGTTTTAGTTTGTAAAAGTTTTCAAAAGAACCCGCGGTAGGCTTTCCACGGAAGGCTGGTATGACCACGCGGTAGAAGCGTTGCGTTTCACAAGGCGACGCGGCGGGAACTGCGGACCTGCGTTCATTAAAATCACACACTCGGTAAGTGAAAGGGCACATTAACGACCTGTCATGCGACAGAAAGTCGTTATACTAATTAATTAATTATCATTATCATAAATCATCAAGTGGATGTCCAATGCTGTAAGCCTTCAGTAGAGAGCGCCACCACGCCCTCGTCTTAGCCTTGCTCATCCAGCCGCTTTTGATTATATGAGGACATTTCATTATTTTATGATGCGACTTACTTATCTCATTAAAGCGCTATGCGTTTTCGTACTTACTCTTGAACTTTTATGCTACCTTTTCATTTGTACAAAAAATAAAAACTGATTACTAGTAGGTAGGTACTAAATTGTAGTTGGAAGCCTCTAATGCTTTCTGTATTTATGAAAAATTTTCGCGCTTTCCTGAATTAAATAATAATTAAGCAGCTACGCACTTAAAAATATTTTTAAAAAACCGGCAGCCTCATTCATTGATACTAACTCGGTCCCCGGACCTGTACAGCAGACGAAGACATTGGCCGAAGTGTCCAAGAAAGAAGTTTTAACTTTTATTTATAAGGCAAAGTGATGTCTCATGTCAATACTTCTGACTTAGTCCACTTGAATTAAACTTTTTTATTCCCGCGGAAACTCTATACAAATGTGCCTATGTGTGCCCCGGGATGCAACTTGTATCCTTTCTTGTATCCTATCTTAGTATCTTTCGTCAAGATCGATAGAACTAATGGGCCGTTAAAGCGTAGCAGGCATACAGACAGACAGACGGACACACTTTCGCATTTATAATAATATTAGTATGGATAGTAGGTACTTATTAAGCTTCTCTCGTTTGATAGCGGCATGACCAAAAATCTTGAAACAAAAAGTCTTTAGTTTGAATTCAAACTATTTGGTCCAATCCAAACTCCAATGTTACAAACTTAGTATCACGCAACGGTTCATATTAAAATAGTTTAAATATAGGTACTCGTATTAACAAATACTTACGGTAAACTATATTTAAATTATTAAAATAATAATATTATGAATGATCCAATTTCGACACGGTTCAAATTTATACATTTTAGGTAGGTACCTACTAGCTGATGCCCGCGACTTCGTCTGCGTGGAATAAGTTTTTTTGATTCCTGCGGGAACTCCTTAATTTTCCGGGATAAAAAGTAGCATAAGTCACTTTCCAAGTCCTCAACTATACCCATGCCAAAGATCACGTCGATCCGTTGCTCCGTTGCAGCGTGATTGAAGGACAAACCAACAAACCAACAAACCAATAAACCAACAAACCAATAAACAAACACACTTTCGCATTCATAATATTAGTATTAATTATTTATTTAATTTTCAATGCAAATTGCAATGCGATGAGGGAATAATTAGGTAGGTACTGTAGGTATTGACTATTGTATTGCTTCCTTGGAAGACAAATCAAGTTTATGACAAATAGCATCAAGTTTATTTTGGCAAGTAGATAAATGTTAATAAATTAAAAACAAAATACCCCGACACTTTAAAGTGAAAGGATACTTACCAAATTTCGAATCAGAACCTGTGGATGTCGCTCACATCCACAGCTCACACATGTGTGTGACCTGTGGATGTGAGCGACATCCACAGGTTGGTTCAGGTTCGGTTTAACCGTTTGAACATCTTTTCTAATTGTTGAATGTTCATCAATTAGAAAAGATGTTCAAACGGTTAAACAGATTTTCTTGAACCATACTTAGCTAAGAATAAGAACACTCTCGATCAAGTTACCTACCTTTCAACAAAAAAAAAATCGGTTTAAGAGCTACGTACGACGCCACAGACAATCACACAGAAACACAGATACCTACACACGTAAAAGCTCATTAAATACCAATCTGAGCGTTAAAGTCATTACGGCCCTCTTTTTGCGTCGGGGCTTAAAAAGTTGGAGGTTAACTAGGGAATAGGGATGTCAAGTTACATGTTAATTTTTATTCTATGTCGATTTATTTCGGCCTTACACGAGTAGTCACAATTAAAATTAAAACCAAAAGATTTTTTTAATGAATAAACTTTTACAAGTGCTTATGAACTTTTAATTATAACACGCTTTATCTATTTGATAGAGAAACTTAAAAAATCCTGTTATTTTTAGGGTTCTCTCTAGCTAGGACTGAAGATGAAGTTCCCTGCAAGTTTTCTCCCTCAAGTACATCTACAGCAGAATCGCCATTACCGTAGAATTTCCATGAATTGGACTCCCTTAACTGGTCAAACTACTAGGAGCGGCATTTCACTCTTCTACTTGTTACAATTAAACCTCGTTGCAACCACCATTGCAGAGATCGGCAGGTATAGCTCTTTCTACCAAATAGACGAGAGAGAGCTGAAAGTTTTTTTTTTATCCACTACAAGTTAGCCCTTGACTGCGATCTCATCTGATAGGGGCATGGCAGTTATATTAAACCCATACCCCTACTTGGTTTATACACCAGAATCATACCGGAACGCTAAATCGCTTGGCGGCACGTCTTTGCCGGAAGGGTGATAACTAGCCACGGCCGAAGCCTTCCACCAGGCCAGACCAGGGAAAATTCAAAAATTATAAATTTCCAACCCTGCCGGGAATCTAACCCCGGACCTCCGCACGTTAAGACAACAGCGCTCAACACTGCGCCACGGAGGTCGTCAAAAACCTACTATAGCTGCTGCTTATACCTGCTGTAGACTGTAGAGATATTATCATACAAACTGATAACAAGCATTCCTAAGTCTATAAGTATTTACAACATTCAAATGCAACAGTTTGTTTGACAAAGTTAAATAAATGATAATAAGTAGGGATTTGAACGGAACAAGGTCCGTCAGTTTTGAGCTATACGCATTGATGTAGATTGTAGAATTTTAGTACCTATGCTCTACATAAATTGGCTGTCTTCAGGGATGATGCCAATATTATCAAAAATAAATTATTACTAACTGATTATTAAATAGAGGGTCTTCCTAAAGCCCTAAAATTCACATCCTCGGTTAGTTTTAAGTATGATAACCATTTTAAAATATAGATTTAAGAAAAAAAGAGCGTTGAAATTTTATGACGTCACAACTCACAACTGTGAATTTCATACAACTTCCATACTTACTAGAAGTGCGTGTTTAAGTTTGATAAAGAGTTGCTGATTTGATTGAGTTGTCATCATCCCTATTAGATAAGAGTTAAGGATCCACTTACTTAAATTTTTTTTTTTAAATATATAACAACGTGTCAATATGAATACTAAAATAATATAGGTACCTACTTATTAACGTAGGTTTATACTAGGGCTTCCAATACCGGGATCCCGGTATTGGCTAATACCGGGATCCCGGACTTTTTTCGCCGGTTTTCAATACCGGTATTGAAATGTCTAATACCGGGATACCGGTATTGGTGACTCTATAAACGCAACAGGGACTATTGCATATATTTCTTTTTAGATGCCACTGTTTTTTATTCGGCTAAGTTTAAAACTTGTATCTTAAGCATATTAGCTCAAAAAGAGCACCTTTATTACTTAAAACCAGTGAAGAAAAGTCGTTTCTGTTCACTCAGAGGGAAAAATTAGTGTTTGAATTTAGATCCCTGTGGCTTGGCATTTCTATTTCATTGTCTCTCAAAACGTTCAGAAATCTCATTTATAACTAATGCATATTTTATTATGATATAATTATCTTTTAAATAATAACTATTGAAATTTAGATTAATTTGTTTTGACTAAATTATCGCTTTCTTCGACTTCGATCGACTTCTTACAAAAATATCGTTTATTACTCATTTAGTAGTCACAGTACATTTTACTATCGTGGTTTAACGCTCAACGACCTCAGCAGAGTTCCTCAACAGGTGGCCTAAAAATGAATATGAGCAAGACAAAGATCATTTCTAATGCACACGTTCAGCCCCAACCTGTTTTAGTTGAGAACTCTGCACTCGAAATTGTTGATGATTACATATACCTAGGATATACAGTTCAGTTAGGTAGGTCCAATTTCGAGAAAGAGGTCAACCGCCAAATCCAACTCGGCTGGGCAGCGTTAGGGAAACTCCGTAACATCTTCTCGTCCAAAATTCCTCAGTGCCTGAAGACGAAAGTTTTCGAACAGTGCGTGTGGCCAGTGATGACTTACGGCTCCGAAAAATGGTCGCTAACTTTGGGCCTGATAAGAAGGCTCAGGGTCGAGGGCGGGCGATGGAGAGAGCTATGCTTGGAGTATCCCTGCGTGATCAAATCAGAAATGAGGAGATCCGTAGGCGAACCAGAGTAACCGACATAGCTCGAAGAGCAAGCTTAAGTGGCAATGGGCGGGGCACATAGTTCGTAGAATCAATAGGCGTTGGGGTCCCAAAATGCTTGAATGGCGGCCTCGCACTGGGAAGCACAGTATTGGACGACCCTTCACCACGATTGGACTTCACCTTCATTAGACGATCCTTGCAGGAGATCTACCTCCAGCAGTGGATGTCTATAGGTTGAAACGACGACGACGATAGAAGTTTAAATTACAATCATCGACACTAATTTCACTAATTATTTAAAATTTCCAGCCATATTTATTTGATTTTGTGTGTACATTGAGAAAGTGCGTCACAAATATATTACTTTATATTAAAAGTTCAAAATTCAATGGAGGTTAAAAATATATATTTCGTAAGAATTCATCCGAAAATAGTTCTATTTTAAAAATCATACCTACACTTGATATTCTGATTGATATTAATAAGAAATTGATTATTTGATAATATTATAAGTATTATAAGATGGAGTTTCAGAACGTTACGTGCAAAAAAAATCTCGCTGAGTGAAAAAAACGGCTTTTTTTCACTGAATTTATGCAGAAAAGGCACTTTTTTGAGTTAATTTGGTGAAAATTTTTTTTAATGAAAAAACTGTTTGTTATGGTGCCGTTTGCTTCAGAAAAGACTAATTTTAAGTTAAAAAACATCTGCCAAATTTTAAATTTTTTCCAATACCGGGATCCCGGGATCCCGGTATTGAAAAAAATCTTTCCGGTATTAATACCGGTATTGAGAAAAACCGGTATTCGAAAGCCCTAGTTTATACTTTATATTATGTAGGTACATATTATTATTATATGCCAATAGTTGTATGCATTTACTTCATACTGTACAAGGTTGATCTATGATCTAAATATACTCGGTAGAGTCGGTATTCGGTTACCTATGTACTTACTATGTGACCTTTTAATGCCACGAGAACTTAAGATCTTACATAAGTACATATATGTATATTTTAAAATAATTAAAAAATTTACTTAATGACGATTAATTCAACCCAGTTGCATGGGTCATCATGGTCACGACTCACGACTCACGACTCACGACAAAACTGCGGCGCTCGTGAGTGTAGTCTAGGAAGTCTAGTTGAACACGTTTAAACTAAGTTATCTCGATAATCCATACTAATATTATAAATGCGAAAGTGTGTCTGTCTGTCTGTCTGTCTGCTACGCTTTCCCGGCCCATCTTTTCAACCGATTTTGCTGAAATTTGGTATAGAGGTAGTTTATATCCCGGGGAAGGACATATGCTACTTTTTATCTCGGAAAATTAAGGAGTTCCCGCGGGAATCAAAAACCTTAATCCACGCGGACGAAGTCGCGGGCATCTTCTAGTACATAATAATAATGTCATCCCGACCGAATTTCGGCCACAGCGGCAGAGAGATATTATAGTGCACAAACACAGTGCACTCTCCGTTCCTTTATTCTCATAGCCTGATGGGACGGAAAATCCGACACGATCGGAGAGAGATCACGAGCGGCCCGACGCGACGGCTTGATCTGCTTTCCGAGGCACGGGGGCTAGTACTGAGAATTTGTTGTCAGAAAAATCCAGTAAGTACCTGACTATATGGCCCGACCCGAACGGGTTGTCTGGAGGAGACACGACCGCTCTTGCGCACACGTTGTTTTCTGTATTTACTTTATAGTTAATTTAGTTCTATGTTATGTGTGCCAACGAAGAATGTATCTATCTATATTTACCTGTCTTCGTGAGAAATTGAATGAATAGATCTAACTTAATTTAATCATACAGTGAACCAACTGGACCGGTTGTTCCTCCACCTACTGTTGCTGCATTTCAATTCTCTAGTAACTTTGACCTATGAAAAGTTTTTGTTTAAGACACACAAAAAATATTACATAAGTAAACGTACATAATAGTATCCTCTTGTAACGTTTAATTAGATGCGAAGATGACGAGTTTACATCCCAATAATTAAATAGAAGTAGAAATATTCAATATCAATTACGAAGGTAGGTACTTACCTACTACTTATAGGTAAATGTTTTGTTAAGCCTCCGCTACACTATGCTCCTCGCGCTGCCGCGTAGCACGCCCTCGCTCTGCCGCGTTGCTGCCCTCCGTGGCCACACACAGCTCTCCTCGCGCGATTAATCGCGACGCTCCGCACTAGGTCATTTGCACTTGCTACACGTAACACACAATGGAGGTTGAAACTGTGGCTGCGTGCGCGCTATGCTTGTTTAGCATATTTAATTCCTTCAATCACGTCGCAACAGAGCAACGGATCGACGTGATTTTTTGCATGGCTACTATTTAGGACCCGGAAATCGACATAGGCTACATTTTATCCCGGAAAATTACAGAGTTCTCGTATAATATTTCAATGGTTCCCGTGGGAATTAAAAAACCTATTCCAAGTGGACGAAGTCGCGGGTATCAGCTAGTACTTTTAAAAAACAAGCTTCTCTATACTAATATACTTATTGGAATAACATAGAGGCTAATTTAGATCCCGGCAAATTAAAGAGTTCCCGCGGGAACCAAAGAACCTCAATCCACGCGGACGAAGTCGCGGGCATCATAGATTATAGTCTGAAATAACACAATATACCTAGCTACTTTTATCCCGGAAAATTAGAGTTAATATATCAATGGTTCCCGTAGGAATTAAAAAAACTTATTCCAAGTGGACGAAGTCGCGGGTATCAGCTAGTACTTTTAAAAAACAAGCTTCTCTATACTAATATACTTATGGAATAACATAGAGGCTAATTTATATCCCGGCAAATTAAAGAGTTCCCGCGGGAACCAAAGAACCTCAATCCACGCGGACGAAGTCGCGGGCATCAATAGATTATAGTCTGAAATAACACAATATAGCTACTTTTGTCCCGGCAAATTAAAAACTTCCCGCGGGAACTTTTTTAATTCACGCAGACGAAGTCACGCGCATCATAATGTAGGTATAGGTACCAACATGATTTATTTAAAACATAATAATATAGGTAGTAACGTTTTATCGTTACTCCATTCATCGGCTGGCGGCGGCGGCGACGGCATGATTGCGCGTGCTTCTGCTACGAGCGCTCGATTGCGAATGAGTAGCGGGCAGTGTGTGGGAGGTCTCTCGCGCTCATATCGCCAGTCCTTTGACTCGCGCCCAAAAAACCGACAAAACAGGGAGCGATGCGCGAGG
Organism: Erebia ligea; assembly: GCA_917051295.2. Lineage (NCBI taxonomy): Eukaryota > Metazoa > Arthropoda > Insecta > Lepidoptera > Nymphalidae > Erebia > Erebia ligea. Next base: position 17,618,064 of record OU785223.1, read on the forward strand.
ACGAGGAGCGTGGCGAGAGCATGGCGAGTATCGTTGCCACACGACGTCTCTGCCTCCGTCCAACGCTACTTCCCACGTCACTCGGGCAGTGTGTAGTGCCTCCGCTACACTATGCTCCTCGCGCTGCCGCGTAGCACGCCCTCGCTCTGCCGCGTTGCTGCCCTCCGTGGCCACACACAGCTCTCCTCGCGCGATTAATCGCGACGCTCCGCACTAGGTCATTTGCACTTGCTACACGTAACACACAATGGAGGTTGAAACTGTGGCTGCGTGCGCGCTATGCTTGTTTAGCATATTTAATTCCTTCAATCACGTCGCAACACAGCAACGGATCGACGTGATTTTTTGCATGGCTATAGTTTAGGACTCGGAGATCGACATAGGCATAGTTTTATCCCGGAAAATTAGAGTTAATATATCAATGGTTCCCGTGGGGATTAAAAAAACTTATTCCAAGTGGACGAAGTCGCGGGTATCAGCTAGTACTTTTAAAAAACAAGCTTCTCTATACTAATATACTTATGGAATAACATAGAGGCTAATTTATATCCCGGCAAATTAGAGTTCCCGCGGGAACCAAAGAACCTCAATCCACGCGGACGAAGTCGCGGGCATCAATAGATTATAGTCTGAAATAACACAATATAGGCTACTTTTATCCCGGCAAATTAAAAAGTTCCCGCAGGAACTTTTTTAATTCACGCAGACGAAGTCACGGGCATCATAATGTAGGTATAGGTACCAACATAATATATTTAAAACATAAAACATCGGCTGGCGGCGGCGGCGACGGCATGATTGCGCGTGCTTCTGCTACGAGCGCTTGATTGCGAATGAGTAGCGGGCAGTGTGTGGCAGCTCTCTCGCGCTCATATCGCCAGTCCTTTGACTCGCGCCCAAAAAACCGACAAAACAGGGAGCGATGCGCGAGGACGAGGAGCGTGGCGAGAGCATGGCGAGTATCGTTGCCACACGACGTCTCTGCCTCCGTCCCACGCTACTTCCCACGTCACTCGGGCAGTGTGTAGCAGGGGGGTAGCAGGGGGGATAGAACCGAAAAAATTCGACGACTCGATCCGAAATTTTGTAGGTAAGTAACTAAGTACGTACTTGAAAGAAGATCCCAGAGCCGCCAGACCTTACTTATTTTCTGAGAAACAAAATGTGTGTAATATTATAGCTTTGGCACGTAGATTTAACGTACGCATACTCGCAAATTTGGGGCGACGGCCAATTTATAGTTATAAGGTGCTAAAGGTACGTAAAAACGTTGCTAACTTTACTTATTTTCTGAGTGCTGATTTTTATGTATGTTGTACAGAATATTGTTAATAATTAATAATCAATACTCCCAGACTCATGCCGTGGGCCGTTATTTCTGCCAGACACTTTAAAGATCGCAAAAAAAAAACTTAACTTTACTTATTTTCTGAGTCTTCATTTCTATACACGATACTCAGGAAACTGTTTCAATACTATTTGCAAGCAGCCAGACTAATCTGATGGGCCAAACATCCGCCAGACTCAATTTGAAATTTCGCTGTGATAAAATGTTCGCCTTATTTACAAGGTTTTAGGGACCTTTTTCATTGTGTGGAGTAAAGAAAACCATCAATTTTTGCAATTTCTAAGCCTGTGTACGAAAAGCATACGAAAATCCACAATAAAGGGGGTGAAATGAGGGTTGGAACCTTACATGAAGGTTCTAAGTTTTTGAAGTTAGGGACTTGAAAATCGGCATTAAGGTTATTAGTTTTAAATAATAATAACCTGTATAAGCAATTTTCTGAAAATCCACCCCAAAAGGGGTTAAATGGGGGTTGGAAGTTTATATGAAAATCCTATGTTTTTGAAGCTAGAGACATGAAAATCGGCACTTAAGTTTTTATTTTTAAATAATAAAAACCTGTATAAGCAGTTTTACGAAAATCCACAACAAAGGGGGTGAAATGGAAGTTGGAAGCTTACATGAAGGTTCTAAGTTTTTGAAGTCAAGGACTTTAAAATCGGCATTTAGATTATTAATTTTAAATAATAATAACCTGTGTAAGCAATTTTTCGAAAATTCAGCCCAAAGGGGGTGAAATGGGAGTTTAGTAGCTTGTATGAAAGCTCTATGTTTTTGAAGTTAGAGACATGAAAATCGGCATTTAACTTATTAAGTAGTTTTAAATAATAAATACCTTCGTAAGCTATACATAATATATTATAGCCTCTTTAGATATGCCTTTTGCAGCGGGAAAATTTTATAATCTTATAGGAAATCAGAAATTGTACGCGATCGAAGTCGCGGGCGACCACTAGTACTAATAAATATGTTTATCTATGCTCATATATAAATCCGAAATATTATAAATGCGAAACTGTGTCTGTCTGTCTGTCTGCTACGCTTTCCCGGACCATCTTTTCAAGCGATTTTGGTGAAATTTGGTATAGAGGTAGGCTATATACCGGGGAAGGACATAGGAGTGACATGAGGAGATTCAGTGAGCTAGACTTAATCAGCTGTGAAGACCTAGAGCAAAATGTGTTCAATTCAAAACAAAAATTGTCATTATCGTCATTGTCGAAGTTTGGTAATTCGTCATCTAGCCAATCCTGTAGGGCTAGAGCATGCACACAACGAGTAAAATTATGTCTACCCGTTATCTCTATTTGTCTACCGAACCTAACATGGTTACTACTACCTAACTCGTTACGTCAAAAGTAAAGATGAGAGTAATATTTATTATGTGGTATTTTTCTCTACGAACCTTTACATGCCGAATATTTTTTTCTTGTAATATATCGCATTTTGTGCATGTTAGGGTAAACAAAACAGCTGGCAACGACAACATCTCTCTCTCTCTCGTCGCGAGATAATCTCGTTGTGTGCATGTTAAGCTCTGTTGGTGTTGAATATTCAAATCTTTATCGTCGTCAATATCATTGGTAAAATCTTCGTCTGTTAAATCAAATAAAATAATAAAGTTTCGAATAGCTTCAAAATTTATAAAAACAATATGAAGTGAGAGTAAAATAACTGATTCTACTTCAAGGGATTCTCTTACAAACCCCGGTAATTGGTCCCCATCGAACCAGTTAAAATGGTAATTGTTGTTTTGCAACATCCATCCGTTATTTTCAGGTTTAAAAATTATAGGTTCTGTCAAATAAGCACAAAAGCTGCTTATATAATTCACTGCCGAAACTGCTGCAGAAGCTCACTTTTACACAGTGGTACGTTGCTCTTATCAAAGTTCTTAACATTCTTGCGGCTATAATATATAGCTTAAGAAGGTTTTTATTATTGAAAATAAATGCCGATTTCCATGTTTTCAAAAACATAGAGCTTTCATACAAACTACTAACTCCCATTTCCCCCCCTTTGGGCTAAATTTTCGAAAAATTGCTTACACAGGTTATTATTATTTAAAAATAATAATCTAAATGCCGATTTTAAAGTCCTTGACTTCAAAAACTTAGAACCTTCATGTAAGCTTCCAACTTCCATTTCACCCCCTTTGTTGTGGATTTTCGTAAAACTGCTTATACAGGTTTTTATTATTTAAAAATAAAAACTTAAGTGCCGATTTTCATGTCTCTAGCTTCAAAAACATAGGATTTTCATATAAACTTCCAACCCCCATTTAACCCCTTTTGGGGTGGATTTTCAGAAAATTGCTTATACAGGTTATTATTATTTAAAACTAATAACCTTAATGCCGATTTTCAAGTCCCTAACTTCAAAAACTTAGAACCTTCATGAAAGGTTCCAACCCTCGTTTCACCCTCTTTATTGTGGATTTTCGTAAGCTTTTCGTACACAGGCTTAGATATTGCAATAATTGATGGTTCTTTTTACTCCACACAATGAAAAAGGTCCCTAAAACCTTGTAAATAAGGTCAACATTTTATCACAGCGAAATTTCAAATTGAGTCTGGCGGATGTTTGGCCCATCAGATTAGTCTGGCTGCTTGCAAATAGTATTGAAACAGTTTCCTGAGTATCGTGTATAGAAATGAAGACTCAGAAAATAAGTAAAGTTAAGTTTTTTTTTTGCGATCTTTAAAGTGTCTGGCAGAAATAACGGCCCACGGCATGAGTCTGGGAGTATTGATTATTAATTATTAACAATATTCTGTACAACATACATAAAAATCAGCACTCAGAAAATAAGTAAAGTTAGCAACGTTTTTACGTACCTTTAGCACCTTATAACTATAAATTGGCCGTCGCCCCAAATTTGCGAGTATGCGTACGTTAAATCTACGTGCCAAAGCTATAATATTACACACATTTTGTTTCTCAGAAAATAAGTAAGGTCTGGCTGCTCTGGGATCTTGGACCACTATGTTCTAGTAATATTTTAATCAATAATTAAGTACTTAATTACCTAATCATCGAGACTTGACTATGATGGCATTGATTTAGTCTAGTCATCAATAATAATTGGTGCTTAGTTACTGTATGTATTTAGGTACCTACTTTTTATTTTATTTTTATATTTTTTGTATTTGTATTAATTTTTTGTGTCAAACTATGTACACTGGGCAACTTAGCCTTTAATAAAAACCTTATTATATATTATATTAGTTAGGAACTCAGTGGTTACAGTTTACCTTACCGTGACCTTACCCTATTTCCTAAGGCTTCAAATACACGACGTTCCTAATTACTTACCTACTTACGTCAGACACTACCTGAATGCTACAATCCACAACTTGGCCATTTCCACTATTTGTAGATTAATAGGTATGGGTGACAGACACGAGTAAGTACCTATACTTAGGCGTAAGGGAAGACTCGACAGTCGACAGTAATTTTCGCCAGTTTCAGCCTTAACTATATTAAGGCTGCTGGCTGATAACTCTCTCTCTGCGTCGTATTCCTCATTACTGAGGGTCGTGAGTTCGTGACCCCTTTCCATTAATCAAATTGGGGGATGCCCCGTCGCTCACGTCCGCAGGAACTACCTTCTACCTCCCTGCACGTGTCCCCTGGGTGGTGCTAAACGAGCGACGAACTTACAGGCGAAATAAGCGTTTTTTTTTAATTATAAAAACGCTTAAATGTACTAATCGCCATACGATTAAATAAATTAATCAAATAATGGTATGAGATTTCTTGGGATAATAATGCGGTGGGTTCCCACCATGTTCCCACGTCCTTCCGCATACGACTCACTCTACTAAGAGTACCTATATGAACTCTTAGGTTTTTGTAACGATTCTCAGATGTTAGTGATAATAACTGGGACCGACAGCTTAACGTGCTCCCGAGGCACGGAGGAAATGAAAAGGCCAAATTTGAACCTCCAAATCACCCATCCAGTCACCGACTTATGTCAACGTCGCTTAGTAATCGCATTCGACTGATATACGTTGTCACAACTATGCCACTCGTCCCTCGAGGCTGATACATTGGCGAATAAACCTTAGGAACGCCTACACCTATACCTACTTACTCGTGTATCTATCATTTGCTGACGACTTTACGCATGATCTTTCAGAATATCACGAGAAATTCTTAGGCATCCACGCTTCACTGTCGGTGAAGAAGACATCGTGGGGATACCTATATTATTATTCTAGTGAGCCTAGTAGGATAGGAAGGTTACGATTTTTTTCTTCACCGATAAAGCAAGTTCTCACTTGACTCACTTGATAAAACTCACACTCCGAAAAATTCTGAGATATGAATTCAGTCTGGGATATGAACCTCGGATCCCTCGATGAAAGAGTCAGTCTTACGGACTTACTTAGCTATCACCGAAGTAGGTGCGTAGGTAGGTACAGCACGATATATACCTAGGTAGTAAGTACCTATTTTCATATACTCTTCATTACTGAGGAGTTAAATTTAGGTATAAGCGTCTCTGAGTAAGGCATTTGCTTCTGATTTACATAATTGATCTTAAACCTGCGCGGTGATTTGTCGTTCTATGGATAGGTAGGTATAGAAACTTCGATACCAGACGGTTACGATAAAATTAAAGCTACAATTTGACGAGAGTATTAAGCAAACGATATTTTAAAACAAGGTCAAAGATAACCGAATAACAAGTCTTTTTCTACTTGTCATAAAGAACAACGAACGTTTGTGATATTTGAAGATCAGTAAAGGATAAAAGCAATAAAAGTCATGATAGTTTATCAGTCTGAGCTAATTTTCTTTTCGGGCGTTTCCTCGTGCTCCTATTAATTTGTACTATTAGTGGGAGCACCAGGAATAGTTGGAAATAGGTCTACCGTCATCCGACGGAGGAGCGCACCTATCTCAAAGTGCAGAATTTTCAGTATAATTTTACTAAACTGCTTTACCCACACTTAGGGAATTTTTTAAACAATTTACCGGTAGGATTTGAACCTGCGTCTCTCTGGGATTCCGCATCTTTAGGGTTACGTACCTAAAAGGTGGGTTTGCAACCCCTATGGTGCCACCTGTCTGTCCGGTCAAATTCATTTGATACTAGAAGATGCCCGCGTGGATTAAGGTTTGTGTTTCCCGCGGGAACTCTTTAATTTTCCGGGCTAAAAATTCCGTCTTATATCCGTTCTCGGGATTCAAACTATCCCTATACCAAATTTCGTCAAAATTTGTTGAACAGATGGGCCGTGAAAGCGTAGCAGACGGACACACTTTCGCATTTATAAATTATTAAGTATGGATAATATGATTTATTTAAGATTAAAATTGCTTTCAGTAGGTATTTAAGTAAGCAAATAGCAATGCATGTGGATTGTGGGTTTCAGTTCGGATCGGCTGAGCCCAGCTTGAGATGAGATCAATCTCTCTCTTATTACCGGCTCACCTTCGAGAACATTTCTCGGGCATGCAGGTTTCCATACGATTAGGCCAACCTGGTACATTGCTGCTTGAAGACAGTAGGGGTTTTTAGCCGGTACGAGTCCGGCACTATCCGGTCCGGAATGGATGTCCATGAGGGGATAATTCCCCTCCTACCAAAAAAAAAACGAGTGTGCTTTAGACCACACGACTGAAGTAAAACTTCTTTAGCTCCATCTAAATATATTATATGTATGTATATTCACTAACTTTTATCTCCCTCTCAACTTCCGTTCGCCTCGCCCGATCACACTTTTCGTAACGCTCTCGTCACGCATTCAATGATTCACCAGCTTACTCCCCAAGTCAAGCGTGCGTAAAAAAGTTTTACTTCAAAAAGTTTGATGTAAAACCTCATCCTCCTCCTCATGATGTTTTTTCCTTCACCGTTACAAGCATGTGATATTTAATTTCTTAAAACGTACATAACTTCGAAAAGTTGTATGTACCGTTTTTAATATACAATTGTGACAAAATTTGGTAAAGAGAGTTACATTCAACATGGACGTGGACTAATGGAGTCTCAGATATCATAATATACTTACTTACTTATATAGATACTAAATAAAAATCTTAAATCCACAGTTATAGGGAAAATTTAGTTAATATAGTTAGGAAATCAGACACTTAAATCAAGTATGTAAATTGTTTTATTTATAAAAAAAAAATATATTTGAGATAAGCGAATAATTATTCGGTAAATTATTTTTATACAATATTTATTGAATAATATGCATTCTTTCTTTAACTCGATTACAAATGACACGTACAAAGGAACTATTGAATATAGAATTGCGATGTTTTATGAGCCTTAAATTACTTTTATTATGGCCGGTTCACATTATTCCTGTTACTCATTCCAGTCCAGTTATATCATCTAGCGCTGAATTTATACTCAAATCAAATATGACATGCCAGTGATACATTGATAGTAAAAAACTTAGGTAAAGTTTAATTGTTGTTAATGAACAACGATTAGATTGAACCAATGATTGAACGAGTCAAGGCAGCAATCTTTTCATACTGAAGCTATTTAGAATATTATTATATATTATTTGAAATATTAAGAATAGTTTAGAAACTATTTAGTATTGACAAGTGTTCTGACGTGACGTGACATTAGGCGATCGGAATTGCTTTGCGATTATTAACTCGATTGCCTTGTCAGATGGCGTAGCGAATCGCGATACACAAAGTCGCAATAATTTGCCAGTTCAATAACCTGGTACAATTAACGAATCATTCCAGTTCGGCACTGAAAATAATTTACTGGACCCAGGCAGCGACTATAGAATAATGTGTACAAGCCATATAAGACTTAACTATATTATAATAACATAATCATTCATAACCCGACATCGGACTACATGCATTCACAAATTTACATATAAAATACCTGAACACATACACACAATCCTGGATTGTCGCAAAACAAACGCACATACCTCATAGTGTGAATTTTTACAATGTAACACAAGTTTGGCAGTTATGTTTAGGACAATAATTTAATAATTATAATTTATTGCAAATTACACGCTATGCCAATTAGTATTAGTATGTAGTACCAATTCAAGTGTTCAGAGAACATCAGCAAAGAGAATATAACCACTACGTTTTTAACATTAGTTGAGTACCACAGATTAGCAATCATACAATAAGGCAGCGACTTTAGGGCCCATGTTAACTATTTTGACAAGCTTATATGTGCGTGTGGTGGAATTCGGAACTAACAAAATCAATTGATTATTTTTAAATTTATCCTGAAATATTTTTAATAGACAGTGGCGCCTCGGCCTCACGCACGGACAAGTTGGTCAAACTGTTAACGTGCGTGTGCTTTGCCATCCCGTAGACTACAAGGCAGGCCCTAGCCGGTTCTTGGCTTCAAGACATTCACCGGGGCACAATGTTGCCCCGCGCCCCGCCCGGGTAAGGAGGCTTTGCCTCGAAGCCCGTACCCCCGCTTGGTACTCACGGGCCAAACGGAGTAGTTACCATCTGCCGCACACGACGTTTACCATCTGTCATATATTAGGGACAGGCAAACATCAAGGACTTGAAAATTTCCAATACAACGACAGATTTAGCCACACTCCGATACGCACAGATAAGTTTGCCAAGCTGTAACTCCAGTGTCATAATATATTTAACTCCAAAAGTTTTACTAAGTGCGGCTGCACACCAGACAAACATTTGTATTACATTTGAAACGGGCCAGTTAATGTCCCTATATATCTATGCGGAAGGACGTGGGAACCCACCCCATTATTATCCCAAGAAAACTACCATTATTTGATTAATGGGAAGGGGTCACGACCCCCAGTAATGAGGAATACGACGCGGAGAGAGATATCTACAAGCATGCCCGCACACCAAGGACATATTTGTAGCGTGTGATATAAAGGGGAATAAACTGTAGCTCGTTACAAATGTGGCTATACAATTTGGCATATAATATCGGTGTGCGGCCTCACTAAGCGAAGAAGTAAGCCGCCATTTGCATAGGTTTAAGCTTCAACCTTGCACGGCATTCAGTATTATTTCACATCTAGTAACTCGGTTGCGTTCCGTCTCTTGACACAAAAACGCTATCACACAATGACATTCCAAAAAATATTCTCAGATAAAAGCCAAGTCAAAGTATGCTCTATAAGTTTACAGATTATTTAAAAAGATAAATGCCAGATTATTATACAGTTGGGAGTAAAAATATATATTAATTTGAGATTACTGTAGCCATTTAACATAATGCACGCGATCAGTAGTTTACGACAAGTATAAGTTTAGATAACTCGAAAACGTTGATCGATATCGGACATCGAAATAACGTTGTCCGAGTATATTGAAGGGCGATTATTTTGAATACGTTTATGGACAAAATTTAACCTTAAACAAAAAAAATGTGTTTAGGTCCTGGCGACAAAGTGTTTTGATACTTGAAATCTACGAGGACGGCTGAAAAGTCCGCGGCCTAAGGTACTTAATAAAAGAAAATACATATATGGTTTCTATTTTTTATCACGGACATGACATGGTGATGTATGTTGTTTGATAAATAACTATGAGTGCAAACTTAATTATTAGTGATTGCTTTTATAATACTACTGAGTGTCGCAAGTAGTGACATGAGTAACAAGCTAATTACTCATCGTTAAGTACCCTAGGCCGCAAACTTTTCAGCCGCCCTTGTAGCAACGTACTTACTTGTAATAACCAAAACATCACAGTATGAACTCGAAAACAAATACGATTCTATCTAAAAATCGCATAATCACACGCTATCGAGAATATTATAATAACAAGTAGGCATAAAAATATTATGTTTAGAAATTGTATACATGGCTATTCTTTAAAATACTATTTGATTTGAAGTATATTATGTTAAAAAATGCCAAGATATTAAATAGCAGATAATGTGAAAGCTACTTTTTTTTTACAAAATCACCTAGTTACAGATATTTTGTTTACTAACATATTTAAATATACACAATCGTTTTATGAATTTATATATGAATAGTATATATATAAATTATACAAAAGAGTATTTCTAAGATACAGATTATAATTATAATATTACAATTAATCAACATGTTTGCACATATTTACTAGTACCTACTTATGTTAATTTTCCTACGACAGGATAAGAACAAATTGTTGCTAAGGGTATTCATTCATTTGAAATCAAATTTAGTTTCGAATTTGCTATTTTTCTCTGAACCTGCAACTAGCAATATCAACTAAATTGAATTACCTAGAACTATAGGAAACCAGAAGGATATGATATTACTAGAGCAATAAATGTCAACAACTTCTGCCATTAAAAACAACGATTAACATAATAGCTGTTGCAAATAGTTAAATTTGGAACCAATACAAAATAAACATTTAGCTATCACAGAGATTAATGTAGAAGCATAAAATCGTAGCAACTCTCAGCATAGCGCGTTTTTTTAAAAAAAGACTTATTATATTACCAACAAGTTGAATTTTAAAATATTATATAATAACGTCGAGTAAACGTCAAAAAAGCTCAACGCCACAAGAGCGAACTAATATATATGGATATATATTAAAACTAATATATATCCAAAAGGTCTATGGTGGGTCTATGCGACAGTTCAAATCCCTCGCATTACGCAAATGTCAGAGTTGAGTCGAGTGTTGAGGACATTACACGCTCTAGTAACATGACATCTCCCTTTAAAAAAATTAACTACAAACAAAACAAGGGCAATAATAAGTAACCGGTTGCTAACACACGTGTTTTGTCGGAATTTGCCCAATTAGTCTCACTTCTGTACACGACACCATGGGGTCGTCTGCAGTTATTTAAAGAAAAGCAACCAAAATACCTTGCAATTATAAACTCTACAATATAATACTGCTACAATTATTATGGGACCTATCTCATCTGCACGTATTCAAATTATAAATGGCTATATTTGAGGCGTAAAAGCGAAAGAACGTCCTTATCTCCATCTAGCCACTCGTTTACATGTTAATCAAGAAAAGATATTGAATGGAAAAAGGCCTTAGTTCTACTCAAAAATAAAATATTTTGGCTTAGTTACACGTAACGAACTTTAGTAACGAAGTGACGGTTTAGTATAAAAATCGTATAAGCGGTAAAATTTTCTAACTGACGATTATAACATTATACTTTAGATTGAAGTTATCTACACTATAAATTTGAAGTTACACAATAATTTCAAGCGATTGTAATGGAATATAGTATATTTAATGTGTTCAAGCATCTACAGATATGCCAACAAAACATTTTAACCTAAATTATTGCATTAATTAATTAGTTTGATTAGCAAATAATTCGGCACCTTAGTCGGGCTGACCAAACTAGATATGAGAAAAAGTCTGTTGCTCAGAGTTGGCATATGTGTATAGTCCGCGCGCCAGCTCTGAGGAATCGGGGGCTGAGGTAGCGGGCGTGTGCGCCCCGCGCCCGACCGTCGCTTCATACCCCGCACATTCCCATACTAGTGCCGCCCTTGACGCGAGAGTACGTTTTATCGAGTCCTGCTTTTAATTCTGCGATAGCAGTGTTATATATTGTACTATAAATAGTAAGTACTAAACTTAAAAGTTTCTTTGTTTGTGCAAATAGGTGTTAAATTTTTAAATTCCTTAAAGTAAATCTGATTGATACAGTGATTAATTCGATTTTACGTTCCTTTTGTACAAGTTCATTATAATTAAATTTTATGATACAATTTGTATTTTCTTCCATATTGCACATACTATCCTCATAGAATTATTATTTCATAATTAATTCAATGCACGCGCACAGATACTAAAGATGTGTTAGTATCGATAACGTAATATCGACTAAATCACAACTCTATCACATTACGTCAACATTCCTTAAGATTCCTCGGACGTAGCGCGCGAACTGTAGATGCTTTATAAGATAATAGATGTCATACATTCAATAGAATACTTGCTTACACTTATTTTATAATAAATGACTTTCACAGCATGCAAATTCATTTTTGAGCTTTTGCATATCCAATCCAAGCCTCAACTTGAAACAGTAAACCTATTTGGGATCTTCGATTATAAACCTTACAATATTAGTTATAGGGTGTAAAACAGCTCGCTTCGATGCGATGGTTTTATATCGCTTTTATCACGAGGTTCTTCAATTTTACACTTTGTTTCTATTATATAGTTAAGGTTAATAATTTTAAACACTAATGTCCTAAAGGTCCTTCTCTACATAATACTGGAAAAACTTTTGTTCTAAAAATTAAAAAAAATCACTTGAACAAAAGTTGCTCGGTACGATGTGCAGAAGCTACCCTGAAGAAATTATTATTTTTAAATTACCCCTTTTATCATTGTGATCATAAATATAATATTTACAGGTCTAAAAGTAGTATACTTGTTTCCAATGGCCAATTAATTTAGTTTAAGCCTGAAATACACTTCGCCGTGATTATACAGTTCCTTCTATAGCAAATCATACACGTGTACGCGATTATTATCATACAACTGAACCAGGACAGCTTAAAGTCTAGTCACAGCGACAGATGTGTTCAAGGTCGTGCTTCACAGTTCTTTGAAATAAGATCGTACACGTATATGCGCGCGTTATTTTCAGTTTTCAAAAAAGGTTATAGCGTGACTGCCAGGGTAACATAAAGCCTAAAGTCTCTCACAGCGTATATGGCGCCACCCTTCTCTTCCGTTGGCTCCCTCTCTTCGAACTACGACAAGTATGGAGGAGTTACTTGTGCACGCGTATGCGCGCGTCCAGTGGTACGTCCTGTAGTTTATTTCGCGTCGCGCGTTGTAGTTTCAGTCTTTAATAATATTATACAACGGAAATTAGTACCAGGGTAACATAAAGCCCTCTGTCTTCCAATAGGTCCATTACCTCACAACAAAATTATGAATATCACAATGCAAAGCGCACTTATGAGTTGGGGTCGTTCGACGAAACCGAACACGTATACGCGCGCGTTCAATTTGTCGTGTTTCATAGTTCTTTTTATAACAAATAGCAATGCGTACACAGTAAAATCGCGTCGCGTGTTTTATATTTTTCAGTCTTTTATATTAGTGTACAACGGAAGTACCAGGGTAGCATAAGGCCGAACAAGTCTCTCACAGCGTCTGCGGCGCGTGCTTGCTAGGCTGGCGCTTAAGGCGCCGGCTCACGGGTCACTGTCAGTGGTTCGTGTCCCATATTATGTCTTCCAATAGATCCATTACCTCACTGCAAAGCACAATAATTATGAGTTGGGGTCGTTTGACGAAACCGAACACGTATACGCGCGCGTTCAATTTGACGTGTTTCATAGTTCTTTTTATAACAAATAGCAATGCGTACACAGTAAAATCCCGTCGCGCATTGTATATGTTTCAGTCTTTTATAATAGTGTACAACGGAAGTACCAGGGTAGCGTCTCTCTCACAGCGTCTGCGGCGCGTGCTTGCTAGGCTGGCGCTTAAGGCGCCGGCTCACGGGTCACTGTCAGTTGTTCTTGTCCATATTGTGGAAGGCCCAGTTGACGGACGCCGTCCACGAACTATCTACCGCCTGGTCGAACTTCAGTCTGAAGTGCTCTATCGCCTTCTCTTCTGATAGGTCCATTACCTTGAAAAATTTAAATAAATAGAATAAACAACAGACCATTCTATCCTATACATATAAGAATTACCTGACTGATATATCAACGAACAACCTAAAAAACTAGGGTTAGAAACTTGGAATTCAGACTAAGACAGCATCTTTGAGAATTTCAGCTCTGAGGAGGTCATAGTTTGTATGAAAGTCAGTCATATTTTGGGCTTTCGGTTAAAAATAAAAATATGCATCATTCAGGATTTTTCAAAAAACCACACTATCGCAAATTTTCAAAATTCCTTTGGGGCAAACCTAAGGTTCACCTATATTCGAATTTTTAATTAGACTACACGTTTTGACATTAGCTAATGTACCTAGGGAGTGAGGTGATTCATATTATCAATCTGTTTTGTTCCCAGCACTATTTATTTTTCATAAAACTCTGGTAGCACTGGAAACGTAAACAAAAGTTGTGTCATTAAAAATTCTACTATAGTTAAAGTTATAAGAAGTTTAAAAGTAATAAATAGCACTGCATATATGCTACTTACCAAAGTTTGTCTAAGATATTGTAAATCCTTCTCTGAACTAAGCTCCGGTAAACCAGTAGAGATCATCATGGAAAACAGAGACAGTATGAGATGCCCGTGCTTTCGGAGGATTTTGAATGCCTGAAAAAGCAGATGGTTAACTTCACGTGTCTATTTTAAACAATATTTATGAGCATATATTTGTGAGAAAATAACAAACCAACCCAATACACACAAAATACAGCAAATTCATAATAATTTTTTAAATGATTGTACTGGTAATTTCGCAAAGAGAAATACCTTTTATAACCATAAGGAATTTATAATAATATATCAATAGTAATTTGATCATAAATTTTGACTAATTAAAATGTACAAGTGACCCAAAAAAGTGGCCCAAAAAGTGGCCGAAAACTATCAGGAATTGCACTCACCGTCTCACAGAGTTCCCTAAAGATCTGAAAGTCCAGCAGATCGTTGTTCCCGCCCCGCTGTCCCTTGTTAATGACATGAATGAAACCGTGCGTGAGCACAAACGGGACGAACTCGCGCTTCACACCGTACTTCTTCTTGAAGTGGCCCAAAAAGTGGCCGAAGTCGATGTGGAAAAGCTGTGACAAAAGAACACAACTTACGTTTACTACAATAAACTCCTGAATAATAAATTGAGTAACTGGCATCCATCCATCCAAACTTTCGCATTTATAATATTAGTACCTATAGATAAAGTATTAGTATAGATAGGTAGGATATTGTTTTTTTTCATAATTTTATTCTCCTACAATAAAAAGATAGGTTCTGACTCATACACACACTGACTAACTCGTCAACATTCAACACCCAGACAAAAGCCAGCCCAGCCCAGCCGCACAGAGGCCGCAGCATTATAAAGGGAACCAGTAGACAAGGGATAAGGCCGAAACTTTTGAAATACCTCCAAAATTCAAAATTCAAAATTCAAAATTTAAATGTTTTTTATTCAAATAAGCTTTTACAAGCGCTTTTGAATCGTTATAATATGAATCTACCGCTGGTTCGGAATGCCATTCCTACCGAGAAGAGCCAGCAAGAAACTCGGTGGTTGCTCTTTTCCATCAAAACTTACAATCATCATAATAATACAAGTAACTGCAGTCCCACGCATAGCTGGAGCGAATCAAATCCACGCTGTTTTTTTTTTATCATTTACGTAATCTTCGATTGTATATTAAGCTTTTCTCACGAGCATACAATACTCAATACACGCCAAGACTGGCAGACAGAGGCAGCCCCATTTCCGACGGTGGCACCCGTTCACGAGCATGACGCATGATCCAGCCATTGCTTCGCTCAACCATATTTGAGGGAACGTAACAACCCGCACCACACGACACCACCACAGAAACGTTAAAGAGAGTGTGACATACCCGACTCCAGGAGCATTATCACTATTACAATAGCTATAATAAATTCTCGCTCAATATCCATTATCCCCGACCTCTCGTATTATAAACTGACGACAAGATAAACACACAATAGACAACATGGGAGGGATGACTAACATTTTGTATCGGTTCTCAATTTATGTCTCTAATACGACCTCCCTGGCGCAGTGTTGAGCGCTGCTGCCTTATCAAGGGAGGTCTCGGGGTCGATTCCGGGTCAATTTGGGAATTAATAATTTCTGAATTTTCCCTGGTCTGGTTTGGTGGGAGGCTTAGGCCGTGGCTAGTTACCACCATACCAAAGACGTACCGCCAAGCGATTTAGCGTTCAGGTACGATGCCGTGTAGAAACCGACTAGGGGTATGGGTTTAATAGTGCCATCCCCTAACAGGTTAGCTTATCTGCATCCATCCCATGTCCATCTCCATCTTAGACTGCATCATCGCTTACCATCAGGCGAGTTCGCAGTCAAAAATAATTATTTCGCAGTCAAGGGCTAACTTGTAGTGGAACAAAACAAATATATATACTGTACCTGTCCACTCTCCTTGATCATGATATTGTCGGGATGTCTATCGGCGATGCCCAGCACGTACGTGGCGACGCAATATCCGGCGCAACTCATCGTGAACTCCTGCACCGCCTTGTTGAACGCTTCCTCGGTCGGGTTCTTTTTGCGGAGCCATTCTGTTCACACAAATATAACACGCATTTTTCAATTGGATATTTGGTAACTAGTCAAAACGACAACTTTTTTCAAACGTCAAAACGCGCGCTCAGTAAGGGATTTTGTATGAAATAACTAGCTGATGCCCGCGACTTTGTCCGCGTGGTTTAAGTTTTTTTATTCCCGCGGGAACTCCCTAATTTTCCGGGATAAAAAGTAGCCTATGTCACTCTCCAGGACCTGAACTATACCCATGCCAAAAATCACGTCGATCCGGTGCTCCGTTGGGGCGTGATTAAAGGACAACCCAAAAAACCAACAAACACACTGACGACCTCCGTGGCGCAGTGTTGAGCGCTGTCTTAACGTGCGGAGGTCCTAGGTTCGATCCCCGGCAGGGCCAATTTGAGAATTTATAATTCCGGCACGATGCCATTTAGAAACCGAATAGGGGTATGGGTTTAATATAACTGCCATGCCCCTAACAGGTTAGCCCGCTACCATCTTAGACTGCTGAAGAAGACAAAACAACTTATGTCGCAAAGCAGAACCAATATAGCACTTATAGCAAGCATAACAACGGGACATTGTCTGCTCAATAGGCATCTCACAATAATGAGAATTGAAGAAGATCCATCATGCCCAGAGTGTGGCGAGGAAGAGACCAGCTTTCACTTCATAGCTGAGTGCCCTATGTACTCACTGGTAAGATGGGAATTACAAGGTAAGGACAGGATTAGTGAAGAAGACCTAAGGTATCTCTACATAGGGGATATTGTAAGGTTTGCAAAAGCCACAGGCAGGTTTGAGGGGGGTAGGCTGCCGGGACACCAGTAACCTGTGTCCTAACACGGGGAAATGGGTGGAATGGTTCAAATTGTTGGACCGATCACCCGCCGGGCCACGGCGGGCGTCCCCTCCATAAGTATATATATCTTAGACTGCATCATCACTTACCATCAGGTGAGATCGCAGTCAAGGGCTAACTTGTAGTGGATAAAAAAAATAGAAATGGAAAGTGTGCTCACGGAACAAGTTGACCCTGGATATGACGGACGTCGCGTTGAACCGCGCGAACTGCTTCTGAATGTTGGCCACCGTCTCTGACTCTTCCACTACTTCGATCATACCCACCGCGTACTCCATTGATATGCAGTTGTAGGGATTTAATCTAGAAAAGAAAACTATATTAATAGTCAGCAGTAGCTGCAGAAGGTTCGCGAAGATCTGGTTGTTCGCAGATGACAGAAGTGCAGCTGACCCTGGATAAACTAAAGTTTAACAGGACAACCTATCTTTATGTCTTTTTTAGGGTTCCGTACCCAAAGGGTAAAAACGGGACCCTATTACTAAGACTCCGCTGTCTGTCTGTCTGTCTCCAGGCTGTATCTCATAAACCGTGATAGCTAGAAAGCTGAAATTTTCACAAATGATGTATTTTTTTAAATGTTTTTGACAAGGCATCAGAGACCTTTTTGCTGCGAGTTTTGCTCTGAAGGAAGGTGCCAACTCACGATGGTCGTGAAGTAGCTGTGTGTGTGTGTGTGTGTGTGTGTGTGCGTTTTTTTTTTGTCCTATCGTTATGTCCTTACTGTTCCAGCGTCATGCAAAGACGTGTTCCTCAGTTCAGACTTTTGGCCTTAGGGCATAGTTTACCGTTGCTTCAGGGAAGTCAAATACAGCATCTCTACTGTTTTATATACTTAATTATATTTTCATATGTATTTTGAATTGAAACTTCTTTAGAATCGTGATTTGAAAATTCGATTAAACGAGAAATGAAACGAAAAAGCGACACCAAAAAGAGACAAACGATTTAGGATTTAGCCTGCGAGCGAATGAGATAGAATACAAGTTATATTTATCTCATTCTCTCGTAGGCTACTTTTCTGAAGTGTCACTTCTGCCGTGTATGAATTGCACAAACACACTTTTTTTTTACATTGTTATTTTATGTTATATTATGTTCATATTTCTATGGGCTTAGTTGCCTGAAATGTGACGTTCAGAAGGTATACTTTGTAGGTACCTATTTTAAATAAATATACTTTGAGTTTGAGTTTAAACAAATAAATAAAATATTGGAACACGCAGCGTTGGCAGACCCATAGAAGGTTTCATTGCTACAAAACAATAAAGGTACCCACCTAAAGTCATAGCCCGCGTTCTTCCACAGCCGGTCCATGATTCTCAGCATCTGCAGAGTGAACATATCCTGGCGCAGGTCGTCGCCCACTTTGAGTATGATGCGGATGTCTCCACCCATGGGGTCCACGTTCTCGAACTCGAGGAGTAATGGACGCATTTTGCTGTCCATTACGCGACAACCTTCAGGCCTGTTGAAAACATCTTTTGGTTGGAGATTGGTCTATGGACATGCACTGCTCACATTGGACGCATGATGCAGGACGCATTCGTTGCGCGAAATTTTTTTAAGTCTATGGTTGCTTTTTCCCCAGAGATACGTTCTTCCAGGTGTGATACGTTGCTATGCTACGGATGCGTGTCAAACCAGCCAATGGGGCTGATTCTGTATAACATGTTCTCTAAACTAAACTAAAATGGCAGCTTTAAATCTAGTTCTGTCCCTTTCCGTAGGGAGTATTATGAAAGGGTTAGAAATATTTGTAATGCTCTAATATTAGTTTAGTTTAGAGATTGTGCACTACAGAATCAGCCCCAATAAGAGCGCTTGATCTAATATCTAGCGATCTAAGCTATGAAAATCAAGAGCTCCTATTGGTGTGTTTGAAATAAACCCGTAACTTAGTAACGTGCGTTATGTCGCGGTGGAAACGCGCTTTCATAGTCGGCACAAAAACACAAACAAACTTTACAAATATAACTATTAGTAGCTGCGTCTCTGTTCAAGCCACAGAACATATTATTATAATTACTACCGATCCAAGGCGAAATTTATGTTAACTCTATAGGATCCCTAGTTGCTGTCTATTAAAAAAACATTAATGCCCCAAAATGATGCAAATAAAATAAAATTTTGGGGGTCCCCATACTTAGAACTGAAACTCAAAAAATTTTTTTCATCAAACCCATACGTGTGGGGTATCTATGGATAGGTCTTGAAAAATTATATTGAGGTTTCTAATATAATTTTTTTCTAAACTGAATAGCACGAGAGACACTTCCAAAGTGGTAAAATGTGTCCCGTCCCCCCCCCCCCCTGTAACTTCTACAATAAGAGAATGATAAAACTAAAAAAAATATATGATGTACATTATCATGCAAACTTCCACCGAAAATTGGTTTGAACGAGATCTAGTAAGTAGTTTTTTTTAATAATTTAAAACTTACTACAGGTTTGTACGGAACCCTCGGTGCGCGAGTCCGACTCGCACTTGGCCGGTTTTAATCCTAGTATAGATATCAAAGTTATTGGTATTTATAGATCATACTTAATGTTATAAATGCGAAAGTGTGTTTGTTTGTTGGTTTGTCCTTCAATCACGCCGCAACGGAGCAACGGATCGACGTGATTTTTGGCATGGATATAGTTGATGACCTGGAGAGTGACATAGGGCATAGACATACTTTTTATCCCGGAAAACTAAGGAGTTCCCGCGGAAATCAAAACACTTAAACCACGCGGACGAAGTCGCGGGCATCGGCTAGTTTCAAATAAAAAGCTTTAAAAAGGACCCCTAAAAGGGAATCTTTGCAGAAAAAAGCATTGACTCACTTGATTCTCTTACAAAGTAGACTAGGAGTGAGCGGCGATACAAAGTCGCTGAGTGTCTCTATACAATGCTGCTCCTCGAGATGCTGTCTCAGAGCGGCGCGCGCTTTGGTTATCTCCTTCTTTTTGCGGATACATTGATTCGCCCCTGAAAATAAATGAATAACTGGTCAAGAGCCTATTATAAACTTGCCTTTACACAAGTTTAAGGAATCCATTAAAAGTATGCTCCTGAAGTTGAAGATTATATAAATGATAAAAGAGCATGGATTTGACTCGCTCCAGTATGTTAGCATGCGCACTACGAGTAAAATTATGTCTACCCGTTATCTCTCTCCGTCTAAAGAAGCTAACATGGTTACTTGTCTCTTATCTGTGGTATTTTTCTCTACGAACCTTTACATGTCGACTATTTTTTTTATTTTGTAATATACCGCATTTTGTGCATGTTAGGGTAAATGAAAAATTAGCCGGCAACGACAACATCTCTCTCTCTCGTCGCGAGATAATCTCGTTGTGCGCATGCTAAGCACACAACAATGCTTGGGACTGCGGTTTTACGTAAGTATCTACACATTAATGTAAATATTTTATTTTTCAAAGGAGCTACCACTGAGTTTCTTGCTAGTTCTCGCTAGGAACGGCATTCCGTACTAGTGGTAGATTCACTCGACTATTCAAAAGCACTCGTTAAAAGTCTTCTTGAAAAAAAATTGATTTGATTTTGATTTAAGAGCGTTTCATGAATAAGGTAGGGTACGGTAGTTATGTAACTTGATTTAAATCTTCGGCGCTCTTTATTCCGTAAACGATAGTTTTTTTTCTAAAAACTGTCAGCAGATACCATTCCATGGGCAGGGTATTCGAGGGG
This sequence comes from Erebia ligea, assembly GCA_917051295.2. Lineage (NCBI taxonomy): Eukaryota > Metazoa > Arthropoda > Insecta > Lepidoptera > Nymphalidae > Erebia > Erebia ligea. Next base: position 17,639,164 of record OU785223.1, read on the forward strand.
GGGAACCAAAAGTTTTTTTCAGTTCTCGCTTTTCATGTTCAGAAGAGACCGTGAAAATCAATCAATATTTATTTATTCAAATTAGGCACACTGTACACTCATTGACGTCCAATTACTTATCAAATATGATGGTGATAATCAGTTACGGTATCTTAAAACTAAAGCAACGAGGGTTCCAAAGGCACCCTGGTCTGAGAAAATTTGACGTAACGGTCCTATCTGGCAACCTTTGTCTTCTCTTAAAACTGCCTGTCGGTCTATTACTTTATTTATATATTGAGTACAAAACTTAAAACTAAACATAAAAATTTAAAGGACATGTAGGTACAAGGAAAACTTATCTCTTGAAGAGATTTCTTCCAGCAGCTAGAATGTGAGAATAGTGAAAAACTTTACCGAAGCTGGAAGCTTTTTCTAGAAAAAAAAGGACAGCCTGGCGCTGGATGACAATCATGCCTATAGAAAGCAGAGCAGAAGTTGGAGCGCGTTTGCCTAGAAGATTCACTCTGGCCTTGAAGTTACTTAGGTTGTACATGGCGGGGAACTCGGAAGGGCGTTTGGTTTGTTTATTTTTAGGGTTCCGTACCTCAAGAGGAAAAAAGGAACCCTTATAGGATCACCTCGTTGTCCGTCTGTTTGTCTGTCTATCAAACACCTTTTTCTCGGGAACTTGGAGGTATCAAGTTGAAATTGATATCAAATACTTAGGTCTAGACTAAAAAAAACTTAGAGCTGTAAAAAAACCAAGCTTCTGAGTCAACGCATATTTTGACACTCGCCAATAAATCAAAACCTATAGGGTACTTCCCGTTGAACACATGTCTCACAGCACAAGTATAGGAAAAAATCCTAAAATGGTACGGTTTTTTTGAGTGAGTGCGCTTGACGACAATCAAGCTTAGGTGGTACGGAACCCTTTGTGCGCGAGTCTGACTAGCACTTGACCGGGTTTTTCTTAATTTATAGACGGACGTTTGGCTGCAATAAAACTTGCTTACATTTGAGTTTGTCGAGGCATGATATCTGCCGCATGAGGCTACTGATATGGTCCTGGCAGCCGCGGCAGTACGCCTCTAGAACTAAGCCAAATCGCACCGACACCGAAGGGACGTGCATTTCCGACCTAGTGAAAACAACAATGACAATATTAATACACGAAAAACACATTATTTCTAAGCACTAACACAAAAGATAATATTGACAAAAATATATCGATGGTATCAAATCCATGTTATATCACATGGACAAGTTTTATTAGCAGTAAAAAATACAGTAAGTTACTGTGTAAAATGTAAACGCGACTGAGACAAATTTAGTAGACGTTTGTTAACAAGTTCGTTTCGTCGATAAACTATCTTAAAGGCTGTCCTTATAAAAACTGGTTACTCGATGAGGGATACAAAATAGAATAGTTGTGACTCTGTTTATCACATTTGTAATTTAATCTTCTCTTTCTTTCTTTCTGGCGTGATTGAGAAAGGCATCGTCACTGGCTCCATTTGTTACTTCCGTTATGGATAGAACAGTCTGTACCTCTAAACCAAGGTTGTAAATCACAAAAACTGTCATGTATTACGTAAACCTATATGAACGTTTTTCGTTACCGAGAATCGCATGAATTGTGACGTCACGAATGGGTGGTTATCATACAAACGTGACTTTTTAAATCGTATCCACACTCGTGTTTAAGCGCCTGCACTAATTATTACAGCCGGTATAAAAGTATTTTCAATTCAAATGCCTATTTTTAAACCTACAAATTTTAGTTTATTATCAGAATATGATGTTTACAGTTTCTCTGAAACCAAGTCCAGTCATGATAGAGGCGAAACCTTATTATCTCTAACATTAAGATTTGGAAGAGAATTATAGTTCTATCGAAAGTATTTATAGTAAATGTTCAGACATTTAAAATTTACCGGGGGATAAACTAACAAAAACTAACATATATGACCCTAATATTACTTTGAAACCTAATTTCCAATCCAGTTTATGTAAAACGTTGGGGGATGCCCCGCCGCTCACGTCCGCAGGAATTACCTTTTACCTCCCTGCACGTGTCCCCCGGGTGGTGATAAGCGAGCGACGAACCAGGCGGCGTATCAATAAGCGTGTTTTCGTTAATACGCTTATTATGAATCAAATGCCATACGATTAAATAAATAAATGTAAAACGCTATAGAATCATTGAAGCCTGAAATATCAAAACAAAACAGTTTGAAACGTACCTTAAATACCAAAAGAGGTAGTGTCCAATGTTCATGTTGTCGAAGGCGCGCTGCAGCAGGAACACTGACAGGTCGCACATGAGATACGACTCGTGTTTGAGCGCTTGCACCAGCTGCAGTAAGTATAAGAGGAGGTCTTCGTCACTGCAACAGAAAACCTTCATTGGAGAAATGAAATGAAGAATGGGAAATGAAAAAGGAAAATGGGAAATGGAAAACCCCCTAACACGCAACAAGTGGTGTACATATAAATCTTGTCAAGGTAAGGTAGCCGGCCGGAAAGGCTGGAATTGGAAAATTTTTGTCCAATATGATATTGGGTTTTTTCAGTTAAGAAAAAACCCAATATCATATAAGAGTGCCAGCCGGGAGTTGGTAGTTGGCGAAGAGTCACCCCCGTTCCTCGGAGAGCACGTTAAGCCGTCGGTCCCGGTTATCACTAACGTTAAAGCCCGCCAACCCACAATGGAGCAGCGCGGTGGGTCTAAGCTCTAATTCCCTCTCTCCTATGAGAGTGGAGGCCTGTGCCCAGCAAAGAGACGTAAATGGGCTGTAGTGGTGGATGGTTTTAAAAATCTTTAGGGGGCTATATCTGGGGACTATGTAAAAAGTACACGCCACTGTAAACACCGACTCTGCCACATTATATTTAGTCCAACACAAACCATTTCAGATATTCTAAACAGACTCTCGCAATCAATCAAAATATATTAATTATTCTTTAGACACTAGACTTTTCGAACGTCAATAAAATGTAAGACCAGATGGTGATTATATTATTAACTACAGTATCTTAAAAGTATAGCTACAAGGGTTCCAAAGGTCTGGGTCTGAGAAGAGCCCACAACATACTCAGATGAGATTTTTGCCCATTATCGTATCTTCATTGCAATATAAGTAAACATATTTGGTAATGGCTTTACAATATGACAAACTTTTGAAAGGCATTGGACACAAATAAACAAAAAAGTTGTTAAAAGTCTATTGAAGAATATACCTGATCTTAGCTAGACACTTGACCGCGAAGCTCCTGACTGCAGCATCGGCATAGGCGTAGTCCAGTAACTCTAAGGCGGATTCTACTCGTAGTAAAGGCCAAGTGGCCAATATTCTGACCACTCTGGCCACTTCAGATCGCTCCGTCCATTCCACACAGGATAATAGCTTTGGTAGTAATTCTGGAGCCGCAACTCGGAAGTATTCTCTGAGAAAAAAAACCGCTAACGCTATTATCTGACCCTAAAAGTTTACATTACAATTTCAACAGAAAATTTAGGACTTTGTCAGCCTGAGAACGAGTATGACAGACAACTTTGGTTTCATATAATATTCAGTAACAGTAATGTTCATATAACAGTTTCAGTGTTTCAATATGTCTTGCAATATGAGCAAGTGAAATAACATTATTTTTTTTGACAATTTCCCACAATGCAAAATACTGTATAACTACAGTAAATTCTTTGTTCAAGGTCATCTGGTATTCTTCGTTGTTTTTCGAAATTTGGATAAGCTGTCCAAGCAAAGTCTAATTTGTCAAAAATAAACAATCCCACAAAATATCACCTATAAATTAATCTAATACTTTAAATTAATTAATAAGATATTATTTACTAGCTGATGCCCGCGAATAAGGGAATATTACTTCTTCGTGGAATATTTTTTTTTTATTCCCACAGGAACTTCTTATTTTTCCTGGATCAACTATACCCATGCAAAAAATCACGTTGATCCGTTGCTCTGTTGCGACGTGACTGAAGGACAAACCCACAAACAATAGTAGTTTGTGATATAAGGGCGGTAAATAGGTTTTTACATACGAGTTGACTAATGTCAGCCCGATGACGCCAGTCGAGGGCTGACCATCGTCACGAGTATGTAGAAACCTTATGAACTTAGAACGTTATGTAGAAAACCCACAATAAAACTTTTAAAAATAGCACGCACAGATTAAAGATTTAGTATTGGCGTCATGGCTCCAGGTTCTAGCTCTTAACTCCCAGCCTGGACTATTCAGCTTTTACTTTTTTGATTTATAAAACTTAAAACAATTTTAATTAATTATATTAAATACAATTTTTAATTTCATGAATTGATTTGATCAATCTACATTTAAATGTTATTATTTTTTAGGTTTTTATACTTACAAAGTCAATATCATTATGAACCTTCTTGCAAGAAAACTTTGTGAAAAGGTGAAGTAGACTTACAAAAATTAAAAAAAAACTGCAAATTTACTGCACGATGGCAATAAATTCTGCAAGTTTACCGCACGAGGGTAGTAAATTTAACTTACAAGCCTGTGTAAGTGTTTTTCGAGCAAGTGTATTTAAAACACTTTTTCGCATTTATAATGTAACATAGTATATAGTATAGTATGATATAATTGAGTTTTGTCCAAAAAAGCAGTACTAACCTTGAAGACCAAATATCTTTCTTGTCCTGTTCGTGCATTTCATACATTGGATCCTTCTCGGCGGTCGCGCGAAGGTTCTCGAAGTCTTCGCTGAGCGTGGCCACCGCGTCGCCCGCCTCGTTCTCGAGCTGGTCTGCGTATGCTTTCACTGATTCCGGTTTCGGGAAGAGGATTGGGTGTTGGCAGTCGTAGCTATAAGGATTTTCCAATATATTATTCTCCGAATAAACCATGGTTACTCATTGGACACGTGATAAATAACGTTTTAATTGATTTATATATCAGGAATTGTAATAATGTGCAAGTTTTAATGTCAAGTATGTAAATTGTAAGTGCTTTAACGTCGTAAATACTCAGCCATTAATAAGCACTACGTTTAAGACTTGCGTTTAAGACCGTCACGGTTATCGGACAAGATTTTTCTCATTAATGTAGTGTCCCAGAAAACGCATCAAGTGACCCCAGAACTTGTGTATAGACCATCGGCAAAGCCAATCTAGAAATGAAATGGGATCAAAAAGTTCCCAATTTAAAGACTATTCGTATGGATTGAAAACCGCAGTCCCTGTTTTGATAGTACTAAAACCGATGACAAGCGCAAACAAGTGTAACTAGCAAGTGGCACTAAAACCTTTAAAGGTCAGCCACAATTCCTTCAAAAACCTGGAAAAAATAAGTCGAGAGTACCAAATTCCACCTTCCACTCACTTGGAGAACCGCACTTGGAGCGCCGCACAGGACTCGACGTTGGGATTGGAGACGACCGTGCCCAGCGGATGCAGGAGCAAGTCGTCGCCTTGCGTGCCGTCCGCTACGTGCGTCCACATGTATAGCGTCACGCCGTCTGTACGCAACTGGTCTTTGTAGTCGAACACCATTGTGTTCGCCCACGCTAGCCTGTTGATTGTGTCCTGAAAAACAAGTTGTGTTTATTGCCTTCGTATTTTTAAAAATATCGTTGTGAAGTAAAAAGGAATAGTGACATCTTTTAACAAAGCTATGCAGGGTTATCAAAAGGAATAATACCATACTGATATGAAAAAGCTAAGTATTTTAAACAGCTTAACGACAAACGTAAATTGAGCTTTGGATGTTACGTCACTACAACGAGAAAACGATTTTAGGAGAGAGAAGATAATTCTTCGCGATTTTACATTCAGTTGTGTATGTCAAGAAGTAAAACACATTCCGGAACCTGTTTTAAAACCATATTATGTTTCTAAATCCTGCAGCGAGGTGCCCTGAATTTTGGGTGTGTCAATTTAGTTTAAACTCAATTCACTCTCTACCCAAGTATAGTACAATCTCTTACTGTCTATTAAAGTCATCATCATCATCATCATCTCACAATCATTAGTGATGAACACAAAATTGCGTATCATGCAACGCAACAAAGTTCGTACGTGCGTACGCGGCTTCACTTTAACCTCGCGCGTCATGAACTTCACGCTTAAGGCCATAACACCTTATTAGCTTTCCACTTGTTCTTGGCCAAGGATATCTCGTCCACTACCACCCACTACGCCTCGTTCTCCGTGCTCACCACACCCAGTCGCGTATATCTACCATTTACCTGTACTCACCTTAAGTTACCGTTGCGCGTTGCCAGTTACTCACCTTATTAGCCTTCCACTTGTTCTTGGCCTTGGATGTCTCGTAGATAACGAAGCAGAGTCTCGCCATGCGCGGCACGTTGCACACTTTGATGGGGAACTGCAGCTTCGCGTTCCACTGCGCTTCGCCCTCTTTGCTCACGACGGCCACTCGCGTCTTACGCGGCTCGCATAAAGGCTTGCCCCCGTGGTAGATGCCCGCTTGACAAACCACCTGATGACAAAATGCATGGATATGGATATGGAGGAATAAAAAATGAGTACATCAATATCTTATTCAATTTTTGTCTATTAGCATCAGTGTGCTTGAGTTAGTCAGCGAGTGAGTGAGTTAGAGGTTTTATTTTTATTTCTTGAGCTCGTTTCACGAACGTTTGAAGGACGTTCCATACGTTAGCGGTTCGTAACGAATCGTTTTATAATAAAGCACTGTTACCCTTGTTTGGTAGACATCAGCCCCCTCTAGCTAAGTTACATACGTTTCGTGTCTATTCTCGTTCTTTATTCGTTAACGCGCTTAGCGGAGAGAAAAAAATAAGTGTATAGTCTATGTTTAGCGGTTTTAATCGCTTTCACTAAAGCGTTAACGATTATAGAAAGAGAATAGACACAAAACGTATGTATCTTGGCTAGGGGGACGACATCCATGCTATAGTAGATTCGCCTGAAATCGTGATAGTTACCTCAACAGGTCTGCCCGGGTCGACGTTGAGGCCGCCAACGCTTTGCACAATGCACGAGTAGTTCTTCTCTATCTTCCACGATGACTCGTAGTTCTTCTTCTTCCTTATTGTGTTGGACTGATCCGAGGAAAGCCGCGTCCGCTGCGGCAGCGAGTAGTATTGGATATCTGAACCTACTGGAATAGTATGCGCAATTTTATTATTAAGTACGCGCAGTATTGAGAAACCTCTTTTTGGACGCTGTTTTACGAATAGTTCAGTGTGCCTAGTAGATTTTCTTCCCATTCGATAGCGACAACGTTAACTGCGATTTGTATGGAATTGTCAAGCGCTTGAAAGCTGGCGCTCGATCAATTCCATACAAATGGTACGTAAAGAAACTCCTACTCAGCCCTGCTGATTCATATAAACCTGCTTTTCGAAAAAATCGTGGTCGTGAAATATCCATATCTCAATATTGTAAGTCACCAACTAACATTGAAATAGCGTGGAAAAGCGTTAACTCATTCCTAGTAGAGATAACATGTAACAGCAATCGTATCGACTCTCGTCGGTCGAACGCCACGGCGGTCAATATCCACAGAGATCCGCACTCATCCTCTAAGAATGGTAGCCATTTTAAATTATCGATTAAAGTAAAAACGGGCGGCGACCATTGATGATATCACAAGGCAGTATTCCATAAAACTGCCTTATCACGAGCACTTGATCAGCATATTTTTTTTCAAACGTCAGTTTTGAACTTTTGACGTTTGAAAAAAAAGATGCTGATTTGACTTGTTGCCAAATACCCATGTAATTGAGCCGGTAATGGGTTGAAACGATGATGATGGACACATCACAGATAACATATGTAACTCACGTGCTATATTGTCTATGCAGACCGTCATGACCTGCGGCACGCCGTCTCTCGACAGCGTCTCTTGTATATACAGGAACTGTATGAGGGGGTGGTCGCCGAGCAGGTACTCCTCCCGCCCGCAAACCTGACGTCATTATTGAATGTGTTTATAGTCTTAGGGTATGTTCCGATATACACTGCAAGCACTGTTCAGTGCTCTTCATGGGGAGAAATTCGTTCCGTTATGGACTGACAGTACACTGCCGCAGTATCGGAAACATATGACGTCATAAATAGTCGCCATTTTTGTACTGTGAGCTCTGGCGTTTTTGAGGTAAGGTGCTCTCAGTGCTCACTGCGTTCCGTTATAAACGGGACGGCTTCGCAGTATACTAAATTGACGTCACACCTTACAGTGCTCGCAGTTTATATCGGAACATACCCTTAATAATACATAACAAACGCAGTGATGTCAAGTTTACTCACTTAACCAACCACCAAGTTTTTAAATTGGTAAGTATTCTATAGGTATCAATAGGAAAAACATAAGAGATAGGATTTTTAAAGTAATAATATGGCTATGGTGGTCTGAGGTATAAGTTCATTTTGGAAAAGGGGTCTCTTGCCCAAAATTGTTTGGGAATCCCTGGCTCTAAAATAATAATTATACTATATCTGTGGAGTATAATCTAAGTATTCCTTTGTTCACATGTTTTCACGTCACTTTGTTCAAACACAACTCTTGACTAGTTTTTAACGATTATAAGATCTCATATAGAACATCATTGATCTTACATGTTTGTTGAAATAAATTTTAAATGATGAATTTATCATCAAATACAGTAAAAGTATGAGCGGCGATAAAGTGCTTTTGAATTGTCAGTGAATCTATCGCTGGAATGGCATTCCGAATCAAAAGCACTTTAAAAAGTTTATTTGAATAAAAAAGATTGTAGTTTGAGCATTACCTTGAGCACGTAATTCCGCGGGTTTTCTCCGCGCATGTTGAGCGAGTTGGCCTTCTTCCGCAATATCGTCTCTATGTGCTGCTGCGGCGTTAGACTCACCGATACGTTGGATGTGAACGAGAACTGAAAGAGATATAATCATCAAAAATTGAATAGAAGCAGGCGTTACTTTGATATGTACTATAAGTCCATGATAATGAATGAACTAGAAGTTTAATTCGCTACAATCCGCCACACAAATCTATGTGGTACAGTGTGTATCTTGCACTTGCAGCTTGCGATATTCACCGCCTAGTAAGCCAGCAATTCGCACCGGCACAGCACCACACCACATAAATCTTCCAAATTATTCTCAACGTACGTTTCACTCCAACACCCTCTGCATCTTCAGGACATGTTGACTCGATAATGCACGATTGTAAAGATATACTCAACAGAATACAAGATTTTAACGTATTTTTAATAAGAAGGAGTTTTAATGCGCATATCCAACCGTTTATACAGCCTTAACCAATTAAAATATCATATGCCTTTACACAAGTTTAACAAATCTAGTATTGATTACAATTACTTATTATACTGTTGAAGATTATGTAAACGATAAAAGAGCGTGGATTTGACTCGCTCCAGCTATGCATTTTTGATATGTTAAAAAGGTCAAACGCCGAGTTTCTTGCTAGTTCGTCTCGGTAGAAATGGCATTCCGAACTAGTGGTAGATTGACGATTAAAAAGCACTTGTAAAAGTTTATTTCAATAAAAACATTTTAATTTATCACGTTGCGCAATTTTGCCGACTTTTTCAACAATCATCATCGCAGCTCGGCTAAATAACAAAATACCATAATAAATACACCAAAATTTTATCGAGGAGTACGGACTCTATCCATTGGTGAAAACGGTATGGAAATTCTTATCTTGCAGCAGTTTCTGAGATAAGCGTGAGCAGATAGTCAAACTTGGCAGAAGGATTATCATTTGAGATGTACATATATCTAACTAGCTGATGCCCGCGACTTCGTCCGCGTGGATCGAAGTTTTTCGTTTCCCGCGGGAACTCCTTAATTTTCCGGGATAAAAAGTAGCCTATGTTTTATTCCAGACTATAATCTATCTCTGTGCCAAATTTCATCCAGATCCGTTCAGCCGTTGGGGCGTGATTGCGTAACAAACATCCATCCATACATCCATCCAAACTTTCGCATTTATAATATTTATTTGATTATCTAGTGAAAATGCCTGTTTAAATAAATATCCTTTAAGCTTAAGTAGGATTGACCATAGACTTATTAAAACTACCGGAACAACAATAATTCCTTTTAGTGCGGCATTAAAATAAAAACTTTCGGCAACAAAAAATTATTATTGACATAATTGTCACTGTGTTACTTGACACTGGTTTTTGACTGTTGAAAATAAATTTTAACAAATATGGTTTTGCGTTTTACAGCGAACGTTCATTTCTTTATATAATTATTTATGTTGTAACTCGACGTGTCTCCTTTCAAGTGATATTGGATAAGCATTAGCCAGTTTAGTGTAAAAGCTAATAGACGAGTTATTACATTGCTACAACTGCAATTTAAATAGAATAATTTAAGCACCACCTCCACAAGAAATAGCACCGGGGCGAACTCCGGTCTACTCCACGGTATGATGATTATTCTGCTAACGTACAACAACTTGCTGCGACGATTGGTCGCTTGTATGCAAAGATCATTAGGATCTCAGGTATCACAAAACCTATCGGCGCGGAACCGGCTCAAAGCTGGCCAGAAAAGCTGAGCTTTATAGGTATGTGTACGGTATTAAGAGTGAAAACGCGGCAAAACGCTGTTTACGCGTCGGTAGCCGTCGCATCGCGTCGGCCGAGGCGGGCAACGTCTTTTTTACTGTTAAAACCATACACATAAAGCTTTTTCTAACTGGCTCAAGCAGATTCCTCGTCGATAGATGGGTGAGACCCTTAGACTTCATGTAAATTAAGCCTTAGGTCAGCCTTAGGTTAGCGGCGTCAGGGTGCCGACAGTGTGAGGGGGACTGTTTTTACAGTTTTTACTCCAAAATGGTGTATGATACACGTGCGCATTGAAAATTAAACTCGGCGCTATTCAACTTTGCGCCTCGAGCTAATTTTCATTATACTACACTAGTAGCATAAATAACTAGGTAGTATCGTAATCGGAGATTAATTCGTCTTTGACGGCATGGCGACGCTGTCGTCGCGCGATACCTAAATGTTTGCGTGCAAACAGGTGCAAAAATGTTAAAATCACATTTTAACCTTATAAGCAAAGAAGATGATGTTGAACCAGAACCAGAAGTGCCAGAAGAAGCTACAGCCGAGGCACGCGATTTAATGGAAGAGGAGCATGAAATAGAAAATGTGCAGAAGATATTCTATCCAGAGAGACGACTGAATAGATCCGAGGTCAGCGTTCGACTGAGTCTACTTGGAAAAACTGCTGAGGGAGACGGGTATATTACTCCTTTTATACAAGCCTTATTTTACTCTTCTTTAAAATCCGTAGATCTTTTTGAAGGATTTTATGTCGTAGGAGATACGACAAAAGCGAAGCTGTACTCTGTCTCACTCTCGCTTACTGATATGGGCAACAAAACGCACTGTTCAGCAAATGAGGTGCCGCGTTTATTTAATCGTTTCATTTTTTGCCATTAATTAAGGTCCCATCCCAAATATCCATTAAACACATTGCGTCAAAAAATGTAAAAGCTAAAAGTTGGAAATAACTTCAATAACAAACACTTTCTTTTAGGTACACATATTTAAAGGCGACATGCAACGGAATGAATCTGACGAATATTTCCGCCATCAAGTCCTTCCAACACCTTCAGTTTGTGGACGTTTCTAATAACAACTTAGATCTAGAAAGCTTACAAGAAGTCACTGAACTACCGTTTCTAGTATTAATCCACGCTGATAACAACTTACTGAACTCAGCGGCCCTAAAGAAAATGAAGTACATGCAAGTTATGATAATGAACAACAATTCCATCACATCTGTCCACGATGTATATCAACCAGAATTGAGTACGCTGGAAGTGGGTTATAACAAAGTGAAAAAAATAGAATTCGATCATAAAATGCCAAATATAAAGTGTTTAGACTTCAGATACAATTTGGTTCAAGACATCACAGATTTCGACTTTCCGAATTTGGACAGCTTATATGTGGCAGGGAATAGAATTACCAGTCTGGTGGGAATAGAAAGACTGGTTAATTTGAGAATTTTACATGTGAGAAATAATCCCATCAAGCTACTCAACGGTTTCGATCCTGGCTTGAAGAAGTTACAGTACTTAAATTTACGAAACTGTAGGGTCGCTTCTTTGAGACAAGTCAAGAAATTAAGGGTGAGTTTATAGGTTTTTTACACCGCCCTGTTCTCTATCCTTAAATTAATTATTTTACAAACGGTTGCCTATTAGAAATCTTCTTGTTTCATCGGTACTAGTATTTCTATGAATGGGAGCATTCAGCATACCTAATACTCAAACTAAGCCGATGAAACTCATAACATGGCCAATTATGATATTGTGCTTTTATTTAACATCAAGGTCCTACCTGCACTGGAAACTCTAATACTGAAAGGTTGTCCGTACATGGGAGGCACTGGGCAAGAGGATCCGGAAGTGGCAGCAGAGGAAGACGACGTCGAGCTTAGAGTGGAAATCCTTGCATCACTTCCAAAACTTAAGAGACTCAATAAAGAAGCATTTACTCCTGAAGAAAGGTAAATATTTTGGCAACCTTTCAACCCTCAAGTGAGGGCCCGACTGTCTCTTCTTCCAAAGTACAAAACTGTTAGGAACTCTGAGAAATATACCCCATTTTGCCTGTCATCCACTTTCATTATCGAAAAGTGAATATTAAATGTCGAAATTATCATGTACATATTATGTCCAAGAAATGTATGCCTTCTGCCAGATACATTTAGAAGCTGAAACTAGCTGAAGCTAGTTTTGAAACTGATGTCGAAGAACATATTCGCTATATTTTTAGCTGCATTAGGTATGACATATTTACAATTGTTCTGAGGAAACTTTTGTACCTTTCGGCCCAGAAGGTCCAATTCACCGAATGTCCAGTATTTTTGTTACGTCCAATTTCTGGAATGTCCAGTCTGCCTGCTTGGTCTAGTTCATATCAGATACTACCTATACAGCGACAAAAACTCTGGAGAGTCACTGTGTTCATTGAATATTTACTTGTTTGCAGGGCTGAAGCCAAAGAACTTCTTAAGCAATGGATTGAAGAAGGTGAGAACGATGAAGAGGAAGTCATGGAAGAGCAACAGGAGGAAGGCTCTACTGTCGACTGATTTCGTTATGACGTCTATCGAAGTTTATCAAAAACATTTTTTGGACGTATTTCCGCAAATCCGTTCCGCAAAAAAATACCATCTGTTAAGAGATATGTTCACCTCAAAATTTTGGAAAGCAAAATATTAAAAATACTTCAAGACTTGGTGGAGTGACCTGAAGGTATACTTCGACGACTACTACTGGAACTCCTAGACACGTTGAGCTAAATGTATCGAATTTGGGATCGTTTTGCTAGTTATGATGAGATCTTACTTCAAGACTTTGTGGAGTGACCTGAAGGTATACTTCGACGACTACTGCTGGAACTCCTAGACGCGTAGAGCTAGGTATATTCGATACACGTAGCTATACGCGTCTAGGAGTTCCAGTAGTAGTCATCGAAGTATACCTTCAGGTCACTCCACCAAGTCTTGAAGTATTTTTAATATTTTTCTTTCCAAAATTTTGAGGTGAACATATCTCTTACCAGATGGTATTTTTTAAAGACAAACAATCGGTATACATACAGCAAAAAATGTACCGAAAGTCGCGATGTTTTGTGCGAAGAGGTGTCGGAAAATCATTTTTATAGTAGGTTTAAATAAAGATTTTTAACAATGTCATTTCCGAAAATTGGAGATAAAGGATCAATCTATGTGTAGTAATTTTTAGTTCCATTTTATTTTGTCCGACTTAGTCACAAAATGTACCGACAGTTCTAATATATTTTAACGGATTTGCGGAAATACGTCCTTAAGCGATTCAATTAATAATTATATTATGTATTGATATTCTAATAGTATGGATGGATAAATAAAAACAAAATTATAATAAAACTTCTTTTTTTGTTTTTAGCAGCATCCATACTAATATTATAAATGCGAAAGCTTTCTTGTCTGTCTGACATGCTTTCACAACCTATCTGTTTAATCGATTTTGATAAAATTTGGTACAGCAATAGATTGTATCCCAGGGAAGGAGTAAGGAGGTAGGCCTTATCGCTTAATTAGCAATCTCTTCCAGGCAACCATAGGGCATAGGACACATTAAAATTGAAAGCGGAAGGGGTGTACTAAAGAGAAGAAATTAAGTAATATACAAAAGGATACCACTACAGCCCATTAACGTCCCACTGCTGGGCACAGGCCTCCACTCTCATAGGAGAGAGGGAATTAGAGCTTAGACCCACCACGCCATGTCATGTTAGTGATAATAACCGGGACCGACGGCTTAGCGTGCTCTCCGAAGCACGGGGGTGAAACACCGCCAACTTCCTAACCCCGGGCAAGTACTGAGAATTTCTAGTCAGAAAAACCCAATACTCAATTATGGCCCGACCCGGGACTCGAACCCGGGACCTCGTCGGCCGCAGTCGAACATGCCAACCACTAGACCAACGAGGCAGTCCAAAAGATACAGAAATTAGTAATATAGAAATATGATTATAAGGAAGTAACTAAATAAATATAATAAAATAAATAAAAACTATAATTGGGTGAGTATACTAAACTTTGTTTATGCAATATTACTGACAGACAAAGCAGTTGTTATTTAGGTGGCTGTGATAGGAAGTGCCCGCCAACCCGCATTGGAGCAGCATGGTGGGGCTAAGCTCTAATTCCCTCTCTCCTATGAGAGAGGAGGCCTGTGACCAGCAGTGGGACGTTAATGAGCTGTAGTGGTGGGTGGGGATAGGAAGTGGGATGGTCCACTATTCGCAGTGAACACTGGGCAGTGTTATCTAAACTTCAATTTTTGATAGCTTAACCTTTATAAAGACAAAAATAACCATACCAACCTCAGTTTTGGCCACTTTAGTAACTAGTATGAAGCAGTTGTTGTTAAGGTGGTTTTTTAAAGTGGTGGGTACAGCGGGATGATCTGCTAATCTCGGTGGACAGTGGTACCGCAGCCTCTCCAACTGGGTGCTCTGTGCTCTTTTCAGTAAACTATCTTCAGCTAGGTATCTCATTCGCGTCCGAAAGTCATTGACTTCTGAACTACTTAAATTATCAAATTCATTTAAACCTGTAACAAAATATCATAATCATAACATTTAATTGGGATTGCAGGTAGCATAGGAAGTTCTTACAGTAAAGTCATAGTATTGAGCCACAATCTACCAATCATATGATGTGCAAATTAATAAAAAATACAATCCATACTAATATTATAAATCCGAAAGTGTGTCTGTCTGTCTGCTACGCTTTCACGGCCCACCTGTTAAACCGATTTTGATGAAATTTAGTACAGCGATAGGTTGTATCCCGGTTGTATACTCTTTATCCCAGAAAATTAAGGAGTTCCAGCGGGAATCAAAAAAACATAGTCCACGCAAATGAAGTCGTGGGCATCTAGTTATTCTTAAGTATTTAATAAATTTAAGAAATTTAATACAAAAATATCATGTAGATTTTAGTTTATTTTCTAGTTAAGTTTTCATTTAAGAATTCAGTTTATTCAATAATTTAGTAATTTACCTTTTCCTATCAAATGACTGATCTGTGTGTTCAATAACTTTTCTCCAGGCCTCTGTATGGAGCGCTCTATTATCATAAGCACTCCAAGAGCAGGTTTGATATCTCGCACCCTCTTGTTCTCATCGTCAACCTCCTCGGGGACTGCTAGGGAGTTGATGAACTGGAACACATAGCCTGACATCTCCCGGAGCATCCCAAAGAGGGGATGCTTCATTGCTAGGTCCCATAGCTCCTGTAATTATAAATATACTTGGTAGGAATGGCATTTCGAACTAGTGGTAGATTCATTTGAAAATTCAATTGTAAAAGTTTATATTAATAAGAACATTTGAATTTGAATCTTTTGTTTTCTTGAATAAAAAAGTAGCATATGCCACTATCCAGGTCTCATATTACTATATCCATGCAAAAATTCAGGATGATCTGTTGCTTCTTTGTTTTTTATGCTACTACAAGTTAGCTCTTGACTGCAATCTCACCCGATGGTAAGTGATGATGCAGTCCAAGATGGTAGCGGGCTAACCTGTTGGGGGTATGGCAGTTATATTAAACACATCCTCAATCGGTTTCTACACAGCATCATACCGGAACACTAAATAGCTTGGTAGTACTTCTTTGCCGATAGGGTGGTAACTAGCCACGGCCAAAGCCTCCCACCAGGCAAAACTTGTGGTGTGGTTGAAGGACAAACCAACAAACACTTTTACAATAATAATAGCCGTGATAATGGAAGCATTCTATTTAGGTCTGACGGGACAGCAATTAGACCTAACCATAGACTTCATGTGCAGAACCATATCACCTGAAACTACTAGGATTAAAAGTAGCCTCAAATTGCCCCATGAAATTCAGCTTGTCTCTTAAACTGAAAAATAGCTGAACTGATTTTGACCATACTTTTGTATGTCAAAATCTTTGGCTAAATATAATAAAATTGTTTGCAAATGGTTTCAAATTCAGAGACCAAGAGAATCTTCAATTTTTTTGAAGTTTTAGATATCTGTATCTGTTTTCTTTACTATCAATACTCACTAAGTAATACTTTTTGTTATGCAACCTCAGCAATATGTTTATGACTTGGCATTTATTTTTTCATTTAAAGTAATAATTTTTAGACTTATCCATTTCATCAACTCATTATAAATAAAGCATGTGTAAACAATATGATCTACTTTCTAAAAACTAATAGTCAACTTATCTGTGTTTTGAACAACACATTACACAACAGTCTGACCTACTTACTTCTCCTGCAAATGAAACATGAGTCATCCCAAGATTGGTTCGAAATTCGAATGCTTACCTCTTTCACACCATGCAGTGTTGCATTCCAACTTACTCTCAAAGAGAGGAATATGGAATTTGGCATCAGGCATGTTAGCTCCACGTAATCTGACGGCGTGGCGGTCCAATAGTCCCATGTTAAGGGACAGCTAGGTGCAGGAACCATTGTTTAGGTGATTTTATACCAACTCGTAAGATTTTCAACGCATCCACATCCTAGCAATTGCAACCGATTTCCTGTTTCCCATAGCTTGTATTTTTAACTGTAAAAATTTAAACCACATGCAGGAAACATTAGTCACCGATATCAATGCGACGGTGTTGAATCATAGAATTTCCTGGTATTTTTTTGTATTGGGGAAATATCGCCATTCGAAATGAAACTGTCAATGTTATTACACAAACAATGGTAAAAATATTGTACTTAAATACTAATTACCTACTTCATTATTGGATTGTAATGTCACATAATCTTGCACATGAAATCGAAGCTTTTTGTATTTATCAGAAGATCACACAATAACTTCTACTTTAATAGTAATTTCAGTAATTTGTAAATAGAGATCAAAGATGTGTTAACATTTGAGTACCTATATGATTAGTGAGGGCTCTTCCGAATGACCAGCGAATGACCGAATGATGGATATTAAATTGGAATCAGCCGAATCGAACTTAATATTATGTAGATTGTAGTAGGTAGGTATACCTTGACCAGAAAAAAATACGTGTGGTGTCGTGGGACTTCAGATAGGAACGAAGTTCCATATTACATAAATATTAATATTGGATAGAAGCAGGCGTTACTTTGCGGAAGTCCATGATATTGAAAAAACTAGAAATTTAATTCGCTATAATCCACCACAGAAGGTAAATCTATGTGGTACAGTGCGTATCTTGAACTTGCAGCCCGCGATATTCTCCACACCACATAAATCATCCAAAATACCCTCAACGTACGTTTCACTCCGACACCGGAGCATCTTCAGGAGATGTTGACTCTACAATTTTAATCGTGCATTGTAGAGTCAACATCTCCTGAAGATGCTCCGGTGTCGGAGTGAAACGTACGTTGAGGGTATTTTGGAAGATTTACGTGGTGTGGAGAATATCGCGGGCTGCAAGTTCAAGATACGCACTGTACCTACCACATAGATTTACCTTCTGTGGCGGATTATAGCGAATTAAATTTCTAGTTTTTTCAATAAATATTAATTTCAAGTTCTAGTCGAGGTAAAAAGATAATAATTATTCAGGTATAAATTTTTTTTGATTTTTTTATCGATAAAAATCAAAAACTACTTTACAAAATTATCTTAACACTTTTATTTTATTCACAATGATTCATAAAAATATATAATAATAACAGTCATCACGTAGACTATACATTAGACACTGTATAGCGAACATGCATAAAGTAAACATAAAAATCTTACTCCACGCATTTTCGTTACGGATGTTTTTTGCCGGCTAGGGTACCCCTCCGCATCGTCCCATAAGGAACTTCGTTCCAAAAACCTCACCACGTTGCGGAAAAAAATGGATTAAATGACGAGAGTACGTATTAATTTGGATCTCTGCTATAATAATAATTACTAGCTGATGCCCGCGACTTCGTCCGCGTGGAATAAGTTTTTCAGTTAATTTTCCAGGATAAAAAGTAGCCTATATTACTATCCCACGGTATAATCATATTTCATATTTATTTATTTGCATTTCTGCCCTGTTAGGGCAAAGCAAGTACATTTACATTAAATAAATTACAATAGTAATCCCCCTATAATGGTGAAACACGTACTTCTTCATATTTTAACGAAAGCCCAAATGCTGTTTCATGGCTATAACTTGAGAAATTAAGGATTTTCATACAAACTCTCAACCCCTATTTCACCCCTTCGGGGGTGGAATTTTGAAAAACTGTGAAACACATATGTTTTCATTATCAACCCGCAGCTCATATTATATCAAGTTTCATGGATATAACTTGAGAAATTAAGGACTTTCATACAAACTCTCAACCCCTATTTCCCCCCTTCGGGGGTGGAATTTTGAAAAACTGTGAAACACATATGTTTTCATTTTCAACCCGCAGCTCATATATCATGTTTCATGGCAATAACTTGAGAAATTAAGGACTTTCATACAAACTCTCAACCCCTATTTCACCCCTTCGGGGGTGGAATTTTGAAGAACTGTGATACACATATGTTTTTATTTTCAACCCGCAGCTCATATATCAAGTTTCATGGCTATAACTTGAGAAATTAAAGACTATCATACAAACTTTCAACCCCTATTTCACCCCTTCGGGGGTAGAATTTAGGCATAAAAAGTATCCTATGTCCTACTTCGTAGTATGGGCTCAAATCGTGCCAAGTTTCGTTTGAATTCATTCAGTAGTTTCGGCGTGATGCGCGGCCAAGGTACAGACAGACAGACAGACAGACAAAAATGAAAAAAATTACAGATTTGGCTTCAGTATCGAATAATGTGTGCCCTCCAAAAAAAATTTTCAAATTATCTTCAATGTACAGAATTGGACCTGTTACAGTTTTATTTTATGTATATCTTTAATCAATTGGTCTGAGTGACCTATTGGTTTTACAATGGGGGTTGAGACTAAACACACCAATTGTTCCAGGGATAGACGTGAAAAGGGATTTTGCATAAAAATAATAATTTAGTGCAAACAGATATGTTTCTACTAATATTCCAATTCACGTTGATCTCCACCTTACTAGAAAACAAAATATTCATTTGTTTTTACTTTAAGTGTGGATGTGAATAATGCTAATTATTGCTAGTTTAGTTTAAGTTGAAACCCACAATGTACATAATATTAATCGAAAAGGAATCGATTAAAAACTGTAGATCTGCCTCGCATCACTAGCCAAAACTTTAAAAAAGTCGAAATAAAATGTTTATGGTCGCAAATCACAGATTAAAATTAAACGTGCCAATTTATAAGGGTGGGCGCAAACAAACTGATCTCTCGCTATTTTTGTAGTTAAAATATACATACTTACATCTATTTATTGAAAAATACAATGGAACCTAAAGGTAGCTAGCCTATCCTAATTACTATATAAATCATGCCCGTGTGGAATGGTGGGAAGAATGCTGGCTGCATTTTGCGCTGGACAGCCAGACTGATCCAGACTGATGACTTGATCCTTGATTTGTTAAGAATTTAGTTGATTAAGACTTGAGGCGGATTTTTGCGGATTTTGACCAATGACGAAGGAAGTACAAGGGAAGTAGGTAACCACAGGAAGTAACTACCTATTTAAACTAGGTACTCTGCGTAGACAGAGCAAGATATATAGACGACGCCATATCTCCTTTTCACTCCCACATGAAAGAGATGCAGTGTTCGGATGTTACACAAGATAGAATGAGAAAGAAATATGTATTTTTCTCTCCCTTTCTGCGTGTCACGGGTTTTGTGCTATTGCATACTATTGTGCCAGACAAATTAAGACGTTTGTATGACGTTTGGGAGGTGTTTCATAGTATCACCTATCCCTTTCGGTTACACGTTGACCCTGATTCTAGAGGTTCCTTCTATAGTGTGACAGTAGTGGGTGTGTATTCTCTGTGACTTTGACAAATGACGTTTATCTCGTGATTTAAAGGACTATGATCTTTTTTTGGATTTTTTGATTATATAGGTAGGTACCTACCACTTCTCTGATCTGTGGTACCTACTTTTAATTAATTTTGTGTGTGTTCCGTTATAAGCACTGCGAGCACTGGCAGTGCTCTTTACTGGGGACTTTCATGCCCGTTTGCACTAAACTTAGGAATCGCCTAACTCCCTGCCCAACTTGTTTAGGCTTATCCTAGCGAAAAAAAAGCTTGCACTAACCTTAGGCCATTCCTAAATCCACTTAGGAGATGCCTAACTTTATGAGCCCGATTAGTAAGCGCCCAAGCGTTAGGCGATACTTAAGTTGAATTTTTTGTAGTCTGTGGACCATTTTGTTGTCATTAATTGGTCTCACGGTTGATATGTACTCTGTGGTTGTTATGTATCACAACCACAGAGTACCTACATTGTTATTGTGATTGTTAATTAAGTAGAACACTACACTGATCACAAGCAACAATGGCACAAGATTTATTAGATTCTTTCTCCTTCTTTCTCATTATGTCACCACTGGAATTGTGAATTTGGGTGATTTTTGCCCAAGCCTGTTCTTTCTCTTTATTTGATGCAGTATCGTGTGCTGTTACTTTGGAAATAATGCACTGCCCCTCTTCGCACAACAACCGTACAAACCGCAACTTCTCCTCTGCCGTAAAATTGGCAGTTCTTTTTCGTTTATTTATTTGTCTTTCCATTTTAATTGCTGATTTATAAAATCCCCTAAAATAAATAACCTTCAACTCCACGTACTTAATGTCACCTGTGCAATATATAAACCAATAAAATAAAATACACCAATGTTTTAGCTTTTGTCTCTATTCAACTCATGCCTGAGGTTATGACAAGATAAGGTAAAAAAATATTCTAGTGTTTACATTACTTTGCAAGATATATTTAAAAAAAAAAACCATAAACAATCATTCATTCCATTCGTTCCTAGAGATGCCTAACTAGGCAATGCTTAAGTTACGACACAGCAAGGACAAGACTGTCAGTGCAAACGAATTTTTTTGCTAGGCCGTTCTTAAGCCTAGGTGTATCCTAACTAGGACAAGCCTAACTTGAGTTTAGTGCAAACGGGCATCAGTGCTCTCAGTGTATTTCGGAACGCACCCTTTATTCAGCTGTTCTAATGGCGTAGATTAAAGTCGTGTCTCTGATCACCGACCAGAAACAAAAGTCTCTGATTGTGATTTTTAGTTTTGGAGCATGCATGAATGAAAATGCAAACTGCAAATAGTTTTTTATTTTTTGGTTATTGAATAATTATAATGTTTAAGCATTCAATTACTGTTCCAAGAAATTATAAAATAGCAGCAAAAATTGTTCAGAAGGTTACTGAAGAAGGTGGTAGCTTCAAAACTTTATTATACGACGACAAACTGAAGCATTTTGTAAGTAATCAACGTTGTTTTTAGTTTTGTATATTCTCTTCCTATGTTGATACTTGTGTTTTTACGGGTATTATGTATTTACAGAGAATTGATGTGCTTTACGCATTGATCAATGAAACTATTAAACATGCCGTTGATATCGAAAGATTGTTTGAAAGCACGGGTATATTGGTGAATGAACCACGTTTGAATCCTTGGCTGGCAAAAGTTCTCACTGCAGAACTTCTCTATGGGAAAAAGACATTGCCGGGCGAAAGCAAACCAGTGCAAACGATATTATCATATAAAGAACATTTTCAGAAATTGATACCTGAAGTTCAAGACGATGCGAAACCTAAAGGTAATTTATTTTCTTTTGCAGATGTAACACTGCGTTATAGACAAACGTATTGACGAAATGGCGGAAAATACTGAGGGCCCTCTTATACCGAGGCAAACACAGCTGGCTGCACTCGCACTGGCAAATCTATTTCTCTATAGTGTGGCCATGTTCACATTGCCGTTTGTCGCATTTTTCGGAATGCAACACATACTGACTGATTACTATCCCGTCGAACCTTTCTTAAGGACAGTCTGGTCGGTGGTGTCAGCTGTAGTAGTTGTTAACTTAATAATATGTTTGTATGCATACAAAGCATATCATGAAAAAGAGTATGACGATGATGGCAATGAAATAGATCAGCACTCATATAAACCCACAAATGAGAAGAGTTCTCTTAATAAAGAAGATTAGTTAATTAGTTATATTATTTTGATGACTGAGTATATTGAGTATTAACACTAAAAACATCTGTATGATGACATTCCTGAGTATATTGAGTATTAACACCAAAAACATCTGTTAGAAAGTTATATATATTTTATGCTAATAAATAGAGGAAGACAAAATTTACGTCTTTTATTATTTAATTATTTTCTATCTCTATCCATACCTTCTCTCCAGGTAAAATAACTGTTGTAGTATAATATAAATACAAAATAGTGTCTGTTCCCTTTTTACATTCCATCTGTTTAAACTGATTTCAATGTCATTCAGTACAAAGATGGTTTGTATTTCTGATATGGACCTACTTGTCCCAGAAAATCAAAAAGTTTAGTTAACATCCTTAAAATATTTTATAGTCTAGAATATATTTTTAAATTGCAAAATTGGCTTGTTCTTGACAAAAATCTTGCTTAGTGCAAAGAAATTATGAGGTCTAGGTTGAACATGCTTGCCTAGAAGCTGTCCACTCACTCTTGCCTTGAAGGTACTGTTGTCTGTGCTTGCAGTGGAATTAAAATAATGATAAATTGGAAGTAACTTAAGGTATTTTTCTAAACTAGTAATTATTCTGATACATTTTAAACATAAGTGAACATATAAAATTCCTTTTTAACAGTTCGCAAGCCCCGCTATGTCCGCATTAACACAAATCTTCTAACAACCTCGGATGCTATAAGGGCATTTCAAGATGAGGGTTTCAAATTCATCAGGTGTACGTCAGGTTCCTACAATGACTATCTTCAACAAATACAACGCCTCACAGAGGATGACTTTACCCAGGATTACCACGTGAAGACGATTTTCGTATTCTCTCCTCGCATAAAGATGCATGACCATGAGTTGTATAAAGAGAGCAAGATTATTTTGCAGGATAAGGTAAACTACCTTAATTACTTTATACTATAAAACATAAAAATGTTACACTTTGTATATACCTACTTAATAAACAATGCATACGTTACGTAACAAGTATTACACTGACTTGTGGGTTGCTGGATGCGAAGCCGGTAGCTTCCATGCAACTTTGTCATCGAGATAATCATCAATAGTGTAGTAACCTCGACTTAGCAGATGCTGTTAAGATAATATTATCTGTAGGACCGGACAGGACAAAAAAGTCCTCGTTATTCACTGTTGAATAGAATGCGTAGGTAAGGCAAATAAGCTTTAGTAAAATACTAGCTTATGCCCGCGACTTCGTCCGCGTGGATTGAGGTTTTTCGGTTCCCGCGGGAACTCTTTAATTTTCCGGGATAAAAAGTAGCCTATGTGCTATTCCAGACTATAATCTATCTCTGTGCCAAATTTCATCCAGATCCGTTCATCCGTTGGAGCGTGATTGAGTAACAAACATACATCCGTACATCCAAACTTTCGCATTTATAATATTTATTTGATTTGATTGATTGTGAGGAAACCGGCATGCCCGAGAGTTCTTCATAATTTACTCGAAGGTGTATGAAGTCTGCCAATCCACACTAGGTCAAGCCAGCCATTGGACAAGTAGATATAGACTATGGCCAAACCATTCTTATTCCGAACTAGCTGATGCCCGCGACTGCGTCCGCGTGGTTTAAGTTTTTTTAATTCCCTCGGGAACTCCATAATTTTCCGGGATGAAAAGTTATTGCAATTGAGTTATTTGACAAGTCAAATCAGCAACTTTTCAACAACGTCAAGCGCGCGCTTATATGGGATGGGATGTGATGTATGAAATAGTGAACTGTGACATCATCAAAATTTGACGCACTCTTTCATTAAATCGATAGTTTAAAATGGTTTTCAAGCATAAAACTAACAGGGGACGTGGATAATACTACTTTTGGGAGATCCTCTATTTAAAAAATCACTAAAAATAATTGATTTGAATAGTTGTCAAAATTATCCAATAAGGGATGATGTCTATATCAAAAATAAAATATTTCTAACTGATTATTAAATAGAGGGTCTTCCAAAAGACCTAAAATTCACATCCTTGGTTAGTTTTAAGTTTTATAACAATTTTAAAATATATAATAAAGAAAAAAAGTGCGTTTAAATTTTATGACGTCACAACTGTGAATTTGATACAACATATGTACATATTAGAAGTGCGTTTTTAAGTTTGATAAAGAGTTGCTAATTTGATTTTTCATATTCATTTATTCATTTCGATTTTGGCTTGTATAAAGCTCTTACGAATGTCATATAAAAATTACAATTAACTCAAATATGATGAGAAAATTACAAACAATAAAAAACATGAGACAAGATCATAAAAAAAAATTTACTTTTAAACAAGATCAAAATAACAATTTACAAAATATACGAAATATCATAAAATAAATAAATTAAATTGAGTTGTCATCATTCCTATTTGTAATTTTGCTGCAGGCTACAGCTTTGGCGGTGCACCTATTGGCGCCGGCGCTGGGTAGCGTCGTGCTGGACATGTGTGCTGCGCCCGGTATGAAGACTACGCAGCTTGCAGCTTATATGAGAAATGAGGTAAGAATATCGAATATATTAGAGTACTAGCTGATGCCCGCGACTTCGTCCGCGTGGTTAAAGTTTTTTTTTGATTCCCGCGGGAACTCCTTAATTTTTCGGGATAAAAAATAGCCCTTGTCACTCTCCAGGTCCTCAACTGTACCCATGCCAAAAATCACGTCGATCCGTTGCGACATGATTGAAGTACAAACCAATAAACCAACATACAAACACACTTTCGCATTTATAATATTAAGTATGATTTGACAACTAGTCAAATCAGCAACTTTTTTCAAACATTGTGCACTTAGTATGGGATTTTTAATGAAATTTACTTGTGGATGGCGTCATCAAAATTCGATTTTAAACTTTTTTGCTTTAATCAATACTTTAAGGCAGCTCAGTACGCGCGACTGAAGTTGCCGGCGCACGTGGGTAACCTATTTGCTGTTTCACCTAACATTGTGTGAGAAAGAGACAGACTCAGTGATGAGCAGTATAGCGACTGCAACCGCGCGCACGGCAGTCCCGGTATAAAGATGATGTTACGCTCACAGATTATACCTATTATAGTTGGACCGATGCGATCCACCTAGTGGGGGTCTGCCAACACTGCGCTTCCCGTTTCGGGGTCGCCACTCCAGCACCTTGAGACCCCAACGACCATCAGCTCTTCGAACTATGTGCCATATAGCATGGCATATAGCATGGCATATGGCATGGCATATAGCATGGCATATAGCATAGCATATAGCATAGCATATAGCATAGCATATAGCATAGCATATAGCATAGCATATAGCATAGCATATAGCATAGCATATAGCATAGCATATAGCATAGCATATAGCATAGCATATAGCATAGCATATAGCATAGCATATAGCATAGCATATAGCATAGCATATAGCATAGCATATAGCATAGCATATAGCATAGCATATAGCATAGCATATAGCATAGCATATAGCATAGCATATAGCATAGCATATAGCATTGCATATAGCATTGCATATAGCATAGCATATAGCATAGCATATAGCATAGCATATAGCATAGCATATAGCATAGCATATAGCATAGCATATAGCCACGTCCGTCAAGGTCCGTCCAGGTCCTCAACTAAGTTGAGGACCTGGAGACTTGACTTGACTGCGATTTCAGCTGATCTAACTGTGATCTAGATCAAGATAAACCCTAATAGTGAAACAATCATACTTACTAATATTATAAATGCGAAAGTGTGTTTGTTTGTTGGTTTGTCCTTCAATCACGCCGCAACGGAGCAACGGATTGACATGTTTTTTGGCATGGGTATAGTTGAGGACCTGGAGAGTGACATAGGCTACTTTTTATCCCGGAAAATTCCCGTGGGAATTAAAAAAACTTATTCCACGCGGACGAAGTCGCGGGCATCAGCTAGTGTAATAATAAAATAATAACAATATGCAATTGACAACACTTATTCACAATAATAATAATTATAAATATAAACCACACACACGACGTAGGTACATAATTACGAATTACACGAATAACACTCTAATTACGTTGCAATAAGTAGCTCGCAGTATAGCTAGTAGCTACGTAGTATTATGTAGGCTGCGAGCGGCCCTTCCCCCCGCCCGCTCGCCCGCCACCCGGAGGTGTCGAATGTTCGGATGCGAGGCAAGATGGTTTTTACCGAAATCAAGCGCGCGAAAAGGGTTGAACAGTCGTTTGGGAAAAGCGTTTGTTTGTAAAAACTACTAAATGTATGTTTACTAAGTAAAGTTATTTCAAATAATGAATAAATAAACTATGTTTATTGATAAATTGTTTTATAATTTTCACACTCCTAATCTTATTTATTTGCGCCCAAAGTTGTCATCAATTTAGTGTGAAAATTGGAATCTTTCGAGGCTCGTAACTTTAAAATCAATATTTTTTTCAATATTTTATATATCAATAAACCTAGATAATGACGAGACAAATCGAAATAAAACTTAGTTTTGGGCGTACAATATCAAATAATGTAGTAATTACGCTTTTGCGTTTGTATGAAGAAGGTACCGGCCTGAGTCCCCTTAAGATGGTTATATACTTAATATTATAAATCTGAAAGTTCGGATGGATGGATGTTTGTTACTCGATCACGCCAGAATGGCTGAACGGATCTGGATGAATTTGGCACAGAAATCCATACTAATATTATAAATGCGAAAGTGTGTCTGCCTGTCTGTCTGCTACGCTTTCACGGCCCATCTTTTCAACCGATTTTGCTGAAATTTGGTATAGAGGTAGGTTATATCCCGGGGAACCTTAATCCACGAAGTCGCGGGCATCATCTAGTAGATTATAGTCTGGAATAACACAGGTTACTTTTTATCCCGGAAAATTAAAGAGTTCCCGCGGGAACCTAAAAACCTCAATCCACGCAGACGAAGTCGCGGGCATCAGCTAGTATCGAATTTAATTGGCAAAGGAAAGGTGCTAAAAATATTCACATTGGAATAATTCCAGACAGGATTTGAAATTCATGATTTTCCGAATTTTTCTCTCCTTGTGTCCTTAGAACCACTTCTGTGGCTTTAAGATTTGTTAAGAATAAGGAGTGGCTGTAAAAGCCACTCCTTATTCTTAACAAATTTTAATGATGGCAATTTTTTGCATGATCACACTTTGAAAGCAAGCTGTAACTTTTTTAGGAGCTAGATACTGCAAACTTGAAAACAGCCATTTTTACAGAAATTAGTTGCCATTAGCATTAGAAATACTAAAAACTTGATAACAGCAAGTTTTCACAGAAATTATATGCCATTGACATAAGAATTCAGCATAAATTTCACCTTGATACCTAAAGATACCTTGATGCATGAATAATTGTTTTTTTTTCAAATAACAGGGTAAAATCTATGCAGTTGAAAGAGATGACAAAAGATACCAGACACTATGCGAATTTGTGGAAGCGACCGGCTCCAAGTGCGTGGAAACTCTTCACAAAGATTCACTGCAGATCAGGAGAGGCGATATGGATGACGTGGAGTACATCCTTCTTGATCCGAGCTGTTCAGGATCTGGTGAGTTCAATTATTTTTTATTAATCATCTCTATAGCGAATTTGCGAAATAACGTAGCTAACGTACGAGGCATGGAGGAAATGTCTATGTCCATTTAATAATTTTCAACTAAAGTGTATTTCGCTTTCATAGGTATGGATCTCAGCGTGCACAACTACGTCGAAGAAAGTCGGTTGGCCAATCTAACTTCTTTACAAGAGAAGTTCTTGAAACACGCAATGAATTCATTTCCGAATGCGAAAAGAATCGTATACAGCACATGCTCGATATTCCCTGAAGAAAATGAGAGGGTAGTTACAAATATCGTTAAAGCTTCAAGAGCTAAATGGAGAGTTAAAGATGTAAGCGAGCTTCTTAAGGGCCAGTGGAATAACTTTGGTTCGGGAATGTATGGAAGTATGGGCACTAGATGCCTTTACGCTAAAACTGACAGTGATTTTACTACCGGTTTCTTTTTAGCCGTCTTAGACAGGGATTTTAGAGATACCGAAAATCAGCAGGATGAGAATAAAGTGGCCAACGATGAAGACAAAATTTACAAGAAAGTAAAGGATAAGACTAATAATAATAAACATGTAGATGAAAATTGTGAAAAATTTGACACTACCGATAATGATCAAGGAAAACAGCAAACCAAGAAGCGACATAGAGATAGTGAATCTCATAGTATAGAATACGTAACTAATCCTGAAGGGCTCTCTGAAGGTATGAATGGTGAAAATCATGTTCCGAAAAGTGAGAAGAAAAAACGGAATAAAGGTAATGAAAATTCTACTCATAACGAGGATTTGCAGAATGAAACTAATAGTGGTGAAATAAATGAAAAAAATTGTCGATATGATGATAGTCCAGATTTGAAAAAGAAAACACCAAAGTCTAGAGGAAAAGACGAAGGCGTTGAACCTATAATAGATATATCTATGGATGCAAATGCAGATGCAGAAAATTCAATAAAAAATTATGACAATTCCAGTCTTATACAAGATATATCAGATGATTTTAAAACTCATACTTTAAAAAAGAAGAAGAAACGCAAATGTTTCGAAGAACCTGAAAGTTCCGAATCTAAAACATTTGAATATAATGATGAAATAGAAATGTCTAAAGAGAAAAAGAAAAAACACAAAAAACGAGAACGTGAAAATGGTGTCGTAACCGTACCAGATATAGATATTTCTACAGTTGTAGAGAATAGAAATACAACACACGAAATAGAAATACCAAATAAGAAAAAGAAAAAAAGGAAAGAAAGTGTTAACTATCCCCAAGAAGCTGTAAATTTACCAGTTATAGATATTTCTTCAGATATAGAGAATAGCCAAAGTTCAGAAAAGGGTAAAATATTTGAAAACAATGACGATATAGAAATGCCAAAAAAGAAAAAGAAGAAAAGCAATAATCATGAAAATGAACCTAAAGAAGTTGAAAATATAAATGATTTTAAAATTGAAAACATTGATGAAAAAGAAAGGTCAAAGAAGACAAAAAAGAAACGCAAAGATCGTGAAAGTGAACCCTTAGACAGTGTAGATATTTCTTCAGAGGTAGAACAAGGGAAAACTTCTAAAAAATCAAAGAAACAGAAATTTGCTGCGCACTAATTTTCCAGAGAACCTAGTGTTAGTCATCATGTTAAATACCAAGTAGGTATACTATTTTTCTATATTAAGTATAAATGTTCTTTTTTATAATATTTGCGCTTTATTTTAATAAAATGGACCGTATCATATCATAGACGTCTTATTTACTTTCCTATGGTCAATCAATAGCAAATTGCTATCACGTATAAGATTATTGTTTTCTTCTAACAATAATGAACTCTATCACATAGATGATAAAGCATATTTTCGATCAACAATCGATCATTATGATGGTTGCAGCGACACGCTTGTTTACGTGTCACGAACACTTTCGTGCGCCCTTATTTTGATCGTGTAAGTCGCACAAAACCCTTACATTTTATATCCATATATAAATATTATAAATGCGAAAGTTTGGATGGATGGATGTATGTATGTATGGATGTATGTTTGTTACTCAATCACGCTCCAACGGATGAACGGATCTGGATGAAATTTGGCACAGAGATAGATTATAGTCTGGAATAGCACATAGGCCACTTTTTATCCCGGAAAATTAAAGAGTTCCCGCGGGAACCGAAAAACCTCAATCCACGCGGACGAAGTCGCGGGCATCAGCTAGTAAGTTATAAATACAAGGGACGACGTGTTATTATACATAAATATTTTTTAGAACTATTACTATTAGGTAGGTTGACTTGTTAAAACAGATTCCACGATGCTTTAGGTACCTACTAGCGCTACCTAAGGATCTATCTATGGTCTGGAGTGGACTGATGGGAAGCTTCGGCCGTGGCTATAGTTAGGTACCACCCTACCGACAAAGACGTACCGCTAAGCGATTGCCTTCCGATACGATGCCGTGTAGTATTAGGGTTTAATCCAACTGCCGTATCCCTAACAGGTGAGCCCGCTTTCATCTTAGGCTGCATCATCAATTACCATCAGGTGAGACCGTAGTCAAGGGCTTACTTGTAGTGGAATTAAAAAAAAGGAGATAGGTATTTGGTACGTTCTTACCTTCTCATAGACTCGTCGTTCTTACGTTCTCATACGTACAACGGAGACGTCACGGGGAGCGTATCTCCACGTTGGCAGAATTGGGTACCTAGGTACATAACAACCATCAGTCGTAATTCCTTCCTCCAAGATAACAACTAAGTACAACTAATAAAATTAGCAACTATTTATTAAACGTCAAAAAGCGCGCTTAGTATGGGAGTTTGTGTGAAATCCTACTGACTTGTGACGTTATCGAGATTCGACGGACTTTTTAACTTTTGAAATGAAATGAAATGATTTATTTCATGTAGGACAACTTGTGCCACATAAGATACTGATATAATATGTTGATATGACTTTAACCGATAGTTTAAAATAGTAACCAAACTTAAAACTAACGGAGGACGCTGGACGTTGCTTTTACAACTTTTGGAACACTCTAAACTAATTATTAATAATCATTAAAGCATTTATTTTTGACATAGGTACGAGTAGGAAACCCAATTTACAGTAAAAAATTCAACCATTTTAAAACAAAATTAGTATGCAGCTTGGAGAGTGTATACGAAGATGTCTATTGCACCTGAAAGTCCTAGGTACTAGCACGAGTCTAGTCTCTGAATGAGAAGTGTTTGGGCATAGTCCACCACGGTGTTTTCCTTCACCATGAATTCAATTGATTTTTTTTTTTTTTTTTAATTTTTATTCACTACAAGTTAGCCCTTGACTGCGATCTCACCTGATGGTAAGTGATGATGCAGTCTAAGATGGTAGCGGGCTAACCTGTTAGGGGCATGGCAGTTATATTTAACCCATACCCCTATTCGATTTCTACACGGCATCGTACCGGAACGCTAAATCGCTTGGCGGCACGTCTTTGCCGGTAGGGTGGTAACTAGCCACGGCCGAAGCCTCCCACCAGAAATTGTATTCATATTCATATTCATTTATTTTGCATTCCAATACAATTATTCTTATAGTAAGTACCTAATCTACATAATGTCAGTAGAATATTATAGCTGTTCTTACTTCTTATTACAATATTGGAACCCCGGTGGGGCACAGCAAATCAGTGGTAGTAGAGAGACGGCTGCCTTATTTGCTTCAAAAAAATCATTTAATTTGTAATAGGCTTTATCAATTAGATTTTTTTTTACAGAATTGACAAACTCTAGAGATTTGATGTGGTCTGGGATTTTGTTGTAAATTTTTACACACATCGGGTTAGGACTGTGGATACTTAGGTTGGAACTAGGAATCATCATATTACATATTTTGTATATTGTAGGCTCTCCTCAGTAGAATCAGTTTTCCGAACCGGTGGTAGAATTAGACTTCTCATAAGTGACACAAGTTGTCCTAGTTGTACGTGAAATTAATAAATCATTTATTACATAAAAGTCGTAATTCCTAATTCCATGATTTATTATGTCGCCACTTTATACTTACGTCTAATTATTTGCCTATAAATAAAACACGCACTAAACGTCCAAGTTACAGTTAGTTCGCTGATAGTACCTACCTTTGCGTTCTAATTGGACCAAGGCCGCGGAATCAAAGAAAGAAAATATGACATAAAAAATAAACATAAAACTCGAAGGTCGTTTGAACGCGTTGACCCAAATAGCGACATGAAAGATCGTCCTATGGTATTTCCAACGATAAATGTGTATTAGTGTTAGGTAGTAAAAATTAACAAATTTTCTGTAATAAGTACTTACCTACTACCTACCTGCTGAGACATTTTTGGTACGGCTTGACCGCGATGATATTAAGTCTTGAGCTACCTTTTAGCTTTTAGCCGTTTTACGAGCTTAATAAGCCCGTAAGCAGCCAGAGCTGGGGTTTCGTATAAACAAAGCATCATGATGCAATCCATACTATCCATACTAATACTATAAATCCGAAAGTGTGTCTGTCCGTCCGTCTGTCTGTCTGTCTGCTACGCTTTGACGGCCCATCTGCTCAACCGATTTTGATGAAATTTGGCACAGGGGTAGATTGTATTCCGGGGAAGGACATAGGCTAATCCCGGAAAATCTATATATATAAAATTCAAAGTCCTGACTGACTGACTGACTTTTATATCAACGCACAGCCTAAACAGCTGGGGTTAGAAACTTGAAATTTTGACAGTAGGTTCCTTTTGAGACGTAGGCGCTCACGAAGAAAGCATTTCTCAAAATTCCACCCCTACGGGGGTGAAATAAGGGGTTATAGTTTGTATGAAAGTCCGTCATTTCTCAAGTTATATCCATGAAACTTGGTAAATGGGCTACGAGTTAAAAATAAAGAAATACGTGTTTCACAGTTTTTCAAGATTCCACCCCCAAAGGGGTAAAATAGGGGTTTAAAGTTTATATGAAAGTCCTTCATTTCTCAAGCTAAATCCATGAAACTTGGTAAATGAGCTGCGGGTTAAAAATGAAGAAATACATGTTTCACAGTTTTTGATAATTCGCCCCCCAAAGGGGTGAAATAGGGGATGAAAATTGGTATGAAAATAGGCTTTTATTTCACAAGTTATAATAGTCCTGAAACTTGATATTTGGGCTTCCGATTTAAAATTATGAAATACGTATTCCACAGTTTGGACATTTCTATCCCCAAGGACGTTAAATAGAGAGTTTGTCCTTCAATCACGCCGCAACAGAGCAACGGTACGATGTGATTTTTTGCATGGGTATGTATAGGTGAGTATCTGGAGAGTGACATAGGCTTCTTTTTATCCCGGAAATGAAGGAGTGCATGTGGGAATTAAAAAACTTATGCCACGCGAACGAAGTCGCGGGCGTCCTCTAGTAAAGATATAAAGATAATAAAGAGTTCTCGCGGGAATCAAAAATTTTTAATCCACGCGGACGAAGTCGCAGGAATCATCTAGTTTGTAAATGTATATAGAGGTTTGATCGTCTCTCGCCGAACAAGTTGGGCTGTGCATTAGGCTAATGCGAGCTGGGGACATTACCATGATCAACAACTGGAGTTGCCTAGCAACGCGATGCTGGGCGGGTAGCTTTGGGCGTTCTCCACTCACTACCAGCCAATCACAAAGATGCGTGATTATTATGACAGTGTCAGTCACCGGTTGTCACCGACAGTCTAACCATACTCACGAAGCAAATTATATTTTTTACCTAAGGAATAAGGTTCAAATTTGGCTGCTTTTCGCGGTTAATAGTTAATAGCGCTTCCGTTATTGGCTGGTTATTGATGACACCCCATACTTTTGTGGTTATTCAGGTAAATTATTATAGGTAGGTATCTATTGTGGCGTACTATAGTAGGTACGCCACAATACATAAGGCTAAAATTCCGTCTACGCGAATTGGTTGCGTATTCGCTGTACCTACGTACGTACGAACAAACGCATCATAGCACGTTTTGTCCTGTCGCTTTTGTGTGTGCACCTCTCAAGTGTCGTACTTAAGTTAAGTACTCGGACTTTTTATCCGCTAAACAATTTTTTGTCCTTAGTAAGTTTGTGCTCTTCCACTAGTTCTAAACTTTTACAGCTGTGCTACGAACGTGCTACGGAGCGTAGCACAATGTAGCGTACACAACAAAACTTCAAAATTAACTTACAATAACGTGTTTGTTCTACCGATGTTGACGTTTGGTATAGTGTTAGGTTTCATCTCGGAGAATGGCTACTTTTTTCCCGGAAAATTCCCATGAGATTTTTCCAAAACCTCATGCACGCGGACTTCGTTTCTAATGATAGTAATGCGTGCCCAGGGGTTCACTTCCCGGATGCCCTCATAAAGGAGGTCGATGTTTAATCAAGTATCGCCCCCCCCCAGTCCCCATCTTATATTATTATGTATTTAGGTTCTTCAACTTTGTATTATTACCCAGTCTACATCACGCGAAAGGCGCAACTAAGAATCAAATCGTTTATGCAAATTCAAATATTATTTAAATACATAATGGTGAAGAATTACCGTGTAATAGCTCATTATTATTCATACGCAGGAAAGCAGCATTACCTAGTATTTAAGTATTTGTATTTTATTTTAAATGCAGTTTTTTTAGCCGATTTCATAATCATTTTACAAAAATCGAAAGGTCGACTGGGATACAAGGCTCTCGCTTTAAGTCCGTCCGTACCTACATGTAGCACCTAGTTCTGGTGGTGCAATAAAGTTATAAAAAAAATTGAATTTTTAAAAACAGACCTAGGTTGTTTTATTTTACTTTCATTAGTTTGGTAGGTCAAATATTGGATCGGCTAACTTTACAGATCCTTTTGAAACTTAGTCGGATCTGTTTGTGTGTCTAGTATCGCGACTATCACCGGAAATTTGGAAGCTGTAATTTACTGAGAAGGAGTTTAAGAGCTAAAAGAACTTTTTGAAAATACTAGCTGATGTCCGTAACTTCGTCCGCGTGGACTGAGGTTTTTTGGTTCCCGCGAGAACTTTATAATTTTCCGGGATAGAAAGTAGCCTGTGTTATTCCAGACTATAATCTACATCTGTGCCAAATTTCATCTAGATCCGTTCAGTCGTTCTGGCGTGATTGAGTAACAAACATCCATCCATAATCATCCAAACTATCGCATTTATAATATTAGTATAGATAGAGTATAGTACAGAGAGCGCTAAGTATATAGTTAGGTACCAGTACTACTATTAGGATTTACTAGGCATAGTTTGAGGAGATACTTTCTTTACCCGCGACTTTAAAAATCGATTCAGACGTTGTGGGGTGAAGGAGTAACAAACATACAAACTTATTTAAAAGCTTTACATCTATTTATAATATTAGTAAATAAATATATACACATTTACAATACTTAGGTACTGTGTTATGAGTATGTTACTATACATATACCTAGTACCTACCAATAGGTAAGTACGAAACCTTAATTCACAAAGTTACTTGTGAAAAGTGACGACTTTACAATTAAATCTTCAACTGTAGTTAGTTAGTTTAGGATTTACGTACGACTAAATTAGCACAGTTTTTTTCATTACCTACTTGTTGTAGCACAGTTTTTCTGATATGGTTCTGACCTGGAGTCTGAGTATCCAGTTGCACGCCATTTTACCTGATGTAGGTACCTATATAAAAGCTTATTTAATTTAATTGCAATAAAGGCAGAAAAATAACGTTTAAAGTATGAAAGAAAGCTTTACCACTGAGAGATAGGTACTTATTTTCCTACGTCTACTTGCTTTCATGCGTATACCAAGCAGTTGCAAGTTGCAAGTCAGCTCGCGTGCTCTTTACCATGTAAAGCAACCACACTTATAAAATTAATCTTAAGTACAGTAAATCAATTTTGAAATATCACAAGTCACAACACTTATGGCACAAGTGCTCGTTACTATAAAAACCAGAACTAAAATAAAAATAAAATACTTCTTTGCTATTAATTTCTACTGTGCTTTAAGGCCCGTATAGTGGAAAATCATTTTCGAAGGTCTATAGAGCAACGATTCGGAGTGCGAGAGATTTATATACCTACTATTACTAAGTATTTAAGTTAATTTGTTAAAATTTAGTTAGATACTGTGTGGGTCAATAAAGATTTATTTATTTATTAGTCCGCGTGGACTAAGTTTTTTTGATTAGTAAAAGTAGCGTAAGTCCTTCCCCGGGATATAACCTATACTTGTACGAAATTTCATCAAAATCGGTTGAATAGGTGGGTCGTAAAAGCGTAGCAGACAGACACAGACACACTTTTCCACTTATAATATTAGTATGGATTTACTACTGTTAATTTTCATATATATATAGTGTATAGTGTATACCTACCATTATACATAGATACATAGTTGTAATCTCGCTTTTGTGTAGGTACAGACCTAATTATCGACCAAAGAAAATTGGCTACAGATTTGTGTTGTTAGAAAAGTGAATTTTCTTTCCAATTGCCTTTAATTATTACGAAACCGATAACAAACAGCAAACAACCGGTCAAAGGGGAGACGTAAAAAATATAAGCACGCCACGTTAAAGCCATTAGGTATAGTTTTGTATATGACTATGACCGATTGGCGACAAATGTACGAAACATCGGCGCGACCCCTTCTTTTAAATATGATAAAACTAGCTGATGCCCGCGACTTCGTCCGCGTGGATCGAGGTTTTTCGTTTCCCGCGGGAACTCCTTAATTTTCCGGGATAAAAAGTGTATTCGTAGCCTAACAAGTAGCCTATGTGTTATTCCAGACTATAATCTATCTCTGTGCCAAATTTCATCCAGATCCGTTCAGCCGTTTGGGGCGTGATAGAGTAACAAACATCCATACATCCATACATCCATCAAATAAATATTATAAATGCGAAAGTTTGGATGGATGTATGGATGTATGGATGAAATTTGCCACATAGATAGATTATTGTCTGGAATAACACATAGGCTACTTTTTATCACGGAAAATTGAAGAGTTCCCGCGGGAACCGAAAAACCTCAATCCACGCGGACGAAGTCGCGGGCATTAGCTAGTACATCCATACATCCATACATCCATAAAACGTTCGCATTTATAATATTTATTTGACTAGATGATTCCCTAGTGGTTACTCTTTTTAAAAAAATCATTTACAATTAGATCAATTTGTAGATACCTAAATAAACGGTGTCCTAAGCATTGCTGGACTAAGCTTACCTAAATACCTTATTATAATAGTCTTGTAAGAATTTCTTGCATGCCGTGCGGACGCAAGGCATACGGGAGCGCTGGCCGCACCACCCTCAACGCTCCCACTACGAAACGGTCACTCGATTGCTTTCACAAAACATAGCCGGACGACTTCGCTCCTATTGCGAGGAAATCCTTTATTCCCCAACCATTCTCATACCACTCTTATAAAACCATTATATTACCAAACAGTTGTAATTAATACCAAAATTATGTAAATCTCTATCACCATTTATATAAACTGAATTGGAACGGGAACCTGTTATATATTTATTTTAGCGGCAAATTTGTACACTACGGAATTTTGTAGTTGATTTGAGTGAAGCTTTGTGATGGTAGATGTATTTTGAAGTGGTTTTTCGTTAGTTCGATGGCTTCCGAGGAATCTTCGGCTGCTGCAGCAGTGGTAAGTTAAATTGTTATTAATTACATTTTGCATATTCAATTTATTAAAGTATTTTAATTGCCATAACTGAAACAATAAGATTTATTGAACTAAACTAATTTTGAATCGAAGCAGGCGTTACTTTGCGGAAGTCCATGATAATGAATGAACGAGAAGTTTAATCAAATAAATATTATAAATGCGAAAGTTTGGATGGATGTATGGATGTATGGATGTATGGATGTATGGATGTATGGATGTGTGGATGTATGGATGTATGGATGTATGGATGTTTGTTACTCAATCACGCCCCAACGGCTGATCGGATCTGCATGAAATTTGGCACAGAGATAGATTATAGTCTGGAATAACACATAGGCTACTTTTTATCCCGGAAAATTAAGGAGTTCCCGCGGGAACCGAAAAACCTCGATCCACGCGGACGAAGTCGCGGGCATCAGCTAGTTCGCTATAATCCGCCACAGCAGACAAATCTATGTGGTACAGTGCGTGTCCTTCACCAATAGCATGCGAACACCCACCACCCAGCAATTCGCACCGGCACCGCACCACACCACACAAATCTTCCAAATCACTCTCAACGTACGTTTCACTCCGAAACCGGAGCATCTTCAGGAGATGTTATGATACTTAGTTAAGCGTTGTAAAGTTTTTTTGAATATCTTACATTGCGATTTTAATTTATTGTAGAGTAGATAGTTAAGTATAATCTTTTTGAGTATACCTACACAAAAAATGCAACGTGACAAAAATAGCTGATAATATAATTCTTGTTCAAAAAATGCCTTAGTCGTAATATAAGTAAAATAATTTTTATGAAAAGGAGTGTCAACGAATTAGAACATATTATTTAATTTATTCTACATTTATTATGGTCATAAAAATGGGTAGTTGGCGCCACGTTCTCTAGTCTGGGTGACCCATTACCATGATTCATGTAATAACACAGGGTGAAGTTAAAAAACCGATCAAGTGCGAATCAGTCTCGCCCGCCGAGGGTTCCGTAGCTTGTTATATAACAGATATAGGTATTTTTTACAGTTATTTGGTTAACTTAACAGTCTACTACTACTATTAATTGGGACCGCAAAACTAAGTTTGAAGGTTTATTCATATAATTATGAAACTATGCTAGTTACACACTTTGTACTATTTTTCTTATAATGTTTGCATTGATCTCTATAAAGCCTATATATTTTGATAGTTTCAATTCGCAAACTTAGGAGATACGGGGGGAAGCCCGAAGCGGTAATATTTCATTCATTTTTCTTCATATCCCAAAAAATAAGGTGATTCAAAAAAATATCAATAAAGCCTTTCCATATTTTGTACTAGCTGATGCCCGCGACTACGTCCGCGTGGTTTAAGGTTTTTTAGTTCCCGCGGGAACTCCTTAGTTTTCCAGGACAAAAAGTAGCCTATGTGTTATTTCAGACTATAATCTATGTCTGTGCCAAATTTCATCCAGATCCGTTCAGCCGTTCGTGCGTGATTGAATAACAAATATCCATCAATATATCCATCCAAACTTTCGCATTTATAATATTTATTTGATACCTACTTAGGTGTTCTCTCACGAAGGCGGATTGCCTATGTTTGTGGTAGCGTATACGTACCTACATAGTTACATACACATTGTGTTAGTGTGCGCGGTTGAGAAATCGCTCCTGAGCTTACGAACACCAGAACAATAATGTAGGTAGAAAGTTTGGATGGATGGATGTTTGTTATTCAATCACGCCCCAACCGCTGAACGGATCTGGATGAAATTTGTCACAGAGATAGATTAAAGTCTGGAATAACACATAGGCTACTTTTTATCCTGGAAAATTAAAATATTCCCGCGGGAACCAAAGACCACGCAGACGAATTCGCAGGCAAATTCGCCCCACTTTGCAGGTGTTATAACAGTAGGTAATACATTTTAATTATAGTACATTACATCGCGAGACCGGGAAGTACGCGTTTTCTGGTCGAGTGTTAATAGTTATATACGAGACGGCTATATACGAGACCAGAAATGCTCTCCCGGTCGAGGTGTGTATAGTGCTTTTCTAAAAAATGAAACAAGTGACTTTTTTTTTAATATATTAGGTATACTAGCTGATGCCCGCGACTTCGTCTGCGTGGATTGAGGTTTTTCGGTTCCCGCGGGAACTCTTTAATTTTCCGGGATAAAAAGTAGCCTATGTGCTATTCTAGACTATAATCTATCTCTGTGTCAAATTTCATCCAGATCCGTTCAGCCGTTGGAGCGTGATTGAGTAACAAACATCCATACATCCACACATCCATACATCCATACATCCATCCAAACTTTCGCATTTATAATATTTATTTGATTATGTAATTAAAAGAAAGTAAATAAAAAAGCAACCTAATTAAGAAATATATTTTTTTTTTGCGCTGTGAGTGCTGAACGCGTAATACAGTAGAATTCCAAATTTAAACTATTTAGGCCAAAGAACATTATAACAAGTTGCAAGATATTCAGGAAGAAAGATTCCAAATTCAAACTTATGATATGTAATGAAAATACGAGTACATACATTCTTTACTGGCCTAGGCCGGGAAGTTTAACTTTCGAACTCATTTACAGGGTATAAAATGTGCACATTTCATATCATTTTTTAGAAAAGTATTTTATTTTGCATTTGCAAAAAGGTTGTGAAAGCAATATTTATAATTATTATTCCCATTGTAATATACTGAAATGTGACAGACAGATAGACGGACGTAGTTTCACATGGTGGGTCTCGTTTTGCCATTTTGATACCGAACCCTAAAAATGGGATATTTAATAGCTAAACATAAAACTAGAAAATCGTGACACTGGTCACTTAGTCACGCGCAAGGGTTGAACTCGTTTCGCTTATCTTGAACATCTAAGATGAATAAACTCTAACTAAATATAAGTAACATTACGATGAAAACAGCATTATGACTTTATGACCTTTTTAGAAAGCATGTTATAGGTAAATTTTGCGTATTCTGAGAAAGAAAATTATAAACAAACAATTATTGGTATATCAATGAGTGACTTAATGATCCCAGTTAGATTTTCATTGTAATTTAATTTTAATTACAAAATGATCTGAAAATGAGTAGAAGTAGGTAATAAAAATCTATTTAGGTACTTCGTTGTTTACGTATGATTCTATATCATTCAAAGTAGGTATAATATGCAAACTGGCGGTTAATCTAATAGGTAATATATTTAATGGATCCCATGAATGAAAGGCATGCCGGCTATGCATCACATGCGTAGTTATCAGCTGATAAAGTGGACCGAGCGCAGTGCCCGCCCGGCACCCGCCCAGTCGACGGCCGAGTGGTTAGCGGTCATGTCGCGTCGAGTGCTAACTAAGCGACAACCGCGTCAACCTCGCCTTCGTCCCCAGGTTGCGGCAGAGCCGGTTGCAGCTCCCGAACCACCGCAACCAGACCCGGAGCCGCAACTACCGTCCGATGACGAGAAATCCCCCGATTGGCGCCCATCCCGCCCGCCCTCGCCGCCACAACGACCCGACGACATCTCGGAAGGCTCTGAACCACGACCGAACATAAGACCTGATCGAATAGACCGACCAGAACCAGCAAGTCGATACGCAAATCTTAACTACTGGAAAGCGAGACGGGTAACCTTTTATAGAAATGGAGATCCTTTCCATCCAGGCGTTGAGTTCCGATTCAAATTGGGTAGAGACCTGGTATCTATGGATGCGCTACTCGACAGATTATCTGAAAGATTGGAGCTACCACGAGGAGCGAGATTCATCTTCGGAATGGATGGTGACAGAAAGTATAGACTGGAGGAACTGGAGGACGGAGCTTCTTACGTGGTTTCGTCTTACAAGACTTTTAAGGTATGTTTTGCTTTTTTTACCTAGTAATTGTATCACAAAATAGGTGTCATCATCGTACATGATCTAAAGATCATATAGTCAAAAGTGATAAAGTCATTCCTTAGCATTATTCCCAGCATTCCTGTCTGTTTGTAATCTCTAATCTCAAAAAGCAAAGATAAATGTATTTCTTTTCTCTCAGAGAAGGTTCCTATACTTATAAATAACTAGCGATCGCCCTCGGATCCCGTGGGAATTTTTCAAATTCCTTGTCAGCATTATAAAGGGAACCTCTTGCAAAATTTCAGCTTTCGCGGTGCAAGGACAAATTAATGTGTCAGTCAGTTGGAGTCATTTTTCTTTTACTTAAGTATTGACAGGTATTTATTTAACGGGAGAAGCAGAGTCTACTAGTTTTAAAGAGTTGAATTTAGTTATTCAAACTTTACATAGGACTAGCTTTTGAGATCTAGGTGACACAGTTATTCGACGCAAGAAAATGTAGGAATTAATTATTACTTTAACGACTGCTGGTAGCTAGAAACAATGTATTTTATTTACATAATATGTTATTATGTGGCATGCGTGATTCATACCATACGGGTTAAACGAATACGTTTAGGTTCTTAATAATTGTTTTGGTTTACAAAATCTACATACAAACATTTCACCTCTAAATACTCTTAAAAATTAGGCTTTTGCGTGTGATTGTACACATACGAGTAGGTAAATGATTTTATTCTTTACCATGGAAACTCCCATACAAATAAATAAGTACTTAGTAAGCGTCATCTAAAAACGTTATTATTAAATACCGAATAGTTGGGCCGCAGCGGGCGTATGAAACTTGGTTCTTGACTTTCGCTTTACAAGTTCAGGGGGCACCCTGGACTGAAGCGGTATTAAGTTTCTATAATCGTTTTAGATTTCAACTTTACAGATCTTATCAACAATAAACTATTGTAATGGCTGTGGGACACAGATAGACGGACGGGACGAAGTGTTATATGCATTGTTATGTACCTACGTAACCCTAAAAATCAAATTAAAGGATTAAAAAAGTAACACCTAATTGGGGAGTTTTGACAATTGGTAAAGGTATTAAGGCAACGTTTACTCATAGAAATAAAAAAAATATACACCCACGAGGCCGCGTCCTTGTGATTTGGGTCACGGGATAAGAGCCACGCACCGTCTCCGACATTTGCATTTTGATTGCGTACCGTACGTAACAATTTACCTAATTTTAGCCTAGATTTTAGTTTACTTTTAATCAACACCGATAACTCGCTAATTGTTAACGAACTCCACCCAAAAGTAATTTTGTATGCGACAGGAAATTATGAAAATAATAATACGACTCCTTGCTTGTTTGGCGATAATATAAATGTGATTTCTGAAGTTTCTGATTTCTCTGCTTGCTTAGTTTTTTTACCGACCGCTGCCTAC
Organism: Erebia ligea; assembly: GCA_917051295.2. Lineage (NCBI taxonomy): Eukaryota > Metazoa > Arthropoda > Insecta > Lepidoptera > Nymphalidae > Erebia > Erebia ligea. Next base: position 17,682,268 of record OU785223.1, read on the forward strand.
GTACAGTACCATCATCATTATCATCATCATCGCGTGCAGCCTTCTTCAAAACGAAGTTTGGCGGTCCGCGGTCATAATCCGAAAAACTTCTCTATTTTGAGCCGCATCTTTGAGCTTTGGATAGCTAAGCCTCTCCCTAGATCGTCCAACCACTTGCGCCTTTGGTGACCTGGAGCTCTCTTTAATACAATCCTTCCTTCCAAAACTAGTTTTGGAAGTGAGAATATGCACAGTACATGCCAGCTAAGTATATGAGTAAAGTGCGCCACTTTATACAAAAATAATGTATGTACATTTCTATCTCTCTGGCACTACTTTTTATCACTTTAAATTTAAGATTAATATTTTACAACGCAACGATGTCCACAATGAACTTTCAAGTGACTGTTCAAAACACTGTATAGTTAAATATATAGTATAAATTACAGTAACAATCTCATGATGATACGATGTTATGAAGCGCTGTCATTGGAAGGGCATCACGCAGCCATCTTTTCAACTGATTTTGATGAAATATGGTATAGCGGTAGGTTACATCCCGGGGAAGGACATAGGCTACTTTTAATCCCGGAAAATTAAGGAGTTCCCCCGGGAATCAAAAAACGTAATCACGCGGACGTAGTCGTGGGCATCATCTAGTTTTCTATAGTATTGCGTCGCATTTTTCGCTCACCTAGGGCAACGAGTACCTAAGCTTTGAAACTGCGTACCTTTAACGATAATTCGTATATTTTAACCTCTAAGAAATGATGGTACTTATACTTAATTTTATATGCGACAGGAAATTATGAAAACAATTATGCGGACTTTTCTTGTTTGGCCAAAGTTGATAAAAAACTATGTAGAATTTTCATTAGCTGTTTTCCGTCCCCTATTACTGACAAGGTTAAAACGTTTCATGTGGTCAAGATAAACAGTGCGGGCGGTCAAATTAATGAACAGATTACGGTTTCTGAAAAATGACTCGCGTGTATTAAAACCTAATATAGTTTCAAATGGTATCGTTATTTGTGATAAATGTGAACTCATTTTTATGAATAAATCAAGAATATAATGGTTTTTAAAACACTTGTTTAATGACTGTTAGCAATTTTTTAAGTGTATGTAGAATTAGTAGGTACATTAATGTTGTTCACACATACAACAGACGGACCGCATCTGTGGACCGCACGCGCCAAAAGTTTCGAACAAGCCGCACGCGCTGAGTTCATTTCACTAACTGATAAGTCTTTTCATGCTGAGAAATTTGCTTCAGCATAGAAAATGTCAGTTAGTGAAATCCATACTAATATTAAAAATACGAAAGTGTGTCTCTCTGTCTAACTTTTCCACCGATTTTGATGAAATTTGGTATAGAACATTGGTATTTGGTTTGGTATTTTGGAAAAGGTACTCGTAGGTTGCATCCTGGGGAAGGACGTAGGCTAAGTCTACTATTAAGCGGAAAAGGCGGCGTGCGATTCGTCCGGCCTAGTGTACGATCATCATTAATCGTTCAGTCGTGGGTGCTGGTTCATAAAGTAGGATTGCAATATATTTCGTTATACTGGGACATTATTTTGGCTTTTGGTCTAAAATACTAAACATGTCAAGGGGTTTTCCCATCTTTAATTACCCTTTGGGCTCTTACTTACCACTCTTAACTTAACTCTAAGGGTCGAGACAGATCGCACTTGGACTGCTGGCCAACTGCAAACTTACTGTTTGGGTTCTGTTTTAGTACAGTTAAGGCGAATCACACATTGCCATGCGCCCGCGTTGGAGCGTAGACCAGAGGCGGAGAGGCGTTGTTACTTGTTAGTGTGTGGTAATGCGCGTATTTTATATACAAACTAATATACCTACTTACGGTCAACGTCGACCCGCGGTCTGTTGCGGGTCGCGTCGCAGTGTGGGATTCGCCTAAACTGCATCGCACCAGCCAACCTACAGTCCGCGAACTTTGCAGACGCTTGCAGCCCCAACGCATATCGTTAGTGTAGGTCTAAGGACTATCTTAAAACTAAAGACCTAGAGAATGTCCTAAAACCCATTTTTTATGGTTTCCCTACAATAGAGCAAACTTGGCAACGACACCACGGCGGGGGCAATGCACCACCTTGCACTTAATATGCATCAAGGCAATTCCTAGTCCATAGACTTTTACCTATGTACCTAGGGCCTTTGTGATTAAAGTTATAAGTTTAACAGCTCACTAATGTTCCTTTCTTTCTAAAACATAATACATTATGACAAAAGATACCATATGGTAAAAGGTTAACGAATTCTTACAAATAAATTCGAAATGGCGTACCTACGAGTACGTACACGTATGATTTTACCCAAAGCTTAAGAAATTGTCTTGCACTTTTATAACTTAAACTAGCTGATGCCCGCGACTTTGTCCGCGTAAATTGAGGTTTTTTGGTTCCCGCGGGAACTCTTTAATTTTCCGGGATAAAAAGTAGCCTATGTGCTATTCCAGACTATAATCTATCTCTGTGCCAAATTTCATCCAGATCCGTTCAGCCGTTGGAGCGTGATTGAGTAACAAACATCCATACATCCATACATCCACACATCCATACATCCATACATCCATACATCCATCCAAACTTTCGCATTTATAATATTCATTTGATATTTGATTAGTATAGATTTCTGAATTAAAAACAAGAAGAACAGAGTTAAATACTCAGGTGCAAGGCACTCTGGTAAGTTTGTTTCGTATCTCTAGTCTTCTAAAAAAGAGCTGGCCTGTGCTCACCACAGCATCCTATATAAACTTCCTAATCCTAACTAATATTTTTAAATGCAAATGTGAGTTTCTTTAATTATTTATTACGCTTTGACGGCCCATATATTCAACTGATTTGATGAAATCAAATATATCAAATATAAATATTATTATAAATGCGAAAGTTTGGATGTATGGATGTATGTTTGTTACTCAATCACGCTCCAACGGATGAACGGATCTGGATGAAATTTGGCACAGAGATAGATTATAGTCTGGAATAGCACATAGGTTACTTTTTATCCCGGAAAATTAAAGAGTTCCCGCGGGAACCGAAAAACCTCAATCCACGCGGACGAAGTCGCGGGCATCAGCTAGTTTAGTATAAATATAGGTTGTGTCAGGGAAAGGATCCCGGAAAATTAAAGTTTTCTCGGTAAATAAAAAAACTTAAACCATGCGGATGAAGTCGCGGGCGTCAGCTAGTTATTAATACTATGCGTCGAAAACATTATTTGTGATTGTATTACTCATTTACTTTATACATCCATACTAATATTATAAATGCGAAAGTGTGTCTGTCTGTCTGTCTGTCTGCTACGATTTCCCGGCTTTTCACCGATTTTGCTGAAATTTGGTATAGAGGTAGGTTATATCCCGGGGAAGGACATAGGCTACTTTTTATCCCGGAAAATTAAGGAGTTCCCGCGGGAATCAAAAAACCTTAGTCTACGCGGACGAAGTCACGGGCATCATCTAGTACACATATAAAAGTTGACTCCATGCGAACGAGGTCACGGGCGAAAACTAGTACAGTTAAGTAATAATGAAGTTTCGCGCTAAAGAGATATGCCTACGCGAGTTTATATTCGCGTAGCTCGCCGTAGCAATTCGTAGCGCTTCGTAGGTATTATCTTACATTGCAAAAAAAACATGGAAAAAAACGCAAATCTATGTATAAATTGTATACCTGCATTAACAATATTGTAATATCCTAAAATGCTAAATTTCCTTTAGCCTATCTTTCTTGATCGAATTTAAGTAACACCCTTCCTCATAATATTTCTAATAGAATTTTGCGGCATCTTAACGATCAAGACAGTATTATGTATTGGTAGGTTTTAACCGACTCCGAAAATAGGAGTAAGTGGCCGAAAAGATGGGCCGTTAAAAAGCGTAGCAAACAGACACAAACTTTTCCATTTATAATATTAGTAAGGATAATATAGGAGACGTGTCCAAATCTTGTGTGTGTCCAAACTTTTTTGTGATAAGACCGATACTTGTTAAGGAAGACTTTGGAAATGCACACGGTAAATTTTTCCTTGCATGACCGCACCGGCATTGTCGAAGGGCTGTCGAAAATAGCGATATAGGTCAAGCGTCCGATGCCTGATACGCGAAATTGCGAGGAGTTTACACGTAGGCTATCGACGGCACGTAAACGTACTTGCAGCTTTTTTATTGCTTTTACCATTGAAAATGGTTATCAGATATGCAAATCGTCTGAGACGTATTTTTGGCCATAGCTCCGAGGATTTTGGGAGGATCGAGATGGGAATATTACCAAGAGTTGAGAAAATCGAGACACGTGAGCGTTTGAATTTTGAAAATCGGCTGGTAACTTTTTTTGGAATTTTGAAAAATGTTAAAAAAGTCGGGTTTTTTGGGGGGTGTTTTTTTACTAAACTGTAAATATTTCGGAAAAAAACCGACTAATAAAAAATGAAAAAAATGGTCCTAGGGTATTGGCTATTCTGTGGTATTAGTTTGAAAATCGGAAAATAGTAATTGTGACCTGTAGATGTCCCTTTAGATTTGGAATAGTAGAAAAACGGGTATTTCCGTATATATACGAGTATGACATAGCTTAGCTATGATTATTGACCGATCGTCATGGATGACGGTGTTAAAAGATGCGGATGTAGGCGAGAAGTGCATTCGAGTGGGTATTCTGAAAATCGGTTAGTAATTTTTTGAAAAATTTTGTAGAAGAGATTTTTATTTCCGAAATTTTTGTCGTAAATTGTATTCATTTTCAATGCTCCGATTCTTGCGGGGAATGTGAGACTGTCTGAAAATCTGCGATTTTTTTATATGCTACGTGCATTGCATCATAAAAAATCGTTAAACTACAAAAAATAAAACAAGGAGCACAAGTTTCTGCGTTCTCCTTTTAATATTAAACCAGTGTTAGATAACCAGTGTTTGGTATTTTTATTCTGTGATTAGATTAGATATAATTGGATTGTACTGATTGTACTAAGATTATGTTATTCGGCCGATATAATCGCTTAAACAACCCTGAGACACAGCCTGAGACATCACGATAAAGCTCAAAACTAATTGACACACTAAATTGATTTGAACAACTAAAAGCCTAAGTCGGAGCCTCTTACGTAATATAATTTACCTACTATTTGCGCAGACGTACAACAACATATTATTATCAGTAGTAGGTATAATTGGGGCATCTGGATCACATCCTTTCAAATAGAGGATGTGACCCAGATACCCCAATTCTACCTCCTACTTTGAAAAGAGGAAATGTCTCTATTCTAATAGATGAAAATCATTTATTGAATAGGTGTTCTATTTGAATAAAATGCATTGCCTCTATTCGAAAAGATGCAGTTTTTCTTTATAAATATATGTTAATGAATAAGGGAAACTAATTGTATATTCAAATAGATGAAAATTTATTAATTAAACAAAATATGAGTATTAAAATACAACGCATGCCATCTATTTGAAAGATGCATTTTGTATAATATTTTGACAGATGTAAATGAATAGATGAAATTTGTTTGTTCTAATAGATTCAAATTTATTTATTAAATAAATGTTCTATTAGTATACAACACATTAGTTCCATTTGAAATATGTGTTTGGCCCATTTAAATCTTGCATAAATGTAATTGAATAGATGAAATAAAATTGATTACGGAACTTATTTTTTATTCAATTTTTATTTATGTGATTCACATGCTCGAAGATTTTAAAAATAAAACAAAAGATTGATAAAAATGTTTATTTCTAATAAAAACATAATAATTATTCTAATTACTTAGTACTATATACTTTAATATTGATTAATTTATTTTCTAAACACCATTTTTTTAAACATATTACATTTCTAACAGCACAAATATCATAATGATACATACAACAATATAAATCATCGCTTAACATATATTTTTGATGTAAACTTATTAAACTAGGACAGTTTTTATCTTCTAAATTAAAAACAGCGTTGGTTTTAAACATCTTCATTAACCATTCACGTTTTTCAAGTCCTTTAACATATATAGATTTACCATCTAAAATCATTTGAATGATATTCTTATAATTGTGATGTGGTATATAACCCTGATTCCAGTATATTCCGCTGTTTTTTTCAATCCAACTTACATGTCTTCGTTCAGTTTTTGTTAAATCATAAAATGGAAATGGTGGTTTGATTAAAAAGCTTTGAATGTGGTTATTACAAATAATAGCAAGTTCTTTTAAAATAAATTCATTGTTATCATTTTTAAAGCCTTGGATATCCACTATAGCGTTCATGATAATTTTCGAACTATATTACTTAATGGCTTATACTCTATGAGTCGATCGTTTATAATGAGACAAAATGCCGTTGTATTTTCAGGAATATCCTCAGAATTTTCTATTTCTATTCGTACATCCACCGGCCCAGTTTTTATGTTTTCGTTTTGCCTTGTACAATCAATAACAAATAATGGAGCTTTTTCTTTAAATGTAATCAAATCAAGCAACGGATCCGCTGGAAGGTTGTAATAAGACTGACGAAATCTAGTGTACATTTCATATAATAAATTATATTTATTTTCATCAAATTTCAGATTAAGAGATTCATATGGAAAGTATTGTGAATTCAGAAACAGTGTCACGTTATTTATTTTACAATGATCAAACGAGGAGCTATCTTTCGATTTATTATTTTTCTTACTGGATTGAAGACCAAATATAACATATCGAGGTTTTTCCAATTGAGAAGTTGTTTTAACTGACCAAGAATGTTTTGTAGTTTTAGGTAAAAAGGGATACTCATATAAATCCCAGTTTCTGAACGCTATCTGTATAGGTTTATCTTTTTCTAAAAGTTTAAGTAATGTAAGTCTTTCACGATCTGATACTTTGACGTGTGGTACACGCCACTGTATTCTGTTTATTGTGAATTGTACATTAGAAGTATCGTCTATTTTAACGCTATTTATATTAGAGTTACTTCTATTCAAAATAAGCTCATGTTTACAATTCATAATGATTTTATTATAGTCTTCAGCAAATCCCATTATTTTATTTAATGGAATAACAACATTAAAACATCCGTCATTACTTTTAATTCCATTCAAGTTCCAACCCCATATAGCTGCAACTTTACTTTGTCCCACATTCATCGATACATATGATTTCATTGTTGTTGTTATTCCAACATTCTTAACCCGGTCTATTTCAATACCGTTTAATTCATATCTGATGTCTTGAAATAAAAACATAATTGCATTATTAGTAAACTCTATAGGTGCACTAAGAGGTTTATGATCTTTACCAATAATCACTGCTTTTCCTTCTATGTTTAAAGAACTGGCGGATGGTAGAATGTAAATATCTTGTTGATGTATGGGAATCCGAATTTCATCATTTTCTTTAAAACTATTATTATAAGGGCTGTAAGTATGAACTTCGTAGCTTTCGATCGAATTATCATAGTGCGGTAACTCAGCGATCTTCAGTATATTCATATTTTATATCCAATGGAGCGAAGAAATTCTTTATTTCTTTTTGTAAGCCTCTTGGTCTTCCAGGATCTGATACGTCTACGATCTTTCACAACTCGCGGTGTAGTAGTACGTTTTATTACGTTATTTGAGTTTTTATTAAATACCATCATTTTTGCTTTCGTAAATGTAGGCGTAAATGAATATTCTCTTTTCTGAAGTCAATGTTCTTACCGTGTTCATCAACAATTTTTATATTTATCGATGTTATGATATTTTTATTAACTGGAAAGTAAATAATATTTTGGGGCTCTTCTTTGAATGGATATCCGGGGGGGCACGTAAGGTTCGAATTCGTATATAACGTGAGACGGCGACCCGTTAGTAAATGAACCGTTTATCAAATCACATTCGATTCGTATCACGGATGGGGATAAAATGTTGACTGAGTTATCAGATTCATGCCATTTATTTGCTTCTAATTTAATATTTTTAAAACCCAACACACCACCTATACTGCTTTCTACATCGAAATCTATAGTACTAGTACAAAATATTAAACATTTTAAAGTATTATTATTGGGTCTTATTTTTATATCACAATCCACTGCTTTGCTTATAAGATAGTCGGCTATGTCGAATAAATCATAAGCACCGTCAGGAATTATGATTTTTTTATCTTTTCCATAAGCAAAAGTATTGTTACTATGATTTATGTTTGGTATAGAATTAATGACTGAGAAGTACATCAACCCGCACTCATAATTATTATCTTCTATATTTAAAGGAGGTTGGAAATGTGATTCCAGAAGGGACCCTTTTCTGGTGAATGTTATTACTTTACTCATAATGAAGTCTCAAAATACGTTTAACTCGCCCTAACTACTTCTTAATTCTAATCATTATTACAATTATACCAAAATTTATGCAAAAAGTCTAAACTTAAATGTCCACAATTAAAAGGATGATCCTGCTGAATATTGTCATAGTTATAATAAATATTTGATCCAAGATATTTAATTAATTCCTTTGGCGGTTTTAAGTTACCGTAACTATCAAAATATTCAATATAATTATTATATTTCGCGTAGGCTACCCAATGAGTACCAGGATTTTTTGAATCATCTAAATTAATTATACCACATTCCTTTTGGTAAGGATACTTTGGTAATTTATCTCTCATAAACACTCCACGAAAATGAGGTATATACTTTTTTGAATAATTCATAATATCTATATTGGTGAGAGCCCTTTTGGGTAGCCGCATTTTCAGTTTTTTTTATCAGATACATTTATTCCAAAACCTTCTTTATATGACTCGATGGTCAATCCTTTTCCAAAAGATAGAGATTCAACTTTTTTATTTTTCCTTTTCAAATCTTCCAAGCGTCTTTTCGCAATTTTATAATCATTAATAGCTTTAGAGATGCCAGCAGTACCGCCAGCTAAATTTCCACTAGCAGATAACCCAGCGAAAATAGGAACTAAGGGCATATAGCCACCTGTTTTTGGAATAGGAATGATGCGAGGAATTGTTATATCCGCATTTGAAGCTAGTTGCTTAGCTGCTTCCACTGCTAATTTTATTGCCATTTTCTTACATGTAGGTTTTAATTTATGTAGATGTTTTTTTGCATGTGCAATCACGAACTTCAAGTTTTGTTTTAAACCCGTTCCAGAACTAGATTTTGCACGTTTATTTTTATAATATCTCAAACCTGCACCGGTTTTAACTTTGGCTAACATCGCTTTGTTAACAATATGTGCTGCAATCTTTTCCCCTAAACTGGCATCAGGTGCCGTTATGCGGTTTCTCGCCATTTTCATCAGTATTATATCAGCTTTATGACGATCAGTTAAAGCTGAAGATTTTTGATAGGCTATGTCGTGCGCCTTACAGTACTCGTCTAACTGGTTGATTCCTTCCTTGTTCTTATGCAATTTTTCAGCTAATTTCGTACCAGGTCCGCAATAATTGTATCCAGGTAGATGAAGCTCAACGGGTAAGTGATTAATAAACCAATTTAAGACACTACTCCTGACCATGTCCTTAAATATACTAAATATATTTTGTTAGAATGAACCCCTTAAATAAGTATTCAATTTAGAGAATGATATTTGTCTTATCAATCCAGCTATTCTCAAGAGAAGGTAAACCCAACCACTTTACAAACACTTTATTTCCCTTTCTTTTTAATACTTTTTCAATAAGATATATGTCCGGATGTTTTGTTTTCAGTAATTCCTGAGTATAAAATGATCCCAAAATAGGTTGACCTCTCATATCTTTTAGTAAATATGTAACAGGATTGGTTTTATTCTCTTTTGTGATGGTAAATATTTCTGTTGACCAGTTAGGTGTATATCCCTTTTCAAATGTTCCTTTATGCTTACTTATACGCACAGAATCTCCAACCTTCAATCGCCTCAAACGACTTATTAGATGAAACTTACGTTTTTGCAGATTATATCTTTGTAATAAAATATTCTTATTATTTCCATCGACTTCGCTTGGCTTCCGATTGATAGTACGATGAATAGTATTGTTATAATCGTTAATAATTTTATCTAAGGTACCATCGACCCATTTATAATCTCCTTTTACAGCAAATTCTTTATATAACTTAGACTTTAATGTTCTAATGAATCGTTCTGCAATCGATGCTTTCTTTGTAGAATAAGTTGAATAATGATTTATATTGTACGATTTAGTTAATTGTTTAAATTTATCATTATAAAATTCAGTACCAAAGTCAGTTTGTAAGTTTATAGGTTTTCGACCTCTGTCTAATACTTTTTCAAACGCATTGCACACAACGTCTTTTTTTTTAAATTTGAGCGGGAAAGCCCAGCCATACTTTGAAAAGGTGTCAATAATGACTAAAATGTATTTATAACCTGAATTTTCTTTAGAAATGGATTGCATATCAATTAAATCAGCTTGCCATAGGTCATCTATATCTTTCATTAAAACTTGCCTTCTCGGGAAATTTATCCTAGCATATTTATGTATTTCGTTTATCACATCTACTTTGCTCATTCTTCTTCTTAAATTTGGCAAAGTCAATCAGATTTTCCAGATTAGTTAATCTGCATAATACCGTTGTGACTAAGTCATTTATAGCTGTAATTTTTTTATTGCAGTCAATGGTTAAGTTATCAACGTATTCTTTCGTAACACTATCAGCAGCATTTAAGGGGATATTTAGATTTGTTATTCTTTTATTTTCGGCATCTAAATTTCCATTACTTAATACCCTAAGAGCACAGTTATTAATAACTCCAGTATCATGAAATTTTGATTTTTTATTCAAGTAATGCCCAAACTTATCAACGTTCATGTTGAAGTGTTCACTTTAAACTAAACAACTGTGATATCTACGATTATTTTTATTCTTTAATGATACCAGCTTCTCTGAGTTCTTCTATTATTGATATTATCTCATTATCATGGCTAGTATTGCCAGCATTCTTTGAAGCTATAAGCAATTTTAATCTATCAACCAATTCATTGGGATCATCCCAATAAATAAGATCTGTATTTGGTTTAAATTTTTTTTTTAATGTTGATAGTTCACCGCCTAGTTTTGGGTTACTTTTAGAATCAAAAAATAATGGTTTTATTATTTCTCGATACTTTACACCTTTATCTCCTTTAATTTGTCCATGAGTATGATAATCCCTTTTATGCGCATTCGTGTGATACAATATATCTTTGTATACAAGTTTATCTTTATCTCGTATCAGTGACAAATCAGGTTTCTTTCGTAATAATAGTTCTTTTAAGCCTGGAGTTAATTCATATGATCGCCCACCAATGTTTGCTATAATAGTTTTATCTCCCGTTATAGAGTTTTCATTTTTAGTAAACTGTACCTCAGAATTTCCAATCATTATGTTCTTATCATGTTCCTTTCGTATTCCAAAAGGAATATCCATATTGTCATAAATATCGATAATATCGTCTTTTTCTAATGACATGTCTAGATCGGTATTTTTTGATTTGTCAAAACTGACAATATTTTCACCATTATTAATATATTTTTCATTATTATTATATTTTTCATTCATAAATTCATTATTTTTTCCAGTAAAATGTTCTTTTAGTATAAGCTCATTTAAATTACCGAGAGATTCATTTTTTTCTGTACTTACTTTCTCATCATTGTTAATAGGTTTGCGATTATCAACTAATATTTTCAATGGTTCTGTTACTGGTTTCAATATTTTGTTAAGGGTTAAATTAGCATTGTCATCGACGTCACGCATATGTTTTAATTTATTTTTTATAGCATCAACTGAATGTAATAATTGTTTTTTAATATTTTGCTCCATTATCCCAAACTCCTGTATGTTAGTTAAGACAATGATGTGTACAAATGAATTTCTTTGTATGTTTTCTCATATTTATATAAAGACATCAACTTAACATTATAAAAGTGTCAAAAGCTTTCCTATATCTTCCTTTATTCATTTCACAGTCTTTATTAATGACTAAGAAGCTATGGGGTTTCTTCCACACGGTTGTACATATTTCTTTAAATTTATGCCAAGATATGTCTGTATTAACATGTTCTTCAAATACATGTTTTAGATTGACATCATCTTGCTTAAACAAAATCAGTAAATTCGCATTGTCACGCAATAACTGTTTGGGAATTTTGGAATAAGTCTGTGTTAAATAAAAACAATCTAATTGCTTATGTCTTCCCATCGCGAAGTAGTTACGTATGTTCGCTTGGTTTTCACAGACTACGTCATCGAAAATAATTATAGAGTTCAGTAAAGCTTCATTTGGATGAATAATGTTACTACCATCAAATATGAACAACTTTACTTCTGGAATCTTTTTTAACACAGCAGCCAGAAATGTGTATTTAGGTTGAAAAGCGGTTCTTGAATACAAATATATGTTTTTAAACTTCAGTCCATTAGAATGCAACAGCAAACTTAGCATAACATTTGTTTTGCCACAATTCGATGGACCGCAAATTATACAGCGGATAGAATTGGGTAGAAGTTCACTATGTTTTACACGTGATTTGTTCTCACACACATCTATAGCATTTATATCCAATGAAAGGGGTTGTTTAATTAACTTCATTATGCCATTTGATTCATAATCAATTAATCCAGAGTATTTATAGGTGCTTCAATTGTGAAAAAATAAAAAATCTATATAAGTGTAAAAAATATATGTATTATTGCAAATAAATAATTTACTATCAAAATAATTATTACTAGTACAATAATTATTACATTATTATAGTATTATTCCTATTAGTAAATCTAAAAATATGAATAATAAGAATTTTATTTAGTTCATCAGACAAGTGAGAATATGCCTAATTTAATTAATTAAAACAAGTGTAAGTAAATATTCCTTTTGATAAATTTAATAATAGGTTTCAGAAACAAATAGTACTCATAATCATTCTAAAAAATAGTCTTTGTATGACCCCAAGGCAAGGTTTCTATTTGATCAGTCAAAATTTGACGTTTGTCATCATTCCTGTTCAAAACAATTTTATCTATTTGCTGCGTATATAACACATGCTTTATAGATCGTATTATATTCATTTTACACCTTAAATCTTTATCCTCTTTCAAAGCATCTCTATACCTATTCAAACTTAAACGTTTACTTATAGCTTTTGAAATACCTTTCGCTTTCTTTATGTCACACTTTATACTATGGATATAGTAAAGTTTGGCCCTTAAACCAATGAATTCTTTTATGATGTCACCTCCTAATTCATCCTTAAAAAGACCGGGTACTTTCTCATTCAGTTTTGGGATATCAAATATATTTAATGGCGGATAGTTGCTTGTATCAAAATTAAAAATATTTTTCTTAATATCTTCGTAAACATCTTTTGTTTCAACTAAGTACATTAAACTATCTGTGTCGGTATAGCAAAGTTTAGCTCTTTTAGAATAAAGTTTTTTAACGAAATCGTAATGAAATGTATAAAGATGTTTCTTCGCATATTCTAAAACTGTAAATCCTATATAAATCGGTCGATCGAGAATTATTTTTTCTTTACTTAATTGAACTGCTACAAAATTTTCAGAGAATACCAAAATATTTTTTAAATTAGGACGAGCAATTAATTTTTCTGCGCAAAGGGATTTGTTTGTTTTATTATCATTATCATTCCATTTCGTGACTAATTTAACATCAACTTGTTTCCGTTTATTTTCAATAGTTTTTCCAAATATAGAATTGTTTAATAATTTAAAAAAGTCTTTTTCAAATTCATTTGTAGCCGACTTTCGTAATTGTGTATTCAAATCAATATATTTTTTTAAAAAATTATCTTGACGAAAACATAATACACGATGACATTTTCTTAATATCAAACCATTTTTTAGACATTCTTTTAAATGTGTGTAGTGAATGACGTATTTATATTTGTCATATAAATTAGCTATTAGTTTTGATGTCTTTCCTCCCGGTGGTGTAAACTTTTCAGCGGCAAATGGTAAGTCTTTGTGAACATCGTGTAAAATATCCGGATACATAAGATCCACTTCTAAAATATATCCAAATTCAGAATCATCAGAAATATCTCTAGGATCAAAACATGTTATTTCCTTTTGAGATAAAAAACGAAAATCTGATATCGGTAATTTTTTCGTCATAGCATAGCCATAAAGATTATTGCAATCGAGATATAACAAATATGTACTTGGTTTGGAATCATTATAATCTGGCAGATATTTATTATTAGCCTCGGCATGTCGAAGTGAGCATTGTGCTAAACCACCTCGAATACCTCTTTCAAGAAGCTCGTAAATTTCTAAATCGTTTATCAAATCTAATTGTATACCAGTAGATAATAACATCGCATCCCAACTTAAGCCAGGTGAAGACATATAATACAATGGATCTAACTTATAATAAAGCAAACAATTTTTTCGGAAATTCTCAAACACATCACATAACAAGATAACATCACACTTTAAATATAGGTCTGTGTATTCGCCAAGCGAATGGATATCAAAAATATGCCATATCATTATAGCTCGTTCATACTCATTATCATTGATATGTTCTAATTTTAAACTATTATAAAAGTGCTCTTTTGACGGCAGCTGAAATTCTTCATATTTTTTCCATGAATCAATGTAATCATAGGGGTAAATTCCTTTTTTTCTTAACAAATTAAACTGTTTTTTGCAGGGAAACTCTTTCTTAAAATGAGTAAGGTCGTTTTCTGATAAGTTGTTACTCAGTATTTCTAAACTTGAATGCAAAAATTGAAATGAATCAATAAATCTCATTTTTAAGGTCTCATGGTCGTGAACTGGCACAAATTTTGTTATTGAAAGATATTTCTCTTTGCTTTTCGGAATAATTTCAATTTTTCCAGGATATTCAGCTAATTTTTCAATAAACATGTGACTGTCATATCCCAACAAATTATGAATAACAATTGGAACAAATGAACACTCTTTATACAATAAATTACAATAAGAATGGGCTGCACCTCGGTACTGTCCAGTAACATGATCATGATCTTGGACTCTATCATCGAATAGTAATTGGTCACAAATATGACAATTAACAGTATTTTTAAATTCATCCGCTTGTGTTTTCGTCAAAGGTATCATTGGTTTCTTATCCGATAAAATGTAGTAAATTCTTAATAACTCTTCAATTAAGTATTGTACAAATTTTTCCACACAATCTGAACCTCTGTATGAAACATACTTATTTAAACTTGAATCATATGAGCAACATATATAATATCCAAAACAAGATGCTTGATGTCGTCTTATCCTGCGCGTGCGCTCGGTAGATGTTTCATCAGCATCATCAACATGAAGCAATATGCTCTCAAAATCAGCATAAATGACAAATGGTACTTTTTGTTTTCTCTCATAATTCTTGAATTTCAGTTTACTGTTCTTATCAGGTAATTCAGTAAGTATTTTTGAACAGCTATGTTGATTAAATTTAGTTTTATTATGATAAAATTGCAAACACCCATCACACAAAAACATTTTTCCTTTATGCTTACTATTCTGCTTCCGAACTAGGCGCATAAGATCTTTAATGAGACAATAGTGCCCGATACCAGTTTTTTCAATATATAATAAATTAATATGATTCATTTTTCTATTTTGAGTAACATACAAAGGTCCAGTCACATTATTTTTATTGTCTAAGCCATAAACTTGAATACTTATATTACTATTGTTTTTTTCAAATAAACTTATGTCTTTTGACGATGGTGGAAAAGTCATTCCGCTCGTATTAAGTATATTTGCGTAATGTGGATAAGAAGTAGTACGACATACATTGCGTTTCGATGGAAACAAAGCAGCCATTACACACCATAGAAAACAGCAATTATCATTATTTTTAATGTTTAAACAACTCTTCGTATTTTTAATATTTTCAGGTAAGTCAATGTACATTCCACCTCGTAAAGGATTGTATTTATTGATACTTATTTCTAGGTGACTTATTGAATGAAAAGTCCAGCCTGATTCTTTGTGCTCGAATTCAGACATGTTACTGGTGAGCGTATTAACAAGATTATTATAAAAATAAGATAAATCTGTGCTACAAAACAATGTATCGTATTTGGTAATAAATGATTTGATTTCTAGCTCTTGAGTGTCGGGTAAAGTATAATATGCAAATAGTTCAAAATAAATTTTAATACATTTGTGCTCATTTATTGTAGTTCTTATCAGATTTATTATTTTCAGTTTATTATCACACAGAAAGGAATCAGGATCAATATACTCCTTTTTCTGCGGGATACTTAGACGATAAGTTACAATTCGGTTTTTAAAAGCTGTAGTTATTAATTCAATATTCTCAATATCAGTTCGGACTAAACATTTAGATTTGTGAGATGTTGTTCTCAAATGATGTGACATTTTATTTTTCGGTATTAAAATATTGCATTTTTCACATTCAATCATCTTTATCTCATTTTTAAATTCTCTATGTTCATATGGTTCAACGAAGTTCGTTTCAGTAACTGTAAAAATAAAACGAAAATTAAAAACTATGAAATATTATTTTATTAAAATATACCTAGATATTAACATAACCATTTATTAAAACTAAGATACAAAAAGGAGTTTAATACGTGTTATAATAATAAAAAATGATATGGTTATATAATAATATATAATTACTTATAATTTTTCATTAAGTAATTGACATTATTTTGAATAATGTTGTTCAAAATGTTTATTCAAAAATAAGAATTAATGAAGCTAGGTGGGCATTCTTTGAATTCTTTTCTTACTGCAGATATATATTGAGAAAGATGGCGCCAGGCCTCCGTATCTGTATTGCTGCGATTTTTTACAGCAACAACGGCCTGACGCCATCTATTCATTGGGGGAGTATTTTCAATTTCGTTGCAATTATATATTTTTATCTCCACATAGTGGGACCCAACTTTGTGCTCGTTTATCTGACGCGCGTGGCCGTTGGCCACGCGACGGGTGACGCAGCTAGTCAGCTGCGGCTTGTTGTTCGAGGGTTGCGTCTTCTCAATACCTTCTTCCTCGCTGTCGCTGCCGAACAGCTCGACAGCCGTACTTTTTGTGGGCTTCTTAATATTGTTTGAAGATGAAGCGCCGCGGTCCGCCTTCCTTTTCTTATCCCGCGAGACGCATGATGATGATGATGATGACTCGCTCGGGAAAAGAATATCTGCGTTCTCAGACCTGTAAACAACAATAAAATTAAATACATTTCAAATACAGAACTCGGGGTGCAATAGCTAGAGAGAGAGAGAGAGAGAGAGACGTGGGTTCGAATTCCACCAGGTTCTAAATTTCGTATGTACCTGTGTTATAACGAAGTTAACAATGTTCCTATTTGTATAATAAAAACGCTTCACCAATGGGTCAAATATAAGAATTATATACCAGTATTAGTATGAAATACAGCAGTGATGTACCTATTTATTTATTGTAATAGTCTATAATATCTAATAATAAATAAACAAATTACTAATTCAAATGACCTTATTACAAATTACTCCACTAGAGTGTATTATTTACACTACTTCAAAATCATAAGCATAAAAGTTACTAAATTTAGCACATTAATCCTACATCTATTTGCATGGGGATACATATTAAAATAATTGAGATAATTAAAAAAGTACTTACATTTTGATGGTTGTAGTACTCGTAATAGACGTAGACTGTATTGGAGATATTTGTACGAAAAACTGGAGCACTTGAGGACTTCAGAGTGTGGCGACAGTAGCGGTGGGAATAAGCCTCCTACGTTTTAATGACAAAATATAACACTGGAAACGTGTAAATGTGTGAATAAAATTTTCTTTCTTAGCAATACATATACACAAAATGAAAATATGATTTTCAAATTTAGCTCTTAAGGTGAAAATAATAAGGTCAGGGTAAGAATATGCGTAATTTATAACAATTTATACTACATCTCGCCCTGGCTTTTCTTACTACCAAATCGATGAAGTTTATATGATAAAATTTTAAATAAACAGACGTACACAGCTATTATCTCAATAAATATGTATCGCGTATTTGTTGGTGTTAGTAAACGGTGTTGAATTCACTTTGGACAATGGACAGTTTCCGCGAAACCCCAAGGCATTGATTTGGAAATAACCATACGACTGTGCAATACAAAAACCATGTAAACGAACAAAACCATAAATTAAGGTAATCCTTAAAAATGTATATTATCTTATTTATTCGATGGTATTTTATGTTCAAACTAGCTGATGCCCGCGACTTCGCCCGCGTGGAATCAGTTTTTAGTTCCCACGGGAACTCTTAATTTTCCGGGTTAAAAATTAGCCTATATGTTATTCCAGACTGTAATCTATCTCTGTGCCAAATTTCATCCAGATCCGTTCAGCCGTTGGGGTGTGATTGAGTAACAAACATCCACACATCCATACATCCAAGCAAATGACTCCAAAATAATCTTTGTTAACCTAATGACCACCAAAATTTTAATCATATTTTAATTTAACTTTAATTTTAACCACATTTTAACTCAAGTGAAGGCGAAGATAAAAAGCGAGTGTTTTCAATTCGATAAGACTTAGTTTGAAATCGAGTATACCTAATACTCGATTCTAAAGAAGATATAATATGGAAACACGTTTTGATAAATGTCACTTACAAGGTTTTAATATTGCTGTCTATAATATCTTACTTATGACATCCCTATCCCTTTTACTCGTATAAATTTTATAGTAAGCTCATCTCAGTACGGTTAGTCTAAGTTTCAACATTGCAAATCCGATTGATCGTAATCGAGCGTTCACATTAGCGTCAAAGTAAAATGAACATTAATCGCATTTTGTTAGAGTTCAATTTCGTGTATACATTCACGACCAGAGCTCCAACGAAAACGTATTAAAACTAAAAGTGATTGTACTCAATTTGCGACTCTAAATCAAGGTTTTTGCATCCATTTTACTTTGAGGCCTTATTCCGATCAATCGAATCGAAATTTACAATCTTAAAACTAAGACTAAACGTACAGGGTACTATTGTTTGCGGTAGCTTTTGCATGTAAGTGAATTCCCATTTCCACGGATTTTCGATTTGCTGTTCGAGGGATATTTTGTATGCGAATAAGAAAAAGCTTATCTTTGCACGAAAAGAAAACTAAATATAACCCTTAAAATAATGACGTTAAAGTAAAAGATTAAATAACTATTTTCCCGACTTTCATACAGCGATTACACTGAAGCTATCACAATACTCGTTACTAGCTTTCGCTCACGACTCCACCTTTTGCGATTCGTACCTGAATTCACATATTGAATTATGGAATACATATTTTGAAAAATATCTTTGTTCCAAATTTCATCAACTAAGTATGAATTAGCAAAAGCCGGGTGGACGAACACATTTTCACATTTATTAGGTTCGTGGATGTTAAACAAACTAACAAACCCATCGATTAACTTTAGCAATAATGTAGCGCTTATAATATGATTTGCAGCTAGATTTGCTTGCCACTATTTTGAAATTAGTTACCAATTAATTAGTTCACAAAATATTCAATGTACAGACAAACGTATCCAATCAAGCTGTATGTTAATAATGTAAGTGCTAAACGGTGTCGAAATTGTGGTCGAAATCATCGAGTTAGGCGACAATTCGACGAAACAATGCATGTGTAAACAAAAATAGCTTATTCTGCCATTTAGCCTGAATCGAGAAATGTTACGAAATCAAAACTCTTATATTTTGTACTAGCTGATGCCCGCGACCTCGTCCGCGTGATTTGAGTTTTTTGATTCCCGCGGGAACTCGTTAATTTTCCGAGATAAAAAGAAGCCTATGTCACTCTCCAGGTCCTCAAATATACCCATGCCAAAAATCACATCGATCCGTTGCTCCGTTGCGGCGTGATTGAAGGATAAACTAACAAACCAACAAACCAATAAACCAACAACCAAACACACTTTCGCATTTATAATATTAGTATGATTGTTTGTTGTCAGGTACTAACTTTAAATTTCATTTCATTTGAAAGGACGTGTTGTGATGTCTTCGGTAAGTAAGCAAAATTATAAAATATTATGTACTTAAATTAAGTGTTCTTATTTTATTTTAAAGGTCATAGATTATTTTTTATTAAAACTATTTTTTATTAAAATCATACTTAATATTTATAAATGCGAAAGTGTGTTTGTTTGTTGTTTTGTCCTTCAATTACACCGCAACGAAGCAACGGATCGACGTGATTTTTGGTATGGGTATAGTTGAGGACCTGGAGAGTGACTAAGGCTACTTTTTATCCCGGAACATTGAGGAGTTCCTGCGGGAATCGAATAAACTTAAACCACGCGAGCGAAGTCGCGGGCATCAGCTAGTTAAAACTATAAAGTCTCTATAGGTAACAAATATATCTCCAAAAGTCGTAAGAATCAAGATTTTCTAATTATTGGGCTATATCACAAATAATTCAGCAATTATTTTTATTTCACTGATGAATACTTACTTTCTTTTAGGATCAGGATCTGTTCAATTTCGTTGAAAGGGCGCGGACTGAGCCGAGCCGAAAGCGATCTCATCAAGAAGCTGATAAAGACGATAATAACTACAATTATGTAAAAGTTCCTGCTCGTGGTGGGAAGATTATAAAAATTGAAATATACGATGTGAAGGACAACAATTTAGAGCTCAATGTTTCAGCACAACACATAGTAAAAAGCATTATTTTTGATGATGTGTATATAAAAACGAAAGAAATTGTAAACTTAATTCATGAAGATTTAGGAAAATCAATAAGTAAATAATATGTAGTAGAATTAATTTAAATTACAATAAATGATGATGAATCATGCAAATGTTTTATTTCTTCCATTTTAAAATTTCATTGATTAAATTATGTATAGTTCTGATATGAAAAGTAGGAATTTATTTTTATGATGCATTTATAAAATAAATTCAGGTACTTTTCATATCTGTAAGTGATAAATGAATTTTAATCTTTCGAAGTATTAAGTATGTTTTCAAAGTCATGTATTCATTTACATAAACAAAAAGAAGCATCATGTTATATTCTAATAGAATGTAACATTAATATATTTAATACCTACATACATTTTCAAATATTGCAAATGTTTTTTATTTCTTCCATTCATCTTTATTTTTACTTGAGTTTTATCAATTAAAATTTCATTGATTAAATGATGTTTAGTCTTGATTTGAAATAGGAATTTTAATTATAAAGGAATCCTATCTGCAGAATTTCTTTATATGAATTTTAATCTATTCGAATGTATAAAGTTTTAATTAGAGTATGTATCCAAATTAATGTAGGTATTCATTTAACATCATCGGAAAGGAAGCACCATGTTGTATTCTATTAAAACATAATAATATATTTAATATATGAATTTTCATTCTCACCTATTTAAATAGACAAAATTCATCTTTTTAAATAGATGACATACGTCGTATTCATATAGACATATTTTGATTAATCAATACTTTTCACCTATCTGAATATGAAATTAATACCATTTCATTTAGATATATACCTATATTTAAACAGACAAACTACATCTTTCAAATATATGTCGCTGTATTTTTTATTAGTCATATTTTGTTTCATTAATTAATTTCCATCTATTTGAATATACAATTATTAGTATCATTTATTCACTTGCATATATTTAAATAGCCAAACTACACCTTTCAAATAGAGGCAATGCGTTGTATTCAAATAGAACACCTTTTCAATGAATGCATTTTCATCTATTAGAATAGAGACATTTCCTCTTTTCAAAGTAGGAGGTAGAATTGGGGTATCTGGGTCACATCCTCTATTTGAAAGGATGTGATCCAGATGCCCCAATTATACCTACTACTATTATCAAATTCAAATTGATAAAACTTTATGACAAACATGTAGAGTAACTTTTGCCACTTATCAAGTTAAGACTTGACCATAGGTTTGGAAAATAGATAAATAATTCTACTAAAATGCGCCGGGAATAAACTTAGTCGAATCGAATTCAGAGCATTTTCATTTATTGAATTTGTTGAAAGTTGAATTATCAACACAAAACGGAGTGTTGGTAACTTCTAAAGGTAAGTTGTAACCTATCTGTGATCTATGGTTGTAACTTACATACTAAATGCCCTTCGCCATTTTTAACGGCTTTAATTATAGTAATTCCTTAGCAAATAACTTACACAAATGGTTCATAAGTAACTAAGTAAACATACAAATAACAATCATGTCTAGCAAAATTACTGACCAATTTGGATCAAGGTCCAACGTTTGATCCAACCTTCGCCTAATTTCACTTAATTTTGTAATGCGTAATCCTGATTCTGAGCTTATCGGGTCGCGTGTCGCTCGACAGCCTTTCCATAATATTCGAAGCACGTGAGACCACAATAAAGGGCTTTCAATTAAAAAGTCTCGATGTATATCGGTTTGGTGCTATACTGTTCTGCTAGGGTTGCGTGGATTAGCCGAGAGTGACCTTGGCTGGCCGACCGTTCCGCGCCAACAGCGTATTCAAATCTAAACAGTCGTTGTTATCCAACCGTGCTATACGCCAAGCTTTCCCGTACAACTTACAACTTTAATCTTATTGTATAAGGTGTATATTTTATTTGTGTTAGTGGCACTTAGGTCCTTCTATTAGTTGGAGCGAAGGCTTTGTTTTGTTGCTGCGGATTCATCAGCTGTTGTACTTGGGTCTAGTACCTTGTAAGGCGGCTCGAAACGACGACGTATCTTTATAATCGGTTGCAATAGAAGTTCCGATACTGCACTGGCTTAGTAAAGTGAAGTGACTCTGAAAGATACAGTGATAATACCTCTGTTTAGTCCGTTTATGTATGATTTGTATTAAAAACCCCTTTATTTATTAACTAATGATGCATGTAGGTATAATAGAAATGATATGCTGTGATGTTTAAAATAAGCTCTTGACTTTTAAACAAAACTTTTTTTTTTGAGTAGATCTTGTTTTAAGAGATTATTCGGTTATTTTTTTAAATGTTGACTCGACATTTCAAGTTGGATCTCGCAGGTTCTACCTGGTTCTACTGAGCAAATAGGCAAGATAGTTTAATGCAAGTGAATACCTCAAAGAATAACTAAAATTATCAGAAAAGTAGAGCTTAAAAAAAGTTTAATTGCCTATATAGGTAGTAATAATAAGTAGTAATTAAACTATCTAAGTAAATATTTTATTAATTCCATAAAAAGTTCAGTTTAACTTTTTTGATAATCACACGTAGAGCCTATGTTGGAAGTAGACCGTTAGAACAATAGTCCAACGGATGGGATTTAAACGTTTTGAGAATGTCGATTGGACATAGGATCGATATTGGAAACCCAATATTCATTTGGGACTTGGGGAGACCCCTATGATGATGATATATATCCATGTAAACTGATTTACAGCCCCTGGCACAAGCAGCTTACCTAAGACCATGTTTTGTGGAAATTCTTGCAAGAGTCCTATGTACAGCAGTGAACGTTTGCCTGTTGGAACGACGGTATTGGAAACTTCGAAACAGATATTTTTATGCGATGACAAACTGAATAAAGTTGACTGCGATTTCTGATGGTAAGGGACGGTGCAGTCTAAGATGAAAGCGGGCTAATTTGGGGGACGGTATCATGAGGGCAGTTTTTAATTAAACTTTGTACCTACCCGTCATAACACCACTGTGTGGGCTCACTGCTTTCGCTTAAAGCGGTATTATCTTAAAAGTGATTTATATGAAGTACCTTCATGTCCCAAAAATAAGGATTATAATAAAATTCTGAGACAAGAACGTTATGAAGATTAAATTAATACTACATTAAGCGATAGTAGATCAGTATTTACTATTGCTGGATCGTACCAATTATCGGATTACATACCAATCTACTTCTAAACTAAGTATGTAGACTCAATATATTTCCTATATGAAACATAGTTTGGCAGTGCCAACAAATCGATAGAAATACATTCACATTATACAAAGCACCCATTCACTTTCTCGCTTTATTTCTTTATACATATTTCATATAATTCACACCTAACAGTTACGTGAATCGTGACTCAAGTAATATCGCGTGACAAATTCGATATTTATCGCTGAAAGCTCCAGGTAACGCCGGGTATGGCGGTATACCTATTGGTATTTCAAAAACACACTTTTTCATAAATGTTCGTATTTTTTTCGCATGTGCGTGTACATAAACTTAATGTTTAAAGCCATGGAAGGAGAAATGGCGTAGACGGGGTTCCGACTTTCGAGTAGCGAATCTCAAATAAATAAGTTGAAAATAAATGCATGATAATATTTTTTTTATTCCACTACAATAACTTGTAGTAGCCCTTGACAGCGATCTCACCTGATGGTAAGTGACGATGCAGTCTGAGATGGTAGCAGGCTAACCTGTCAGGAGTACGGCAGTTATATTAAATCCATGCCCCTAATCGGTTTCTATTATGTAACACGGCATTGTACCCAAACGCTAAATCGCTTGGCGGTACATCTTTGCCGGTAGGGTGGAAGTTCTAGCCACGCCCCAAGCCTCCCACCAGGCCAAATCAGAGAAAATTCAGAAATTATAAATTCCTGAATTGACACTGCCGGGAATCGAACCCAGGACCTCGTGATTCGCAGTCGATCATGCTAACCGCTAGACCAACGAGGCAGTCACCAAGATGAAAATAATAATTTCTCCTGTAATATAAAAAACCTCACATTGCGAGTTGCGACTACGATACGTAATTACCCGCCTATTATTTTATACCCATATCAAATTACATTTCATGTTGAATGTTCAGATTATGTACATTGAAGGCAATCTCTCAAGGCGACTCGGGTACCTGCCTTCAAGGTGGAATATCATCAACATGCCCAGCAATTTTCCGTTCAAATCAGCTATAGCCTATAATATAACGTTTACACTTTATATGCAAATGCCCGATGCAATGGGTACGTCTGACGTCATTTCTATGTTGCATACGACAATATTATTTACCAAACCACAGAATCCATAACATAAAAAAAACCGGCCAAGTGCGAGTTGGACTCGCGCACCGAGGGTTCCGTACAAACCTGTAGTAAGTTTTAAATTATTAAAAAAAACTACTTACTAGATCTCGTTCAAACCAATTTTCGGTGGAAGTTTGCATGGTAATGTACATCATATATTTTTTTTAGTTTTATCATTCTCTTATTTTAGAAGTTACAGGGGGGGGGCACACACATTTTACCACTTTGGAAGTGTCTCTCGTGCAAACTATTCAGTTTAGAAAAAAATAATATTAGAAACCTCAATATCATTTTTGAAGACCTATCCATAGATACCCCACACGTATGGGTTTGATGAAAAAAAAATTTTTGAGTTTCAGTTCTAAGTATGGGGACCCCCAGAATTTATTGTTTTTTTTTCTGCGGTTCACAGAATACATCTACTTACCAAGTTTCAACAGCATAGTTCTTATAGTTTCGGAAAAAAGTGGCTGTGACATACGGACGGACAGACAGACAGACAGACAGACAGACATGACGAATCTATAAGGGTTCCGTTTTTGCCAAATTTGGCTACGGAACCCTAAAAAACGTGTGGTATCGTGGGACACCAGATAGGAACGAAGTTCCTTATTACCTAAATATTCATTTCAAGTTCTAGTCGAGGTAAAAAGAAAATAATTATTCAGGTATAAATTTTATATTATGATTTTTTTATCGATAAAAATCAAAAACTACTTTACAAAATTATCTTAACTTAATTATCTTAATATGATTCATAAAAATATATAATAATAATTAGACACTGTATAGCGAACATACATAAACTAAACATAAAAATCTTACTCCACGCATTTTCGTTACGGACATTTTTTGCCGGCCAGGTTCCCCTCCGCATCGTCCCATACTAGCTAGCTAGTCGTATCATCAATATATTTCTGTGGTCTCCATCTTTACCCACTCCTAACAGGAAGAACAGCCTTACCCCTTCTCCGAAGCTTGAAAAGTATTCTACGTTCAAAGAAGAGAAAACATGCTTCAAACTACATAATACTTATATACTTAATACCATAATAGTTTGTCGCGGGTACTGGAACTTTAGCAGAGGTGTTGAACGCGAATGACATTTGGAGATTCTTATCTAGGTATTCTTTGTTTGCTTTCTGCCTTTGTTGTTGGTACAACATTCATACATTTTATTTCGCTATACATTTTCGGGTACCTACTAATTAACTAATTATACAGCCAATCTTGATACCAACACTTATGTACACCTTTATCATACTAAAAGATGTCGATTTCGTAGCTCAGAAGGTATATTGGTTCAGAGCTTAGTATTGTATTTTACTACTGACAAATTAAAAACAAAAGTTTGACCATCGGCCTTTAATAAGTTTTTCAGTGTTTCGATTAAATATCAGGTAGGTATTTGGGTAACAGTGAAAGATGCATTTAAAAAAATCAGGCTTCGCTTTATACAAAAATTTATCAAGACATATATAGAGGGGAAACTAAGATTATTGATAAGGTTAAAACATTGAATGATGCCATAAATAAAGCTAAAATACCTAATTGATGTAAAAAATACTAAAGTGTACCTAAATCGGACTCAAAGAGATTAAGGTTTGAACATAAAAATCTACAAAACTGTTATTAAAAGAGCAAGTGAATTGACATTTTAACGTAAAAGTGTACAAAGGAGCGAAAGTGTGGCGCCCACGCCGTTACCGCTGGCTCCACCCAGCTGACTCTATGGTAGACAGCGACGAAGAGCCATTTACAGTTATATCTCTGCCTGTTTATACGCCGGAACCACCAGTGAGTATCTATATTTGCACTTCATCTTATAATAATTATTATGAAAGTGAATGAAGTGAAAGTGTGGTGCCCACGCCGTTACCGCATGCTCCGCCCTGACCCGATGCTCTGTGCTGACTCTACAGCGACGAAGAGCCATTCATACTTATATCTCTGCCTGTTTACACGCCAGAACCACCAGTGAGTATCTATATTTGCACTTCACTTGTATAATTATTATGAAAGAGAATGAAGTGAAAGTGTGGTGCCCACGCCGGTACCGCGGGCTCTACCAAGCTGACATTATGAAAAAGGACCATTCACAGTTACATGTGTATATCTGCCTGTTTACACGCCGACACTGCACGTAAGTACTTATAATAATAATAATTATGAAAGTGAATGAAGTGAAAGTGTGGTGCCCACGCCGTTACCGCTGGCTCTATCCAGCTGACTCTATGGTAGACAGCGCTGAAGAGCCATTCACAGTTATATGTCTGCCTTTTTATACGCCGGAACCTCCCGTAAGTACTTATGTTTGCATTTCACTTGTATAATAATAATCATTATGAAAGTGAATGAAGGGAAAGTGTGGCGCCCACGCCGAATTACCGCAGGCTCTACCCAGCTGACTTCATGGTAGACAGAGAAAAAGAGCTATTCACAGTTATATCTCTTGTCTGCCATGCTTATTTAGGCCAGAACTGCCAGTGAGTATGTGTAAACTTCACTTTTCTTTTAATTATTATAAAAGTGCCGCCTACGCTGCCACTATGATTTGATCATTACTAATATTAGGTCTTTACCTATGAAATTGCCTTTCTTCAGTACTGGTCATTTCAAATAAAAAAAAGTTTATAATGGCTCTGTATTCTAAATTCAAATTAATTTTGTTTTAAAACCATGACATTCTTTTTACAAACTTAGTCTTTTGTTTTTTGATTAGCGTTGTATTTTCATTACATTTCAACATTTTTCGTCATAATGGATACTTTAAAAATTCGTGTAATTATGGAATATGAGTTCCGTCGTGGCACCAACGCGACACAAACGGCACGTAACATCAAAAACGTTTACGGAGAGAACTGTACAAACGAACGCACAACCCGTTATTGGTTTTCCCCATTCCGTTCTGGAAATTTTGACTTGAAAAATGAAGCTCGTGGTCGTCCGGAGACTTTGGTCAACAATAATGAATTAAAGGCGATTGTGGAAGCTGACGAAACTCAATCTACAGCTGAGCTAGCAGCAGCTTTTGATGTAAGCATCAAAACAATATTGATCCATTTGCGACAAATTGGCAAGGTAAAAAAGCTTGATAGATGGGTGCCCCACGATCTTAACGATCGCCAGCGCTACGTACGCGTCGAGACCTGCCTTGCGCTGCTCAACAGGCAAAGAAATGAAGGAATTTTGAAACGAATTGTTACGTGCGACGAAAAATGGATTCTGTTCGACAATCGAAAGCGCTCAGCAAGTTGGTTAGATCCGGGTTCAGCACCAAAGCAATGCCCTAAACCAAAAATGACCCCTAAAAAGGTGATGGTCACTGTTTGGTGGTCTAGTGCGGGTGTGATTCACCACAGCTTTTTACAAAACGGCAAGAGCATTACTGCAGATGTGTACTGTGAAGAACTGGAGAGAATGATGGAGAAACTTGCACATCTGCAACCAGCTTTGGTCAATCGGTCGTCCCCACTGCTCCTTCACGACAACGCGCGACCCCATACTGCACAACAGACAGTCTCCAAGCTGCAAGAGGTGGGGTTGGAAGCTCTCCCTCATCCGCCATACTCACCAGACCTTGCACCTACCGACTATTACTTTTCCAAAATTTAGACAACTTTTTAGTGGGTAAAAAATTCAATTTCTGAGAGGCAGTACAAAATGCCTTTGAAGAGTTTTTTGCCTCCCGTCCAGCTGATTTTTACAAGAAGGGCATCAATAAACTGCCAATGCGTTGGTAAAGATGCGTCGATTGCATGGGTGATTACTTCGAATAACAGAAATAAAAAAGTTTGAAAAAATAAGTACTTTCACTTATTCCATACAAAACGGCAATTTCATACACCGTAAAGACCTATTAATTAATGAACAACAAGGCTAAAACGAATGTACTTTTCCTACATATGATTTTCTTATAGAAACAAGGGTTGCGTAGGTACTAAGAGCCTACCTACCCTAGGTAGACTCTTAATAGGCGTTTTCATATATCCGTCCACATACGAAAATAAAAAGTAAGTACGCATATTTTTTTTTCCTTGACTAAAGTATTTAACAGGTCGTTAAGTAATGGCTTTGTTTTGTTTTCACATAAATCCGTTTCTTTATACATAAAGTATTCAATGTTTTGCGTGAGTCGCGTTCGTTTTAAATACTTCTTGCGTAGATGGATTTATTGATAACTAAAATATGTAAAATAAACGACTAACATGTTACTAACGGCTAAGCAGATATTTCTTTTTAAATATACTTGTAAAACTTTAAACTAAGTAAATTCGGTTTAAAGGAGAATGTAGAAAGTCACAAATTCTATCACTAGCCCATTAATGTCCCAATGCTGGGCACAGGCCTCCACTCTCATAGGATAGAGAGAATAAGAGGTTAGACCCACCATGCTGCTCCAATGCGGGTTGGCGGGCTTTAACGACTAAATTATCATGTCAGAAGTGGATTTGCACCTATTTTCCCTTAGAAAAATGAATATTGTCATTACTTACTAAACTAAATTACACCTTTTTCAAAGGCTAGCTCGTACTGAAATGTACATTGTGCATATCAGACTGCCCGCAGTCTGTTTTATTCTACATTTGTTATACCTATTCAAAAAACAATCATTACGGAGCGTCAAACACCCAACACTACCAGTCGCACTAAGCCCACAAAACACCGCAGTCTACTTGCTATGCAGCAACTTCTTGACCTCGTCCGCGACATAATACTTCGATACTCCGAACAAAATCCACAATAATTAACCCACTAAAACGTATCAGCACGGACCTACATCTTGCGCGGTCGTGAAGGCTACAGTGCTTGTACTTACTTTATAATTACCCATTTTACGCACGCGTACGCGATAAGAGGTGTCCTTGGCGATCAGGTTGACCACCGTCAGGTACCATCGGCCAAGGACGCTAGCATAATTCGACCGTTATCGTCGTGGTTTTGTTTACCACCGTCAGTGATTGCCCGTCGGTTGCCCCAGCCGGGCATTGTGCAAGATATCGCGAATAAGAATTCGGTATTACTCTAAAAGCGCTGACAATTTGACACTGATGTTCGATATGGTGAGTTTTAAGTTAAACTTTAAGTCTTTTTTAACTTATGTGATGTATGTCTACTTGTATGACCTGAAGCGTCAAGTCACAGGCTTCATCAGAACTTCAAATTCGTGTTCCAGCCTACAATGGGGCTAGTACGGAAATAGTGATTATGATAATATGACAGCACCATTGAGTTAGTAGTAGCTAATGGTAAGACATTGTCGACCAATCAGAGGTGATTGCGATGGTCACACTTTAGCTCTCAAACATAGGTGCTAGGCACGTGCTAGGTCTAGCTGTTAATGACAGCACTCTCTCACTATTGGCTAAAATGTATTGTTGCAGCTTAAATACCATAAATTTAGCCAATAACATGAATTGAGATTGTAGCAATATTTGATGCGACTTTTCTGTAATAGGCCTGCAGGATAGCGAATTTTAGACCGTAGATGCGCGGTGGCGTAGCTCGTAGCACTTGACGTAGCACCAAATAAACTGTTCGTAGAAAGCTGCAAGATGCGAGCTTACTAGTCACTAATCACTATACTTATAATATCGGAAACCATGAGTCAGCGACTACGCATAGCATGAATGTATAAACTCGAAAACTTGAATATGCAAGGAAAGATAGTAAACTGCGTAGTAAACGGCTTGTTTTCAGTTGGCGCAGCTGACAATACTTACGTACCCTCGTAGCTTCAGTTTTAAGATACCGTAACTGATTATCACCATAATGTTTTATATGTAATTGGACGTCAATAAGTGTACAGTGTGCCTAAATTTAATAAATATATTTTGAGTTTGAGTTTTGAGTTTTAGGGCGAAAACATGCTACGGGCAAAAGATTTTTGCCTGGCGGATAAAATATCCGGGTCATTCACTTTTATATGGATCACGCACACTATGGGACAGAACCTAACATCTTTGCCCTCCGACGCGGACGCTTAGCGTGGACGTTTTGGTCCATCCAGTCCCTAGTTTGTTTTCACTCTAATAGGTGCAAAAACGCGCTACGTTCTCTGTAACTTTGTTCGTCAAAGAATTATAGCAATCTACAGTAGTAATAGCGATCGATCTGAGACGTTATTGGGCTCTTTTTGGCTAGCGAATGTTTTTAATTCATTCTTACACTGCAGTAATAAACCTATTTATCTTTCCTGGAAGTACTTCGTACCATAAACAACGTTTTTTCAGAAATTCTTCATTAACCGTTTATAGGTAGCACATAATTTATTTCGCGGCAGTAATATTAAGTATACTTTGCATGAAATCGGCCGTCTTATGAAAAGTAGGTTAAATGCCTTGGTATTTACAAGAAATTACAAAAACAATAGCGGAAAGAAATGGTTGGAATGGAGTAGAATTTGAAATTCCGTGTAAAAATGCTGGAATGGAATTGATGAAAGTCACACTAGAAACTTTTTTTTCCGCAATTCCATTTCGTCACCTAACTATAACCATTCCAGAAAATAGTATCGGCTAATAGCCGCGTCGCCTTACTAAGTATAAACTAGCAGCAAATTTTATTCCTAAACTAGCTTTTGCCCGCAGCTTTGCTTAAGGTAAGTGCAATTTTCATACAAATTTCAAACCCCTTTTTTATCCCTTTACAAGTTGAATTGACCAAAATTCTTTCTTAACGGATGCCTACGACATAAAAGCTATCTGTATGCCAAATTTCAGCCCGATCCGTCCAGTGGTTTGAGCTGTGCATTGATAGAACAGTCAGTCAACTTTTCCTTTTAAATATTCCTGAACTATTCCGAAAAAGTTTCATAAATTATCTTTACAATCTCAACTGCTGTACCTAATTGGCTGAATTTATGGTATTCTGGCTGCGACAAGGATTAGTTATGGCGAAAAACAAAAGAATGGGTGTTTTAACAGTTGGTAGCATTGCGGCAGCACTCCAGTTCAGAAGTCTGGGGCATTGCTATCACGAGATCTAGATCCATCGCGTAGGATTCAGAGTTAGAGGTCAGTTCAGATATTTTTAGTTGGAAAGGACAATCAGGATCCTAGCGATGAGTATCAGGAGCGAGAAAGTAGTACGTCATGTACTACCGACCTTAAAGTAATAATAAAGATGCCTTAGAATCGACTACTGCATTGGTGGTATAGTTTTAGACCCATCGTACCTCCAGAGGTCCGTGGCACGGTGGATCTGAAACGCATATTTCAAGCCTTAGGAGCCTTAGGAGGTATAAAGCCTTAATTTAGGTACAAATGCTATTTTAGCTTGAATTTTTATGGTTTGAACCGAATGTTTCGAAGACCCCAAGAAGCAACTGTAGGTATAGTGTATACCTACAAGCATATTTCATAATGTATTGTGATGTAGGCATATGCAGTGTTGTTTGCTAAGTCGTGAATCAAGCGGATCATGTCAAGGTCTTCGATTCAAACGATTATATACTCACCTATATTATGTCTACTGAAAGTGATATGAAATTCAGCCCCATAATTTCTGATGGTGCCCAGTGGCGTAACTATAGGGTGGCAGAGCTGGCAAAATGCCACGGGCCCCCGACCCAAGAGGGCCCCGGCCCAAGAGGCCACGAGCTTTTATTTTTAACAAAATTTTGTACCTAAGTACTTAAAAATTATAATTGTTTTAAGTACTTAAAATCAATCAAAGTGGGGCACAACTAAAGACCATATATACAAATTCAAACTAATCATTAAAATTTCAACACATTCAAACTGCCTTAGCAATGTCCAATCAAATTAAATCCATAAATGACAAAAATATTCCTATAAATAAGTGTCGAGGACAAGGATATGATGGTTCTAATACAATGAAAGGCACTTATGGTGGAGTTCAAAAACTCATAAAAGATATCGAGCCAAATGCGGTATATGTTCACTGTGCTGCTCATAACTTAAATTTAGTACTTAATGATGCAGTAAGAGAGGTTATTGATATGCAATTTTTTTTTAAACAGGTCAAGAAATTTATAACTTTTTGGGCATAGTATCAAAAGATGGAATATTTTATCAAGTTTTATATCCCCCTAAACATTGAACCCTACTAAATGGGCAGGACGTTATGATGCTGTTTTTGCTTTAAAAGTTCGGTTTGTTGAAGTACAAAAAGCGTTAATGAAAATAATTCTGTTAAATTGCAAATCAGATGAAAGAAAAGCTATTTCACTCAAGAAGAAGGTCGAGAACTATCTTATGTATATTAATTTCTCTAACTATATTAATTTTATCACGTTATTGGTTTTCCATTGCAAAATTCTACAAACTATCGATGCAGCCTCTAAAGCACTTCAGTCTAAAGCCACCGATCTTTCAAATGCCTTGAAACTTTTGAAAACTTGCCTAGAAGAATTGGAAAGGCATCGACAAATTTGTAAATTTAAAAATGGAAGCAATTAATAGTGTAGCAGAAAGATGGTCCATGAATCCTGAATTTTCTAAAACTCGCCAAAGGAAGGTAAAACGCCATTTTGACGAACTTTGCGAAGATGAGCGTCTTCAAGATCCAGAAAGTTCGTTTAAAGTGAACGTATTTTTTACGTGAAGTATTATACATCATTATTATTCAACTGAAATCGCGTTGCCTTCCAATGAATGAAATTGTTTCCAATTTCAGTGTTTTGCAACCTTCCACTTTGCAATTTTTAAATGACACTGATTTATTAAAAAAAGCTCTAGAATTTGTTGATATATATAAAAAAGACATATTTGAATAATTTGCCAGAGAAATTCTCAGTTTTCGGTCCACTTTCAGAGATGAAATAAAAAAGTCTTCGTGTATTAGAGAACTTGCTGATTTATTAATAATAAAGAATCATTTTATGTCGTGCATCTTTCCTGAAATATGTACTGCATTAATACAATACAATTCCTGTGACTACAGCTAGTGCTGAACGATCATTTTCGAAACTAAAATTAATAAAAACCTATTTAAGAAACCCTATGACACAAGACAGGCTACGTAACTTGGTTAATCTGTCTATTGAAAATTCTATGGCCCGATCTTTAAACTTTGATGATGTTATAGATACTTTTGCGGAACAGAAAGCTCGAAGAATTTTATTATTAATAAAAAAATCTTATTGAAAGTAAATTGTTATTTCATTATATAAATATTTGTATAAACCTATGCTCTTGAAAATAAAACTTATTAGATATTTAACTAAAATACACATAATATTATTAATAGTTTTGGGTAACTACTTACATCAGTGGTTTATTAAAATTAAATTCTAACGTGACTATTTTTACTGGGTCGCCGGAGGGCCCCATCCAAAAAATTTGCCACGGGCCTCAGATGGTATAGTTACGCCACTTTTAGAATTTACTATAGGCACCATTGGTGCCTATAGTAAATTCGTAACACAAAATGTTTTTTTAACTATAAATTTATTAAATAGGTACCTTACATCTAATACTTAGTAGATGGTCTAGAAAACGTCGGTGAATACTTAAGTTCCCCTAAAATTCGGCGGCAGACCGCAGAGTCCAGCTGTCCAATGTGCAATGGGTTCGTGCGGTAGCTGGACCCTTATTTATCCCACTTGGTCATCTTGCATTTTCTTGCGGTTATAAGAATACGCTGTTCATTTCCTTGTTACGTAGTATATAGGCTCTTTAAAAACTCACGCGGGCATTTTTCTTTTCCACAAGATCCTTCTATGCCTGCGACTTTCACATTCATTTTCCCACTTTTAGGTATGCACCTTCTAAACTAAACCTAAGCCTTCATACTACCATCAGGAACGGATACCTCATTAAGTTAATAATTAATCATAATGTTGGCTCTTCCAGCCCAGCCGTCATAGTTAATCTACAGACGTGATTACAAGTTGTCTGCCGATTTAAGTTGGAGTTGCAATTTTTGTTGAAAGTCGTAAAACGGTGCAATATCTGTAGAGACTATAATAAAGGTTGTCTGCAACCAGGCTGCAAGTTACGGCAAGAAGAACGGCATGTGGTACGGCGGTGGGACGGTGACCGGGACCAGTGGGTGGTCCCGGGCTGGCACTCGTAAGCAATCCGTCGCGGAGTCCGACGCGCCTCCCCCTGGTGGCGGCAAGAACACCAGCGGCAGAGTCATACGGATCATCAACAACATGGATCATTCGATACAGGTACGCTTTTAAAAGACGTATCACGTAATACACCTTTCCTCGTGGGCCAGAACTCAGAAGGATCTCTTACCGATCAACACTTGCTGGCATTTTCGGAGTTTGACGTGCTCCCCCTGGTGGTGGCAAGAACACCAGCGGAAGAGTCATACGTATCATCAACAACATGGATCATTCGATACAGGTCAGATACCTGGACGTTCAAGGACGCACCACTAAATCTACCAGTCCCTGCTGCAGTAGGACAGGTATAATTTTCTTCCAAATCACTGTCTTCGGGCGTCCGTGCGGTGATAGCCTATTTGTTAAGACACCCGCGGGTTCGATCCCTGGGTACGCACCTCTAACTTTTCGAAGTTTTGTGCGTTAAAAAACTTAAGATCACTTGCTTCAAACGGTGAAGAAAAACATCGTGAGAAAACGTGCATGTCCGAGAGTTCATCGTGAAGTCTGCCAATGCGCACTTGACAAGCGTGGTGGACTATTGCCAAACCACTCTTATTCCGAAAGGAGACTCGTGCTCAGTAGTAAGTCGGCAATGGCTTGATAAGAGAGAGAGGGGGGGCTGTCTTCGTAACTTTTCAACATGGGAAATCTTCCCTATTTGCCTTCACTCACTCACTTCAACCCACTAGGTACAGAGCACGAGTCTCCTCTCAGAAAGGGAAAGGGTTTGCTACCATGCTAGCTAAGTGTGGATTGTCAGACAATATCCACATCTTTGAGAAGTTAAAGTAATCATTGCTTGTCTTTCGTACTTTAATCTTCTTTTGCGTTTGGAGCTATAGTAGGAGACGCAAAAGAAAATTCTAATTAGGTAAAACCGCCAGTGAAATGATTTACAAACTTTGAAGATTTCAGGTTTGTATTATTTGCCTGACTCGCAACTCTAATACTATACAGTTATCTACTCTAGCAGCCATTTTATTATGAGGGGAATATAAGCGAGGTATTTAAATTCATTTGTAACCCTTTAATATCATAGTGAAATAAACCTAATTTATGCGAAAGTTATCATACATAAATCTAACGTCTGAAAAACTTTTATACATTCCTTTGTTTCGCTTATATTTCACTACATGTTCTAAAAAATCACTTATCGGCTCGCATAATAAAACATTACACTAGCAGAGTTGCACGATACGATTTAGTATTTCACGTTTGTAGTTTTTCCCTTTATCATTGTAGTGGATACAATAAACATACCTTATACCTACCTTTAGGTAAATATAAGATTTAAATACTCCATATAGGTAGATTTTGGAATATTTTGTGAATAAGCCGCATGGTACATATATTTTTTAGCAAATGTTCGCCCTACAACCTCATCCACGAGGATTTAGGTTTTTGAAAATGGTTTATGTCTGTACCTAACAAATTTCGTCTAAATCAATTAAACAGATGGGCCATAAAGCGTAGAAACGCATTGATTAAAAAATCTTATTCAACGAGAGGGTTAAAAACGATTAGCTTTTTCAAAAAGTCGTGTCTTTGTGTAGTAGTAGTAGGTTTTATAAATGTACTTTTCAACTTTAAAGCTCATACTTGTTTTTAAAATGCCTGTAACAGACCGACAGACGGAATGGATGAAACTACATATTATTTAAACTACGGAACCCTAAAAAGTCGTTCATTTCAAAATCCCTATCAAGTATCGAGTAGACCTACAGTGCCCTGAATGTGACCATGTAGTCATTAGGAAAGTACAATCTCGCGGGGTGTTCTAATAAAACGTTTCAATGAAGGAGTCCTTGGTATTTCAGCGCTACCCCGGTTTCGATTCGGAGGTCACGTGTTGCCAAGTGGGGTGTTATTATGCTTTCACAGAGAACATTATTTAATACACTACGATCAATCTTGCGATTTAAAGCTCCCCGAAGACTGCAAACTTTTCATAAGCCGATAGTTTAGTCGGTGTGAGTCCAAGAAGGAAAGTGGGTACAGTAAAATTATGTACCTATTTATTGCAAAGCGCATTCCATTCCATCACATACATCCTGTTTCGCACGTCTTCATCATAACATCTCCTCTTAGAATGAGAAGAGATTATAGAGAAATCTCAGTCGTGGAATTCTATAACTATTAGGTCTCATAGACATAACAGTTGTTGTTACCTACAACTTACTATTTCTGTGGTCCGACTAATCTGTTTGCTGCTTATATCTTTGGGCAGTGTAGGGTCCGTTTCTTACCTTAGTATTAGATACTTCATTTGCTCTGTACTATTTTGCAGTGTCGTGTATTGCTCAATCTACGCACAACTCAACCCTTTGAGGAGGTTTTGGAAGATCTAGGACAAGTCCTGAAAATGAGTGGCGCTAAAAGAATGTACACAATAACTGGACAAGAGGTACAACTGACTAATTATCTAAATACAATTTGTTTAAATAAATCTTATTATAAGCCCGTAAGTCTGTGTTGGTAAGCAGCCAGCATCCATTCACAAATTCCCACACGGAGCGCATCCTATGTCAGTACAATATTATAATGCTCCATCGACCCGGATAACCGCCTAACGCTACGGCGCGACAGATTACTCAAATCCAACCGATCATCCTCCGAAGTTCCATCCCAACTTCATACTAAGCCGTGGTCTGAGCCTCACAAGAAAAACGTTGCACCTGTTGTTTTCGAACCTCACAACTAGGATACACATCAACTCGGCGATGCCTATAGCACTCCCCCACCTCCTTGGTACGTAGCGGCCAGTAATATTTAAAAAAACGTAATGATTCGATTGTCTTATTACAGGTGCGAAGTTTTTCACAGCTCCGGAATGAGTTCGCGGATGTGGAGACGTTTTATTTGGGCACTGCGATGGCGCCTCCTGCCTTGAGTCCCGGTATAAGCGCACCTCTGCCCATAGAGTCGCCGATAAGAAGGTTAGCAATTTTATTGCAGCTCAAGCACAGCCAGTGGGATAGCCGATACCTATTTTACGCGCCTTTATCGCGTTGACAAAGCGTTAAAAAATTGCAACAGCTGCAGCGAGAGAAATATATCGTTCTGGGCATGCGACAGCGTTTGCTCTTGTTTGCGGGTTTGTACCGCTGCCGCGTTGATTGTATTCAGCCTGCTAGTCATACAAACTTATACTTGTACTATAAATGCGAAAATGTGTCTGTCACTGATTTTTAAGCAATTTGGTGCATAAATAGTTCGCATAACGGTAAAGGACATGCGCTAATTTTCATCCCGGAATATCAAACAGCTCCTATGGGATTTGAAAAAAAAACCTATATCCACGCTGACGAAGTCGCCGGCATCATCTACCTAGCAGTAAATGTTTACGTGTACTTAATGTTTCGCATTAGGTATACAGTGTCAAAGTTATTATACCTATAGGCATTGACTTCCTATAGGACAAAACATAATATCAAGTAAATTGAGTATTTAAACTATAGTTTATCCATTAGATCGCGATCGAGAGGAGCTGTAGCAGCAGTGCCAGTATCAGAGGACACGCGAGGTCGCCGAGCGCGCAGCAAAAGTCGTCCTAGGGTCCTCTATGCGCCTGAGGGAGAAATTATAAGAAATTCTGGTACGTAGGTAGGCTTAGGTGTGGGTCGAAACGAAACCCACATGTGAACTAGTGCTATCCACTTGTGACAGACGGGTCAAATAGCTGCCTCGTATTTACTTATCAATTACGTAAATACTAAATTGTACCTATACAAAAATTGCCACATGTGTATGCACTCGTGTTCTATAATTTTGCCAAATTCATTCAGTTCTTTTTCTCTAGTAGATTTTGCTGCCCTGTTACGAACAGCCCCAATCATGTAAGAATTGTCCATCAAACGTTAAAGATTTTCGTCAAAGTAAAATAAACCATAACTGCATTGGTTTAGAGCTCAATTTCGTCTGCCCATTCTTATACGTTTAGGTAGTACGATACCCTAAACGTATAAGAATGGGCAGACGAAATTGAGCTCTAATTCAATGCTGTCATTGTTTATTTTACTTTGACGAAAATCTTTAACGTTTGATGGACAATTCTTACGTAATCCGGGAGCTGGTAGACTAGTTGCCTTTAGCAAAACACAAGAAATAAATATACAGTATACTCCAGTTCGAATCAACCCTTCACTAGGGCCACGAAATGCTCCAAATTCCAGTTCAAAGTGTGTGTATTAAAATAACTTTATCTGAAACAGTGAAGTGGGCGTTTAAGACAGTTCGTGTTTTTTTATAAACACTGAACTCCGCACTCTAACAGTTAGTTTAAACCCTCCACCCTATCTTGGTTGGTGTAACAGCACCCATACGCTTTGTCATTTCGTGCCTCACACATTCCCCTTGAAGATCATTGTGCTGATTTGTTAGGATTTGTTGCAGACTACACACTATTAGAGGTACTAAAGGAGGAGCCGATGAGAGTGACCATCCGTGGTCTGCGCCGCACGTTCTATCCTCCCATCCACCATGCGCCTATTGACAACTCGCCACCGGATAAGAAAATGCAACTTGAATGGGTGTAAGTAAATAACCTCTATGTATTACTCACTGGATCATTCTGATTTTGTGAGCTGAAACTCCCTGCGCTTACCTATAACTTGATAACCACGAATTTAATTTTGTAATTTTGTACGATTTTTGTTTGGAATTGTCATTCAGTATATATTTTAATTCAATGGAGTGAGTAACATAATTACTGCATCTGCCACCACCAATAAAAACTGTGTCGCGTTGTTGAGCGCTGCATGCAGACAATATTTTCGTCAATCCATAATGGCGAAATTTTTGCTTTCGCCACAATAATATTTCACTGGAAAAGACGCAATGAAAACTTTTTTGACATGGACACGACTTTCAATGTGATATTAAATAAAACAACTTAGCTATATTAAATAGTAAAAAGTAAATTAAAAACAAATTATTAAAATTGTGTTTTATAAGTCGTACAATTTATGAAATTACGTAAAATACTTCCAACAGATACGGTTACCGCGGCGCGGACTCTCGGCGCAACTTGTGGGTGCTGCCCACCGGTGAGCTCCTGTACTACGTGGCCGCTGTGGCTGTTATGTACGACAGAGACGAGGAGTCGCAGAGACACTACATCGGGCACACTGAAGACATACAGTGGTAAGAATCGCAATTTTAATATGTTACAAATAAAGTGTATAAAAATTAACTTAAAAAAACAGTAAATAATAATAATTTTGGGGAGAAGATCCATTTTAAGGATCTTAGATCTTCTCCACAGGTGACCGGAGGGCTGGCAGTTACCTCCGCCAACATATAAGTTTGGCTATTCAGCGGGGTAACGCAGCCAGCGTTAGATGGGCACATTGCCTCATTGCAGCAGCATTTATGATATTTTTTATGTTTAGTATTTAGATTTGAATGTATGTTGTATAGTCTTATTTTGTTAAATTAATTTGTTAGAAGAAATTAAATATATTATCCAAGTGTATAATAATAATAATTATTAAACCTACACTCGCCCTCGCCCTCGGACTATAATAATTATACTATAATAATAATTTGTATATTACCACTGGGCCATTGCCATTCGCGCATGATCTGTCCTACTGCTGTAATAAAGGCTAGCCGTCACCGAGGATAGCCTATAAGACAACAATATTCTACTTAAAAATTTTATAAGTAAACATTTTTTGCGCAAAGGATCAGCCTGGCTGTCAGCCTGGCTGTCAGCCTGCCTGTCAGCGCTGAAATGCAGCCAGCATTCTTGCCACCATTCCACGCGGGCATGATTTATATTGTAAAATTAGATTAGGCTAGATAGATTTCAGATCTATTGTGTTGTTTTCGATTTAAAAAAAAATCCAGTGAAACCTTGTTTGTTGATTGATATGTCAAATATTATATTTACTTAACTACCTAATATTTCATGCATCTACTACAGCCCATTAACGTCCCACTGCTGGGCACAGGCCTCCACTCTCATAGGAGAGAGGCAATTAGAGCTCGAACCCACCACTCTGCTCCAATGCGGGTTGGCGGGCTTTGACGACTATTATCATGATAATCATAATAACCGTGCTCTCCGAAGCACGGGGGTGAAACACCGCCAACTTCCTAACTCCGGGCTAGTACTAAGAATTTCTAATAAGAAAAACCTAATACTTAAGTGTTGTGTGCAGCATGGAGCTGCACCCTTCCCGGGAGCTGGTAGCGAGCGGGCAGCGCGCGGGGCGCGGGCGGCGGGCGCAGGCGCACGTGCGCATCTGGAGCACGGACACGCTGCAGACGCTGCACGTGTTCGGCATGGCGGAGTTCGAGGCCGGCGTCTCCGCGGTCGCCTTCTCGCAGCTCGTGAGTGTTCACTGGTGACATAACAGACGGGTGGAAGGTGCCAGTATGGAGCTATGGGGCACGGACACGGTACAGACTCTTCGTACGTGTTCAGCATGGCGGAGTTCGAGGCCGGCGTGTCTGCGGTCGCCATCTCGCAGCTCGTGAGTTTTAACTGATGCCATAACAGACGGGTGGAGGGTGCCAGTATGGAGCTATGGAGCACGGACACCCTGCAGACGCTGCACGTGTTCGGCATGGCGGAGTTCGAGGCCGGCGTCTCCGCGGTCGCCTTCTCGCAGCTCGTGAGTGTTCACTGGTGACATAACAGACGGGTGGAAGGTGCCAGTATGGAGCTATGGGGCACGGACACGGTACAGACTCTTCGTACGTGTTCAGCATGGCGGAGTTCGAGGCCGGCGTGTCTGCGGTCGCCATCTCGCAGCTCGTGAGTTTTAACTGATGCCATAACAGACGGGTGGAGGGTGCCAGTATGGAGCTATGGAGCACGGACACCCTGCAGACGCTGCACGTGTTCGGCATGGCGGAGTTCGAGGCCGGCGTCTCCGCGGTCGCCTTCTCGCAGCTCGTGAGTGTTCACTGGTGACATAACAGACGGGTGGAAGGTGCCAGTATGGAGCTATGGGGCACGGACACGGTACAGACTCTTCGTACGTGTTCAGCATGGCGGAGTTCGAGGCCGGCGTGTCTGCGGTCGCCATCTCGCAGCTCGTGAGTTTTAACTGATGACATAACAGACGGGTGGAGGGTGCCAGTATGGAGCTATGGAGCACGGACACGCTGCAGACGCTGCACGTGTTCAGCATGGCGGAGTTCGAGGCCGGCGTCTCCGCGGTCGCCTTCTCGCAGCTCGTGAGTGTTCACTGGTGACATAACAGACGGGTGGAAGGTGCCAGTATGGAGTTATATGGGGCACGGACACGGTACAGACTCTTCACGTGTTCGGAATGGCGGAGTTCGAGGCCGACGTGTCTGCGGACGCCTTCTCGCAGCTCGTGAGTTTTCACTGATGACTTAACAGACGGGTGGAAGGTGCCAGTATAGAGCTATCCAGGGGCACGGACACAGTACAAACACTGAACGGGTTCGAGGCGGTCGCCTTCTCGCAGCTCGTGAGTCTTGAGTGATTGTTGGCCACCTTCCCGTCTATTATGGCATCACATAACGGGAAGGTGGCCAAGTAAAAGTGGCCGGATGAAAGGTGTGTGTGAAAGTGGTCAGTTCATTTTTTTAAATGGTATTCCATACGCTTATTTTTCACTTCAATTGTGCTTAAAATGTACACGCATTTCTTTTGTTCAAATGCAGAACGGCGGAAGTTACGTGCTAGCCGTTGACGCTGGCCGTGAAAGCATTTTATCGGTCTGGCAGTGGCAATGGGGACATCTACTTGGCAAAGTTGCAGTAAGTTTAACATACTATTTATTAATTATTCAATACTTTTTTTTTTTTCTTTTTTTTAATATAAATAACATTTTATACAAACTAATAAATGTAATAACTAAAATATATTATTCAAAGGAGTCCCTTTAGGCAAGGTTCCGAAGATACTAGCAGCGTTCCCCCTTTGAATAACTAGACTAATTCTTTGTCCTAGGTAGCTGCCAGCTCTTCGGTCTCTTGTGATGTCGACTAACCTTTTTGCTATTTCCTTAAAAAGCTTTATAGCGCTAGGACCCCACGGACCAAGGGTCTCGACACCCAATGGGACAAAATCATATTCGGAGCCTAAAGTATTTGCATGCTTTAGCTTTTTCAGCCGCTTCACAAGCCGCACCAGCTCTGTTGTTGGTTCCATGTAGACGGGAAGGGGCCAGCGTGTCTGAACAGGTTGCATCCCATACCAGCATCCGGCCCATCTTCCATGGAATTAAACTCATACCGTCCGGTCTCTTGCCATCGTCTCTTGCAATACCAGTCGGCTCAAGTAGACTTGGCACGTTGACGGTGGCAAGGGACCGGCGTATGATATCGTTAAGTGCGGCATGTCTCGAGAAGCGGCCTGCACTTTTTTGGCATGACAGTCCGTGATGTCCTAGCTTGTCGACATCACTGCCACAGGGACATTTATGAGGAGCGCAGACCGGAACCCCAAATATTAAAAATTAAAAAACCCAAATATTAAAAATTATTTGATACTAGATGATGCCCGTGACTTCGTCCGCGTGGAGTTCACCGAGTTTGTTTTATTCCCACGGGAACTCTCAAATCGTTTCACAGCCTACAAAATAATAAATAATGATTAATTATTATAGGTATACTAACTTATTTTC
The DNA here is from genome assembly GCA_917051295.2 of Erebia ligea. Lineage (NCBI taxonomy): Eukaryota > Metazoa > Arthropoda > Insecta > Lepidoptera > Nymphalidae > Erebia > Erebia ligea. The sequence goes on from OU785223.1 coordinate 17,725,933, forward strand.
AAAAGGATCGCCTACCTAGATCTCTCGTCACCTAATAAATTATTTACAAAAGTTCAATGTACTGAAAAAACCACGCCCATTGCTACGCCGCGGTTATTACTTATTACAGTTTAAAGCTATATAGCTACGTAACACGTGGGCGCTACACGTAATACTGAGTTGCCCTTAATTTGATCTTTATTCATATTAACATAGGTACAGCTAAAAATTGTGTGTCCCGGACTTACCCTACAGCTAAAAATTGTGTGTAAGCTTGTAGTTTGCACGGGTGCGTAGCTTAGCAGTTATAGATCAATCGAAATATGTAACGGAGATATCAAACGTACAAGGTTATACTTAAACTTATTTATTTTCTTTCTTATGGTCACGGCTCATGGTCTACCTACATACTAATATGTATCATAGATTCCAATGTCTTTCACGATCTAACTGCGTGTTACTGATGTCTGATAGTCATCAGATTAAATTTTGTATAGAGATAGCTAATTAGCAATTTTATTCTGGAAAATCAAAGAGATGGAATTTTTTTATCCCACTACAACCATTCTGCGATCTCTCGTGATGGTATGATGATGCAGTCTAATATGGCAGCGGGCCAGCTTGTTTGGGGTACGGCATTTATATTAAACCCATACCCCTATCGGTTCCTACACGGCATCGTACCGGTACGCTAAATCGCCTAGCGGTACGCCTTTGTCGATAGGGTGATCACTAGCCATGGCCGAGGCCTCCCACCAGACAATACCGACGACGATTTGCAAAAACACGAAGGCCCAGCGACTCCCTTATTAGCTTTGGATTAATTTATTTTTGTAACACAATGCATTCAGCTATCCATATTATAATCATAATGATTTTGAAAATAACGTTTTAAAATTTTTAAAACGTTGTGTTTTAAGTACAAAAAACTTTTTCTAGACTTTACAAGAAGAGCTCACTGGCGCCGCATTCCACCCCCTCGACGACAATCTTCTGATCACGCATGGGAAGGGACATCTCGCTTTCTGGAACCGGAGGAAAGACGGATTTTTTGAACGAACTGATATTATAAAACCGGTACGCAAAATTATTGTATCCTAGTAATATTAGATCGTGGATCCCATAGTTATGGTGCTTATCTCAGAAAACAATAAACCTAAGTATGCGCTGAATTGAGAACCTTCGGATAGTTAATAGATGATAATATTAAAGAATATAATAAATAAACTAATTTCAAAAATTGGAAAGTCCTATTGTGGGTAAAATGGGCCTGCCATTGTACCTATTCTGTGGGGCTTGCAGTTTTTGAAACTTGAAAGTAATAGTAGACAATTTTTTTTCAAAAGGCTTGTAATTAAAAGTTTGAATTCAAAAAACTATTTCCTTTTTAATAATTCAAATATCCCGCCAGTTTTTTCCCGCCTTTAGTTTTAGTTTCTGACTTTATGGCTCTGGGTTCTAGCCTTTCTGTGTGTGATATGTTATTAATATATATATAGCTGCTCGTGCTGATTGACTGATTGATCACCTCTCCTGTAAAATTTTGTATGAAAACTTTTTTTTTCACTCATCGTTTCGTATAGAAGACAAAAATTCATGGGGAGGAAAAATACGAAGAGAGCTGATGATTGAGGATTTCGAAGACGGATGAAGAGCACCAGCCAGGGTATCGAAGATAGGTGGGGGGTGCTCGACCAAATGTCACTCGAAACTTCATCCAATTGACAGTGAGCTGAAAAAAATTTCAAAATGGCGGATTTAAGATGGCCGCCATACAAATTTCGACGGTGTCTATCTCGGAGAGTATAAAAGATGGAAGAGTGGTTTCTTGGCAAAAGATGATCAGGACGTGAGGATCTACTTGATGAACAGGAAAAAAATTCAAGATGGCGGAATTTATTTTTCCATAGAAAAGGGTATTGAAGATAGGTGGGGGGTGCTCGAACAAATGTCACTCGAAACTTCATCCAATTGACAGTGAGCTGAAAAAAAATTTCAAAATGGCGGATTTAAGATGGCCGCCATACAAATTTCGTCGGTGTCTATCTCGGAGAGTATAAAAGATGGAAGAGTGGTTTCTTGGCAAAAGATGATCAGAACATGAAGGTCTACTTGATGAACAGGAAAAAAATTCAAGATGGCGGAATTTATTTTCCATAGAAAATGTATGGCGGATATATCCTTTTGTTTTTATGGAAGAATTCTCATTTTGACGAATGGTTCGGAGAAAAAATATGGAGTGAGATGATGATCGAAGGTTCGGATGATGTGTGAGGAGCACGGTCAGGGTATTAAAGATAGGTAGGGGCTGCTCAAACAAAAATTACTAGAAACTTCATACAATTGGCAGTGAGCTGAAAAAAAAAACCAAAATAGCGGATTCAAGATGGCGGCTATTTCAGACAGTATTTAAAAGATGGAAGAGTGGTTTTTGTGTAGAAAATTATCAGGGCCTGAAAGTCTACTTGAGGAGCAGAAATGCATGATTTTGATATGGTTTTTTTACAAGATTTGTTCTTTATGGAAGAATTATTGTCGGTTTGCCATTAGGTAAGTCAAGTTGCAGAATTTCGATGGCACCCAAAGGTATTGATACAAGGGGGTGAGGGGGGGGGGGGGGGGGGGGGAATGTGGGGGAGGGGGCGAGATGTGGGGGGGCGGGGGGTTGGTGGTCTTTGTTTTATGTTTTTTTCCTTTATGAGAATTTTCTTTTACATCGGACGCTTGGCGTGCTAACGCTTCCACTGTGCTCACTAGCATAGCAGTGTTGTTCAGTTTTTTTTTTATCCACCACAAGTTAGCCCTTGACTGCGATCTCACCTGATGGTAAGTGATGATGCAGTCTAAGATGGTAGCGGGCTAACCTGTTAGGGGCATGGCAGTTCTATTAAACCCATACCCCTATTCGGTTTCTACACGGCATCGTACCGTAACGCTAAATCGCTTGGCGGCACGTCTTTGCCGGTAGGGTGGTAACTAGCCATGACCGAAGCCTCCCATCAGGCCAGACCAGGGAAATTCAGAAATTATAAATTTTCCAAACCCTGCCGGGGATCGAACCCGGGACCTCCGCACGTTAATTCACCAACGCTCAACACTGCGCCACGGAGGTCGTCAAACACGTAGACAGTAAACCAGGATAGTAGGACAGCGAGTAAGAAGACAGTGGATCACAGTGGGCCACGCGGTCCACTACGCGGTCCGCTAGCGGGCCGCGCACCCACGCGCCATACTAGTTTAATATATATATAGCTGCTCGTGCTGATTCACTGATTGATCACCTCTCCTGTAAAATTTTGTATGAACATTTTTTTTTTCACTTATCATTTCGTATAGAAGACAAAAATTCATTAAGAGGAAAAATACAGAGAAAGCTGATGATTGAGGATTTCGAAGACGGATGAAGAGCACCAGCCAGGTTATCGAAGATAGGTGGGGGGTGCTCGACCAAATGTCACTCGAAACTTCATCCAATTGACAGTTAGCTGAAAAAAATTTCAAAATGGCGGATTTAAGATGGCCGCCATACAAATTTCGACGGTGTCTATCTCGGAGAGTATAAAAGATGGAAGAGTGGTTTCTTGGCAAAAGATGATCAGGACATGAGGGTCTACTTGATGAACAGGAAAAAAATTCAAGATGGCGGAATTTATTTTTCCATAGAAAAACTATGCAAGATTACTACGGTTTCTTTTCAAGATTTGTTTTTATGGAAGAATTCTCATTTTGACGAATGGTTCGGAGAAAAAAATATGGAGAGAGATGATGATCGAAGGTTCGGATGATGGGTGAGGACCACGGTCAGGAAATCCAAAATGGCGGATTCAAGATGGCAGCTATCTCAGACAGTATCGAAAAGATGGAAGAGTGGTTTTTGGGTAGAAAATTATCAGGGACTGAAAGTCTACTTGATGAGCAGAAAAAATTAAGATGGCAGAATCTACGAACATTGGAGAGAGTAGAAGAAGTTAGGAAATATGCATGATTTTGATATGGTTTTTTTACAAGATTTGTACTTTATAGAATTATTGTCGGTTTGCCATTGGGAAAGCCAAGTTGCCGAAGTTCGACGGCACCCAAAGGTATTGATACAAGGGGGTGAGGGGGGGGGGATGTGGGGGAGGGGGGCGGGGGGTCGGTGGCCTTTGTTTTATGTTTTTTTCTTCATGAGAATTTTCTTTTACGTCGGACGCTTACGTGCTCACTAGCATAGCAGTGTGTTGTTCAGTTCAGAACACGTAGACAGGTAGGACAGCGAGTAAGTAGACAGTGGACCGCGCGGTCCACTACGCGGTCCGCTTTAGCGGGCACCCACGGGCCATACTAGGTAACATATTGGTTCGGAGGAAAAATACGAAGAGAGCTGATGATTGAGGATTATATTTCAAAGACGGATGAAGAGCACCAGCCAGGGTGTTGAAGATAGGTGGGGGGTGCTCGACCAAATGTCACTCGAAACTTCATCCAATTGAAAGTGACTGAAAAAAAATTCAAAATGGCGGATTTAAGATGGCCGCCACACAAATTTCGTCGGTGTCTATCTCGGAGAGTATAAAAGATGGAAGAGTGGTTTCTTGGCAAAAGATGATCAGGACATAAAGGTCTACTTGATGAACAGGAAAAAAATTAAAGATGGCGAAATTTATTTTTCAATAAAAAATTTATGGCGAATATTGAAGAGGCTACAAGTGTAGAACTATGCAAGACTTTGATGCGGTTACTTTTTAAAATTTGTTTTTAAAGAAGAACTCTCCATAATTTTTCGGAGAAAAACATATATGGAGAGCGATGATGATCGAGGGTTTGAAAGATGGGGTGAGGAGCACGGCCAAAATTTCATAGGTGTCTATTTCAGAAAGTATACTAGATGGAAGAGTGGAAGTAGGAAATATGCATGACTTTGATATTATGGTTTTTTTACAAGAATTGTTCTGTATGGAAGAATTGTCGGTTTGCCGTTAGGAAAGCCAAGATGCCGAAGTTCAATGGCAGCCAATGGTAGCCGATCGTCAGCGGTATAATATTGATATTAATCAACTAAGAAAGGTTTCTTTGTGTTTTTACTTCAACGGTCTCTTACACTGTATGCATGTCTGGAAAGTTTTTTTACATTTCTTTAAATGTTGCCCTTTTAGATTCTTGGGGGGTCTCTGTTTTACGTTTTCTTATGAGATTTTTTTTACGTCTGTCGGACGCTTGGCACGCTGGCGCTTCCACTGTGCTCGCTAGCATAGCAGTGTGTTGTTTACTTCAGAACACGTAGGCAGTAAACACTAGGATAGAAGGAGAGCAAGTAAGTAGACAGTGGGCCGCGCGGTCTAATCCGCGGTCCGCTTCAGCGGGCCGCGCAGCCACGCGCTATACTAGTTAATATATATATAGCTGCTCGTGCTGATTCACTGATTGATCACCTCTCCTGTAAAATTTTGTATGAACATTTTTTTTTTCACTCATCGTTTCGTATAGAAGACAAAAATTCATTAAGAGGAAAAATACAGAGAGAGCTGATGTTTGAGGATTTCGAAGACGGATGAAGAGCACCAGCCAGGGTATCGAAGATAGGTGAGAGGTGCTCGACCAAATGTCACTCGAAACTTCATCCAATTGACAGTGAGCTGAAAAAAAAATCAAAATGGCGGATTTAAGATGGCCGCCATACAAATTTCGCGCGTGTCTATCTCGGAGAGTATAAAAGATGGAAGAGTGGTTTCTTGGCAAAAGATGATCAGGACATGAAGGTCTACTTGATGAAAAGGAAAAAAATTCAAGATGGCGGAATTTATTTTTCCATAGAAAAGGGTATTGAAGATAGGGGTGGGGTGCTCGACCAAATGTCACTCGAAACTTCATCCAATTGACAGTGAGCTGAAAAAAAATTCAAAATGGCGGATTTAAGATGGCCGCCATACAAATTTCGTCAGTGTCTATCTCGGAGAGTATAAAAGATGGAAGAGTGGTTTCTTGGCAAAAGATGATCAGGACATGAAGATCTACTTGATGAACAGGAAAAAAATCAAGATGGCGGAATTTATTTTTCCATAGAAAATTTAGGTATGGCGAATATTGAAGAGGCTACAAGTGTACGGTTCCTTTTAAAAATTTGTTTTTATGGAAGAATTCTCATTTTGACGAATGGTACGGAGAAAAAAATATGAAGAGAGATGATAATCGATGGTTCGGATGATAAGTGAGGAGCACGGTCAGGGTATTAAAGATAGATAGGGGCTGCTCAAACAAAAAATACTCGAAACTTTATACAATTGGCAGTGAGCTGAAAAAAAAAACCAAAATGAAGGATTCAAGATGGCGGCTATCTTAGACAGGATTAATAAAAGATGGAAGAGTGGTTTGTTCATGGCGGAATTTATTTTTCCATAGAAAATGTATGGCTAATATTGAAGAGGCTACAAGTGTAGAACCATGCAAGACTACGGTTCCTTTTCAAGATTTGTTTTTATGGAAGAATTCTCATTTTGACGAATCGTTTGGAGACAAAAATATGGAGATGATCGAAGGTTCGGATGATGGGTGAGGAGCACGGTCAGGGTATTAAAGATAGGTAGGGGCTGCTCAAACAAAAAATACTCGAAACTTCATACAATTGGCAGTGAGCTGAAAAAAATCCAAAATGGCGGATTCAAGATGGCGGCCATCTCAGACAGTATTTAAAAGATGGAAGAGTGGTTTTTGGGTAGAAAATTATCAGGGCCTGAAAGTCTACTTGATGAGCAGAAAAAATTAAGATGGCAGATTCTGCCATCTTAATTTTTTGCTCATCAAGTAGACTTTCAGGCCCTGATAATTTTCCACCCGAAAACCACAATCTACGAACATTGAAGAGAGTAGAAGTGAAATATGCAAGATTTTAAATGTTTTTTTTACAAGATTTGTTCTTTATGGAAGAATAATTATTGTCGGTTCGCCATTACGAAAGCCAAGTTGCCGAAGTTCGATGGCACCCAAAGGTATACAAGGGGGTGAGGGGCGGGGGGTTGGTGGTCTTTGTTTTATGTTTTTTCTTTATGAGATTTTTCTTTTACGTCGGACGCTTGGCGTGCTGGCGCTTCCACTGTGCTCACTAGCATAGCAGTGTGTTGTTCAGTTCAGAACACGTAGACAGTAAACCAGGATAGTATGACAGCGAGTAAGTAGACAGTGGACCGAGCGGTCCACTACGCGGTCCGCTTCAGCGGGCCGCGCAGCCACGCGCCATACTAGTTATACTATATATAGCTCAATTACCACTGACTCACTGACTCACTCATTGACATAATTGTTCTCCTAGAAAGAGACAGAAAACGATATAATGATGTAGGGGAGATGTGTTCGGGTGCGGGATTCGAGTGGGGAAAAATTATGACATTTCGGAAAAACAAGATGGCGGCCGACGTGATTCTCGCAACTCTTTTGTTTTCCAACCGATTTCTTTACAACTCGCAATTATTGAAGAAATTAGGAAACGATCAATAGAAAAAGTGGAAAAAATTGGAAAAACAAGATGGCGGCCGAGCTGTAGTGCTTTAAAATTTTTGATTTTTCGACCCCGAACCGCGGCGCCGCAGATCCGAAACGGCGTGGTCGAGCATGATATTTTTTTCTTTTTTCGACTACAATTATCCTGTATTTTGACAGAATGGGAGTGGTTTTTAAAAATGCAAGATGGCGGCTGTCACGGCGGCCTTTTTGTTTGAGGTACGAAAAAACGCAATTTTAAAATTCAAATTTCTCACAGTTGGCAATGTCGGAGCGTTTCGACTTCTATAAGGCGATTGTGTGTACGGACTCGAGGTATGGATTGGAGAAAAAAAATTACCCCATTTCTCGGGAAAATTTCAAGATTTACCCCAAAAATTAAAAAATCGAAATACGGACTTTTTGCAAAATTCGAGTACGAGCAACCACGTGTCCCACTTGTACGAATGACATTTGGGTATTTTCGTCGCCGAGTTCTGGCAACACTGGAAATTATCAAAGTAAAAGTGATTTTTGACATGGTCTTTTTTCAGGGGCTATCATTTCCGATGGGTGCAAGCGAGATGAAAAATATAAACATCATCAGGAGCGGTATATCCTGTAGTTTACGGGAAAATTATGAAACTATGTAAAATATTTCTGTGGAACGAGGTGGCGGACATTTTGTATTCTTTTTGTGTTTTTCAAAATTTCGATCACGTTTTTGAGGCAGTTGGCAACATTTGGGAAAGTTGACATGTATGGATCGATTGTGTTACTCGACCGGCAGTATCGAGGTATCTATACAGTGTTGCCACATTTGGGGTAGTTTTCGAGATTTACCCCAAAAATTTCCTCCTGTAAAATTTTGTATGAAAAATTTTTTTTTCACTGATGGCTTCGTATACACGTCAGAAAATTAAACTTGAAGAACAATATGGAGACAGCTGATGATTGAGGATTTCGGAGACGAGTAAAGAGCACGGCCAAGGTATTGAAGATAGGTGGGGGGTGCTCGACCAAATGTCATTCGAAACTTTATCCAAAAGACAATGAGCTGAAAAAAAATTCAAAATGGCGGGTTTAAGATGGCTGCCATACAAATTTAATTGGTGTCTATCTCAGAAAGTATACAAGATGAAAGAGTGGTTTCTCGGCCAAAGATGATCAGGACGAGAAGATCTATGTAGCGAAAAGAAAAAAAATTCAAGATGGCGGAATATTTTTTTTCATACCAAATTATATGGCGATTAGGACTCATTGACATAATTTATTGTTCTCCTAGAAAGAGACAGAAAACGATACAATGATGTACTGGAGATCTGTTCGGGTGCGGGATTCGAGTAGGGAAAAATTATGACATTTCGGAGAAACAAGATGGCGGCCGACATGATTCTTGCAACTCTTATGTTTTCCTACCGATTTCGTTACAACTCGCAATTATTGAAGAAATTAGGAAACGATCAATAGAAAAAGTGGAAAAAATTGGAAAAACAAGATGGCGGCCGAGCTGTAGTATTTTCAAATTTTTGATTTTTCGACCCCAAACCGCGGCGCCACAGATCCGAAACGGCGTGGTCGAGCATAATGATTTTTTTCTTTTTTCGCCTACAATTATCCTGTCTTTTGACAGAACGGGAGTGGTTTTTAAAAATTCAAGATGGTGGCTGTCGCGGCGGCCGTTCGGTTTGAGGTACGAAAAAACGCAATTTTCAAATTCAAATTTCTCAAAGTTGGCAACTTCGGATTGTTTCGACTTCTATGGGGCGATTGTGTGTACAGACACGTGGTATGGATTGGGGAAAAAAAATTACCCCATTTCTCGGGAAATTTTCAAGATTTACCCCAAAAATAAAAAAATCGCAATACGTATTTTTTGCAAAATTCGAGTACGAGCAACCACGTGTCTCACTCGTACAAATGACATTTGGGTATTTTCGTCGCCGAGGTCTGGCAACACTGGCATTTATCAAAGTAAAAGTGATTTTCGACATGGTCTTTTTTTAGGGGCGATTATTTCGGCTGGGTGCGAGCAGGATGAAAAATTCAAACGTCATCAGGAGCGGTATATCCTGTAGTTTACGGGAAAATAATAAAACTATGTAAAATGTTTCTGTGGAACGAGGTGGCGGCCATTTTGTATTCTAATTGTGTTTTTCAAAATTTCGATCACGTTTTTGAGGCAGTTGGCAGCATTTGGGAAAGTTGACATGTATGGATCGATTGTGTAACTCGACCGGCAGTATCGAGATATCTAAACAGTGTTGCCACATTTGGGGTAGTTTTCGAGATTTTCCCAAAAATGTTCTCCTGTAAAATTTTGTATGAAAAATTTTTTTTGACTGATGGTTTCGTATACAAGTCAGAAAATTAAACTTGAACAAATATATTAAGACAGCTGATGATTGAGGATTTCGGAGACGGGTAAAGAGCACGGCCAAGGTATTCAAGATAGGGGGGGGTGCTCGACCAAATGTCATTCGAAACTTCATCCAAAAGATAATGAGCAGAAAAAAAAATTAAAATGGCGGATTAAAGATGGCTGCCATACAAATTTATTTGGTGTCTATCTCAGAAAGTATAAAAGATGGAAAAGTGGTTTCTTGGCAAAAGATGATCAAGACCAAATGATCAAGAGTTCTACTTGATGAACAGGAAAAAATTTCAAGATGGCGGAATTATTTTTTCATAGAAAATCTATTACGGCGAATATTGAAGAGACAACAAGACGTGTAAAACAGCTATGCAAGATTTTGATAAGGTTCCGTTTTACCCATGCCCAGGGATCCCTGGGATTACAAAACAGGAAACTTACCAAAATTTAAAAAAATCAGCGCCATTTTGAAATTCTTTGTTAATTGACCGATTTCGTTCAAAATCGATATAATAGGACTCCGGGATCACAAAACAGGAAACTGATACCGAAGTTTTAAAAAATCAGCGCTATTTTGAAATTCTTTGTTAATTGACCGATTTCGTTCAAAATCGATATTTAGGGCTCCCTGGGATCACAAAACAGGAAACTGATACCAAAGTTTTAAAAAACCAGCGCTATTTTGAAATTCTTTGTTAATTGACCGATTTCGGTCAAAATCGATATTTAGGGCTCCCTGGGATTACAAAACTGAAAACTGATACCAAAGCTTTAAAAAATCAGCGCCATTTGGAAATCCTTTGTTTATTGACCGATTTCATTCAAAATCTATATTTAGGGCTCCCTGGGATTACAAAACAGGAAACTGGTACCAAAGTTGTAAAAAATCAGCGCCATTTTGAGATTCTTTGTTAATTTACCGATTTCGTTCAAAATCGATATTAAGGGTTGGCTCCCTGGGTTTACAAAACAGGAAACTGATACCAAAGTTTTAAAAAATTGGCGCCATTTTGAAATTCTTTGTTAAGTGACAGATTTCGTTCAAAATCGATATTTAGGTCTCCCTGGGATCACAAAATAGGAAACTGATACCAAAGTTTTAAAAAATCGGCGCCATTTTGAAATTCTTTGTTAATTGACAGATTTCGTTCAAAATCGATATTTAGGACTCCGGGATCACAAAACAGGAAACTGATACCAAAGTTTTAAAAAATCAGCGCTATTTTGAAATTCTTTGTTAATTGACAGATTTCGTTCAAAATCGATATTTAGGACTCCGGGATCACAAAACAGGAAACTGATACCAAAGTTTTAAAAAATCAGCGCCATTTTGAGATTCTTTGTTATTTTACCGATTTCGTTCAAAATCGATATTAAAGGTTGGCTCCCTGGGTTTACAAAACAGTAAACTGATACCAAAGTTTTAAAAAATTGGCGCCATTTTGAAATTCTTTGTTAATTGACAGATTTCGTTCAAAATCGATATTAAGGGTTGGCTCCCTGGGTTTACAAAACAGGAAACTGATACCAAAGTTTTAAAAAATTGGCGCCATTTTGAAATTCTTTGTTAATTGACAGATTTCGTTCAAAATCGATATTTAGGTCTCCCTGGGATCACAAAACAGGAAACTGATACCAAAGTTTTAAAAAATCAGCGCCATTTTGAAATTCTTTGTTAATTGACCGATTTCGTTCAAAATCGATATTTAAGACTCTGGGATCACAAAACAGGAAACTGATACCAAAGTTTTAAAAAATCAGCGCTATTTTGAAATTCTTTGTTAATTGACCGATTTCGCTCAAAATCGATATTTAGGGCTCCCTGGGATTACAAAACAGGAAAGTGATACTAAAGTTTTAAAAAATCAGCGCCATTTTTAAAATATTTCTACTTAAAGGTGAATATTGTGTATCTAAGTAAATAAATTCGGTTTAATACAATAAAGACGTCAAGTCTGTACTACTTAGTACTAACGTCTAACCACATCTCGTGAGCTGCTTTAGCAGCTCGCGCACAGAGCGAAACACTAGTTAATATATATATAGCTGCTCGTGCTGATTCACTGATTGATCACCTCTCCTGTAAAATTTTGTATGAACATTTTTTTTTTCACTCATCGTTTCGTATAGAAGACAAAAATTCATTAAGAGGAAAAATACAGAGAGAGCTGATGATTGAGGATTTCGAAGACGGATGAAGAGCACCAGCCAGGGTATCGAAGATAGGTGGGGGGTGCTCGACCAAATGTCACTCGAAACTTCATCCGATTGACAGTGAGCTGAAAAAAATTTCAAAATGGCGGATTTAAGATGGCCGCCATACAAATTTCGACGGTGTCTATCTCGGAGAGTATAAAAGATGGAAGAGTGGTTTCTTGGCAAAAGATGATCAGGACATGAGGGTCTACTTGATGAACAGGAAAAAAATTCAAGATGGCGGAATTTATTTTTCCATAGAAAAGGGTATTGAAGATAGGTGGGGAGTGCTCGACCAAATGTCACTCGAAACTTCATCCAATTGACAGTGAGTGAAAAAAAAATTCAAAATGGCGGATTTAAGATGGCCTCCATACAAATTTCGTCGGTGTCTATCTCGGAGAGTATCAGAGATGGAAGAGTGGTTTCTTGGCAAAAGATGATCAGGACATGAAGGTCTACTTGATGAACAGGAAAACAATTCAAGATGGCGGAATTTATTTTTCCATAGTTAATGTATGGCGAATATTGAAGAGGCTACAAGTGTAGAACTATGCAAGACTACGGTTCCTTTTCAAGATTTGTTTTTATGGAAGAAATCTCATTTTGACGAATGGTTCGGAGAAAAAAATATGGAGAGAGATGATGATCGAAGGTTCGGATGATGGCTGAGAAGCATGGTCAGGGTATTAAAGATAGGTACCTACTTAGGGGCTGCTCAAACAAAAAGGGAGGGGCGGGGGGTTGGTGGTCTTTGTTTTATGTTTTTCCTTTATGAGAATTTTCTTTTACGTCGGACGCTTGGCGTGCTGGCGCTTCCACTGTGCTCACTAGCATAGCAGTGTGTTGTTCAGATCAGAACACGTAGACAGTAAACCAGCTGCCCGATTATGTAAGAATTGTCGATGAAAACGTAAAAGTTCGGCGTCAAAGTAAAATAAACCATAACAGCATTAAATTAGAGCTCAATTTCGTGTTTCGAAATTGAGCTCTAATTTAATGCTGTTATGGTTTATTTTACTTTGACGCCGAACTTTGACGATTTGATCGGCCATTCTTACATAATCGGGGGGCAGGATAGTAGGACAGCGTGTAAGTAGACAGTGGACCGCGCGGTCCATTACGCGGTCCGCTTTAGCGGGCCGCGCAGCCACGCGCCATACTAGTATTATATAGCTCTGACGCTAAGCGATAGTGACGAGCGCAAGAGCAACAGTTACAGAGCTGTAACAGGTGTACCGATATATTTCTTATAACCGTTATTTATTTCTAATTATTTGCTTTCAGCCTGCACGGACTCAAGTAACTGCTTTACAGTTTGAACAAGATGGTGACGTGGTGACTGCTGATAGTGATGGATTTATCACCATCTACAGTGTTGATAGCGATGGGGCGTACTTTGTGCGAATGGAATTTGAGGTGTGGTAGTTTATTAATACTTTACTTTAATTACAACATACTTAATTAATTGATTTGTATAAAACTATAAAATGATATTTTCTGGAAATCTGTAACCTTTATCTGTAAAATTATATTTCAGGCTCATATAAAGGGGATTAGTTCTCTAGTGATGCTTTCGGAAGGTACTTTAATTTCGGGTGGTGAGAAAGACAGAAAAATTGCAGCTTGGGATTCTTTACAAAACTATAAAAGGATTACAGAAACTAAAGTGAGATGAAACTTAAAATATGTTGTGTAAACATAACTTTAAAAAATTATACTTACTATTTTACTTAATAAACTTTTGTTTAAACAGTTACCTGAAATTGCTGGTGGAGTGCGTAGTATTTACCCTCAAAGGCCGGGAAGAAATGATGGAAATTTGTATATTGGTACGACAAAAAACAATATTATGGAAGGATCTCTTCAAAGACGATTTAATCAAGTAAGCTTAACTTGGCATTAAATATAGCCATATCAGTATAATACTCCATACTAATATTATAAATACGAAAGTGTTTGTTTGTTGGTTTGTCCTTCAATCACGCTGTAACAGAGCAACGGATCGATATGATTTTTTGTATGGGCGTAGTTGAGGACCTGGACAGTGACATAGGCTACTTGATATCCCAGATAATTAAGGAGATCCTGTAGGAATCAAAAAAACTTATTCCACGCGGACGAAGTCGCAGGCATCTGCTAGTCAAATATAAATTCACAATAGTTTTGTTACTATTTTTTATTCGTTTTAGGTAATATTCGGCCATCATAAGCACTTAATGGGCATAGCTGTCCATCCTGATGACGAAATGTTTGCAACAGCTGGTCACGATAAAAACATTGCACTTTGGAAAGGTCACAAGTTAATTTTTGCTACACAGGTATGGATGCTATACTACATACTTTGTAAATTAATACATTCGTAATATGGATACCACGCAAAACGACAACAGGATACCATAGTGAAATTGACACTACTTTCTTATGTGATTACATTTTTTATGTATACCTTCAGGTTGGCTACGAATGTGTTTCCTTAGCGTGGCATCCTGGGGGTGGGGCTTTGGCTGCAGGAAGTACAGAAGGTCATTTAGTCATTTTAAATGCTGAAGCTGGAGCACATGTCGCTACACTTAGGGTGTGTGGATCACCTCTTAACTGCTTACAATATAACTCAGGTGAAGTGCAAAATATCTTTATAATAGAGAACTTTTTCAATAATTTCACTGCTTACTAAAAAAAAGTTTATTTTTAGCGGGAGACATTCTTGCAATTGGATCCCAGAATGGCAGCATATATCTATTCCGCGTGTCCCGTGATGGATTTTCGTATAAAAAATCGAACAAAATTCGAGGGGCTCAACCCCTCGTTCAATTAGACTGGAGTCTTGACGGAGTTTACTTACAGACCGTTACGGCTGACTACGATTTGTCATTCTGTAAGTCTGCATCTATGTATAACGCTACATAATATGTGAATGCAATTCATGTTACTTAATGCGTAATTATTTTTAGGGGATATAAAGGCGCTATCACCTGAAAAAAGTCCAATAGCAATGAAAGATGTCAAATGGTTTACCTATAATTCAACTGTTGGTTTCCTTGTCTCCGGTAAATAATTTTTATTTTACTAATCTATTTAAATCAGTTTACCAGTATATTTACAAAACAAATGTTTTACCTTATCTTTTCATTTTCAGGCATGTGGAACAATCGGTTTTATCCCATGACATCCCTAATTACAGCAGCTAGTCGTTCAGCTGCCCACGACCTTCTTATTAGCGGTGATTCTGATGGATATTTGCGATTATTTAGGTAGTCGTTTAACACTTATATTATCATAATGATATTTATCTTATACCTTTATTAATTTACCTAGTCAGATCATTATTAAAATTATATTCTTTATTTTTACAGGTATCCATGTGCTAGTCCCAAAGCAGAATACAACGAAACGAAAGTCTACACAGGTTCTATTTATTCGGCACGTTTTCTATTTAACGACCGATGCCTTGTAACATCAGGTGGATCAGATGCTGCTCTCATGCTTTGGGAGTTAGTGGATGATTAGCATCAAGCAGCGCAGGGGCTGCGACCACCAGCTGTCGTATTGGCACCTCCAACTCCTTCTCCACCGCCCCCCGCGCTCGCTTATTATCCTACGTTCCGGGTGCTAGAATTCGATGAACTTGATTGAAAGGAACTGTAGGTCAGAAGGATACTGACTAATAATAATACGGATCTAGAAAGAATTCTACGAGAATTTTTGTAACTCTGTTGCAATAAAGAGTAGATTTGGAAGGATTCTTCTACTCCACTGGAGCAAATGCAGTATTACATGGAGAAAATATTATGATGATAGAAGTATCGGAGAAAGATTTATATATTAAATTGTTATCTTAATTAAGAAGTATATTGAAAAATATCAAGCGTCATTTCACTCACTGCCATTGTAACTTGCATTATAAAAATAAATACGCACTTTTCAAGTATTAATGGGTAAGATTTATTTTTGTGATAATATTTAAAAAGGAAAAATACATTAGATCAACCTTTTATTCTAGTTTTGACTTCCAGATGTTAGACCTTTTCGTTAGAATTTATCAATATTACTTATTAAAGTTACCTTCTATAGTTTTCAATTAATTAAATTAAATTGTAATGAAAAATATGTAACTGTAGTTTATCATTTTATGTAAAGTTTAGATGCACGAAAGTAAACGATCCAATCCGGGTCTCCATAAAGTGTACACTAATGCACTGATATTTTATACAGCAATAAGTGGCGGGCCACTAAAGTCATTTATTAAGCGGTTTTATCTACGCTAAAATCATAGGTTAAAATACTATAAATGTACACAATACAGTAAGAGTTTTGTACTATCACCACACATAGTTCTAATTATATTATTTTTACATATTATGCAGATTATTTTAAATATTTTTCGTTAATATATTTTGTATTATTGTTTGAGATTAACTTCTTTGTTCCTTTCTGAAACTGTACCTAAGTGCTTATGATTTTGTATGTTGTGTATTGGATCTTATTTTAAATGAACATATTATTAGTTATATGTATAAGTAAAATATGAATTGAATACTGTAAGTAATTCGCTTCTTTTCATACAATTATTTTGAGATAATTCAGTACTTAGTACTTACACATTCGCATAATTAAACGATAACTTAAAGTACCTGTTTTTTTTTCACTATAAGTTAGCCCTTGACTGCGGTCTCACCTGATGGTAAGTGATGATGCAGTATATTTGTATATAAATAAGTAGTTCAAGATTAATTACCATGAAACCCTAAATGATTAAAAATAAACGATTTATTTACTAAAAAATTATTAAGATGGTAGTGGGCTAACCTGTTAGGGACATGGCAGTTATATTAAACCTGTTCAGTTTCTACACGGCATCGTACCGGAACGCTAAATAGCTTAGCGGCACGTCTTTGCCGGTATGGTGGTAACTACGACGGCTGAAGCCTCCCACCAGGCAAATTTATTTTATTGAATAATCATAAATCATTTATTTTGCAAAATTGTGGGTAATAACAGCTGTAATAATAGTAATAACAATGTTTTTAAACTTTTGTTAAGGAGTCACTGTTATTGACATATTGTAGCATATCAGTAACGGGTAAAGATACGGTTTTAAGTTCGAACCGGTACGGATGAAATAATAGTTACGTACCGGTTACTACCGTCCCTACTATGGGGCTTCCCAAGGGCTTCCCTAAAACGCAGAATACTAATGTCAATGTCAAAATATTAATGTCAATTGTCAATGTGGACATTGACAGTCCATAGGGCTTCTCGGTCTTCAGCCTTCGCAAAATGACTCGAAATCTAGCCTCAAGTAGTCTTTTTAGTTTGTATTAAAATATTTTTTATTATGAACTATTGTATAATTCAAGTTACCAAGGTGAAACATTATGCAATAATACCAAACCAAAATGAAACCCCGGCCGTGTGGTTGTAAGGGCTGCCGAACGTGTCTGGTCTGCGAAACTTATTATGGTGCGAATATTTTAAAAGATATCAAACCGCTTGATAAGGAAAAGGGTTACGTGTACTGTCCCTTTTGTAACAAAGCCTGGAGCGGCTGGGACATTGATTTGTACAAACAACATCCAAACCACGAAGGCACTTCGATAGATTATCCTGGTGTGTTAATAAAGCTGGACTTTATATCTTTGGATGAAGAAAAAGAGCTTATGAAGAACATAGACGAAGTCCCATGGGATAACTCGCAGAGTGGACGTCGCAAACAGAACTATGGACCTAAAACTAATTTTAAAAAGCAGAAAATCGTCCCAGGTAAATTCGAAGGTTTTCCTAAATTTTCGAAGTATTTGCAAGATAGATTTCGTAGTATAGGCTTGTTGGAAGGCTACGAAGTGATAGAACAGTGTTCTTTGGAGTATGATCCAAGCAAAGGTGCATCTATTGACCCTCATATAGATGACTGCTGGGTTTGGGGCGAGAGAATATTAACCGTCAACTGTTTATCTGACTCAGCTCTTACCATGACACCTTATAGAGGGGATAAGAAGAAATATAACCTGTATTGTGCTGAGCAATACCCACCCCTGGTTGAAGAAGATGGCAGTTTAAATTTGGAGTATAAAGACAAAGATAAAAGCATGTTGGAATACTGTAAACCTTTACTAGATATGGATGTTATAATTAGGATACCGTTAATAAGGTATGATATGTTGGATTTTAAACATTTTCCTTATTTACTTATATTAGTGTCCCTTTATTTAACCAGAGTTTGTTTATTATTCTATAGCCCAGTTGCATCACAGGCTGTTATAGTTAGTGTTGAACTTTGGGATATTGCTGTTTTGTGAATGTTGCACAAGATTTGTTAACATTGGAGCAAAACTTTACCTTTGACCTAAATCATAGAGATATGAATACTAACTTGCGCAACCCACTTTGCTTTTTATTGATGATCAAAGTTTAATACCTACTGTAACATTACTTGAACCATCAGGAAGAAATGCCAACCAAGCCTGTTCATTGTTTTGTTTTCATAAGTTGTGCAATAATGTGAAATATAGTTGATGAAATTCAAGTATAGAACTACAGTTTCATTTTCTTATCCACTACAAGTTTTTTCTTAAATCTTTTATTATTCAGACTACAAAGGTCCGTAAGGGTTAGTAACAGACTTATCCTGTGTTAGTAATTATAATTACATAAACAATACATATGTGTTAGTATGACTTAATCTATGATATTTAATATAATTAATACACTCTAAATAACACAAATGCTTCATCTATTTCTTCACCAAACACTCAATCTTGAGGAGACACGTCTTTGCCAATAGGTGGTAACTATAACCACAGCCCAAGTGTCCTCATCCAAAATGACTTTCAGGTAAACAATTAATTTATTCAAGTTAAATTATTGATCTATTCTTTACAGGAGATCCCTTACAGTAATTTATGGTGAATGCAGATATCACTGGGAGCATTGCGTTCTGCGGGAAGATATAACATCTAGGAGAGTATGTATAGCATACAGAGAGTTTACACCGCCTTTCATGAGCAATGGCGCACATTCGGCCATCGGACATGAGATCAGAGGCAAGGGAAAAGAGTTTTGGGACCATCGGCAGAGATATAAAGATGCTTGTGAAATTCAAAATGTTCTGGTATAAACATAACAAATTTACTGTAATCTAACGTGAATATACTAGAACAGTATATGTACCATACTAATGTATATAAATAAATATGTGTTTTACTAAGGATTTAAATTGTGAATACATCAGTGCTGAGCAGGTGTTAAATAAAAAATCATCCAAATATTGTGTATGACTTGACTTTCTTAAATTAGTAGGTACTTTTGCCTGGATATATTTTCATGAAATAAAAATTTAATTAAGTACACTTCATTTTCTCTTTAATTATGTAATACCTAAGTATTAGTAAATAAAAGATAAGTATTAAGTCATAACTTCACAAAAAAGATAATAAACTCATCATTCAATAAACTGTATTGTCTATTGTTGTTATTACCTTTTGTGTAACATAATTATAAAATACTAGCTGATTGGACTTCGTACGCGTGGGCAAAGTTTTTTTGATTCCCTGGATAAAAAGTAGCCTATGTCACTCTCCCTGGTCCTTGACTATACCCATGCCAAAAATCACGTCAATCCGTTGCTCCATTGCGGCGTGATTGAAGGACAAACCAATAAACCAACAAACAAACAGTCGCATAAATATTATCATATTAACTAGTATGAATAAATAAATCCATGCAACATTTTTTTTACAAAAAATCTGCATGAAATTTTAGAAATAGCAAGCACTGTTGCGGAAGCGCTCTTCGCTAATTCTATTACTGCTCAAAGCTACTATGTACCTACTACTAACATTTTTTTTTAATTTTCTGCTATTTTGCAATCAGCTTTCACTAGATAGACTAGGTAACAGCAATGGCTACATAACAGCGTGGCTCCGTCGTTCTACTGTAATCTTGGCTGTTTCACACGATCCCTTGATAGACAATAATAATATGTTCCTTGCACAAAGGCTAGGGCAGGTGCAGAGCAGAACAGTTGTAATGCTAGGGTTCTATCCGAAAGCATGTGCTGGAGCAGAACGTAGGTATTAAATTATTTATTACTGCTCTGCTCACTATTCTGCGCCTGTATTTCTACACCCTATCTATACCATAGAGACAATACAGACTTATAAAGAAATAGTAGGACAAACAAGCAAGAAAAAAATAAGCGAAATGGATGTAAAGTGAGGGAAAATAAATATATAGTCACAATTATATACAGAAATGGATATATTAAAAAAATACAGAATCGAAAACTGAGTAAAAGAAAGCTCATTATAGATAGGTAGGTAGGTATAATACCTACTTAGCAATGTCTAATAATAAAAGGTCTAATAAGAAATGACGGATTTTCATACAAACTTTCGGCGGATTTTCAAAAGAACCTTTGCTTTAAGCTGCTGGCAAAATTTCAAGTTTCTAATCCGCGCCGTGGAGCGTGCTATGCTATGGGACTCTCTTATCAGTGATACAATCCAGAACGAGGAATTTCATAGAAGAACCAAAGTGACCGTCATACTTGTAAAGATTAGCAAGCTGAAGTGACAATGGACAGCTGTCATATCTGTCGCAGAACCGATGGCCCAAAGAGTATAATAATATACAGCGATGGCCGATGGAGCAGAGGTGTTCTGGAGTAGAGACCACGTACCGGTAAGCGCAGTGTAGGACGAGTGACGACCTCCAGCTCGCTGGACCGATAATCTTAAGAAGGTGAAGAAACGCGGGGCTGCGCGGATGAGGAAGGTAGAGGGCCGTGTATGGTGGCGCGCACTTGAAAAGGCCTACGTTCAGCACTGGTCACGCATGCAGGCTGATAGATTAGAATCCTCGGAGTCAAGCTCTAACCTGTTTAGGCTGTGCGTTGGCAGGATAGTCAGTCAGTCAAGAGCAAGACATGTAATTTTATAAGTATTTAGTTATATATTAGGTATATCGTTTCAGTTTAGCTTTAAGAAAGGAAGTGATCGAGAAAACGGAGAGAGCATAGGAGAGAGAGATAAAGCCGTACGGAATAGCAGAAATAATAATAACTAAGTAGGTACCTATAGAAGCTTCAGTGTAGCAGCAGAAGGTTCCTACCTACTTAGGTCTAAACAGAGTTAAATGTACCTAATCGCAATGTTGAGTAAATTTCAATAACCTGAATGCGGTAGGAAGAAGTTTGTTGATGATGTAGATTGTTACAAAAAACTAAGAATGCACCTTTGCGAAGATGCTTTTGCTAAAATCAGAATCGCAGTAGCACAAGTGTAGCTGTAGGTACTTCACCACCGGCACCGACATTTGTAATCGCCTGCTGGTTTCCTGATTGGTTCTCGGATTGGTCTGGTTGGTTGGCCGATTGGTCTGGTTGGTTGGCCGATTGGTCTGGTTGGTTGGCCAATTGGTCTGGTTGGTTGGCCGATTGGTCTTCTGACTGATTCGCCTCGTTCTGTCTTGCCAATATCGACTGCTCAGTGATCGTCCATGACGTAAGGCCCCTTTCACTTTTCGCTTTGCGTATGCACCGCGCTAGCAGTAACGCGAATATTATACCCAGCACCTACAAGAAAACTCATTTTTAGAACAAAAAGCAGATGTTTGGATGCAGTCACATTATATGTAACAGCAACGACCTCCGTGGCGCAGTGGCGAGCGCTGTTGCCTTAATATGCGGCGGTCCCTGACTCGATCCCCGGCAGGGTTTGTAAATTTATAATTTCTGAATTTTCCCTGGTCTGGCCTGGTGGGAGGTTGTGTCCGTGGCTAGTTACCGCCCTACCAGCAAAGACGTGCCGCCAAGCGATTTAGCGTTCCGGTACGATGCCGCGTAGAAACCGAATAGGGGTATGGGTTTAATATAACTGCCATGCCCCTAACAAGTTAGCCCGCTGCAATCTTAGACTGCATCATCACTTACCACTACCTTACTTATCAGGTGAGATCGCAGTCAAGGGCTAACTTGTAGTGGTTAAAAAAAAAGTAACACCCCCTTCTTTTAGTGTATCTTCTATCAAATGTATCAAATGTAGGAATCGGTTTAGAAACTCCAACTTCTGACTGCAGGCTCTAAACGGCAGGGTAGGTACTTTTATTGAACCACTGACTTCCGTTATTGAATCCCGTATCATTTTACTCTGATTCGATTTCTCTTGAAGAATACTAATTGTAACCTACGACCCGATCAAAATATCTGTGCACTATGAAGAATCTAGAAATTTAATTTGCTATAGTTAATCCGCAACAGTAGGCAAATATATGTGGTAGTTTATCTTGCACTTGCAGCTTGCAATATTCACCACACCACATAAATCTTCCAAACTATTCTCAACGTAGGTACGTTTCAGTCCGACACCGGAGCATCTTCAGGAGACGTTGACTCGACAATGCATGATTGTAATTACAATCTAATGAATGAACGAGAAGTTTAATTCGCTATAATCCGCCACAGCAGACCAATCTATGTGGTACAGTGCGTGTCCTTCACCAATAGCATGCGAACAACCACCACCCAGCAATTCGCACCGGCACCGCACCACACTTTACAATCATGCATTGTAAAATACTTTACAATAAAATACGTTAAAATACGTTTAAATACTTTGCATTGTCGAGTCAACATCTCCTGAAGATGCTCCGGTTTCGGAGTGAAACGTACCTACGTTGAGAGTGATATTTGGAGGATTTGTGTGGTGTGGTGCGGTGCCGGTGCGAATTGCTGGGTGGTGGTTGTTCGCATGCTATTGGTGAAGGACACGCACTGTACCACATAGATTGGTCTGCTGTGGCGGATTATAGCGAATTAAACTTCTCGTTCATTCATTATTATGGACTTCCGCAAGGTAACGCCTGCTTCGATTCAATAATTACAATCTAGTTCAAATTAAATTTCTAGTTCCTTCATAATCATGGACTTCCGCAAATATAACGCCTGCTTCTATCCAATAACTATATCTGTGCACGTCAAACTTGAGGAAAACAAAGAGGGCGAGGTAACGCATCTCAGCGAGGTGCACAGATAATTTGACCGGGTTGTAGGTACCTCGGTAGGTAAGGTCATATTCAATTACCTTCATAATAGTAACACAAATCCCCAACGTAGCAATCACGGCGGAATGATTCAAAAACATGTCAATCAGCGCCGTCTTGCAGCCTCCAGTTCTCAAATGGGAGCATCTTCCCTCGTTCTGTGCAATGCAGCAAGTCGATGGTACCACCACATCCACGACTTCGTCCTGGTAGATTGCATGGGCTACTACAGTAGCGTGGCTGCTAGTGAACTCCATACCGACGTAGTCTAAGAACGATTCACTGCCGCAACAGTTAAGCTGAGAATAAAATCATACTAATATTATAAATGCGGAAGTGTGTTTGTTTGTTGGTGTATTGGTTTGTCCTTCAATCACGCCGCAACGGAGCAACGGATCGACGTGATTTTTGGCATGGGTAGATATAGTTGAGGACATGGAGAGTGACATAGGGTACCTACTTTTTATCCCGGAAAATTAAGGAGTTCCCGCGGGAATCAAAAAAATTTAACCACGCGGATGAAGTCGCGGGCATCAGCTAGTATATTATAAGTAAGTAAAGTAAGCCCTGTCATCATGCAACCTATCTCCTTTCATATAGGTAGGTTGCCTGAAAGAGATCACTCGTAGTGATATGGCCGCCTTTACACCGTAACGTACTTAAAAGTAAATTTTGTCACGATCCGTGTAACCTCTGTTCTGTTATTTGTTTATGTGTAATAATAGTTATTTATGCAACAGTTGTGTAATAAGGGGTATTAAAACACGAATGTGGGTTTATCACACGACGCGTAGCGGAGTGTGATAATAGTATCATATGAGTGTTTTATACCTAATTATCAACTGTTGCATACAAGACTTTATATACACTCATAATATGAATCCTCTATATCAGATTCTACTGCTAACATTAAAACATCCAGTCCTAGTAACCTAATATCATCAAAACTTAAAACTTGAATCGATCATTTTTTTTTTATTTTTTTTTTTAAATTTTTTTTTAAATTTTTTTTTTTTAAATTTTTTTTTTTGTTAACAAAACAAAAAAAACGAAGAAAAATGGCGGGGAAATTTCTAATAACCTACTTTTTTTTACAGCGCGCGGCGTTCTGGTAATGAAACGCGCGTGTATGACAATGTTCTTTTTTTGAAATTCGTACAGATGTTCTTTTTTTGTAATTCATACAGATACCACGCATCGAGCAGATGTGGCTGTCTGTTGAGTAAACCCTTTGCGCAGAGGGGATCGAAAAAAAAAGGGGGTGTTGTAATGAAATTCAGTAGGTACAACATTACATCACCCGTTTGGATGATGTAATGGTTATTAGGACATTGGGTGTTTTAATGTTGGCAATTAGCTAACTGTTTCAGAACCTGTTATAGAGGATTTATAGCATGGGAGTAGATAAAGTGTTTTTTCTCACCTCCGGGCGGAAAGCGTCAATTTTCCTCCCGCTGCGCTAAACGAAAATGCCGCTTTCCGCCTCCGTCGAGGAGAAAAATAGTATACACACCACGGGCAGTAAATAAGAAAGCCTCAGATCACATGTTTATTGACCTCGGCTTCGCCTCGGACAACAATTACATGTGATCTGAGACATTTCTTATTTTACTGCCCTAGATGTGTAATGTACTATTACTTACTTTACTTACGAAGTAGGTAGGTACTAAGTATACCTACCTAATATTTATTAAAAACAATGAACAAAAATATAATATTAAAAACACTTGTGGCATGAAGGAGTAACAAACGTCCAGACATACAAACTTAACTATAAACTTTGACATTAATAATTATACTTAATTGAATTTCTTGCTGGTTCTTCTAGTTCTCGGTAGGAATGACGCAGTGCGACTATTCGCGATTTCTTTGCATGAGCAACCTTAGGTACTTAGGTACTTAAATTTATCGCTGAATCTATTGATATTAAATTAATTCTAAATACAACGATCCCTAACATTTCTTCCCTTTTAGTGTAGGTAACAAAGGACATGACCAGTAACTGCCCTCCGATTCGGGACAATGTGCAGGATTTCCGTTTTGTCAGTAAGGTTTAAAAATTAAAACCGAAATTACTATGGATTTATTATTCCGAATAAGGTCAAGGTTAAAATGTCTATAAAAACAATACGTTTATCGTTTAAATCTAGAGCGTCCGGTTTCCTCTTTAAGCACTACTCCATTTTGACGTTCCGTTTTATCCATGCCTAATAATAATCTTGTTACCCTACATGAATACCATATAAGTACCTTAGTCACTATATTATGAGTGATTTATTTTTGATCAATTATATAGTAATGAAAAGGAAATGTGTGTTTTGTTTTTATTATTTTTGTTAGTTGACAAGCCTCAAACGAACAAAGCATTTTTAAATAACCACTGCATTTAAAGGAACGTAACGCCCTCTGGCATTGCATCTGTCTGCCATCTGTGGTCGAATAGTTGAACAAACTCGCTAACCAAAACGTTTAGCGCCATCTGTTGTCGAATAGTTGAAAAGATTCGCTAGCGCTATCTAGTGTGGCAGCAGTACAATGTAGCGTGATTTTTAAAGGAATTACATAATTCTTGCAAATATAGTTTTATTATTCCAGTATTATCCTCATCCATGCCCAAAAATAATGCAAACCTTAATTATTTTCCTGAGAAACGTGGTTATCAATACTTAAAATATTTTTTTAGACTCGCTCACCACAACAACTAGTGCCATCTAGTGTGGGAAAGCAGTTTTTTGGTGAAACTTCTTTTATTTATTTTCTCAGTTTTCAGAGCCTTCAGACTCCTGAAGCTTTTTTATCTAAAAACTATAAAATATAAAAATTACAATAATAAAGAGTTCATTGCTGCACATTAATTTTTGATATCTAGGCAAGCTCCCATAGTTGCGCTGGTCAAGTCCTTTATGAGAAGTACTTACGGATTCTTGAATTCGGTTGATTTCCATCTCAATCTCTAGGTCCGAAACATATCGTGAGACTGGTATGTACAATGCTTCCCGTAATCTAAAAGGGTCTATCGTTGATGCCAGTATGACCACAACCACCTTCAGTAATAGCATAAGACCTAAAAGTAGGGCGTACTGAAAAAGAAAACCTTCAGTGTATATGACACGGAAAATTCTAATTAGTTTATTTCACATAGGACATACATAATCTATACTAATATTATAAAGAGGAAAGATTTGTTTGTTTGTAATGGAAAAACTCAAAAACTACTCAACCGATTTTAAAAATTCTTTCACCTATAGAAAGCTACATTATCAGCGAGTAACATAGGCTATATTTTATTTTAAAAAAATTAGAGATCCTTACGAAAATTGCAATTATGTGAACCAAGTCGGAAAAAATCCTCTCTTCTGAGAGCTTACGTGGCGTGCGCTGCGTAAATAGTTAAAGTTACACGAAAACAATGTATGGTGGAATTGTTCCTCTCAGAAAGTTCTAAAAAAAAGTCCGCGATAGCATATATCTATGTTTTAAGGTTGTCTCACAATAACCATTTTTATAGCTATATTGGGTATAGACTATTAGGACTATTAGTGCTACCCGTGCGAAGCCGGGGCGGATCGCTAGTAATATTATATACTAAAGTAATACTGATCATATTATAGTCTTTATTTTGACTCTACCACCCGTTTGCCCGTTTAACTTTCCAGGCCCTAAGCGTTTGCATTTTCTTAAGGGCCTCTTACCACCACCACCACCTCTACAGCCCATTAACGTCCCACTGCTGGACACAGGCCTCCACTCTCATAGGAGAGAGGGAATTATAGCATGGTTCCACCACGCTGCTTCAATGCGGGTTGGCGGGCTCTAAGGACTATTATTATGTTAGTGATAATAACCGGGACCGACGGCTTAACGTGTTCTCCGAGGCACGGGGGTGAAACACCACCAACTTCCTAACCCCGGGCTAGAACTGAGAATTTCTGGCCAGAAAACCCCAATACTTAATTATGGCCCGAGCCGGGACTCGAACCCGGGACCTCGTCGGCCGCAGTCGAACATGCTAACCACAAGACCAAAGGGCAAAGTCGTAAAGTTGGGTGCAGTTGTAAGGGCCTCTATACATGGTTAATGCGGCACTGCTCACCGTGCCTAGATGTATTTTGCTGTTTTCCCATAGTGAGAACAGAACCCTAAAATTTTTGACCACCTGCCTAGCGCTGTGCTGTTTTATTTCTGAGTTGTCTCAGATTTGGTCTGCTGGGAGGGTTCGGTCGTGGCTAATTCGGTCGGTTAAAAAAAGATGGGCCGTGAAAGCGTAGCAGACACAGAACGACACTTTTTTTTTTTTATAGCGAGCAAACGAGCAGGCGGGTCACCTGATGGTAAGTGATTACCGCCGCCCATGAACATTTGCAGCACCAGAGGAACCGCCAATGCGTTGCTGGCTTTTGAGAAATTTGTTAATCCGCCCTTTGAAGAGCCCCATATTATAATCATTAGGGAACGCAGAAGATGGAAGCTGGTTCCACAATTTGCAGGTACCTACGTGGCAGAAATGACCTGGAATAGCGGGTGGTGGAAGAAGACCATGCATCCAGGTGGTGAGGATGAAATTTGTTTCTGCGACGAAGAGTGCGACTGGAGAACACGGAAGGTGGTATTAGATTAAATAGCTCCTCAGAGCACTCTCCATTGTAGAGACGATAGAACACACAAAGAGAACTAACGTCTCTTCGGTGCTCTAGGGACTCCAGCGTGCAAGTAATTTTGGGATTGTCCACGAGTCGAACTGCCCGCTTTTGTATCCGGTCAAATGTACACGAAAATGTAAACGTTTTCACATTTAAAGTAATTAGTTTTGATCCTAAAGGTCTAGTCCCACTACAGATGCACGGCGCGGCGCGGCACGTAGCGGCAAATCTTCTTTGTATGAGTTTGTATGGAGATGGCGACGCGGCACGGAGATGCACTGCGACATAATTGTAGTAAAGAATACTTACGTGCCGCGCCGCGACGCGCCTCTGTAGAGACCTATTACAGGAATTTTAACGTTTAAACTATCGTGAGTGATATTCATTATAACTATACATAATATCCGGATAAACTCACGTGTCCCGTCGGAAAACGTGAGTTTATCCGGATATTATGTATAGTTATTAATGGTATTATTACAGGTAGATATGATCGCAGTCAAGAGCTGACCAGTAGTAGAATTCATAAAAAGTACTTTTAAGTATTTTTATTTTGAACTGATGCAAAATATTACGTACCAAATTCACCAGGCACGTACTCTGCTTTAGAGTACCAAAAAACCCAAACAGTGTGACGACGAGTAGGAATATGCCCAGCAGGAAAGTTATTAGGGAGGGCGTGAAAAACCTTCCCGTTTTGACGCCCTCTTGGAAGAACGCGAACGAATGGTAATATGAATACACCGCAAGACCTAGGGCGATCATGAAACAGGCCAGTATCTGAAACCGAGCAATAGAATAGAAAAATAATATTATTTATTTAATAACTTATGAGTAAACGCTTATTTTAAAATAGCAACTATAGGTACCTAGCGGCAAACGTTACTTTGCGGAGGTCTACCGCGATACACAAGATTATTATTGAAACAAGATAATTAAAAACAAAACATAATATTAGTTTGCTTTCTCCATCGCATCCCTTCTGTATATTAAGTAGTTATACGTACGATTTTAGAGTGCAAGGAGAGAGGCTCCATGCAATTGCACTCTATAATCATATTTTGTCGACTGAATAAGTGGATACTGGGTATATACGAGTATTATGGAAAAGAGACAGAGGCAATACAAAATAACATAATATATATATGAAATGAAACGAAAAGATTTATTTATTTCACGTAGGACAAATTGTGTCACTTAGGAAACGTTAAGACTACCACCTGTTCGGAAAGATAATTCTACCGAGAAGAGCCGGCAAGAAACTCAGCAGTAGCTCTTTTCTCAAAAAAGAAAAGGTTACAATAAGTAGACAATACAACCCTGTACGTTACAAATATGTATTAGGTACACTGACTTGTGGGTCACTGGATGCGAGGCCGGTTGCTTCCATGCAACTTTGTCTATACTAATATTATAAAGAGGAAAGATTTGTTTGTTTGTTTGTTTGTTTGTTTGTTTGTAATGGATAAACTCAAAAAGTACCTAACCGATTTTATAAATTCTTTCACCTATAGAAAGCTACATTATCAGCGAGTAACATAGGCTATATTTTATTTTCAAAAAATTAGAGATCCTTACGAAAATTGCAATTATGTGAACCAAGTCAGAAAAATCCTCTCTTCTGAGAGCTTACGTGGTGTGCGCTGCGTAAATAGTTATAGTTACACGAAAACAATGTATGGTGGAATTGTTCCTCTCAAAAAGTTCTAAAAAAAAGTCCGTAATAGCATATATCTATCTTTTAAGGTTGACTCACAATAACCATTTTTATAGCTATATTGGGTATAGACTATTAGGATTATTAGTGCTACCCGTGCGAAGCCGGGGCGGATCGCTAGTCATTAATAAAATCATCGATAGTGTAATAACCTCAACTTAACAAATGCTGTTTAACACTGTCTTTAAATCTATGTAATGGCAAATCCAAAAACTCTTTGGGAACCATATAAAAGCGTACACTCGACCCCACAAAGGATTTATAATTTTATTATATTTTGTATTATTGTGCCTTTGTCTCTTTATCAACACCAATTTTTTTATCGCTGATATCAATCATATCATTATGTATACAAACTATGTATGAAAACGATAATAATAATAAATCTATTAATTAATTAATAACGCGTTTAATCTAATTTAATAATGGACGGGCAAAACCTCATTACTGTTTGCTAGAAAAATTCTATTTACATCGAACTCTTTGGTGTTAATAAAATCGATGCATATCTTTATAACTATATAAATATTATAAATGCGAAAGTGTGTTTGTTTGTTGGTTTATTGGTCTGTCCTTCAATCACACCGCAACGGAGCAACGGATCGACGTGATTTTTGGCATGGGTATAGTTGAGGACCTGAGAGTGGCATAAGCTACTTTTTATCCCGTAAAATTAAGGAGTTCCCGCGGGAATAAAAAAAACTTAAACCACGCAGACGAAGTCGCGGGCATCAGCTAGTTTCTACATTGTTTTATTAAATCATAGTAGGTAAGTACCTAAACAAACTATACCACAACAAAATATTTTTAAAATACTGATACAAATAAAAAACATATTAAACATGGCGTTTAGTCCCACAAACTTAAATGACCCGGTGACAACGTCGCACTCTAGTACCTACCTAGGTATAATCTATAATACATATATTAAAAATAAAATAGAAACAAAAACTAAACAGGCATAAAAATTATTTCCAAGTAGCTGACCCGGCGAACTTCGTACCGCCTAACAGTCAATGAATGTCGTGTTACAGATTAGCTGAACTTATTTTATGAAAGTAATTCAATGAATCAAAATAAATATTAAGTTCAGTTCTTTATTAAGATAATAACACAAAAAGAAATAAAAAAGTACAAAAATTAAGTATATATCAATCGCGTGTCAGCATAGAGATTTTGTCCACCGGGCCAGATAATTTGGTGGGACTCTGTACATTAAGGACTAACAAGTAACTAGTGACGTATTTTAACTAACTACTTAGGTGCTCAAAAATACTTACCATAAACTTGGTCGTAATCATCAACATCAGATACCTCGCGGTTTTCAATTTCAATTCCGGTACAAACTTTTTTACTTTCATTTTTAGCACTTTAGGGTAGGTAGGTACTTACTCTATAAACAAGAAATCTCTACTGAATATTTTTTCCAATTCACGAAATTTCGCCGATAAATAATTTTAGATAAGAGATAACGATGATATTGATGCAATTTTCTTTATTGTTTTGATATGTTGGTCCTAGATCGATATTTTAATTCACATTTAAATTAATTAAATGCTATACTTAACAATTTTTTAGATTTTTCTTTTCAATCGGTTACTCACAATCGGATACGTGTAGGTATACAGTGTAGTGTGTACCTACTAATAAATAAGATTAATATGTTTTTACTAGATGATGCCTCAGTACCTACTACGTCCGCGATGATAAAGGTCTTTTCACATTATTTGCTCGACAATGCCTTATTACACGACCTGGTCTAAAGGTAAAGTAAGTAGGTACCTACGTTCATTACATTCTGATGGCTTAGCGGGGTTGTAATTGTAGTAGATACCTACCGAAATCCATTACCCCCATGGGGTGTAATGTGATTTGTATTTCGAAAGATCTCGCATCCAAAGATATTATTCTGTTCATTCCAAAGTTAAAATCTAACAACAACAACAAAGATAAAATACAGAATAATTATCTTTGGATGCGGCCGGGATCTTTGCTTTCTGTCTTCGACGTAAGTAATATGAAGGCGGGTAAAAAGTAGCTTATGTTGGTCTAGTGGTTAGCACGTTCGATTGCGGCCGACGAAGTCCCGGGTTCGAGTCCCGGGTCGCGTCATAATTAGGTATTGGGTTTTTCTGACTACAAATTCTCAGTACTCGTCCGGAGTTAGGAAGTTGGCGGCGTTTCACCCCCTTGCCTCGGAGAGCACGTTATCCCGTCGGTCCCGGTTATTAAATCACTTAACATGATAAAAGTCATCAAACCCGCATTGGAGCAGCGTGGTGGGTCTAAGCACTAATTCCCTCTCTCCTATAAATAAGAGTGGAGGTCTGTGCCCAGCAGTGGGACGTTAAGACCTAGAATGCCAACCATTCGTCGAAAAGTAAAAGAGGAGAGGAGAAGAGTCAATAAAATATCATCATAGCTCATGGTTCTAATGATTTTATTATTTTACTATCTGGTGACTGGTGCAATCAAATCAGTCCGCGTGGAATATTACAAAATGTTTTCTTAGGCAGGTAACATCGAGCGACATTGAAGATATTAATTACATTTCCGGAATAAAAAGTACCTAGTTAGCCATCCATGATTGTCTTGGGATTCAAGTTTCGGTTTTTATGGCCATCAAACGCCGTGAAAAAAACAACCTCCGAGTTGTTTGCTACTCCTTCTCGATAGAAATTGCATAAATATAGCGAACCAGTGCTAGATTTACTTGACGAAAGGACTTATTTGAGTAAGATTAGGATTATTTTTTACGGCTCTGAATGAAATTTGGCACTTAAATAAATACTTAATCATAGATATAACACATAGGCTACTTTTTATCCCGGAAAGTTAAAGAGTCCCCGCTGGAACCGAAAAACCTCAATTCACGCGGACGCGAAAAGTCGCGGTCATTAGCTAGTACTACTTACATAAGTAGATATAATAAAGTATAGAAATATATTTATAATTCTAAAGTTGCAGAAAATATATTATATGAATCTTCCTATATAAAAATTAAGGAACAAGACGGCTGATTCAACTTAAAACACACTTAAAACAGACAAAATAAATGTGTAAAACAACGTGTCGATAAAATTAATTAGTATGCACCGCCCGCCCTCTCGCTTCTAGAAGAAAAGAAGAAAGAATGAAAGAAAGAATCATTTATTCACCTTGTGCCTCGTACATAAAATCAAACTTTAAAATTAAGCTATGGCTTTTGCACCCACATGGCACAAGATGAAAAGGCCCCGACTCAGCATTAATGCTGCAGGTTTTGAGAGCAAAACCTGAGCGCTGGTATTCTGCCGGAGCCCAAACGAGTGACACGCACGAGCTCGACAGTCTTCGCAGCCGTCCGCAGCAACGGGATGAGTGATCTTCCCTTGAGAATAAAATGGAGTAAAATAAAATATGTAATTTGTGCAGTGAGTGTACCTAGTGTGTATAACTAAATATTACAGATAGCGATTTAAAAGATAATAATAGAAAAAATGTATAGAAAAAATATGATAGATTAATATGTATAATAATTTAATATTAATATAAACATACTTATAGGAAAAGCAAGCTTAAAAATTGTTAGGCAAGTAGGTAAATGGGGAAATTCTGTGTCAGCCTGGAGTTGGAAGTTGGCGGTGAATCACCCCCGTGCCTCGGAGAGCACGTTAAGCCGTTGGTCCTGCTTATTATTACTGACATGATAATAGTCGATAAAGCGCGCCAACCCGCATTGGAGCAGCGTGGTGGGTCTAAGCTCTAATTCCCTCTCTCATAGTGGAATGGATGGAACGTTAATGGGCTATAATGTAGTGAAAGCAAGCATACCGCACTTTGCACCACATAGTTTTTTTTTTTTATCCACTACAAGTTAACCCTTGACTGCGATCTCACCTGATGGTAAGTGATGATGCAGTCTAAGATGGTAGCGGGCTAACATGTTAGGGGCATGGCAGTTATATTCAACCCATACCCCTATGCGGTTTCTACACGGCATCGTACCGGAACGCTAAATCGCTTGGCGGCACGTCTTTGCCGGTAGGGCAAAGACGTGCAGAACTAGCCATAACTAGCCATAACTAGCCACGGCCGAAGACACCGCGCTCAACACTGCGCCACGGAGGTCGTCACGGAGGATTTCTCTGTTTTAGCGGATTATAGCGAAATAAGCTTCGTGTTCGTTTTCGTAAAGCTGTTTTAAATATCAATATTATTTTTGTTTAAGCAACGCTGGACTCATGAGGCGGTATGTAGACGCTGTCATCTATGGTTTCTTTCTGTGTTTTCTGTTCTTTGCTCTGGCGCGCCAATATCATTTGCTCCTTGATATTCCACGACAGCAGACCCCTTTCGCTTTTTAGTTTGCGAATGCATCTCGCTAGCAGCAGTGAAAAGATTATACCCAGTAACTGTAAATAAAACAATAATATATTTTTTTGATTAGCTGATGCCCGCGACTTCAGTTTTTTTTTAATCTACCCGAGTACCGCGGGAATACAATTCTTAATTTTCCGGCATAAAAAGTAGCCTAACTATATCCTTCTTCGTGACTCAATGTCTGCTAATTACGTCAAGATCGATTGAAAAGACGGGCCGTTAAAGCGTAGCAGACAGACAGACACACTAAAATATTAGTATGGATTTAATGAAGTTTGACGACCTCTTGTCCTAACGTGCGGAGGTTCCGGGTTCGATCCCCGGCAGGGTAAGAAAAGACAGACAAACCTTATGAACGCCATCCTGTCTTCAGCCTCATATGCCACGTGGAAGGTAAAAATGCTCAATACTCAATTTAAGTTCTATTGTATTGTTTTCAATAAAGCTCAATACTCAATTTCTTTATTTTTATTATACTTATGTGTCACTTATTCAAGTCGAGCCGAGCGATCGCGTAACTTCTGCATCAATCATTGATACATCGCAATCACCTCTGATTGGTTAACACTCTTCCACTATTGGACATAATCCATTGACGCAGCAAGAATGCCATTAATTCAGCCAATTACAACAATTGATACTGTAACAATGATTGATGCAGAAGTTACGCGATCGCTCGGCTGTTTTGACTCTACCACTTACTCTAGCTGCCACTGCCCCAGCCCCATAAGCTTTTTAAGACCATAGGTTTTATTTGTGTTTCTATATAGGTAACTACATCTATTTGTTGTTGTCGCTTGGCTTACAGCCCCTGGAGCTCGTCAAAATTGGCACCACATTAGAGTAAATAAATAATTTTACCTGAATGAACATAACAGAAATTCCCAGTACACCGATAATGCTGCTGTTCTGCGTGAACAAGTTCACCAATGCAGTCTTACAGTTCCGTTCTCTCATCCTCCAGCAGCTGTCCTCGCCTGGGACGGCGCAGCAGGTCTCGGGTACAACAATCATCAGATTGTCCGCGCCATTGTTTGTGGAGACTACAGTTGTCGAGTGGTTGCTAGTGAAATCCACCCCAAGGTAGTCTAGGACCGAGTCGCTGCCGCAGCAGTTAAGCTGGGAATAAGAACGTTATTTA
This sequence comes from Erebia ligea, assembly GCA_917051295.2. Classification (NCBI taxonomy): domain Eukaryota; kingdom Metazoa; phylum Arthropoda; class Insecta; order Lepidoptera; family Nymphalidae; genus Erebia; species Erebia ligea. The sequence goes on from OU785223.1 coordinate 17,760,834, forward strand.
ATACTAGCTGATGCCCGCGACTTCGTCCGCGTGGCTTAAGTTTTTTTGGTTCCCGCGGGAACCCCTTAATTTTCCGGGATAAAATGTAGCCTATGTCAGGTCTTCAACTATACCCATGCCAAAAATCACGTCAATCTGTTGCTCCGTTGCAGCGTGATTGAAGGACAAACCAACAAACCAATAAACCAACAAACAAACACACTTTCGCATTTATAAATTTATTTTAAAGTTAAAAGAATTTTCTTCACGGGCTTTTAAAAAAGCACACTATATGTACAAATAAGCATTATATGCATACTAGATAATTGCCGCGACTTTGTCCGCGTGGATTAAGGTTTTTGATTCCCGCGAGAACTACTTCATTTTCCGGGATAAAAAGTCTTAGTCCTTCCCCGCGATATCTCTATGCCAAAATCAAAATCCGTTTAAAATGTGGGCTATAAAAAAGCGTAGCAGACAGACAGACTTTCGCATTTATAAGATTATTTAAAATGCGAAAGTCTGTGTGTTAATAGTAAGATTAGTATGGATGAAAGCAGAAGAATACGCAGGTGACGTCGTCATCGACGTCCATCGGCTGGACATAACTAGCTGTTTCTTGTCAGGACTGCCACACACCGCGGTCTTGCGGCGCGGCGATTGATCCGCAGCGGCATTCTGCGATTTGCGTGATGTCACCCGCCGACAGTGAGGAACCGGCCAGTTCTACGTTTTCCGATTCGAACTTGTCATTCCAAAACCTTGCACCAATTACCTGTTCTGTGCTTGCACCCCCAACGTCTTACTATCTTCTTCTATCTAACTTCCGACTGATTCCTCGAGCGGTTCTAAGAAAATATACTCTACTCTCTCTATACTCACAGACACTTGAAGGCGGTCGATTTCCATTTCGATTTCTGGATCCGTTGCATATTGGGAAATAGGTATGTACAAAATGGCCCGTATAGTCCCTGGATCCAATGTGAACGCCAGTACGATCACGACCAACTTCAGTATGAGCAAAATTGTCAGGATTAGTGCATACTGAAATAAAAAGATCAATGTCAAGTCATGATCGGCACAAAACAGATAAGTACTTAAGGTAAGTCTTTTATGCCACTGCTGTACATCCCATTAGTAATTTCGCCCGGTGATAAGTCATGTTAAGAAGTAGTACCTAGGTTATTACAGTAATTTTAGCCCATAGATACCCATAACCGGTGTCTACGTGGCTTATACCGGTACGCTAAATCGCTTGGCAGTACATCTTTGCCGGTAGGGCGGTAATCAGCCGCGGCCGTTTCATCAAACCAGACAGAAACTCTGTAGAACTAGATGATGCCCGTGACTTCGTACACGTGTAGTTATTGAGCTTTTTTTCCCGCGGGAACGCAACGCTCTCCACTGCGCCAGGGAGGTATTCAAAACTTATAACATCAAATTATAATACCCACCAAATTGACCATGCAAGTGCTCTGTTTCAGGCTGCCGAAAAACCCGAGGAGTGTGACAATGAGAAGGAACATGCCCAGCATTATACTGAGGAGGGAAGGCGAAAACATCCTCCCGGCCTTGGCGCTCTCGTAGAAGAACGAGAAGCTGTGGTAATGGGTATACACCGAGAATCCGAGAGCGATCATGAGGCTGGCGATTATCTGAAAAGGAGTTTTATTAGTAACTGATAAAAACTACAATTCTTGCGCAAGGGATCAGCCTAGCTGCCCAGCGCGGAAATTTTCTTGCCACCATTACACGCGGGCATGTTTTGTATAGTACCTAATTAGGTTAGACTTGCTAGATTTAAAAGTTTTATTGTACTCATTGTTTTCAAGTAGGTACATATTATGACTATCTGCCATAATTTCTGTTTTACTTTAAAAAAATTATAATATTACTGTTAGAGGGAAACTTAAAAACGATTCGTACATGGTATCATTGCCTGATTAATCTAGGTTGGCAACATTGCTCTCGAGGAGTGATGACGATGGCATAACGCGAGTGACGTGTGTCTGTGTAAATAATTGCTGAATTAAAGTATTAAAATGGATAAACCGTGTTTGGATTTAATATCTCAGAAGAGGGATAATGTATTTCACGTGCTAATTAATTGTTTATCCGGACCTATCCTGAAAATGGTACAAATTGTAATTCAAGATGTTATGACGCCATGACCGTGACGTAATACGTGAAGCAAAAAAAAAAGAAAAGAATTATTAATTGTTGTCATGACGGAAGGTTGAACTATAAAATACAAGAAGGATAAATGAGTGCTACAACTCGTATTGTGAAATGATCGTAAGTACATAAATACCTACGTGGGTTGGCAATCGGAATTGCATTGGAAAGTTGGCATGGAAAACTTAAAAAGAGGTATCAATGGAATAGTTAGTACTTATCAAGTACTTGCATACAAATTACCAAAGGTCAATGAGGTATGAGGTTTTACTACTATATCAATTCCATTCAGCATGTAAAGTGCCTGGAGAGAGACCTACCTAGTGGTACTGTGTGTAGGGTACATGGAAACGGTGAGTTTATTAAAATATTTATTTGAAAGAAATGATTAAAGGTTATAAAGGTATCTACCATTATGACTACAGCCCATTAACGTCCCGCTGCTGGGCACAGGCCTCCACTTTCATAGGAGAGAGGGAATTAGAGCTTAGACCCACCACTCTGATCCAATGCGGGTTGGCGAGCTAAAGGTCTAAAGATAACTAGTATAATAAATAGATAGACCATACCTACAGAGGGAGATAAGTAAGTACTTGCAGGTTGTACTTGCTTACATTAAGTACTTAAGTATCTAAGTTTTATGTGAAAGATCATAGTGAATTACACTGGTAGGTAGTTCATAACATGATCTACCTATGAGATATTTAAAGAGTTAAGTCAAAGCTATAATAGGTTGGTATGGTAGTTGGTCGACTACATAACAGGGTATAAGTATTATGTAACTTATTGAAGAGGTATTTACTAATTTATTTAGTTGGAAATTAGTTTAATTGATAATCTTGTACCTAAATTGATAGTGAATATTCAATTTATTCTGAGAGTTATGTGAATCACATATACCTAATATTGTTTGAGTAAATGAACAGAGGTCAAAAGTAACTGTAATATTATACATTCCATTAAAGCAAGTATAACCCATTAAAGGTCCTTACAAGTGAAAATTGCATTTGTAGAGTGAACGCATACCCAGTTAAAATAATAAGTAAGTTACAGTTTAGCCGTTTAGTATAAATAATATCAGATCTATACATGTTTGAAGGGCTAAAGTATATAATTGAGTAAGTACATTATATATAAAGATTGGGTGGCATAGATAGGTACCTTTGTTCGGAAAATGTGAATTGAAATAATATCAAATCTGCCTGGATGAAGAATGGGTTAGCGGATTTGGGTGTGAATTATGATGGTGATATGACAGGTTTTGAGACCCGGTTCAACTGAAGTTGGTATTTAATAATAAGTGTGTTGTCTGTCTCAAGTATTGCACAGTGGCTGTTTGGAGCGGTGTGCTTTATTGCCTGATAGAGCATATGATTTCTCATTATGCGGAGAGACTGAAGGAAAAGAGAGATATCACATCAGTGATGGTACTCACACCTGGGGTACCATGGTTATGGTGCTATGTACGGGCTTATGTCTGTTAAGATAGCAAAGGTTTGCCAAGATAATAATATTTTTAATTTTACAGGTGTAATTAATAAATTAATTCTTGAGTTTTAGTGTGGTCTTCGCAATGTTCTCTGGCCAAGACCAAAAGCTAGTGGCATATTATCTTATGGTGGTTGCTTATCCTGCACCTTGAATAACAATGGAATGGAATGATGTCTATATAACATATGGGCCGAGTCCGGGTTGCATATCTTGCAGTCGTGTTAGCAAATAAATGCAAAAAGAATTAAGTGGTAATTTTGGTAAATTCCAATTTAATTGTAATGGATGAGGACTCTGTGGTGACTAAAGTTTAGTCAAAGAGGATAAGTGGCAAAAGCAAAAGGAAACATAAAGGAGAATGTCCATTGTTGCAAAAGGAAAGTCATCATTTTGTTTAGAGGAAAAATAAAGGAGGATGCCAAATTTTTGGAAATGGGAAATTATCATTGTTGTTGAGGGAAAATAAAGGAGATTGGCAAGTTTGTAAAAGGCAATGGCACCTTTTAGTGCAAGGAGATTTATATACAGTCATCTTATGTGGTGCAAGGAGTTACAAGAATGATGCAAAGTTTAAGATTTAACTTTTATAGTTAAAGAGTCAAAGTCAAAATATATTTATTCAAAGTAGGTACTTACACAGTACACTTAATGAACGTCAAGTATACAAAGTATAAGACGTGGTGGTGATAATTAACATAGGTATCTTAAAACTAATGTTACGAGGGTTCCAAACGCGCCCTGGTCTGAGAAGAGTAAAATTGTTTCTTGTGAATTTGGGAGCTAAAGCCCGGCTGTTGAATCAAGATTTAAATGTTACTCTGGAGAAAAATAACATATTAAAGAGGATGTCGGGGTGGAATGGTACTGGTGGACCGGTAATGATAATATTGCAAATAATTCATATGGTGGAGATGAACAGGGTGTATAATATGAGAACATAACGGTATTTTGGGAGTGACTCATTTGTGATATTTTGGTTTGATATTTGTTGAGGTAAAAACAAAATAGAAATAAATATGCCTGCGGGGCCATGGGTCAGCTTCAGGGAAATACTGTACCGGGGTGTTGGTATAAATAGGGTGAGATGGTAATAAAAGCCCACGGTAAAATAAAATAAGTATATTCACAGTCCAAAGGTATCGGTACGGGAATTTATTTACCGCGGCTAGCTCACTAAGTAGGTACACAAATTTAGTGGGTCGTGGGTTACTTAGATCCTGCCTTGACCTAGGTGGTAGTGTATAAGTACTCCCCTTGTTAGGTGGCCAAGTTGTTGGTGGCCTCGGAGACGCTGGGGGTAGTCGGCTGGCACGCAGACTCGCAGACGAGGTGACGCCGATGCTAACGCGCACGGGACGTCGACCGTCGCGGCCTGGTGACTGTGCCGAGGTGGTGGTGGCAGCTAGCGTGCAGGTGTAAGCCTCAGCCAAGGCTCAAGCAAGAAGCAACCGGTGGAAGCTGGGGCGGAGTATAACCCAAGCGGAGCTGAGTTAGGCGGGGCGGAGCTCCTGGAATTGATATACCGACTGATGTTATTGTCTGGTCATATCATTCCGTTCTGAATCTCACCTTGGCAACACAGGGATGTACTTAAGCATGATAGAAATGCCGTTGTGGTGAGAAATCAGAACGGAGTTACAAAATGGTTAAATTAAATGAAAAGCTGAAGGCCAAAACATAGTTCAGAAGATAATCTAAAGCAATTAAGTAAAACAAAGAAAACTCAAAAAATTAAAATATTAAAATGAGGGTTGTTCGAAATATTAGGTTACATGTTCATATGGAATATTCTAGAATTACTAGGTACTAAATTACATATGAAAGTATTGAGTAGGTATGGCAAAGCTGGAATAAAACAATTATTATAAACAAGATTAGCTAAAAAACACAAAGAAATGATAAGTTAGGTACAAATTAATTGACATTGAAAAAATAAGCTATGGAATGTAAAATGGACAATGACTTTATGAAATGCTAGGCTAGAATCTACGTGTGTGAATATTTATGATGCCATTTAAACTTACCCTAGTACGGGAGATATCCGAAATTGGGTTTTAAAGGAAACAGGCGAGCTAGATGCGCCCGCGCTGATTAAAAAAATGTCACGTCCGTCACCTAGTGCGGCTCCGGACTTGAATGGCGAACCAAGGTGAAGCCAGAGGCGCGGTACGTTTTCTACGCATGCGCAGTGCACACATTGAAGATGCGTCGACGCACTCGCTATGTGGCTAGCTTCGATGCTTAGTTATAATTTAAAATTTTAGCGCGCTTTGCTTGAAATGCCTAATTATTTATCCAAAACACCACTAGGACAATTGTAATGTGTAACGCTTCGTTACAATACCTAAAGGTGAAGTACACTTATTGTAAATGTCACATGCCTGAGGGGCTTCAGAACAAATTGATGCATGCGCCAGCAGGGCTGCACAGCAGATCAGTTTTAGCTAAATACCTAAAGTGGGGTACACTTACTGTATATGTCACATGCCTAAGGGGCTTTCATACAAATTAACGCATATTGGCGCAGGGCTGCACGGCAGAACAGTGCAGAGTACAGAACAGTAAATGTAACATGCCTTAGGGGCTTCAGTACAAACTAATACATTGACTTGCAGGGTTGCAGATTAGTTTCAGGGAAATGCCTAACAGGGGCCTATGGCTCAGTGGTAAGACACGCCTAAGGGGTTTCAGTGCCAATTCATGCATATGCCTGCGGGGCTACTGGTAAGTTTCAAAACATGCCTAAAGGGGCTACAGCGCAGATAAGCCAACATGCCTAAGGGGCTACAGAACACATGTCTTAAGGGGCTCCAACGCAAATTATAGCACACGCCTCCGGGGCGACAGAGCGCATACCTTAAGGGGCTGCAGTACGTATAGCGTATGCCTGCTGCGTAACGGATCAGCTTGCAGGGCACACAGCTGATAGAACATGCCTGAGGAGTTATATTATGTGTTATGTGTTACAGCACATGCCTGCGGGGCTACTTTACACAGACTGCCTTCAGTATAATTTAAATTATTTTTCAGTAAAGGGCAGTTGGTCGTTGTGGTTGTCGCACCTTGCCTTCGGGGCCTACGTACCTGCCTTCGGGGCCAACGGACTTGCCTTCGGGGCCTGCGTACTTGCCTTCGGGGCCTAAATACTTGCCTTCGGGGCCAACGTACTTGCCTTCGGGGCCTGCGTACTTGCCTTCGGGGCCTACATACTTGCCTTCGGGGCCAACGTACTTGCCTTCGGGGCTTACGCACTTGCCTTCGGGGCTTACGCAATTGCCTTCGGGGCCAACGCTCTTGCCTTCGGGGCCAACGCACTTGCCTTCGGGGCTTACGCACTTGCCTTCGGGGCCAACGCAATTGCCTTCGGGGCCAACGCACTTGCCTTTGGGGCCAACGCACTTGCCTTCGGGGCTTACATACTTGCCTTCGGGGCCAACGTACTTGCCTTCGGGGCCTACGTACTTGCCTTCGGGGCCTACGCACTTGCCTTCGGGGCCTACGCATTTGCCTTCGGGGCCAACGCACTTGCCTTCGGGGCCAATGCACTTGCCTTCGGGGCTAACGAACCTTGCCTTCGGGGCCGACATACCTTGCCTTCGGGGCCGATGAACCTTGCCTTCGGGGCCGACACACCTCGCCTTCGGGGCTTATTGATATACTTTCAAGTGTGGACATTAGCGCCCTCGGGGCTGGACTGGAAAGCCTATCGGATTCTGATGAGCAGATGGTGAATCACTAGTAAGTTACCAGTGGAGCTGTACGCTGACCGCATAACTCATGTGGTTGTTCCTTGCCCGTGGGGCTCACCGCTCATGTAAGTTATTTCCGTACCTCTTATATTTTACAACATTTTGAATATATCGCTGGTGTGGAAAATAGGGGCCATGGTGCCAGTAGACTTCGAAAGTCTAGCCTGCGGGGCTGCTACGTTTCGATTTCCGGTAGCGAGAGTTGCAAAATAAAGCAAAGCCTAGGTAAATTGCCCACGGGGCTAGCCAGATTAGTACAGGTAACCTATTACTCGCCGTTGGGGGCATGATAATATTTAGGTAGCACAACAGCCGTTTTTCAGGCGAAAGCGCAATGATGATGATGTTCAGTGAGTGTCACGGTTAGGTGACATAAAGGTTTAATAGGTCTGTAAAATATGCAGATGGTATTCACTGATTTCAACTATTGCTTTAAATGCGAGGCACTGAGTGACAAACAAGTAATATAACCGCCGCGTAAATTGAACTATGCACAGTAACATTTCGGGTGTCAAATGAAGTGCGGTATGAGGTGCGCCGCGAGGGGCCGCACGTTACCATACCCCTTGCTTCCCGCTCATGAGTCGCATAGTCCTGTACTACGATGTACCTGCGCAGACGACCGCCATTTTGGGTCAAGTTACGGGACGCGATTTATATCGGTGTTATGTTTTGATGCCATTTGGAGTTCACTAAAATTCATGTGAGAGCAACAGTATTTCTATGCAGGTTGAGCGATGTAACAAAATATCGTGTAAAGAGATTTACTTATCTTGTAAAGAGACTCGCTCTATGATGTTCCTTGGGATATTCATTCATAAAAGTGATATGAATACCATAATTAGATTGAGGAGGAACAGTGAAAAGTAAATTACCAAAATATTGAACAACCAAGTAGGTACACTACTACACATTTATATTTTGTTAACATTTTATTATATTTATATTATATTATACTATATTATATTATATTATATACGTTTTCACCACACTATCACGACTGCACAAGTCAAAATGATATAAATTACCAAGCAGATGCCAAGGTATGTTGTATTGAATAGTATCAACATTTGAGTTCGGTTTTACGAAACGTTGAAATTTGGCAAGAGCTGATGAAGGCAGTACCGGGCAGTTGAGTTGCCTGTCGTGTTAACTTAAAACGAACAATACAATGCAGGGCCACGGTATAAGGTAAATCTATTCTTCCGGTGGGAATAAGGTGCTTTTGAAACTTCAACATTTCAAATGAAATTAGGAACGTAGAGATTTGCTCAAAAGATGGAGCATGTGCAAAATATACAAAATGGCTCATTATAGAGAACGTGGCTCAGGTCTTCGGGTTTTATTGAGTTTTGTAACCAATTGTAACCGATTGTCAGATAAAGTTCTGGGGGTGAATTGTAACATAAGCTAGCCTGGCTAAGGCTTACAGAGAAGGTATATGTCATTTATGCCATGTGTAAAGAGGAAAATATAATTAAGTGTAATGAATGAGTAATAATAACCATTCTGGAAAGTAACAAAGTGAACATGAGTATACTCATAGGAGAATTAATTATAGGTGTATATTAGCACCAGTAGACTATAAGAATCTTATCTATCATTTAATCAAATGATTGTGGTCTCATCTCCGTGAGAATGTCGAAATTGTTACAAATTGCACTTATAGAATTGAAACTTTGTGTTAAGAGTAAGCAAGTGTATGATGTTATAGACCAGACAGAGTTAGTTTCTCCCATTTCACTGATTAATACCTAAAGATTAATTGTCATTAAATTGCACTGAGTTAACTAAAGTAAGTAAGGCAAAGTTATTAAACATCATGTTTTTGGGTAATTAACGGAAAACTCTGTGTAATGCTGGAAAGCTACTTCTGAATAAGGTTATATTATGTTTACAAAATGAACATGTGTAGGAAGCTTTTGTTGTTTGTGAAATATGGCGATTTAGTTACTTCAGTATCTTGCTACACGTGAATTCACCAGAGTTAGAATAATATGATGAGATGGGCCATGGATGAGAAATCCATATTTACTTATTAGGTGAAGTTTTGTAACGCGAAAAGACGATGGAGACTGATGCTCTTTTAACCTAAAACATAGTCTTGTTATCTGTAAACTGTACTTGGTAAGGTTTATAATGCCAGTGCTTTAACATTGGAGTGTCAGGCGTTAAAGGCCAGCGTTAATACTACAAATGGCAGAGTAGCATCAGCAATCATCGTGATTTTAATTAAGTGTTCGAATTATGTCAACTTCGGGACGAAGTTATGGGTCAGGATGACCGAACTGTTAGAGGGAAACTTAAAAACGATTCGTACATGGTATCATTGCCTGATTAATCTAGGTTGGCAACATTGCTCTCGAGGAGTGATGACGATGGCATAACGCGAGTGACGTGTGTCTGTGTAAATAATTGCTGAATTAAAGTATTAAAATGGATAAACCGTGTTTGGATTTAATATTACAGAGGTGCGCATTTTGAGAACTTTTCGGCGCCCCCTTTATGACGGAGCCCGTTTAGCGGCCGAATACGACAAAACTTCAAAGCGAAACATCAGCGCTGCCCCCCTAGCATGGGCCGAGACAATTTTCTCCCCGGGGAAAGGATAAAATTTTTATTCCTAAATAAATAAATAAAAACGCTAATTAACGGTGGATAAATAGTCCCCCGAGTCCCCGTGAAATGTCAAACGGGGATAAACGTCTCCTCTCCCCTGTTGCCGTGCTCTGAGAAGTGGATAAGTTAATTTTATCTCTTGTCAGTGGATAAAATCGGGGGATAAATTTTTTATCTCCGGCCCATGCTAGCCCTGCAGCCCCCCTAGCATGGGCCGAGACAATTTTCTCCCCGAGGAAAGGATAAAATTTTTATTCCTAAATAAATAAATAAAAACGCTAAATAACGGTGGATAAATAGTCCCCCGAGTCCCCGTGAAATGTCAAACGGGGTTAAACTTCTCCTCTCCCTTTTGCCGTGCTCTGGGAAGCGGAATAAGTTAATTTTATCTCTTGTCAGTGGATAAAATCGGGGGATAAAATTTTTATCTCCGGCCCATGCTAGCCCTGCTGGAAAGGAACGGCGAACTGCACCAATCTGTGCAATTAAAAAGTGCAGACGCATTTGTTTTGTCCTGTTCGGTCCGCAGACCGTACTGTAGTGTTTTCGTGTTTTAAAAAAAGTTATATATCTAAGGTCCCTTTGTCGCTCCTTCTCTACTGCCCTGGCCGAAGCCTACAACTTGCTGGTAAATCCGCCACTGGTAGATAACCCGAATTCACTGTGGGGGAATTTCTAAAAAACTTTTGTAAGAGTGTCGGATCTACCAGCGGGGTTCATCGACTTTGACATCGATACATCATCGGGGTAGATCCGGTTTTAGTGTCAATACAAGCGTCTTGTGTTGTATAATATAGGAATATAGAGATAGATTTTAAAAGCCTAGTTCACATCTATGCAACAGCCTAACCTGTAAAATTTACATACTCGTAAATCTATTGAGCCATAGATTTGATATCCGTAAAAATTCAAAGAACTAAACAGGCACATTATCTAAAATTCTAGATACTTAGTCCAGTTTTATCTACAGGTAATTTACCTAAGTGCAAGAGAAAAGATTCAACGTAAACAATAATACCAAGATATTATGGAGAAATGTATAGGCTCTACTTACTATAAACATAGTTGTGATGGTCAACAGCAGAAATCTTATGGATTTCATGCTGTATTCCGCTTCAGACTTGTTGAACTTCATTTTACGTAGTTAGAACAACGTGTTGGAACTAGGCTCTGAAACTGACTAAGTACCTAAGTAGGTGTTTTCGATAAACAAATGTCGCTGATAATGTTTTTGATAGTAGATAACAACTGATGTATGTAGGTACGTACATCCGTAGATTAACACGGTCGACTAATGATTGTGAAGCAGTACCTACCTTTTTTTTCTAGGCAGGAGGAAATCCTTAAGGATGTCAAAATACATGCCCGACTTCACTGGGATGCTCCCAGCGACATACGGACTAAAACCGCCTGCCTTCTCTGGCCGCCCGCCTATTGCGTTGTGCACAACGTCAGGAAGGGGGCTGTCTATCTGCTCAGACAGCAGACTTAATTTGTTTTTTTTTTTTTTCTAGGCAGGAAGAAATCCATAAGGATATCAACAGACATGTCCGACTTCACTGGGACGCTCCCAATGACATACGGACTAAAACCTCCTGCCTTCTCTGGCCGCCCGCCTATTGCGATGTGCTTAACGTCACGTCACTTGTGTTCCCTCTCTCATACGAGATTGGAGGCCTGTCCCAGCAATGAGACGTTAATGGGCTGTAGTGGTGGTAAGGTCACGAAGGGCATCCCCCTTATCTATCTGCTCAGATTTCATTTGCTGCGCAGATAGAAAGCCAAGGGAGCTTGAGAGCCTGTGGCAGTCGTATAGCGATAGCCCTGAATGTTTGACATGCGGGAGATCAGGGGCCATACCACAGAATATAGGTAATAGTGCCATACTGCGAACGCATAAAGCCATATTGTTTCATTATTGTTGACTTTCGTGTTTTAAAATTATAATCCTTACTAGCTGATGCCCGCGACTTCGTCCGCATGGAATAAGTTTTTTTAATTCCCACGGGAACTCCTTTATTTTCCGGGATAAAAAGTAGCCTATGTCACTCTGGTCCCCAACTATACCCATGCAAAAAATCACGTCGATCCGTTGTTCTGTTGCGGCGTGATTGAAGGACAAACCAATAAACCAACAAACAAACACACTTTCGCATTTATAATATTAGTAGAACGTCAAGGTAGGTACGTGACATCAAACTGTCATTTTGAGTAGGTAGGATTGCTTTGAGCGTTGGCAGTATAGCGTGGTATGGCCCACAGTGGCCTCAGGGATTCGTCATCACTGACTAGCTGATGCCTGCGACTTCTTCCGCGTGGATTTAGGTTTCTTGGTTCGCGGAAACTCTTTAATATTCCGGGATAAAAATTAGCCTATGTGTTATTCCAGACTATAATCTATCACTGCGCTAAATTTCATTCAGATCCGTTCAGCCGTTCTCGCGTGACTGAGTAACAAACATCCATCCATCCAAACTTTAGCATTTATATAATATTAGTAAGTATTAGTATAGATTAAATATCACTTGCTATCACGATAGAGGAAAACATTGTGAGGACAGTGGCGTGCAGTTCATAGAAGCACAAAGGCACTGCTTACCCAAATGGAAATACGTCAATGCTGATTTTTCATCATGACAGTCAGTAAATAGGTATTCAGACTAACTAATGCCTATACCCTAGCTTCAAACCCTGTGCACGCCACTGTGTGAGGAAACCTGTAGGTATGTCTGAGTTTCATTTCCATATCCATACTTCCATACTAATATATACATACTTCCACACTAATATTATAAATGCGAAAGTGTGTCTGTCTGTCTGTCTGTCTGTCTGTCTGCTACGCTTTCCCGGCCCATCTTTTCAACCGATTTTGCTGAAATTTGGTATGGAGGTAGGTTATATCCCGGGGAAGGACATAGGCTACTTTTTATCCCGGAAAATTAAGGAGTTCCCGCGGGAATCAAAAAACCTCAGTCCACGCGGACGAAGTCGCGGGCATCATCTAGTTTGTTAATATTTTAATTATTGTAATTCATTTTTTTTTTAATCGTATGGCATTTAGTACATATAAGCGTTTTTGCAAGTTCGTCGCTCGTTTAGCACCACCCAGAGGACACGTGCAGGGAGGTAGACGGTTTATAAGTTCCTGAGGACGTGAGCAACGGGGCATCACCCATTTTAATTCACTATGTATATAGACTCTAATAAAATAAATGAAGGTAAAAAATGTCTAAGAATTCTCCGTAATGTTAGATCTGAGGTGGCAGTCTGCCCAATCCGCACTTGGCCAACGGGGTGGACTATGGCCTAAGCGATGATTATTTATATGAGCGTTAAAAGCGTAAAAGGTGACATACTTACTTACATTACAAGTAGCTCTTTCAATCTTTTTAAATATTCGTATAAATTGGGTATTTGATAAATAGTCAAATCAGCAACTTTTTTCAAACGTCAAAACGCGTCCTAAGTATGGGATTTATATGAAATTCTGAAATGTGACGTCATTAAAGTGCGACGCACTTTTTTACTTTATTCGATTGTTTAAAATGGTTATTCAACATAAAACTAGCAGGGGACGTGGGACTTTTGGGAGATCCTCCATTTATAGTCACTAAAAATAATGTTTTTTTTATCAAATATACAAGTTAGCCCTTGACTGCAATTGCACCTGATGATAAGTGATGATGCAGTCTAAGATGGTAGCGGGCTAACCTGTTAGGGGTATGGCAGTTATATTAAACCCATATCCCTAATTTTTTTTTTTTTTATCCACTACAAGTTGGCCCTTGACTGCGATCTCACCTGATGGTAAGTGATGATGCAGTCTAAGATAGTAGCGGGCCAGACCAGAGAAAATTCAGAAATTATAAATTCCCAAATTGACTCTGCCGGGGATCGAACCCGGGAATTCCCATGTTAAGGCAATAGCACTTAACACAGCGCCAGGGAGGTCGTCAAAATTTATTTGAATAGTAGTCAAATACCCAATTGTTTAGATAGCTGATTGGCTGAAGTTATGGTATTCTTGCTGTGACAATGGACTTCGGCCAATAGCGGAAGAGTGTAAACCAATCAGCCCCCTTATCATGTAAGAATGTCCGATCAAAACGTTAAAGTTCGTCGTCAAAGTTTATAAACCATAACAGCATTAAATTAGAGCTCAATTTCGTGTATCCATTCTTATACGTTCGAGCATCGTTCATACCTAAACGTATAAGAATGGGCAGACGAAATTGAGCTCTAATTGAATGTAGTTATGGTTTATTTTACTTTGACAAAAATCTTTAACGTTTGATGAACAATTCTTACGTAATCGGGGGGCAGGTGATACGTTTTATTCGTCGTGTATCTATAGATCTTTCGACGACTCGTGTACTGTCACACAAAACTACCAAATGTTAATCAAATAAAACAACCACTACAGCCCATTAACGTCTCACTGCTGGGCACAGGCCTCCTCTCTCATATATCTAAGGAGAGAGGGAATTAGAGCTAAATACGTTAGTGGCACTTGGAGGATTTAAAAAAAAGGATTTATTTTACTACTTATTTAATTAGTTACAAAAAATACTTATTACTAGGAAAATGGTGACTCTACCCGATGTTAGGAATAGAATAATTTAATCTAGATCTTAATTAATAATGATGCGTCGGCTTGACCCTAATAAACAAAATTACGTGTTGGTAGGGAAGCAACGTCGGCAATCTTCGTAGGGCTGCCACACGTATCGTCGATCTTCGTAGGGCTGCCACACGTAATTCCTCCACCCTCAGAACGGCAACTATTTGAGGACTTTCAGCGAAAATGTTGCCGGGACGTCTTCCAACTCGGCGGTTTTCTCGGCGTTGTCTGTAGTTGGTTTTCTCGTCTCCCTGCCAGGTTTCTTCAGGAACCTTTGAAGTAACCGGAGGATGAGAAGAATGCTTATACTCGATAGTATTATGTAGAAGGGTATGGTAGTGTGATAAAGGGTGCTTGACTGTGCTTGTTCGATTCTGAGAGGGGCTTGAACCATGATTTTCTCTTGAATATTATGAAGATCTTGAAGGTTGATGGAGCTTAAATTGAAGCGTGGTGACGTGATAGCCTGTTTTCCGACGTCGTAGGGTATCTTAGATAGTTTTAAAGCCTGGCCCTTGATTTCGTCGTAGTCGTTGACTATGGTAAGGTCCTCGGACTTCAGGCGACATCCGACCGGGATTGTAGCGAAGTAGCTTCCCTGGAGTGAAGTGTGGTCTTGCTGGTCGCAGGAAAGCTGTACTCTTGTGGTCTTGGGGAATGACAGAATGTAGTGTCTATCGTCTAGCTTCTCCATTGCTTCATCCGCTAGATTGATGGTTGCAAGTTGACAGGATTCCCGTAGAGTTTGCTTGACGATCAGTTCGTGGATGCAGTCTGATTTAGTGCGGATTTGATGGTCGATCCCTTTTTCGCATAGGAACCAGTTGTTAATCTTCGGACATTCTGTCTCTATGTACACGAATGATTCCTCGTTAGTTGCTATGAAGGGATAGGACGGGATGAGAGCCTGAGCATTTTTGTTAGGAACTATCGATAGCCTATATAAGTTAAATATATCCTTAGACAAGATTGGGAAATTAAATACGAAAACTATTTGTTTTTCTACGTAGTACGACGCTGGTTTTATGATATCGTAATAATCCCTTAGTTCTAATTTTAATATTTGATCTACCCCGTAAATACTTTGAAGCTTACTAATCATTGAACTTAATACATCTATATCTATCATAGAGTGGTACGTGCTCGATGCGCGTACGAATGCTAAACTATTTTCTATTCTAATTAATTCTTGCACTAAATCCTCTACGTTATAGCTGTTTTAGAAATACCTTGGGGGTCCATTTCTACTTGGTAGAACCCGCTGGCTAAGTCTAGGGTCGTAAAGTATTGACATTTTCCTAGTTTGTCAAATACGTCATTAATATTCGGTATTGGGTATTTGTTGTAAGATTGATCGTCAACGGTCGTATTATGGTAGTAAGAATTGTTAAAGTCACAAGGCAAACCCTGGTCATAAGCATTACTATAGTCATTATTGTAAGTGTAATCGTACTCGGGCTCGTAGTAAGTGTTGTAGTCATCGTAATATGATCCGTCATATGGCATACATTCATTTACGTGCATTTCGCGCGGTTTGAAATTATTACCAGCTGGAGGGTTCCCGGACCTATTCCAATTATAACCTGTTGGGGCATTAATAGGAGGTAATGGTCGGGTATTGAATCTTTGGACTCCACTCATAGGCTGTAGTGTTTGTCCGTTAGTCTGGTTGTTTCGGGGTGTATCTGGTATTCCATTTGAGTTGATGGTACAGGCCGCGGTGCCTGTGATTTTATTTAAAATACCATTAATTACACACGAGTTAGCGAACTCATTGCCCGGTGCAGTGCTTACGTATTGCGCAACAAGCTGATCGCATATTTTTATAAAACGCGTCAATATGTTAGGGTTACCATCAAAATCTGGGACAAGGCGAAGTGCCTTAAAAATTGTGTCTGGCTGGGCTTGGGCCATCTCGAATAACTGGTCTAAACCTAAATTACTTTCTAAGTCTAAATATCTATTATTATCTACTATTTGTCGTCGGGCCTGTCTGAATTCAGGCTCGCGAGAACTAGAGGCTCTTGGGTGGTAAATCTTGAGGAATTTACAGGTACTTAAGGATAAGGAGAGCAACACGAGAAATATTCTAGTGTACTCACATATACCGCATGGCTCCTTTTCTTCGGAATCGATTTCTTGATTCTCCTCCTGATGTGCCACAGGTCCGTAGGTTCTCTTCGACTTCGGGACTTGATAGCCCCCGGGAACACAAGTCTTCCCGCGAAGATCCTCAAAACTGCGCCAAATACGTTAGTGGCACTTGGAGGATTTAAAAAAAAGGATTTATTTTACTACTTATTTAATTAGTTACAAAAAATACTTATTACTAGGAAAATGGTGACTCTACCCGATGTTAGGAATAGAATAATTTAATCTAGATCTTAATTAATAATGATGCGTCGGCTTGACCCTAATAAACAAAATTACGTGTTGGTAGGGAAGCAACGTCGGCAATCTTCGTAGGGCTGCCACACGTATCGTCGATCTTCGTAGGGCTGCCACACGTAATTAGCTAAAGACCCACCACGCTGCTCCAATGCGGATTGGATGGCTAAATAAAACAACGATTAGGTTAAATTACTTTATTTATCTCATTAATACAATTTGTGACGTATACGTAGTAATTTAGTACTGTACCTAAAGTAATAAATTGGTTCAATTTCTATTTATAATTTACAAATACTGAAAGTTTTACTCACAACACAGAGGTAAACCGAAAAATCATACTAATATTATAAATGCGAAAGTGTGTTTGTTTGTTGGTTTGTTGGTTTATTGGTTTGTAGGTTTGTTGGTTTGTCCTGCAACGGAGCAACGGATCGACGTGATTTTTGGCATGGGTATAGTTGCAGACCCTGGAGAGTGACATAGGCTACTTTTTATCCCGGAAAATTGAGGAGTTCCCGTGGGGATTTAAAAAAACTTATTCCACGCGGACGAAGTCGCGGGCATCAGCTAGTTAACTATATAACTACCTATCAATATTTAATATTATTTGGTACCATTAAATAACTTGGTTAGGTACCTACTATTGTTGTTCGTAATTAGGTTTATATTATTATTTATTAAACTATTTTTGAATTCAAATACTTACCTAACCTTGTTTTTATCTATAGTACGTAGGTACTACTTACATAATATGCATATAATTTTTTGGAAAATGGTATTAAAACGCACACGTGCGTACAGTAGACACGTTCGTCATAAAAAAACCTTAAAAAGTCCGAAATGATATTTTATGTCTTGAGATGGCTAGTCACCGTTGAGATTAGCCACCGTGGCTGAAATTCGGTCAGACGCTCAGAACTCAGAAGTACAAAACTAAGATGGAATTATCCTTTCTGATGCTCGATGCTCGATGAACTTTTTGCGACTACCTACCTACTGCTCTCGTCTACTCCATGATTATCAACGTAAAACCTAAATAGAAAACGCTAAAACAAGATGTTTTTTAATCAGTCAAACTTATCTGGCCCGGTGGCCAAAATTGGAAGTAATTTAAATGCCTGTTTAGTTTTATTTTTCATATCTACTAGCGACGCTGTCACCGGGATAAGTTTGTGGGACAGCTACGATACATAATAATTTAAGAAACTGCGAATGTCAAATTGAATTAACAGCCATCAAGAAGCCTATAAAGAGAAACCCGATTTTCTGCACTGCAAATGTAAAAGCAATAAAACAGGTTAAACACAGTTCTGGATACCTGACAAACTATCACACCTCGTATAATATAGAGATAGTTGAATGACGGAATAAATAAGTCCGAACTATTTTTGTCACACTGAAAGTTTCTTATTGGTAGGTTCCCAACTTGTAAACATACCTTCCATTCATTCCTTCATTCCCTTGTTTGACGGAATTAATAAAATAATACAAATCCTACCTAAGTTGAAGCACTGAAGTATATTTTTTAGCAAATTGGGAACGTTTATAGTCGCTTAAATTATCAGCGCATCAAACGGACAGGCATCAAATAAATGCGTTAATAACATACCTAGTTCAGCTTTACATCTTTGAGAGTAAATTACTAATTAAGTGTTCAATGTTAATAAATCATACGTAAATGTATAGTCAATTTAGTATGAGAAAATTTACATTTTTATAATTCAAAGGAATGGTATGACATGTAAACAATATATTGGTTAAATGGTCAATCACCTGACGAATTTTTTAATAGAATAGAATTTGTTCAGGCTTTTAAGCCGTAGTTTGTCCATGGAAGGGGACGTAGACCACTGGCTTTTGCTCTTTCTCAGGGTTGAGAGAGGTGTAGGCGTTGATCATACGCTCCTGGATCTCCCACCGCCTGCGCTCGCGCTCATTCTTCGCCTTGCGAATGGCACTGGCCAGCGAGAACGAGAACACGATGCCGATTATCTGGAAATACATAAAAAAAGATAAGTAAAAATTTGTAGTCCTTTTTGTAGATGTATAGCACTGTAATTTAACACGTTTGCTGCGACAGCAACTTTTCAATACTTTCCATTCCTTCGGTACAAGGCCTATACACCTGGTAATAAAACTTCCATTATGGCGGCACAAGGCTTATAGACCCTGTAAAATTTAAGAAACTTAAATCCTTTTTTGGGCTTAATGTAATAATATGTATGTTTTTTTTGCTTTGAATATTAATAATAATGAATTAATTGACATACACCTGAAGGCGTTCGTTAACAACTTGTTTAGTTTAAAAATTATAGCTATATTCAAAATACAGGGCTTATTCACCCTGTGCCGCACTGAATAAGGGAAGTCTGGTGCGTATTTTAAGGATGTGAAATAAAAATATCGATAGCTGTAATTAAGTTTTAATATAATGGAAAAAAACAAACATAAATTAATGTTTTTCAATAAAACATGGGTAGCAAAAGATTTTTGCACTGAACACATTTAGTTAAGGTTTTTTTTTACTTTTTTGTCAGCTTGGCGACTGCTTAAAAAGGTTCGGAGTTTTGCGTAACATCCGACACAATTCCTCTTCTTATCCTTACCTTTTACCAAAGTGTGTTTGTCAAGTTTTCGTGCGGGTTCTGAAAAAATAAATTTATTAATTTATTATTATTTATTTGTATGTGTATGTGTGTGCGCGTGTGAGCGTGGATTGGATGTGGATGTGTATGTGTATATGTATATGTGTAACCCACGATGCGCGTGTCCGACTCGCACTTGACCACTTTTGTAAACTTAAATACGCACTAAACGGGAAACGTAATTAGGTAAGTAAAATAAATAGTAATGATGACTCACCTGTCTCTGATAAATCAATCTATAATTAGATTTAACTTTCACTGCATCACTGTCCTCGCAAACATCATAATTATTATAATATATTTTTTCGGCACCGTTTTGTTGATCTTGACGCCATGTCGACACGTGCGTTTCTCACGATTGCAAGCCAACACTAGTCGCGCGAAGCTAACGCGGGGTGCGGTACCAGGTGAGCGGGGTACAAGGTGCTTCGATCTGGTTTCGCATTATGATGAAATTTTATTTCTTCCGTGCGGTACCAGGTGTAAAAACCTGGTAATAAGGTAGGTACACCATTGAATTCTATTTTAATAATACATCTTAGATATATATTCATCTCTTTCCTACACCGAACCAAGTTAAAGTTAGGCCTTCCGCGCGACAAGGAAGTCTATACTTTTCTTAGCCGCGCTGTAAGCGTAGACGCATACAAGGTGTTTAAACCTGGTTTCGCACTCAACGTGTTAATAGATAGATAGATAGACATAGATAATTATATAGATAGGTTTGCTACTAAATTATAGTTTTAAGTATCTAATTCTAGCTTGCAGTTACGTAGTTTTTTCCGTGGTGTCACCTGAATCAGGGTTCAGGCTGAAAATCAGCGTTGTATGGTTAGTGCTTGCACTGAGCATACAGCATTATGCTGAGCCTGGGCCATTTTTCGGGCTGTGCCATGCGTGACACGATTCATCCCTGCGCCTCATCGTTGCTGTTTAGATTTTAGATCTTGTTCAGATCGTTGAGGAGCAGGGCTGATCTACCTCTGTAGGTAGGTATAGGTACTTGTAATGTATGGCACAATTTGAAAATAAATGCTTTTTCTTTCTTTCTTTCTTTTTCTAAATCAACAGGGTTTCCCCTCAACCTCCATCTACATCATTAGTTGTGACTTGTGATGCCCTGATTATGATATGGTTCAAATATCAACTCCCCTTCCATTAATTAAACTATGGTACGAATATACCTAGCGCCAAGGATTGACAGCTAACTCTGATGGATACTAGACCATACCTCAAGATTACCATAAATTCATGTTGAAGCCAAATAATCCACGGAGATAAATAAATAAGAAATATTTGATAACCTCCCTGGCGGAGGGCTAAGCGCTGTGGTCTTATAAACAAGACGTCTCAGGTTTAATTCCACCCTATACGAGGAGAGAGGAATGTCGCGTAGAATCCTACCAGGGTAAAAACTGCCATAACCCTTCCAGGTTAGAACGACTCCTGTTGACACGGTTCACACTGTTCAAGTTTTCAAGCTTACCTGTATGAAAGCAATAGTCATAGCGCCAGCACCAATGAGTCCCGCGCTCTGGTAGATCAAGTATGTAATCCTGGGAAGGCATCCATTAGCGTATAGCTTCAGGCACTCCTGGACTTCTGTGTCTCCGACGATCTCGTAGTGCGTCTGCGCACAGCAAGAGTACGGGACTGTGATGTTTTTGACTGTGATGCCAGAGTGTCCGTTGGACGGTACATCTCCCCAGTCCAGGTAGCTGTCTACGCCGCAACAGTTGAGCTGGAATTTAAACGGTAATTGTCAAAAAAAACTTGTATAATTTTTACATATTACAACTGGGTGAAAATTAGCATTTTCATTTTATCGCTTTTCGGTTTGCCTTTCTCTTTTGATGGCTCGCCGGTAAAGCTGGTAGATCATCGAAAGATTGCGGTTGTTGTAGTACGAAAGAGGGATCTCGCGAACTTTCTGGTACAACAGCTGTATTATTACCATAGAGTTAATATAGTACCTAGGTACTCAGAGATGTGGTCCCATATTCTGTGGTTCTGGTTCAGGCTCCAGTATTGTCCGCGCGGACATTTTTAACACCTAATGCCTTGACATTGGACTAAAATGAAGCACAAATAAGAAGCACATGGTTTGCTTGGACATACGCGTCTAATAAACCGCCTGGCACTTGAAGTACAAGTAAAATGAGAGACAAAAGAAGTCGTACCCTGGACTGGATGAAGTCAAAGGCGTCTTCGACCTCAGGGTTCATATAGTAGCAACTAGCAGGGTGAAGTCTCGTACAGGTTGGGGTCCAACATCTTTACCTCAGATGTATGCACATAATGTCTTGCCCTTGAATAACGAGTTAAATGATAGACAAAAGAAGATGTACCCTGGACTGGATGAAGTCAAAGGCGTCTTCGACCTCAGGGTTCATATAGTATGAGGGCAGGGTCTCACGCAGGTTCTGATCCAGCATGCCAGCTACTTGCGCGCGCAGCACGTACGCAGCAATGGCCGCCGAAATCTCCAAGACTAGCACCAGACTTAGGATCACTGCGAACTGAAATAGTAAAATTCATATTATATATGATTTGGTTGTCTCGTTTTCTATTTATGTAATTATAATTACGCTTCTTTCGCAAATTTAGTTTATCCAGATCATGGGCATACTTAAGTAAATCCAGTTGGTAAATTCCATCTTGAGTTGTAACTTTGTGTAAATCTTATGCGTAAGAACTTTGTAGTATGTATGTAGACCATGATTCATTGACGTATTTATATAAGGTATGAATGATAACAATGAGTAAATGTACCTACTCCCTAGAATTATAGCTCTGGTTTCCGAAGAAAGTAATAATGATTCAACTTTTT
The DNA here is from genome assembly GCA_917051295.2 of Erebia ligea. Lineage (NCBI taxonomy): Eukaryota > Metazoa > Arthropoda > Insecta > Lepidoptera > Nymphalidae > Erebia > Erebia ligea. Next base: position 17,783,334 of record OU785223.1, read on the forward strand.
GAAATATTTATCTATCTAATCTTTCTAATATAACTCGGAAATGGTATTCTACTCGAAAGATTATGTACATACCTGTGTGTATACATACCTCAGTATTTTATTTTATTTGGTTAGATTTAAGGTAACTTTAATAGTAAACGATTGAAAATCTCCGATTCCGATATTTCATCAAATGACTTCCGCACTGAGACGTAGTCTAATTGGAGCAAAATAAATTAGTATTAGGGGAAAACCAGCGTTCTGGAAAAACAGTTCCGCTCTATTCTATCTTCATCGTCGTCTCAATCAATAGACGTCCACAGCTGGAGAAAGGTCTCCTGCATGGATCTACAAGCGGCTCCCAGATTCTTTAGATCGTCCGTCCACCTAGTGGGTAGTCATTAGGTAGTCACACGTTGCGCTTTCAAAATCCAAACTTACAAACAGAATTGTATCGATTCTATCTTAGACTGTCAAATAAGGTTGCAAGGTGTAGGACACTTACAATGTTGACCAAACAGGTGCTCTCCTTCAATGCGCCGATGCAGCCGAAAAGTGACACGAACAGCATGATGACTCCGATGGCGATGACGAAGGTGGCCGGGGAGAACAGTTGCGTGTCGATGAAGAAGGAGACGTCATAGTAGATCGCGTATATCGTCGTGCCCACTGAGATTATTAGCGCTGATGTTAACTGGAATCAATATTATAGATAAATTGGAACAAGGAACAGGAACCTAAATTCACTACAATAAATTACTGTAAGTTTACAATCGTGAATTGTCGAGTCATTGGGGCTGATTCTATAGTAGATACACAATCTCTAAACTAAACTTAAATGACATCATTAAAAATATTGCTAACACTTTCATAATATTCCCTGCAGAAAGGTACAGAACTAGATTTAAAGCTGTCATTAGCTACAAGTGCAAGATACACACGGTACCACATATAGATATACCTACAGTGGCGGATTATAGCGAATTAAACTTCTAGTTCTTTTCTTTGTATCTCAGGTAACTATATCTTTTGCATAAATGAGGAGTACCCTCGGGAGTACATTTCGAAGATTCTCCTTTTTGAAAGACCGTAAAAAAGACCCTAAAAAACTTTCATTATATTGCGATTGCATAGCTGTTATTGACAACGTGTTTTTTAAACACTGGCTCAAAGTGCACCAGACTCAGAACACCAAGTGACATAATATTATACCGTAAGGTATTATTATTATAATGTAGTTCTTGTTTTAGCTCTAGTTTTAATGTTTACATCTTTTTATTATTTTGTAATTTTAATTTTATATTATTTTGTAAATTTAATTCTTAATTATGGGTCCCTGCCTGAAATAAAACGATTTTATTTTATTTTATTTATTTATTTATAGCTCTATTTTATTTTACTAATGATCTCTTACATATCAAATAGCATGCTAGGTCATTTGAGTGGTAGCGAGGGTTAACCACGACCTTGGCGGAGGCTACAAGGGCAGGCGACCTGTGGTTATAATGCCACTGTGGTAGGTATCGTTATTGATTTTCTCGCCTGAGCTGCGCTTAGAAACGTGTAGCGTGAGTGTTTTACGTTTTACACACGTTAATGACCTCCCTGGCGCAGTAGGTACGTACGGAGGTCCCGGGTTTGATCCCCGGCTGCAGGTTCAATTTGGGAATTTATTTCCGCGATGATAATTCCACGCGGTTTTAGGTTATAAAAAACCTGCGGAAACTCGTCTTTTTTCGGCGGGTAGAATTTTTTTTCCAGTCAGACGTGTTGCAGCTGTCTATGAAACTGCCTAACATACTATTTATTATTAGTTACTTAATACTACTTAATAATATTTATTATTATACTTTCGCATTTATAATATTACTAGCTGATGCCCGCGACTTCGTCCGCGTGGATCGAGGTTTTTCGTTTCCCGCGGGAACTCCTTAATTTTCCGGGATAAAAAGTAGCCTATGTGTTATTCCAGACTATAATCTATCTCTGTGCCAAATTTCATCCAGATCCGTTCAGCCGTTGGGGCGTGATTGAGTAACAAACATCCATCCATACATCCATCCAAACTTTCGCATTTATAATATTTATTTGATTATAAATGCGAAAGTATATTTGTTTGTTGGTTTGTCCTTCAATCACGTTGCTAGAGTGCAACGGATCGACGTGATTTTTTGCGTGGATAATGGATATAGTTGAGAACCTGGAGAGTGACATAGGCGAAAAATTAAGCAGTTCCCGTGGAAATAAAAAAACTTATTCCACGCGGACGAAGTCGCGGGCATCAGCTAGCCTTTATATATATTCAAGAATTGAATCGAACACGTATTTTCTATCAATAAACTTGTTAACTCTATTATCTTTTATGTATAGTTCCTATGTACTGGTATCAAAAAAGAAAAATAACTTGTAAAGCCGCGCTCACTTTGGATACGAATTTCCTCGTACGTACAAACATACGAATACTGGTCGTACGAATTGAGTGTGCCACTGAATACGTTTTTCTCCGTTGAATATAGGCAGTATCCCGGTGATATCGCTTTCGTGAAGTCCTCTTTAGTTGGTGATGAATAATATGTATCTTCTTCTAGCTCGGAGACCGCGTGCGCGTCATATATTTAAATAGAGACAAATTCGGTGAATTCCATCATATTATGGCATATTTTATTGTTTTATATTTATGTACGCAATACCCATGAAGAAAATCATTAACCCATTTAATAAATTTTTCTACGTTAATTTTTTTTTTATACGTAGTACTGTACGTTTAACTCGCGTCCAGTGTGAGCGCTTCCGTAGTGCTCGAACGGTTGGGATTTTCATGCCTTTTCGTACGTGTTCACACGACCGATATTCGTACGAAAACGCATGCAAAGTGAGCGCGACCTAAAGGTACCTATCATATCAGTGATGTCAGGATTTAATGAATAAAGGCATTTGTTTTCATTATGACTCACTTTTGTGAAGTCATTATCAATGATATTTCATAAGTTACTACCTTTTTATTATCATGTACCTATTTGATAGGTTAACATATAGACCCGGAACATACAGATTATTAATTACTCGTGGACATTCAAAATTATAATGGTAGATATACATACACTGCACATGGGATGAAAAAAGTTAATAGTAAGTATGTACTTATGTTAAAAGTAGTCTTTATGGTATATCGACACCTGCTAGGAAGAACAAATTGTATCTCAGTCTTTGAACTCTGTGAGTCTTTGGCGATTTTCATTTTTGAAACTGATAGTAGGTAAGTGTACTAAGGAAGAAAAAACAAATTGTATCATAAAATTTAATTGAACTGTACAAAATGAACGTAAAATCTCTTAATCTGTCGCAATCAGAATAATCAGTACTTTAAGGAATTAAACAACTGTTTGCACAGACAAAGAAACTTTTAGTTCTAAGTTTAGTACTATTTATAACCCTGCTATTGCAAAATTAAAAACAGGACTCGATAAAACGTACTCTCGCGTCAAGAGCGGCACTAGTATGGGAATGTGCGGGGTATGAAGCATGAAGCGACTGTCGGGCGCGGTGCGCACCCGCCCGCTACCTCAGCCCCCGATCCTCAGAGCTGCAGGCGCGCGGACTATCGTTACTTGAACATTCTTCTTGCATACTTCGATTATGATCGTCTGAACTTTGCCAAGCTACCTAGTGAGTAGTGCCACCATGTTAGATACAGCTACAGTTTGACGATCGTAATCACCTTTGATTGGTCAACACTTTCTCACTATTGGCTGAAATGCATTGTTGAAGGGATAGGCCGTGGAAATCAAACAAGAAAGGAGGATTAATTTAGATTATATTTTTGGGAGCATAAGAAATTACGTGTTAGCCGGTCTGTCAGTCTAGGCAAAAGAGAAAGAAAAATTCTATGTGACGTTTGACAAGTACAAACCACAGACTATACAGACCGATACAATAATGGTTCGTTTACACTTCTGACACTAGCCCTTAAACGAGGCCATTTACATTGTCTTACAATTACAACATTATACATAATGTTTGCATAGTTAACGTACATTAATACAATGTTTAACATAGATGAAAAATGACCATACTTATATTTCACTTTATATATAAGCAAAATCTTAAGTTAAACACAATTTTATTTTAGAGCATAAACCTCCAATTTAAGAAAAACTTAAAATTAAATACATAAGTTATTCTTAGACAAACCCAATTGATTTACAAACTTTTCAGTTTTATACTGAGTTAAAGGTTTAGTTAATATATCAGCCATCATATTATCCGTTGACACATAACACAAGTTAACTATACCTTTATTTATAGTTTCCCGAATAAAATGATGTCTGACATCAATATGCTTTGTTCTTGAATGGTACATGGGATTAGTACTAAGTTTTTGTGCAGACTGACTATCATTATACATAGTAATCTTATAATTTATACCTAAACATTCAAACAAAAATGATCGTATAAATAACGCCTCTTTACATGCATCTGATAACGCCATATACTCAGCCTCCGTACTAGACAAAGCAACAGTTTTTTGCTTTCTACTTTCCCATGATATTGTTGAATTACCAAGTTTAAATACAAAACCTGTAAATGATTTTCGATCTAGTTCATTAGAGGCCCAATCTGCATCTACATAGGTACTAATTTCCATACCACTTTTAACATAAGTAAGACAATGATTTATTGTACCCTTTAAATAACGTAGCACGCGCTTTGCGGCTTTCCAGTGAAGTTCATTATAACAATCATTAAATTGACTCAAAATACTAACAGCATTGGCTATATCAGGCCTAGTACATACTACAATATACATCAAACATCCTATCAATTCCCTATATGGTAAATTAAGGTCATGTTTAGTATTACATTTTTCTAATTTTAATCCAGTCTCCATAGGAGTGTTGGCTGGTTTACAATCTGACATATTAAAACGGTCTAACACCCTACAAATGTAATCCGATTGATCTAAAGAAAACATACCATTCTTTCTACATAGTCGCATGCCAAGAATGTGATGAGCTGGCCCCAGATCCTTCATCTCAAATTGAGTCATAATCTGCTTTTTAATAATAGGCTTTTCTTTATGGTTATTAGTAAACAAAATTATATCATCAACATAAAGAGCTAAAATAGTCATGGTCCCATCATCATGACTCTTGATGAATACACATGGCTCAGAGGAAAGCTTTCTAAAGCTCATTTTGTCTATTAAAACGGTATTAATCTTTTCATACCAACTTTTAGAAGCCTGTTTGAGACCATAAATTGCTTTATTCAGGCGATAGACCATATTAGGCTTTTCTTTATCTACAAAACCTTCTGGTTGTTCCATGTAGATGGTTTCTTTAAGGTCACCATTAAGAAAAGCTGTTTTTACATCTAAATGATCTATTTCCATATTTTTCTCTGCAGCTAAAGCAAGCAAAATTCTCAAAGTTGAATATCTTACAACTGGCGAGTAAGTTTCAAAGTAATTAACACCATGTTTCTGTGTGTATCCTTTGGCAACTAATCTAGCTTTATATCTCAAAACTTCTCCAGTTAATCCTCTCTTCTTTTTGAATACCCATTTACATTTGACAGGCCTTTGACCCTCAGGCAGCTCAGTCAATATCCAGCAGTTATTTTCAACAAAAGATTTATACTCATCTGTCATAGCAGCTCTCCATCTCTCAGAATCTTTGCCCTGCAACGCTTCTGTCGCAGTCTCTGGTTCACCATCAAAGCAGCTTGCACTGGCTGAGTATGCAGACGGCATAGCCAGTGATGCTTCATAGTAAGATTCAGCCGAGTCGGATGAATCCATGGTCGTTTCACCTGGAATGTAAGTTTCATCGAGCGGATCATCTGGTTCAATACTGCTGACAGATATTGGACTTATTTGGATAGTTTGCCTAGACTGACAGACCGCCTTTTGTTTACGAGGCCTAAAAGTGATATTTCCATCAGATCCCGCATTACTGGGGCTCCCTCTATCATCATGTGGAAATACAGGTCTATCAGGTCGATCAGATTGGTCAGACTGGCCATGGGTTTGAGGATTTTTGTGTAGTGACATTTCTACAGAATCAGTAGGTTCTCGTGTGACAGGGCTATAGAATTCATTTTCCAAAAATGTCACATTCCTAGCTTTTATGCACACCTTAGGATTAGTAGGATTTAGTAATCTGTATCCTTTGGTCTCGTCACAATATCCTACAAAAATGTATTTATCACACTTAGCGTCGAATTTCTTTCTTTTATCAGCTAGTGCATATGCTAAACAGCCAAAAGTTCTGAGGTGAGTTATATTTACCTTTTCGTTTGACCATTTGTGCTCAGGAACAGTGTCCCTCACCGCCTTGGTAGGCGATCTGTTCTTCAGATACACAGCCGTATTCACAGCCTCCGCCCAGAACCGCTGGTCGAGACCGGCATCGAGAAGCATGCACCGTGCTTTCTCTACAATGGTGCGGTTGGCTCGCTCTGCAACACCATTCTGTTGCGGCGAGTGAGGTACTGTGGTTTGGTGGCGAATCCCACACTTCTTTAGGAATTCCTGAAATTTATTATTAATATATTCTCCACCATTATCACTGCGAAGAACCTTGACCTTCTTCTCTGTCTGATTTTCAACTAGGGCTTTATATTCTTTAAATTTATCAAAGACCTCATCCTTTGATCTAAGAAAATAAATATGAGTCTTTCTACTGTAGTCATCTATGAATGTGAGAAAATACCTACTCCCACTAAAAGATGCTTGAGGCATCGGACCACATAGGTCTGTATGAACTAATCCTAATAATTCCCTAGCCCTACTAAGCGACTTCTTGGGAAACGGCAACCTGGTTTGTTTTCCCTGTACACAAGAGATACATGATTTGAAAGTTGAGTTATCAAAATCAATGCCAGTAGCCATACCTTTCAATAAATCCATACTACGCCTGTTTAAATGTCCCAGCCTCCTATGCCACACCTCCTGCGACTCTCTGGACTGAGGTGCCGACACATTCTGCTCCGTGTTGATGCCTGTGGACAAGCTATAACATTCCTGCCTTAGCTGAGGCCTATCTAGAATGTATACACCATTTATTTGTGTAGCTTGAGCGATAACCTCATTCCCATCTAAAACCTTGCATAAATTGCCCTTAAATAATACAGTAAAACCCTTTTTAGTCATCGCACTAACAGATAATAAATTCACTGATAGATTAGGAACATATAGTACATCACTTATAGTCCTTAGCAGGGGAATCTCGACCTTTCCTCTACCCGATGACATTAATGTTTCACCATTTGCAACTTTTACAGCAACAGGTAATTCACTCACATAATTTGTTATAGATTTGAGGTCATTACACATATGATTAGTCGCTCCGGAGTCCACATACCAAACATCACTGCCTAAATTCACTGACATAGCACAAAACAAACTTTTATCTTTCTTCTCTTCTTTCTTCGCTCCACCAGGGCAGTCCCGGAATCTGTGACCTGTCTTTTTGCATTTGAAACAACGGATCGTCTTAGTCCTAGATTTACTCACGGCTAAAGCCGAACTGGTGTCATCTTTCTCGAGCCTCCGTTGATATTCCTGTGTCAACCGGGACCTTACAGACTCTGTGGTGAGCTTCTCTGAAGAGTTTTCCAACGTCATAATGAGGGGGTCGTAGTTGGATGACAGCCCACTCAACATAATGACTGCTAGAAAGTCATCTTCCAATCCAGCACCAATGTCTTGCAGCTGCTGACCGACGTCACTTATTTTATTTAAATAAGTCTGCATGTCCGGGAACCCTTCTAGTTTCAACGCGAACAATGTGCGCAACAGCCCTAGGCGCCTCGTGAGACCTTTACCTTCATAAACATTTTCCAGGTTTTCCCACGCCTCGTATGCAGTTTTCGCGTTTCTAATATGTGTTAACACGGGGGGCTGCACGAGTAGACAAATACGCGCCAGCGCCTTGAGTTGCGTTTTGTCGTCCGGGCCTTTCCTTTGAACAACTGCATCCCACAAGTCCTCGTGGATTAGTAGCATTTTCACCAGGAATTTCCACGTGGTGTAGTCCTCCATACCTTTAAGCTTGTCGATTGTAACGCGCGATATTGACTCCGCCATCGTCCTTGCTGAATGTACAAGTCCCACACGATCGCGCCGCCACGCAATGTTTTTGAGGTTAACTTACTTGTTTTAAACTTAAATACTTGGACAATCTACAATAGCCTGAAGGGCTGGGCCATAACCTGAAGGGATAGGCCGTGGAAATCAAACAAGAAAGGAGGATTAATTTAGATTATATTTTTGGGAGCATAAGAAATTACGTGTTAGCCGGTCTGTCAGTCTAGGCAAAAGAGAAAGAAAAATTCTATGTGACGTTTGACAAGTACAAACCACAGACTATACAGACCGATACAATAATGGTTCGTTTACACTTCTGACACCATAATACCATCCAGAATACCATAACTTCAACCAATTACAACAGTAATTGCGATTATTACAATAGTTGATGCATACATCCAAATCTGTTCAGGTATTGACAGAAGTTATGGTGGAATAAAAAAACTCGCATACTTTCCTAATTAAGTACCTACTATACTTACGTAAATGGACCCTGAAAACATTACACTCCTTTTTTGCGAATTCGTATGTTAAAGTCTAAACTAAGTAGTTAGTTACTCACCATCTTTTAAAGCGCTTACCTACCCGGAAAATTATCGTGATAAAATTAACTTAACTAGGTATACTTATTACCTACTTAGGTATGGCTTGACACTGTAGATGTTGCCTTTTATTTAATAGGTAAGTTTACGAGAGACTGATAATAATAGGTAAGTATATGAGATGACTTCAGAGTCAGACAATAGAACCACACACAACCATAATACCAGTAAGATATATTAGTGTATTAATAACTAGCTGATGCCCGCGACTTCGTCCGCGTGGTTTAAGTTTTTTTGATTCCCGCGGGAACTCCTTAATATTCCGGGATAAAAAGTAGCCTATGTCGCTCTCCGTCCTCAACTATACCCATGCAAAAATCACGTCGATCCGTTGCTCCGTTGCGGCGTGATTGAAGGACAAACCAATACACGAACAAACAAACACACTTCCGCATTTATAATATTAGTATGATTTTATTCTCAGCATAACTGTTGCGGCAGTGAATCGTTCTTAGACTACGTCGTGGTCGGTATGGAGTTCACTAGCAGCCACGCTACTGTAGTAGCCCATGCAATCTACCAGGACGAAGTCGTGGATGTGGTGGTGGACAAACAAACACACTTTTGCATTTATAATAATATGATGTAGGTACTCTGTGACCATAGCTAAAAGGGCAGTTATTCTTATTTGAATTCAATTTTCCCGTTAGCGATGGGATAGGTAGTTATCCGACACGTCGTACGACAAAAAGTTGCAAAATCCTCAGAACCCTGAATACGATGATTTGCACTATAATATGGACAAGCCAGGCTGCTGATAGAGCACACTCCGAGGATTTTGTCGATTCAAGTCATGAAGGTTTAATACTAACAATGACACGACAAAGGTCGCGATAAAATGTCTAATTTGCGTCATCCGTCTATAATTCACTCAACATAAGTTTATAACATTTTTCTCACCTCCGGGCGGAAAGCGTCAATTTTCCTCCCGCTGCGCTAAACGAAAATGCCGCTTTCCGCCTCCGTCGAGGAGAAAAATAGTATACACACCACGGGCAGTAAATAAGAAAGCCTCAGATCACATGTTTATTGACCTCGGCTTCGCCTCGGACAACAATTACATGTGATCTGAGACATTTCTTATTTTACTGCCCTAGATGTGTAATATACTATAAAATACCTACATATTTTATAGGTCCTCTTTTTCGTCCTTCTTCTTCTTTCTTTTGTTTGTGTTTCTGCTCGAATTATCTAAAGTTACCTTCTTAGTTCTTACCTATGTAGACCGTATGTATACCTTGTATGTACTATGCATTAATTGCATATTTATGATAAGTAGGTCTACTAATAGATGCAATCTACCTACCTACTCACATCATAATTGATCGAAGGTATTTAGATCCATCTTTTTAACCGATTTTGATGAAATTTGGTATAGGTAAGTAAATAGGTTCCTGGGGAAGGACATAGGCTATAAATATTATCCCGAATATTTAAGGAGTTCCCGCGGGAATAAAAATAAGTTAATCCACGTGGTCGCGGGAATTATCTAGTTTAGTAAAGGTACCTACTTAGGTAGTTGCCATTGATGTAGAATTATAGTAAGTAGTACCTACTCTACCATTCTATTTCCATGGTAGTTACTATAAAACATTATGACGTGTACTTACTTACCTACTTGCAAAAAATGTTATCTTACGCCTTTAAAATACAGTTATACCTACCTAAGTATATTTAAACAATGTAGGTTATTGTAATCCACTCAGGTACCTAGGTACATGCAAAGATATGCCACATCACAGTAGATAAGGAGATATAAAAATGCGTCGCAATTCAACTCACCACAAAAATGGCCGTAACACACAGTAACATGTATTTTATGCACCGCATACCAACTTCTAGATTGTTCTGCACCATTTTAAAGCACAACAGGAAAGTTAAACTATATTAGAACTAGTTCAACACCTTCGTACAATGACAGCTAACAATGCACTGAAACTTCACAGAGGTTTTCAGGTGGTTATCAACGAGTGATAAGGCAATAGCCTGATAGGTATGGCGCGCGTCGACGATACTGTATGACTGTAGCATGAAAAATACCTAACTCGATTTTTCTTTAGCCAATTAGTAAGCATTGTATGGATGTACGATGGTAAACATAGCGTCACGTCGTTGTATTAGTTTATTTTTCATGGCTTGACCTTGGGGCATACTACCATCGCATAATGATGTATTGTTTAAATATTGTTGACGTTTGTGTTTGAGAATTATAATCCTTACAATAGGGTATAACACCAGGTATAACAATAGGGGATAGATATAATAATAATATAATGCGATGGTAGTAACCCCCCCTTGCGTGCTTTGAGTTCGTGACTTCTCTCTCCTCATTTAAAGGTAGGTAGGTACTTAAATGTAATTTAATTATTTTCGTGAGCATACGTTTATTTCTGAATATAATTCTTTCAAATACCAAACATGGCCCTTTTTAGGTACCTACACGGCTACGGGAGGTTAGGTGTTTAGCTGTTTTGTATGTGTCGGAACATCATACCTTCGTTCGTTTTCGTTACAACCAATAGACATCCACTGATGGACGAAGGTCTACTGCATGGATATCTATAGGACACGATCTTGCGCCGCATGCTTCCAGCGGCTCCCAGCTGCTCGCTTGAGAAATGTCAAATGAGATTGATGATTGAGAACTCAAGTCATAACCTAACCATTAACATAATATAAAGTAATTATACTATTTTTATGCTAAAATCTATACGTTTAAAGTTTTCTATACAAAAAGCCAGTTCCATAGTTTCGACCAGCATTCATTAAGATGATTTTTACTTACTCAATGGGATTTTCATTACTAAGTAAAACGGCAAGTTATTTTATTATATAACAATTGGTACATTTTAATTTTATATCAATTAACAGAAATAAGTTATTTTAATTACAACTAACTATGATCATATTTGATTATGGAAACTCCCGCTCTTGCCTCGTTATATTCGCTAACCACGCCGCGCCTCCTACTGCCAAAGCCTGAAACAATAGAACATTGCTACAAATCCATACGAATCCATCCTCTCTTAACCTTTTTTTTAAAAATTTGGTATCGAGATAGCACGAAAATCAGCGATCTGCACTATAGTCAAACTAGAAGCGCAATGAGATCGTGACTCCTTCGCTCTGCCTCGAGAAAGTCCAATTCGTGAGGCCATTCCAAGAGGCCATTCGTGGGAATGAGGGTAATCTTTTATAATGAAATTCCGCAATCTATTTTAGACTTGCCTTTACACAAGAAAACCATTAAATTAGTATCCTCCATAAAAACACATTTTTTATTTTATTACAGTGCTTCACACACGAGAAAAGATTCTAAACTTACTTAAATACATATCAAAAATCTTCGGCGCTCAGGGCGCGATTCCCAGAGAGACTCAGGTTCAAATCCTGCTGGTTCCGAAGATTTTTGATATGTACCTACCTATTTAAAAGTAAGTTTAAAAACACATTTTTATGTAAAATGATAAAAGAGCTTGGATTTGACTCGCTCCAGCAATAAAGGAATGCGGTTGCATAAGTACCTATCTACTAAGTAAGCCTTTATTTTCTTTCTACGGGTCTTTAAAAGCTGCAAACTTTGGCGCCTCACACGTGCCGGCAGCAGCTGACTAGTCTGTAGTCTGTACGTCAGTACTAGGCAGTACGCCTTTTGTCATAACACTCATCAGTAGAAGACGGTGAGGCATCATAGCTGTTATTAGTTACCTGCAATACCACTAAGATGACTCCCGATATCCCGATAGCGGCTACGTGTTGTTGCACCCAGCTGCCGAAAGCTTTCGCGCAGCCGATGTCGAAGGCGACTGTGGTGTTGCAGGTGAAAGTGTTGACTGCACCCCAAACGTGCCGGCAGCAACTGACCGGCACGCCTTGTGTCATTAGACGTCAGTAGAAGACGGTGAGGCATCATAGTTACCTACATTATAACAAAGTGTTGACTGCACCCCATACGTCCCGGCAGCAACTGACCATTACACCTAGTGTCATGAGGCTCGTCAGTAGAAGACGGCGAGACAACATAGTTACCTGCAATAACACTAAGACGACTCCCGATATCCCGATAGCGGCTACGTGTTGTTGCACCCAGCTGCCGAAAGCTTTCGCGCAGCCGATGTCGAAGGCGACTGTGGTGTTGCAGGTGAAAGTGTTGACTGCACCCCAAACGTGCCGGCAGCAACTGACCGGCACGCCTTGTGTCATTAGACGTCAGTAGAAGACGGTGAGGCATCATAGTTACCTACATTATAACAAAGTGTTGACTGCACCCCATACGTCCCGGCAGCAACTGACCATTACACCTAGTGTCATGAGGCTCGTCAGTAGAAGACGGCGAGACAACATAGTTACCTGCAATAACACTAAGACGACTCCCGATATCCCGATAGCGGCTACGTGTTGTTGCACCCAGCTGCCGAAAGCTTCCGCGCAGCCGGTATCAAAGGCGATTGTGGTGTTACACGTGAACGTGTTGACTGCACCCCAAACATGCGCGCAGCAACTGACCGGCACGCCCTGCGAGTCGTTGGTGCCAAGGGGCGTCAACCAGTCGCGTGAATCGATCACCCCACAGCAGTTGAACTGGAAATAAAAACAGTAAAAGTAATGATAGGTAGATAATTATGTTTTGAGAGCATTGTTCCCAAGTCGGAAAAGGCAGTTTCACGCCAGACCAACGCAGTGCGACATTGAAGCATGCCACAGCGCTACAAAAATGTATCGAATATTTGACAGTCATTGGTGAATCTTACGGTACCTAATATTCTAACCCTACAGCACGATGTTGTCACGACAAAAACTAGACTGCTTAAAATAGTTTCATTTGTCACATTGTGGCACGTTGCTCTTGTTGCTTCAACGTCAAACAGTCCTAGAACTGAATTGGTGACTTAGGTAATTATTTGGGGATCATATCCTCCATGTCTCGGAGGGTAGGTACGTCAAACAACCGCCGCGCGCTGCGATGGAAAAAAAAAGTCCAAATCTGACGTCCAGATATGGTCAACCATCCATCGACTTGCACTAACGCCCTTCATTTAATTCATTCACTGATAATATATATATTATGTTACGAGTACATGCGCTGTGGCATACCGCGCTCACAACCTCATACAAAACATTCGCTATTGAACTCACGTCTCTTTGCACCTCATCCCACAGTACAGTGACGGCGAAGTTCTTCTGCGGGTCGTACAACTGCATAGAGCTCTGCAGTTGTTGCTGAACCAGCGCCACCGTATTTCCGCGCAGCACATACCCGCCGATACATGCCGCCAGTTGGAATATGAACATCAGCACCATTGAACCCACGAACTGGAAAACCATAAAATATGAGTTACGACACTATTATCATCCATCACCATCCATCCCATCCCGGGGGATGCCCCGTCGCTCACGTCCGCAGGAAGCCAGGAACTACCTTCTACAGGGAGGTAGAAGGTAGTTCCTGGGTAGCTACTATGTAGCAGCTAAAAGTTATTTTAAATTACTTGTGCCTAGTTGTCGTTATAGTAGTTCTGTTTAAACCTTGTTTTTGCCTGTTGGGAGGCTTCGGCCGTGGCTAGTTACCACCCTACCGGCAAAGACGTGCCGCCAAGCGATTTAGCGTTCCGGTACGATGCCGTGTAGAAACCGAATAGGGGTATGGCTTTAATATAACTGCCATGCCCCTAACAGGTTAGCCCGCTACCATCTTAGACTGCATCATCACTTACCATCAGGTGAGATCGCAGTCAAGGGCTAACTTGTAGTGAATAAAAACCTATAAAGCCGACCATAAAATCAGCCAATCACAACCATACTTTATATGTATTTTACTTTCAGTACTGCCTCATGAGCAACGAACGTACGAGGAGAACAAAGGCGGTCGACATAGCTCAAAAGAAGCTGAAGTAGGCAGGTTATATCAGTCGCAGAAAAGGTTTCCTTTTTCCTTCACTGTTTCAACTTTGAAGCAAATGATATTTAATTTCTTAAAATGCACATTTTACACCGCTTCTTAGAAGATGACTTACCGCCATGATAATGTAGTAGTTCTCCATAAAGGCGCCATAGAAGCCGGCGAAGGAGATCAGGAATATGATGACACCGGTGGCGATGCAGAAGGCGGGGAGGGAGAAGAACCTGTCCGAGAGGAACTCGTGGTAGCCATTGTACGCGGACTGCACAGAACTACCCACGGACAGTATGATGACGCCTGTTATCTGAAATGTCAGCAAGAAGATCGATCGTCATCGATCTTAACTTCAAAAATAGGTACTTAGTATAGGTACCTACCTACCTACTAAGCGTCTGTACTAGTAGATACTAATCCATACTGTCCATTCTAATCCATACCGACTAATATTATAAAAGCGAAAGTATGTATGTCTGTCTGCTACGCTTTAATGGCCCATATTTTAATGAAATTAGGTAGGTACAGAGAGTTTGCATCCCGAGGAAGGATACATGATACTTTTTATCCCGGAAAATTAAAGCTAGTTATCACGTGAAACAAGAAAAACTTAATCCACACGAACAAAGTCGCGGGCATCATCTAGTGTTATTAACATGCGAAAGTGTATTTGTTTGATGATTTGTCATGATTATTAGTTATAGTACCTACTGTTGAGAACCTGGCAAATGACATTCAAAGGTAATAATTATTAAGTACTAGCTGATGCCCGCGACTTCGTCCGCGTGGATTGAGGTTTTTCGGTTCCCGCGGGAACTCTTTAATTTTCCGGGATAAAAAGTAGCCTATGTGCTATTCCAGACTATAATCTATCTCTGTGCCAAATTTCATCCAGATCCGTTCATCCGTTGGAGCGTGATTGAGTAACAAACATACATCCATACATCCATCCATCCAAACTTTCGCATTTATAATATTTATTTGATTCTGATATCCCGGAAAATCAAAGATTTCCCCCAGGAATTTTTGAATACCTAAGTAATCCCACGCGCAGTATCCAATGCCTAGGTAATGGTATCAAATAAATATTATAAATGCGAAAGTTTGGATGGATGTATGGATGGATGTTTGTTACTCAATCACGCCCCAACGGCTGAACGGATCTGGATGAAATTTGGCACAGAGATAGATTATGGTCTGGAATAACACATAGGCTACTTTTTATCCCGGAAAATTAAAGAGTTCCCGCGGGAAACGAAAAACCTCGATCCACGCGGACGAAGTCGCGGGCATCAGCTAGTAGTTAGTACCTATATAAGTATCATTATCTAGTACCTACTCAGTAAATTTTTGAATTTGCAAAAAATATTTTACAACTGAAAACTACATACCTAGTTTCATAATATGTTGGTCAGTATAAAAAGTAAAAACCACATAAGTACGTAGGACCTACCCACTAAGGAGTAAGACTTACTTTTACCACATTAACTTTTTTTTAAACCGTAGATAACTATCAATAACTGTGAGAACGTATATCAGTCGATTGAGATTGTTAAGTAACGTTGGCCTAAGTCGGTAACTAGATGGGTGACCGATTTGGGACGTTCCGTTTCAACGTACCTCGGAGAGCACGTTAAAAGCCGTCGGCCCCGGTTAATATCACTAATATGACCTAACATCTAGTCGATAATAATAATCGTTACAAAAAATGAGTTTAAATACTCTTAGTCGAGTACACCGCATTATATTATGCCAAGAAAACTCCTACCATTAGGTATGTGATTAATGGAAAGTGGTCGTGAGCCCCAGTATAATGAGGAATACAACGCAGAGAGAGAGAGAACTATCATTGTAGGTAATAAAATAATTGTACTATTTACATAGACTAGACATAGATAGTTACAGAATCATAATAACAATACAATAATACTTATCTTGTTTTTCTTAGACCGATGCAATGCTTTTCAATGTTATGATATTTTCACGAACGCACATTATAAAAAGCATATTACACTTACCAAGAACAGAAAATTGACAGAAACTAACGTGTATTTGACCGTGGTGAATATTTTAGCCAGCATTTTGACTGTTCGCGGTGCTACGGCGGCTTCCACGTGACGATTGACTTGCTATGTAGTTTTCGCCGCGATATTTTTATCACTCTTGTAATCTTGATAAGGAAAACAAGCGGATTTATCTCTAGACGCTCTTGCATACGGTTTGAGTTCTAGTCGTTTGAGATCGTTCGATGATTGTAGACTTCAATATTCCTAGAGTAGGTGTGTACCTAAAATATAAATAAACCGGCCAAGTGCGTGTCTGGCCACGCGCATAGCAGGGTTCCGTACCATAGGCGACGCCGACGTGTACCCGTCACAATACTTAAATGCGGACATTTTTCATAGACGTCCAAAAAAGGAGGAGGTTCTCAATTTTGCGCGTACCTTTTTGTACAACGATTGTACACCGATTTCACCGAGCTTTCTGAACCGATCTTTTTCAGTGGTTGTCTCCAGGAGTTGGAGATGCTGCAGGGTACTACTGCACTCATAAGCCGTGGGGATTTTAAAACTGTTGATGGTGAATTGATATTTTAGGCACAGAGCATTGACTTCATGAACTAGTTAATGAGTTCACTAAAAAGTTAAAACAAAAATTATTTTCAAAAAAACTTCAACATAGTGTGTATAGATCAAAATTAGGTACGAGTATTTTGTACATCAGAGTTGCTTTGGATTTTTTAGTAAGTACGTACGCCGTTACGCCGTTTTACGTTACGCCGCGGACGGACGGGACGGACGGACATGGCGAAACTATAAGTGTTACGGAACCCTAAAAAGTGATAGCCTCTAGTAGTTTAGACATCGCGTCTGCCTCCTATTCAGGTAGTCGGCGGTTCGATCTCGGGCATGCTGCTCTAACTATTCGAAGTTGATCTAACGGGGAAAGAAAACATTGTGAGGAAACCAGCACACCCGAGAATTGTCTTAGATACGAAGATTATATCCATACTAATATTATAAATGCGAAAGTGTGTCTGTCTGTCTGTCTGTCCGTCTGTCTGTCTGTCTGTCCGTCTGTCTGTCTGTCTGTCTGTCTGCTACGCTTTCCCGGCCCATCTTTTCAACCGATTTTGCTGAAATTTGGTACAGAGGTAGTTTATATCCCGGGGAAGGACATAGGCTATATTTTTATCCCGGAAAATTAAGGAGTTCCCGCGGGAATCAAAAAACCTCAATCCACGCGGACGAAGTCGCGGGCATCAGCTAGTAGAGTTATATAATATAGAGTCGATATCTCGAAATCCTTCTCATTCTAAGTGGAATCACGCCAGAACGGCTGAACGGATCTGGATTATATTATTGGATTGGCACAGAGATTATAGTCTGGAATAACAGATAGGCTACTTTTTATCCCGGAAAACGTAAGAGTTCCCGCGGGTACCAAAACACCTCAATCCACGCGCACGAAGTCGCGGGCATCAGCTAGTACCTAATGTAATAACTAATAAGTTATTAATTATTTATTCAAATTTAAAAATATTTATCTATTTTTTGTATGCAGGAAGGCCAACTTGGTAGTACGTCTTGTCTTTCTATGCAGCCCTGTTCTTTCTGTTCCGTGATGCAGCCTCTTCAACATCTCAACCGATTTATAGCGTCCATTGCGCACGCACATTGCACGCTGATACAAAGGGAAAGGCATTTGATAGCCGGAAAAAAATGGACTCAAGTTTAGAAAAATCTTGATTTATGAAAATGAAATTTATTTATTTGTGAGCATAAGGGATGATACAAGATGTTTAATAAACTTAAAATTAGAACCGCATATAGGTATGATACTTATATTCAGTCGGCTAACCCTGACGTAGAAATTTCTTCGAGTTACAATAATTCTAATTACATAATTCTAATTACAGTTAAAATTCTACAGAAAGCATTTACGTAGGTATATTTTGTAACTAAACTTGAATAATTAAAATATTTAAACTGCTTAGAACCATTAGATACACTATGTTTCATATTAAAAAGAGAAAAAGAAATATATTCCTTTTTAATATTCTGGCTTCTAAACAAAGACTACCTAAATTATTATAAACCTTAGGTCGTTAAGAATTAAGATTTATCGCTCAAGTTCAACTTCCTCGAATTTGGATCTATATGCCAGCCACGCAGCCGCGGCTACTATTAGAACCTGAAACAATAAAACATTAAAACTTTAATCAAAATATTATAGTACTAGCGGTCCGCCCCGGCTTCGCACGGGTAGCACTTAATCATAATAGTCCTTCGGCCTTCCCCGATGATGTCAGTAAAAACACCCTCGAAAGTAAAGCTTTGTTTCAGACCAAATTTGAAAATCATAAAAATGGTTATTGTGAATCAACCTTAAAAGATAAATATATGCTATCGCGGACTTTTTTTTAGACCTTTTTGAGAGGAACAATTCCACAATAGGTACATTGTTTTCGTGTAACTTTAACTATTTACGCAGCGCACGCCACGTAAGCTCTTAGAAGAGACGATTTTTTCCGACTTAGTTCACATTATTGCAATTTTGGTAAAGATCTCTGATTTTTTTGAAAATAAAATATAGCCTATGTTACTCGCTGATAGTGTAGCTTTCTATAGGTGAAAGAATTTTTAAAATCGGTTGTGTAGTTTTTGAGTTTATCCATTACAAACAAACAAACAAACAAACAAACAAACAAATCTTTCCTCTTTATAATATAAGTTTAGATGTAAGTAACTATATGTCGCAGCTGATTGTCTACAATACGTCGTATTATATTATTAAGTATTACAATAGGTACGGCTAACCGTAAGCGGTTTGACGGTCAGCCAGATTATAATTTAAGGCTGAACAAACGTCCACGGCACTGAATCAACATGGAATCAACCAAATCAACGTCCTTCAATGCGGATCATGAGCGTGAAATGAACCGACGCATTGCACATTTATTAATGTCAAGACTGGTTATCGCAAACTCCAAAAGCAAAGCCAGAATGAAATCTGGGCACCCCGAATGCGCGTAGTCTTGTCTGCCCTCCTAGACTTTGTAAAACGCGAAGCCAAAAACTCGCGAAGGAGATCAAGAATGACTACGTAGGTCGAATATGTGAAGCTGAATAAGGAGGCGACAAAGCGATTTTTTTTTATTGCACTAGCCAGCACAAGTTAGCCATCGACTGCGATCTCACCTGATGGTAAGTGACGATGCAGTCTCAGGTAGCGGGCTAACCTGTTATGGCAGTTATAATAAACCCATACCCCTAGTCGGTTTCTACACGGACGCCCGGAACGCTAAATCGTTTGGCGGTACGTCTTCGCCGGTAGGGCGTTGCCCATTTATTTTGATAGTATGGTCACCCTACAATGCTACTTGATTAAGGGTATATAGTATTAAGTATTCTATAACCGTATTACAGTATTAAGTATAGACAAACCTGTAAACATGTGACAAAAGCAGTCGTAACTCCGAGAGCATACGCGTTGTATCCGAGCCAATCGCTCAGCACAGACTGACAGCCGTCTGTATATGCTACATTAGTCGTACAATCGAAGGGCGATATAGTGCCGGGCTTCATGTAGCAGCAGCTCACGGGCACCCAGGACCTGCTGATAATCCAGTCTGTCACTCCGACGAGTCCACAGCATTGGAACTGGAAACGAAAACAATTTGAGTACAAAAACAGATAAATCTATCCTCTAAAATTCAAAGTCCTGACTGACTGACTGAGTTATATATCAAACTAGCTGACGCCCGCGACTTCGTCCGCGTGGTTTAAGATTTTCCCGCTTTTCTGTTGAAATTTTTCGTGAATTTTCTTTGCTATAAACCTCACGGAGCCCGAGACCTTTCCAACGAATGCAAAACCGTGGAAATCGGTTCGTGCGTTCTGGAGTTATAGCGTCAGGAAGGAAAACCCGACTTATTTTTATATAGTACCTAGATATCAACGCACAGCCTAAACCGGTGGTCATGTGAAAAGTAGGTATCCACTAAGGAAGGGTTTTTCAAAATTCCACCCCCAAAGGGGTAAAATGGGGTTGAAAGTTTGTACGAAAGTGCGATATTTTTCAAGTTATATCCATGAACTTGGTATTTTAACTACCGAGTACCGATTTAAATGAAGAAATACGCATTTCGCCATTTTTGAAAGCCCTTCATTTTTCAAAGACTTTTCACGCGAACGAAATCGCGGGCATCCGCTAGTCTAAATATATAAAAGGAAAATATGACTAACTGTCTGACTGATCTATCACGGACGAATCGGGCTGAAATTTGGCATGCAGATAGATGCAATTGTTCCGATTTGTATTTGTTTTATTGTTTCTGATTATTAAATCTGGACCCCACGATACAGGTCTTCTAGTGTGAGGTCCACAGGTAACCAAAAAGGGATGAATAACTAAAAAAAAAAAACTTGGTGTACAATAAAGAATATTTCATTCATTCATTCATTTCATTCATTACATTCATTTCATACATTACATTCATTTCATTCATTCAGATAGCTACTATGACGTAGACATCCCCTAAGAAAGGATATTTGAAAATTCCTTTGAAAATTCAATCCCAAAGGGGGTAAAATAGGGTTTCTTCGTGTAGTCGAAGTCGCGGGCATATAAGCTAGTTCTTATCCGAAACTATAAGGGATCCTTGTTGTACAGCAAAGTTGTTAAAGATACACAGACGTAAGACGGACTGGCCGAAACTATATTTATATATATATAGCTGCTCGTGCTGACTGACTGACTCATTGATCACCTCTCCTGTAAAATTTTGTATGAAAAAATTTTTTTTTACTCATCGTTTCATATAGAAGGCAAAAATTCATTCGGAGGAAAAATACGGAGAGAGCTGATGATTGAGGATTTCGAAGACGGATGAAGAGCACCAGCCAGGGTATCGAAGATAGGTGGGGGGTGCTCGACCAAATGTCACTCGAAATTTCATCCAATTGACAGTTAGCTGAAAAAAATTTCAAAATGGCGGATTTAAGATGGCCGCCATACAAATTTCGACGGTGTCTATCTCGGAGAGTATAAAAGATGGAAGAGTGGTTTCTTGGCAAAAGATGATCGGGACATGAAGGTCTACTTGATGAACAGGAAAAAAATTCAAGATGGCGGAATTTATTTTTCCATAGAAAAGGGTATTGAAGATAGGTGGGGGGTGCTCGACCAAATGTCACTCGAAACTTCATCCAATTGAAAGTGAGCTGAAAAAATTCTCAAAATGGCGGATTTAAGATGGCCGCCATACAAATTTCGTCGGTGTCTATCTCGGACAGTATAAAAGATGGAAGAGTGGTTTCTTGGCAAAAGATGATCAGAACATGAAGGTCTACTTGATGAATAGGAAAAAAATTCAAGATGGCGGAAATTATTTTCTATAGAAAATGTATGGCGAATATTGAAGAGGCTACAATTAGTGTAGAAATATGCAAGACTACGGTTCCTTTTCAAGATTTATTTTTATGGAAGAAATCTCATTTTGACGAATGGTTCGGAGAAAAAAATATGGAGAGAGATGATGATCGAAGGTTCGGATGATGGGTGAGGAGCACGGTCAGGGTATTAAAGATAGGTACCTACTTAGGGGCTGCTCAAGCAAAAAGGGAGGGGCGGGGGGTTGGTGGTCTTTGTTTTATGTTTTTCCTATATGAGAATTTTCTTTTACGTCGGACGCTTGGCGTGCTGGCGCTTCCACTGTGCTCACTAGCATAGCAGTGTGTTGTTCAGATCAGAACACGTAGACAGTGAACCAGCTGCCCGATTATGTAAGAATTGTCGATCAAATCGTCAAAGTTCGGCGTCAAAGTAAAATAAACCATAACAGCATTGAATTAGAGCTCAATTTCGTGTTTCGAAATTGAGCTCTAATTTAATGCTGTTATGGTTTATTTTACTTTGACGCCGAACTTTGACGATTTGATCGGCCATTCTTACATAATCGGGGGGGGCAGGATAGTAGGACAGCGAGTAAGTAGACAGTGGACCACGCAGTCCACTACGCGGTCCGCTGTAGCGGGCCGCGCAACCACGCGCCATACTAGTTAATATATATATAGCTGCTCGTGCTGACTGACTCATTGATCACCTCTCCTGTAAAATTTTGTATGAACATTTTTTTTTTCACTCATCGTTTCGTATAGAAGACAAAAATTCATTAAGAGGAAAAATACAGAGAGAGCTGATGATTGAGGATTTCGAAGACGGATGAAGAGCACTAGCCAGGGTATCGAAGATAGGTGGGGGGTGCTCGACCAAATGTCACTCGAAACTTCATCCAATTGACAGTAAGCTGAAAAAAATTTCAAAATGGCGGATTTAAGATGGCCGCCATACAAATTTCGACGGTGTCTATCTCGGAGAGTATAAAAGATGGAAGAGTGGTTTCTTGGCAAAAGATGATCAGGACATGAGGGTCTACTTGATGAACAGGAAAAAAATTCAAGATGGCGGAATTTATTTTTCCATAGAAGAGGGTATTGAAGATAGGTGGGGGGTGCTCGAACAAATGTCACTCGAAACTTCATCCAATTGACAGTGAGCTGAAAAAAAATTTCAAAATGGCGGATTTAAGATGGCCGCCATACAAATTTCGTCGGTGTCTATCTCGGAGGGTATAAAAGATGGAAGAGTGGTTTCTTGGCAAAAGATGATCAGAACATGAAGGTCTACTTGATGAACAGGAAAAAAATTCAAGATGGCGGAATTTATTTTCCATAGAAAATGTACCTATCGCGAATATTGAAGAGGCTACAAGTGTAGAACTATGCAAGACTACGGTTCCTTTTCAAGATTTGTTTTTATGGAAGAAATCTCATTTTGACGAATGGTTCGGAGAAAAAAATATGGAGAGAGATGATGATCGAAGTTTCGGATGACGGGTCAGGAGCACGGTCAGAGTATTAAAGACAGGTACCTACATAGGGGCTGCTCAAACAAAAAGGGAGGGGCGGGGTGTTGGTGGTCTTTGTTTTATGTTTTTCCTTTATGAGAATGTTCTTTTACGTCGGACGCTTGACGTGCTGGCGCTTCCACTGTGCTCACTAGCATAGCAGTGTGTTGTTCAGATCAGAACACGTAGACAGTAAACCAGCTGCCCGATTATGTAAGAATTGTCGATCAAATCGTCAAAGTTCGGCGTCAAAGTAAAATAAACCATAACAGCATTGAATTAGAGCTCAATTTCGTGTTTCGAAATTGAGCTCTAATTTAATGCTGTTATGGTTTATTTTACTTTGACGCCGAACTTTGACGATTTGATCGGCCATTCTTACATAATCGGGGGGCAGGATAGTAGGACAGCGAGTAAGTAGACAGTGGACCACGCGGTCCACTACGCGGTCCGCTGTAGCGGGCCGCGCACCCACGCGCCATACTAGTTAATATATATATAGCTGCTCGTGCTGACTGACTGACTGATTGATCACCTCTCCTGTAAAATTTTGTATGAACATATTTTTTTTCACTCATCGTTTCGTATAGAAGACAAAAATTCATTAAGAGGAAAAATACAGAGAGAGCTGATGATTGAGGATTTCGAAGACGGATGAAGAGCACCAGCCAGGGTATCGAAGATAGGTGGGGGGTGCTCGACCAAATGTCACTCGAAACTTCATCCGATTGACAGTGAGCTGAAAAAAAATTCAAAATGGCGGATTTAAGATGGCCGTCATACAAATTTCTTCGGTGTCTATCTCGGAGAGTATAAAAGATGGAAGAATGGTTTCTTGGAAAAAGATGATCAGGATATGAAGGTCTACTTGATGAACAGGAAAAAAATTCAAGATGGCGGAATTTATTTTTCCATAGAAAAGGGTATTGAAGATAGGTGGGGGTGCTCGACCAAATGTCACTCAAAACTTCATCCAATTGACAGTGAGCTGAAAAAAAATTCAAAATGGCGGATTTCAGATGGCCGCCATACAAATTTCGTCGGTGTCTATCTCGGAGAGTATAAAAGATGGAAGAGTGGTTTCTTGGCAAAAGATGATCAGGACATGAAGATCTACTTGATGAACAGGAAAAAATTCAAGATGGCGGAATTTATTTTTCCATAGAAAATGTATGGCGAATATTGAAGAGGCTACAAGTGTAGAACTATGCAAGACTACGGTTCCTTTTCAAGATTTGTTTTTATGGAAGAAATCTCATTTTGACGAATGGTTCGGAGAAAAAATATGGAGAGAGATGATGATCGAAGGTTCGGATGATGGGTGAGGAGCACGGTCAGGGTATTAAAGATAGGTACCTTACTTAGGGGCTGCTCAAACAAAAAGGGAGGGGCGGGGGGTTGGTGGTCTTTGTTTTATGTTTTTCCTTTATGAGAATTTTCTTTTACGTCGGACGCTTGGCGTGCTGGCGCTTCCACTGTGCTCACTAGCATAGCAGTGTGTTGTTCAGTTCAGAACACGTAGACAGTAAACCAGCTGCCCGATTATGTAAGAATTGTCGATAAAATCGTAAAAGTTCGGCGTCAAAGTAAAATAAACCATAACAGCATTGAATTAGAGCTCAATTTCGTGTTTCGAAATTGAGCTCTAATTGAATGCTGTTATGGTTTATTTTACTTTGACGCCGAGCTTTGACGATTTGATCGGCCATTCTTACATAATCGGGGGGCAGGATAGTAGGACAGCGAGTAATTAGACAGTGGACCACGCGGTCCACTACGCGGTCCGCTGTGGCGGGCCGCGCAACCACGCGCCATACTAGTTATTAATATATATATAGCTGCTCGTGCTGATTCACTGATTGATCACCTCTCCTGTAAAAAATATATATATAGCTGCTCGTGCTGATTCACTGATTGATCACCTCTCCTGTAAAATTTTGTATGAACATTTTTTTTTTCACTTATTGTTTCGCATAGAAGACAAAAATTCATTAAGAGGAAAAATACAGACAGAGCTGATGATTGAGGATTTCGAAGACGGATGAAGAGCACCAGCCAGGGTATCGAAGATAGGTGGGGGGTGCTCGACCAAATGTCACTCGAAACTTCATCCAATTGACAGTGAGCTGAAAAAAAATTCAAAATGGCGGATTTAAGATGGCCGCCATACAAATTTCTTCGGTGTCTATCTCGGAGAGTATAAAAGATGGAAGAGTGGTTTCTTGGCAAAAGATGATCAAGACATGAGGGTCTACTTGATGAACAGGAAAAAAATTCAAGATGGCGGAATTTATTTTTCCATAGAAAAGGGTATTGAAGATAGGTGGGGGGTGCTCGACCAAATGTCACTCGAAACATCATCCAATTGACAGTGAGCTGAAAAAAATTTCAAAATGGCGGATTTAAGATGGCCGCCATACAAATTTCGTCGGTGTCTATCTCGGAGAGTATAAAAGATGGAATAGTGGTTTCTTGGAAAAAGATGATCAGGACATGAAGGTCTACTTGATGAACAGGAAAAAAATTCAAGATGGCGGAATTTATTTTTCCATAGAAAATATATGGCGGATATATCCTTTTCAAAGTTTGTTTTAATAGAAGAATTCTCATTTTGACGAATAGTTCGGAGAAAAAAATATGGAGAGAGATGATGGTCGAAGGTTCCGATGATGTGTGAGGAGCACGGTCAGGGTATTAAAGATAGGTAGGGGCTGCTCAAACAAAAAATACTCAAAACTTCATACAATTGGCAGTGAGCTGAAAAAAAAATCCAAAATGGCGGATTCAAGATAGCGGCTATCTCAGACATTATTTAAAAGATGGAAGAAAGGTTTTTGGGTAGAAAGTTTTGGGTTTATCAGGGCCAGAAAGTCTATTTGATGAGCAGATAAAATTAAGATGGCAGAATCTACGAACATTGAAGAGAGTACAAGAAGTTAGGAAATATGCATGATTTTGATATGGTTTTTTTACAAGATTTGTTCTTTATTTCTTTATGGAAGAATTATTGTCGGTTTGCCATTAGGAAAGCCAGCTTTGTTTTATGTTTTTTCCTTTATGAGAATTTTCTTTTACGTCGGACGCTTGGCGTGCTGACGTTTCCACTGTGCTCACTAGCATAGCAGTGTTGTCAAGTTTTTTTTTATCCACTACAAGTTAGCCCTTGACTGCGATCTCACCTGATGGTAAGTGATGATGCAGTCTAAGATGGTAGCGGGCCAACCTGTTAGGGGCATGGCAGTTTTATTAAACCCATACCCCTATTCGGTTTCTACACGGCATCGTACCGGAACGCTAAATCGCATGGCGGCACGTCTTTGCCGGTAGGGTGGTAACTAGCCATGGCTGAAGCCTCCCACCAGGCCAGACCAGGGAAATTCAGAAATTATACATTTTCCAAACCCTGCCGGGGATCGACCCCGGGACCTCCGCACGTTAATTCAACAGCGCTCAACACTGCGCCACGGAGGTCGTCAAACACGTAGACAGTAAACCAGGATAGTAGGACAGCGAGTTAGTAGACAGTGGATCACAGTGGGCCACGCGGTCCACTACGCGGTCCGCTAGCGGGCCGCGCACCCACGCGCCATACTAGTTAATATATATATAGCTGCTCGTGCTGACTGACTGACTGATTGATCACCTCTCCTGTAAAATTTTGTATGAAAATATTTTTTTTCACTCATCGTTTCGTATAAAAGACAAAAATTCATTCGGAGGAAAAATACGGAGAGAGCTGATGATTGAGGATTTCGAAGACGGATGAAGAGCACCAGCCAGGGTATCGAAGATAGGTGGGGGGTGCTCGACCAAATGTCACTCGAAACTTTATCCGATTGACAGTGAGCTGAAAAAAATTTCAAAATGGCGGATTTAAGATGGCCGCCATACAACTTTCATCGGTGTCTATCTCGGAGAGTATAAAAGATGGAAGAGTAGTTTCTTGGCAAAAGATGATCAGGACATGAAGGTCTACTTGATGAACAGGAAAAAAAATTCAAGATGGCGGAATTTATTTTTCCATAGAATAGGGTATTGAAGATAGGTGGGGGGTGCTCGACCAAATGTCACTCGAAACTTCATCCAATTGAAAGTGAGCTGGAAAAATTTTCAAAATGGCGGATTTAAGATGGCCGCCATACAAATTTCGTCGGTGTCTGTCACGGAGAGTATAAAAGATGGAAGAGTGGTTTCTTGGCAAAAGATGATCGGGACATGAAGGTCTACTTGATGAACAGGAAAAAAATTCAAGATGGCGGAATTTATTTTTCCATAGAAAATGTATGGCGAATATTGAAGAGGCTACAAGTGTAGAACTATGCAAGACTACGGTTCCTTTTCAAGATTTGTTTTTATGGAAGAATTCTCATTTTGACGAATGGTTCGGAGAAAAAATATGGAGAGAGATGATGATCGAAGGTTCGGATGATGGGTGAGGAGCACGGTCAGGGTATTAAAGATAGGTACCTACTAAGGGTTGCTCAAACAAAAAGGGAGGGGCGGGGGGTTGGTGGTCTTTGTTTTATGTTTTTCCTTTATGAGAATTTTCTTTTACGTCGGACGCTTGGCGTGCTGGCGCTTCCACTGTGCTCACTAGCATAGCAGTGTGTTGTTCAGATCAGAACACGTAGACAGTAAACCAGCTGCCCGATTATGTAAGAATTGTCGATCAAATCGTAAAAGTTCGGCGTCAAAGTAAAATAAACCATAACAGCATTTAATTAGAGCTCAATTTCGTGTTAATATATATATAGCTGCTCGTGCTGATTGACTGATTGATCACCTCTCCTGTAAAATTTTGTATGAACTTTTTTTTTTCACTTATCGTTTCGTATAAAAGACAAAAATTCATCCGGAGGAAAAATACGGAGAGAGCTGATGATTGAGGATTTCGAAGACGGATGAAGAGCACCAGCCAGGGTATCGAAGATAGGTGGGCGGTGCTCGACCAAATGTCACTCAAAACTTCATCCAATTGACAGTAAGCTGAAAAAAAATTCAAAATGGCGGATTTAAGATGGCCGCCATACAAATTTCGTCGGTGTCTATCTCGGAGAGTATAAAAGATGGAAGAGTGGTTTCTTGGCAAAAGATGATCAGGACATGAAGGTCTACTTGATGAATAGGAAAAAAATTCAAGATGGCGGAATTTATTTTTCCATAGAAAAGGGTATTGAAGATAGGTGGGGGGTGCTCGAACAAATGTCACTCGAAACTTCATCCAATTGACAGTGAGCTGAAAAAAAAATTCAAAATGGCGGATTTAAGATGGCAGCCATACAAATTTCGTCGGTGTCTATCTCGGAGAGTATAAAAGATGGAAGAGTGGTTTCTTGGCAAAAGATGATCAGAACATGAAGGTCTACTTGATGAACAGGAAAAAAATTCAAGATGGCGGAATTTATTTTCCATAGAAAATGTATGGCGAATATTGAAGAGGCTACAAGTGTAGAACTATGCAAGACTACGGTTCCTTTTCAAGATTTGTTTTTATGGAAGAAATCTCATTTTGACGAATGGTTCGGAGAAAAAAATATGGAGAGAGATGATGATCGAAGGTTCGGATGATGGGTGAGGAGCACGCGGTCAGGGTGTTAAAGATAGGTACCTACTTAGGGACTGCTCAAACAAAAAGGGAGGGGCGGGGGGTTGGTGGTCTTTGTTTTATGTTTTTCCTTTATGAGAATTTTCTTTAACGTCGGACGCTTGGCGTGCTGGCGCTTCCACTGTACTCACTAACATAGCAGTGTGTTGTTCAGATCAGAACACGTAGACAGTAAACCAGCTGCCCGATTAGCTCAATTTCGAAACACGAAATTGAGCTCTAATTCAATGCTGTTATGGTTTATTTTACATTGACGCCGAACTTTTACGATTTGATCGAAAATTCTTACATAATCGGGGGGCAGGGTAGTAGGACAGCGAGTAAGTAGACAGTGGACCACGCGGTCCAGTACGCGGTCCGCTAGCGGGCCGCGCAGCCACGCGCCATACTAGTTAATATATATATAGCTGCTCGTGCTGACTGACTCATTGATCACCTCTCCTGTAAAATTTTGTATGAACATTTTTTTTTTCACTCATCGTTTCGTATAGAAGACAAAAATTCATTAAGAGGAAAAATACAGAGAGAGCTGATGATTTAGGAATTCGAAGACGGATGAAGAGCACCAGCCAGGGTATCGAAGATAGGTGGGGGGTGCTCGACCAAATGTCACTCGAAACTTCATTCAATTGAAAGTGAGCTGAAAAAATTTTCAAAATGGCGGATTTAAGATGGCCGCCATACAAATTTCGTCGGTGTCTATCACGGAGAGTATAAAAGATGGAAGAGTGGTTTCTTGGCAAAAGATGATCGGGACATGAAGGTCTACTTGATGAACAGGAAAAAAATTCAAGATGGCGGAATTTATTTTCCATAGTAAATGTATGGCGAATATTGAAGAGGCTACAAGTGTAGAACTATACAAGACTACGGTTCCTTTTCAAGATTTGTTTTTATGGAAGAAATCTCATTTTGACGAATGGTTCGGAGAAAAAAAAAATGGAGAGAGATGATGATCGAAGGTTCGGATGATGGGGAAGGAGCACGGTGAGGGTATTAAAGATAGGTACCTATTTAGGGGCTGCTCAAACAAAAAGGGAGGGGCGGGGGGATGGTGGTCTTTGTTTTATGTTTTTCCTTTATGAGAATTTTCTTTTACTTCGGACGCTTGGCGTGCTGGCGCTTCCACTGTGCTCACTAGCATAGCAGTGTGTTGTTCAGATCAGAACACGTAGACAGTAAACCAGCTGCCCGATTATGTACGAATTGTCGATCAAATCGTAAAAGTTCGGCGTCTAAGTAAAATAAACCATAACAGCATTGAATTAGAGCTCAATTTCGTGTTTCGAAATTGAGCTCTAATTTAATGCTGTTATGGTTTATTTTACTTTGACGCCGAACTTTTACGATTTGATTTGATTTAGAGCTCAATTTCGTGTTTCGAAATTGAGCTCTAATTTAATGCTGTTATGGTTTATTTTCCTTTGACGCCGAACTTTGACGATGTGATCGGCCATTCTTACATAATCGGGGGGCAGGATAGTAGGACAGCGAGTAAGTAGACAGTGGGCCACGCGCCCCTATACGCGGTCCGCTTTAGCGGGCCGCGCAGCCACGCGCCATACTAGTTAATATATATATAGCTGCTCGTGCTGATTCACTCATTGATCACCTCTCCTGTAAAATTTTGTATGAAAATATTTTTTTTCACTCATCATTTCGTGTAGAAGACAAAAATTCATTCAGAGGCAAAATACGGAGAGAGCTGATGATTGAGGATTTCGAAGACGGATGAAGAGCACTAGCCAGGGTATCGAAGATAGGTGGGGGGTGCTCGACCAAATGTCACTCGAAACTTCATCCAATTGACAGTGAGCTGAAAAAAAATTCAAAATGGCGGATTTAAGATGGCCGCCATACAAATTTCGCCGGTGTCTATCTCGGAGAGTATAATAGATGGAAGAGTGGTTTCTTGAAAAAAGATGATCAGGACATGAAGGTCTACCTAGTGAACAGGAAAAAAATTCAAGATGGCGGAATTTATTTTTCCATAGAAAAGGGTATTGAAGATAGGTGGGGGGGGTGCTCGACCAAATGTCACTCGAAACTTCATCCAATTGACAGTGAGCAGAAAAAAAATTCAAAATGGCGGATTTAAGATGGCCGCCATACAAATTTCGTCAGTGTTTATCTCGGCGAGTACAAAAGATGGAAGAGTGGTTTCTTGGCAAAAGATGATCAGGACATGAAGGTCTACTTGGTGACCAGGAAAAAAATTCAAGATGGCGGAATTTATTTTTCCATAGAAAATATATGGCGGATATATCCTTTTCAAAGTTTGTTTTAATAGAAGAATTCTCATTTTGACGAATGGTTCGGAGGAAAAAATATGGAGAGAGATGATGGTCGAAGGTTCGGATGATGTGTGAGGAGCACGGTCAGGGTATTAAAGATAGGAGGAGCTGCTCAAACAAAAAATACTCAAAACTTCATACAATTGGCTGTGAGATGAAAAAAAAAACCAAAATGGCGGATTCAAGATAGCGGCTATCTCAGACATTATTTAAAAGATGGAAGAGAGTTTTTTGGGTACAAAATTAACAGGGCCAGAAAGTCTACTTGATGAGCAGAAAAAATTAAGATGGCAGAATCTACGAACATTGAAGAGAGTACAAGAAGTTAGGAAATATGCATGATTTTGATATGGTTTTTTTACAAGATTTGTTCTTTATTTCTTTATAGAAGAATTAGTCGGTTTGCCATTAGGAAAGCCAGCTTTGTTTTATGTTTTTTCCTTTATGAGAATTTTCTTTTACGTCGGACGCTTGGCGTGCTGACGTTTCCACTGTGCTCACTAGCATAGTAGTGTTGTTCAGATTTTTTTTTTATCCACTACAAGTTAGCCCTTGGCTGCGATCTCACCTGATGGTAAGTGATGATGCAGTCTAAGATGGTAGCGGGCTAACCTGTTAGGGGCATGGCAGTTTTATTAAACCCATACCCCTATATTCGGTTTCTACACGGCATCGTACCGGAACGCTAAATCGCTTGGCGGCACGTCTTTGCCGGTAGGGTGGTAACTAGCCATGGCTGAAGCCTCCCACCAGGCCAGACCAGGGAAATTCAGAAATTATAAATTTTCCAAACCCTGCCGGGGATCGAACCCGGGACCTCCGCACGTTAATTCAACAGCGCTCAACACTGCGCCACGGAGGTCGTCAAACACGTAGACAGTAAACCAGGATGTTAGGACAGCGAGTAAGTAGACAGTGGATCACAGCGGGCCACGCGTTCCACCACGCGGTCCGCTAGCGGGCCGCGCACCCACGCGCCATACTAGTTAATATATATATAGCTGCTCGTGCTGACTGACTCATTGATCACCTCTCCTGTAAAATTTTGTATGAACATTTTTTTTTTCACTCATCGTTTCGTATAGAAGACAAAAATTCATTAAGAGGAAAAATACAGAGAGAGCTGATGATTGAGGATTTCGAAGACGGATGAAGAGCACTAGCCAGGGTATCGAAGATAGGTGGGGGGTGCTCGACCAAATGTCACTCGAAACTTCATCCAATTGACAGTAAGCTGAAAAAAATTTCAAAATGGCGGATTTAAGATGGCCGCCATACAAATTTCGACGGTGTCTATCTCGGAGAGTATAAAAGATGGAAGAGTGGTTTCTTGGCAAAAGATGATCAGGACATGAGGGTCTACTTGATGAACAGGAAAAAAATTCAAGATGGCGGAATTTATTTTTCCATAGAAGAGGGTATTGAAGATAGGTGGGGGGTGCTCGAACAAATGTCACTCGAAACTTCATCCAATTGACAGTGAGCTGAAAAAAAATTTCAAAATGGCGGATTTAAGATGGCCGCCATACAAATTTCGTCGGTGTCTATCTCGGAGGGTATAAAAGATGGAAGAGTGGTTTCTTGGCAAAAGATGATCAGAACATGAAGGTCTACTTGATGAACAGGAAAAAAATTCAAGATGGCGGAATTTATTTTCCATAGAAAATGTACCTATCGCGAATATTGAAGAGGCTACAAGTGTAGAACTATGCAAGACTACGGTTCCTTTTCAAGATTTGTTTTTATGGAAGAAATCTCATTTTGACGAATGGTTCGGAGAAAAAAATATGGAGAGAGATGATGATCGAAGTTTCGGATGACGGGTCAGGAGCACGGTCAGAGTATTAAAGACAGGTACCTACTTAGGGGCTGCTCAAACAAAAAGGGAGGGGCGGGGTGTTGGTGGTCTTTGTTTTATGTTTTTCCTTTATGAGAATGTTCTTTTACGTCGGACGCTTGACGTGCTGGCGCTTCCACTGTGCTCACTAGCATAGCAGTGTGTTGTTCAGATCAGAACACGTAGACAGTAAACCAGCTGCCCGATTATGTAAGAATTGTCGATCAAATCGTCAAAGTTCGGCGTCAAAGTAAAATAAACCATAACAGCATTGAATAAGAGCTCAATTTCGTGTTTCGAAATTGAGCTCTAATTTAATGCTGTTATGGTTTATTTTACTTTGACGCCGAACTTTGACGATTTGATCGGCCATTCTTACATAATCGGGGGGCAGGATAGTAGGACAGCGAGTAAGTAGACAGTGGACCACGCGGTCCACTACGCGGTCCGCTGTAGCGGGCCGCGCACCCACGCGCCATACTAGTTAATATATATATAGCTGCTCGTGCTGACTGACTGACTGATTGATCACCTCTCCTGTAAAATTTTGTATGAACATATTTTTTTTCACTCATCGTTTCGTATAGAAGACAAAAATTCATTAAGAGGAAAAATACAGAGAGAGCTGATGATTGAGGATTTCGAAGACGGATGAAGAGCACCAGCCAGGGTATCGAAGATAGGTGGGGGGTGCTCGACCAAATGTCACTCGAAACTTCATCCGATTGACAGTGAGCTGAAAAAAAATTCAAAATGGCGGATTTAAGATGGCCGTCATACAAATTTCTTCGGTGTCTATCTCGGAGAGTATAAAAGATGGAAGAATGGTTTCTTGGAAAAAGATGATCAGGATATGAAGGTCTACTTGATGAACAGGAAAAAAATTCAAGATGGCGGAATTTATTTTTCCATAGAAAAGGGTATTGAAGATAGGTGGGGGTGCTCGACCAAATGTCACTCAAAACTTCATCCAATTGACAGTGAGCTGAAAAAAAATTCAAAATGGCGGATTTCAGATGGCCGCCATACAAATTTCGTCGGTGTCTATCTCGGAGAGTATAAAAGATGGAAGAGTGGTTTCTTGGCAAAAGATGATCAGGACATGAAGATCTACTTGATGAACAGGAAAAAATTCAAGATGGCGGAATTTATTTTTCCATAGAAAATGTATGGCGAATATTGAAGAGGCTACAAGTGTAGAACTATGCAAGACTACGGTTCCTTTTCAAGATTTGTTTTTATGGAAGAAATCTCATTTTGACGAATGGTTCGGAGAAAAAATATGGAGAGAGATGATGATCGAAGGTTCGGATGATGGGTGAGGAGCACGGTCAGGGTATTAAAGATAGGTACCTTACTTAGGGGCTGCTCAAACAAAAAGGGAGGGGCGGGGGGTTGGTGGTCTTTGTTTTATGTTTTTCCTTTATGAGAATTTTCTTTTACGTCGGACGCTTGGCGTGCTGGCGCTTCCACTGTGCTCACTAGCATAGCAGTGTGTTGTTCAGTTCAGAACACGTAGACAGTAAACCAGCTGCCCGATTATGTAAGAATTGTCGATAAAATCGTAAAAGTTCGGCGTCAAAGTAAAATAAACCATAACAGCATTGAATTAGAGCTCAATTTCGTGTTTCGAAATTGAGCTCTAATTGAATGCTGTTATGGTTTATTTTACTTTGACGCCGAGCTTTGACGATTTGATCGGCCATTCTTACATAATCGGGGGGCAGGATAGTAGGACAGCGAGTAATTAGACAGTGGACCACGCGGTCCACTACGCGGTCC
Organism: Erebia ligea; assembly: GCA_917051295.2. NCBI lineage: Eukaryota > Metazoa > Arthropoda > Insecta > Lepidoptera > Nymphalidae > Erebia > Erebia ligea. Next base: position 17,818,329 of record OU785223.1, read on the forward strand.
GCTGTAGCGGGCCGCGCAACCACGCGCCATACTAGTTAATATATATATAGCTGCTCGTGCTGACTGACTCATTGATCACCTCTCCTGTAAAATTTTGTATGAACATTTTTTTTTTCACTCATCGTTTCGTATAGAAGACAAAAATTCATTAAGAGGAAAAATACAGAGAGAGCTGATGATTGAGGATTTCGAAGCCGGATGAAGAGCACCAGCCAGGGTATCGAAGATAGGTGGGAGGTGCTCGACCAAATGTCACTCGAAACTTCATCCAATTGACAGTGAGCTGAAAAAAAATTCAAAATGGCGGATTTAAGATGGCCGCCATACAAATTTCGACGGTGTCTATCTCGGAGAGTATAAAAGATGGAAGAGTGGTTTCTTGGCAAAAGATGATCAGGACATGAGGGTCTACTTGATGAACAGGAAAAAAATTCAAGATGGCGGAATTTATTTTTCCATAGAAAAGGGTATCGAAGATAGGTGGGGGGTGCTCGACCAAATGTCACTCGAAACTTCATCCAATTGACAGTGAGCTGAAAAAAAATTCAAAATGGCGGATTTAAGATGGCCGCCATACAAATTTCGTCGGTGTCTATCTCGGAGAGTATAAAAGATGGAAGAGTGGTTTCTTGGAAAAAGATGATCAGGACATGAGGGTCTACTTGATGAACAGGAAAAAAATTCAAGATGGCGGAATTTATTTTTCCATGGAAAAGGGTACCTATTGAAGATAGGTGGGGGGTGCTCGACCAAATGTCACTCGAAACTTCATCCAATTGACAGTGAGCTGAAAAAAATTCAAAATGGCGGATTTCAGATGGCCGCCATACAAATTTCGACGGTGTCTATCTCGGAGAGTATAAAAGATGGAAGAGTGGTTTCTTGGCAAAAGATGATCAGGACATGAGGGTCTACTTGATGAACAGGAAAAAAATTCAAGATGGCGGAATTTATTTTTCCATAGTTAATGTATGGCGAATATTGAAGAGGCTACAAGTGTAGAACTATGCACGACTACGGTTACTTTTCAAGATTTGTTTTTATAGAAGAAATCTCATTTTGACGAATGGTTCGGAGAAAAAAATATGGAGAGAGATGATGATCGAAAGTTCGGATGATGGGTGAGGAGCACGGTCAGGGTATTAAAGACAGGTACCTACTTAGGGGCTGCTCAAACAAAAAGGGAGGGGCGGGGGGTTGGTGGTCTTTGTTTTATGTTTTTCCTTTATGAGAATTTTCTTTTACGTCGGACGCTTGGCGTGCTGGTGCTTCCACTGTGCTCACTAGCATAGCGGTGTGTTGTTCAGATCAGAACACGTAGACAGTAAACCAGCTGCCCAATTATGTAAGAATTGTCGATCAAATCGTAAAAGTTCGGCGTCAAAGTAAAATAAACCATAACAGCATTGAATTAGAGCTCAATTTCGTGTTTCGAAATTGAGCTCTAATTTAATGCTGATCGGCCATTCTTACATAATCGGGGGGCAGGATAGTAGGACAGCGAGTAAGTAGACAGTGGACCACGCGGTCCACTACGCGGTCCGCTGCAGCGGGCCGCGCAACCACGCGCCATACTAGTTAATATATATATAGCTGCTCGTGCTGACTGACTCATTGATCACCTCTCCTGTAAAATTTTGTATGAACATTTTTTTTTTCACTCATCGTTTCGTATAGAAGACAAAAATTCATTAAGAGGAAAAATACAGAGAGAGCTGATGATTGAGGATTTCGAAGACGGATGAAGAGCACCAGCCAGGGTATCGAAGATAGGTGGGGGGTGCTCGACCAAATGTCACTCGAAACTTCATCCGATTGACAGTGAGCTGAAAAAAAATTCAAAATGGCGGATTTAAGATGGCCGCCATACAAATTTCTTCGGTGTCTATCTCGGAGAGTATAAAAGATGGAAGAGTGGTTTCTTGGCAAAAGATGATCAGGACATGAGGGTCTACTTGATGAACAGGAAAAAAATTCAAGATGGCGGAATTTATTTTTCCATAGAAAAGGGTATTGAAGATAGGTGGGCGGTGCTCGACCAAATGTCACTCGAAACTTCATCCAATTGACAGTGAGCTGAAAAAAAATTCAAAATGGCGGATTTAAGATGGCCGCCATACAAATTTCGACGGTGTCTATCTCGGAGAGTATAAAATATGGAAGAGTGGTTTCTTGGCAAAAGATGATCAAGACATGAGGGTCTACTTGATGAACAGGAAAAAAATTCAAGATGGCGGAATTTAATTTCCATAGAAAATGTATGGCGAATGTTGAAGAGGCTACAAGTGTAGAACTATGCAAGACTACGGTTCCTTTTCAAAATTTGGTTTTATGGAAGAATTCTCAAGGTTCGGATGATGGGTGAGGAGCACGGTCAGGGTATTAAAGATAGGTAGGGGCTGCTCAAACAAAAAAATACTCGAAACTTCATACAATTATTGGCAGTAAGCTGAAAAAAATGCAAAATGGCGGATTCAAGATGGCGGCTATCTCAGACAGTATTTAAAAGATGTAAGAGTGGTTTTTGGGTAGAAAATTATCAGGGCCTGAAAGTCTACTTGATGAGCAGAAAAAATTAAGATGGCGAACATTGAAGAGAGTAGAAGATGTTAGGAAATATCAATGGAAATATGCATGATTTTGATATGGTTTTTTACAAGATTTGTTCTTTAAGGAAGAATTATTGTCGGTTTGCCATTAGAAAGCCAAGTTGCGGTGTGGTCTTTGTTTTATGTTTTTTCCTTTATGAGAATTTTCTTTTACGTCAGACGCTTGGCGTGCTGGCGCTTCCACTGTGCTCACTGGCATAGCAGTGTGTTGTTCAGTTCAGAACACGTAGACAGTAAACCAGCTGCCCGATTATGTAAGAATTGTCGATCAAATCGTAAAAGTTCGGCGTCAAAGTAAAATAAACCATAACAGCATTGAATTAGAGCTCAATTTCGTGTTTCGAAATTGAGCTCTAATTTAATGCTGTTATGGTTTATTTTACTTTGACGCCGAACTTTGACGATTTGATCGGCCATTCTTACATAATCGGGGGGCAGGATAGTAGGACAGCGAGTAAGTAGACAGTGGACCACGCGGACCACTACGCGGTCCGCTGTAGCGGGCCGCGCAACCACGCGCCATACTAGTTAATATATATATATAGCTGCTCGTGCTGACTGACTCATTGATCACCTCTCCTGTAAAATTTTGTATGAACATTTTTTTTTTCACTCATCGTTTCGTATAGAAGACAAAAATTCATTAAGAGGAAAAATACAGAGAGAGCTGATGATTGAGGATTTCGAAGACGGATGAAGAGCACCAGCCAGGGTATCGAAGATAGGTGGGGGGTGCTCGACCAAATGTCACTCGAAACTTCATCCGATTGACAGTTAGCTGAAAAAAAATTCAAAATGGATTTAAGATGGCCGCCATACAAATTTCGACGGTGTCTATCTCGGAGAGTATAAAAGATGGAAGAGTGGTTTCTTGGCAAAAGATGATCAGGACATGAGGGTCTACTTGATGAACAGGAAAAAAATTCAAGATGGCGGAATTTATTTTTCCATAGAAAAGGGTATTGAAGATAGGTGGGGGGTGCTCGACCAAATGTCACTCGAAACTTCATTCAATTGAAAGTGAGCTGAAAAAATTTTCAAAATGGCGGATTTAAGATGGCCGCCATACAAATTTCGTCGGTGTCTATCACGGAGAGTATAAAAGATGGAAGAGTGGTTTCTTGGCAAAAGATGATCGGGACATGAAGGTCTACTTGATGAACAGGAAAAAAATTCAAGATGGCGGAATTTATTTTCCATAGTAAATGTATGGCGAATATTGAAGAGGCTACAAGTGTAGAACTATACAAGACTACGGTTCCTTTTCAAGATTTGTTTTTATGGAAGAAATCTCATTTTGACGAATGGTTCGGAGAAAAAAAAAATGGAGAGAGATGATGATCGAAGGTTCGGATGATGGGTAAGGAGCACGGTGAGGGTATTAAAGATAGGTACCTATTTAGGCCGAACTTTGACGATTTGATCGGCCGTTCTTACATAATCGGGGGGCAGGATAGTAGGACAGTGAGTAAGTAGACAGTGGACCACGCGCCCCTATACGCGGTCCGCTTTAGCGGGCCGCGCAGCCACGCGCCATACTAGTTAATATATATATAGCTGCTCGTGCTGATTCACTCATTGATCACCTCTCCTGTAAAATTTTGTATGAAAATATTTTTTTTCACTCATCGTTTCGTATAGAAGACAAAAATTCATTCAGAGGCAAAATACGGAGAGAGCTGATGATTGAGGATTTCGAAGACGGATGAAGAGCACCAGCCAGGGTATCGAAGATAGGTGGGGGGTGCTCGACCAAATGTCACTCGAAACTTCATCCAATTGACAGTTAGCTGAAAAAAAATTCAAAATGGTGGATTTAAGATGGCCGCCATACAAATTTCGTCGGTGTCTATCTCGGAGAGTATAAAAGATGGAAGAGTGGTTTCTTGGCAAAAGATGATCAGGACATGGGGGTCTACTTGATGAACAGGAAAAAAATTCAAGATGGCGGAATTTATTTTTCCATAGAAAAGGGTATTGAAGATAGGTGGGGGGTGCTCGACCAAATGTCACTCGAAACTTCATCCAATTGAAAGTGAGCTGAAAAAATTTTCAAAATGGCGGATTTAAGATGGCCGCCATACAAATTTCGTCGGTGTCTATCACGGAGAGTATATAAGATGGAAGAGTGGTTTCTTGGCAAAAGATGATCGGGACATGAAGGTCTACTTGATGAACAAGAAAAAAATTCAAGATGGCGGAATTTATTTTTCCATAGAAAATGTATGGCGAATGTTGACTGGGATTTGGAAATTATGCAAGACCTTTTCAAAGTTTGTATCTTCGTACTGTCATTCTGACAAATGATTCGGAAAAAAAATATGGAGATCGAGGGTTTGCAAGATGGGTGAAGAGCTACTAGCTAGCTGGAGAGCAGGGTATTAAATATAGGTGGGGGCTGCTCAAACAAAAAAAGAAAATGAGCTGAAAAAAAACTCTAAAATAGCGGATACAAGATTGTGGCTATACAAATTTCATAGGTGTCTATCTCGGAAAGTATAAAAAAATTTAAATAAAGCTGAACGATAGCAACTGACAAGTATTCAATAATAATTAAGTAAGTAGATGATTCCCGCGACTCCGTCCGCGTGGATTAAGATTATTTGATTCCCACGGGAACTCTTTAATTTTCTGGGATAAAAAGTAGCCTATGTCCTTCCCCGGGATACAATCTACCTGTGTACCAAATTTCATCAAAATCGGTTGAGCAGATGGGCCGTGAAAGCGTAGCAGACAGACAGACAGACAGACAAACGGACATACAGACAGACACACTTTCGCATTTATAATATTAGTATGGATATGATTGAACTAGAATTTATACGGTTTTATACGGTTTTATACGGTTTGCGTAAGTTTGACCACATCTCTAATTTCCGTTCAAGACTTGGGTGGCTCAACATTCGCTTTCGCCGAGATGCGCACGTTCTTGCTGCTCTTTATGGTATTCTTCATGACCCAAGTTCTCCTGAGTACCTGCAAGAACGCTTTAAGTACCATGGCTCCGCTGGACGTGTTCAACGTTCCTTAAACTTAGATATGCTTGCCTATCCGCATCACAAATCTAGACTATATTCAGATTCCTTTACAGTTACTGCAATCAGGTTATGGAACGCCCTGCCTCAGAAAGTACGTCAAGCACCGTCTCTAAACGTTTTTAAGCGTCGAGTACACGAACACTTTCAAAAATGTCAGAATCCCTCCACATAATCACATTCATATTTATTTATTTAACTTGTGTATATATTATATTTATTAATGTATTTTTATACTATATATCTATTAATATTTTGTATTACTATATTACTTTAATTTGTATAATATTATATTAAGTATATTATATTTTTGTATATTACATATTTTCATTACTTAAATTCTTTATATAAGCCAAATTTACTGCATTGTGTAATATTATCATACCTTCTTCACTTTATTACCTACTACCTTAATATGTTTCTTCTTTCCCCAATTTTTCTCTTTAAATTATACGCACTGTTCTCAACCCTGTCCCCACTACCAAAGGTTAACTGGAAGAGAATACCTCTAGGTATTAAGTTCGCCTTTGTGCATAGTAATAATGTGTGCAATAAAGAAATTAAAACAAACAAAACAATTTAGTATCTTCATCGAACACTCACTAGATAGCGTTATAAGTCAAAGGCCATGAAATAGTTAAATTATAAAAAAGGTTCTATAGAATAAAATAATATTAAAAATTACAAACGTCCACTTAAATGATATAAATCTATATACCTAAAATATGCCTACAATGATATGTGGGCTTGCACAATACAGCGACAATTTAATATAATAATTTCAGAGAGTAAAAAGTGTCAGGGTGATTTCGTTTTTTTTTATTCCACTACAAGTTAGCCCTTGACTGCGATCTCACCTGATGGTAAGTGATGATGCAGTCTAAGATGGTAGCGGGCTAACCTGTTAGGGGCATGGCAGTTATATTAAACCCACACCCCTATTCAGTTTCTATACGGCATCGTACCGGAACGCTAAATCGCTTGGTGGCACGTCTTTGCCGGTAGGGTGGTAACTAGCCACGGCCGAAGCCTCCCACCAGGCCAGACCAGAGAAAATTCAGAAATTATAAATACTCAAATTGACTCTGCCGGGGATCGAACCCGGGACCTCCGCACGTTAAGGCAACAGCGCTCAACACTGCGCCACGGAGGTCGTCAAGAATTCTCATTTTGACGAATGGTTCGGAGAAAAAATATGGAGAGAGATGATGATCGAAGGTTCGGATGATGTGTGAGGAACACGGTCAGGGTATTAAAGATAGGTAGGGGCTGCTCAAACAAAAAATACTCGAAACTTCATAGGTACAATTGGCAGTGAAATGAAAAAAAAATCCAAAATGGCGGATTCAAGAGGGCGGCTATCTCAGACAGTATTTAAAAGATGGAAGAGTGGTTTTTGGGTAGCAAATTATCAGGGCCTGAAAGTCTACTTGATGAGCAGAAAAAATTAAGATGGCAGAATCTACGAACATTGAAGAGAGTAGATAAAGTTAGGAAAGGATGCATGATTTTGATATGGGTTTTTACAAGATTTGTTCTTTATGGAAGAACTAGCTGATGCCCGCGACTTTTTCCGCGTGGTTTAAGTTTTTTTGATTCCCGCGGGAACTCCCGGGTTGGTGGTCTTTGTTTTATGTTTTTTCCTTCATGAGAATATCTTTCACGTCGGACGCTTGGCGTGCTGGCGCTTCCTCTGTGCTCACTAGCAAAGCAGTGTGTTGTTCAGTTTAGAACACGTAGACAGGAAACCAGGATAGTAGGACAGCGAGTAAGTAGACAGTGGACCACGCGGTCCATTACGCGGTCCGCTTTAGCGGGCCGCGCAGCCACGCGCCCTACTAGTCTATATAAGGGCCCCTTCCTACAGAAGCATGACTAGGGGCATGGGCTTAATATAACTGCCATACCCCTAACAGGTTAGCCCGCTACCATCTTAGACTGTATCATCACTTACCATCAGGTGAGATTGCAGCCAAGGGCTAACTTGTAGTTGAAAAAAAAACCTTAAAAAGGGCTATATTAACTCACCCCCATTTGCAGATTGTCCCAAGCAATATTGACATTCATCGTTCCATATTGACGCATACTATCGGACATTGGCCTTCTTATTTCGCTGTTCGTTTTGTTTTGCAACTCGAATCCCAAAATGGTTATAGCTATTTCAAATATTAAAACCGTTACGAGTAACGCGACATACTGTAAAGAAAAAAAAAATGCAAATCAGAAAAAAATTAAACTTGAAATAGAATTAAATTAAGAATTAAAAAAACCGGCCAAGTGCGTGTCGGGCCAGGCGCAGAGTATAGCTAAGGGTTCCGTAGGTGCCCGTCACAATATGCACTGTACATTTTATAAGTCGTTCGCCTATTAGCTGTGATAGTTTTCCTTTTGACTTCGTTATATACCTACTACTAGAAAAATGCCCGCGACTTTGTCAGCGTAGATTAAGTTTTTTCAATTTCCGCGGGAACTGCCCCTGTACCAAATTTCATCAAAATCGGTTGAACAGGTGGGCCGTGAAAGCGTAGCAGACAGATAGACACACACACTTTCGCATTTATAATATTAGTATGGATGCAATATAATTTAATTTAATATACTTAATAGGTTGCATCCCGAGGAAGAACATAATATGATACCTACATTTTATCCCGGAAAATAAGGAGCTCCCGCGGTAATCAAAAAATCTTAATCCACGCGTTAGAAGTCTCGGGCGCCATCTAGGTCTCTATAATATGTCAGTTAATTCTTAACTTACCCCAGCTATAAAATAAAATTGTTCCGATATCGCTCCATAAAATCCGAGTATAGCAGTGAAGAAGATTATAGCTGCGGTAGCTATCGCAAAGTTGGGCACCGTGTAGAATGTGCTCGTCACGAATAATTCGTAGCTGCTGAACTTAGTGAGAACAATAATGCCCGCTGTGAGGAGAATTAATCCCGTGACCTGTAATTACCAATACATTCTTAAATAAAGGCGGCGCCAATCATTCGGTCGTTTAGCATATTATTTTCGCGCGTAGTACAAACGCTAAACTAAATCGCTTAGCGGCACGTCTTTGCCAAGAGCTTGGTAAGTTTACCTAGTCACGAAGTCTCCCACGAGTTTTGTAACAGGTAATGTCCAACCGAATCTTCGGCATCGGCTTCGGCCAAATCTTCGGCTTCGGCCAAAATATGCCGAAGTTTTAGCCGGAGCTTAGCCTAGCTTATGGATCTAGCAAGCGTCAAAGTTGAACGACCAAACGTTACGAATGCGCGAGAACGCAATGGAAAAGGAGCGCAGCGCAGGGCCTCGGGGTCACACTTGCGCAACACACACTTTGCGCCGGTCGATCGCGATCACCAATAGTAAATCAAAACAAACAAGTTCGTACCGTGTGTGTTTGATTGTCAGTCAACATAAACTTAAAAAACAGTAACTTTTACTCGATCTCGAAATGAATTTTTTAGAGTTATTAAACCTTTTGCTTCGGCGTTGGCCGAAGGTTGTGGCGATAGCCGACCAATCGGCTTCGGTTTCGGCTTCGGACAGAAATCGATTTTCTGTCGGACAATTCGTCCAAGGTTGGACAGTAATAGCAGGCGAGAGCTCGTAATATGTACCTAAGTATAGACTATGCTTACGCTGAGGGTAAATTTATTTAACACAACACCAAAAAGCATCAAATCGCACTATCCATCACACTTTTCTTACCAAAAATAAACTATTGACTGCAGCTAACGAGTACTTCACCGATTTTAACACTTTAGGTACTTTCATTGTTACTTTCATAGAACTTTGTAATGACAAAATCAAACAGCCAAACAGTGGTACAAGAAAAGTGTTTCAGTTAAGTAACTGAAACTATATAGGTGTTGGTTTATCAGTCTCGATTCTCGAGCCGGCCAATATCTCTTGGTTATCTCGACGTTTTCATCTAATCTTTATCTAAGTATACTCTTTTAATACAGCTACGCACATAAACAATGTTTAGGATTTTGGTTTTTTTTGTTCCGAATTCAACTAAGTACCTAGTACCTACCTACCTTAATATTGTAATACTTAAGTTGGTAATAAGTAATTAATTATTCAAGTATTCAAATTGAAAAATATTTATCTAAGTATTTTATGTATGCAGGAAGGCCAACTTAGCAGTACTTGGCTTTATAAGCAGCCTCTTCAACGTCTCGACCGATTTAGAGCGTCCATTGCTGGACGAAAGTCTCCTGCATGGATCTCCACAGGACAGGGTCTTGTACCGCTTGCTTCCAACGACTCCCAGCCATTTGCTTGAGATCGTCCACCTAGTGGAGGGCCACTCAACGCTGCAATTTCCGATGCAAAGCTACCAATCAAGCACCAACGCCTATATGGATCCCACTAGGTATTTCATAAACTAAAGCCCACATCAAGCAGTTTTTTTTTCATGATCACCACCTCATAAATCATCTTAGACTAGCTATGTACCTAATTAGATATATGAGCTAAAAGTATAATAGTTAAGGTTATTACATAAAGGTGTAAAGGTGTATTCAAACATGACGCGGCAAACGTGAACGGTTGCCGCGCGCTGTATGCCGAGCGTATTTTTTTGAACCAACCACCCTTAATATTAATTAATTATAGCAGGGCGATTGCGTAAAAATGACAGCTACATTGTAACGATAGCAATTACCTCTGATTGGTTATCATTATTCCAATAATGGCCAAAATCCATTGACGCAGCAAAAATACCATAAATTCAGCCAATCAAAACAATTGAGACTGTAACAATGATTGATGCATGTTTTACATAATCGACCAGCTGGATCCGGAATACCCCGTATTTGTCGTAGTTATAACGTTACCAAAATTAAGATGCGAGAAGAGTGTTATGAGAAGTTACGCGTAAATTCTCTTAGTTACGCGACAATATTGTAGCAGTTTTTTATTGCCTGAAAACAGGGATAAAACGTCATTTTCTAAAAATTAATCCTAGCTAGATCGATGAGCATGTAGGGAAAAATTCAAATGTTACTAAAGAGCAAATACAATCCGAGGACATAAGTATTATTCATGGTTGCATCCATAGTAATCTGGCTTTTTTACGTTCAATACCTAATTCTAGGGTATTCTTCTGAAAAGAAGAAGGATTTATTCCCTATGATCAAGCCAACTGTTTTTCACAATTGCGATTGCGAAGTTTTCATTTCTGCCGTGCGGTCTTAACCACACACTCTAGTTTTTTATTTTAGTTTTTCCATTTAGGCTACTCTTTTATGCTACTTCAGCTCAAATTCGGCTACTTGCTACTCAAGCTCTGAAAAATGGCGACACCTGGTCCTGAGTTGTTGGCAACACTGCTGGTTATACACTGTACTCTGTAGTCTGTGGTTTGCTGTTTCGGAATTCGGAATTCGGATCGCACCAAAAAAATTCAAACTTCGCGCCATTTACAAAAAAAAAATCAAACTTCGCGCCACGATTAAGTTACCAAAGGGGCTCACAAGCGGCGCTAGTAGTCGAACTTTGTAACCACGTTTTTTGTATGAAGTTGGCGTTCTTTTCCGCTCTCTTATTATTTAAATCAGGTGGTCATACTCGACAGTGCTTCATATTATAATCGGGTTTGCGTCTTGTATGATTCATCCAAGGCATCCATTGTATTTTGTTCAGCACGAAACATTGGTTTAAAAATGACAAAAATATAGTAATTCATTCAAAGGTAATGCCATGATTGGTAATAAAACCCATGATTGGATATTTCTCAAAACATCCTGAAATCTTATGTAAATTAATTCAATACTTAAATCTAATTAAATGGTCTACTTAAATGATAAACATAACTATGAATGAATTGCTCAGAGTAGTTTTAAGTATTATTGTGAGATGGTGATAAAAAAAAATACCCGGCTGAGTTTGTTGTGGGCTTCTTCTCAGACCAGGGCGCGCTGGAACCCTCGTAACTTTAATTTTAAGCTTGCTATTTTTATCACCAAATGGAAATAGTAAAAAAGATTTTTAAAAAAATTAAAAGCGTTTTATTTTTTTAATTTATAACCTTAAAATTGAAAATTAAATAATTATTGCTTGTTACCTGTAACAAAAACCGGTAATTTGCCGAAAACCGATTAAAAAATCGATATTTTACAAAAAAAAGTACAACACTATTTTTTTACTATTAGTTACGATTTTGTACAGCCGTTTCGAGGCCCATCCCTTAATTTACTACGCCACAGTACTACGCTATTACGACACCCATTCATTCCTTTCACTTTTATAGAAATTGTGGAAAAGAGCACAAAAATGTATACCTATTTTAATGTCTTAAGAAGGTGAGATAAACAATCAATTATGAATGAAAGGACATGACCAGTAACTGCCCTGTGCAGGATTTCCGTTTTTACAGTAAGGTTTAAAAATTAAAACCGAAATTACTATGGATTTATTATTCCGAATAAGGTCAAGGTTAAAATGTCTATAAAAACAATACGTTTATTGTTTAAATCTTGAGCGTCCGGTTTCCTCTTTATGCACTACTCCATTTTGACGTACCGTTTTATCCATGCCTAATAATAATCTTGTTACCCTACATGAATACCATATAAGTATCATAGTCACTATATTATGAGTGATTTATTTTTGATCAATTAAATAGTAATGAAAAGGAAATGTATGTTTTGTTTTTATTATTTTTGTTAGTTGACAAGCCTCAAACGAACAAAGCATTTTCAAATAACCACTGCGTTTAAAGGAACGTAACGCCCTCTGGCATTGCATCTGTCTGCCATCTGTGGTCGAATAGTTGAACAACGAATAGTTGAACAAACTCGCTAACCAAAACGTTTAGCACCATCTGTTGCCGAATAGTTGAAAAGACTCGCTAGCGCCATCTAGTGTGGCAGCAGTACAATGTAGCGTGATTTTTAAAGGAATTACATAATTCTTGCAAATACAGTTTCATTATTCCGGTATTATCCTCACCCATGCCCAAATAATGCAAAGCTTAATTATTTTAGTGAGAAACGTGGTTAGCAATACTTAAAATATTTTTTTAGACTCGCTCACCACAACAACTAGTGCCATCTAGTGTGGGAAAGCAGTTTTTTGGTGAAACTTCTTTTATTTATTTTCTCAGTTTTCAGAGCCTTCAGACTCCTGAAGCTTTTTTATCTGAAAACTATATAAAATATAAAAATTACAATAATAAAGAGTTCATTGCTGCACATTAATTTTTGATATCTAGGCAAGCTCCCATAGTTGTGCTGGTCAAGTCTATGTAGATATTGCTTTTTATAATAAACGAAACGTAAAATTGTATAGCCTGTTCGTTTCTCAAAAATGTCTATGGAGTTCGTTCGTCTATCTCTCTGGTTACTACTTACTAGTCTCTGGCTAGGAGTAGCTTTTGTTTCTGGTCGGTGAGGAGTAGTTTTGTTTCTGGTCGGTGTCACAGAGCCCAGAGGTAGTGTTCTGTGAGTGCTGGTTCGGACTTCGGCAGCTGTTGGTTGATTTTTTTAACAAGAAAGATTAAATTTGGCGGTAAGCTCTTATTTTTCATATGATTTTGCTAGTTCGGCTTGATAAATTTATAGTATTTTCGATGCTTTACAGATGATTATATAAATTATAGTAGTGATATTCGTGCGAAAAGTTTTCCAACAACACTAATCGATGTTTTGCCTTTGGCTTGCTAAGTGCGCAGCGATGGCGCAGCGAAAGGGATAATTCTGTGGGATATTTTTATATTTATTTGTTCCAGGTAAAATTCTAAAGAAAAATAGCAGAAACATTAAAAAATGGCTATCGGTGCAGGGATGTCGTGTGTGAAATACCTTCTATTTTCCTTCAATCTTTTATTTGCCGTGAGTATTTTTTATTATTACAAGGCTATTTTTTCTTGAAGCTGGTCTGTCGGGAAGTAGGTACCTATTATTAAGTATATCGTTAAACAAATTATTTTGAAGTGGTCCTTTCACTTGAAAACTTGAAACTTGTTATACTTGCACTAAAACTGATACCTATTATAGGTACCTAGGCAGATTACCCGTTAATTTATTACCTAGTAAAAACAAGGCGTGATTGTTGCACAACATTGCTAAAATCGAATAAATACCTAGCAAACTTTTGTCAATTAAGTTCTATTATTTAAATTTAGGTTTAAATTATTATAATGTTTTGCCTGACAATTACTTTTATCAATATACAGGACTTATCTAGGTAGTAGGTACCTACTTTTACAATGACTCATGCCTAAATCATAACATTATGCTCAAATATAATATCTTCTAGGTTATTGTTTATTTGCACAATAAGTTCATTGTAACCAGTTGAAAAAATTACTAAACGCACTACATAGTAGAAGTAGTTCCGTTGAAGCAGTTAGGCTATGGAACTCCTTACCGTTTCATATTAGGCGTGCGCAATCTCTAGCAGCATTTAAAAGGCTCATCAAAGCGCACTTTCTTCCTCTCTGAATTATTAGATTACCTTACGTCTTTTCAAATCCTTCATCTGACTTACATTTCGTCTTCTGGCTTTTATTTTATTTTACTCCCATATTTGGCATACTATTTATTATAATATGTATTTAGGTGTTTATATATTTATGTATGTTTGTATATAGGTATTGAATATTGATTTTATAGTATTTTTATCAAATAAATATTATAAATGCGAAAGTTTGGATGGATGGATGTATGGATGTATGTTTGTTACTCAATCACGCTCCAACGGATGAACGGATCTGAATGAAATTTGGCACAGAGATAGATTATAGTCTGGAATAGCACATAGGCTACTTTTTATCCCGGAAAATTAAAGAGTTCCCGCGGGAACCGAAAAACCTCAATCCACGCGGACGAAGTCGCGGGCATCAGCTAGTTTTATATAATAATAGTTATAATTATATGTACCTTAGTATTATATTTGTATTAATAATTAGATACTATTTCCTCCTAATCGTACGTACACCCTCGACTCTTGTTCTTTTATAGACTTAATTCCTATAAAACGTGGTTGCATGGAAGAGATCGCTTCAAAGCGATAAGGCCACCATTTGTACCGATTTTTCTTTTTTTAATTTTATTGTTGTTTAAATGTACTTACTTATTTTTTATTTTTATTTTGGTGTACAATAAAGAGTATTTCATTCATTCATTCATTCATAGTAAGTATAGGTATATCATATTATATGACAATAATGCTTAATGAAAAGCAATGTGCGCCTTTGTAGTGTTATAAGTGGGGTTTGATTTCTGGCAGGGGCGTTTTATTTTTATTTTTTATATCTAATGTGCCTTTGATCTAGTGGCGGTCACTGCTTTCTGCCAGCCCAAGTCCTGCGAGGCAAGTGATATAAGTTAGTACCTAACTACACATGTTGGAGATCTCAATATATCCGCATCGTCAAAGTAATACTGGTCAGTGCTCTGGGTCTCCAGGAGCCCTGCATAGCTGCCTCTCGCAAGGAGAAGAAATCACTAATTGCGTATTTGACAACTAGTCAAAACAGCAACTTTTTTCAAACGTTAAAATGCATGATATGGGATTTTGTATGAAAGACTTAATTTTGATGTTGTCAAAGTTCGACACACTTTTTTACTTTAATTGATAGTTTAAAATGTTTATTCAACATAAGACTAACAGAAAACATGGATATAACGACTTGGGAGATCCTCTATTTAATAAACACAAAACCATTATTTATTTGACTAGTAGTCGAATACCCAATAAGTAGTATTAAAACCATTATGATCTCTGTGGGTTAATATACTTATATTTATTTGTTGCAGATAACTGGTCTGATAATCCTGATAGTTGGTGCCAAATCTGAGATAAACGCACATCCCTATGTAGACCTCACGGACGAAAGCTTCTACACATCGGCACCTGTGATCCTGATCATTGTGGGCTTGATTGTGTTTGTGGTGGCCTTCTTCGGATGCTGTGGTGCCGTCAAAGAGAACCACTGCATGATTGTCACTGTAAGTCTTAGCTTATCCATACTAATCCTTACGTTTAATCATTATGTATATTATCTTTTAGCAGCAGCATTGAATGATATTGACAAAATTTGGCAAGGCAACAGTGAATAGGCATCTTCTAGGCAAGGGCTCTCCAACCTAGACCTCATCATTGCTTTGTAACAAGCATGTTTGTAGTCAAGCACAAGCCTATCCACAATTAAACAAAAATAAGTGACTGAAAACGTAGTTTGAAGAGTTCCCATGTAAAGTCATGGGCATCATCTAAAATAGAGGTTTCTTTGTTGAGAAGTAGATATCTGGATATAGAATCCCATAAAATCAAGGAGTTCCCTCTAGAATCTACATTTTAGACACAAATCCTCCCAGACTGACTGCTGAGTGTGTTGTGGGCTCTTCTCAGACCAGGGCACATTTGGAACCCTCGTAGCTTTAGTTTTAAAATATTGTCGTTAATTTTATCACCATCACATCTTATACTTTGTAAAATCGACATTCAAAAAGTGTACTGTGTAGGTACCAATTTTGAATAAATATACTTTGAGCTTGACAAATTAGTGGGCACCAAGGTAATCTCCAAGAAAACTGGTTATTTATATGTAACATTCTTACTAAAATTGAAGATAGAATAAAGAAAAAAAAATTGTAGGTCAGCTTCACTTTTTAATAAAATATAATATACTAGCGATCCGCCCCGGCTTCGCACGGGTAGCACTAATAATCCTAATCTATATAATATAAACTATCCTATCTCTCAAGTTAGATCGAACTGCACATGGTGTGCGAATTTTATTATAATCGGTTAAGTGGTTTAGAAGTCCATTGAGGACAAACATTGTGACACGAGATTTATATATATATAGATAACATGCAAGTAGGACTGGTTTTATCTCATTGTTTTATTTAATGTTGGTCGAGTAAACAACATGATAATAGCATACTGCATGACATTCCAATACTTGTTTACTTTCTTTCGCTGATAGTAGCAAAAATAATTACTCTGACTCCTGCAACCTCGCTGGTGCAGTGTGAGCATTTGGGAGGTCCCGGATTTAGATTCTTTCGTTTTGTTTGTTTATTATAATTTTCACAGCCCATCCGTTGAACCGATTTTGACGTAATTGTGTAGTCATCGTTGGGCATCATGGATAATTAGGTACTTTTAATCCTGGAAAATCAGAGTTCACAAAAAACACGCCCCCCTATTACGTAAGAATTGTTCATCAAACGTTTAAGATTTTTGTCAAAGTAAAATAAACCATAACTGCATTGAATTAGAGCTCAATTTCGTCTGCCCATTCTTATACGTTTAGGTATGAACGATACTCGAACGTATAAGAATGGATACACGAAATTGAGCTCTAATTTAATGCCGTTATGGTTTATAAACTTTGACGACGAACTTTAACGTTTTGATCGGACATTCTTACATGATTGGTACCCTGGTAGGAAGGGCATACCGATGAATGAACCTTCATTTAGACATTTCAGAAGTACTTACTTAAGTAAAAAGTTGATTTGAATATAAATATGTATTTCTATTCTATTCTATCCATAGCTCTAAACCTACTACAGACACTGATGCAAAGTGTGTTTGGGTGTGCTTTTTCAATTATTGGCACAATCAAAATGCTTTCATTAGACCAATTTTGATGAAGCATGCAATATGCGTCGATGCTAGCCGTTGTACTTTGTAATCGATGTCAAGGGCGAACCTGTTATTTATATTTTTTAATTATAATATACTAGCAGATGCCCGCGACTTCGTCTGCGTGAAATAAGTTTTTTAAATTCCCACGGGAACTCCCTAATTTTTCGGGTTAATATAATATAGCCTATGATACTCACAATTAATTATGTGGCTTTCTATTGGTACCAGAATTTTCAAAATCGGTTCAGTAGATCCAGAGATTACCCCCTACAACCTCACAAACTTTACCTCTTTAATATTAGTATCGATATATACATATAATAGGCGATTGAGAACGCCTTGTTCTGAAAGCGATAAATCTTCATAGTAATAAGATGTCACCGATCTACGTATTTAGTACCTCTAGCTTAATTATTAAAGTAATTGATTTATGATAAGTAAGTAATTGGTTTAGTTATTACTGGAATTTCACATATTTTGTGCATTCTACATACCTACTTACTTACCCTATTTCATATAATATGGCCTTTTTGCATCCATTGTAAGCTCAGTTAACAAATCCATAATTAGGTTTTAAAAAAATCTTGTAATAGTCAAATGTATTTCATTAATATTGGCCTTCGAATGCAATTTAACGTTAATTTATGGTGATTAGCTAACCAACGTAATTAGCAAAATGTTATTATTTATTCTGTAGTAGGTACTTTCGTGTTTTTCCGTATAAAGCCGGTTTTTTTATATTTTTCCCGCTATCTTGAACTGCCCCCCTATTACGTAAGAATTGTCCATCAAACGTTAAAGACTTTCGTCAAAGTAAAATAAACAATGACTGCATTGAATTAGAGCTCAGTTTCGTCTGCCCATTCTTATACGTTTAGGGTATCGTACATACCTAAACGTATAAGAATGGGCAGACGAAATTGAGCTCTAATTCAATGCAATTATGGTTTTATTTTACTTTGACAAAAATCTTTAACGTTTGATGAACAATTCTTACATGATTGGGGCCCTGGTCTACACCTCCTGAAGCTGCAGTATCGAACCCAAAACATCTCGTTTTATCACTGTTAACTTAGTTAATTTTCTTCGTGCGTAGTTGCTGTAGTAGTAGCGTCAAAACAAACCAAATGAGCCCAAACTCGGGAGTTTACTAGTACCATTGGGGAGTGCCTCTATCTACTTCCCAGTTCCATCATTAGCATATAGCACCTCGGGGACTCGTCACTATGTGTGATGAATTCGACTCGTTGTAACAAACCAAATGAGCCCAAACTCTTTAGGTCTACGTCATGAGGGGCTTACTAGTAATCATTGAAGACTTCCATTTACCACCTCCTGGTTCCGCCATCAGATCAGCTCGATGGAACCAAATTATTGTATTGTATTACATACATAAGTTTAAAATCTATTTGTGTTATGGAAGTGGAACATAGGGTGGCAATGCGTATTTGTTTACTATTCTGTTATCAGTCAACTATATCAGTTATCACAACGGAAAACAGATATAAATGCTATGTTCATTGTATTCCATTCCAGACAGACGGACAGATATGGTTAGGTTTAGGTAAAACTGGGTACAAAATAGTAGGTAGATGATTTTAATGTAGATACTAGATACTAGGTATATAATTATTTCGAATTATGTACTTAATTGTTAGGCTTAAGAATAATCTAGGGATAATCCGCTGTAATATTATGATAAATAAAGGCTCATTCACACAGCGGTCCATTTTACTTAATTAATTGAAATGAAACTTTCTCAAGACCTTGCAAAATGATTTGCCATGTTCTTGCTTGACACAAAGTTTTAACTCGATTTTTTCCTTAAGCCACGCCGCGATTGTAATTAAAAGATTGTAAATACTAGTTAGTTACTAACTAGGTATCTTCCTACTACCTACTTAAGTTGTTTATTAAAAAATGATGATAAGCTTGATCTAGGTTGGAGGATGAGGCTGAGGTAATGTCTGGTACTTGTTAAGTATACACTAGCAATAACCATAAAATCAATGCATAAGCAAAACATAAGTATTACAATGAAAATAACCTTGAATATACTTCGTCAAGCATAATTCAAATTATGACTATGTGATATGTCTCACTGAAACCACCATGCATTGAGGATATCCGATTAGTTAAGCTTAATTATTAAGGTTTCCGTCTTCCTAACCGCGGGATATCAAAGTACACTAGATATGGTGGTAGCTTCCAAATAATAGTAAAAGTGTGGTACTAAACTACTAGGGCTGCCCGACTTCTCGGGACAAACCACGCTCTAATACGAAATAGCGTTCTTATCATCCATGCCACGTCACCATCAGCATCATTTCAACCCATTGTCGGCTCGCTAAGTAGGTACTGAGCATGAGAAGCTAGAGTCTCCTCTCAGACTATCAAGTGTTTGGCTGGTTATGTCCATCACGATGGCCAAGTGTGGATTGGACTTCACATACACTTTGAGAACGTTATGAAGAACTCTCGGGCTCAGGTTTACTTCCGATGTTATTAAATTGTGGACGTTCGTGTTTTAGAAGTATCTACTAATATTATAAATGCGAAAGTTTGGATGGAAAGATGTATGGATGAATGTTTGTTGGTACTCAATTACGCCAGAACGGCTGAACGGATCTGGATGAAATTTGGCACCGAGATAGATTATAGTAATAGATTATATAGCGATGGTAGTAATTAAAGCAAGTGACAATAATATACATATAAATGCTACAGAGTTGATTGACTGTTAATCCACTCTGTACACGACCAATCCGGGCCGCTATTATTGATCGGTGATCACGGACCGCGATCCCGATTGACTGTATACCAGATACCAGCCTACCAGGTGCCTAAGATATCAGTTATCAGCGGTACATACACATAGAATGGGCCTATTAACGTCAAATGAAAGGGAAAGGAAGTGACCGTTTATACGATGAGACGACAGAAGCGTGTCAAAGGTCACGGGGGTCTGGTCACACTGGTCGCGGTCAATTGGCTCTAGCGAATTGGACTCCTGTGTAGCTTTATCTGATTCCATTAACGATTGATCTAATATTCATCTCGTCCACTGAATTTTGCGATGCAATGGGTTCAACCGATGTTTATTAGCTTTGTCAATATTATGGTATTCGCCAAATATTGATTGTACACTATCAATTTTACCATTAAAAATGGTTATCAGATGCAAATCGCCTGAGACGTATTTTTGGCCATAGCTCCGAGGATTTTGGGAGGATCGAGATGGGAATAGTACCAAGAGTTGAGGAATTTATCGAGACACGTGTGGGCGTTTGAATTTTGAAAATCGGCTGGTAACTGTTTTTGGAATTTAGAAAACTGTAAAAAAGGTCTTGTTTTTATACATTGTTCATAGTCAACAAACAAATCTAAAAATAAAAACCATTGGATCCAATGAATTGTTTCCTCGGAAAGAATCGGCTTAGCAACATTGTGGTGAAACGGCGGATTTATTTATGTTAAAAATATATTATAGGAATCAGCATTAACAATTCGTTGGGGAAACGCTAGTGGTATAGCATACTTGGCACCATTCCACAGCGACAAAGATTAGGATTCATTTAGTTTTTGATGCAATTATTACTTATTGAATAATTATTATGTTGTGTGTTGTAGAGTCAATAACCGACCTACTAAAATAAATAGAAATAAAAAGACAGGGGAAATGGTAACAAACGCTAGACACCTTCGCATTTATAATATTATGTAATAATAATAAAAACCCTTGAAGTTCGAAAAAATGTGCATATATCAAAAAAAAAATATTATCGATTAAGTGAATAGTAGGTACTGACTACTGTTATGTTGGTAAATAAGGGAGGCGCTCAGGGGAGACGTCAATGATAAGTGATAAGTGATAAGTGCCTTGATAAGTGATAGTGCTTTGAGCTGAATTGAAGAGCACCGGATCGACGTGATTTTTGGCGTGGGTGTAGTTGAGGACCTGGAGAGTGACACAGGCTACTATTTATCCCGGAAAATTAGGGAGTTCCCGCGGGAATAAAAAAAACTTAAACCACGCGGACGAAGTCGCGGGCATCAGCTAGTTCTTATTATTTCTACTGGCACACAACATTACGTACTACAAAGAAAAATAAACAAATAAAAGTACTTATATCGCTAAAAGTGATCTCCTCCAGACAATCTATTCATAAGGTTTAGGACATGTCAACCTTTGAGCCCGTGTAATTTTATATTCATTCCTAGACCACAGAAAACCAGATATCCGTTTCTAGAGCGTGTCAACGATTTTCATTGAGTTCGATTGCTTAATAATTAAGCAATCAAACTCAACACTTATAACTTGACTTTCATAAATGTAAATCTATACTTACATTTATGAAAGTCAATTAGTGAACTTTGTTCGTAAACTGCCTCGTTGGTCTAGTGGTTAGTATGTTCAACCGCGGCCGACGAGGTCCCGGGTTCAAGTCCCAGTTCGGGCCATATAATTAAGTATTGGGTTTTTCTGTCTAGAAATTCTCAGTACTAGCCCGGAGTTAGGAAGTTGGTGGTGTTTCACCCCCGTGCCTCGGAGAGCACGTTAAGCCGTCGGTCGCGGTTATTATCACTAACATGATAATAGTCATCAAAGCCCGCCAACCCGCATTAGAGCAGCGTGGTGGGTCTAAGCTCTAATTCTCACTCTCCTATCGAGAGTGGAGGCCTGTGCCCAGCAGTGGGACGTTAATGGGCTGTAGTGGTGGTGGTTCGTAAACACCGAATTTACACAAGTACCTATCCACAGCCTTCATTCCGCCAGTGGTAGTTAACCTTTGGGCCTATTATATGTAGATATAATAAATTATAGACATTGACTTACCAATTATAGCACTTAATATTTTTTTTTAAACGCGGACTTTACTTCTATGATTCTATCCGTAAAAGATCGGAGCTGCTCTCAAGTCTCAAGCACAAAGGAGTTTACTGCATTAATTTCCGAATTCTCGTATTCCTTTGAGCTCTAATCTTAACCGTTATTAAGGTATATTGTCAACTGGCACCAATATTAACTTAATGTTAATTTAATTACTTGCAAGTAGTAAGACTTGCACAACGCATAAATAATTACGAAACACCCAGAATGCTCGTAATAGGTATGTTAATAAGCTGCAACCGACTACTTGCTATGGCAATATCGACCACGACGACTTCCAATGTTTAATATTGATGTCAATTTTTTGCCAATGAAAGTCACCTCTCTTACTAAAATAACAGGTCGTGGATGTCAGGAAATACTTAATAGGTATAATGCGTTCAGGACAATTGAATAGGACGGACTTTCCGCCATGATGTCTTATAGATGGAAGTATAAATTACATACCATTTGCGCGTAAAGTTAATATTACTTCACCGCTTTTAAAATTACTCTATAGTAGACTTTTCCCTACCCTTAGGCAATAAAATACCGCATACCTATTAACCTACAAAGGAGAATGGACCTGAAAGAACTCAAAGGAGCAATGACCGCTATACAAAGTACAGCTGTTTAAATGCGGCCATCTCTGTCTATTATCATTTTATAGTTTCAAATAGCTCTACGATAAAAAAATAAAAAGTATACAAAAGAGATTGATCTCTTGACTCCTGTGATCCAAAGAGCATCTTGGGCCTTGGCCTCCGACACTCGAAGCTGCCCTTCTGTGGAGCTTTCTACCATTGCATCGCTTAAAGCAGTAGGTATTATCTCAAAATTGCAATTTATATGAATACCTTGACGTCCCTAAAATAAGGATTTCTGAAACAAGAGCGTCAAAAACATTAAAATAATAATGCTTAGTAAGCCACCTCTCCAGTCTAAGCTGCTTCACGCCAATCGGGTATTTTTTTAATTCTCTTTTTTAGGGGTTTTGTAAATACTGGCCATGAATCAGGTCTTCTGCAGGCTTACAAGCCTTTGCTAACTTCGTCAAAAAAACAAGCGACACCTCATACCTTGGCGTCCAACAGTCCTACTTTGCAAAAACCAGAACGTGCTTATATTTCCATGATTCAGCGGAATGTCCAAACGCGTAAGGATGTGTAGCAAGTTTACACATTCTTACGCGTTTGGACACGCGTGTAAACTGTAAACCAAAGGGGTCCGTATGTCAGGGGTCTCTAGCTCGTAGACGGAATAAGCTATAGATTAGGATTTTAATTATTTATTTTTTATTTATTGAACATTGAAATACGAAAAAGGGGACATAAATATATCAATGTCTTATAATAATAATACACTGATTACAGTAACTTAGAGGATCACCGGACAATCGTCACTGAAGATTGACTTCGAATTTTTGCAAACAAATCAATTGACTTACTTATATTTAATTATCCTGAACTGTAAATTCCGTGGTATGTCTACGTTAGCCATAAAAAAGATATATTTGGTGTACAATGTTGACCTAATTAAATAAAATTGTCGCAGTCGCCTTGTCTATAGACTATCTTGTATAAACATGTTTCTATTTCCAGTTCTCGGTGTTCCTGCTGCTGATCTTCATCGCGGAGCTGGCGGTCGGCATCGCGGGCTACATGAAGCACCAGGACCTGGAGACGTCCATGATGCGCTCGCTCAACGAGTCGCTCAAGCACTACGACGACCCCACCATTCAGAAGAACTTCGACATCATACAGACTGACGTGAGTATAGCCTGTAGACGACACCACTGTTCGGCATTGCAGCCGTCCAACATATTGCCTGATAAACTGTTGCCGACTGCATGCAGCAGCAGCAAGCGCCGTGTTGCCACAACACTGCTGGTTACAATGTATTTCTATAAAATACCTTTCGCCGCATCGGCTGCCATAGAAACATCAAATACATAGGTACCAGTAGTGTCGCAGCGACACGTACGTCGCTATCGCGTAGCGTATTTCATGCAGATCCGTTCAGCCGTTCTGGTGTGATTGAGTAACAAATATCCATCCCAACCTTTCCCGTTTATAATATTTTTATTTTTTAAACTTGGGCTTCTGAAGCTTAACTAAGGATCTGAGCTTCAGTTTCAGTGCGGACTGCCCTATATTTCAAACAGTTACTTTTCCAGTATTTAATTTTCTCAAGATCATTTTAATCGTCATATTGTAGTGGTAAAATAACCCGAAATAGTAGCAATGTGATCATCACAGCTTTCGCAATCATCCTCCTGTTTTGAGGGTAGTTTAAAAAGATCTATTGTCCATCCAACCAGTTGCAATGCTGCGGCATCACCGGCCCCGGCGACTGGAAGAACAACTCCCTGCCCATACCGGCCTCGTGCTGCGCCGCGCGCGAAGTGACCGCCGACAAGACCGTCGCCGCCTGCACCGCCACCTCGCCCACTCTGCACCAGAAGGGCTGCCTGGGCGAGATCCTTACCAACCTGAAGGCTCTGTCGCTGCTGCTTGGCGGAGTTGGCTTGGGCATCGCCTTTGTTCAGGTAACTTGCTAAATTAGCTAAAGGAGAAGGTTCATTTTGGGTGTAGTCTTGTACACTATAACATAAATAGAGGAAAATACATAGATTTTATGAAAAAAAAAAATAAGAATAGCAAACTAAATAACTTGCAAAAAATTTAATTCTATTTCAACCAAGACCAGTCCCACATCCCACACAAATCTGGATCATCTCCTTTAACAGTTAGGGGGGAGATTAAATAGAAGCCGAATATCATCATTATGTTCCACAAAATAAAATAGACCATCCTCAGCAACTGTTTTATTCAAAATTCTAAAGAGAGGGTAAATAAAATAGATTTTTAAGGAAATCGACTTAGCCGAAAGAAATACTTCTGAATTTGAATTGGTACAAATCACAGGCTAAAAATAAAAACTATAGCTCATTTCGGCAATTTAAAGCAATTATATACGATAGATTTGAGTAGTTTTGGTTGGAGTAAATCTTGATATGTCTGCCTTTGATTATAATGATACATATACACATTATTCGCCGTATTTTTTGAAAAAAATACTGTTCAAGTAATGGATTCGATTTCGTAAGCTTGATCCAATAGATCAACGCCGTTCAACTAATGGAGAAATGGCATATTCTTACACAGGTCTTAACTGTTAGAAATATATTATTTGTCTATGCTCTACCTCTGCAAAATTGTGTGGAATTATATTTTTAATAATTTTATTTTTTGTTTCAGCTGCTCGGCGTCATATTCGCGTGCTGTCTCGCTCGCTCCATCCGCAGCCAATACGAGACCGTGTAAACTCGTCCGACCATCACAAATTGCATGTGTTTTTAAGTTAGCATAATATGATTTATTTTTATGTTGTACACTCGCGAGCCAAAATATCGACACATATTCCGAACTGTGAATAACAGAACAACATATTATAGTGTCAACATAGAGCTAACACTTAGTAGTTTTTTAAAATTAGACCAAAAATTTCATTCAAGTTTTACTTTAGTGATACAGAAAATGAGCTGTCGATATTTTTACTCGTTGGTTTATTATATTTTTAAGCGAAAGTCGATAATTACTATATTTTGTTATTTTTTTTACTATAGATCCTCATCCATATTCGAATTTGTTTTTATTTCGTCCATTCTAGTGATAGTTCAATTTAATTTTTTAATAACTATAATATAGTCATAATATAGAAATATATTTCTCACATTACAAATTAATTGTCATATTTACTATATTATATATAGATTCTCTCGTATAATTATATAGATTTAATTCATAGTACATCCAGCGTGATATTATATTATTTTTGTTGGACAAGGATAATTTCCGAATGCACCATCCACACCAAAGATATTTTTTGTGAAGCAACATTCAACATGATAACATTAACTCTCTATAATATCTTCTGCATATATTGCTATTTGTTGTATGTTGCTCATCGCGTCCACACCACCAATAACTTAAAGTACTGCAAGTTATGATATGATGATTTTAACGTTTAAACTATCGAGAGTGATATTCATTATAACTATACATAACACCCGGATAAACTCACGTGTTCTGTCGGCATGAGCGTATTCGCTCACGAATATGCCCCTAACGGGTTCGAAACTAGTCGGGCACTTTTCCGACAGAACACGTGAGTTTATCCGGGTGTTATGTATAGTTTATGATATGATGATTGTTTTTAAAAGTTGGGCAACATTACTTAACATGGTAACATTAAATAACTTTTTGTTATACTTAATAACCCTTGCAAACGTTGCACCACAAAAAGTAACTTCAGTGTGGATGCACCCTAAACTGTCCAAATTTAAAGGTCGTCACTGACTTACAACAGCTATCACATCAAAAATTCAAAAATACTTTTACTAGTGCTTTTGAATATAGTCAATCTACACAAAATACCGGTTTGAGTCACTAAGTAAAGGGAAAGAAAATTGTAAATTGCTTGCAGCTCTTTTATCCGCATGTATTTTGAATTTTTGACATTGATAATTAATTAATAATAATAACACATTATGCAAATAAAGATTATTCTATCCTATTCTATAAATATACAGAAAACTATTTGACGAGTCAGTGATGATCTTTAGCGAAGGTATATAGATTTACAAAAACTAAGTTCGGAAAGTTAGCAACACTTGTAGAAGCGTGAAGGCACAATTATTACACATCACAGATCACATAAATGAGGTGTGCTCAGCCTAGAAGACTGATTTTTCGAATAGAATGGTTACAAAAATGCCAAAATCACACATGCACTTTTCTTATTGAAATTAGAGTTTAGGATATTTTGTCGATTATTATACCCTATTTATAATCGTCTATTTATGTAGAATGGTGCACGTTTGCCTTCGTATTATTTTGATACGGTGCAAAGTGCTATGTAAGCGTAATAATTGTCATTAAATTATTTATAGAGATGAGATTTTTGTCAACTGTATTTTTGCTTCAACGCCGCGTACAAACCAGGCCATACAAATTCTTTTTTTATACTGAAATCAGTCTTACCAAAACAAAATTAATCAATCGTTAAATCCGAGTCCCTTTTACACTCTATTACTATAATTATGTTTTTATTTCAAAAAGACATAAACATAAACTTTGTGTATGTGTATGTGTATGTTCTTCTATTTAGTATCTAGTTTGGTGTACAATAAAGTGTATTTTCATTTCATTTCAAAGGGGTTGTTTCATCTTGGGCCAGGTACTTGTACAGTATTCCAAAAAATAGTATAAAATCATAGAAAATTAAATAAAATATGCTTTTTTGCAGTTTTACAGTGATTAGGAGGTACAAAAATAAAATGTTTAATTAGGTACATTTGTAGAATAGCAACTCTCGCAGCGCATCCATCCATCCATCTGCTGCTGTTGGATATTTTATGGTTAATTCTCATTTCTCAGGTTATTTTTTTGTCAAATGTCATCATGACACGTGTAATATAGGTCAATGTCAAAATGGACGCATGTTGTTACGCTTTTATTTTGCAAAATAATTTCGCATTGTATCTCGTAAATTGAACTTTTTAGTAAGAAATAAAGAAAAAAATGTTATTATTTTATGACCCCGAACATTTTAAAATACCGTACAAATACCTGGCCCAGGCTCCATATAAATTTGAAACAACCCCTTTTGCGATTTTGAATCGTCAAGTGAATTTATCTTAAACTTGTTAATTTTTTTGGTAAGACCGAATAATTCGTACACATCTCTTTACACACGAAATTAAACTTACTGTGCTACTCTTGTGTGGTGCAAGTCAGTAGGTGACAACCTTTAGCCCGGTATGTAAGCGGCCACCTGTCAATCTACGGTTCTATGGTATTAGTATTTTACGATGTGTTTCTCGTAGTATTTATATTTACATTTCTAATAAATCTGTATATTATGGTGAAATCGTGTTTTTCTTTACATATTATCTACTTCCCAGAGTAGCCACTCTGTAGTCCGTAATAATGTTAAAACAGGTATCTAACCTGCTCAAAGATGATAGCCGTGTTATACAAACCGCATCAAAATCGGCCCAGTAGTTTTACTACGACTATTCAAATGACTTATCGTTTACATCAATGCTTATCGTCCATTTTGTTTTATTACACAGTAAAATTGAATCAGACTTACTGAATACCATTTCGAAATAGGATACACTATCCGTATAATTTCGTCCAGCCTTGCCTTGTGTCGGCAATTTTGACCTAGTCATACCTAGAGGTAGGAATATATTTTGATCCTACCCAACATGGCGTTCTCTGTCTCCACGTAGGAACAGGTAAATAAATTCCTCGTTTGTCCCAGAATTTGAATTTGGGGACAAACATGAATATATAATCCATTCTGTCCCCGTCGACCTGAAGAGTGGCAGAGGCTGCGGCATTTAAAAAAAATCTAAATCCACGTAAATGGACGCAATCGCGATCTAGTAGGTAGTAAATAAATATATTATATCGGAGCAGAACAATAAAACAGCAGTTAGTGTTCTAGATACACACATTTTTATTTTCCTATTTTATACCATGATATAAATTTTAACAAAGGATGATTACAAGGGTTCACATTATGAACATCGAGATTTGAGGAACATCAGTCGCGTCGAGTAGTCACAATACAGCTGTTGTCTCGCAAGCAACATATTTCGAGTCACAGTATAAAATAATTTAAAAAATCACATCCACAAAATATATCCCAGTCACGAATACGGGCCCTCTTTACACTGTGACATTCAATGGCACTTATCAGCGACAAAAATGTTGCCTGGCACGAAATTGTATGATATTTTCGTAGGTAGTTGCGACAATATTGTTTCCAGTCCCTTTTGGCCTGGTGACATTTTTCCGCCGTAGTGTGATCCATCTGAATAGACCCATAGCAGCAGTTTGACGTTAGGGGCAGATTTTTCAATCGCGGAAAAATCCCATTCAAGTTCAGCTGACGTTTTGTAGATTTTTGTATGAAAAAACTGTCAAAATTCCCCACTGGTTTAGCGATTGAAAACTCAGAACTGAAGTTTATGAATCATTAACTAAAATAACAGCTCTATGTATATTGCTATTCCTTTCAGAATACTCCCTGCGGAAAGGGGGAGCAGTGAGCACTAGATTCAGAGAAGTCATTTTAGTTTAGAGATTGTGTAAACAGAATTGGCCACATAATCACAAAATCAATCATCCAAGATCCGATTTGAATGTCACAAAGAAACAGGACCTAGGTGCGGTATTCATACTCTTTCATAAATCATTTCGTATGTCGCAAGCATTTGAATCTCACAGCACCATTTGCAATGATGAAATTATTTAATTTCTAATTTCTCACATTGGCATCACCAAATACATCAAGATACGCGCGACATACACTAGTATTACACAGCTAAGTATTTTTTTATACTTTAATAACTAGGATTAAGACATACATTATACAATACCTAAACAATAAAATAACTTACGCTCTATTAACTGTTTACACCCTAAACGGAATATTTTTAGAAATACGTAGAATAAAGGCTGGAACACACACAATGCGGGCGGAACGGTGTTAACTCGTGCCAATGAGAAACGAATGAAATGGTAGCATTGATAATTCCCTATCACTTACTAATTCTTAACTATATCTGTTAGTTGATTGCAGCTAAGATGTATCAATCAATGCTAGTCACAATTATGGTGATTCGCTGAATTTATGGTATTCTTCCTGCAATTGTTTTAGCTAATAGTGTGAGATAGCCAGCCAATCAGAGGACTTTTTAACCGTCAAACTACAGCAGTACACCAAAATTGTTATTTCGATGATAAAATGATTGCTACAGTGGAACATCGCAACAAAACCATGAATTCAGTCAATCACAACAATAATTGAGATTGGAGCAATGATTGATGCAGCTCTTCCGTAATCGACCAGTTGCTGTAGTAAGACGGAATGATGAGCACCGATTCGTTCATTTATTGGCACGATTTAAATACGATTTTTAATACAAGCTTTAAGCGACACGCAATTCCTTGAATAACTTGGAGCCACCTTAGACGTGTTTCGTAGCGCGTTGTGTGTGCAACAGGCTTAAGTCGGAGCGGAAGCCACTAGTGCCGAGTGAGGTTTGGCACACCCAGTCGCGCAAACAAACTCCGTATCACCACCAGAATGACAATTACTATGAACCGATGCACTTTGATATGTCAAATTTCATAAATCATGTTTCATTTCTATCCCCCATCACTGCTATTTCGATTTCATGAATATTGTCAAGTCACTCGATACTAAAACAAATCACTGTCATCGAATTCGATACTATAGTCGGTTCACATTTCACAAGCACTATAAAAATAAATAAGTTTTATAATATAAAATACTATACATGGCAAAGACATTACATCATACTGATATTATAAATGCGAAAGCGTGTTTGTTTGTTGGTTTGTCCGTCAATCACGCTGCAAAGGAGCAACGGATCGACGTGATTTTTCGCATGGGTATAGTTGCGGACCTGAGCCCCAATCATGTAAGAATGTCCGATCAAACGTCTAAGATTTTCGTCAAAGTTAAATATACCATAACTGCATTGACTGCATTGAATTAGAGCTCAATTTTGAGCTCTAATTTAATGCTGTTATGGTTTATTTACTTCGCCGCAGATTTTTAACGATTTCATCGGTCATCCTTACATGATTGGTGGGCTGGAGAGTGACATAGGCTACTTTTTATCCCGGAAAATTGAGGAGTTCCCGTGAGAATTTAAAAAAAACCTAATTCCACGCGGACGAAGTCGCGGGCATCAGCTAGTTAAGAAATATTTGCCACTGGTCTGTTATATCGTGTGATATATTGTATAGCAATTGCACTCCAAGACACATTTTCATTGGTCAATAAATCTTTACATATAATAGGAACAAATTATGCTCGCTACTTCATCCGTGTTTTGTAATACCCTATGACCGCTTCGATTTTCCGGAATAAATAGTCTCAAATACCAATTTCATCAAAATTGGATTCTTTGATTTTCTAACTGATTCACAGCTGTATTTCGAACAATGAAATTAAACAGTTGATAGAGATTAACTTTATAAAAATCTTTCTCATTTCATATTGACCAATAAAAATGTGCCTTAAAATATACAAATATGAAAAGTAATTCATTTTACAGTAGTTTTACAATCGAAATATACAGTAGTTCTTTTTAGAAATTTCAATAATTAATTACACTATCTAAATATGGACCAAAACATTAACTAAATCACAAATTCGACAGTATTAAAACAAAACCTCTGGTTTAAATGGTTTAAGGTTATAAGTACCAAATATTGAGTTGAATTCACTTTTGGTTGCCTGGGTTTAATATTCACGTAGGAACAAGACATTCCATAAACGACTAGTATATGTTTCATTATTCAAAGTTAATTGCTTTGCATCAAGAATAGAAAAACTATTGAACTATATCGAACTATTGTTTGATTTTTAAGTATACATCAAATAATGTAAGAAACAATATGTTTCAAATGAATACAACAAAAACAAACACTAAAACATAAAGTACAAAACATATTGGTGCACAGTCGAAATTCAGTTACGTCTTTTCTACAATTGAATTTTAAGGTCTGAATAACAACTATCACCATGAATTCACAATTTGTCTATTGAATCTTCATACGAAATATGTAGGTAGTTTCTATAGACAAAATGCGAGTCGATGTGGTCAGGCCAACGTCAAGATTATATTGTAAATATGTAATGAACATAATATCCTTATTTTGTACGGAATAGAACCCACTCTTATTCGTGCTTTTCGATTTTACTCCTCACATTGCATATTATTTAAAAAAAATGATTTACATAAATATAAATACCCAACTTGTAATTATTTTTTTAAACAAATAATATTTCTTTCGATTATAGTGCAATTCTAATAATAAATAAAATTTATTGATTAATATTATTAAACTAATGGTCAAAATGTAGATTCAAAAAATCCTTTTGTACTGACAAATATAAAAAAACGCAATACTTATCTTGAACACAACACACTCTTAATAAAACAAAGACCGGACTAAAATTAATCAATTTTCGGGGATCGAAGAAAAGCTATTATAACTTAAGACCTTATTGTTAAAGGAAAAAAGGTGTTTTATTAACACTGGATTGTAAAGATTTGTCTAGAATTAATTTTATTCAATCATCATTTTATTAAGAGTGCAACAAAATAATCGCCTATGGAGCTGTGTAACAAATGAGGGACATTTCATTGGCAGTCGAGTTTATTCAATATCTTATATAACTAACCATCAAGATCACATCTCTATCCAAACCAATCACAAGCAATTAGTACACCCTGCTATAGATGCTTTTGCCCCCATGTTCAAATATCAAATAAATATTATAAATGCGAAAGTTTGGATGGATGTATGGATGATGAATGAACCAGAAGCTTAATTCGCTATAATCCGCCACAGTAGATAAATCTATGTGGTGTAGTGCGTGTCTTCCACCGACAACATGCGAACACCCACCACCCAGCAATTCGCACCGGCACAGCACTACACTACACAAATCCTCCAAATCACTCTCTACGTACGTTTCACTCCGAAACCGGAGCATCCTCAGGAGAAGTTGACTCGACAATGCACGATTGTGAAGTGACGATCGTGTCGAAAGTTCCGTCTTTTATACCTTTTTGGCATGACTCATACCGAAGCCCCGCCCCCTCCCCCCCTATTACTGCATAAATTGAGTATTGAGTTTCATTCATTATCATGGACTTCCGCAAAGTAACGCCTGCTTCGATTCAATAGATGTATGGATGTTTGTTACTCAATCACGCTCCAACGGCTGAACGGATCTGGATGAAATTTGGCACAGAGATAGATTATAGTCTGGAATAGCACATAGGCTACTTTTTATCCCGGAAAATTAAAGAGTTCTCGCGGGAACAGCAAAACCTAAATCCACGCGGACGAAGTCGCGGCCATCAGCTAGTAATAAATAAGTGTAATATTGGCCTTTACTATGAAATCTCACAATGAATTTGTATTATTCAATAAAATTGATTTCGGATTGTTTCAGAAAATCTTCGTGTATCTTTCTTTGTGTTTAAATTTTATCGATTCACTGACCACTCTCAGAAGAACATCCTATATAATAAATAGATACATACATATACACAGTTGATTTATAAAGAATAGGTAGAAGCGTCAATTGAAATCGGCTTAAGCACTTATT
Organism: Erebia ligea; assembly: GCA_917051295.2. Lineage (NCBI taxonomy): Eukaryota > Metazoa > Arthropoda > Insecta > Lepidoptera > Nymphalidae > Erebia > Erebia ligea. The sequence goes on from OU785223.1 coordinate 17,851,677, forward strand.
CTTTTAAGCATTAGAGATCATTCATGTAAATACCTGTCAAAAAACAAATTAACCAAATGCCATACTACAATTTCCGATATACGAATGATACCTAAATAGTGACAGTTGTATGCATTACAAATATAAACCAAAATCAAGTTACGAGTACATACACCTTTTTACTTCCAATCTAGTAAGAATGAAATAAAATATTTAGATATGTCAAATTAGCTGTTAACCCATTTAGACTAACTAAAACCCAAATATGGTATTTTTTAACTTTTATCCACTACAATTTAGCCCTTAACTGCGTAATCTGACCTGATGGTAAGTGATGATGCAGTCTAAGATGGTAGCGGGCTAACCTGTTAGGAGCATGGCAGTTATATTTAACCCATACCCCTATTTGGTTTCTACATGGCATCGGAACGCTAAATCTCTTAGCGGCACGTCTTTGCCGGTAGGGTGGTAACTAGCCACGGCCGAAGCCTCCCACCAGGCCAGACCAAGGAAAATTTAAAAATAAAAACTCCCAAATCGACCGTCGGGGATCGGACCTCAGCACATTATAGCGTGACAACGTCACGTCACGTCACGTCGTAACGTGAGGTCGTCACAAACTATTGCCATTATATTGGTAATGCCCTGCAACTTAAATATGGTACTACCTATTTGTACTTATTTTGTGTATTTTGTAATAAAGAAATTGTAATAAATATTTGATAATGGTAACACATTAAAAATCATCTTTGTAATGTGAAGTATCTACAGATTCCAAGAGATGTTTTCAATGAGATGAGATTAGGTACTTCAATGCTCATGCTTTGCGACTGTCAAGAATTATGCGTTATAGGATAGGTTATCTACAGCAAGACCCTAAACTAACTCTATTGGGATGGTAGGACTTCAACTTTCTTACTAAATTAGAAAGATAAAAGATGCTGTAAAATTAAATTTTGTTTATTTTTGAACACCTAAAAGTTAGTACCAGCATATTTTGTCAAGTGTTTGAGATCAACACAACAATTATTATTGTGGCAGAAAATTGACTCAATCACTTTTAGCCTACATTGATAAAATTGTATGTTTAATACATATTAGGGTGAGTCCAGGTTAAGTAACATATTATACATCTTGTTATATAACACGTCCACTAGTGACAGTTATATAACATTGGGATACAAGTCTGCCCATTTTCGGCAATATAACAATGTAATATAACATGCCAAAAACGAGTTAAGTTCACACTGTGAGCACAAAATGTTATATAACATTATAACATGTTCTGCCCTAGGTTTGGACCCACCTTACAATAACCTATTGCCGCGTTTCTATAACCCGGCAAGAAACATCAACAGATTTTTGAAATTTTATAACTAAAAAAACATCGCCTAAATTATTATAATAGTTGTTCTTCAAGCATTAAAGAAATTCACATTAATTTTGACAAGCCCAGTTAAAAATATGCACTCTTGACGATACTTTAAATGGCTGTTTTTTTACTTGATAAAAGAGCATGGATTTGACACGCCTCCAGCAATGCTAAGGACAGCCATTACTTATGTTTCTACACATTGATGATATTGTAAATTAATATTTTCAAAAGAACAACCACCAAGTTTCTTGCTGGTTCTTCTAGGTAGGAATGGCATTCTGAACCAGTGGTAGATTTATTCGAAAGCATGCTATTTGCATGGTTCATATTTAAATTATTTCAGTCACTCAACAAAGGAACTTATCCCATAAATACTCTTTAACTTAATTTATTCTTGGATACTATCAAGAATTACGAACCAGTGGCCGAATCACTTCACAGGAAGCATTTCTAAAAGTTTATTTGAACAAAGCAACTTTTGAATTTGATAAAAAAACGTTGGAATTTGGATTACTTTTCAGAAAAAAGCTTGTTATTATTATTATTATTAACATAGTCAAAAGTGCATAAGTTCAACCGCAGTATACAAATGTTAGCTTACATTAACATGAACGGGATGGATTGGAAACAGAATGGTGTTGAGTGTGATATTGGCTTTGCGCAGAGCAATCATGTCGCATAACGCTTGGTCCAGAGGCGGGCGATGCGGTCATGTTCTTCCCTGTTTTGGAGATACTGTGTTGCGATGCTACCCACTAGAGGGTCAGCTGGAAAGACAAATGAAATTAAGTAAATCCATACTAATATTATAAATGGGAAAGTGTGTCTGTCTGTCTGCTACGCTTTCACGGCCCACCTGCTCAACCGAATGTTTGGTACAGGGATAGGTTGTATCCCGGGGAAGGACATAGGCTACTTTTTATCCCCGAAACTTGAGGAGTTCCCGTGGGAATCGAAAAAACTTAGTCCAAACGAACAAAGTCGCAGGCATCATCTAGTGAATGATAGTATATTTTTTTATTCAGTGTTGATTAGACCTAGTGGTTAAGAGGCCCCACTTCCTATTTGAGTAGTTAGGAGTACAATCCCTGGCAACTCTAGCTTTCTGGACTTATGTGCAATTTAAGAAATTAAATATAGTAACTTGCTACAACAGTGCAAGAAACCTCTGGAGGAAACCTGCATGCCTGAGAGTTCTTCATTGCGTTTTTAAAGGCATGTATATTAAATCAATTTATTTAAATAAGAAAATTTGTTGATGCAATGCCTGCAATTTTATATTATTCTGTAATAATTTATGAAACCAGAATTAAATCTTGTTAAAATAGATTATATTTACCTGGATTACAATCAGTCAAGAGTGAGCATATAGACAGCAAGACCTTTGAGATGGTCAGCGCGGGTGACCAGTTGTCTTTGAGTATATCCAGACATATTACACCCTGACTGTTGATGTTACAGTGGTATATCCTAGTTCGGAATGTTACCTGGAACATATAAATGAATATTAATATAATATATATATATGAATCATATAAATATAAATTTTTATTTAATATGTGACATATAGGAAACTTTCGAATTTTTTAAAGTTAAAAAACAAACAAGAAACAATTTTCTCAGAATTTTTTGTAGTACATATATTTCAAAGATGCCAAACCTCAAAATGTCTCTGAAAACATGTCCGATGTCTGTAAAATCCATGCTAATATTATAACCAGGAAAGTGTGTGTCTACTACTACTGTTATCATAGCCCATCTGTTCAACCAATTTTGTCAAAATTTGTTACAGAGGTTAGGTTGCAACCCAGGGTAGGACCTAGGCTTCTTTTTATCACAGAAAATTAAAGGAATTCCACAATTCCACGGGATTTGCAAAACCAAAATCCACATAACGTAGTCATGGGCATTATCTAGTACATAAATACATAATATATAATCTCAAACACGTTTATTGATTTAGCTATTAATACCAGATAGATTTTAAAGATTCTCAGGAAATTATTGAATTAAGTTAAAAATATTTACTTGAAGTTTAAAATGAAGGCCAGCTTTGTTAGAATAAGTAATTTAGTAAATTTAATTACCTTAGGAGGTTTAAAAGGGTATTCTGGTGAAAAGTGTATATCTAAGAAGAATACTCCACCCTCATACACCGAACCAGGTGGACCAAGTATTGTTGACACCCACTCATACAGATTATCACCCTTAGGTCCTGCACTGCAATTTGGGGGAGGGTCCAGTGTGATCTCCGCAAGCTCCTTCTGGATGCGTTTAGCCGAAGTGCCAAGTGCTTTAGACATTTTTGGATTTGGTTTGTTTTCTTTTGTATCTGGTTTATTCTCTATGTTTCCACCCCTGCCTCGTCCTGTGCCGCTCCCTGAACTAGACGCACCGGACATTATCTAAAATGAATCATATAAACACATGCAGGCACTAAAACTAACAGCTAATAATTGTTAATAAGCTGCAAGAAGCTCATGAACAGGTGATTGTTAAGTGATATTGCATAAATTATAAATAGTTTCTGAAGCAATGCTTCTTAAATTGAAATGAATAAGTTTCTTCCTCTGGACTGATAATGTGGTGACAAAACACCATGTTATGAGCGAGACTCACTTTCTTAAGACATCTTGTTGGTTGTCTAACAAAACACTACAATCCTTATATTTACTTTTTTTAGGAATTAAGTGTGCAAACTTGTGATTGAAGTAGTAGCAATAGTAGATGCACATATTATCATTTACCATTAATTTGTTTATGAAATTTCAAATATGCATTTATTTGTAATGACCATCTTTCTAGCTATATAAGAATAAACATGCTACAGTGAATAATTATTTAAGTGTGCAATATTATTCCACCAATCTGTAGCTTATGAGATTGAAATAATTGACATTTACATTGAGGGTTTATGATGAGTATAATTCACTTTACACATTAAAATCACCAATGTTGTGGACAAGATACTTCTGAGACTCAAAAGCAGAGTAAAGTTTTGTACAGCATTATAAAGAGCTGTCTGCTCTAACATTAAATTATTGTGGTGTGAGGTGTAGGTAATAAGGTTAATACCCTTGTTATGTAGAAAAGGTTATAATTTATGTAATCTCATGATGAACACTCAAAAAAATAATACAATGACAAGCCAAATTATAGTTTAGGGGAAATAAGGCTTCACAGAGACTGATCTTGCTATATTTTATACAACAAAGCATTAACCTTGCAACTCAGAATACAACTCAATAAAAAAATAAAATCAATAGGTAAAGGTTAAGCACCTCTTGAAAACACAAATAAAATAAATAGGTAGCTGATATGTCACATTGCTCAGCAAACAATGAATAACGTAAATTAAACAACAGCAATTCATGGAAACATACATACACAGACGAAAAAAACTCATTGTTTTGATAGGAATACAATCTATAGAATGATTATTCAGCAAAAAAAACTCTCTTTTTTGTGAAATTGATCACGATTCACGATACCTTTAGAACAAAGACTTCGTAACTCTTTACGTAAAGAACACTTTGTAGCAGCATATAAATTAAAATAGACAAAACAGCTTAACACAAACACGCTAACAATCAAATAATCACTTATGCAGATATTGAATGGAAAAAATGTATTTATACCTTACGAATAACAGTCGGCCATCTTGTGGGCTGGCGTTATCCGATTCTAAGCAATTTTTTTTTGGTTCACCAAGTTTCGATTTTATTACAAAAAGTATCCCAATATGTAATCAACAGAAGATTATGGAAGACATCCCGATTATGTACAATTTGTAGGTATAAATTAAATGAAACTCCGTGTTAGATGCTCCGAAGAACTGTAAAGCGCAAATATGCAGCCTGTTACTTTCTCATAGATGAAGACAAGTATTTCGATCGTCAGACGAGATATTACATAACTGTTTTATACCTTATTAAAATCAAAACTTGCTATTTGTTGTTCTGTAGTATCAGAGCTTCGATCCTCTTCTACCACATTTCATCACTAGCAAAATTTACTGAAAGTCACAAACACATACGTTTAGAAAAACAGTATTTTTAAGTTCAATCTTTACGTTTAATTACGGAGACTATTAGAGCTTAGTTAAAATTATTCTTTACCAATAAATATGCCTATTTTGAGGTAATATTGCTAGTAAATTTACAGTTCTTTTCTGCTTTTCGGTAATTCACAACCAGTGTTGCCACCCTCTGATTTAGGTTTTCCCCTAACTCCTCGTGAAATTCCCCTAAAATAAGCACTTTTCAAAATGTTTTCCCCTAAAAATTTATTCTAAGAATAAAACACAAATGAAAGTGCATTAAACTTTTATTTAACTTTTTTTAATATATTAAACTAAAAAAAAAAAAACTACTAAATCAATACCATCTGTACCATATTATATAGGTACGTATTATATAATATGTAGGAAGTACACTACCATCAGATAAGTTTTGACCAATTATTAAGGTGAAGATCTAAATAAGCAGCCATAAGTCACTAACATAACATTTAACGATCATATTACATGCCTACCACAAATCTATGAGGATTTTGAATAGAATTCTCATCATCAATCATCAGCTTTTTGAACTATGTTAACCATAGATCATTTATAAAGGAGTCCTCTTTATATGACCCATGGTTAACATGGCATCATTGTCCTACATTGTCATAGGACAATGGTGCACAGCGTACCTACATTTGGAACAAGCGAAAAACGCACTACCTAGATTAAAAACACTGACAGTCAAACCAACCAAGTCAAACAAACAAGAGTACCTAAACCATAACGTATAAATCCATAAAAACCAGTTTACCTCGCACACATAAAGCAGCTTTATTCGTATTCGACATCTCTTCTTTCCACGTGCGAAAGAGAAAAATATATTTTGTTTGGTACTAGCCATAGAGAAATGTAACATCATAGTCGTAATTTCTTGATTCCTACTTCCATGGGTAACATCGGCACACCATGTAGTCACCGATTCGAACCGAAAGTTGAAACTTTCCCTAAAAAATTCCCTAGTAATTTTTTTCCCCTAAAAATTTCCCTAAATAATTGTATACCCTAAAAAAGCCCCTAAGTGTTCAAAAATCCCCTAAATCTAGGGGAAAATACCCTAAGGTGGGGACACTGTTCACAACCCACAACCACTTCCCGACATGTTTTTAAAAAACCGGCAAATTGCCATACTAAAAAAATACAAAATCAGATAGGTTGGGCGCAAACATCATGATGCCTTGGAAATTGGATCCAATTTGATAAAACTATTTATTTATATTTTCTATTTTTTAATATATTTGAAACTGCAATTTTACGTACTCTTCTATCACGCAGCATATCAGAGCTAGGACCACGCCGTGTCCCAAGTCCTAAGACTTGGGACACGGCTTCCGAGAGTGTAATTCAGCAGGGTTCAACCATTCTTTTTTTATTAGCTTTGGACTGCGTGTACCCAGAGCCGAACCAGTAAAAAATAAACCGAGTATCTTTGTGGTCATATGTGTTCTGTGGTGGTCATTGTGTCATTGTCAATACGTTATTTGTCATTATTGTGTCAAACTATTTAGCAAATTAATAACACTAAATACGACTTTAATTTTAAAAATTACGGAACATTTTAACACTATAACACTTTTATTGTCTGCAGTCTGAGCTTTTAAATAGTAATTATAATCAAAAATGGGGAAACGTCAGCACCAAAAAGATAAAATGTAAATATTATGATTGACCACTCCAATGTACCAGTGTGTCCTATAGCAGCCTAATGGGTTGATACCTTATATTTCTATCAACAGGTACCTTACCTACACCGAATGGACTACGTTATACGGTGGGAAAAGATCAGGAACAGCGGTTGAGGAAGATACCTCGTTTAAGAGACTCCCCTACGATCATTGTTGCTTATGTTTACAACCATTTGACGACCCTTACTGTGACTCTGACGGAAATGTGTTTGAATTACAAGCTTTGATTGATTTTGTGAAGAAGTTTAAAATCAATCCTGTGACAGGAAAAGTAAGTGGAAATAATAATTCACTAGCTGATGCCCGCAACTTCGTCTGCGTGGATTGAGGTTTTTGGTTCCCGCGGGAACTCTTTAATTTTCCGGGTTATAAAGTAGCCTATGTGTTATTCCAGACTATAATCTATCTCTGTGCCAAATTTCATCCAGATCCGTTCAGCCCTTGGGGCATGATTGAGTAACAAACATCCATCCAAACTTTCGCATTTATCAAATAAATATTATAAATGCGAAAGTTTGGATGGATGTATGGATGTGTGGATGTATGGATGTTTGTTACTCAATCACGCTCCAACGGCTGAACGGATCTGGATGAAATTTGGCACATAGATAGATTATAGTCTGGAATAGCACATAGGCTACTTTTTATCCCGGAAAATTAAAGAGTTCCCGCGGGAACCGAAAAACCTCAATCCACGCGGACAAAGTCGCGGGCATCAGCTAGTAATATTATTATTATAGAAGTATAGATAATCATTAATCATTAAAATTTCAACCCTTTCGCTACTGAGTATGGGTCTTCTCTCTGTATGAGGAGGGTTTAAGGTCTAAATGTAAAAGACACAGATATTTTAGTTTATATATCTTAAATTTTACTTATATCTTATTAATTATAGCTTATTACTTATAGCTTATATCTTATATCTTACAGAAAATTGATATAAAAAGTTTAGTAAAACTCAACTTCTTCAAAAATGCCTCTGAAGACTATCACTGCCCTGTCTTATTCAAACCATTCACGAAAAACTCTCATATTGTGGCAGTACGCACAAGTGGCAATGTCTACTGCTATGAAGCTATTGAACAACTCAATATTAAAGGAAAGAACTGGAAAGATCTTATCAATGATACACCATTTGTGCGAAGTGATATCATTACAATACAAGATCCAAATAACTTGGGGAAATTTAATATTTCCACATTCCATCATATAAAGAATAATTTAAGAGTGGAAACTGAGGGTATGTAGCAATGATATTAAATATTTTTTATTTAATTAATTGAGTAGTAGCTGTTATCATCCATACTAATATTATAAATGCGAAATTGTGTCTGTCTGCTACACTTTTACGGTCCATCTATTCAAATGATTTAGATGAAATTTGGTATAGCGGTAGATTACATCCCTGGAAAGGACATAGGCTACGTTTTATCTCAGTAAAAAAACATTTAAAATAGCTAAAAAAAATTGCAGCCTTTGCACTTCTGTTTTTTCTTTTAAGTTTAACCTTTTGTTTATTGTTTTTGTTTTGTCTGCAATAAAGAGTTTATACATCTATCTATCTATAATTCTTAGATAGCATCTTAATCACTTTGCTGTTTGACTCACATAACAAATTTTGTATACTTAATATGTTTTAAAAATAAATAGAGTAAAATGAAGATTTCCCAATATTTTCAATTAATTTTGCAGAGGAAATAGCTCTAAGAAAAGATCCTCATGCAAGACTAAAAACTGTGTCAGCTGAAACCAGAGACATTCTTAAAGAGCTCGAAAAAGAATATAAGGCACCTGAAGCTAAGGAAGTTAAGAAAGAGGTAAACATTATACATCTGGTCATATTATTTCATTAAAGCTGTTTAGTTAAAATGCCAAGCAAATGAGGCTGAAAATCACTGATAAATCAGTGTAAAGAAAAATCACACATTTCTAGTAAGCAATCACAGACCACCATTGGTTGACTGGAAGAGATTGCTAGGTAGGTAGGTAATAAATAGCCCACTAATACATATTTTTCAAGAATTTTTGTTATAGGCACTTTTTGTGATTCTTTTTCTCAATTGTACAAAATTTATGGTTTATAGTCTATAGTGTGCTATTGATTTATAGCGGTCTTGAACAACTCTAACCAGGACCCAGAACCCAGGACCTCATAATCCAGTTGCCATGCTAACTGCTAGACCGACTAGATATTCATTCATTCATACTTTAATACAGGTTGCAGATAAGTTCAATGCAGCACACTACTCCACAGGCATGGTGGCGGCCAGTTTTACTTCAACAGCCATGGTGCCTGAGACCATACACGAGGCTGCCATCATATGCGAGGATGAGGTCAAATATGAAAGGGTTAAGAAGAAAGGTATGAACTTATATTAGTTATTATATTATATTTGTTGTGGGCTCTTCTCAGACTAAGGCGCATTTTTATACTTAGCTTTAGTTTCAAGATTGTTATTAAATTATCACCATCACATTTTTTATATTATTGACAGATGTACCAATTTTAATTATCGAAATTTGAATTGAATTGAATAGATGAAGCATGTATTCAGGTATTTTCTAAAAATTAAAAAATTCTGTATGAACTCTTTGATTTTCTGATGAAAAAGCCAATTGCTACCAAATTTTGGCAAAAGGTGTTATGGACCATAACTTTTTATCTCGGAAAATTAAGTAGTTTGTGCTAGTATTGAAAAACAACTTAAACCACACGATTGAAGTCACAGACATCAGCTAGTATCAAATAAATATTATAAATGCGAAAGTTTGGATGTATGGATGTATGTTTGTTACTCAATCACACTCCAACGGATGAACGGATCTGGATGAAATTTGGCACAGAGATAGATTATAGTCTGGAATAGCACATAGGCTACTTTTTATCCCGGAAAATTAAAGAGTTCCAGCGGGAACCGAAAAACCTCAATCCACGCGGACAAAGTCGCGGGCATCAGCTAGTTAGTTAATATAGATTCATGGAAAATAATTTTTCTTGACTTGTGCTCAGTAATAAGCTGGCAATGGGTTGATATGAAACAAAATCTTATAATAATAATATTGTGTGGTAATAAACTTTGTATTGTATACAGGCTACGTGCGGCTGGTGACAAACGTGGGCCAGCTGAATTTGGAACTTTACTGCGATGTGACTCCGAAGGCCTGCGACAACTTCATCAAGCACTGCCTCAGTGGATATTATAACGGCACCAAGTTCCATAGATCTATCAGGAATTTTATGGTAGGTTGTAAACTGGACAAAGTGTAATATACCAGAGTGTCAATTATCTTCTTTCTTCTTCGGTCTTAAAATTGTGACATCTCGCGTTTGATGTCTGGCCGGTTTAATTTGGGAATTTTCAATTTCTGAATTTTCTCTGGTGTTGTCTGGTCTGGTGGCTGTGGCTATTTATTACCATATATTATATAAAAGTCGTCCTGCCTAGCGATTAAGCATTTCGGTATGATGCAGTGTAGAAACCGATTAGGGATATGGGTTTAATATAACTGTCATACCCATAGTAAATATAACCATAAAAAAATATTTATTTATAACATCTCACAAAAATTGTTTGTAGTGTTGTAACTTCAGCTTTGCAACCCTAAACAAACTAAGTTGGTTACTTAAGTTCTTCTTCGGATCTTGTTTCTGATTTGTTAACTGAGTAACTGTGAAAATCAAGCAATTACTTTCTCTACAAATATCTAATTAATTACAACCATATTTTCAGTTAAACCTGCATACTTTTGTGACTTATCAACGTTAATTTGTAGATCCAAGGCGGCGATCCAACAGGCACGGGCTTGGGGGGTGAATCAATATGGAAGAAGCCATTTGAGGACGAGATTCGCCCAAACCTGCACCACACTGGGCGGGGAGTGTTGTCTATGGCCAACTCTGGGCCCAACACCAATGGCTCACAGTTGTAATTAAATTTTGACTAATTATTTATTAGAAAGTTAAAGGTACTGTATTTAATATTTCAGTATTAATTTTTTTGCATAATAAATGAGTGACCTAAAGACATAAAATATTATTATTAATAAAGTAGGTACGCCTTAGATAAGAAATTATTTTGTAGTGTGTTTAAAAATGCACCCATAGAGATATTTCAAGGGTCAAAATTTTAAAAATCAAGCTAGCTGATGCCCGCGATTTCGTCTGCGTGGAATAAGTTTCTTTAATTCCCAAGGAAACTCCTTAATTATCTGTGATACAAAGTAGCCTGTATCACTGCAAAATATCACGCCGATCCGTTGCTCTGTTGTGGCGTGATTGAAGGAAAAACCAACAAACAAATACTTTTGCATTTATTAGTATGATTATTGTGATGAGGCTTAAATAAAGGAGGGATAGATGGTTCAGTTTGAAATCAATATCAACAAAAATTGAACAATCAGTGTTCTACATTCATGCATGGAGAACTTAAAGAAGTGTGTTCTCAATTTCCAGTTTCATCACATTCCGTTCGTGCAAGCAACTGGACGGCAAGCACACAATATTTGGCAAACTGGTTGGCGGACTGGACACGTTGGGCGCCATGGAGCAAATCGAGGTCGATAACAAGGACAGGCCGATACACGACATCGTTATAGAGGTCGCTCAGGTGTTCGTTGATCCGTTTGCTGAGGCGGAAGAACAAGTGAGTGAACTTATAGTGAAATAACTTTATGTAAACTCATGATATTCGGGAAACTGGTCGGGGGACTGGACACGTTGGGCACCATGGAGCAAATCGAGGTCGATAACAAGGCCAGGCCGATACACGACATCGTTATAGAGGTCGCTCAGGTGTTCGTTGATCCGTTTGCTGAGGTGGAGGAACAAGTGAGTGAACTTATGGTGAAATAACTTTAAGTAAGCTCATGATATTCGGCAAACTGGTTGGCGGACTTGACACGTTGGGCGCCATGGAGCAAATCGAGGTCGATAACAAGGACAGGCCGATACACGACATCGTTATAGAGGTCGCTCAGCTGTTCGTTGATCCGTTTGCTGAGGTGGAGGAACAAGTGAGTGAACTTATGGTGAAATAACTTTAAGTAAGCTCATGATATTCGGCAAACTGGTTGGCGGACTTGACACGTTGGGCGCCATGGAGCAAATCGAGGTCGATAACAAGGACAGGCCGATACACGACATCGTTATAGAGGTCGCTCAGGTGTTCGTTGGTCCGTTTGCTGAGGTGGAGGAACAAGTGAGTGAACTTATGGTGAAATAACTTTAAGTAAGCTCATGATATTCGGCAAGACGAAATTAACCGCAAAACTAACTTTGTTTATAGAGGTTTATTGTTAATATCAAAAAAACTATACTAGTTAGAACGTTGGTTTTATTTTTCCTGTAAAATATACATAAGCTTCTATTGACCATAATTATTTCAGATTTTTCAATTGGTAAACTTCGGAGATAAGGGGGGGGGAACGGTATTTTTTTCGACATTTTGCCTGATAAATCAAAAACTATTATGCATAAAAATAAATAAAAATCAGTTTAAGAATGTAGAAGTATAGCCCTTTCATATGATATCCCACTCAGTATAGTTATCATACTTTGAAATTTCAAATCCCCGATTTTCCCCTAAATACAGACCTTTATCATCCAGACCATCGTTTTCTGTGACAAACTTAAACCTTATTGTCCATACATTAGTTCTATTAATTATCTTAATTTAAAAAGTAGAACTCAAGTATACATTTACTGCAATAAACTTATAAATGGATCTTACTACTGTATTTTCTTTACAGTTGATATTAATCCTATAACGTAATGATATCATCAATTTCTTCATTCCAGCTTACTGTAGAGAGAGCCGAAGAGTTAAAAAAGAAAGCTGAAGCGGAAGGGCCAGGTGTCAAACCTAAGAAAGCTTCCATACAACCGCTCAAAGTGTTCAGAGATGGAGTGGGCAAATACCTCAACTTACAAGAGTTGGCTCCTACTAACAAAACTACTAAGAACCAGGAAGTACCTGCTAAGAAACCTAAAAAGGATAGCAACTATAGATTTGGTAGTTTTGATTCATGGTAACCACTTTCATATTATACTGGAATAAGTTCTTATTAAAAGTATTTCTGTTACCAAAAATGATATTTATGGATAAGAAGCACCAGAGTCAAGCATGAAATAAATTAAAAGAAAGATACAAATAAACTGCTTCTTGTACAATGTGTGGTGTTGTACACAAACAGAATTGTTCCGACATCTTATAAGACGTAGTAGAATTGATAAAAAATCTATTTGAATAAACTAACACAAGGGAATTTAAATTGTTAAGTGAATCTGTCCATGGTTCAGGATGCCCTTCATACCAAGTAGAACCAGCAAAATGAAAATTGATATATATATATTATTGATAATTTCATGTAATTATAAACTATGTGATTGTAAATAAATATAATAATGAAGTCATCATAAGATTACAGCATTTATTTTATACCCTTACCAATAATGAACAAGAAATTTATACTAGTTGCTTAGCCTAAAGGCGAATCCTGCACTGGGATGCCCCTCGCAACAGAGCACAGAGCTGCATACTAATTCCACATGCAGAGAGGCGTTGTTAATGTGGTACGGTGCGCATTTTGTAGTCAAATACTACTATAATATCCTTATGGGTAATGCCACGTGTGGTGTTGATCATAAATATACTTATGACTATGCGACGGGCAGGTGGGTTGCTGTGTGGGATTCGCCTAAGGGAAACAGACAATGGGGCTGATTCTGTAGTGCACAAATCTCTAAACTAAACTAAAATGGCAGCTTTAAATCTAGTTCTGTCCCTTTCCGTAGGGAGTATTATGAAAGGGTTAGCAATATTTGTAATGCTCTAATTTTAGTTTAGTTTAGAGATTGTGCACTACAGAATCAGCCCCATTACATATTAATGTATTGTAACTATAATAATAAACTAATAACTATTAAGTTAATAAGGTAACCTGTAAAATCTGATTGTAGTAGTGCACAAAAACCTGGCTTTAATTCTAACAATACATATTTTTGTAATGTATATATAATATTAAAAGGGGTCTGCCTATTTTTTGTCCTAGCAACCTAACAAAATCTAGCAATAAAATCTAGTTTTCTACAATACTACTAAACATGGTTTAATATAGAAATAATATGTGTGCTGGAATTATTATATTAATTTATTCTTATTTACATAGCATGCATTAGTAAATAATACAATTCATAACTGCCTTACTTTTAACAATAAAATTTATAAGTACTATTACACAATTCTATCACATTTATCAAGTAAAAAGACTAAATAATTATTACAATATAAACCTAGAAATAAAAGTCCTAAGATAAAAATAAATTACACAAAAGTATATTAAGTATATTATAAGTATAGATAATAAAATGAATAGATGTTCATGATTGGTTCCCATAAATGGAACTTATAGTTAGTTAGCTCCTTGATAATAATAAAAATATTATTTCTAGGGGCAAAGGCCTTCCAATCCTACTTCCCATTTATCTGTCGATAGATATTTGGCTCCTTCAATTAAGCAATAAGTTCTTAAAGAAAAATAATATTTTAGATAATAATATAATAGTCTACTTTGGATTTTTTATTGACCAAAGTGCCATCTGGCCTCTGCAACAGCCTGTTGAAGGTTAAAATACAGGATCATTTAATTAAATAATTGCCTGGTTAGTAATCTCCCAGCAGGCTTCCTCTCTCATAGGAATGAGGGACATAAATCTTGGACTTGTACTGATTTTCCAGTACATGTGGGCCATGTAGTAACATGAGCATGTAAATTTTGAATTTAATTATAATTTGGTCGCCGTCTAGCAGTCCTTTGCTTGTCAAACCTCATTTCCATTTCCTCTAACACCTTAGGAGTGTATCGGACCACAAGCTTGACAGACCCAACGGCCTGTTTCAACAGCTCCACAGCCTTTTCGTGGTTCTCTCCTTCTACAGACACACCATTAACGGAAAGTAGCTGATCACCACGTTTTAACCCGCCATGACGATCGGCGACTCCACCGGGGATTATTCTAGAAATGTAGATGGGGGAATTTTGTTCTTTGCCGCCCATTACGTTGAATCCGAGTCCTTCTTCCGTTTTGGGTAGCTCTACCACTCTAGGATGAGCGTGTCCTTCTGCTGCAGCAAACGCTGCCACAGTTGCTTTAGCAGTCGCCGAAGCACGGATATCAGCTGAGCCCTGGATGTCTACGGTCTCGTAAACATGCTCGTAAACCTCCCTAACAGCGTTTAGGAAGTCGCTTTGCAATACCTTCTGTAAAGCAGCTAGTTTAGTAGCAGGAACTTCGCCACTTTGCTGCAATTTTTCTAGGAGCTCAATAGCTCTTTTTATGTCTCTCGCTAATGTAAGCTGCTCACCCGTATTTGTACTCATTTTGTAAGTGAAATTCTACCACAAAATGCAAAACTATTGAAGTAAATCGATAATGCGATACGCAAGCGAAAGGGAAACAACTTTTTACCAAAGACAGCCTGGCAAACTGCTGTCAGTGTCAGGCAACAAACTTCAAAGTTGAGGTATATATTTTTTAATTTTATTAAAACTGCGTTCACTATACTAAAGACTAAAACGGTGCGTATTTCTCTTCTCTTTGTTTATTTTTAACTATCAATAAAATTCTTGTGTATTGATTGAATTCGAAAGTTTAATAGAACTTTACAATTTTAGTATAATAATAATTATTATTTTAAATAACGTGATGGCACCGGTTATGGACAAGGCACCAGTGATGGACACTTTTACCTTTTTTGGCAAATAATAAGAACTGTGAAAATGTTTTACCATTCGCAACACTCAAATCATAAAGAATAGACATTTGTCTGTCGCATCGACAAATGACATTGGTTTCGGCCATTTAGTTTCAAAATGGTGAGGTGAAAAATATTTTGTGTGTAATATTTTTGGATTTAAGAAGTTTTCTTATCCAAATCGCTAAGAAGGTAAGTGAATATTTTGATCGATGGGTGCTTGTTTCTGATTAAAACATAAATTTTCAATGATCATATTCGTAAGTTATGAAATTTAAAACATACTTGTGAAGACGTTGAAAGCGACATAGAATTATTTACAAGTTTGAGAGGGGTGTCCATTACTGCCTCACTCGTGACATCAAAATCCAGTCATGGACATATGTCGATTCTTATCATTTTAGGTATATTTAAAGTTTTATTAATAAGGTGCAACTTTAAAGTTTCCTGCAACTATACATCTTTGAAAAAATTATCACAAATGACTCCTTCCAGTTATGGACATAGTCCATAAGTGGGTGTCCATAGTTGGGTCTTATATGTACATGAGTGGTTGTCCATAATCGGATCTTATTTGTTTAGATGGCATCCAAAAAGAACTATACACCGGAACAGATGGCCAGAGCTGTTGCGGCTGTGCTATCCCAAGGAGCATCTGTGAATTCTGCAGCGAAGAGATTTACCTAATAAAATTTCCGGAAAAAGCCCATTAGTATGTAGTATGGTATGGGACCTACCACCATTTTAACTCCTACAGAAGAGGAGTTATTGGTTAAATGGGTAGCTATGGGTGAAAGAAGATTTCCGATCAGCAAAGGTAAATTCCGATGATGCACACCAATCCACTTCTCCACTCACACCCACAGCACCTACATCTGCATCCAAGCCATTCATTCAAAACGCTACAGTATTAAGTAATTCAAGTTCCTATTCACCATACCCCTGAAAAAACCAGAATAGAATTGAATTGAGAGCTAAGGAGAGACTTGAAAAGAAATTGGAGAAACTAGAGATCGAAAAGGAAAAAAAGAAAAAAAATTGCATTAAAAAGAAAAAGGCGCAAGACAATTTTTCTGAAGACACAGATGTGGAAATTCCATACAATGAAAGTGATGATAGCGTATACAATGTTCAAATGGATACAGAAGACTTGACTATAGAGGAATTTGTGTCTGAAACTAAACCAGAAAATAACTTACAAAATAAAAGTAAAAGAACCAAAGACAGGGAATCTGAAAGCGAATTACCTCTGGAAAAATTAAAGACCAAAAATAGCGAAAAAAATCTAGAAAAGGGATGTTTTGTCATAATTATGTATGATTAAGGAGATAGAAGTTCACTGTTTGTTAAATAGTTGATTTTTTAAAGCATTTTGGAACAGACTGAATGTCATAGTCATATTATAACAATTATCTTCTTCGTGTCTTTGTTCGTTTAAGTATGAAAATGAAAATGAAAATGATTTATTTCATGTAGGACAACTTGTGCCACTTAAGATAAGTCGTAAGAATCTACCACCATAAGGAGGTTTTATAAAAGGTTTAAAATTGATAAACCAAATTAGTTAGGCAGGTATATCCTAAGAGTTGTGGTCTCTTAATTGTGATGATTAAATATAAACTTACGATAATATATAATTTATGTAGGATTTACCAAATACACGGGTCAAAAAAACATTAAGCATTTTCATTTTTTGCCATATCTATTAGGTATAATAATGATATTTTGAAAGTGTAAAGTCGAGAGGTCTAGCCTAGCACCTGTCGAATCCCGTTTGTTTGCTATAGATTGATACACGAAGAATTATAATATCACAAATGTGTCCATCACTGGATGTCCATTACTGGATTTTGCCTGTCCATTTTAGGGATTTTGCAGATATTTTGTTGAACGTTTTTAGTATTTTTCTATTTCTAATACCATTCATATATTTCTAGTTTTTAGAAGTTAATAAGAAGCTCTTATTATCTGCCAATATAATTTGAAACTCGCAACCCTAAGATTCAATAAATTAAAAAAATATAGCCCAACGTGGTTGACCAAGCGCTTAACCATGTCCATAACTGGTGCCACCACGTTAGCCCACCCATTAATTATTTTTTAATTACTAACTTGATCGCGTTAAAAACCAAAAAAAATTATTATTCTTTGACGGCACATGACATAAAATAAGTAGTGCCAACTTGGAAAATTTGCTAACTTTATTTGGCTATATTTTCGTGTTCTAATAATTTGGTGTTGAAGTGTTTTTATATATTTCGCTTCCATTTTTTTGTTGTTTTGATGTGAGATTAGTCGAAAAAGTACCCAATACTTCAATACTTGGTGTTGGAGCAGTTTATCACTATGGACGACTTAGGTAAGTGAATCTGTTATTGGTGTTATCATAACCTGTTTTGATCTGAAACATAATGACGTGTTTTATTAGGAAATTCAGCCATCTCTTAAAATAAAACATAACTGTGAAGGCAGCAATTGCTTTATGCACATACGTAACTATACAACCTGCGTGATTTCATTCAACTAAAATCCGTATGACAATATTAGCCAAGAAGTAATTTTAGCAATTTTCCATGGCTATTAAGCTGTGTAAATAACTTTAGAGCTATTTGGAACTAGTTCAATACTTTCTACTTCAAGTAGGTAAGCTATAATGTTGTCTCTTTCAATTGGTTTTAGCCATAGGTAAACAAAACAGCCAATGTTTGCTAACTTAGTGATAAAAATTATCTTGTAAAATACTTACCTAACGCTTGAGAGCATCGAACGTTAATACATTTGTAATATATTTCTCTGGCATATATACCAGATCCTTTGATTCAACATGGTCAACTTCCCTCACATATTCACCAAGCTAAAACCTTAAATAAGTTTAAAATTGACGTCAAAAAGCATTATCTGTCTCTTTGTTATCTTTAATAGCGGTATGTATATTTTTCTTTTTTTTCCTTTTGTATATTTATTTATGTATTAAGTTATTATGTCTATTTAGTCTCACGTACTTAAGTATGTCTATTATAATTATTTTGTATATATTAGTGTATCATAATTATGTTTTATATAAATGGTATAGGTTAGTTTATTTAGATATTACTTAGTATTTAAGTTTATTTTTATTTTTGCACCACCTCCCGTTGTCCTCTTCTCCATTTTTTCCCTAGCACTAAGGTTGTTTGGAAGAGATCGCTGTTTAGCAATAAGACCACCTTATTGTACCTATATTTTAAGTTTCCTTGTATCTTGTTTCTTTTGTTTTTGTGGTGTACAATAAAGAATATACATGTTACGCTCAAAGATCGAAAACGCTCACTAAGCGGAAAAATAGCTCACAACGCGATGTGGTCACAGTAAAACATCCACATAGCGAAATTCGTGACACGTGACACGTGAAACATTTTACCACTTTGGAAGTGTCTCTCGTGCAAACTATTCAGTTTAGAAAAAAATGATATTAGAAACCTCAATATCATTTTTGAAGACCTATCCATAGACACACCCCACACGTATGGGTTTGATGAAAAAAAAATTTTTGCGTTTCAGTTCTAAGTATGGGGACCCCCAAAATTTATTGTTTTTTTTTCTAGTTTTGTGTGAAAATCTTAATGCGGTTCACAGAATACATCTACTTACCAAGTTTCAACAGTATAGTTCTTATAGTTTCGGAAAAAAGTGGCTGTGACATACGGACGGACACACAGACATACAGACAGACAGACAGACATGACGAATCTATAAGGGTTCCGTTTTTGCCAAATTTGGCTACGGAACCCTAAAAAAACTAAACAGTCTTAAAAATTAGTTCCAATTTTGGCCACCAATCTCGCCTGGTGGCCAAAATTGGAACTAATTTTTATGACTGTTTAGTTTTTGTTTCTATTTTATTTTTAATAATTGGCATCTTTAAATGTGATAACAGCGACTCTGTCACCGGATCGGATAAGTTTGTGGGACTTAAAAATGGTTGTATTGTGTTGCATCGGCACAATTGTGGGCCTAATTTTGAATTAGGTCACTTTTTTTTTTATTGGCTTTAACTCTGCCCACCACAACATAAATCGGCTGTTTTGTTATTTTCACGACGTTCGTTAAAATATTTACGATGTTATCTTTACGCCCGGCGCCGGTGCTGGTGTTGCGCATTTTCTGATTTCTGATCGCCATCCCTTGATGGTGTCGACTGTGTTGGCGTGATTGATGACCACCGTCGAGGTCGCTCGGCCCACCTAGCAATCGCACAAAAAGCCCATTAGATCCAACTAGGGCCCAACTAACTCCAAGGACAAATTTTACCTACTTAAAATGTACTAAAAATATTAGTTCTCTCCAACTTGTAAAGCTAGAATTTTCACCACTGGGCATACCTTTTCTATAGAGCGCCTAAAGGCAAGTAGAGCGATCTCAGCGATCTTGTTCGCTTGGATTAATTGTTTGACTCTTGCGGTAACTGTTAAATTTTCTGTGATAAAAAGTAGCCTGTGTCCTTCCCCGGGATGCAATCTATCCCTGTACCTAAAAAAAAAAAAAAAAATAATGTTTCATGACGTAGAAAAATTAGTTTATTTTTTGTAGAGAGATGTCCGCGAGTAATGAGGCCTCGTTGAATAGACGTTGAAATTATCATATTGTAATTTCTAAGACGGTATCAGTATATAAAAAACCGGCCAAGTGCGAGTCGGACTCGCGCACCGAGGGTTCCGTACTTAAAATTACGTTTGTTGTATGGGAGCCCCCCTTTAATATTTACTTTATTGATATTTAATTATTTATTTTGAAAGGTAATATACAAGTTAATATTCTGTGAAAATTTGAACCGTCTACCTGTTACCGTTTTTAATATTGAGCAAAAAAATACGAAAAAAACACGTTTATTGTATGGGGACCCCCCTTAATATATATATTTTTTTAATTTTTAGTATTTGTTGTTATAGCGGCAACGGAAATACATCATTTGTGAAAATCTCAGCTTTCTAGCTATCACGGTTTATGAGATACAGCCTGGAGACAGACAGACAGACAGACAGACAGACAGACAGACAGACAGACAGACAGACAGACAGACAGACAGACAGACAGACAGACAGACAGACAGACAGACAGACAGACAGACAGACAGACAGACAGACAGACAGCGGAGTCTTAGTAATAGGGTCCCGTTTTTACCCTTTGGGTACGGAACCCTAAAAATAATATATAGATATAGTAATTAATATATAGTAGTATTTTAGACTTAAAACGGTCAATGTTTTTACCGACTAGCCTGCCCTCAGAACCCTATTTTACGCGTGTTCAGTTATTTAATTAAATAAAACCCATGAAATTACCATTACTGTAATCTAATTACTAACTGGTAATCTAATTACTAACCACCCTACATTCCACAATCAGTTAATAAGCCGGGGACGTAGCATGGTAATGGCTAATTTGCTTGTCCCCCTTCCCTCGCAATTAGCTTCATTATCCGCTGTCGTGGTTCGTTAGACACGGTGTTGAAATATAGGGACACTCCTTTCTCATGTAGGTTTGAGTTCTTTAAAACTTACTCTGTTAATCTTACTTTATTATGTCCTCGAGTTCGTTTTGCCTGGATATGGGTTTTAAAACCTTGAATCAACCTCCTATAGCGATATTTAAGCGATATATCCATTAGCCGAATCGCTTTTCCGTGTATTGAGTTTTCTGTCAAGTAATTCTTATACTACTCTGATGTTAAGACATTGAGTAATCTCTGTGGAGTTTGGCCGCAGTTGCCGAAATTCGGTCGGCTCTACCTACGGCGGAAGACTCTACGTCATTACTCATAACTCAAACTATTGCAAATTATATATTATATTTATATGGGTATGTTCCGATATACACTGCGAGCACTGTTCAGCGCTCTTACTGGGGAGAAATTTGTTCCGTTATGGACTGACAGTATAACTGTATACTGCCGCAGTATCTTATTGAAATATATCCGTGCACGAATATAGGCATAAAATCATTGCTTACCCAAGTTAAAAAAAGCTCAATGCTTATTTCGGTATCATATTCAGGTTGCATACCAGTTTTATCACTTAATATTATAAATTAGGTACTTAAAATTATACTTCATATTATTAATGCGAAAGTGTGTTTGTTACGGCGTTACGCCGTTACGGCGCGATGTGATTTTTGGCATGGGTATTGTTGAGGACCTGGAGAGTGACATAGGCTACTTTTTATCCCGGAAAATTAAGGAGTTCCTGTGGGAATCAAAAAAACTTATTCCACGCAGACGAAGTCGCGGGCATCAGCTAGTATTATATAATTCAGTGGCTGTTAGATATTGTATCAAATTAGCGAAGATTCAATTTCAATAGCAAGAAATATTTCAAGATTAAATAATATATTAAGTAGATAAAACACGTAATAATATTATATTTATTGAACTGACAGAGCAATAAATTTTTTTTTTTTAATATATAATTATGTTAAATAACAGCTGGTCGGCTGCTGGGAACCTGCCGAGCGATCGCGTAACTTCTGCATCAATCATTGATACATCGCAATCACCTCTGATTGGTTAACACTCTTCCACTATTGGACATAATCCATTGACGCAGCAAGAATGCCATAAATTCAGCCAATTACAACAATTGATACTGTAACAATGATTGATGCAGAAGTTACGCGATCGCTCGGCTGAATAATAAGCTGTCCATTGTACTTATTTAGAAATAGAATTAATGAATAATGATTTGTATATTGTTATATTAGCCTTACCGAAGTAAGGCTTTCAAAAATATTAAAGACTCATTTGAGTGTTCCCCTCCACGGAAATCTTTAGTAAAAGGCGAAAGATTTATACGTTTTGAAGGGAAACCAGAGTGGCGATGATAACTTTCCGGCCCTAGTCATGTAGCTAGGAACCAATCTCCTCAGCGCAACATAAAATGTTCGGACTTCGGTACAGCGCCATCTAACGGTGAGTTCAATTATTTACTTCTGACATTTAAACAAAGGACAAAGTATTAAGTATCCCCACAGTCTCCAGATCGCATCCCAACTAGCAAAGCCACATTGAAAATAATCCTAATGATCTTAATTGAAATATCTTCTTTCTTTCTTCTTTTGGTTTAATGGCTTTTCTTAGTGCCAAACCAGCACAATGCACTTCGCTTGAAATATCTTAATCATTAATAGCAGGTAATCTAAAAATACCATGTAGCCTTAGATCTCGTAACATTATCTTCATCGCACAGGACAATAATTAACAAGTACCCATTTGTGTTAGAGCAAGGGTGTTTAAATAGGTATATACAAGTAGGTACTATGCCACGGAGTCAGGCGTGCGGTCTTGCTATTTGCTAATGTCACCGTTTATCTCAAATAGTGGTGTTTAACGTGTTGGACTATGTGCCGGCTCAATACAAACTGGCCCCCTTAAATTGTGTGACTTACCTACTTAAATAAATTCTTGAGCGAGATTATTAGGTAATAGGTATGTCAATAAGGCGGGCGCTTCGTTTTTACTGCGAGATCGCTTTTTTGCAAATCCGTTTATCAGGGGCCTTGTTGCAGTGAAATGATTGCTGCTATGTTACGATCGCAATCACCTCTGGGGGTCTACTCTCTTTCTCACAAGCGAAACTTCGCAAACGTAGCCTATGTCACTCTCCGTCCAATACTATACCCATGCAAAAAAATCACGTCGATCCGTTTCTCCGTTACGGCGTGATATGAAGGACAAACCAACAAACACACTTTCGCATTTATAATATTAGTATGATATAGGAACGGCTTCGCAGTACAATACTAAATTGACGTCACACCTTACAGTGCTCGCAAGGTATATCGGAACATACCCTATATACCTATATAGGGTATGCTAGTCTAGTTCCTAGTCCTTATACACTTTTCGTTTACTCCCGTGTTAAATGAGTCCAGAGACCAAATTACCAAAGTCTACTGGATCTGCACTCTGCAGCTAAAGCCTCTTGATTAAATATCAATACCAATGGTTGGTACCAATACCAAATATGTATACCTACCTAGTAATTTAAGCGATCGTGTACTTTCTAGATCTTAACTTTGAATTATTTGGTGCACAACTGATGTTTGCGTTTGATTTGAATAGGGGTAAAATTACTCGCAGCTTGCGCTAGCCAACATGATTTTTACCACCAGTTGCGTCATATCACGTCACGGGCATTTTTTCGATGAATAGCGTCTTGCGTGTTAGCCGTTAGGTCTCCGACGTCCATCAGTGGTTCAGTACGACGCGTATCAAACGGCTGTTCGGTTTTTGGACAACACTAGGAACAACCTGAAATTTTGTACCTATCACAGTCTGTACCAACTCTTAAAATACACTTAAAGTCTGTTTATTGTTTCTGTATCGTGGCTGTGGTGGTGTACTTATATTATGTTGTAGTCAATCGAGAGTCTCAACGGGAATCCAAATAAACCACTTACTTAATTAACTTAATAAGATTTATGGTAAAACGGCGTATATTATCGCTTAGATATT
The DNA here is from genome assembly GCA_917051295.2 of Erebia ligea. Taxonomy (NCBI): domain Eukaryota; kingdom Metazoa; phylum Arthropoda; class Insecta; order Lepidoptera; family Nymphalidae; genus Erebia; species Erebia ligea. Next base: position 17,876,020 of record OU785223.1, read on the forward strand.
CTATTATAAGTTTAAAGTTATACACTAATTTAGAGATACCAAATAAAACTCTAGCAATTTGAATGTTGCTGGTTGGTAGTCTTTCGTGACTATATCCGAGTAAATACTCTAATTTTTAGCAAGTTTTCGGAGAGGTTTGTTTAAACTAAGGTTTCTCAATGAGAGGCCGTGCCCAAATATTATAATTTTCAGCAAGGCTAATTTTCCTAGATTATTGAGGTAAGTAAAGCAGGTACTAAAATAGGAATAAGATGTGCTTACATTTTTGTAACATTCGCCGATCGTTGACAGCTCTATTATCTGAGTGCCTACGAAATTTTCTTCCCAAGGTCGCGACAGCCGACAACGTAATATGATTATGGCTTTTTAGGCGACGGTGGTGTGCCCCTGAGCATGAGTCTTCTCTCAGAATGAGAAGGGTTTACTATAGTCCACTGGCCAAGTCCAGATTGGTAGACTTAGCACACCGTTGAGATCATTATGACCAACTTTCAGGCATTGGGTTTCCACATGACGCTTTCCTTTACCGTTAATCTAGTCATACCTATTTAATTTCTTAAAATTCATAAAATGACTCCAACTCTGTAAAGTAAGAGGTACGTGCCGGGGATCGAACTCTGGACCTCCCCAATCTGACGTCTTAACAAATAGGTAGATATAGGTTAAAAAAAAAATTCAAAAGTTTTTTATTCAAATATACTTTTTACAAGTGCTTATGAATAGTCGAATGAATCTACCATTGGTTCGGAATGCCGTTCCGTGCCATGCCGTTAGACTGATTAGTAGTAGGTATTATGTCTATTTTCGCCACAGTTATGGGTAATGGTACCTAACTGCAATGTATTTGGCCTGCTCCATATTTTATTTTAAAAAATTACATAATATAGGCGCTAAAGAATGCTTGACGTCATAAGACATAGGTACCTCGTTAATCGTTATAAACCTCGTAAAATATTTAACTTTCCTTGTTGACACTATGAAAGGGCCTTCTTTACCTATTTATCTCCGAAAGGGCCCTTTTTGCGGTAATTTACCTTTCTAGAGTTGCCCCAACCTTTCTAGAGTTTCCCCAAAACTGTACGCTTCGAATGTAAAAATTGTTTTGTTGTGCTCGAAGTGAAATAATCAGTTTACTTGGGTGATAAATTCCTTTTAAAACGGTTTATTAACGATACTAAATATAATAAAAGTTAAGACAAATAAGTTCCGTCATTCCGTGGCAACATAAAGTATTTACCTGTTAAAGCTCTGGTCAACGCTTCGCGTGGCGGTAGCGATTCCAAAGCTTGTGTACCTATCTATTATTTGTAAAATTAGTGTTTACAAATAATAGATAGGAACACGTGCCAGTAAATTGTAAAAGAGTATGTGAAGTATAAATGTGTCATGCAAGTGAAAATAAGCAAATGCATATTCTTGTATCATGTCGAGAAAATACACTTCCTAGCTTTCCACATACCAGCCTGACACTGTTAGCTCAGTGGGAGATTAGACACCTATTCGGTCGCTACAATATGTATGGATGTATCATTTACGACGCAAGCTCTATCCATTACTTACCTACTATTATAATTAATGTGAAAGTGTGTCTGACTGTCTGCTACGCACGTTACCTGTCCAAGAGTTTAAACCCATAAAGACCACTTTCACGCAACAAAATTCAGAGAATGCGTAACTCTGGTGAAAAACAAGCAAAATAACAGATAGAAAATTTACGACGCGGCCATTTTACGATGGCCATTGTTCACGGCACGAGGGCTCTAATAAGGAAGTCAATATTAGCTGGACTAACACAACCCACAACCCACTTACCTATGTGGCGAATCGGTAAATTGCTACGTGAAAATTACAGACGTGTATATTTGGTATGCAATTTTATGGATCTTTGGTACCGCAATCCATACTTTCAAGTTCAAATTTCTACTAGTACCTACTCCATTTTATACCTAGTGTGTCCGGGATTGAACTAGCGATAATTTAGGGGCGACTTCTGCTACTCAAATTACCACCCTAAACTATTAGGGCGCAGCTCCACCCCCGCCCAGGGACAGCCTAAATTTTGTGTTCGTTTATACCACAATCCATCAATGTTTATTATTAAATTGATAGCTTTTGAGTTATGACGTAACAAACCGACATAAACATTTTGACTGTAGGTACGTTACAAACTTTGAGTTACTTTTGTTTAAACACAACATAAGCGCTATAGACCAGGGTAGAAGCCTTTAAAAATAATAAAAAGTGAAAAAAAATAATAGTAGGATGAAACCCATTAGAAAAGGAGGGGAATATTATAAAAATGAAAGGAAAAATAATTTACGGGCGATCTGAGGTCGGGAAGGGGATGGGGGGGGGTTTTAAGGGTAAAAAACGGTTTTTCTCGATTTCCGGCAAAACTAAAAGTCCTATCGAAAAAAGTTAAATGGCAAAGTTGTAGGTAATAAAAAGATCTAAAACTTTTGTATTTACACTTTTTTCACATAACCTCAAAATTTATGTGAAAAATTCAAAAACCAAGTTTTTGATTTTTTATTTTTATCTTTTACAAATAATTTTTTTTTTTAACGAAATTTGGTGAAAACTTACCTTTTTATGTCCCAAATACGCTGTAATTTATTTGAGTAAAAATATTTATTTTTTCACCTTATTTTGAATTAATATCGAAAAAGCACCCTAATTTTCAATCGAAAATTCACCCGTCAAAATATCAGCTTTTTTCAAAAAGTTGGTATGTTTTCTGTTCGTTGAAATCTCTACTTTCCGATGGTGAAAAAAAATATATATGTTACTATAGTAAATCTTCTCAGAAAATGCAAAAATCGAAAATCGAAAACTCGAATTCGATTTTTTTTTTTTAATTATTATAAATTATTTTGAGCTATTTATTAAAATTTACACTTTAATTACTCGAAAAACGTTAGATTACATGTTAAATTGATAAAAAAAAAATTGCAAATCAAAATATACTACTATAATTAACAAACAAATAAGTTAATAAAATTAATATTTATATAATCTAACGTTTTTCGAGTAATTAAAGTGTAAATTTTAATAAATAGCTCAAAATTATTTATAATAATTTAAAAAAAAATTTCGAATTCGAGTTTTCGATTTTCGATTTTTGCATTTTCTGAGAAGATTTACTATAGTAACATATATATTTTTTTTCACCATCGGAAAGTAGAGATTTCAACGAACAGAAAACATACCAACTTTTTGAAAAAAGCTGATATTTTGACGGGTGAATTTTCAATTGAAAATTAGGGTGCTTTTTCGATATTAATTCAAAATAAGGTGAAAAAATAAATATTTTTACTCAAATAAATTACAGCGTATTTGGGACATAAAAAGGTAAGTTTTCACCAAATTTCGTTAAAAAAAAAAAATATTTGTAAAAGATAAAAATAAAAAATCAAAAACTTGGTTTTTTGAATTTTTCACATAAATTTTGAGGTTATGTGAAAAAAGTGTAAATACAAAAGTTTTAGATCTTTTTATTACCTACAACTTTGCCATTTGACTTTATTCAATAGGACTTTTAGTTTTGCCGGAAATCGAGAAAACCCGTTTTTTACCCTTAAAACCCCCCCCCATCCCCTTCCCGACCTCAGATCGCCCGTAAATTATTTTTCCTTTCATTTTTATAATATTCCCCTCCTTTTCTAATGGGTTTCATCCTACTATTATTTTTTTTGGTTTTAAAAATTATCGACACTGGTCTACTAGCGCATAAGTCCTTTTGTTATTTTTTTTTTAAATCCAAAAGTATCTGTTTCTGTGTGTTTAGTATCTGTTTGATTTTCCGGGATATAAAGTATTATATCCTTCCCCAATTACGTTTTATAATTAATTACTAACTACGTCGAAATCGTTTGAATAACGTAGCAGACAGACATACATACAGACGTACCTACAGTTAGAAACACTTTAACAACTATAATATTAGTAAGTAAATATGGATGTAAATACTTATCAGTATCAATAAAGCATTTAAAAAATGCTTTGAAGCCAAACCACTAAAGGCATCTGGTTCCAGCCAACCAGTAAATAAAGCAATCGATCCCGAAAGGTATTTCTAAAAACTCTACTGATACGTCTCTACGAGTACCAACAGAAGGCAAGCCACTCGATCACCGTAAATTCTAATTTAGATGCTCCTTTATGCTTTTTATGCTTTGAAATCCGGTTGATGTTGTCTTTGTCGTGATCGAACATCTATTTGGCTAAGCGTTCGGATATTCACTTGGTGATTAATTTTATCACCAATACTTCCTCAAGTTCGATTCCTCGTCTCCGAAACTCTATTATAATGAAATTCAGAACATAGAGTCTTTAATCCATACTTAATACATATCCATACTTCCATACTAATATTATAAATGCGAAAGTGATGTCTGTCTGTCTGTCTGCTACGCTTTCGCGGCCAAACTGTTCCAACTGAAATTGAAGTGAAAGGGGTTGTTTCAAATTTATATGGAGCCTGGGCCAGGTATTTGTACGGTATTTCAAAATGTTCGGGGTCATAAAATAGTAACATTTTTTTCTTTATTTATTACTAAAAAGTTCGATTTACGAGGTACAATGCGAAATTATTTTGCAAAATATAAGCGCAACAACATGCGTCCATTTTGACATTGACGTATATTACTCGTGTCATGGTGACATTTGACATAAAATTACCTGGGAAATGTGAATTAACCTTAAAATATCCAACAGCAGTCAGATTGATGGATGGATGCGCTGCGAGAGTTGCTATTCTACAAATGTACCTAATTAAACATTTTATTTTTGTACGTCTTAATCACTGTAAAACTGCCAAAAAGCATATTTTATTTTGTTTTCTATGATTTTATACTATTTTTTGGAATACTGTACAAGTACCTGGCCCAAGATGAAACAACCCCTTTGGGTATAGAGATAGGTTGACATCCCGGAGAAGAACATAGGCTACTTTTTATCGCGGAAAATTAAAGAGTTCCCGCGGGAATCTAAAAGCCCGGACGAAGTCGCGGGCATCATCTGGTAATTATATAAAACTCTCGATTTGCTCTGACCGTGGTCATCAGACTTTTTAGTTTTATAATATTTTTTCATAATTGGACTGAACTGTTGGGACATTTCGAGTAGGTAACTGGCGAAAGCTGAAAATTGTATGGGTCCCTTTCAAGTGAAGGGTCAGCCTACTGTTCGATACTGTTGCGTCGCGTCACGTTGATTCGCGTTGTCGCGGCCCGATGACAGGGCTTGACTCTGATGACTGCATGCTTATGATTAGAGTTGTGATTAAATGTTATAAAAGATTAATTGTTAAAACGTTATTGTTATAAAAAATTAACACGTTAAATTAAAAGTTATAATTATAACTTTTAAGGATAACAAATATTCAAAAGTTGTCAAATTTTAATGTTATATAATAATTCGTTTCGTTAAAAGTTCAATGGAATGAATGTTATATTTTTTATAACTTAATAGGCCTACTTACCTACTGCAAAGATGCAACTGGATTCGGAAATCAAACGTTTTTTTGAGTTGTTTTACATTTAAAAACATCAATATGAAATAGGTTTGAAATTGAAAAGTGTTTTTAAGTTGATCGAGTTCAGCACTTCAAAATAGTTCCAAATTGCGGCATTAAATACTCCGCCTTGAACTCGTGTACTAAGGTTACACTTTACAACTTTATGCTTAAAAACTTAATATTTTACTTCCATTAAATGAATAGGTATAACATTCATAACACATTTCAATAACAACTGAAGTTTGATAATGGTTTACGTTTGCTTGAAATCATTAAACGTTAAAAAGTTATTTTTATGTAAATTCAATAATAAAAAGTTATTTTTATTGAGATAAGGCTCACAATTCCTTGTAAAAAATAACAAATAGGTAAAGCAGTACATGGTGTCTGCTGGCCGAATGTTGTAACAGCGCCATCGTCTGGCAGCCACCTAAACTTCTATGCAATTTACTGTAAAAGACACAACGATCGTTGTCAATAAATCTATACGCGATACAGTTATAACTTTTAACGAACATCTCAATATTTATTAACAAAGTTAAAAGTTAAAAAAAAATATTGTGTTAAATTAAATGTTATAACTTTTAATGCTCACCTCTACTTATGATGCAGTCTTCTATCGTCTAGTCGGCTCCATAGTGGTTGCAATTATGTAACATCCTATTTATTTGTGTCCCGATGAAAACCATCGTTCAGTAAGGTTCTTAATTTCACGGTTGTTGCCGAATGTTGCCGCGTCGAACGCGTCCGGTAGTGCGATGCGCTCCAGTCATAAAGCTTCCGCATGTCGCTGTCGCCACGCATTCCTTCGCGATCTCGCTATGCTCATTAGAAGGACCACGCTTTGATCTATCGCGCGGGTAGATGACTTCTCATGAACGCTCCGTTAGGCTCATCACATACCTACTAGTAATAATCGCTGGACGCATTCAAAAATGCTCTAAAGACCCTTAAGATTTTTCCTTTCAAATTGAAGACGACTTTATTTTATTTTATATAATTATATCGTATGTATTATGTATTTTGTACATTTTAGTATTTATTTAGATATATATATCTTAATATATATAAATCTCGTGTCACAATGTTTGTCCTCAATGGACTTCTAAACCACTTAACCGATTATAATAAAATTCGCACACCATGTGCAGTTCGATCTAACTTGAGAGATAGGATAGTTTAATATTATATAGATTAGGATTATTAGTGCTACCCGTGCGAAGCCGGGGCGGATCGCTAGTATATATATATATATTTTAGTTTGAATTTATAATATATTTATGTATTATATTATGTAGTATTGTATTTGTGTGTATTGGTGTTTATATATTGTTATGTAGCATAATTTTGAGCCACCTGCGTTCTATTTTCCTAGCGTTTTCCTAATCTTAAGGTTGCCTGGAACTGGGAGAAATCGCTATTAAGCGATAAGGCCGCCTTTTGTACCTGTCCTTTTTCATTATTTTATTTTATGTCATTTGTATTTTCTCTTGTGTGGTGAAAATAAAGAGTTTAATAATAATAATACTAGATTCGAGCCACAAGACGCGAAAGCCGCACGCGTACAATGCAACGCAAGTTTCAGTACTGAAAAATATGTTATAAACGATTCATTTAGCTTCTGGATGTCACTGTAGCCATGCATTCAAAAGTTCACGCTTTGGTCTATGTATCGCACACCTTATAACTATACATAGGTAACTCCCGGATAAACTCACGTGTTATGTCGGAAAATGACCGACTTGTTTCGAACCCGTTCGGGGCCCTTATTCATGAGCTTGTTCGCGCGACGCGGCCGGGGAGTCGAGCAGCGGCCGCGTCGCGCGTGAATCAATCCAAAACGCGGGAGGAGAAGTCAACAACACAACCCTGTGACACAACCGGACGGACCCGGAAAATGCTTTGCGTTCCATTTTGCAACATTAATTAGCAGCGAGAAAATGAGCAGTAAAGCAGTAATAACCACCGCAGTTTTGAGGGAACACAGCAGGCGGAAGTTAGTTACATAATTTGAAGGTCCGTGACAAAATCCCTGTGAAAATTGGTATTTTGTCACCTTTGTTTGCCCGACAAGGCACGTATTTATTCAAGCCCCGGCCGATCAGAAGTCTGAAGTTTCTGGGAACCCTTACCGTTGCCACTGGAACTGTAACTAAATTAATTCCGATTGTAACGTTTTCATATAAAATGTAGCGTTATAGGTATTCATTAGCGAGATGTTTGGATATAAAATGATTAACCGTTAAAAGGTATGCACTTTTCTTATTTATTAAAGCTTATTGCACATCTAGATATCACCACGCGCCGTATTTCTTATGTAATCAAGTACTGCTTAGTGAGACGTGACTACATACCTAAGCATTACACGTTTGGCGGCCTTTTTGCGATCATGGGTTCAAACCCTGAAAATATTTTGCCAGAAATATTAAAACATACAAAGTTAATAAGTATATTGTGAATCGAATAATTAACACATTTTCCGTGCTAGTCCCTTCTCTACAAAATACTACAAATCTTCAAAATAAAAATACCACGTGTACGGATTGTAAAAACTTCAATAGTTAGGTAAGCAATAAAATATAGATGTGCGATGAGTTTAAAGAAAGTTTCATGCGATAAGCTGCATGACCCTTGATTATATATAGGGTATAAAGAACTAGTAATTTCATATAAATACTGGGTTAAATCCAGCCATGCCGGCTGGAGTGGCATCATCACATGCGCCAGCGCCGGCTACGCGCACTCTACGACTTTAGCATAACAACTTTAGTTGTGACTGGGACGCGTTGACGAATACTCTTCTCGTTGCACACCTCGCGACCTCGCCCTCCTGACATTGCGTCCTCGCTTATCACGCACCGCTTATCGACGTCCGATAAATATCGATATAAGTTATGGTATAAATAACGTTATCACTGATAATTGCGTCGGTCATGCTTGCTCTATTTAAGCGTCCTTGAGCTCCACAAAAAAGTTTCTGGCTTATCAGTACCAATTGATAGGAAGTTAGGAAGTAGCAGGTGTTAGTACTTGTAGATTTGTTTTTGTTTATTCGGATTTGGTGTGGGCTGTGATTATGGTGCGCTAACCGCAGTGTTGTTCTTGTGGGTGGATTAATTCAGAAGTCCGCCTCGTGATTGGCCCAACATGGATCGGACAATGTACGGCAAGGTGCTGCCAGGCACTTATTACCCGTTCCGCTGCGCTATGAAGGAGAACGGAATATCGCCGGGCTGTGAGTACTAATATTTTAATCCTATTAAATTAATTAAAGTCACTTGTTATAAAGAAAGTGTGTGTGTAAAAGTGGTCCAAGGATTACTCCATCTTTGTGTACAGTGCTTTAGCGTTATGATGCCACGGATAAAACACCCAGATTATGCTAATTACGGCAAAATACTAAATCTCCATACATTTTTTAGCGTTCATAATGCGTTCCCAAATGAGCGCCACTAGACATGAACCTCAAGTTGATCCACGGCTTATCACCATTCTCTTCATGCGGTCTTATCTATATCAAATAGTAGCTCATGATATTTCTGCAGGAAAAATGGCGAAAATAACAAACAATTTCGGTTAAAAAACATCTTAAAACGTTCTAAATCTCCATAATATGTTTAATCAGTTCGAAAACAAAATGTAGCTCTATGGTTTTCTGTATATATGTATTCTTGGTGTGTTTATTTACTATCATACGGTAGTGCAGCAGCGCATGCGCGCGTGTTTTAGTTACAAATCACTCCCATTCACTTACGATCTCATCTATCCATCCGGTACCGTACCGGTTCGTTTATTTTTATTTGCGGAAGAGAGCATGTATCGCTGGCAATTTATAGAGTTATTACTCTATAAATGGCATCATTGTATTTATTTATTTTATAATCAAGAGAACCTGTGGAGAGATACTTAACTTTTGTATTTCTCTCCGAATCTCTGCTCCTCCTACGTCCAATCAATCCTCAGGGCTGTCATCAGATTTTGGCAAAGAACGTGGCTTCGATTAAGGATTTTATTTAGCAATTCCCATTATCTTTCTGCACTATATTCTTCAGTGCTGAGGATCGTACTTCGGAACCCCTTTTTATTAATCACATGATGGTGGAGTTTTTCTAGGAATAATAATTTGCGGTATTACAGTGGTCTCGTAGATACTTTGGTAAATTTTACTTCCACGCCTTAGGCACACCTAAAGGAAAATTACTCAAAAAGGCGTAAATATTCCTGAAGCTTTATGCTTTGAACCATAAGAATATTACTTCAAAATATAGTGCATCGCAATTACTCCGTAATCGAGTGGACTGCGAAGAAATCCTTCAGGTTTATATACTGTTTTGTATACATAGTGATGGTTGCCAGCTTATTTATAGATATTATGTTTTCTGCGAGATGTGATGTAATTGTGTTCCGACTTCTGAGACACAGTTGATTTTGTCAGTTGTTAGGAATGTGAATAAATTACAATAACTTTAATTGAACCATTAATTAAGTCCATATGTGTTACATATGGAATGGATGGTTCTACTGAACTATTCTGCATGACATTTCAACTAGTAGACCGCCCATTTTGGACGAAGTTGCGAGTCACAACTCACAGCACAGCTAGTTTCTACTTATTTGTCTATAATATAGGTACATTTTGCACTTGTTTCGAAACGAGAATCGAGAGCTCTGTAGAGTCATCACCATGTTTGTAGGCCAGGTTAATTTGGTTTATTAGCATTTGTTAGATAGACCGAGGTTCTGTTTACGAAGTACGACGTCTTATGCTTGACCTGGCCACCTCTAACTTTTCGGAGCTAGGTATGTGCGTTTTAAGAAATTAAATATCACTTGCAACAACGAAACTTGACTGACTGACTAACTGACTTGACTGACTGACTGACTGACTGATTTACTGACTAGACTGACTGATGACTTGGCGTAGTCACGTAAGGAAAACGGTATGCCTGAAACTTCTTCATAATGATCTTAGTACTGGACCAACACTAGGTTGAAATGATGATGAGGTTCTTGATCTACGTTGCAAATATTTTTTTAGATGCAGAGATATGATTTGTTTGCTCAAGATTTTAATAAGGCAAAGAGGTGAAGTCATCGCAATTGTTTCATGAGGCAGGTTAATTATGGTTTCATTAGCATTAGTTAGTGTTCGCAATTTTATTTCGAGTGTTGGTTTTGTTTGTGCGACTGGACAAAGCTGATATGGGTGAGGTTATATTCTATTACTGTTTACATCATCTGTTTAGAATCTATAAGTTATAGTTACGGATAGAAATGGATACTAACTATATTTTTAGGGTTCGCTTTATACTTACAAAATGTTTTGGTTTTACCGCTATTAAAATTGTAGGCACTCATTTTGACGATTTTCCGCAATGAGGTGTTAAAAATGTATGCTATTCTTTTTGTACTTATTAAAAAAATTATAAAGTGCAAGAAATAAATGACATTACTGTATGTGTATCATTTTTTTTTGTCATTCCACAGTAGTTTTGTTTATTTTATCTAAATGCTTGCTTTTGCTTAGCTGGCTGCTGTACCCATCGAAGTTTTATAGTTATTTCAAGTGTGTTCTCCTTAGTAGTAGGCATGCGATAAGAAATGCTTTTTGATCATATAACCCCTAGCTAGGGGGTAAAATAGGGGTTTCAAAATTTGTGTAGTTCACGCGGACGAAGGCGCGGGCAAAATCTAGTTTAAAATATAATATGTAAAACATTTCACATTTCTTTCATTATCATTATCATTATTCTTTTTTCTTTATTCCAATGTTTTCATGTATGTTGTTATTGACCATAACACAAGGTTGACCTGTTATAATATGATTCATTACTATTTAAAGGACACTTGCCATAATATGTGTCTTACGCACTTTTGTACACAATGTTAAATTCTAGGAACCGTATTTATTCATGTTTTTCGCTTATTTTACCTTCTACAGACGTACCAACTGCAAATTGGCTGGTGAATTTATCGTACGCTGATTGGTTGACTAATACTAGGCCCGCCCTTTTTATTTATTAATTGCCATGGTTAATTGCTCACAAAGCTATAACTAGATCGTGTACTCAATTGTTGGATAATTTGTAGAGGTTTTATGGATTCAATTCAAAGTGTGTTGGGGATACAATGTTCTCTCAAGGTATTGCGGTTAGGAGTTTTGTAAGAAAATTATTACTCAGTTAATTGATCATCATTTCGAAGAATATGCAAGGAAGGGTCAGGCTCAGGTAGGGGCTTACTTTGTATTTTATAAGCTTTTTAGTGGGAATTGTCCGTTTAAAATGGACAAGACGTGAACGTGATGTTGAATGTCTATTTCGCTAGGTCTTGAACTATAGAGAGGTTTTGAGATTTATATATGAAGAGTTACTATTTCCTGCGACTTCGTCAGCGTTTGTTTTTTTGTTGATAATTTCACAAAATTAATCACACTTTCTGTAGCTTGCAACATGCAAATTATTAACTATCTAGATTCTAGACCTAAGTTGGACGTTTTGATTGATGATGATGATTATATAGATTCTATTATATCTTCTTAATTATAAAGTATTCCTTTAGTAATTGCAATCGAGTACAGTAATTAAGACGAGAAGATTTGCACTTTGTTTAGCGTTTTCTAATGCAAGGTTTTACACTCCATGATACTTGAACCTGCAAAAGAAACAGAGGTGGTTGCGATCGTTACATTATATCAATCATGGCACCGCGATATGGCCCCTTGATAAACGGAAGAATTGCAAAAAAAAGCGACCTCGCAGTAAAAAATGAAGCGCCGCCTTGACATAATAATCCCGCTCAAGAATTTATATAGGTAGGTAACTAGGTAGGTAATTCACATAATTTAAGGGGAACCAGTTTGTATTGAGCCGGCACACAGTCCAACACGTTAAACAGCACTATAAGAGATAAACAGTGACATTAGCAAGGTCGCACGCGTGACTCCGTTACATAATACTTGTATATTTAAACACCCTTGCTGCCACACAGATGCTTTATCCTTTTGTGTACTTGTTAATTGGCCTGTGCGATTTAGATAATGTTACGAGACCTAAGGTTACAATACATGCTATTTTTGGCTTACCTGTTGTAAGCTCTTCTACTTTTAACTTTTATTACAGAAAAAGTAGCTTCTCTACAGAAATGTTATAGTATATGTGTGAACTTCTCCCTTTTCCACAAGTTATATATTGTGAAGAGATGTAGAATTTTTTATCCTTCTAATTTAAACTTTTAATACAGTATTACAAGAAATATTGTGATGAGCTTTATATTACCACGTTAAAGTATCGTCTACTTTAGACCTTAGCTTAAAACATGCATAACTTGTGTTTAGTTTACTGTTTATCTGCATGACATTGCATAATGATTAGGATTTAATTAGGATTATTTTCAATGTGGCTTTGATAGTTGGGGTGCGATCTGTAGGGCCCTTTGCACCTAGGGAAGTCCTTTGTAAAATGTCAGGATTTAATAATTGAACTCACCGCTAGATGGCGTTGTACCGAATCCCTAACATTTATGTTGCGCTGGGGAGATTGCTTCCTAGCCACATGACTACGGCCGGAAAATTGTATATCGTCACTCTGGTTTCCCTTCAAAACGTATAAATCTTTCGCCTTTTACTAAAGATTTCCGTGGAGGGGAACACTCAAATGAGTCTTTAATATTTTTGAAAAGCCTTACTTCGGTAAGGCTAATATTACCCATTGAATCGGCAATCATTAATGATAAAAGTCTAATGGACAGCTATTATCTGATATTGTCAGGTTTTCAGCAGCTGTTATTAGTTAGTACATATTATTTATATATTTCAAAATGGAATCATTTATAAAAAAAATGTTGTGTTGCTATGTCAGTTCATTAAATATAATATTATGTGTCATGCTATTGAAATTGAATCTTCGCTAATACAATATCTAACAGGCACTGAATATATAATATTTTATGTATTTTAATATTAAATGGCGTATGAGGTCTTGGTAAAACTGGTACCTATGCAACCTGAATATGATACCGAAATAAGCATTGAGCTTTTTTTTAATTTGGGTAAGCAATGCGTTTATGCCTCTTATGTCGTGTATGCCAATGCCCGGAATGAAAATGGGATGCACGATGATTTTAACTAATTGTAATCCGCTTCGAAAAAAAAGTTTTTAATAGCTAATATTTAAATGCTGTTATTCGAATGAGTATAGTTAGTGATATTAGATTAATCTTGTTATAGAGTTGACCGTGGACTTATCAAGTTATCACACTTGAATACTTGATGTCTAGACTCACAGGCCTTATACGTAGGTATATAAAGTTGACAGTCCCATTAATCATACTTCATACTAATATTATAAATGCGAAAGTGTGTTTGTTTGTTGGTTTGTCCTTCAATCACGCCGCAACGGAGCAACGGATTGGCGTGATTTTTGGTATGGGTATAGTTGAGGACCTGGAGAGTGACATAGGATATTTTTATCCCGGAAAATTAAGGAGTTCCCGCGGGAATCTAAAAAAAACTTAAACCACGCGGACGAAGTCGCGGGCATCAGCTAGTATTCTGTATTAATTAAAAATTCATAGAACGTCACGCTGCCATGAGCAGAGTCGGTTAGTCCTTTGGGATTAGCTTATTATAATAATTATAATTAAGCCAGGTGATGATTATTTCAAACTTCTTCTGTGTAGATTTTACTCTTATCTCTCCTTTAAATATAAATAAATAATAAAAATATTTTATTTCAGACATTTGTCCATATACAATTTTCATTTTTACAATTACCACCCAACACCCTTAACTATCAGCAAACATAATATTATGTCCCCTAAAACGTAGACTCTCAAGGAGCCTTCTTCATTCTTCTGAGGTCATTGGAAGTGAGGATTCTTTGTTATGACGTGTTAGTTTTTTTATGGCGATGTCATTTTTTATTTTCTGGCAGCTGGAGTAAGAACTTTAAAACCTGGTTTTGACGGTAAAGTTTTTTTGACGTAGGCTCTCAATGTCAGAGTCATAAAAATTTTCTTAATGATGACGTAATTATTTAGTAATTCAATGCTATAACTGTGACATATTATTGGTTCCCTAAAGTAGGACATTCATGAATAGTTACTGAAAGTAGAACATGATTTCCGATTATAATAATCGACGCCGGAAATAAGAAAAACCGACTCCTAATAAATATGACGTATCTTCGGCTCTCTATTACTTAGCTTGCCCTTTTCAATAGTTTCAAAATAACGTTTCTGAGAAAGCCCACCTTACAGTGTCCTTGAAAAAATAGGCACGAAACATAAAATGACATCACACTTAATAATATATGACTAGGTAAATAAAAAAGTATTTTTTTAAAAACAAAATAAAATATTATCTTGTTTTTAATGTCCATACAAAAAATGCCAAAATTAGCCAGGTAGTCCTTTAAAAAACTAAATTAGTGTAGGTATTATAGTTAATGTTTGCTAATTTTCTCATCTCTTGAAATCCTTTGGACATTACGTCACATAATATCACAGGGCGCAAACACATACGTTTTGATCTGCTGCGAACTCTAGTATAGTCTCACACTTGAGGTCCATATGCGAATGACAATAATATGCCGTAATAAGTTAGATCAACGTAAAAGGCCACGTGACTCACGCCAGAGCGGAAGGTCAGGCCAGTTGAAAGTTTCCCTAATATGGTGTTCGACAGCCTCATCGCTGGTAAACAAGCATAAAAGGAGCCTGTCCTATAGGTAGCTTCTACAAATATGCTTTCAATCAAAAAGAGGTCTGCCCTTGAACTTGCGCAGTGGGTGACCCACTGTGGGTCTACCTATAGAAATAGATACGCGATGACGCCCGTGGACAAAGTGTCAGCGTTTTTCAAAATCGTCGCGTCGAGGATTTTTTTATTTATTTTTGGGATAAAAAGTTGGTTTTGTCTCTACAGGTTTTAAACTATACCCATGCGAAGAGTTACGCCAATCCGTTGATTTGTGCGGCGTGATTGAAAGACAAACAAACACATTTCGCTAATTTTGTTACGGATTTTGTTAAAACCAAGGACCTCTAGTCTATCCCTCTATGTGCTAAGCATAACCTTTGCACAAGCGAGCTAAATTAGGGACAGTCGGTTTTAATTTAACTTCAATTCCCATTTTCCAGGCCTAATACTTTTTTGAACCTATAAGCATAACTGCTTCGCAAGGCTTTTCTTTGGTTATTTATCTCCCTTAGTTGTATTGACTAGCTATTAATAGCTTTCGTTTCGCGTTGTGTGGTTGGTTGCCTTAATTGCGGTTGATGTCACCTTCAGCTTCATCCCAAGGGAATCGTGTTTTACGCCGTGTATCTGACCTTATTTACCTACTTCGTTTGAAGTTGCCTTTAATATAGTTATACATATATAGGGCGATTACACCACAGGTTATCCTTGGCGCTATAACCCAAAGTTGTCTCCAGTAGTGACTATATCGATGAGTTAATACTTTATTCTTACAATTACCTTCAATTTGAGTACCTTCAAGGCAAGAGTGAATATGCATTTTCTAGGCAAGCGCGCTCCAACATATAGAGACCTCATGATTGTTTGTAAAAGCATGATTGTCGTCAAGCGCAAGCCCTTCTTGTAGTAAAAAAAAGATGCTTAGCTGTCTTATTATTACCTACTAATTTGCCACAGCTTCTGATGCCTTCAGATTTCACCTTCCTGTCCAAGTGCGAATTTGGACTTTGGAGACTTCACACACCTATAAGAACAGTATTGTCAGGCACGCAATGCAAGATTCCTTACCATGTTTTCATTACCCATTGAATCATTTTCTCACTTTTCTTAATAAAAATCTATAAAACCCGAGTACTAAATAAACGTAATCCTAATTAAATGTTTGTGGTTTTTGGCGAACATCCAATACCTACACAAAACTAGATGGTCTGTCCATATGACTCAATGCCATTGACCGCTTTATAACATACACTTAATATATTTAAAAACATTACCTTGATTCATACGATAAATATTATGTAACGATAGCGGATACAAAAATGAAAACATAACATTCCAATTTTAGGGTTCCTACAGTCGGAAGACAAAATTAAATGGATCTGATTACTTTGATGATAACTGTATCATGTATGAAATATTGGTTCTCATATCATTATATCAATATGGTGGCTCTCAAATCTGTTTTGAAATACCAAAAGACCCAGTCGGGTTAGGACTTACAAATACTAATAGGACTTGCAATTTAAACATCAATAGATAGAGTTCCTATTGTTGAAAGTAGAAAAATAATAGTTTATTTATGAGAGTATTACGGAAACTTAATAAAAAGCATTATGAACTACAAAGACAATGATGTAATTAATGGTAAAGCATTGTTACGAGTAGTTACATCTTTTCTTTCCCATTAGAAATTGGCGGAAATGAAAGTTATAGGAAGCCAATGTGGCCAATTCTGTATCACACAATCTCTAAACTAAACTAAAATGGCAGATTTAAATCTAGTTCTGTCCCTTTCCGTAGGGAGTATTGTGAAAGGGTTAGCAATATTAGTAATGCTCTAATTTTAGTTTAGTTTAGAGATTGTGCACTACAGAATCAGCCCCAATGTCGTTACAAAAAGATCCCTTTATGCGATTCATCATCTTACAGGTATCCCAAATATTGACCAAATAGGTGGTCCAAATAGTGACGTCAAAAGAAAAAAATTAGATTGCTCGTACCTAGGCCTATCAGAAAATACCCCATGTATGTTTAGCAATTTTTTTAAAGTTTTCGAGTTATAATTTTTTTAAGTTTAATCGTCAGGCTTCTGAGGGAGTGCGTGCGTTACATTTTTTTTCTT
This sequence comes from Erebia ligea, assembly GCA_917051295.2. Classification (NCBI taxonomy): domain Eukaryota; kingdom Metazoa; phylum Arthropoda; class Insecta; order Lepidoptera; family Nymphalidae; genus Erebia; species Erebia ligea. The sequence goes on from OU785223.1 coordinate 17,893,360, forward strand.
TTTATTTATTGTTTTTTAGAACTTTTTTTTGTGAACATGCTTGCTATGAAGTGTGCTACTTTGCATAAAAACTTAAGTTGGAAAATTTTTGGTCGTAAATGAAAAGTTTACGTTCGACAGAGGTAGAGATGAATTTTCAACTTTAGATTAAAAATACTTAAACCTGTCTACGTCTCTTCAGTTCCGACTGATTTTAAAAACTTTTGGGGTTCCTAAGTTTCCCTTATTAGGGCGCCTTCAAATTTGCCGCAAAGCGTAGCGCGGCAGCAGCGCGGCTGCAGCGCTGCGGCCGCGCTCCTGTCGCGAGGTTCGAACATCATAGGGTTGTACCTATATTTATTTTCACGATGGACTCTGACGAAGAAACACTGTTCTGTGTTACTATTAATACGAAACAACGAAAATATAAAGTAGTTGTGTTAACAATACATAATATTATACTTACATGCTCCATTTTTTTTCACTTGGAGTGTTAGAATAACTACCTATTGAAACCTAGTACACTCGCGAAATGTAAGCCGTTCAATTGGTGCCATAAATGGCATCGTACGACGCTCGCGCAGTCCGAAAAAAGCTGGTTAACTTAGTTTTAGAAGCTACAATGCTACAATGCTACAAACAAACTAACCAATTACTTACCCAACTTTTAGGTGGAAAACATTTAAACACATTATGTTTGCGTTTACGAGGCAAGTAAACACAGCACACAGCGAATTTGTAGCTTGTGTTTTGAGGAGGCGTTGTTTGGAAACATACCTTCTATAGACCGTAGTTATTCTAAGCTTGGAGTCTTGTTTGTGAAATTGTCAATAAAAATGCATATTTCTTCCCAAGCCTTTTTCTTTTCGATTTTGTTGCTGTACTTGTCGGACTTCGAATCCCATATTGCTGGACGACTCTCAACCTCATCGATAAATTCTTCTACCTTATTTTCGTTCATGTTTAGACTTGAACAACAATACGTGCGCAGTTCCGTCACTAGTCGATCGATGAACTGATGCGCGGCCGCAGCGCGGGTGCAGCGCTGCAGTCGCGTGTTTTTTATTTATATGGATTTACAAAGCAGCGCGACGGCAGCGCTGCAGCCGCGCTGCTTCCGCGCGGCACTTTGCGGCAAATTTGAAGGCGCCCTTAGTCCAAAAACTGGTACTTTAGGGGGCATTATTGTGAGAAATCGGACTTCAAAGGTGGTAAGGCGGAAATTTCAGAACTTACAATTTGATTCTTAAAATTGATTTTTGCCTATTTTTGTAAATTTTATGGCTAATAATTGCAGTAGGAAATATCTGAATTTAAGTATTTACTACAAAAATAATCGATATTTTTGATTAAGTGACATCAAGGTTACGTGAAAGTTATTTGGCTTTTTTTTAGTTTTTAGCAGTCATTAGTCAAAAAAAACAGAATTGCACTACGTTACTAAAATAGCTTTATCCTATTATTCTTCTGTAAAATTTGTTTTAAGCCTAATTACAACTTCTGATACCAAAGTTGCAGTTCGCGCGTGATTTCGGTGTGATGTTGGAAGGTAGCCAGGCTGATCAGACAGTCTCCCAAACCACTACGCAATGGAAATGTAGGAGAAGAGACCACTTTATAGAAACTAATAATAATCTGCGACAGAAATATAAAGGTCGAAAAATTGGTGGAAATAGAAAACTGTTTGGCGTGAGAGCCGCTCTAATGAGGACGTTCACCGTTGTATGTGGGAGTAAGGGTAAAGTCACACTATAGGTTTGTCGCACGACAAAAAGTGTTATTTATTTGTTTTTTTTTTAATTCTTGTCGCTAGAAGTTTCCGAGCCGTTGGTATACATGAGTAGTCAGTAAAGTCATATCTGAACTTATTATGTAGATATTTTTTGTAAGAGCCACAATTTGCAATTTGGTATAGTGAGAGGCTTCGTGTGTAATTAATTTAAACCACTCTGTCGCTGCGACAAAATGTAGATTAGCAACAAGACAAAAAGTCGTAAGTGAACATAGTCCCTACTCCCTACTCTGATCTTATCTACAAAGCTGTATTTTAAGAAGATAGCTCAGCTCGCACTTCCTGTAGTGGTAGGTGCCAAATGATGGTTTCTTGAAAATTGGTCGGCAAACTTTTATATTGTGAAAATTGAGATTATCACATACGATAGATGTGTTTGTTTGAAGTGTACGATATCCTTGCTAAACTTACTGCACTGGCGCAGTGACCCAAAAAGCTACCTGCACTCCAGGAAAGAGTGCTTCACGTTCAGCGTCGTTTTACGTTAATCCGGTCTTCTGAAGGCTTGTCTCGTCAATTTAATCTGAAATTATATAATGGTTTCGCCTATGATAAAGCTTTACCTTATACTAATATATTATAATAACTAGCGATCCGCGCCCCGGCTTCGCACGGGTAGCACTAGTAATCCTAATAGTCTATACCCAATACAGCTGTAAAAATGCTTATTGTGCGTCAACCATAAAAGATAGATGTATGCTATCGCGGACTTTTTTTTAGAACTTTTTGAGAGGACCAATTCCACCATACATTGTTTTCGTGTAACTTTAACTATTTACGCAGCGCACGCCATGTAAGCTCTCAGAAGAGAGGATTTTTTCCGACTTCACATAATTGCAATTTTCTTAAGGTTCTCTAATTTTTGAAAATAAAAAATATAGCGTTCTCGCTGATAATGTAGCTTTCTATAGGTGAAAGAATTTTTAAAATCGGTTGAGTAGTTTTTGAGTTTATCCATTACAAACAAACAAAAAAAAAACCTTTCCTCTTTATAATATTAGTTTTTATATAATAACTAGAGGACGCCCGCGACTTCGTTCGCGTGGCATAAGTTTTTTTAATTCCCACAGGCACTCCTTCATTTCCGGGATAAAAAGAAGCCTATGTCACTCTCCAGATCAGACCAGACCAGACTATACCTACCCATGCAAAAAATCACATCGATCCGTTGCTCTGTTGCGGCGTGATTAAAGGACAAACTCTCTATTTAACGACCTTGGGGATAGAAATTTCAAGACTGTGAATTGAATACGTATTTCATAAATTTAAATCGGAAGCCCAAATACCAAGTTTCAGGGCGATAACTTGAAAAATGACGGACTTTCATTCAAATTTTCAACCCCTATTTAACCCCTTTGGTGGTGAAATTTTTAAATATTTTGACACACGTACTTCTTTATTTTTTACCGATAGCCAAAATACCAAGGTTCGTTGATATAACTTGAGAAATATCTTGAGAAATGAAGGACTTTTTTACAAACTTTCATCCCCTATTCCATTCCTTTGGGGGTTGAAATTTCAAAAATGGTGAAGTACTTACTTCTTTATATCTAACTGAAAGCCCAAATGCTAAGTTTCATGTCTATAACTTGAGAAATGAAGGACTTTCATACAAACTTTCAACCCCAATTTACTCCTTTGAGGGTGGAATTTCGAAAAACTGTGAAATACGTATTTCTTTATTTTTCACCGAAAGCCGAAATACCAAGTTTCGTTGATATAACTTGAGAAATGACGGATTTTCATACAAACTTTAAACCCCTATTTCACCCCCTTAAGGGTGGAATTTTGAAAAATCCTTCCTTAGTGAGCGCCTACGTCACAAAAGGAACCTACTGTCAAAATTTAAAGTTTCTAGCCTCAGCGGTTTAGGCTGTGCGTTGATATATAAGTCAGTCAGTCAGTCAGTCAGTCAGTCAGTCAGTCAGGACTTTGAATTTTATATATTATATATATATATACCAAGTTTCATGGATATAACTTGAGAAATGAAGGACTTTCATACAAACTTTCAACCCCTATTTCACCCCCTTAGGGGTGGAATTTTGAAAAATCCTTCCTTAGTGAGCGCCTACGTCACAAAAGGAACCTACTGTCAAAATTTCAAATTTCTAGCCTCAGCGGTTTAGGCTGTGCGTTGATATATAAGTCAGTCAGTCAGTCAGGACTTTGAATTTTATATATATAGATAATAGGATGGGATATTAACGTCTTAATATGCTTGCTATATTATATACTTTTAAACAATTGTTATCATCGTCGTTATTGTTCAGTGCAGACTGCAGAACTGGCTAATCGCAAGCAAGGTGCAAGCAAGCCCACAGAACGCGCTCTTGTTTCCAGCGGCTCCCAGCGACTAATAGGGTGCTTTTTCTCTCAAGTCCCAACGCTGTTCTTTCCGATGGCGATCGCCATTTAGGCATTTCGGGACGCAACGTACCTATTTCGATTCTTCGAGCTAGCGTGCCATTTTCTATTGCCACTTTTTATGCGGATACTCTGGTTCTCATACAGATTTCCCTTAATTTCTAGCTGCATTATGATTTTGCTTAGACGTTCACGATTTCTTCCTCAATTTGAAAATGGGATAGGTTTTTTTTGTTTGTATTATGCTTTTATATCTGAAATCGCCTCTGAGAAGGGAAATATATGCATAGTGCCATCTGTACCTTAACTCAGGTGTCGTTTAGTAAAACCAGTTACGACTTACGAGCGTTTTATGTGGGCAGCGTAGTTTCAATGTCAGCACTCAGCTTTATCAAGTTCATGGCATTTACTCAAGATGGCGCTACAATCGTTTTAAAATATTATTTACTCGTATATAATTTTGCAGATATTTACATAATTAAAAAAAGTTAATTTTCATTAAAATAATAATAGTAAGTAAGTATATTGTTTAATACCTCGAGTTTTTTTCACTTTACGCGAAGTACTCGTGAACTACAGTAGTAGCATTCCAAACCCAGATATCACTGACCTATCCCAGACTGTGACGTCACAAGGTTATTAGCCTCTACCCTGCGTCCCTTTTGAGTTGCTTTGGAAAAACTGCGGGTTTTCCACTGCGCGCCCTCGTATTCAGCCTAACACCGTCCGTTCGGGGCAGTGCTGCCTATTTGACAGATTAAAAAAAATCTAACAATAACTCAATAATGCCTGGAGTTGTAGTGATTGAGTTTGGGATTAGAGTGTAATACTCAAAGGATTGCGTCAACAATAATTTTCACTGGTACTGAAAACTGAAAATGCCACTTGATACTTAAGACTTTGAGGGTACCTTAAAGATGTTTTGATTGCATTTGCAGTATGAGCGAACAAAATGACAGAAACACGTAATTAATTAATGTTGAGCTCTTAAATATTAAGAGCTAGGTTGGAAATTAGAATGCGAAGAGCGGTGTAAACTAAAAACCAGATATAGATTTTCCAATCAGTTCGCGTTAATGCGGCAGTAGTATACAGAGCATATGGCGGGAGTACCTACTACCTACGCATTCCAGTGCGAATTTTCTGGAAACGGGACTCATTTAGTGCTGTAAACCTTTAGAAGAGACTGGTGACTAGTGTTATATATATTCAAAGTGTTTTTGTGGTTCAAAAATGGCGGGAAATGGTAAGGAGCTTTATTAGACGACTGCCCAAAAAAAGTGTATATTATGTTTTCAGGGTTCATGTAGGTATGTTTCTTTTTTCCACCATAACTTTTAAATGCCTGGACAGATTTGGATGTAAAAGGGTATCGTTAGAAACCTTACATCCTCCCAACTCCGAGTGTTTATAAAGTCTATGTAGCACTAGCAGGTCAGTCGTATTTTTTTTAAATTATGTTTAGTCATAGATTGTACACATGAAAAATGCAAAAAAACCCGCTTAATTTTTTGATCTTATTCCTAGTATAGCTGATAACCTACTGGCTAAGAATTCGGCTGTCTATACGAGGGGTCTGGGCTTGGAATCCGGAATCCGGCGCTCACGTAGGCATTAGGATCTAACATTTCGGTATTCACACAGACAGACACACATATTGATAAACAGACACACATTTGCATTTATATTAATAGTACCTATGGATTTGGCAATACTTGCAGACTCTATTTTTTATGTAAATATTCTATTTTGTATGTTGTATAAACATTTTTAAGTACATGCCTCTAGATATAACGTTATATATTTTGTTCCTTTTCAAGAGAATGACATTTACCTACTAGTTTAGGACTAGTTTATAGTGTTGTAGTGTTGTAGTGTTGTAACTTGTAGTAGTGTAGTGTTGTAGTACTAGTTTGACGACCTCCGTGGCGCAGTGTTAAGCGTTGTTGTCTGAATGTGCGGAGGTCCCAGGTTCGATCCACGGCAAAGACATACCGTTCCGATTTAGCGTTCCGGTACGATGCCGTGTAGAAACCGAATAGGGGTATGGGTTTAATATAACTGCCATGCCCTAACAGGTTAGCCCGCTACCATCTTTAGACTGCATCGTCTGCACTTACCATCAGGTGCGATAGCAGTCAAGGGCTAACTTGTAGTGGATAAAAAAAAGTTACTAGCCACTCGTTACTAGACGCACTCTTGTTAGTAAACAGGCGCGGCATACATTCCAATGCGACTACTATAAAGGAAATTATATAAAAAAAGTTTGCGGTGCTTTAGAAAAAGCTGCTCGGAGTGTGTGCCACTTGTTATTCCGCTTATTCTAATAGGAGGTTCTGTACCTCGCAATTCATTTCATCCTTAAAGGTCAGCGCAAACAAGCGGAGTAGTGCCGTGGAGTTGGTGGAGTCGAGTCTATTTGATAACTATCTAAACTCAGCTTTAAGTATATACTTACCTAGAAATAGTGTTATACTAAAAATAAAACGGAAAACGTTCACAACACTTAAGGACGCGGCTGGGATTAAAGCGCTTTTCCGTCGTCATGCCAAAGTAAGAAAGGTCATTAGATACGAACGAAAAGTGTTACCATGGAAACATAAACAAGTGTTACCATGGAAACATAAACATAACGTAACGTAACAGAGAAAGTTTGATTTTACTCCCCATAAATTTTCATACCCCGGGCATATAGCATAGGTACATATGTGAAAATCGATTCTTATGGAGGTAAACTCCAAAAAGTAGCTGACCCTTGACGTGGCTTACCTTGTCAAGATTGCCATTTATAATATGTAGCCGTATCGCATTGCATTCCATCGCGTCACCTAGGACAACAGGTAAGTTGGATTGTTATCAAAAAAGGCGCAGGCCGCAGGTCTGCCCGTGTAACTTGGGCCTAATAGGGCTAAGGGTGCTTTCTGCCAGTTTCTACTTCGTCCTATACTCTATCCATAATTTAGTCTTTCTCTTGTTCAGAATCTCTTACAAAAATGTAATAGGTATTTTCTTATAAGATCCATATTATATACAACCTACTAAAGTACGCGCGCGAGTTGAATGCAGAGCTTATGTAGGTTACATGGTCGATGTGTATGTGTCACCATACATAAGCTCTGCATTTAATTCGCGCGCGAACTATACTTACCTACTATATAATACCTGGATGCCATCCTTGCCACTTATCAGCCTAATTCATCGGCTAACATTAACGTGACCTTAATGTTGCATTCCCGTTAATTGGAAATGAATTAAGGTCCAATTAGCGTCATCGGTGTACTCCTAAGGTTGCCTGTAATTTACGTAGTGTAGGTAGAGATCCAGTAAAACAATTTAAAATTGCTCTGTATTCCGTTAATAGAGCCAAATACATAATGGTCAAACAGGGAAACTAGGGAATACTTATGATATAGCTGCCAGTCGAAGAGAATGTAGGATCCTACAGTCAAGCAAAGGAAATGCTAGATTTAATTAGATTTATTTACATAGACTAAAGGGCAGTTCCAATATGTTGATAAAGATAATTGCCCCATTGCCAAATAATTAACAAAAATATCTAATCAAGGAAACCAACGTCTAAAACTCAGCTACCGACAATCTGTCTGTGGAAAACAGTCAAGTTCCGGTCAAATAGCCAGGAAAGACCATGGACCTATAAAATGACTTAGACGCGAGCGGCATAGAAAAGTTCATGCTCACAGGGAAGATAGAAAGAAAGATTTTATTAAGCTTTTAGTTACTTAAATTTAATTAATACTTAATAACTGTTCTAATCAACTCGTCAATCATTTCGACGCTAGAGGCACCGTTGGCTAAAAGTCAAGATTCCATAAATGGTGCTCGCCCACTAGCCGTTTATGACCCGGATAAAATTGATTAAATACCAACGCAACGTGTGAATATACGGAGTACTCAACGACATCGACATAATGATTATTTCATACAATATCTATTCTAACTTGAAACGTATCGCTTCCCTTAAATCGAAGTAGGTACCTCGGTACATTAGAGCCGATTTCTCCGTCTCCGATGATGTTTGAATTTGAATTTTGTGTTTATTTTTTGCTTTTTCTTAAACTTGTATATCAATGCCTCTGTAATTCGCCGAACGTTGAAGTACCTACGGATAATTTTGTAGGTTGATCAAAAATAGTTATCCAGGGCAAAAGTTTGTTAGTGACAAGTCGGGATATTATATGCGCCCTATGTAATATAGTTTAACCTGTATGTTATAAAACTTTATTATTTTACAATATTAATAAAAGATAACATCATTTAAACCTTTACACAATTATTTATACAGTCCATTGTCCAAATAGAAACTTGCCTGAGTGACACAAGTACTTATTTTACAACAAAAATAACTAAATAAGGTGGGCAATAACTTTTAGACTGATCTTGTAGTATCTATCAGAAATGGCCAAATGTGTCGTGCCAGTGGAATGATGGATTAGATAGATATAATACTTATAAGTCATAGCTAATTGGTTGAGTTATTTTGAGATTCTCTAGCGCAGTAGTGAGCCTAGCTTAGGTGCTAAGCTGAATGTTCGTTCAGTTCACAAAATCATGTCATGTGATGTTGCTTGAAAACTAATTAGTAGTGTGCTCTAAGAAAACTTCCGTACAGGACTAAACAGATAAATATAAGCTCGCAGGTCGCTCTAGGTTATAGGGAAATACAAAACCAGGTTAAGGCCCTTTAAACATTTACCCCGCGACCAACTATAGGTAAAAAACTCAACTATAGGTATAAAACTCGTCACACTACAGCATATATATGCACGCTTTACGAGAGCGTAGAGCTATAGAGCGTAGAGACGCTCGATTTTATTGCCAACTAACCAATTTTGTTACTTGAAAATATTAGACGATTATTTATTTACTAGGTACTTGTTTACGCTGTTGGCCGCGGTAAATATTATGTACCTATTTATGCGCCGAAACAATACTCGCGGCTACAATAATACTCAGTTTTTGAGATTGTAAAATAATGTATAAAAGATTATCTTACCGATTTCGTTCAAAATCGATATCTGGGGTTCCGTAGGATCACAAAATAGGAAACTGTTACCAAAATTTTAAAAAAGTCAGCGCCATTTTGAAATTCTTTGTTATCGTACCGATTTCGTTCAAAATCGATATCTGGGGTTCCCTGGGATCACAAAACAGGAAACTATGAACAAAATTTTAAAAAAGTCAGCGCCATTTTGAAATTCTTTGTTATCGTACAAATTTCGTTCAAAATCGATATCTGGGGTTCCCTGGGATCACAAAACAGGAAACTGTTACCAAAATTTAAAAAACGGCAGCGCCATTTTGAAATTCTTTGTTATCATACCGATTTCGTTCAAAATCGATATCTGGGGTTCTCTGGGATCACAAAACAGGAAACTGTTACCAAAATTTTAAAAAGTTCACTGCTGACTTTTTTTTGATTGACTGCTGTTTTGTGATCCCAGGGAACCCCAGATATCGATTTTGAACGAAATCGGTACGATAACAAAAAATTACAAAATGGCGCTGACTTTTTTAAAATTTTGGTAACAGTTTCCTGTTTTGTGATCCCAGGGAACCCCAGATATCGATTTTGAACGAAATCGGTACGATAACAAAGAATTTCAAAATGGCGCTGCCGTTTTTTAAATTTTGGTAACCGTTTCCTGTTTTGTGATCCCAGGGAACCCCAGATATCGATTTTGAACGAAATCGGGACGATAACAAAAAATTTCAAAATGGCGCTGACTTTTTTAAAATTTTGGTAACAGTTTCCTGTTTTGTGATCCCAGGGAACCCCGGATATCGATTTTGAACGAAATCGGTACGATAACAAAAAATTTCAAAATGGCGCTGACTTTTTTAAAATTTTGGTAACAGTTTCCTGTTTTGTGATCCCAGGGAACCCCGGATATCGATTTTGAACGAAATCGGTACGATAACAAAAAATTTCAAAATGGCGCTGACTTTTTTAAAATTTTGGTAACAGTTTCCTGTTTTGTGATCCCAGGGAACCCCGGATATCGATTTTGAACGAAATCGGTACGATAACAAAAAAATTCAAAATGGCGCTGACTTTTTTTAAATTTTGGTAACAGTTTCCTGTTTTGTGATCCCAGGGAACCCCAGATATCGATTTTGAACGAAATCGGTACGATAACAAAGAATTTCAAAATGGCGCTCACTTTTTTTTAATACATACATACATACATGCATACATACATATATATTCCTAACATACCCTTTCCTTGTGGCTTTGCCGTAATCGGGTAAAAAAAATACGCCTACACTTGAGAACTTTCTTCTTTGTGGATGTCGGTATCAAGTTTTTCTAAGCGCAGCTCAGTACACATAGAGAATATTATATCTCTATGGCAGTACACAACACGGTGTTCATTTTGTCGTAATAAATTTCGTGCAAAAAAGCGATACACCCACCCGTCCACGAGCGCGTCTCAGCGCGTACTGAGCGCCAAACGCCTAGCGCTCGGCTTCTTTTCATAGAAAAATGTATGAAACATTTTTTTTTTGCCACATAAACTATAAACATATTTATTTGTATGCTTAATGCTTTGCACCATGGATAGAGGACTATATAAGCCCCACTTTATTGTTAATATTCAAGTTAAAATATGCAGCGGATCTAGCTTTATGGGTACCTATCCGGACCCCATTTTTCGTCATTTTCAGCAGATCTTGCGTTCGGAGAAACGTATTTATGCAGAAAATTTGTATTGGAGTGTGCATTTTTATAAGGTCAAACGAGAGATGAAGAAATGACCTTTAATTTAATACCATGACATCCCCACAGCTGTGACTCCCGATTCTTTAAAGTGTACCTGGAAAAGGATGACACATCATGAAATCCGTATAAGGCACCTTAACTGTTAACAGCTCGAAAATTTGCGTAATTGAAATTATTGGGCTCCCAAGATTATTAAATGCCGATCTCGCAACGGGAAGCGCTGTATCGGTAACCCTGTACTAGGTGGAATTAGGTAAGACCATGTCATTGTGTCAAACGATTATTCTGTTGCATGCTCATCTCATAATCTTGGTGGCATTGCGAACTTGTATGTAAAGTCTGTGAAAGTTATCCTAGTGGAGTATAATACCGTCAGCCTGAGCCTGCTGATTGTTGAACATAGGGCTTTCCCAAAGAGAGTCACCGCACCGGGTCCTCAGCATTCTTCATACAGCCACTTTCCACAAAGGCTATGTCAGGGATATGATATGGGTCTATTAATACTGTCACGCTTTCTTTTTTTGTTAATAAGGTTAGCCGTTAGAGTATATGAGGTAATCTGCCAGATATCTTCTTATTTTCTTGTATGGGAAGTAGCAGGCATCTACTAATGCATTAGATAGTTAATCTATGTCATTTGCTTCTTAGATTAGACGCATTATCCAAAGGTTTCTCCACGCTCGACTGGGCATGGGAGCGGCAATGACCATGATTCGTTACGGTCTGTTCTCAGCCGCCGTTATTGCGACTATGTTCATTAGTGTGCTTTGTTTTGTTTGTCGTTTTGGTTACGCGTTAAATGCCTATTGTGGGAACACCTTTGTGGGGACAGATGTTAGAAATTGTTTCATTGTTTTAAGAACCTTGTAAGCCGCTATTTCTACCTAAGTTCTCATCATCATCATCATTTTAACCCATCGCAGGCCCACTACTAAGCACGAGTCTCCTCTCAGAATGAGTATGGGTTTGTATGGCCAAATCCTTCTCAATCCGCACGCTAGCGAAACGCGGATAGGCAGACTTTAATGTCAAAATTTAATGTTATACAAAAAAATTATACAATAGTCGTCTTTGACGATTAGTAGCGATATCTCCAGGCAACCTAGATTAGGAAAAAGCAAGTAAAGCTGAAAATGTGAAAATCTATCGTCGTCGTAAAAGGCATATCATTCATCTGTACTGCATTGGACATTGTACAATGGTGATTTTCGTAAAACTATAGCTGAGCAACTTGTACACATGAACTTTTCCACCCAGATAGGAAGCCAAGCATTCCTCGAACCGCACACCGCGTCCTGCATTCCCTTTCGCGATGTTTCCGAGAATACTGGCTCTGGATCCGCTATACACTAGGGCTAGGCTGTGACCTTCCACGAGCACTAGTACTTTGTAGACAATGTTATACCTTGATTATCTACTGCATCAATATTATTGTTCTTATTTGACATTGATTGGTCTGAATCGCGCTGATCCGATTACCCATGAGATTTATTGTCATCACTTGTTGATACCTGCATGAATTTAAGGATTTTCTAATTCTCGTAGGAATTTTTAAATTTTCCGGATAGAAAATTCCGATCCGATGTCCATCTCTATAAGCCTATCTATGCCTATCGTCAAGATTCTTTCAGTTGTCGCGAAAAATAACATACTGACACACCTTCGCATTTGTAATACATATTACTAGATTATGCCCGCGACTTCGCAAGTTCGCCCACGTGTATTAGGGTTTTTAATTACCGAGGGAACTCGTATGTGTTCTAGTAGGATAAGGGTATGGATTTATCTGTAGATAATCGGTATTCGGCATGATGCAAGTTCTTCCCTTCCAAGACCAAGGTTTTAATCATTATGTCAAATAAAAACTAGTACAATGGTCGGAGTATAATCGCCCACACGTCCCAATTAAACGCAATTCCATACCAAATCCGATCCGAAGCCCCCTTGAGGCTGTCATCACAGCATGCTGCGTGTAAACGCAACGTCCAAGCCGCGCCAGTCGCACCGGACCCATCAATCTGTTAGCGCTCGCTGTACGCGCGTGCTAACATTTCCGTACGTTTTGACAGCTGACGTATTGTTGTCCGTAAAAATTAAAGTGACATTTATGCTGTGTCATTAAATATTTTGGACAGTTGGTGTTACTTTTAGTAGTGAATTCTGGGCTGTATAATTTGGAACAGGCAGAAATTTTTCTTCGTGAAATCTATGTTATGGACGGGAGACATTCCTAAATATTTCATGAAATCTATGTAATTGGAATATACAGTAGAGATATCGTACCTAGTTTGTTTTAGTGCCGTGTAATTGGTGATACTAAATGGATGTGTGAGACGAATTCGGTAATCTGTGACCAAGTGGCGTAACGTTGAATCCACAGCCAACGGTCTATTATTTTAGAGTTCTGCATTCGATTTTCAGTGTTTGGCATGGATCTCTACATGAACACTAAGGAAAGGTTCTTTAGTTTTCAATTTTCATGTCTGGTGGGAGGCTTCGGCCGTGGATAGTTACCACCCTACCGGCAAAGACGTACCGCCAAGCGATTTAGCGTTCCGGTATGATGCCGTGTAAAAACCGAATAGGGGTATGGGTTTAATATAACTGCCAGACCCCTAACAGGTTAGCCCGCTACCATCTTAGACTGCATCATCACTTACCATCAGGTAAGATCGCAGTCAAGGACTAACTTGTAGCGGAATTCATTTTAAAAAAAATATTTACTCGGCAACTCTGGACCGTTGGCAGTAGGATCAACGTCAAATAAACTCAAAGTCGAACAACTACAAAGCTGGCTGACGAAATTCCCCTGAAACCTACTAAAAGAGTTAATTAGAGCGCATACGATCGTAATTATGTGCCTCATGTTTTGTTTACGCGTGTTTGAAAATAGACCCTTTATTCAATGTAATAAATCCTCAAAGAACTTTTCGGTGCATTGGTTTAAAGACTCAGTTAAGAACTAAGTTTAGTAGTATTAATTATTGAGTAATTTGTTTTATTTTTGCTTTTTGTTTTATATTTAAAGAATACAATAAATTGACTAATTTTAAGACTCTAGTGCTGTGTGTAAATCTGTTATTTAAGAAATAACTAACTAAATCCACTGATAATCAGTAACCACGTCATCCCTTGCCGCAGGGAATATTGAGATTTGAGAATGAACATATCACACAATGTAACTTGTCCGCTTGTCAATTTAGGGTGTGTTCCGAAATACACTGCGAGCACTGTAAGTCCCCAGTAAGAGCACTGAACAGTGCTCGCAGTGCTTATATCGGAACACCCACTTAGTTAACTTTAGGGTTTGAACTATAGTTTACCAAAATTTTAAGTTACTTATGAATTGGGTATAAATTGAGAACAAGTGAAACTTTTTTCAAACTTCATAACGCGTGCTTAGTATGGGACTTTGTTATGAAATACTTGTGACGTCATCAAAAGTCAACGCACTTTTTAGGGTTCCGTACCCAAAGGGTAAAAACGGGACCCTATTACTAAGACTCCGCTGTCTGTCTGTCTCCAGGCTGTATCTCATAAACCGTGATAGCTAGAAAGCTGAAATTTTCACAAATGATGTATTTCCGTTGCCGCTATTGTTATAGCACAACACAAATACTAAAAATTAAAAAAATATATATATTAAGGGGGGTCCCCATACAATAAACGTGTTTTTTTCGTATTTTTTTGCTCAATATTAAAAACGGTAACAGGTAGACAGTTCAAATTTTCACAGAATATTAACTTGTATATTACCTTTCAAAATAAATAATTAAATATCAATAAAGTAAATATTAAAGGGGGGCTCCCATACAACAAACGTAATTTTTATTTTTAATACGTCATAAATCGTAAAACTTACTACAGGTTTGTACGGAACCCTCGGTGCGCGAGTCCGACTCGCACTTGGCCGGTTTTTTACTTTAATAATATCGATAGTTTAAAATAGTTATTCAAATATAAAATTAACAGTATTAACAGGGGGTCGTCTGTTTAATAATCGCTAAATAATAATTTATTATTGACATAGGCAACATCCAAATACTAGCAAATCCGACTACACCAGATGATGGGATATTGTTTAAAATTGGACCTACTTATGCAAAAAAGAACCAATCCACTCACAAGCTTTCTGTATACTTATCTCATTTTTGGTATGTGTGTGGATTGGTTCCTTTTTGCATAAGTAGGTCCAATTATCAAAATGTTTCCTTTCAAACATCTCGTCGCGATATAATTGTTTCGCTGGCATTTAGAAGTAATTTGTCCTTTACAAAATAAGTGAGCGTTTGCTACTTCGAGCGGGTTTCTTCGCAATTCAGAGTGCAATGTACTACTTGATTCGTTGTGAATGTCAGGAGTCAATCATAAGTTCATACTCAGTCATAACTTTACAAGACATAGAATAAACGTTATATTAGTTGCAGACCCGACAAAACCCCAGAATAAGGAGCTTTTTTGGCTAATTCTTCTTGTCTAATCAAATAAACCAATTAATTTTATTTGTTTAGAAGAATGAAATATTTTGGTATAATTTTATCCAATAGTCGTTCTACTCTATCAAACATAATCGAAATCTATGCAATCGTATCGTTTTGGCGCCCAAGAATATTGCGCTAGTTAGCCTAAGAAAGTAGGCCACGAGGCATAAAACATTATTATAAAAGATAATCATATTTTTTTCTATTTATATCATACTCATTGTGTGAAGTAGTCTAACATTATCAATACATTAATCATAATATTATATACTACCAAATTCTCCAGTCAAATTTGATGTTAGATATTATTGGACCGAACCTACTGTTAGTACGTAATACGTATTAGTTAGTATCCTGTGTTAGTACGTTGGAATATCTACGGTTGTATTCTCTGATGTCACATTTACTTATTTATCATTCAACATTATCATCATCGCGTTTTCCTTCCTGGTCCAGCCACTTTCGGCCACCTTATACCTATCATCGTTTCTCGTTGGTGCAAGTGCATAGTGTAGAAAACGCCCCGTACGTTTCTTAATTTTCCATGCAATTTTTTTTAGCTCTTGACTGCGATTTCACGTGGTAGCTGGTGGTGGTGGTACCTGGTAATTCTTCTTGCCCTTTTCCCACGCTATGTGGGGTCGGCACAACATGTTTTCTTCTTCCACTCACTTCTGTTATCCGTCAACCTCTCATTCACCCCTTATAAATATTACACATGCGAAAGTGTGTTTGTTTGTTGGTTTGTCCTTCAATCACGCCGCAACGGAGCAACGGATCGACGTGATTTTTGGCATGGGTATAGTTGAGGACCTGGAGAGTGGAGGCTTCTTTTTATCCCTAAAAATTCAAGTGTTCCCGCGGGAATCAAAACAACTTAAACCACGTGGACAAGCTAGTGATAGAATATTTAAGAAAACGTTTCAGTTTGTAGCTACCCTACGCTAGTGCTTGTTTACTTATACACAGAGATCGCGCTAGTTGTTTATTTCAATGCTTATCATTTATTAATAGGCTCGCCTGTGCGTTTGTTTATTCGCCGCCGTAACCTTCTCGATACGGTGTGAAACTTGACGTAGATCCCAACTGGCAGCTCACAAATCGCAATGCAAAGGTAAATGCATTAGGGACGCCTCTTTATATTGAAATATAAAGTACTACCTATAGCTATAACTGAGTAGGAAAATGTTTCTTTGATCTTTGAATAGTATAGCTGACCCTTACGCTTATGTAGTCGCTATTATTTTATCTGGCTACACTGAGAAAAAAGACCTTCCGAAATACGGAAGGTATTACCGTCCCTTTTGACTCAGTAGGAAATTTACCTTTCAACTTGGAAGGATATTATTACCGTCCAAAATTTCCTTCCAAACAATGTCTGCCTTCTATTTTGGTGGGTAATACGTACCTTCCAAATTTCGGTCGGAAATTCCTACTGAGTCAAAAGGGAAGGTAATTTTTGGAAGGAAAATATAAATAACCTTCCAAATCTAGAAGGTAAAGACATAATATTATTACCTACCTAAGGCGAAGGAAAACGGGCTTTTGCATGCTCATTGCGGTGGGTATTTTAGCATTATCCTTCCAATTCAGAAGTATTTACCTTCTGCGAATCTCAGTAATCCCCCCCAATCTAGAAAGTAAATACCGAAGGTAATCGGATATAATAGGAAGGTAATTTCAAAATTTTTCTTATAGAGGTTATAGATTACGGTCTACGAGGTAATAGATAAATTATAGGCTTTCAAAACGCCCTGTCCCAGCAAGGGTGGAAGCAGGGGTCCATATACCACCTATGATATATGCTCTGCTATGCGCTTTGAATGAATGTCCCAACTAGGTGGAAGCACCATTTGCCACGATGCAGGTACCGATACAAGCGGACTTGGCGATATATATGTGTTTGACCGGTGCCACCTTATACCGCGAGCCAATATACGCGTAGCGACATCTAGTGGTCGGGTCGGGTACTACATTCGGTGTTACAATTTCTATTTTATAAAACTTATTCGTTTTCCTTCCGATACCGAAATATTCCAATTTGTTTGGAGATATATTATCATCTAATTTAGAAAGATGTTCCTTGTGTTATTTTCTCCAAATGTGATCCATCTAATTTGGATGGTAATTCCTTCCAGCGAGCCTTTCTAATCCTTTCGGTTTTGATGGAAAAGTAATGTTACTTCATTACCTACTAAATAAAAGGGTAAATATCCTTCAATTTCGGAGGGTAAATATGCGTTTTCCTTCCGAGCTGTTCCTACCGACAAATTATAATTGATTTAGAAGGATATTATCATCTTATTTAGAAGAATACTACTTGTGTTATTCCCTCCAAGTGTGATCCATCTAATTTGGATTGTAATTCCTTCCAGCGAGCCTTTCTAATCCTTTCGGTTTTGATGGAAAAGTAATGTCATTTTATTTCCCACTAGATAAGAGGGTAAATATCCTTCAATTTCGAAGGGTAAATATGCGTTTTCCTTCTGACACTGTTCCTACTGAAAAATTATAATTGATTTAGAAGGATATTATCATCTAATTTAGAAGGATATTCCTTGTGTTATTCCCTCCAAATGTGATCCATCTAATTTGGATGGTAGTTCCTTCCAGCGAGCCTTTCTAATCCTTTCTTTTTTGATGGAATAGTAATGTCAATTTATTTCCCACTAGTTAAGAGGGTAAATATCTTTCAATATCAGAAGGTTAGCTGCGTTTTCCTTCCGACAACTTCGGATTTGAATTCAGAAGGACATTAACATCTAATTTGGAAGGATAAATTTGGGAGGAATTATTATAATGCATCCTTATTTAGTAGGAATATTTAGCTGGAAGGAAATTCCTTCTTGGTTAATTCCTTCCAACAAATTTCCTTCCTTTATGTTCTTCCGTATTAGACGGATAAAATTCATTACCTTCTAAATATCGGTAGGAATTTGGCAGTTCCCCGATTCAGAAGGTAATCGGTGGAAGGAAAAGACCCAATTTTGGAAGGAATCGGTTTTAGAAGGAAAAAATCGGAAGGTAAACAAGGAAATTTTTCTCAGTGTATACGCTCAAGGGGCGGGATGTTTTAAAAATCAGTCCGCGAGAGTTATTTCCAAAAATCACACAAACACGTATTGTTTTCTGACTGAAAGGTCAAATACCAATATCATTAATGTAACTTGAAAAATGACGGACTTTCATACAAACTTTCATCCGCTATTTAACCCTCTTATGGGTAGAATTTCCATAAAATCTTTTCTTTGTGAGTGTCTACGTCATAAAAGGAGCCTACGGTCAAAATTTCACGTTTCTTGTGTGGTTTATAGATCAGTCAGTCAATCGTAGTATTTTTTTTATTATATTGTACAGATTTACATAATTCTTTATTCCTTCTATCCTGGAGGCAAAAAACTATAGAGTTTTTTAACTCCAGATATACTACAGAGAAACTATAGAGTTTTTTTTAACTCCAGATATACTACAGAGAAACTATAGTTTTTTTAAACATCAGCGTACACCAGATTGATGTGCATTCGAACTACGAGTATGTATAGTGTATACAAATACCTATTAAAAATATGCGAACAGTCACTTATGATTTTTATGATTTTTCTGTAGTCGGCCTTGGAAGTACATAATATGCCATAGTGCTGCCCACTCGTAGTACAACGCCTACATCTGTTTTATAATAAATAGACAAATTATAAATAAGTACTGCTAATTAATATTCTTCAATGCTTTAGTTATGTGCTCGTAGTTTTTTTGATATTTATTTAAGACGTGTTACAGAAAGCATCTAGACTAGGGCTTGTAAGGAGTTGGAGTAGCCCATAGCTTTTACCCAGGTCTATTACAACCTCAGCTCAACTGGATTGTAGGAGCCTGTACTACTTGATTTTCTTAAGACCACCTACTAAAGCATTTTAAAAACAATGTTCATTAAAACAGTGTATTTCTCGACTAAAGATAATTTCCGCTGGGTTTTTAGGGCGCCGCCGTTCGCCCGCCCACCACTCGTCGGAATAGTCTCCATCTCTTATGTAATCAGCGAACGTAAATTACAGGTGAGGGACTGAGCGTGAGCCCTTCACATTTTACTGTGGTCCCGTATGTTGATAATTACATACAACTATTTGTATAACGACTTCCTAAATCTCTGTCTCACGCATTTTATGCTTTTCTATAGTTGCCCCTGCCTTGAAATAGACGAAAAGTTTTCCTCACTTTGACAATAAATGCGTTAAAGTTTTGATTTATAAACTTTTTTGATTTATAAACTTGCATCGTAGTTCGAAATTGCATTTTGCAGAAGATTTCTTTAGACCATGTTTGGTAAAATCTTGTTGAGGTAACTATTTCAATTGAGCTCATTTAGGTACTGAAGCATAGAAATCTTGCCCAGCAATTAGCATTTAATCTGTCCCCTATGCGATATAATTAATATGAGCAAGTGGCTGATTAAGTTGTCTCGAAACATGAAGACGGACGACGGTCCCTTATGATTATGAAATATAACGTCGAAAGCATCAATCTGACGGGAATAGAACGTCGCGTAACGCCGTCGCCAGCTGAGTAGTGTGACCGTGCTATCATCCGGCATCGCCCGCGCCTCCGATAACCCTGCGTCTCACACACTAAAATAACCAGTCTACTTCAAGCAGCAGTCGCAACACGACTGCAGGAAAACTGTTCTGCTGCGCCTTTTATACCCCACACGAAAGGGATGGCGTCTGTGCGCACGCGCTCTGCATCCCCTAAATCCGTCTCGTTTTCCCCCGTGTTGGAGAGGAAATACAGTGTGGAGCGTGCACCAAATGCACCCAAGGAAAACGAAGAGCTAAGTGCAACGGATTGGCGAAGATATTTCAGCGATTTCAGTTCATACCTAGGTAAGTGCTGAGCAGTCGAAACCTGGTATGAGTCAAGTCGCTTTTATTGTACGGCCTTGTGCTATATCGGTAGCGTGTTACTGGAGCGTTTTGGGAGGCCATGCCGTAAACAAACTGCGTAATCGCAAATTATATGATTATTGCAAATGCTTTGTATCATAGGCAGGTGAAAACTATAGTCATATTTCTTCAGAGCTTTTCAAATTTTGAGACGAGAAAGTGTTACAACCATTCACATGTCATTAGCAGTTAATATACAACTACTAGGTACAAAATAATATTGTACCTACTTGCAGTAGATTGTCGTTATGATTCGTAGTAATTATTTAATTGCAACCTCGTGCGTATCGTTCTCATTAATTTATCATTCAATTATTTAATAGTGATAATATAGCAAGGATGTTATAATAGGTACTTTCATAAACATTTAATATAGTTGAATGACGTAATACTTTTATCAAGCCTGAAGACAAATAAATGAGGCGTATAACATAAAACTAAGAATTGGCATGTCCTAATTTTATAAATAAACCTTCCATGGCTCTCTAAATTATAGCTCTACCCGTTGAGTCCAATTACTTGAAATAATGTTTTCGCACTTTCATTTCAATTGATTTACTTAATTATTACATCCAGAAAATAACTTGCTCTAGAGTCTTGACCCAAAAAATATTTAATTTTCAAAAGGAATTCCAATTTTTCAAACCATGAAATCAATTCCCAGTGCTGGAGATGAACAGCCAGGCTGGTTCCTTGGCATAAAATAAGCCAGCTCTTCTGATACCAGTTTAGGCAGTAAATAAACGACATATAGGCATTAGGCAATTAGCCACGGCGAAATTTCTCTAGGGTAAACGGAACAAATACTCTCGATAAGAGAGGCATAATTGCAAGTTGCACATTGCATCCCGTTAATGGCATCTGGACTGGACACTTGTTCGATACACTTTATGTAACTTAAGACGCTTGGTAATTGGAAATGTAGGTTGACATCTGTGTTGATACAATGCACTAACGACTGGTGGCACAAGAGACGGCATTGTGACACTTTGAAGTACCCACGTGCTCTTTTAATAGTTTGTTTTTAAAAGTTTAATGGTAGACTTTCCTTGAAATCTCAAATCAGAAGTGGGATAATACGTGATAAAGCAATCCAAGTTCACAAGCAATGAACTACATAGAAAAGCTTAAATATTTTTGTAGTTTTGACGTAAAGTAGGGAAAATGGAATAATTATGATCATTTAAAGTTTCATTGCTAATTGCTCGTAATTTCTTACTATTTTGGTGAATTTCTAAGTGAAATAATGTACGACGCCATATCAAGGAGGCAGTGTCAACTTCCAGATAACCTTGCGGTTTGATATCATGCTGCGAAACGGTTCGGGTTTACTGCACTAACGCACTGTTGACTATCAATAATATCATAACTATAGTATTGTTTCCTCTTTCACACTACTTTGTAACATGTCGTTGTCAACCGATAAACATCCACTGCTAGACTTAGGTATCTTATAGGGATTTGCTGTGTCCTGCGGGACCTTGCAAGTAGCGACTCCTTTGATATCGGCTGTCCACCTGCCTGCCAAAGCAACGCTTTCCGGTACAGTTACAAGGTTGTCTTAACACCACCTTAGAACTCCAATGCTCCAATGTCGTTTCTTTGAACCATTACATTTGAATAAGTCTTAGTTATCCACCTTAATTTATATGTTCCTTTTTGCCAATAGATCTAAAATTTCATCTAATTATGCCTCTTAAAGGTTAACTCTCTTAGGTCAAGCTCATGTCTGGAGGACTTTTCATTTTCTTGAAATTGCTTGGTTGATACAAATGAAATTAAATTATGACACATGATTAATCTGGAGTGATTGGGTCTCCACCACAGTTAAAGCTAACTGAAACATCCGTTAAACTTAAAATCTATGAAAAATACTGTGTGTTAGGTTAGTTTACCCTGAGTTCGTTGAAATCATAGTTACTTACTTTTTAATCATTTGGTTTGTCCTTCAATCACGCCGCAACGGAGCATCGGATTGACGTGATTTTTGGGTGTAGTTGAGGACCTGGAGAGTGGCATAGGCTACTTTTTATCTAGGAAAATTAAGGAGTTCCCGCGGGAATCAAAAAAAACTTAAACCACGCGGACAAAGTCGCGGGCATCAGCTAGTGTTATAAATGCGAAAGTGTGTTTGTTTATTGGTTTGGTGGTATCTATCAATCACGCCGCAACAAAGCAACGGATCGACGTCATTTTTTGCATGGGTAATGGGTATGGGTCCCGGAAAATAAAGGAATTTCCTTTGGAATTAAAAAACTTATTCCACGCCGACGAAGTCGCGGACATCAGCTAGTAAATTATATTTAGCGTACATTTAATTTATCTCTTTTCAATTCTAGATTGAAATAAAATTTATTGTACACAATATTCAGATTATTCGTAGGTTCGGACGCCTGAAGAAGTTCAATAACAAATTCCTTCGCCAGTAAATGTAGCCTTAGACATTATCAAAGCGTTTATTCAATGTCGCGGTCTTGCTCTCGGTAAGAAATCAGGCGCCAGTCGTGTTACGAGAGATAATTTATATTTATAACATTTTATAGACGAGCCATGTGAGCTATATCAGTTGTCACTACGTCGTGTGAAGATGGTTTCTTATTACTGTACTCAGCATTAAGATCGTATTCATTCATTTCTGTGAATGAATCTTCATTAGGCATCTTTTGTTCGCTATCACGGATACAAACTTGTCTCTCTTTCACTTGTAGAGTTAAGATTTTATCATAACGTTATCATGTGATTGTGCATAATCACTAAATTTAACTTGAATTTGCGGAATTGACTGGTAGACCCGTCAATTTATATAAAATTAATGCTATTCTCAATACTTTTCAAGGAATAGCCTTCCTTTTAGACCTGCCAATTTAATTTAGTTCAGATAATATTATGTAAAGCAATAGTGATGATTTGCATCGCTATTGTTATTTATTATACTCGTTCCATAATTCTCTACTCGTAAACATAATCTCTAAGCCACATTTTATGGGTTCCAACCAATCAACCTCCATTATCATATTAATATCGCGGAATGTCCTGCTATTTAAGAAACTGGTTGGCCATTTTTGATATTAAAACAATCTCTGAACTTTTTTTAAGAACTTGGGTTCGGAATTTAGGATGATACTTTGAATAGTAAATAAGCCTTTGACTTTAAACTTTTGTCATAGCGACGTTTGAGTCATAGACGTACGCTTGCATTATATTTGTTTGATGGAGCTGAATACACAAGTAGGACCTATATTGTAATATCCTTTCGGTGTCGAAACATGCCCGTTTGCACTAAACTTAGGAATCGCCTAATTTCCTGCCCAACTTGTTTAGGCTTATCCTAGCGAAAAAAAAGCTTGCACTAACCTTAGGCCATTCCTAAATCCACTTAGGAGATGCCTAACTTTATGAGCCCGATTAGTAAGCGCCCAAGCGTTAGGCGATACTTAAGTTGAATTTTTTGTAGTCTGTGGACCATTTTGTTGTCATTAATTGGTCTCACGGTTGATATGTACTCTGTGGTTGTTATGTATCACAACCACAGAGTACCTACATTGTTATTGTGATTGTTAATTAGGTAGAACACTACACTGATCACAAGCAACAATGGCACAAGATTTATTAGATTCTTTCTCCTTCTTTCTCATTATGTCACCACTGGAATTGTGAATTTGGGTGATTTTTGCCCAAGCCTGTTCTTTCTCTTTATTTGATGCAGTATCGTGTGCTGTTACTTTGGAAATAATGCACTGCCCCTCTTCGCACAACAACCGTACAAACCGCAACTTCTCCTCTGCCGTAAAATTGGCAGTTCTTTTTCGTTTATTTATTTGTCTTTCCATTTTAATTGCTGATTTATAAAATCCCCTAAAATAAATAACCTTCAACTCCACGTACTTAATGTCACCTGTGCAATATATAAACCAATAAAATAAAATACACCAATGTTTTAGCTTTTGTCTCTATTCAACTCATGCCTGAGGTTATGACAAGATAAGGTAAAAAAATATTCTAGTGTTTACATTACTTTGCAAGATATATTTTTAAAAAAAATCATAAACAATCATTCATTCCATTCGTTCCTAGAGATGCCTAACTAGGCAATGCTTAAGTTACGACACAGCAAGGACAAGACTGTCAGTGCAAACGAATTTTTTTGCTAGGCCGTTCTTAAGCCTAGGTGTATCTTAACTAGGACAAGCCTAACTTGAGTTTAGTGCAAACGGGCATAATGCCCTTAGCATATTTTTGGTCTTGTCTTGTACCAATCGATACTCGACAAACATACTAATATTGTCTTAAAGCGAAGCCTGTGAGAGCAGTCGAGACAAATTCCGTAAAGAGCACGTCATCGTATGACGCCTCCTCATTATCACCGTAACGCGATGTGGCGTCAGCGTGTCCATTGATCGACTTACACCTTTAAGCATATCAAGCGCTGAATAATTTTTTCAAGTTTCAAGGCTTGCGTCTGACTTCATGTCGCCTGATGAAAAGTATTAAAGACGTGGAACTTAGAATAACTACCTATTCTAAGACGTGGAATGTGTTTGCTTAGAAGAAGCCGTTACATTCTTGCTTAAAATATACTCTTAAGTTATTAGTGGCTTGATTAGAGACATGGACTCGATCGCCAAAAGGGTGTCACTGAAAGTATTAGAAACGGGGATGTAATCAGACAAATATTGTGTGTTACATTATATTATGTGAAGGCAACATTGAGATTCATTGTCAATTGTGATACTTGGTTCAGCATGGCGGTCAATCAATTTGTTTCTTCATATAGGACATACAAGGTGGCTCTTATGATACGTCTTGTTTTTTTTCTACCGCCGATTCGGAAAGTAGATTTTATTAAGAAGAACTGACAAGAAACTTCATTAAGTAGTAAGTTACGGACATTTGCTAGTTTTATCCATCGGTTTCTGACTCGTAGATTTTGGCTGAGGAAAAATAAAAATCTCGAGCTAGTTTATACCTGTAAACACATATCAACAGTGGTGAAATAGGCGTAAAACATACAGTAGCTGTTTGTATTTGTTCGTCTATAAAAAAGCCGCGGAATCCCAAATATTTATGTGAACAATGTGTTAGGTCGTGCACGATTTTTGCGGTCCGCGCTTGAGGTGAATCAGTACTGCATTAGTCCATAAGACAGCCGCCCGCGCCTTAAACCGTCTAGAGGGCAAAGATATTTAAATTTAGAATCCTTCCGCCGCCCTTTTCGTGTAGGTTTTTGTTTTTTTTATTTTATGAAAGTTCGCGAATTCTGTGCAACCAGTTCGTGTGATCGTTGTCGTTTAAAACTGACTGGATAATCATAAAATTCCAATTTTGAATTCTGAAAAGTAGTTTGAATGTTGGGTGGTGTTGGTGATCGTTCAGAAACTGACGAATAATCAAGAAGTTTTGACTTAAGTGCTGCCATAATGTCGAAAGCACATTATAATGTAAATGACGATGTTTATGGGAAAATATTGAAAACCCATACAAATCTTCAGCCCCAAACTGATTACGCAGATGTTTTCGAGGCAGTTGAAGGACTAGGTATTGTATATGTTATTTTAGCTTCTCTAGTAGAAAGTATATATATTATATAGAACATAAGCTACGTATAGCCATAAAAACTTCGTATAGTTTATTGTATTCAGCTGAAAAACTTGAAATTAAACAAATACAACTGCTTAAACATTGTTTCGTTAAATAAATGAAGAACAAAGATTCTGATATATATATAATGGATATTAAATTAAAGAGAAGTAAGTTGAGCAAGTGAGCAACCATTTTTATTTGGAATCCTATTACAATATCCTTGCCTATTGCTTTCATATTTCTATAAATAAGTGCCTTTTATCTGAACTTAATGAATATTTAATTATTGCTCATTTATCAAGACATTTGTTGAATATTGCTTAACAACTTTCTCGCCTGACCCTACAAACAATATAAAGACTGTATTTGATTCCAAAATAGTTTTTTTATTACCATGGTTTAGTGATAAAACTAAATTAACATTGCGTAAAGAGACGGTGGTGTTTTAAGTGACGAAAACCATAAAATTTTATGTATCTCATCTCAGAACTGTGGAGCTCTATGTCGTATCTCAGAAACAATGCTTCTTTAAGCAGTTTGACCGATAAGATAAGGTATATTACGTGGGTAGTGGGTACTTACACGATCAAACAGATAACGAATTTTTTGTATTAGCCCATGCTACTTACAACTTCACATAATTGGTCGTGACATTAGAATAATTCCGAATGGATTTCTCAGAACTTGCTTCTCAGGCCTATTTGGCTGTTACAATCAACGCATATGAATCAATGTAGCGGTCAAAATTTAAAACACACTTTCATTCTTGTTCCATTCTTCTTTCCTCTGTAATAATGGTCTAAGACTGTTCTAGGTCGATACTTATGCAAATCTCGACTACTGTTTACTCAATTTTGCAATAATGACTCGAACCTTAACCTTAAACCAAGATTGTCAATTTAACCTATAATTAGTCATGTAAATCTGAGTCCCTAGTAGAAATACGGATGTGTATGGACCGAACGAAGGATGTGTATGTGAAACTCTGCAATATGATCATTTTCGTAGCATCGCATCCTGTTTTGATAGGTAGAGCTAAGATGAGCTTAAGCTATGAAACTTATGCAATCCTAAAGTGGCAGGTTTTGCACCCGCATACATTTTCTTTGATTTAAACTTAATATAAAAAAATCTGATATAGCACTTCAAATGTTGTTAATACAACATTTGAAGTGCTATATATTTGAAGATAATTCTCTAGGTATCTCATCGTTAAGTTTCCAACTTTTATCAATCGATATAACCGTGACTGTTCTGGCGTCTTTGTTTAGTAAGATTTTGTTTTACTAACTGTATTGTAAAGATTTTATGGGACCGTTGAACTCTCCCGAATTAAAACTCGTTTTTGACCACCAATACTTGAAGCCTGGAGTTGCTTTTTTCAATGCGAAAAAATGTGTATTCGCAAATGCCTTGGATTTTGTATCACATACGAGAAGTAATATAAGCAAGTACCTACGTGCCGTGAAAAGCAATGTTTTATCGGTAGATACTAGCTATAGGTTTTAATTCCATATGGGAGACTTCGGATTTACGGCTTTAGGGTATCTACATTTTTTATAGGGTCAAAGATCTTGAATCACGAATCATTATCATTAAGTCATTACTGAGAGATGCAATAGAAAGCATCACCGACTGAACTATAAGGATAAGGGCGCAAACATACTCCAAACCGGATAGGACAAAACGCGAAACTGCAGGGTCGGCACTTTAATATATAGAGCTGCAAGAAACGGCGCGACATGAGAAAGGTTACGAGTTATGACCTAAAACTTATGACGAAATGCTATAAGCAGATAATTCTTTGCTTTTTATAAATTCCCAAATTGACCCTGCCGGAGATCGAACCCGGGACCTCCGCACGTTAAGACAACAGCGCTCAACCACAGGGTAGATAAACCTCCTTGGCTCAACACTGCGCCAAGGAGGTCGTCAAAAACGTCAAATCATAAAATGTAAATTCAGATATTTGGTTATTCTTTAAAAAAACTCTTTAACAGAATTCGTTATATAAGTTTACCTTGTGCTGTTTATGCGCCTCATGTAACTTAAATATTATTGATATTGATACGAAAGGTTTCTTGGAATATTAACATTGGTATTCTGTTGATATTTTGTCAAGATCGAAAAAATCTATAGCTAATGAGTTTTTCTTTTGACCTCTCAGTGGTGAAGCGTTGCATTGCAGTCTATAAGATGTAAGCGGGCTTACTTAAATTAAACTTGGAACTTCCTCACTACTTAAAATGGCTAATGACATGCAGAACCCTAATTGGTTTCTACGTGGCATCCTACCGGGCATCGAACGCTTTATTGCTTGGCGGCTTTGCTGTTTAGCTAGTAATTAGCTGGCAAGTAGTAACAGCCAGAATTAAAAAAAAAAAAACCGGCCAAGTGCGAGTCGGACTCGCGCACCGAGGGTTCCGTACAAACCTGTAGTAAGTTTTAAATTATTGAAAAAAAACTACTTACTAGATCTCGTTCAAACCAATTTTCGGTGGAAGTTTGCATGGTAATGCACATCATATATTTTTTTTAGTTTTATCATTCTCTTATTTTAGAAGTTACAGGGGGGGGGACACATTTTACCACTTTGGAAGTGTCTCTCGCGCAAACTATTCAGTTTAGAAAAAAATTATATTACAAACCTCAATATCATTTTTGAAGACCTATCCATAGATACCCCACACGTATGGGTTAGATGAAAAAAAAAATTTTGAGTTTCAGTTCTAAGTATGGGGAACCCCCAAAATTTATTGTTTTTTTTCTATTTTTGTAAGAAAATCTTAATGCGGTTCACAGAATACATCTACTTACCAAGTTTCAACAGTATAGTTCTTATAGTTTCGGAAAAAAGTGGCTGTGACATACGGACGGACACACAGACAGACAGACAGACAGACATGACGAATCTATAAGGGTTCCGTTTTTGCCAAATTTGGCTACGGAACCCTAAAAAAACACTACAGCCGTTGCCACTGCGCCGGGGAGGTCGTCAGCTTTATTATTTATTGATATTGGCACAAAATATTTCTTATCATATTTACTATTCACCTTGGTATCTGTTGATATTACGATCAATATCAACACATACAAGGTAAGATTTAAAGTTGAGGATAAAAAGTAACGAAGGAACTGCTTATAGCCCTAATAAATTTTGCCAACGACCAAGTTAATATGTGAACGCGTCGCGTGTTCATTGGAACCAATTAGAAGACCCTCGATTTATTTTAACCAGCATGACATCACATCCAAATGACCTATTCAACTCGTTTATTTAACGTCTGTGTAAATATGTAAGCAACGGATAAACTAGCTATTGCAGTATATCTATATTTGTCGCATTGTAAAAATATACAGTGCTACTAGATAACGCCCGTAACTGCGTCCGCATGGGTTTGGGTTTCTTTAAAATCTTTTGTGAAATTTACAATAATTATCCGAGATAAACCCGTAGTGCATGCTCTACTCAGTGATGGAAGCTATCTCTGTGTCAAATTTCGTTCAAATTGATTAAAATGGGGGCCGTGAAAAGATAATAGAAGAGTTTGGGGCTTGTGGGGATTTAGATATCAGATTCGTGCAGAATCTATAGCTTTTGTACTATGATTTTATTCTATGCTTTAACACCTAGCTACAATAAATAAGCCAAATGAAATTATAATAGCCCCAATGCAAATGCAGTACATGATATATTATGTATCGGTTTCCTACATTTTGCCTACAACCTACTGAACAATCTCTGCTAGAGGAAAATATATCTTTATGATATCGCGCCATATTTAAAATAGGTGACTAATATCTTTGTCTCTGATTCGTCTGCCCTTACTCCTATGTGATATATTGCCTTCAACATCCTAATCTCATGACTTTCTTTTATCAATTCCAGATGCCCTGCTAGCGGACCTCCAGAACTCAATAAATCCGGGACGAGTAAGCAGTCCGGTCGGAAGGACCGGTTCACCTGGCGGCCGGACGACTTCTCCGGGTCGGACAACGTCTCCACTCGGCCGGGGCAGCTCTCCTGGCCGGCTGAGTTCACCAGGAGGAAGCCTTAGCTCACCAACCTCGACTGGATACGGTTCTATCAATGGCTCTAGGAATATCAGCTCGGATTACGCTAAACCTTCATCTGTAAGTTGAAAATGCTATCTAAGTAGTATCTAAAACTTAGTTCAATTCTGTTCTAATTCTTCTTTCTTCTAATGATCTAATCCTTGAACAATCGGTCGGGTGATTTCAACTTTCGAGCTCAATATCCTTAATAAAGATTTAGTGCTCTCACCAAATCTCTGGCGCAGTACTGCCATCTGATAATTATTATTCTTACACGAGAAGTTGAAGGAGTTCATATACTTTTTAGTAGTGTTAATTCTGATACCCAAAGTGAATTAAAGATTTAGTCTGAATGGTAAATCGTCATAAATTTAGGTGAGCATCGCTATTCGCTAGTAAAAGTAACTTTTTAATTTAGTTGGCGAAGTTTGTGGATGATGCCAAGCCAAAATTTCTTCATGTTGGTCAAGGAATAAAAACGGCGAACAATCTTTTACCTGCAATATAGAGAACAGCTTATAAAGCCTCGTATCCACTAGGGGACAAAACGCTAGGTGACATGCTAGAGATGTCGGGCGACGTTGGGTAATGTCTTTTGATGTCGCCAAACATCTTGTCTCACAACCTTTTTCCGTGGCGTCGTATGATGGCGGACAAAGTCGACTGACACGTGTCGCGGAACATTAGTCCCCTAGTGGATACGAAGCTTGTTAAGACAAGGTTAACACCTACTGAAGACAAAATATGTTGCCATGATTTTATGGAATGGATATCTGTTAAATGAAACTGCACTATCACGATATAATATATTAGCAAATGCTGCAAGTTGTGACTGACGTGACCGTCATCATGTCACAAAATGTGTGTCATGAACAGAACCTTAATCTTTCAATTGTCCTCCGTATAATACTAGTAAGTAGATGTAGTCATCAGTTGTTTATCCTATTGGTTTGAACCATGAACTACAAAATATTAAGTTGTTTTTATACATATTTATATCACACATCAAATTGCATCACTTACCTTATCATCTTTCTGATTGACTATGTACTTATGTAGACGCACATCTACTATTATAGCTTGTTATAAAAATGTTACTAATTATACTCTTCGTTCAGTTCAATTCAAATGAGTAAACCTATGAGTTGTTTAGAAAACACTAGGATGTTTTTGTTTGATAAAAGAAAGAAAGAAAAAAGAAAATTGTGCCATACATAACAAGCATACCTAAAGAGGTTGATCACCCCTGGCACCTCAACGATCTAAACAATATCTAGAATCTACACAACAACGATGAAGCGCAGCCGACCCCGACAACGATGCAACGAACCCGAAAAATGGCCCAGGCTCAGGCATAATGCTGTGTGTTCAGTGCAAGCACTAACCATTTTCAGCCTGAACCCTGATTCAGGTGACACCACGGAAAAAACTACGTAGATGCAAGCTAGTAGGATACTTAAAAACTATAGTTTAATAGCAAATCTATCTATCTATCAAATTAAAGTGCTGTACATCTACAAAAAGGACTACAAATGCAAATGTTTGGAGATTAAACTACTTAATTTAATAACGATAATACTATGGAGTATGGACTCTTGTTATTAAATGATAGTTTAATCTCCACAAAAAAATGTCAAGTGATCAAATAAAAGTAAAAACAAAGCACTTCTAATACTTATGATAGACCCAAGAACGTGACTAATATAATTATTATTGTAAACATTGAATTTCTTGATTAAGACATTTTATGTTTCAATTTTATGAGTCACTGGCATAAGTAATTCGGTGATAATGTTAGTTAGTTTTCTTTTTATTTCCGTGACATACCTATAGAATAGTAACTCGTATCCTATCAGTTCGGATTTATTACAAACTAGCGGATGCCCGCGACTTCGTCCGCGTGGCTTAAGTTTTTTTTTATTCCCGCGGGAACTCCTTAATTTTCCGGGATTAAAAGTAGCCTATGTCACTCTCCAGGTCCTCAACTATACTCATGCCATAAATCATGTCGATCCGTTGCTCCGTTGCGGCGTGATTGAAGGACAAACCAACAAACAAACACACTTTTGTATTTATAATATTAGTATGATATCACTCACGAGTCACGACAGTTTGAACCCTAAAAAAGCTAAAAGCTGAATAATTCCGATATAATGGTCAAGCATTATTTAGTTTTGTTACGGCTGCGTCAATAAGTTATGAATGTTTTGCTTATGCTCTACAAATAGCCCCTTCTCCCTAGGCTCAGCTTCGCAGAATTCCGTTGCGATGCCATCATCTATGACTAAAATTCTATGTAATAAAAGTATTCTACTGCCTGTATAAGCTAACATACTTGTCCTAATTTAACACGTTTTTAGAATCGCAGAATAAGGCTTATGCTCAGGGCAAGGAAAGACAAAATATGACTTACTTATTATCAATTTTTGTGAGAGCCCCATTGCTTAGTATTAAAATAAAGCATTCAACTACCTATTGTGTTGTATTAATTTCGATTCGATCGATTTTATTATGAAGTTTATTTCAGGTATTCCCTGTCCCATCAATACTTTTGTCACAATATCTTGCTTCGGTTGTTAAGAACGCAAAATATTCTTACTTACATCATACTTTTATTCTACCACTCACTGTAAACCATTAATTAAAACTAATAGCTCAGAAGTCAGAACCACCATTTTTCCCACTTCATAATTCCACCACCTTGCTTCGGGACAGGCGCCCTCTGTAACTAGTTCTTACATAGATAGCGCCATCTATCTTACATGGCTTTATTAACCTAGCTAGAAATAATTCTGGCGAGTGCTTGGAAAATCGTCTTGGATAGCAGCCAGTAAATATGTAGTGTTTACATCCTAAGAAATAAGAGGTCGCTTCTTGAAATCCTATAACAGAACTCTCGACACTTGCATATAAAGCTTAAGTTCAAAGTTCTTTAATCATGGCCTAGTGGGAGATTTGTTCCCTATTTGATCACATTCGCGTTAAGGTTTTCTACCATTTGTATGGAATTGATCGAGCGCCAGCTATCATCAAGCGCTTGACAATGACAGTGTTTGCAATGGGGACTATCGTTTCTTTGCTCACCAGTTGGCGCCACTGTTGACTAAGGCCCAGAGGTCTATCTGTCAAAGGCGACTTTATAAGATCGGCGCCGAGACAAAGTTTTAAATCTTGAATCTCATTATGTTTATTAATTTATAACTATCATCATATCGAGTAGCTAGTTCCGCAATGTTGTGCAGTTCCGTTTTGTTCGGAAAAAAAGGAGAACACATGTTTCCAAAAGATAAAACTGTTCTAAAACAGTGGCTAGTGGCGTTTCGCAGGAATTCGCAGGATTCTGAGGAATTAATTATATAGGCACTTAATAAATAAAATAAAAATAAATTTATTACTTATTAAACTTATATTTATCCTTCCCTTTCCCTTTAAAACACACTGCTATACAAAAAAATATTAAACATTGTACTTAAATCCATACAATGGATATGATACTGAAAGATGGTTGACTTGTTAGTTGAAACTACTAAACAATGGTAGATACTAGATTAAGCTGGAAAATTTTCTAGCAATAGCAGGTATCATGTATGTATGATAGTAGGGGCTACTTTCTTTCAAGCAATAAGTATTCATTATTGATCATTTTTATGTGCTTATAATAATTATCACACTCTTTCGGAGTTTTCGGTTTTTCGGAGGGTAGGCGTGAAATAGATAACACATGTTTTAAAATTGGTCTGAATTTTTTATTTAAAATTATTGGAATTTGTTGCGTATTTTTGTATTTTTATTATTGACTATGTATATGTGAGTGACAATACCTACCAGCAAAAGTTTTCCTCGTCATTTTCACTTTACAACATAACTTTTTTTAATTTGTGACAATCACTAGTACAACAATGAGTATGGAATCTCTAAAGCAGTCGTTTTCTGCTTTGTCTGAGATGTTTCACACAAAAATGGACGAATTTCAGCAGGATCTGCAGAAGAACTCTGGCTCCAAGACCCCTGCAACCACATCATCTGTCGCAGCTGACTTTCAGTCTTTTAAAACGTTTATTGTGACTGCTTTAAATACACTACAGCAGCAGTTGGAGTTTTTAAGGCTGGAAATGGATCGTTTGGAGATGCGAAGAAGGCGAAAGATGTTGCTGCTACATGGCCTGCCTGAGGTGAAGGCGGAGGACCTCACTGCGCGTGTCACCACTGTGGTCACTGAGCACTTGGACTTGCCGAGCTTTTCTAGCTCGAGTATCAAGTCGAGTTATCGTCTCGGCCGCTCATCGGATGGCAAGCCCAGGCCTATTGTAGTAAAGTTCGCCGAAGTTGCAGTCCGTGATAAGGTTTGGTTTGCAAAAACTAAGTTCAAAGGCACCGGTATCACACAGTCCGAGTTTCTGACTAAGCCTAGGCATGTTGCGTTTCTGGAAGCTCGGAAGCGGTTTGGAATCACGAACTGTTGGACGCGGGATGGATTTATTCATGTATTGGGTTCGGACGGCAGCCGGCATCGAGCGGAAACACTTCGTGAACTGGAAAGCATTCCCACAGGGCCAGCATCGTCGCCAGACGCTGGCAAAGCATCTGGTCACAGTCCCGGAGTGCCCGCTACAAGTCCAGGCACTAGGTTACCTATTCATCGTTCTAGGCGAGTGGTTAGGAAATAGGTTTTAGGTATTCGTTGTTTACTATTTACTATGAATTATTTGTATAACTACCCACTTTACTGAAATTATTTGTGATGTCAATTCCAATTTTATTTTGAATTGTCAGATGTCATTAGGTGTCAGTGAGTGTCGTCACTGTCGGAATGACATTTGTCATCCATAGACTACATAGTTAACTTTTTGTGTTTGGATTGCGGTTTTAAATTTTGTGTTGTCATGATGGGTAACTTTAGAATAATGTTGTCTCGCAGTCTCATATTACATTTATTAGTTCTATGGATAATAAGTTATTGTGATACACAATGTCTGTGTTGTGATACGACTTTCTGTTGCTGGCGGGTATGATTTTATTTGTGTTTAGATTTAATTTAGTTATTTTATATTCTTATATTATTTTTATATATTATATTACTAGTATTATTTTTATATAATTATGTCATTTCAAGATATTAGCCTAGACGAATCATTTTTTTCTTTATCATCCTCTGACGGATTGGATAGCAATGACAGTTTCTACAGTCTCCCTTCTCTTAGTGAAACTTTAGACTCTCACTTCTCAGATGTACTGAAGAATTTCAACGTTCTCCATATTAATGCCCAGAGTATTCCCGCTCACTATCCAGATATGCTCTCTTCTTTTGACAGCAAAAACATACACGCTATTTTAATCTCCGAAACCTGGCTCAAGCCTTGTTTGTCCTCCACTTCGTATGCACTTCCAGGCTTTCAACTTATAAGGAATGATCGTAGTACGCGTGTGGGCGGAGGTGTTGCTATATACCTGCGTTCTCACCTCCCGTTTAAAACAGTAAGTATATCAAATGCCCAGAATACTCCAGGAGCTGAATATTTGTTTATTGAGGTCCTTTTCTCGGGCAGTAAGCTCTTACTTGGAGTATTTTATAATCCTAGCCTTACGATTGACTACTTTCCTATATTTGAAGGCCTTTTAGATCAGCATATCCCACAGTATCAGCACTCTATTATTATGGGTGATTTTAACACCTGTCTTTTAAGGAACGATTCCCGCTCTGTTCGTCTAAAATCAATAGTTAATTCAGCGAACTTACATTTACTTCCCCTTTCTGCGACACATTCTTTTCCAAATTGTTCTCCATCTCTTCTTGATCTCATTTTTGTTTCCTCAATCGATCATGTGGCTAAACATGGTCAATGTGCTGCTGATGCTTTTTCATATCACGATTTGATTTTTCTGTCATATAAATTGCGCCCTCCTAAAGCTAAGTCCAAAATTCTTCTGCTGCGTAATTTTAGTGGTATGGATTTGGATCGTTTAAGAGATGATGCGGCGATGATTGACTGGACTGATGTTCTCACGGGAGCTAGCATTGATGATAGGGTAGAAAACTTTAATTCACTTCTAACGCAACTCTACGATGTGCATGCTCCAATTCGGCCAGTTCGACTTAAGCATCTACCTGCTCCCTGGCTGTCTGAGGAGATAAAAAAATTACAACATAAAAAGAACTCTGCAAAAGCTAAGTATAAGTCTAACAGTTCTAATGAGAACAGAGAAAGGTATAAAAATATTCGGAATCGTTGCAACAGGTTGTGTAGGGATAAACAACGACGCCATATTCATAAATCCATACTTGAAGAAGATGATTCAGGTCGAGTATGGAAGTTTCTTAAATCTCTTGGAGTTGGGAAAGCACGTCAGAATAAAAGTTCTTTAAATATGGATCTGAACCAGCTTAATCAGCATTTCTCTACCTCTTGTGCCGTTGATGATGCCACTAAATTACGGACTAAAAACCAAATTTCAGCTTTGCCCACTTCTGATGATCCTGCTTTTATTTTTAGTCAGATCACTGATAGTGATGTTAAGAAAAGTATTCGTGAGGTCAGCTCGGATGCCGTTGGTACTGACTGCATTAGTCGTAAAATGATCATCCCTATTGTCGATATATTGACTCCTATTATAAGATCTATTTTTAATTTCTCTATTTCCACTGGAAATTTTCCTTCTTCCTGGAAAGAGGCTCAAGTTACTCCTATACCCAAAAAAGCAAACCCTTCTAGTCTATCGGACTTCCGTCCCATTTCCATACTTCCATTCCTATCAAAAGTCTTTGAGCGTATTGTACATCAACAATTGAGCCTCTTCATATCTAGATGGAGTCTCTTTAATCCATTTCAATCCGGTTTTCGGACTGGTCATAGTACGACTACAGCTTTAGTCAAGATCACTGAGGATATTCGTCTCGGTATGGATAATCAACGTGTAACGGTGTTGACCTTACTTGATTTTAGCAATGCTTTCAACAATGTTGATTTTGATCTCTTGTTGGCTATTTTAGCTTCTCTTAACATATCTCCTGAAGTGATTGACTGGTTTCATAGTTACTTGTTTGGGCGCCGGCAGCGGACACGAGTTGACGATTCGTTATCTAACTGGTGTTCGATCAATGCCGGTGTTCCACAAGGTGGCGTGTTGTCTCCTCTCCTGTTTTCAATTTTCATTAGTTCTATTACTCTCCAGTTATCTTCTCACTACCACCTGTATGCTGACGATCTCCAATTGTATGTTCAGGCTAAATTAGTGGATTTACCTAATGCAATAGGCGAATTAAATAATGATTTATATGCAATTGTGCAATGGAGTAAGTCTTATGGACTTAAAGTAAATCCCGCAAAAACTCAGTCTATCTTAATAGGCAGTCAAAAGTTGGTCACGCAAATAGATTTTCCTGCTTTGCCTAGCATCATATTTGACGGAATGTGTGTGCCATACAGTGACACGGTTAGAAATCTTGGTGTCACTTTTGACAAATTCTTATCTTGGGCTCCACAAGTTAGTGAGGTGAGCAGGAAGGTGTTTGCGTCTGTTGGTTCTCTGCGCCGATTGACTAATTTTTTACCCATACCAACTAAAATTACGCTTGCACAGTCTCTCCTCTTACCGATTCTCGATTATGCTGATTCTTGCTATCCCAATCTTAATGAAGAGTTGCTTAATAAACTTGAGCGCGTTCAAAATCTTTGCATACGGTTCATATTTGGACTTAGGAAATATGACCACGTTTCTGAATTTCGCGAAAAACTCAAGTGGCTTCCGATTCGCCTTCGCAGGGATACTCACATTCTTTCTCTTCTATTCTGTATTCTATTCAATCCTACTACTCCCCTTTACCTCAAAGAGCGATTCGAGTTCCTTAGTGACACTCACGGTCGCTCTCTTCGCTCTGTTGACAACCTTATCCTAAGAATACCTTCCCATAGCACTTCCTTCTATTCAAAATCCTTTTCCGTTGAAGCGGTTAGGCTATGGAACTCCTTACCGCTTCATATTAGGCGCGCGCAATCTCTTGGAGAATTTAAAAACCTCGTCAAAGCGCACTTTCTTCCTCCTTGAATTCCTTAAATCATCATCCGATTCTAATAATTATTCTTCTTTCCTACTTTGCGTCTTGTTGGCTTTTATTCTATTTTACTCTATTTTATATAATATTTATATATTTATATTATAAGTAGGTATATGTATATATCTATTTATTTATAGATAAATGTATGTATTATTATCTATTTATATATGTATTTACGTATAGTGTATTTAGGTATGTAGATATACATGTATTATATTGTATAATATTTTACAATTAAGAATATTTGAATAATTAGATTACATTAGGTTAGAACTAATTATTAATTTTTCCTTTTTAAGTAACGTACACCCTTGAAGCTTTCTCATTAGGTTAATCCGTTGTTTGCATGGTTGCCTGGTAGAGATCGCTTTAAAGCGATAAGGCCGCCACTTGTACCATAGCTTAGTTTTATTGTTATTGTTTATAAGTATGTGTTTCTTGGTGTACAATAAAGAATTTTTCATTCATTTCATTCATTCATTCACACTGATAAACTCATCTTTTATAGAGAAAGTACATTTCACTTCCAATACTGTTAGTTAGTTCTCCAATTAATCCTTCTGGAGAAACCTGAAATGAAACATCTAATATTAATCAAGAGAAATACCTACTATTATTAAATTCTGGTCATCTCACACATAGTAATCAGAACCCAAGATAGGTGTGTTCTCGTTAGTGATATACCTACTGTGGGTACATAACCAGAGACATAGGTATATTATTTTAATATCATGTACCTAGTAAAAGTGTGTCCTTGATGTGCATGAAACCCATAACCTTTCATGCAGAAGTCTTAGTAAGTAAATATATATAATACCTATATTAGGTAAATATATGTAAAACGAAAAAACATAGCTGTTACCTCGGCAAACAAGCATACTTTTGGGAAAAAATAAGTTTGGAAACAGTAAACAAACTACTTAACCTCTGAATTAGCTGCTCTTTGAGGCCGCCTATTTTTGCGCCTCTTTTTCTTAATTCCGCTTTCAAAGCGTTCACATTCATCGCCACATAATCCATATTTGCGATAATTTCACGCAGGAGATCACTTTTCAACAGGTAAATTAAAGAAATTATAATTTATGTCACGAAGCCCGCCAAAACCAGTGAAAAGTGAATGATATTGGACCTCACGCGACACCAGCGCCCCTAGCGGCAAATTCATACGCGATAGCCCCCATTGCTTTATTTCGGATTTTTACGCAGAAATCATTAAAAGTTTAAAACTCGAAAAGGTTTTATTAAAAAAAAAACTAAAATTTAGGCAATATAATGGAAGAATCTTTACCTCATATATTCGTATTTACTTCTCGTACGTTTAAAATCTAGGTACAGTCCGACAAGCTTATCTGACCCGGTGACAGCGTCGCGTCACTAGTATCTATGAAAAATAAAATAAAAACAGAAACTAAACAGGCATAAAAATTAGTTTCGATTTTGGCCACCGGGTGAGATAAGTTTGTGGGACTATATTAATACTATTCGGAATACATTCCGAGCTATTTTATAGCACTATTGTTTTCTTTGCCCACAGCCCACCTACCAGAACACAACAACAGTCCACGAAAAAATAGCACCAGCAAAATACACCACGAGCTATGGCCATTCGCCTGGTTACACCACTCAGTCACCAGGCTATAACAATCAGTCTCCTGGCTTCAATAACCAGTCCCCTGGCTTCAACAACCAGTCTGGCTACACGACTCGGACCGAGTACACAAGCCAGTCCCCAGGGTATACAAATCAGTCCCCTGGGTATACTAGTCAGTCCCCTGGCTACGGCAGGACCACTGGTCGAGGGAACCTGTCAGAATTAGACACGCTACTGGATGACCTAAGCAACGCGCGGTATGGAAACTATGTCGAGAAGAATACGTACACGGATCGAAGTGGTAAGTTTTAAACATTTTTTAGGCATGAGAGCTTTAAGCCCTTGTCAAACAGGAGGCGAACCGACATGCAGCGAAGATTCAGCGACACCGTACATTACAAAATAAAAACTCTTCGCTTCCCGTTTGTTTAGCCTTATATTTGACAAAAATTTTTTAGGCATGAGAGCTTTAAGCCCTTGTCAAACAGGAGGCGAACCGACATGCAGCGAAGATTCAGCGACACCGTACATTACAAAATAAAAACGCTTCGCTTCCCGTTCGTTTAGCCTTATGTTTGACAAAGAAATTTTAGATTTTAGGTAAGGAGAGGGCCTGATTAGAAAATAAAGAATAACTCTATCTCTAGAGTATTATAGCAATTATATTACACAATACTCTCTGGTTTATAAGATAATTCAATTTTAAGTTCATCATGGTTTGTAAGTTACGGTACGGTGACGTGTAGAAACCGATTAGGGGTATATTCCGTATTGGTTTAATAAAAAATCCTAAAATAAATGACAGCCTCGTTGATCTAGTGGTTAGCATGTTCGACTGTTCGGAGCCCGGAGTTAGGAAGTTGGCTGTGTTTCACCCTCGTGCCTCGGAGAGCACGTAAAGCCGTCGGTCCTGCGCCTGATCTATCTCCGGTCGTGTCGGATTTTCCGTACCATCGGACTATGAGAGTAAAGGAACAGAGAGGGCGCCTGTGAATGCGCACACACTCGTGCACTATAATATCTCCCGCGCAGATGGCTAATCTCTCTGAAGAAAGGCCACCGTGTCCGAAATTCAGTCGGGAGGACATTAATAAAAATTACGTAGTTACCCCTCACAGGTTAACCCGCTGCCGTCACAGTTTAGTCTTAGATTAGACTGCATCATCAGTTACCAACAGGTGAGATCGTGCAATAAACCCGGTTGATATTATAGTTTGCACCTAACTATATAGTTATCCTGCAGACAATTTATTTACTATTCCATGCTAAGTATAGTAAGACGTCGTCTTTGGCAAGGCCGCCATTTCCCAACGGTACTGAAATAGATTGAACGTTACAGATTGTTTAGATTAACGGATGGCGATGTTTGTCTTCGCGTTGTACTATTTTCAAGTATATTTATGTTTATTCCACTTCATAATATGGTACTTACCTACCATGTTCTGTAAAACCGTAAAAATAATAGCTTAGAAACCATCCCACCATATGGGTATAAAATGATACCATTTCTGGTTTAAAGACCGGGAACCTAACGTAACGAAGAACGTCTTCTTACGGTTAAAACGTTTCAGTTTATTTTACCCTTACTTGTTTGAGATTTTTGAGCATTTTCTAGAAAATCTCAGGTTGACCTACCTAGACCTCATAATTTGTTTTTCATAACTATTATTGTCGTCAAGCGCAAGCCTATCTTGCCATAAAAAAAGAAAAAGAGTTTTAGTTTTCAGAAATTGAAATATCGATTTGGGCATCAAATTATGACTACTATCAGATAAAATCATACAGCCTAAGTACTATGGGAACGCACTAGCTCGGAACTAAAAGAAACTAAATTTTCGATAGAAGTGTCCCAGAAAATCAGAGAGTAAGGTCCCACGGGATTTTTAAAAGCCTTAATCCACGCCGACGAATTCCAAGTTATTCGTAGTAGCAGACGTAAGATACTTTGCATAAGTCCATGCATTACACAAAGAATTATTAGCATATCAAATATTTTGCTATAATCCACAAAACCAGATAAAACCGACTGAGCACTTCACTTATGTCGTCAAAGTTTTTATGAGGCCATCCATTAATCCGATACAACATATTATTATTAACCTTTCCGCTACAAATATTACAATGTGGGAACCGTAACGATTCTTGGCACGGAGTTGACAGTGAAATTTCGACACATGACACTGAAAAGCCGTAGTGTTTCCGACGAAAACATGAATTGTGGAAATCTACGTCTCAACCTCAACACAAGAAATAATCGACGGGATAATATGTCCCATGTATTTTATTACATCATATTTTCGGTTATGTCTGTATTATATTATAACATCATATTTTCGGAAACAGCTGTAAATATATTAACTTTGGCTGTCGCTATAGTAAAAGAAACCGGGTTTTCCCATTAGAATTTAACTTTGGAACTGATAAACTCTACACGCTCGATTACTCTCCAGGTTTCGGTGTCGTCGTCATCTTAAATGATAGAAATCCACTTCTGGACGAAGATCTCTTTCATACGTCAACGTCAACAGAAGACAGTCTGGTGCCGCTTGCATCCACAAGCTTCCAGGTCAAGTCTAGATAAATGTGTGTAAATTCCAATGCAATTGAGCAATTCGAATTTGAAGATTAGCGATGAAGACGAGAGAAAAACTGAACCTCAAAGATCATCAGCTACTATTACGTAAAGCTAAGCGGATGCTCCATAGAAAACACCAGTTCTTTTTTGTATGGACAAAAGTTGATTCCAAATGAATATAAGTGTAATTATAATTATTAGTCCCTAAAATCGCAAATTTCAATCCTTGAACTCGAAAATTATTGATCCCTCATAATGTACGCTCAAATCCATCCGGCGCTTTTATATCTTCCTATTGTTAACCTAATTTGATGGACACTTGGATTTCTTTACTCTTCTGTTTCTACTATTATCCCTTTGAACTGAAAATTAACCAGTTCACCATCATACTGTACAGTGAAAATAAAGAACGTGTTCTATTGTCTTGACGTTCTTGACTTTGGCAATGACTTCAAAACGTATTTTTCTCACCTCCGGGCGGAAAGCGTCAATTTTCCTCCCGCTGCGCTAAACGAAAATGCCGCTTTCCGCCTCCGTCGAGGAGAAAAATAGTATACACACCACGGGCAGTAAATAAGAAAGCCTCAGATCACATGTTTATTGACCTCGGCTTCGCCTCGGACAACAATTACATGTGATCTGAGACATTTCTTATTTTACTGCCCTAGATGTGTAATATACTATTCCGCTTGTACTAATTACCATTGAAGAACTAGGTAGGTAGATACTTTACCTACGATTGTTGTTTTTGGCTCAAGTTCGCCACTCCACACAGAGAAACGGCAGGCAAACCGAGGTTTATTGCACATGAACTGTATACGTATTGCATTTGTTTTAATTTAAATTTCTTAGTAGTCTGAGAATGATCAAAGAATTTCTTACAGTATCCATTCCGCTGTCCGTCTGTCCGTCCGATTAAAAACCTTTTGGTGTAAAATGTTAAACCAAAGCGGATATTGAATTAGTTTATTATTATTTAGGTTCAGGAATTCCCCTTAAGAATTTGGAATACGGCCTCGGGGCATACCATCGCTTAAAGCAGTATTATTTTAAAATGACAGCTTTATATGAAGTACCTTG
This sequence comes from Erebia ligea, assembly GCA_917051295.2. NCBI lineage: Eukaryota > Metazoa > Arthropoda > Insecta > Lepidoptera > Nymphalidae > Erebia > Erebia ligea. The sequence continues at coordinate 17,936,593 of OU785223.1, forward strand.
ACGTTCCTAAAATAAGGATTATAATAATACTGAAACAAGGATGTCAACAATATTAAAATAATACTGCTTTAAGTGTAGGTATATGTATGCCCCCTCGCACTTGCCGGTTATGAATAACGTAACTTCTATATTTTTCGAGTGTAAAAACTTTGAATAACATGGTAGCAACTAGCAAGCGTGTCTGATCAACAACTAAGCGATGATGTCAGCGATCTATAGACAGTTTATTAATAGATAATACCCAACCTCTACCCCATATAGGGAATGTAGACATAGATGAATGCGATTTAGCGACCAGTAAGATTGTATCTAAGTTTAGTTTTTCTTATAGTAAGTATAGAAAAGACCGCGAATAAACCGCAGAAATTTTATTTGCGAATCGCGTGAGTTGCGCTTTAGATGTTCTCGAGTTAGGTTTTTCACGGTGGTTTTTCACTAGTAGGTAAGTCGTAAGTCGTTTCAGCGGGAAGCTCCGTGTTTAATTTTTTTTATGGAAAAAGAGACTATAGACGACAGCACAACTCAAGCTCTTAATTGCTATTGAATTTGCTATTGATTTTACAAAATAATTTTTAAAATTCAGTAAGTCTTCGATGTCTAAGGCTGTGTTCCGTTATTGCGAGCACTGTTCAGTGCTCTTTACTGTGGAGAAATTCGTTCCGTTATAACTGACAGTAAACTGCTGCAGTATCATATGGAAATGTATGACGTCATTAATCGACGCCATCTTTGTACTGTGAGCACTGGCGTTTTCGAGGTAAGGTGCTCTCAGTGTTTGTCTCAGTGCTGACAGCGTTCCGTTTTAAGCAGTACCCAGTATACCTAACTATAAAAGAACGGCTTTGCAGTGTACTAAAGTGACGTCACACCGTACAGTGCTCGCAGTGTATTTCGGAACACAGCCTAAGTAAGAATGGGTGCATAGGTGTACCTTATTAAAGTTCTACATCCATGGATGGCTAAGTCAAGCAAACTTCGCAGTCTACATCGGCGGTCCGACATAATTAATTTCTTGGTCCTTTCTCCCAAAGATCTCATGTCTCACCCCATTCCTTCAATGAGGGGGTTTCGAGTAAGGTTTGCCTTAATCAACTTCCACTCCTTCAATTCACCGGCCTCTAAGACTACGCTTCTTTACTTTCACTCCCAGTACTTACGCTTCATGAATATCTTGTCTGTCCATGGGTTGTGCATGTCCTGCACATTCCAATTCAAAATGAACTCATTCGCTTTTCATTGGATAAAAAGGATGAATGACAGAAATCAATTGCTTCAGGGCCAAAGTATATATCCGGTGCAGCTATGAAGACGTAGGTAACTACTAGATGCGCATGCCTTGGCGTCATATGTGACAGCTATTCATACATTAACAATCAAAGTATACGTCATAAAGTGCAGCCCGTACGCACCGCATGCGACTCCAAATGAGGATCGAGCTCACAAAAGGCTGTGCAGAATTTATTGACGATAATAACAACTCCTTTTTTGAGACCTGTAGATATCACCCATAATTATATTAGCTTTATTATTAGCGAGGCCTGAGATGACACAAGCTCTGCATTCAACTCGCGCGCGAACTATAAATCCACGCGGTCGAAATTGTAGGCATCAGCTATTTTAGTACTTTTTAGGGTTCCGTAGCCAAATTTGGCAAAAACGGAACCCTTATAGATTCATCATGTCTGTCTGTCTGTCTATCTGTCTGTCCGTCCGTATGTCACAGCCACTTTTTTCCGAAACTATAAGAACTATACTGTTGAAACTTGATAAGTAAATGTATTCTGTGAACCGCATTAAGATTTTCACACAAAAATAGAAAAAAAAAAAAATTTTGGGGGTCCCCATACTTAGAACTGAAACTCAAAAAATTTTTTTTCATCAAACCCATACGTGTGGGCTATCTATGGATAGGTCTTCAAAAATGATACTGAGGTTTCTAATATCATTTTTTTCTAAACTGAATAGTTTGCGCGAGAGACACTTCTAAAGTGGTAAAATGTGTGTGTCCCCCCCCCCTGTAACTTCTAAAATAAGAGAATGATAAAACTAAAAAAAATATATGATGTACATTACCATGCAAACTTCCACCGAAAATTGGTTTGAACGAGATCTAGTAAGTAGTTTTTTGTTAATAATTTAAAACTTAACTTAATAATTTATACCGAGGGTTCCGTACAAACCTGTACGGAACCCTCGGTGCGCGAGTCCGACTCGCACTTGGCCGGTTTTTTTATTAATTCAAACAGTAAGAAGCTAAATTGAACATAAATAATAAAACAAATAAAACAGCTGTTTAAGTTCTCAAGTACGTATAGTAACTCAGAATACAGAGTTTGTTCTGTATTCTGAGTATAGTAACATTGAAATAGTGAAGGATATAGATTTTTTGGTTTATTGATGCAAAGCACTTTGGAATTTGATGGGAATTTTATAACGACTTGAAGCTAAAAATACTCTTATAACGTTGTGAATAATTTTGCAACATCAGTGGAAATGTTTAGCGCGAAAATATTTTAGAACATATTTCGGTCAATAATTCAAAATGATCGCGCAGCGCTCAGACAGCTTAAAGTGGTTTTTTTTTCATTTATTTTGCTGAAACAATGTTGCATTCTTAAGGGACCGGCGACCGCCGCTCGCAACTTCTACTCGAACCGCAAATATAAATTTGCCGGTATATTGCTATCCCTATTTGGCTGAAGACACATGATCGCGTGCAAGCGCGATAGCAATATGAGCGTACAGAATTTGTTATACATTTAGTCTTGTTCCGTGAATACCAAAAATGATGAATGAAAAATTGTTGTGTTTTTAACTTCGTGTTGTTATTCTGTAACTTGACAATATAGGATATGTTCCTGATCAATTAGTACGTGAGATATCGTTGGTTTTAATATGAAACAAATAAGGAGAAAACATGTCGTTTATGTCGCAAAAACAAGCAAAACGCAATGTGCTTACATTTAATTTTGGGAAAGTATTTTGGAAAAATAATTATCCAGGGACCTAGATAAATACAAGTTCAATCTTAATAATCGCATAATATGGAGGAAATATGCTCGAATTACTAATTATTTTGGTATTACGTTTGTATGAGCAATTCACTCTCCGCTGGCGCCTTAATATTTACACATTCGTCGGATTTAAGAAATTCAGCATAAGAGTGTCGGTTTACAGTGTTCAAAACCGGGTATCGAACCCGCGCCGACCAATAGGCCGCGCGTATAGGAGTCCGAGTGACGTCTACCACTAGGCCATCACCGTCTAGTAGTCGTTTAATATAATATTACGTAAAGAAGGAATATCTGAAATCGTCAATGAAATGAAATTAAATTAAATTTATTTTATGAAATTAAATTTATTTATTTTCTGTACACTGTAACAAAAATTTTGCATCTTATTTCTAAAGAACGATGACGGCTAAAAAAGTATAAACTGCGTTTCAGCCGTCAACGCCCATGATTGTCATTGATTGTCTATATCTATATTCCTGTACAAATGTTTATGCAATTTTTCAATACCTATATTCTCCATTTTGAAAAAAAAATCCTCTCTTCTTAATTCTATTGGATTCGATAAAACTGTCATTACGATTATTGTATTTTCTGTCTCAGATGGATATTCGCGGACAAACGGCGCCACCAGTCCAGCTTCCACGAGGCCTACTGTGGACTCCTTACTCGACCAGCTTAGCACCGATATACCAAACGGGTAAGTGAATTATTTCAAACCAACGTAACCCACTTGCGTTGCGAATTGCGATTGGCAGTGAGGCTAATTCTTTTGCACACAATCTTTAAACTGAACTAAAACGACAGCATCAAATATTTTGCTAACCCTTTAGTACATACCCCCTGCGGGAAGGGACAGAAGTAGGTCATATAGGAGGTAGGTAGTAGACGCTGTCATTTTAGTTTAGAGTTTGTGTTATACAGAATTTGCCATTATTATCTTACCATGTTGAACAGATCATCCAAATCTATCCTTTAATAAGTAACAAAGAAAGGCTTAGGACACTACTAATTAACGCCGTAGGCCTGTTCAATAAATTTTACTTTAAAAAAGATCTCTCTGACATTCTTCATATCGAATTTTATGGTGATGATGAGAAATTATAGGGGATGATAATCTTATCAAAATTGACGCCATAACTAAACATACATAGCAGTAACTGAAAAGTTTCTTTAGACTCCTTGATAAATCCATTGAACGCAATAAATCTAGAGTAATAATTCCAAACAAAATATTTATGATTTCCGTGAAGCGTTTGACACTGTGTTGCGCAGTGATGAACTAAGCTAATTTTAATAGTTCAATAACTGTTTTGACTGCAAACACCGAACGGATGCCAAACATTTTGCACATGAGAATTAATTTACATGCGATGTCCTCATTTTCCGTTACATGTGTTGGGGACAGGAATATTATGAATATCAAAACTGGAGCGCTGCATTTAGTTTCAAGTTCAGTCTGTCAACGTTGGCTGCAACGTATCTACGTTGCGATAAACCGATGATAGTTTCTGTGATTTATTAAAATCGTAGTAAATAATATGTAGTACTAGTGTAGTACCTATTGTTTATTATTATAAAGCCTTTATTGCTAACTAGATGATGCCCGCGACTTCGTCCGCGTGGATTAAGATTTTTGATGAGGAACTCTTTAATTTTACAGGTTAAAAAGTAGCCTATGTCCTTCCCCGGGATACAACCTACCCATGTACCAAATTTCATCAAAGTCGGTTGAACAAATGAGCCGAGAAAGTGTAGCAGACAGACACACTGACACACTTTCACATTTATAATATTAGTATGGATGTACATATAGGTAATTTAAAAAAAAAATATTATCAAAGTATGGTTAAAAATTAAAATATCTAGAGCCCCAAGAGGGTGTAGGCCGCCTAAAAGCTCTCTATCTTATGCCTTCTTGGCCCGCTGTCGGCACGATGTCGTCAGCCCAGCGCTTGTACGGTCGGCCTGTCGTGCGTTGCCCGGAAGTGCGGTCCTCTCCAACGAGTAGCGATCTTGCTCCACCTTTCGTCTGTCATACGCATATAATACCAAATAGTACTAGAAATAGTAAAATGGTATTACAATGGTAGTAAATGGTAGTACGCCATGAAGTCTTTGTGCAAAAAAAATTGTAACGCGACATTATTTCACCACCGTTAATTGCATCCGCCAGACGTGACAGAACCCTTACTTTTGGCGCAAAATATTATGATCAGCCTGGCTTTTGCCACCATTTTACGCGGGCATAATTTGTAGATGTTTGGATGGCAGTTTTACACTATTTAATGTTTCCAAGTAATAAAAATTTTTCACATCGTAGAATTGGCAGACAGAAGTACAGGTAGGTGAATTTGTAGAAGCCAACCTCTAAAAAAACTATAAATCATCTAGATTTTAGAAACAACTTGGTGCGCTGTGCATAAATCATTATAAATATCAGGAGTTGCATAAATCAATATTTTAAACAGACGTATAACTAGGTAAACTCAGCGTTAACTAGGTAAACTCAGCGTTATGAATTGCCAGCAACATATTATTTTTACTTCCGTTGGCGCTACAGCTTATAATAGCATTTAACCCTTGTAACAATTGCCATCTAAAGCTAATTTTCTCGCATTGCTTGAATCCTTTTTCCAAGTTAACTTCAAATTAACTTTTCTTTAGATCTCTCTCCTTTTGTCTCTTTTCATTTGAGCACGCACTCTCACATTATAAATTATAGTATATAAAATTATAGCAATAAAATATATCAGTTTTTCCAAGTCCAATTTGAAATAAAACATAGAACCGCCTCTCGTGCTTGAGAAGAACTGCAGCTGTCGGGTCATAAATTATTTATATTTATCATTAAATCCATCCTTGTGAAGTCTAAAACGATTCGTTCATTCGTATTATTTGATTATCATAACAAAAATGTTAAAATCTAAAACTTTGCCCAATCTTTCAACATTTAATAATTTTCAATAATATACTACAAGGTTTTCAGATTAAATTTATATTGAATGTATAAATGAATAAAAATCTGTAAAGGAAACTTAAAAAAAAAAACAATAAATTTGTAAAGAAAATTTCGTATATTATGTAGGTATAGGTATGTTAATTTTTCTAAGTAGCCAGCTGACCCTCCCCAGCTTCGCTCTGCTAGGATGGAGTTTCTGCTAATCATTTCTTAGTAAATGTAAGTAGTTTTTTTTTGTTGGTTGGCTTGGTACGCAATAATCAGTATGTTTATCATGAAGTTTGTGTCTGTTGGAACACGTTACCATTTTGTTCTATGGCGTCCAAGTCTTATGGTTAAAGAATATATTTTGGCGCATGCAGGGGGCCGTGTGAAAACGTATTTTCGTGCCGGCTACAAATAGATCGATACGTCACAAAATCAGTTTGTTCCGCTGCCGACTATGTGTATCCAAGCAGTTAAACTACAATTCCTATATTTTCTTCGTCCTGATGACCTTGTTCCTTCCGTTATCGCTGTTGTACAATCTGCAGTCACTATGCCTCCACGATTCTTAACAAAGCACTTGCATTATTTGAGGTAGCATTTATCTTTATCGTGTCTGGTCCAATGTGCACCCAGTTTGCCGTGACGCGGTGTCAACTCTTCCGACTTCAACGTTCATCGGACATCCGATACTTATGAAAGACTGAAACCTCCATATACCAAGAAAATGGAGAAAAATGTTATTGTTTACCGCCTCGTTGAATTGGTTTTTTTTTAATCAAAAATCATCATAATAATTCTACTAAGTATTTAAGAAATAATGACCCGCAATGGGGCTGATTCTGTAGTGTACAATCTCTAGACTAAACTAAAATGACAGCATTAAAAATATTGCTAACCATTTCATGTTACCTACTCCCTGCGGAAAGGGACAAAACTAGATTTAAAGCTGACATTTTAATTTAGAGATTGTGTAATATCTTTAGCAATGGGCAATGGCGAAATGCTTATCTGTGTTCTCAACTTCTGACACGTCCTTAACCAGATTTTGTTCTATCCATTCTCTAATACGCTGAGCTGTAGACTTTTACATTCTAGCTATAAGGGATTATTATCCTACGTTATTTGAGAGCGGACGTCAATAACAATCATACGCTCCACGCTACATTAGCATTGTTATAATATTACAGTAATTGTTTTTGGCACCTCCAACTCCTGCGCACCACTCTGTATAATTAGTGTTTACGGTTACACCTGGCCAGTGGCGTAGCTAGGTGGACAAGGGCCTCGGTGCATAGAGGAAAAAAATGGGCCCCCACCCCCTCTTTCCACGTAGCTTAAACTTATATTAGCCTTCAAACTTAGAGATAGGGGTAAGAAAATAATACAGTGACTTGCATTTATCCCTCGTAGAAAAATCGCGATAAAAAAATTTTGACCACGGATTATTGTTCATTCATCTATCCAGTAGATGCCTGAATTTTTACAATTCTAAATTTTCATATATAATAGGTTTAAATAATATTTATTTATTAAAGGTCCAACGTGGGCGAGGCTTACGCAAGCTAGAATCCTCGTTTTGGTCGTATTTTCAACCCTCTGGGAAATTATAAATATTGGTCCTACAGTTCCGGAAAGTAAGACTTTTTCTTGGGAAATTTCCTCCTCTTTCAAATTTGAAAAATGTCAAAAAGTTTTTGAGATATTTGCAAGAAACCAAACCCCATATTTTTTCAGTTAATTTTTAATAACTTTTGCAATTTTTGCAAGCGGGTCTTGAATTTTGTTCGAAAATCAGACGCTATTTCGAATCGAATGACACCTCGTTCATATTTTTCGGAGTCGGAGAAAAAAGTTTGACCCAAAAAGCACTTGTTGACTAGACTATTAGATCATTATGATAGGATATAAATAGTTTTGGAAATATGGCGGCTTATTTTGCGTACCTATTTGCTTGTTTTTTGAAAAAGCGTATATGTTTCTTGTGATTTACACGAAAAGTATAAGAGCTAGGAAAAAAACGACAAAACAAAATGGAAGTTCATAAAATCATCTACAAAAGTCAAAATGCTTTTTATTTCATTTCAATAGACCTAAATACTTTCGGAAATATAACGATCGAAAACGTGCATGACAGAAACTGAACCAAATAACGGTAAAGAATAACAAATGCTTATCAAGGATGCTTGGCGCTTGTGTTGAAAGTCTTAAATTGGGAGTCCTGATAGTTAATGTTCATTCAATATCTTGAAAATAAAAACTTGTGAGCAGGCTCGAAGTTTTCCGGCTGCAGGAGCCCGCTGCTCCTCTCTTTTCAAAGCTTAAGGGAGAGGGGGCCCTCTGAGCTTCGGGGCCCTGGTGCACTGCACCACCTAGCCCTATGATAGCTACGCCACTGCACCTGGCCCTACGTTTCGGAATGATTTATTTTTCATCTGTCATACTAAAACCGACTACGAACTACTAACTAAGGCATAACTTGCGGAATAAATAGTGGGATAGTGGAAAGTTCATTAACACGTCATTTGTTTATCTCTTTCACACCTAGCATTGTTGACTAATGACTGATTGAATGAAGAAGTTAATACTTAGTCAAGTTACAAATTAATTAATTTTGTAAGATCGTGAACTTTGTGTTTACCGTATACAACCTTGATACTACAATGTAATTAGCTGTAGTTTTAGACACTTGTATAATAGACCAGAATAAAACTTATGTATCTAGGTTTAGCCTCTATATGATACGGGACTTTATGAAAGGTAATAAATCTAGACCAGGGAGTGTCCGGCTGTCTGAATAATTTGTATACGGAGGTTGCCAAATGGGTGCATGTTCCAATTTGGCTTGTTTTGAACTGCTTTATTACTGCTCGATGCATATAACGATCTCAGTCTACAAATCAAAATCGTCTGCCGATTTGACTGATGTACCTAATAATAAATTATGTAACTCAAACAGTAATTTATCTCTAGAATAAAGCTAGGTACAGAACCATGCCAATCGCTTATAAGCCAATAAAAACATCATATTTAAAAAATATCCTCAAGTAACACTCTACTCTTGTTTTCCTCCATCACTCAGGAGTTATTGTACGATACATTATACTTTGCCAACTGAAGTTATTTGGGTTTCCCTTATTTTGTAAAATAATACGTCTGGTGGGTCGCCGAAAAATCTTACTACGTACAATTTTAAGGCCCAATTTTTTGTTCCTAAATTTGTCCGTACAACGAATCTTCTTTATTGATTTTACCTAATTTTTAATATTAATACTTGGCGAAGAAGCAATATTAAGGTATTATTTCTCATTATTTTAGAAGCTATATTTTATAATTTTTATTTTATTTTTCACCAGTCGGGCAGCATCATTATCGCCTGTACCGCCCGCGTCCACCGCCGGCACCCTACCACGGCCCGGAACGAAGCAAGTCACGGTCACGGTACAAGAAACGGTGGTAGAACCGGCGCAACAGCCCCTACCACCGCCGCCGGCTTCTGTGGTCACCACCGTGCGACAACACCACGCGTCCAGTGCCACTAAGGAGCTGGATGATCTTATGGCGTCCCTGTCTGACTTCAAGGTTAGTGTCAGCCCTATTGAAGCTAAGATAAAAGCAAATAATGGTTGCATTTCAAAGAACCGAGGTTAGAGGACCCTTGCAAAATCCTATACTATCGCCGCTGCCGCTTGTGGTCACTACAGTGGGATAACACTACGCGTCCAGTAAAAGCTGGACGATCTTACGGTGTCCCTATCTGACTTCAATGTTAGTGTGACTCCTACTAAAGCCAAGATAAAAGCAAGTCACGGCTACAATACAAGAAACGGTGGTAGAACCCTTGCAAAAGCCTATACCAACGCCGCGGGCCCCTTGTGGTCACCACCGTGCGACAACACCACGCGTCCTCCAGTGCTACTAAAGAGCTGGACGATCTTATGGCGTCCCTATCTGACTTCAAGGTTAGCGTGAACCTTCCACCACTACCACTACTGCCCATTAACGTCCCACTGCTGGGCACAGGCCTTCACTCTCATAGGAGAGAGGGAATTAGAGCTTAGACCCACCACGTTGTTCCAATGCGGGTTAGCGGGCTTTAACGACTATTGTCATGTTAGTGATAATAACCGTGTGAGCCTTATTGAAGCCAGATTCAAAGCAAGTCACGGTTGCAGTTCAAGGAATATTGGTAAAATCAATGGAACAGCCTATACCTCCGCCGCCAGCAACAACAGTGCGACAACACCAAGCGTTCAGTGCCACCAAAGAGCTGGACGATCTTATGGCATCCCTATCTGACTTCAAGGTTAGTGTGACGCCAAAATAAAGTCACAAAAGATGGAAATACTGGTTACAGTAAAAGGCACAGTGGTGGAGCTCTCGCAACAGTTCGTAATAAGGCACCCTTGGTAACCACAGGGCGTCAGCATGACCACACTAAAGAAATTGACGTTCTTATGGCGTCTTTATTTGCCTTCAAGATAAAAATATGGGATCCAAAAGGGAACCGATACGAAAATTCTAAACGATTGCCAGCAATTAATTTACTAAATCTAATGCGTTAATTGATACTGTATGTATAAACTTAATCGTGTATCTAAATCGGTGGTAACTAATTATATTATCAGCAATTACAAGAAAATCTTGAGATTTGAGGACAGTGCCAGCTGCCAGATAAACACTTGACTTGATATCAAGAGCGCGCAGATGTCTAAGAAAGCCATAAATTTGCGCCCCGCTCTATGCTAACCCAAATTTCATTCACGGCGTCAGTGGATAAGTAAACGGATTAAATAATGATTTGTTTTTATCCTACCCTTGATTCGTTCAATAGGATAAACAATGACGTGATTCACCCGATAAAGGTTTAATATAGGGCGGCAGCTGTCAGGGCCACCTCGGCACACTGCACTACGCTTATCCGTTTATTATAATATTTACTAGTCGCCTTTCTTGGTCCACCGCTATTTCCAGCCGTGCGAGCGGCCGCTCTCCAGAACTCCCGTCGTCTCCCTCGCGCTCGTCCAAAAGCTCACAGCTAAAGATAGCCCCGGCATTACATCACAGGCGTAGTGGGGCCGCGAGCTTATAATATTAGAGTACATAGACAAAGATTTCACTCGGATCGCATTCACTCCAGTCCGCTTCGATCGGCCGGTTACCTTCTGTACGTTACCACGCGAGATGTAAACTTCGATTTGGACAATTTAAACTTTGTCCAAATTGAAGTTTCATTGATTTATCCGCTGCTTATTTCTTCTTGATTGAAGAAGCAGGGGGAAATTTATTGATTGAATTTTCTTAGGTGAGCGGCGTAGGAGCAGCACCAGGCGGCGAAAGCGGGATCCACGTCCATCGGGAGAAGCGCGCTTGGCAGGAACATTACCGCAGCAACCCGCGACAGCCCGAATCCGCCTCTCTAGAACACATGCTCGGTTCCCTCCGAGCAGACATGAGCCGCCAAGGAGTACAAACCCCGCAGAAGGGATGCTGCAACGCCTGCGAGAAGCCCATCGTCGGACAGGTGGAATATCCTTCAAGAACCTTTGTGAATTTAGTGTACATGTGGAATTTTAAACAGTGAAAACTTAAAACCTTCTGTGCAGGTCATCACAGCTCTGGGCCGCACGTGGCACCCTGAGCACTTCACATGCGCGCACTGCAACCAGGAATTGGGAACGAGGAATTTCTTCGAGCGCGACGGCCGGCCGTACTGCGAGCCGGACTACCACAATCTCTTCTCGCCGAGATGTGCATACTGCAATGGACCCATCCTTGATGTTAGTCATCCGAGTCTGCTACGTGAATTTGGATGCTGCGGCTAATATCCTAAAGTTGTATTTCCTTTACAGAAATGCGTAACGGCGCTCGAAAAAACTTGGCACACGGAGCATTTCTTCTGCGCCCAATGCGGCCAGCAGTTTGGGGAAGAAGGCTTCCACGAAAGGGACGGCAAGCCGTATTGCCGCGCGGACTATTTCGACATGTTCGCGCCAAAATGCGGCGGTTGCAACAAACCGATCATGGAGAATTACATTTCCGCCCTCAACACGCAGTGGCATCCAGACTGCTTCGTATGCAAGGTCAGCATCCCTTTACACAAATTACTTATCTCCCACAATCAGGTCGAAGATCGGAGCATAACTGGTAATGTATGTCTTAATTTTGAAGAAATTTCCCCTACGCCAGGTTAAGTATAACACTCCTTAACAGTTCAAAACCCATTTGAATTGTTATGGAGTTGTAAAGACAATGTTTTGGTCTCGCAGGATTGCCAAAATCCCGTAAAGGGAAAAACATTCTATGCCATGGAAGGAAAGCCGGTATGCCCCGAATGCGTCGGCGTCGATGAAGAAGAATAAATGATGATCATCGCCCCCTCTCAAATCGGATGCCCTCCCCCCAATTTTTTTTCAGCTATGCTCGCCACAAGCCGTGATGTACCGCAAAGTATGACAACAATCACACAAAACAGATGCTATACAAATAACACTCGCAAAACTCTTCCTAGTCCTAGCGTACTCGATAGGGAAATCTAATTTATGTAATATATTTTTATATAATACTACTGTAATGTAATGTTAAGTTTTATATAAATAAATGAAAAAAGAAAAAAAATACAAAAAAAAATATATAAAAACAAAACAATATAATTAAAAAGAGATAATGACGACGGACGTCATTCACGCCTTGTCCGCAAGTGACCTTCAAGGTCACATGCGTACGCATACGCACGTACGTAATACGTATGGCAATGAACTCTGATCAATGTATTGTTACAAGGAAGGACGTCGAAAAATGCAAAGAATCGGTAAAGGGGGTCAAGATCTAGGCGTGTAGGGTTTCCCGCGCGAAGACGGGTTAAAATAAGCCGTGACGTCACAGCAGCCACTCCGGCTATGTGGGGCAGATCGCTTTGTTTATGGGCCACCCAATGAAGCTATTTATAATTGGGTGCAGTCTATTTTTGCGCCGTCGCCACGCGGTAAACATTATGTCAAGATTATCTCTTCTCTACGTATTTCAATTAAATAAGTTGTACATTTTCTTAATCTATGGTTGTACTAAGATGAAAATAATACATAAATCTATACTGACATAGGTGGGTTATTAGAAAACGTTGACCTAGAAAATATGGCAACTTATTTTCTTTCTTTTCTTACTTTTTTCATCTTTCGATATATTTTGTGAATATACCCACTGAGTTCAACAACATAATAATTAAAGAGTTGTCTGTCTAGAGCTCATACACAATTAATGAATAATAATACATATCACATACTAAGGAATCTAGACCAACTGACTTTAACATACTCATTCCCTGGCTAGTTTTTATTAATTTAGATCTTACGCAATCCCACGAGCATACTCAATTTAAGGAATTCGGATTCGGAGTAAATTAAAAAAAAAATTGGCAGTTATAGGGACTGCATAGAAGTGAAAAACTTAGAATTAAAAAAAATTAAAATATAAACCTTAAAACTAAGAAATTAAAGTTTAATTACGAATGTAGTATTTTTATTTTTAAGACCTTTTGTATTCGTAACAACGCGAGCAGGTCAGCGACGAGCATGTCGGTGTCGGTGACGTGAATCAACAATTTTACACCCCGCCAAAAAGTGCCCAACGCGGCTAAAAAAGTTTTCACTTCAAAAAGTGGTAAAATAGAAGGCAAAAGTAGATGTTTCACCCGATCTTCTCGAATGCACCCCTGGGCAGCAGAAACCGTAGCCATTCTTAACAAACGGCGTAAGGGCCTGTCCTGTGCTGGCGGAGGTCGCAAGTCTCTCATGGGATGACGTGGAACGAGGTCAAGGGTGTAGCTCTACACCGCTCGACATAGCGTAAAACTTTAAACGCCCTCTATCCCACTTGGGGAGACTTACCTAAACAAAACCATAGAAATATTAATTAGGTTTATTATGAACCTAATATATTATAATATATTGTTAGTCACAGAGAAGGCTACCTTTGGTACCTCCTTCTGATGTGTGATGGTTTTTCTGTATTTTTGAAGTGATACTTCTTTAGATTCGTTGTGATTTGAAAATTCGATGAAACGAAAAAGCGACACTAAAAAGAGACAAACATATTCATAATAGGATTTAGCCTGCGAGAGAATGAGAGAGAATACAAATTATATTTATTTCATTCTCTAATCTCTCGTAGACTGCTTTTCTAAAGTTTCACTTCTTCCGTGTGTGAATTACAAACACACTTTTTTAAATTTTTTTATTGTCCTTGTCGAGGTTAATGCACAAAAAAAAGTCCAGAAAAAAAGTGCAAAAAAAGAAACAAAGATACTGAATTAAAATATAATTCGTAAAGCTGAAAGTTATCAAACGTAGATAATCCAATGGGTTCGTGCCAACGCTATGTTGAATCGTTTATATATCAAATGGTGTAATTTAACAACGTCGTTACTTTTCGCAATAAAACAAATACATTAACGCTACATTATAGAGACCGATGTTTTTTACTTTGGAATCGAGTAAATAATTGTTTTTTATAGACAGGCAAATTATAAAATACGACACCCACACTATTACAATGCGACATAAGTATACGATGACAATTGAGAATTTAATATTGTATTTATTTTTTAATTTCAATGAAAGAATCAGATTGTAATCCACTGGTAGGAATGTCTGTATCAAACGTAAAGACGCGCGCTAAGTGTAAGAGCTAGTGTGAAATAGGAGAATCTTTGACGTCATATACATTTGGTGTATCCACCACCACCACCACTACAGCCCATTCACGTCCCACTGCTGGGCACAGGCCTCCACCCTCATAGGAGAGAGGGGAATTAGAGCTTAGACCCACCACTTGGCGTATAATTGAAGTTAATTCGATAATTTAAAACGCCTATCCTACGGAACTAAATTTTACTAAATTTGGAAGACTGCATCCATATTGAACTATACTATACTAACCATAATATAACTAATTGTAATTAGAAAGAGTTTCTTGTGTGATATTTCATAATACCTACTTATTCAATATTCAAATATAAAAATATATTAAATTTCATTCAGATTCAAATAAAAATATGTGATGTAGAGAGTGTACCTTCAGGACTGATGTATTAAAAGAGTGTTAAAAGAACATTTACAGCTCTATATTAGGACTTTCCTTAGGATCAGAGCACACTAGAATTTGCATACTTACTTTTCTGACACGTGACCCACAGAAAATTCAAGACCTACTTTTTGTACATAAAGCATTACAAATATCGATCAATCAAGACTCTATAAACCTTTTCAAGATACTTCAGTCCTACGTTACTTACTTAATTAACCACGTTAAGCCATCGGTCCCGGTTTTTATCACTGATAATAATCGTTATAAAAACCTAAGAGTTTAAATACTCTTAGTCGAGTCGTATGCGGAAGTCGTATGCGGAAGCCACCGCATTATTATCCTACCATTACCATGGAAAGGGGTCACGACCCTCAGTAATAAGGAATACGACGCAGAGAGACGTTACTTAACTTTCTCATTTGTTTAATTACAGGAATGCCGCGAACCTTTCCACGGCGGTTCGTTCTTCGAGCACGAAGGTCAGCCATACTGCGAGACCCACTACCACGGCAAAAGGGGTTCCCTGTGCGCCGGCTGCCATAAACCCATCGCAGGCCGCTGCATAACTGCCATGTTCAGAAAATTCCATCCCGAACATTTCGTATGCGCGTTCTGCCTTAGACAACTCAATAAAGGAACTTTCAAGGAACAAAACGACAAGCCCTATTGCCACGCGTGCTTTGACAAGCTTTTCGGATAAGCGTCAATAGATGGCGCTGGTAAATTGTTAATCGACTGTGGTCTAGAACAGCTATATTTGCGAAAGTGTAATTTTCAATTCAAAAATAGCTTAGTAAGTTATAAATATAATTAATAAGCTATTTTCCGTCTAAGAAACATTAGATCTATTGTTATAAAGCGATGCCTAAATGAAGGAATTTCTAAGGACAGTATGACAAACCTTATTGCTAGATATGATTCGACTAACACTTCAGGCAATGGGGCTGATTCACAATCTCTAAACTAAACTAAAATTAGCATTAGCAGCATTAAAAACATTACTAACCCTTTCATGATACTCCCTGCAGAAAGGGACAGAATTAGATAGCTGTCTTTTAGAGATTGTGTGATATGTAGAATTGGCCACAATAAGTATATCTCGATAGTAATAAATATTAGAATTATTAGATTCATTTACTTTGTAAAGTGGCATTTTATAGAACATTTGAAATCACCGCCCGCGCCGCTTAGTTTTTAGGGTTCCCTACCTTTTTTTTTTATCCACTACAAGTTAGCCCTTGACTGCGATCTCACCTGATGGTATTCCTCAAGAGGAAAAAGGAACCCTTATAGGATCACTTCGTTATCCGTCTGTCTCTCAACCAGCTTTTTCTCAGGAATTCGTGGAGGTGTCAAGTTGAAATTTTTTGTCAGGAATTCGTGAAGGTGTCAAGTTGAAATTAATATCAAATACTAAGGTTTATTGTCCCTTGGGGCTGTAGAAAAATCAAGCTTCTAAGTCAACGCAATCAAAATATACGGCCGTTTATGCCGCATATTTAAACACTCGCCAATAAATCAAAATCTATAGGGTACTTCCCATTGACCTAGAATCGCTAGTATATTTATATTAGAAATAAAATAAAAACAAAACCCTATCGGGCATAAAAATTGTGTCCAATTTTGGCCACCGGATCAGATAAGTTTGACAGACTCTGCTACTTAATGCAAGTTTAACTGATGCCAAAATTGACGTAATATTACTAAAACGTATAGTCCCACAAACTTATATGACCCGGTGGCCAAAATTGGAACTAATTTTTATGGCTGTTTAGTTTTTCTTTTTATATTATTTTTCATATACTAGCGACGTTTTCACCGGGTCAGATAAGTTTGTGGCCACGACCTCAATAATTTACATAGACGGGCCCTGTCAAACAAAGAATGTAAACTTATTTTAGTAACGCCATCTAGTCCGAAAAGCGAGACAGCGCTATGGCGGGGACAAGGACGGGCTTATGACGGCTTATGGTCGAACGCCCAATTTTTTTCTATGAAAGGGCCCATCTGGTTCCTACATATATATCGATGGTTTGTGGGACTATAGCTTTTATGGGAGATCTGTCAGGTTTCAACAAACACGCTTCGAACGCTTGTCTATGGTAAGGCCGTGAATGTCTCAAACTTAAAACAATGTAAATATAAATAAATATTTATTTTTTATTATTAATGCTCACTTTTTATAACTAAAAATATACGATAGGGTCCTTACCCTCTGTTGTCTCACTTTATTTCATACGTTCTTTATATTTTTATTTCTTTCTGTAATTAAAATAAAGTTATTATATGTGGGGGTCCAGAGACAGGCGGATAATGGTACCCAATTGTTTTGTAATTGTACTAAGATGATTTAGCACTGTCGTCCTTCTTTGTCATAGGCATTCATTAAGAAAGGGTTTATTTAAAGTTTTGTGTTCATTAAAATGACGTCTGTCGATTAATTAATTATTATTCATAAGTAAATATTATATATTGAGTAAATATACCTATAAATATTATGGTAAATATATTATTGTAAGAAGAAATTAAAAGTGTTCGTAAAAAAAGGTACTAATAATTCAAAATTTTATCTCGAGAATAGATTGTTTCGGTAGTTTCGGTCTAAATTCTAAAATGTCATAGACGTTGAAAATTAGGTAAAATTTTAAAACTAAAATAATAATATAGTTATTATATAATAAATTCTTTAGAAATTATATACCTACCTACATATTTAAACTTACTTTTGTTTTTTAAATTATTTATAACTAATGCCACTTATGAATTAAATAATGAAGTGGATTCTGAGTCAAATTTCAGATGTGTAAAGGAGAATTACCACAGAAATAAGAATAGATTTTTTTTTTAATTCACTATAGGCCTACGCTTGACCACAATCAGTAAAAATAGATATAGAAGTTGTACAAAACTATGACATTATCGCCGCGTAGTAAGTAGTGAAACATCAGTGCGGAGTTCTTGAAAAAACTCCCGTATTTTCATAGCATTTCAGTTCAATTTTCGTTCAGTTTTATCCGCGCAGATATGGCGAGCGAAGCGACACTATCATATCTCAATATGATACATTGCAGGGAAATCCCTTGAGCAGAATCTCAAGCGGAATGTTATTATGATTGGCCTGTATTATTTTATGCGTCATTTGCGTTAATTGGAAATCCGCGAGTTAACTAGACCGATAATACTTATAAGCTGATCATAATATTATTATGTTGAAAAACACTGTATAAATTACGATTAAGATAAAAAAATAATGATTTGATTAAGTATATTTATTTACACTAAGGACAAGTGCACACCGGCATTTAAGATATCTGTTAACAGCTCACTAATTACAGTATGATTTATATTCTAGCACAAGTTAAATAAAAGTTAAGTACATAATTATGTGCTTTATTTATAATTATTATTTTATGATTTAGTCAGACTTAAATCAGTTTTTGATTTGATTGATAAATCATTTAAAATAAAGATTATAATTATCTATTCTAAAACACGATCGTAGCATATTTAAGCGATGGTAGCATATTATGACCTCTGAAAAGTCAAAAATTCTCTAGTATTCTATTATAAATCTCCATATTATGCTGCTGTCGATTTTGAAACTTCTGCCTTCCGAATATTATATTTTCTATTCCATTTTATGTATAAAAACGTGCTAAATTATGACACAATTTTATTTTCATTTATACAATTCGATATGTTGTTTAAGTTAGTGTAATCTTCCATTAGCTGTTAAACAAATAAGCTGTACAGTTATTTGCTACATTACTTTACTAGTTATTTTTTATTACCCAGATAACGTTATCGCTTGTAGGTTAATAGTTTAGGATTGAGTGCCAAACGTGTAACGTCGGACTATATTATAAGAACGTATCTCGACGAACCACCGTACGACACGATAAATTTCAATCTAAAGTTTAAAGCCTGCCTTAAATTCCATTGGCTAAGTAAATTGTATATAATATGTAAAATCAAGAATTAAATTGACATGACAAAGTACGGTATCGATTCCGAGCGCTAATTATTTCTACGAACAGTTTGATCGTCCACATAACGACACAAGAAACAGTCGCGAACGGTTTCTTATATGGCTGCCCTTTGTGCATTACTTTGATGCTGTAATTTAAGTAATCAAAATCAAAGTAATGCACAGCATATATAGATAATAAATGTTACAACAAGCAACGACTTCCGTGTCGTTGTGTTGTCACTCGTCGAAAAACACAAAAAAAGTGTGTCCGGTATCGTGTGGGGCGTGTCGTGACGAAAATCGGGTCGTGCGGTGGCCCGTGAAACAACGCCCTAATGCTCACGGTGTAACTGTGACCTATTTTCGATTCGAATTGTGTAATATTGTTGTCTGTTGAGATTCTTATCAGCTGTTACAAGATTAAATAAAATAGAACAGTTGAAAAATGTACTAGGTACTTATACACGTTTTTCCAGGACAGCTCTTTTTTAAGGTTATATAAAAAACTCAAATATAAATAAAATAGAGATAACTGAGACACCGAACAAATTATCGATTTATTTTTTTGTTCTCTTGGATAATTCAAAACCAACTATTTTTATACTCGTAGCTGTATAAGGCCCGCTTGCAGAGACCGGTGGTTACGTTTATAAATAAAGGAATAAATTTGAAATTTTGACTGAAGTAATACGAATTCTGTCAAAGTAGCAGCTAACTCTGGGTTAAAAGGATAACCCGGCGTTTCTGCAATCGGGCCTTAGTAGTAATTATTTTTACATCAAAATAGTGATATCTACTGAAAAATTGAGGTAATTTAAAACTGTAATCCCATTTTTTTTTTAAACCAAGGATTTAATCGTTATTTAAGTTTGTCAGCTAAAATTATTAATTATAATGGTGACGATGCACTGTGAGCACACGTCCATAGTCGACGGTGTGTCGGGTTACGTTAACCAAGAGTCTAACTGATGGTTAGGTGTATTCGTGTAAGGAACGATTTTATTGAATCTGTAATATGTTAACAAATATATTTAATGTTTTTTGATGAACTTTGTATTTGTTAATTTCGAACTCCATTATCTGATGGCAGGGTTTTGCCGTGGCTAATTACCACGGACGTGCCGCTAAGCGAGCAATCCCGTGCGATGCCATGTAGAAACCGATTAGGGGATGCTGTACCCCTAAATTTAAGCGCATATTAGGACGGGCCGCATTGCATCGGATGGCAGCGCAAACATCCGTCTGCGGTCTGAATCCCTATATACAATGAATCGGTCATTTCAAAAACCTCATAAGTCACTCAATTAGAATTTTTCAGGAATCAATAAAAACTGTTTCATGCACAAACAAATGAGTTATAAAGGACTTTTTTATGCTTAATTTAGTATTTGAGTGGTAAAAAATTTAAATAGCGAATAACCTCCACAGTTTATCAATAAAAATAATGAAAAAAACCTGAAAAACTGTTCTTGACTTATGTTGTTTTAGCAAGAATTAGGGTTAGTGGTATATACTTTAACCAAAACAATCGTAGTTATCATGTTTTTTATTGCTAATTATTGAAAATTACACTTAAAAATAACCTTATTAACATTTTGCATGTATTAATTTGTCATGTTATCTTTAAGGTACATAGTCATATTCTCCACCATTCTCATCTGGATTATCTTCAACATTTGCAGTTGGACTGCTAAAAATGTTGTTATAAAATGGCATAATATGCTCTTCAAGAATGCTATCCTGAATTTGCTTTAAATCGTCAAATTTTTTTTTTTTTTGATGGTCACTTTTAAATCATAAGCCTTGGCTGATGGAAGTGAAACAGAAGAAGAAGTTTTTTTATTAATATGAATGAATGTTTAATCAATCTATCAATATATTCCGCGGCTATGATAAGTAGTACCTTTTTTACCTGAATCATACCTACTGAAAACTCATGCATGTCGAAGGTGCGAATGATTTTTTCTGTTCTTTTGGGACTTTTTCCCGATTCAGTTGACAAACATGTTTTTTGAGTTAGTTTTGTAAAATATGTAGTTCAAATGTAGTTGCTTAAAGACACAAATATGACATTAATGACGATTGTGTCAAATTGAAGATTTAAATATTGTTGAACCAATCACAACAAAGCAAATTTAAAACGTCAAACTCAGTCATAAAACTACTCCCGTCATGTAGTGCATGCAAAAACCTCTTATGTCACTGACTAATGTTGTTTATGCAATGAACGTCTTTCACAACGGTTTTATTTGAAGAGGAAGGAATGTATTGATTTACGTGGTTTGTACCCAGAATACGCATCTCCCTTCAAGGAATCATTTTCAGCAAAAAAACCATGTTGGAAAAAAATGTGACTTATGAGGTTTTTGAAATGACCGATTCAATTTATATGAACTAATTATCGCACACTGTCGGGGCGGAGCGGCCCGCATTACATTGCAGGGTGTATATACGAAGAACACAATTTTTGCTGTGAAGCGGCCTGTGATGTGCGCGAAACTTAATGAGGTTAGTGAAGAATAAGGCGTTGGCCATAATAATATACCAGCTAGTCTCCACTCTCCACTTTGCTGGCCTAGTGTGGCCGACTACACACATTTTTGAGAACATTACCTCCTATAGAGAACTCAGGAATGCAGATTTCCTCGCGATGTTTTCCTGCAACGTTGAAGTAGGTAGGTAGGTACGTAAGTAGGTACATCGAAAATCTATTCAAGATAAAATTATATCTATAAAAGTAAGTAACTTTAAATTGACTACATAATTACCTAATTTATGTGTGTAAATAGGGAAAACAGCTGCAATTTTGATGTTATCTAGGTAACTAATCTACCAATTATTTTCCTCTAAAAGCAATGTTTTTATACCTATTATATTATCAATTTCCTTGAAACATAAACGACGCGACGCAGATAAGTTATAGGTACCTAATAAATAATATATGCAGAATTATTCAGATATGAACATAGTAAAAAATGAAAACCAATTAAAGTCTCCTAACTAGAATATCCTGCGCCAATCGATAAAGTTCACTATTAAGTAATTATTCCTTATCGACTAGCGACGGTGTAGCATTAATTGTTTCCAACTAGGTACAACAGGTATTTACGCAGCATTTATAGTATGTATGTGTGGGTTGATAAAACCCACTGTAGTTATACTAATTCGAAAGGTAAATTCAAACGCCCGTGCGTATACCTATATACAATCATAATACCTAGTTCAAATGAGGCGACTCGCGGCGCTTGTCTTACTTTGGCATTCTCCATGATTCCATCCAGGGGTCTCCCATCTGTTTTTGTTTCAATACCATCCAGGCAATAACATCCGGTGAGATGTAGAATTTGAAAAAAAACATAATTTACCTATTCGGCTCGTAAAGTAGGTAGGAAGGTAGTGACGTAATTCTCATATTCAATCATGGAAAATGCGTTTGCAATCATTTTTAATTCGTTGCGCCATCATTTAACTATTAACTACTCCACTGAATCAGACACCTACTACGCAGTAGTAGTGCGTATTGCGATATCGGTCAATATTAGTAGGTACGTTTGGTCTAGGCTCCTAGCCGTTTTATTTTTAAAAGACTTCCAACACGGGAGAGGTTTTCAATTCGGCGCATATGTTTTTTTATTATTCAAAATGGTTGCTCTAAAGATAGCATAACTCCACGCCACTATAATTGGGGCCGCTAAGAAACCTACCGAAGGCACGGAGTTTGAAGCCCGTCTCTAGAGTAGGTACAGTGAAAAGTTCAAAATTTCTTAAAGTTTTTCAGTATTATGTAGAGACTAGCCGTATTATTATGTGGAGAGGTTATTAGAATTTTTAAATTAACCCTATTATGTAGAGAAGTTATTAAATTTTTAAAAAATTTCATGGAAATAAACTGAAAAAAACAATTTTTTTGAAAAAAAAAAACCTTTTATTTACAGCACTTAAATTAAACATCCCTACACTAACATTGTACAAATACGACATATAACATTAAACTTAGACACCTAATTTAATAAACTTTTAAATAATATTAACTAATTTGTCATTTATATATTAACTTAAAATATAAATTACGATTTTTAAGTGTAAGTAACATTCTGTACGTAAGGTGAAAACAGTGAAATGATCTAAGGTAAGGTGCGGGAGTTGAAGCAAGCAAAATCAATTCGACTCCCGCATCTACTTCTTTTCAACTCTCGTATGGTACTAATCTTACGAACTAATCAGTCTTTGGTGAAAAAAAATGTAGAACATATTACATGTTCTAGATTTTTCTTTAGGCTAAGCCCGGAAACAATTCTGAGAATGATTCGCACCAAAAATCTGACAAGTCCATAGATTCTGATTCACTGAGCGGCGACGATAGTGATTCATATCCTAAGTCCGAACTGAAGTTTGTATGAGATGGTGAAAGTCCTAATAGATTTTCTTCTATTGAATTGGGTGATAGAGTCATAGGTGATAACAATTTCATGTCACATTCAAGAGTGATTTCTGAACAATTGTTCGTCAATTCATTAAAATCAGTATCAAACTGTGTATCAACGTCCAATGAAGGTAGAGATGAATCAATTTTTATTGAAGGTATTGGTGTTTCTTCAATAACTTGATCTTCACTCGGTACTTCAATAGTGACGCAATCATTTGCTTCGTAGCTCGCATAAAATATGTCGCCTTTGTCGCCGTTTTCTTCCTTTATTTGTACAGTATCTGTAGGGTAGGGATGTGCGTATGAGTGCTGCGCCAATATCCTGTTGATGTCATGTCTGTTGTCTATCACTCCACTTTGACCGGGTTCCAGTTGCTTTGCTGAGGCCCCCACCACTTCTGTTCCTTGAGGGCATTCTCCAGTGTCCCCGGCTTTGACCTGTAGACAACAAAATATTGGCGTATAATAAATGACAAAAAAATATGTCAACCAAAAAAATCCTTTAGAATTGCAAAATGAATCCAGAAGGGACCAAGCACGAAACTCAGCAGTTGCTCTTTAAAAGTTCAAAAAATAATATTATTGACCGAGCGAAGCGAAGGTCTCTGAGTCTACTTGAGTGAATTGGCACTTGTCCGTCCGTCCGTCCGTCCGTCCGTCAGAGCCTTATAACTTCTGAATTACTGAACGTAATTACTTCAAATTTAAATATAACATGTAAACCCATGGCCTACCGCCGAATATGGCCAAAAAGTTATAAAAACCTTTATTTCAGGGGGGCTCTCATAGAAGCGAATGCGAAGTAAAATATTTTTTATAGCGTTACATAGGGTTGTGGTATATCATTTTAAAGATAATTAGGAATAGAGTCCAAAAATATTTTTTTAAAAAATTTCCCCTAAAATTGACGAAATGGGGGGCTTTCAAAGTGGCGATTTTCTAACGTCCAAAGTTGACCTCTGAACTCTCAATTTTCTGAACTCTCAAGCCTGAAACTTGATTAATTATTTGAGTTATATCCTGTACTTGAACAACAAATACTAAAATTAGTTAAATATAATAAGGAAACGAAATTATTTAATTTTTAATGATGATGATATTTTTAACAGAACTTCACAATGATGTCAACAGATGGTGCTCTGTTATACCGCGAGGTCTCAGTTCGGGGCGAACCACTAGTTAATAAATAGTTAGGTATATAAATATGAATGGATGAAATAGAAAAAAAAAATTATTAATGATGGTCAATAATGGACAAGTATCCCGATGGTTTTATCACATTATTTTGAAATAGAACATTTTATTTCATCAAATTAATCTATACTAATATTATAAATGCGAAAGTATGGATGGATGTTTGTCACGCCAGAACGGCAAAACGGATCTGGATTAAATTTGGCAAAGAGATAGATTATAGTCTAGAATAACACATAAGCTACTTTTCATCCTGGAAAATTAACGATTTCCTGCGGGAACCATAAAACCTCAATCCACGCGGACGAAGTGGCGCGCATTAGCTAGTTTATCATAAGGCTTGCCCCTGTTTATTGTTTAAAACTTACAGTATATTCAAGAAGTCTTTCAATGCAAAAGCTCAATCTTATTTTTATTACATGACTTTATTGATAAACATTAGAAACAACAGGTTTTACTGCTTTACTAAATGGCTACAAGACTGATGAACCAAGGCCAAGTTCATAAACGCAACTAATCTATGCAAATAGGGTAGCCAGTTGTGTAAATTATTACTTAGTCTTAATCCATTTCACAGTCAATAATAGTAATTGATATGCAAAATCTCTCTCGCTAGCTTTTATAACTATATTTCGATAACTGGTTTAACTTTAGTATTAAATGATGCAATATATTTTGGATATGATTCAATTTAGAAATTAAGCTAAGCCAAGTTGAAGGTGACTCATACGTTGTGAACACTAGAAAGGTAGCTTCATATACCTTACTTGGCTGATGCAATAGCTAAGTAAGACGGCTTAGCTGTTTCATCAGCCAAATGAAGCTGTGTAACAATGTGCTTTTTTATCAACTCACTTTCAACTTTTAAAAAATGCAAAATGCACATGTGCATTTTTTGACTATTCACTTTTTAATTTGTTGCGCTCTGTAGTAAAACGGTTATTATAGTTCTATTAAGTTGTCCAGTCTCTAATCAATCAATAATCTAATCTGTCCGTGTATGACAGCCATTTTGAGATGAAATAACGACAGTCAAAGTTTTATGCAACTAGACTTACCTACTATGGAAACAGACCAGAGACCAGTTTTTGTTAAATATCAAGTAGCACTAGGAAATTATTTAATTAATTGATTTTATGAGGAATCATCGCTCTCTGACCGACTTAACTATCAGACTGGATTGATCTTGTTTATTTATTTATTTTATTTACTTATTTGTTTATTATTATTAATCTTATAAAATTAACATAAAATTGTGTTAGAAACAATGCCACAAAAACCAGTCGCTTTTTTTGTGTCGTTTTTAGTTTTGGGGTTTAATCCATATAAATATTATAAATGCGAAAGTTTGGATGGATGGATGTATGTATGGATGTATGTTTGTTACTCAATCACGCTCCAACGGATGAACGGATCTGGATGAAATTTGGCACAGAGATAGATTATAGTCTGGAATAGCACATAGGCTACTTTTTATCCCGGAAAATTAAAGAGTTCCCGCGGGAACCGAAAAACCTCAATCCACGCGGACGAAGTCGCGGGCATCAGCTAGTTATACATAGATTAGTTCAGTTGTCAGGGTAAGCTCTATGTATAAGTTGAGTTGAGGCCGAGATTACAGTTCAGTTGTGAGGGGGGTAACTAATCTCAGTTTGCTAAGGTTTACTTACATCTGCAGTCTCTCCCGGAGCAGCTGCACTAATCTCCTGGAGGAGGGAGTCGGCGAGCTGATGCAGCTGGTCGAGGTATTCATCGGAGTCGAGGCTGGCGAGCAGGTCTGCGAGAGGAGACACATCGTCAGCAGCAGGCGCGCCGCGCGGATCGCCGGCGGGGGCCCCTCCTGAAACAAACACATACATTAACACATTATAAAAAAAATGTAGAAGTTGCAAGAAAATACCTTAAAGTCGCCTTTGTGCATTGTATTTTTAAGTGCAATAAAGAATCATACTAATATTATAAATGCAAAAGTGTGTTTGTTTGTTAGATTGCCCTTCTATATATAATATGTCCATAAATGTGTGTGAAATGATGCTTTGAAATGATAATACAGACTCAAACTATTATTATTACTATATATTATAAAATTAAAAAAAAAAAAAAAATTGAAAACTCCTATTACAATGTAAAGGATATAAATGGTAAAAAAGCATCAGAATTAATTGTTTCAGCGGCTCAATAAACTTTTGTGATATGATGATGATAAAAAAAGGCTTATGGTCGCTAACTATGGGCCTGATAAGGCTTCATAGCTTTAGTTTTAAGATATTGTCGTTAGGTATATCACCATCACGTCTTATAATACTTTGTAAAATCAAAAAGTGTACTGTGTAGGTACCAATTTTGTATAAATATACTTCAACTAGCTGATGCCCGCGACTACGTCCGCGTGGTTTAAGTTTTTTAATTCCTTAATTTTCCGGGATAAAAGTAGCCTATGTGTTATTCCAGACTATAATCTATCTCTGTGCCATAAATGTAATCCAGATCCGTTCAGCCGTTCTGGCGAGATTTAGTTACAAACATCCAAACTTTCGCATTTATAATATTAGTATAGACGATGATACTGACCTTCTGCTGAGGTTGAGACTCTGCCGGTCCCGGGGCCTCCGCGACGGTCCGCGCCGCGGCCTCGCTGCGCAGCGCTGCGTTCTCGCTGAGCAACCTCTCGTTCATCGCCTTCAAGTTCTCCACTTCTGCTATTAACCGCTCATTGGTATCCATGAAATGCTGGATTCTGCTCTCCATCTCATCCATTTTGGCCTTCTTCCTGTCCCGTGAGGTCTGTGCGGCCACACGGTTCTTCAGCTTCCTGCAGCAAAGATGGATGCTATAGAACGAGGTAATACGTGCATGATAAATAATTTATTTATTTCATGTAGGACAACTTGTGTCACTTATGACAAGTCAAGACTCTACCATCGGTTCGGAAAAATGATTCAACTGATAAGAACATGTATGTTAAACTCAAATTCAAATATCTTGATTTTTTGTTCTCATCTGCATAAACAGTAACACATAGTAAATGCTTTAATTTGCACAGCACAAGGCTTATTTGAAATAATGGATTTAACAATAATACATAATTTGAATATCCACATTCCACAACTTTGATTCCATAGTGAATAATAATAATAACAATGGTAGGCACCTAACTACTGTCTATTCCTTATACTTATTTAAAAATTAAGTAACAAAAGTAAATTAAATAATTGTAAACTAATGTTGACTAAAATCAGTCCATAACATTTATGTACACATATTTTGTATGTCTATAGGTACTAAGTTATGTGTAATGTGAGTTTATATAAATAAATAAATAAATATAAAAAAATAAATAAATATACATATAGTTATATCACTTGCTTTAGCAGTGAAGGAAAACATCGTGAGGGTCGGCGATGGGTGGATGATGAAAATGAAATCTAACCAAAATGTAACATTCAATTAGGTAGGTAAGTAAGTACTTATCTACCTACATAATATCGACTATCGAGCTAATTCTGAATTAATTGCTTCTTTGTGTCGCGTTTTAAATAGGTACCTATTGGGTATTATCAATCACATGATGACACGCTGGCACATAGGTACAATAATGTACTCAAAAAGTAACAGCAATGTTGCAGACATGATTAATCATAAATAAAAAAATTACTCACTTTCTTTGCATCTTCTCCTCCCATGTCAGGTGATCCAGCCTTCGCTTTCTGGACGGTGGAGTCGGAGCCACGTCGACAACGACCTGCGACTCCTCGTCCACCGCCAGATAATTATTGGGCACAGTGATAATTATCGGCGTACTCATCTTTTCCATTGTTACCATAACCATAATAATTAACACTAACACTCCAAACTCTCACATTAAAACTTTCAACTTGACGATCGCATAATCTCTATAGTTCATTTGCTAGAAAAAACTTCTATGATATCGTTTCGTCCGTAAATTGTAAACACTTGCGTCGTACATACTCGAGCACTTCTTGTGAAACAATGCGGATTTTCGCTTCACGAAAAATCGTACGTGCCGTTTTCCGATTGGTGCTCGCTATCAAGTGGGCGTATCCGATTAGTTAATATTGCATTTAGACAGTGACAACTATATACAATCACGTTGGCGAGTGAATGATATGACTATACGCGACACAACTTTATGGCAGGAATTGATGACGTCATTGATTTTTCCTGTTTAATTTTCCCTCAGTGATGAAAATGAAATATTGATTTTTGGTTTTGTAAGATCGAGTTCGCTTTACGGACATAATAATATTACTACTAAACTTTAAAACCTATTAGTTATAGTGATTAAATAAAAACACATTCAGATCAACTGCAGATCAGTACATTAAGCTTATCCGCGTAAAAGGTTGGCTTTAATAATCTAATACCGTTAAAGCTGTAGCGAACCGTATGTATTCGGTACTGTCGTCTATCAACCATGCTGTGTGATGTATGGATGTAATATTCTATTAAAATAATCAAACATGCCGAAGTGTGAAACATATTAATGTATAGTTGGGAAGTTGGTTGGGAATAAGTTAAAGGCGTAGGCAGAGGTTGAACAAAGTTTTATTTTGAATTTTTTTTTTATCCACTACAAGTTAGCCCTTGACTGCGATCTCACCTGATGGTAAGTGATGATGCAGTCTAAGATGGTAGCGACTAGCGGGCTAACCTGTTAGGGGCATGGCAGTTAAATTAAACCCATACCCCTATTCGGTTTCTACACGACATTGTACCGGAACGCTAAATCGCTTGGCGGTACGTCTTTGCCGGTAGGGTGATAACTAGCCAAGGCCGAAGACTCACCACCAGGTCAGACCAGGGAAAATTCAGAAATGATAAATTCCCAAATTGACCCTGCCGGGGATCGAACCCGGGATCTCCGCACCAGCGCTACACACTGCGCCACGGAGGTCGTCAGTCGTCACGTATTTCGTTCCCATGGAATTAGGAATTACCACAGGGAATTACATTACGACTACCGTTCGTTCCTCTATGGTTCCAACATTATCTGTAGAAGTGTCAACTGTCAGGCAGTAATTTCATTTTTTCATTTGACACTTAGTGTGTGTTCCGTTAAAAGCACTGCGAGCACTGGCAGTGCTCTTTACTGGGGACTTCCAGTGCTCTGTGTATTTCGGAACGCACCCTTAATTGACAAGACCTGCAGAGCGATCGCGTAACTTCTGCATCAATCATTGATACATCGCAATCACCTCTGATTGGTTAACACTTTTCCACTATTGGACATAATCCATTGACACAGCAAGAATGCCATAAATTCAGCCAATTACAACAATTATTGATACTGTAACAATGATTGATGCAGAAGTTACGCGATCGCTCGGCTGGGACCTGCTGGGCAATCGGCTAAAAATTGCAATCGTTACAGTATCAATTGTTGTGATTGGTTGAATTTATAGTATTCTTGCTGCGTCAATTGATTTTGTCCAATAGTGGAAGAGTGTTAACCAATCAGAGGTGATACACTGTAGCTGTCATTTTTAGCCGATTGCCCTGCAGCAGAGCGATCGGCTATAAATTGTCGCAATCATTTAAGGACTGCATCAATGTCAAAACATGGTTTTGGCTTCACGTATCACTGAGACTGTCCGTAATGGATCGTTGAGGACAAAAAATGTTTTGACATTGATGCAGTGACTATCGATAGAAATAATTGCTGAAAATTGGTATCACGTAAGACTTTTGAAGTAAGATGTCGTTTATGGACCATGACAAACGTGACGTCAAACTAGGCTTTCATTGATACATGGGTGGAAGGTGTTCTTAGCGGTGACATATGGTGTCCATTAATCGTTTTACGACTCTTTATTATCTAAAATAAATATAATATATGGATTAAAAAGGTCGAATAGATTGTTTGTTAGGTTAAAATAGAAAATACTATTATTTCAAGCAAGTAGGTATGCTATATTGGAATGGCTTCAAAATGTTATTTAATTTAAGACATTCTATTGACAATTTACCTAAATAGGTATATTTTATTAGGTATACCGTGTGTACCTATGTCTAGCTAATAAAATATTCTCATTCGCAGTATTGCCAACTCACGCTATTAAAAAAATATTAAAATTGTACGACCAAATACATGTACCAATGCTATTCACTAATAATAAGACGTAATTTAATATTACATCCATACTAATATTATAAATGCGAAAGTGTGTCTGTCTGCTACGCTTTCATGGTTCGTCTGTTCAACCAATTTTGGTGAAATTTGGTACAGGGGTAGGTTGTATCCCGGGGAAGGACATAGGCTAGTTTTACCCGGAAAATTAAAAAGTTCCCGCGGGAATCAAAAAATCTTAATCCATGCGGGCGAAGTCGCGGGAATCGTCTAGTTATTTATAATTAAAATTAACGGTAAAAAAGAATTAAGTTATGTAGGTACCTAGTACCTACATAGTACAACTTTATGTACTACTTTTTTTAAACCTTTATTGAAAACAATACAATAGAACTTAAAGCTAGAAACATGCCCGCGTGGAATGGTGGCAAGAATGCTGGCTGCATTTCCTCGTTGGACACCCAGGCTGATCCTTTGCGCAATAAATAATTATAATCTGTGATTAAAATGAAAATATCCATAGACAATTGCGGTATCTTGAGATATCTCTAGCTTATGGTATCTTTGATTGCATCGTAAAAAGAAAATCTACTAACTTAGGCGCATCGCTTCTTATATTAAAGTATTTTGTATTATATTTATTAAAAAACCAAGCCGATTATTAAATAGAAAATCACAAGAAACCACAGACTCGAAAATATAACTTAGTTAAATAGGTAATGCAGTTAAATTTGGAAGACTGTTATATCTACTTAAATTGCTAGATTACCACATGATTACCATAGACATTCAAATTAGTCGGATTATATTATTAGGTCTGCACTACCAAAATATCGATATTCAGAGTTCGTGACTAGTAATCTGTGGTTAGCGACCCATTGCTACAATCCTGAAAAAGCTTACGTGAAGCCGGCTATATGGACTGTAACAATGGATATCCTTTAGGACATTTTTGGATGTGATATTGCGACAATTTATAGCCGATCGCTCTGCAGGGTCCTTGACATGGAATTAGGAATTAGGTACCACAGGGAATTACGACTGCCGTAGTCTTCCTATTTCTATGGTCCTTGACATATGTCTGTGGCTATGTATAAAGAAATAAGTCCTTGATCATTGGTCTGTGGTCTTGTCTCTGTCAAATCCTGTGTATCACTGTCGACTCAGTCGAGTAAGTATTATTTTTGTTTATTTTAAGAATTTAAGTTATTGTGTTCTGTGCCACTGTCAGCCAGCGCCCAGCGAAAAAAAGCTTAAATTAAAAAATAAAAATCAGAAAATCTACAAAAATTCAATTGATTTCCAAACTCTAAGAAAACCAAGAATATTTTGAATATAAGTTGAATTATGGCATCCACAAGTTCCGATTCTCAGTCCACTATAGCTCAGAAAACATGGGTGATGGCAAACAATATAGAAGCCGTGTCGAGCGTGGACGATATTTACCGCTACGACAAAAAACAACAACAAGACATCTTAGCAGCGAAACCATGGGAAAAAGAGTATGTACCATTATTAATTATTGATGTATTCTTGGCCTCGAATTTCCGTGGTATTATCCAGTCTTTCTGTTTTGTTTCAGTCCACATTTCTTCAAAGACATCAAAATTTCAGCTCTTGCTTTGCTAAAAATGGTGATGCATGCAAGGTCTGGAGGCACTTTAGAAGTTATGGGACTGTTGTTAGGTATACCTCTGCTTTACAATCATATTTTAAGCTTTTGTGAATTACTTTCCGAGATAAATAGAATGGGCTACGCCAGCAGACTCGCTTCGTCGCCCCTGAATGAAGCTTCGCCTCATTCAGGACCTCCTACACGAGCTTCTGGCTTCGCGCTTAAAAAAAACACTAGAGGTAGGGCAGACAAGACTGCGTGGAGTCGGGGCGTGCCGATTTGTTTTTTTTTCGAAAAGTATTAGAATTCGGAGTAAAATATTTTAGTGGTAGGCTTACCACATCAAGGTCTTTTTGTAAAAAAAATATGAACGTCCAACTCCGCGTCCAGTATACTATAGCTGAGCCATACTTTGTTTTATGGCATAAAAAGAGTCAATAAAGTTAATGACAATATTCGTGCAGTATGTACATGATCTGTGAAAGAGTAGAAGATAGACATATTTTTGTGGATTTATATCAGTAAAGAAATATGATGTATATAACAATAATTAACAGGTAAGGTGGATGCAAACACTATGCTAGTGATGGACTCGTTTGCGCTGCCTGTGGAAGGCACGGAGACCAGAGTGAATGCTCAGGCGCAGGCCTATGAGTACATGACTGCATACATTGAGGCTGCTAAACAGGTACCTTGTATATTTCAAAACTTGTTTTTTCATCAACTTTTTGTTGATTTAGCCAAAATAGCAGTTTTAATAATTTAAAAGTAACCTCTTTCAAGTTAATAAAGGAGGAAGAACTATGGATAGTTAAGGATGCTAGGTCTTCTGTCAAATCCATTTAGCAGTATTTATAAAAGTTGTAAATGCTGTTGCATATCATGAACTGCAACACAATCTTTATGCTGACATGCAAAAGCCATACCTATACACAAATTGGTCATTATTATTGGTCATTCAATCAGCGGATACCTACTTAGACATGAATTCCATCTTTGAACATTCCTCTGGAGGATAACTAGTGCATAAATGACATAATATAAGCTTAGTGAGAGTTTAGTTTTAGATTAGACAATCTCTATAATATAGCCATTCATATAACTTTATTACTCCCAGGTTGGAAGGCACGAGAACGCAATTGGTTGGTATCACAGCCACCCTGGCTATGGCTGCTGGCTGTCGGGCATAGACGTCTCCACTCAGATGCTCAACCAGAACTTCCAGGAGCCTTTTGTAGCTATTGTCATTGACCCTGTCAGAACTATCTCTGCTGGGAAGGTGTGCTTGGGCGCTTTTAGGACTTATCCTAAGGTATGTTGTATACTTAGTTGGTTTTTGACCTTACTTTTTTGGTTAAGAAATTGATTAAATTAGATGATGCTCATAACATCATCTATTTGGATTTAGTTTTTTGAAAATTCAGTGAGACTTTCCAGGATAAAAAGTAGCCTATCTCTTTCCCCAGGATGGGTATCATTCGTCAAAATCTATTGAACAGGTGGGCCGTGAAAGTGTAACAGTCAGAAAGACAGACATTCTTTCGCATTTATGATATTAGTATGGATGTTATCTAACTCTCTCTTTGTACCAATTTTGCCAAATCAGTTGAATTATGATGGGCCATGAACTTGGCACTTAAACTTTGGCATTTAAAATGGCTGTGACAATTTGACGCACTGGTTCCTTGTTTCTACATAACTCTTTCAATTGATCCTTTTTTCAGGGCTACAAACCAGCAAACGAAGAGCCATCAGAATACCAAACCATACCATTGAACAAAATAGAAGATTTCGGAGTGCACTGCAAACAATACTACTCTCTAGAAGTGTCCTACTTCAAATCCTCCCTCGACCGAAGGCTTCTAGACTCCCTGTGGAACAAATACTGGGTCAATACACTGTCTAGTTCAAGTCTTATCACAAACGCTGAATACACGACCGGCCAGATTTTTGATCTGTCGGACAAGTTGGAGCAAAGCGAGGTGTGCTTAGGTGAGCAAAGGATGTTTATTAAGGATATCAGAAATATTCTGCACGGTTAAGTAATTTGATTTTTCGAATTTTTATGTATACTAATATTATAATTTTCAACCCATTTCTGGCCCACTACTGAGCATGAGTATACCCTCAGAATGAGTGTTTGGCCATAGTCCACCATACTGGCCAACTCACATAATATCTTTGAGAACATAGTGATGTGCTGGATATCCGTATCCGTGGATATCTGAGAGAGAAGAAAGATCCATATCAGTATCCGTTACTTTTTAACGGATCTTTAACCTTATTAATTTTCAATTTTCAATACATAGATGAAATTCTATATAATATAGGTAGCAATGAAAAACTATTTTATTTCTTAAAATCAAATATTTGGCACCTTTATATTGCAAACATTTATTGTAGTGAGTTACCCATACCAATAGTACATAACTCAAAGGCACTAAAGGTACATAAAATCCGTATCTGCAGATTTTGACACCAAATATCTGTATTCGGATCCGTATCCGCAGATATACATTTTTAACGATCCAGCACATCACTAATTATGGAGAACTGGCATGCAGGTTCCTCACTATATTTTTATTGACTTTTAAAACAAGTGATATTTAATTGTTTAAACACACAACCAAATAGAGATGCCCAGGAATTGAACCCTGGTCCTCCCCGAAAAAGAGTTCTTAACCATTAGACTATCACGTTTTTGTTACAATAATTTATGTTAATTTATTTGTAGGGCGCGGCGGTTTCATAGTGGCGGGTACAGACCACCACGAGAAACGCACAGAGGACAAGCTCGGCAAGGCGACCAAAGACGCGTGCAAGACTACCATCGAAGTTATCCACGGCCTCATGGCGCAGATGATCAAAGACCGCCTCTTCAACAGCGTGAGCGGTCGGCCCGCGCCCCCCGCTCCTATGATCGAGTGAAACTAGTCGTGTAATCCTTAAGAGTTCTCGAAAACGAAACTTGATATCGACTTGCTCTACCTATACATATTTTATAATGATAGTATTACAGAGCCAGCGAAAATTTCTTGATTAAAATCGCTTCAATGTAATGTGTATAGACTTTAAATAAATGAAAGTTAAGAATTTTTTTCAAAAACTGTTTTTATTTGAATTTTAAAATATCCTTACCTGTTGCACCTAAAATGTGGAACAAATAAAATAAGCATACCCATGTTAGAAAGCTGAGTTCACCTAACCGATTTTGATAAATCATAGTAAAATCCATCGACTTACCAACTAAGACAAATTAATACTCAAAAAGCGTCCACAATCGCTTATACAAACACAGCTATAGGTAATATAGACTGAGACACCAAACGGTTTACAAAAACCAACCATATAGCTTTATATTTAGGGTTCAATTTTGTAATAACAATTCGACACATACGACATTTTGTCGCCTAGTGTACTCATGCGCGACTGAGGTGAAAATTGTTCCCAATATCTATTTGTGCACAATTTGACCGTGCCGTTTTTTGCGTTTCGATGGTGCGTCTAAGGTATTGGTAAGTCAATGGTAAAATCACATATTTAAAGGATTGGAGGAGATGGAGATATTAAATGTAAAAATAAGAAAAAAAGACAACTTTTGATTATATAAACATTCTCAAATATTTATTAACCAATTTACATAAAATCATTAATCATTATGTACATCTTCATAGCATTATTAAGTTATACATAAAACCATAACATCTCACATCCTGGAGGGCCTTCTATTCAACCAGATACCATAGCGCAGCAAGCATACAGTTCAGAAACCATAATCCTTATTCCTTCCTGTGATTCCTTCATACAAGAACTGTCAAGAATGTCATTTTCAATTACGAGCGTTTGAATCCTCACATTGATTATGGCTAGTGAGATCTACTGGTATTAATTTTCAGTGTCTTGTCCGCAATGATATGGTTTTAATATTCCAATAGTATATCTTATTGCAGCAGAATTCAGCAAGATTTGTTCTTAGCTTAAAATATCAAGACAAGAGCGTGTTTGTAACTTCCTAAACCAACATAGCCTGGGCGGTGGCAGTTGTCAAGTGGTCTCCGAACTGTATGTTTGCTATTGTACATACTAAGGTAAAACAAGCACCAAATTGCGATATAAACATTTTGCCAAGCTCTTTAATACATTATGAAAGGTCAAGTCCATGATTTGTGAAAATTGATTCTGAGCTTTGTATGACTACATTATTGCTTCCTCATTTGTAAGAAAAAACATGTTGGACCTATATAAAACATTTTAGTGTATAATAATTAAGTGATTAAAAAAAGATGCATTGTGCATCTTTTTTTAATCTATAACTACCGAGTTATTTCCTCTCATTTCACATATTAAAATTTATAGGAATTAGAATACCATGATTGAAAAAAACTAGTTTTTCCATTCTTGATCACAGTATCACCTCTTAGAAGGTGATAATATGTAGTCTAAAAAAGTACGCGTTTTCCTAGAAGATGCTACTTCTAAAACAAAGATACTTTTATAATAATCTAAAATAATTTTTAGTTTCATACAACATGACTGCTTTCACATGTGTCCATAGCTTTGAAATACAATGAAAAAAAGAAACAATCACGCCTTCATGGATTTAACTTATTTCAATAACGTGTAATTTACAATATAAGATTAGTATATATTTTATAAACTGTGCTGGTTAATCACTAACATAAATAAGGTTTAAAAAGTAAGTAAAATTAACAGCATAATATAATTATTGTTAAAAACGTCCCAAACAATATTAACTTGGGAATAAAATAAAATAAGGGCTCTTACACACTAGGCCTCCACAGACGAGGTGTCTTCGGCGCACATGTTTGTCAAAATGGATCATTTAAAACTGCATCGCGTAATTCTTATTAAATGGCTTCAGCCTATTCCTTCCTAGTCCTCGTCTGCGCAAGCCTTAAGAATTTCTTATGAGACATCATTCGTGTATGGAGTACCAAAGCTAGGATATGCTTGCTCATTAGATATCATGGTTGCAATATGATGTTCTCCAAAACTTGAATATAAAGATGTTAACAAACTACTTTGTCATTGGGTGTCGTAACGCACATTGGTGTGACCAATCAGAGCTTCATTAAAGACTAGCATATAATACGTCGTCTCCTTATAATATGAGTTTTCTTATAACTCACGACGCAATTCAATTTTTCTTTCCCTCAATAATTGATTTACAGTTTACACTCCGTTGACGTCTTTAAAAAATTCTCATAATGTGAAGGACCTATAATATAGACTATGCTTTCATTATATGCTACAATTATGTTATTTCTCATTTCATAGGGTATCTATTTACAAATTGTCACTGAATAAAAAATTCTCATTATCTTAAAGGAACAGACTAACCTAAAATTACCTAGCGTTTGAAGCAGTGAATCTCGAAATAAAACTAGCACTTAACAATATGCCTGGATTATTATTTAGGTTAATTTAGCTCTATTGGGCAATCCCCGTTTAGTAAAAATCCTCTCTAAGCAGAGGTCCATACTAATATAAAGCCCGGGGCATACACTAGTATGCCCCAATTATATCCCAAGTACAACCGACCAAGCCACTCCTTTTCTGCATCGCATATGCATTACCGCAGTTATGCTGCTGACGAATAGGGATGATGAAAACTCAACTTTTACTTTAATCAATAGTTAAAAATGATCATCAAACTTAAAAATAACAGAAGATGTGAATTGTCTTTTGGAAGACCATCTAAGTATTTAATAATTAATAAGAAATAATTTATTTTTGATATAGGCATTATCCTCCCGTTTAAGATCCGTGCAATAAAGGCACAAATTTGAAATTACTATTCTAAGCAAATTATTGAGAAATTCCGCCCTAGAGCTAATTATAACCTTTATTCATTTAGTATTTACGATAAAAAATCCACTTATCGTTAATAAATAAAAAGTATAATGTTACCATTAACCAAGATCAAATCAACTACTTCTTTACACGAACCAAAGGATTCACGAATATAATATGCCTATTTAGTGTATTCTTATACACCGTGTTATATGATAATTATAGTTTTAAAGTCGATGCAAACATAATGGAAGCTTTAATCATATTTTTGACCAACCTTAGTAAACAACATAAGAGTTAATGTTACCTTACGGTTGACCATCATAAAAAGCAAAATGGGTGGAATAAGTCTCTTAACTTTGGAACAAAAGAACGATGGCCATTTTGGACTATTACTGATATAAAGATTATCAGCAAAATGTAGAATGTAGTTATTAGATATCATCAATTTATTTTTAAAGCAGCGGATAAAACTCTTATCCCTATCCCGTTACGTGTGCAACGACCTTTATATTATTGTTAATAATAAAATATAATCTATTAAGTACACACCCAAACAACCCGCCTCACTGTACATAAGTATGTTACAATTTAACAGTTCAGTTTTATGTACAGCGCAAAACACGAGATTTACTACGTTTTCACATAAATCGATCGATATAACTCGTAATAATTCCCTCTCACTCGCACACTATTTACAGGTACAGTGTGTAAGTGAGTAAGAAATGATTACCGCCGCCATTTTAGAGTTTTATCTCCTTATTGCTTCGGCGATATTTTTTTTAATTTTGATGCAATTCATGCGATAAAAAATAGATACTACGATCGATCGCTGGTACCCTTAAACAATATTAAAAGCAATCCTATTTTTTTTAAAGGAACCATTGTAAAAACTTTAAAGGATCGCTCAAACCACAAAATTAACTATTTTAAGTAGAATAACGAATTATTAAAAAAGATTTAACACGTATATTTTGTGAAAATACCTGCATTTTTAAGTAATTAATCGTAATTTACCTGTATTTGTGAAAAGTGAGAATTAACATGATATCTAAAGTCGCAGGAAAACTGCATTTAAAGGATGGTGCAGCCTTGACTTCGTAGTTTCATTTTCAGCAAAAAAACGATGAATCTAGAGTCTAGATTCATCTAAAAATTAAATTAAATTATTCTTTAAAAACCTGTCAAACCGGTATAGTTTTAGCGATTGTTTCCAAAAAAAAATTCGGTTTGAAATATTGACATAAATGGAGCACAAAATTATGGATAAACTAATTTTTTTTATCATGCATCAATCTGCTTTAAGGTTCCCAACCAAGTTTCACCAGAACCTACCAGATATCTGTAAATAATTATAATTTTATCAAATG
Source organism: Erebia ligea (assembly GCA_917051295.2). Taxonomy (NCBI): domain Eukaryota; kingdom Metazoa; phylum Arthropoda; class Insecta; order Lepidoptera; family Nymphalidae; genus Erebia; species Erebia ligea. The sequence goes on from OU785223.1 coordinate 17,976,112, forward strand.
ATTACAGAGATTATTATAATACTGAAATATTACAATTTTTTTATACATTTTCATGTGCAAAATATAAAAATATAACGGCCAATTTTTTAAATATCGCTATTCAAGTATTTGCCTTTAGAAAAAATATCGCGATAAATACATATTAAAATTTGAAATACATAATCCTTTCATGCACTCGTTTGGGCCCTTATCATTCTAATTTCCAAAAGGAAGATTAACTAGTTATCTAAAAAGTGGAATGTTGAAAGTGACAGCTAATACCTACATTTCACGCACACTAATAGGAAATTCAGTACTTTTAAGTGTTGACTCCAAATTATGCGACTTTTTATAATATGTATTCATTCGCACATGTCGACATTTTCACGTGCAGGTATAGCACGTTAAGTGCAACACTCGTGGATGTTTTGGTCCATTTTACGGTGTCATAAACAAAATCTCATATTAGTCCTAGTGTTTAAATTCTAATACACTTCCGATGAACTTTGCAGGGACGTGCGTTGAAGGCGCGTGAAAATGTCGCCGTGTGAAAATACCATAATATGCATTTCTAGTAAAACACAGAACAGATTTTAGTCAAAGTAGTAATAAGTAGGTGCTATGTTAAAGGCGTCGATCCTACACCCAATGATAGGCCGTTAACCGTTAGAATTCTGGAGAGTTCTGCATTCAATCACTTATATTTTTTAATAAGATACACTTTAAGGTTTAAAAAGATGGGACTGACGCCATTGAATATTAACTATGCAAATATAAATAATAGCTGCCTTCGTTGATAAATATTTTTTATTACAACCATTAAAAGTATTTTCAGTTCTCACAGGATTTATAGAAATTAGATGAAATGCATTCAAACTAAGAATAGGACGGACTGGCCGCCATATTGTGACGTCTTAGAAAATATAATATTATTTTGATTGAATAGTTTGGAATTAGTTAAATAATGTAGGGAAATACCGCTAAGTACCCTAACCGCAAGCTTTGAAGTCGCACCGATGACATTGAGCGTATTCGAGTCAAATCACTTTGGTGTCATATAAAGTGGATCCAAACGTCATTGATTCAGTACCGCCGATTTTAACTTCACAATATTTCCGTTTGGAAAGTTTTCTGAGAATGTATGGACAAACTAGAGCTTTAAAAAAGTAAGTTAAGGTTTCTTTTACTTTAACGCCAATGTGTTTCGATACTCGAATAAGTTCAAAGTGGGTATGTTTTAAAATCTTGTGGTAATACAAGAGCCTTAGGCTGTGTTCCGTTATAGACTGCGAGCACTGTTCAGTGCTCTTTACTGTGGAGAAATTCGTTCCGTTTTAACTGACAGTAAACTGCTGCAGTATCCTAGGGAAATATATGACGTCATTAATCGACGCCATCTTTGTACTGTGAGCACTGGCGTTTTCGAGGTAAGGTGCTCTCAGTGTTTGTCTCAGTGCTGACAGCGTTCCGTTTTAAGCAGTACCCAGTATACCTAACTATAAAGGAACGGCTTCGCAGTGTACTGAAGTGACGTCACACCTTACAGAGCTCGCAGTGTATTTCGGAACACAGCCTTAATCTGAAAAAACTGCATCAATCATCGCAATTATTGATTGATTTAGCTGAATGTATATTTTTGCTGCAATAATGGATTCAGACCAATAGGCAAAGAGCGTTAACCAATCAGATAACTGTGGCAATCATTTCATCGTGACAGAATTACAGTAACTTTTAGAGTATGTTCCGAAATACACTGCGAGCACTGTTTAGTGCTCTTACTGTGGAGAAATTCGTTCCGTTATGGACTGACATTACACTGCCGCAGTATCCTAGGGAAATATATATGACGTCATTAATCGACGCCATTTTTGTACTGTGAGCACTGGCGTTTTCAAGGTAAGGTGCTCTCAGTGCTGACTGCGTCCCGTTTTAGCAATTTTCAAGTGTCAGCTGTCAAATAGAGGTCATTGGTCGTCCTAATCTTAGTTTGAACGCGTTATATTTTCCGCTGTACTGTGTCAACTTTGGTGGTGGCGTGTCTAACCGTGCATCTACATGTATTCGCGTCGCGGCTCGTCTCATCATTCGCCTTAAATGTTATCTGTCTCGGTAGCAGGCAGCTCGCGTCCCGGCTCGCCATTCTGGTGCGAAAATGTAAATGCGTCAAAATTCAAAATTCAATTTTTTTTTATTCAAATAGACTTTTTACAAGTGCTTATGAATAGTCGAATGAATCTACCATCGTCGTTTTTATAACATGGTTTTGAAAAGAGTTCTTGATATATTTGTCATTGCACAAATTTAAAAACAATTAATTTGGTCGAGGTAATTATACAATTACCGTCGAAGTGGAAAAGTTTCTTAAAAATAAAGAACAACTGCTGAGTTTATTGGCGACACTTTTCAGCAGAATCAGCGCGCTATGTTATCGTAGCTAATCTCAACGACACTCTTAAGGCCAAAACACACAGGGAGCGGGCGCGGGTCGGGCGCGGGTCGGGTCGGGTGCGCGGCGGGTTGAATTCCTTGTATTTATATGGACGACATCACACAGCGTCACCCGCCACGCGCCCGACCCACGTCCGCATTCTGTGTAATGTCGTCCATGTAAACACAAGGAATTCAAACCGCCGCGCACCCGACCCGGCCCGCGCCCGCTCCCTGTGTGTTTTGGCCTTTATCCGGGGCCGGTACGTACCTTATATTATAACTAGTAAGTGTGTAACCAAAGGGGCGTGCGTCAGTTGAACAGGTCGGGCGGGAAACTGTTCACCTCCGCTTGCTCTAGGATGGGGTTGCCGTCGATGTTGTACGACACTCTTATCCGGAGCCGGAGAGGGGTCTGGAAAAAAAATCACAGCTGATATTAGAATTAATTGCTAAAATTGCTCTATTCGAAATGACAACACTGCATATAATATCGAAGAGCAAAGGACAGCAAAGGAGCAAAGGACTAAACGCAATTTTAAAATTAAGTAAGACAACTGTAGAAGTTGAAGTTGAAACAAAGCACAGTTAGAACTGCTACCCAGTTTTATAATAAAATGAAATAAAAACTGACAAAACATAAAAAGCCAAAATAGAAAAAAATGGCTACTGAAAACTCTCGAGTGATACTTCGTGAAATAGGAAAACCCTAATTTATGTACCCGACCAGTTTAAAAAATAAAAATTCTTTATCACGCGGAATTCTTATAACGAGTGAATCTATTTGTTTTGTATGAATTTTCTTACCTTGGATGGATTGGTAATTTTGAGAACTTGCGTGATTTCTCCCTGGGGCGTCAACACAGTTCCCGATGGAGACATCATGTCCAGCCGGAATGTCTGTAAAAATAGTTCTTATATATACACAAATAGCGAGAGCGCAGCGAGCGACCGAGTTTAGTATTTAGATGGGTATAAGATGGTAATAATAGTGAAACTGGAGGAGAATACAAGAGCAGGATATGTGACGACCTCGTGGCGCAGTGTTGAGCGCTGTTGTCTTAACGTGCGGAGGTCCCGGGTTCGATCCCCGGCAGGGCCAATTTGGGAATTTATAATTTCAGAATTTTCCCTGGTCTGGCCTGGTGGGAGGCTTCGGCCGTGGCTAGTTACCACCCTACCGGCAAAGATGTGCCGCCAAGCGATTTCGCGTTCCGGTACGATGCCGTGTAGATACCGATGTGTGTGTATGGGTTTAATATTATAACTGCCATGCCCCTAACAGGTTAGCCTACTACCATCTTAGACTGCATCATCACTTACCATCAGGTGAGATCGCAGTCAAGGGCTAACTTGTAGTGGATAAAAAAAAAAAAAAATGAAGTAAGTAAGTAAGTTTAGAAACTTCGGTTGCGCACTCACCCTGGGCACGGCGGCCTGGAACAGGAAGTCGGTGATGGTGTCGGCGGCGTGCGAGCGCGCGCGCATCGTCAGCGTGGCCGTGTCGCCGCCGCGCAGCGCGCACAGCTCCACCAGCACGCCGTTGCGCTCCAGCGCGCGCACCACGCACTCTGCAAACACACGCTTTTATGAGCTTTTTTGCGATTTTTAAAGCTTTTCAACAGTAAAATGGACCCAAAAGTGATTAAGTCACAAATTCAGTACGAACGATTTTAATTTCAAAACGTTTCTGTTCGCCGTGAATGAGCTCTAAATGTATGAAGTTAAGGTTCATTTTACCTTGATCACCAATGTGAACGATCGAATACAATAAATCAAATTTGCAATTTTAAAACTGTAGTCCCAAAACGCTTTCATATTAGCGACAAGCTGATGCACGCGACTTCGTCCGCGTGGTTTAAGTTTTTTTTGATTCCGGGAACTCCTTAATTTAAAAAAGTATAGCCTATAGTCACTCTCCAGGTCCACAACTATACCCATGCCAAAAATCACGTCGATCCGTGACTCCGTTGCGGAGTGATTGAAGGACAAACCAACAAACAAAGTGTTTGCTGGTTTATTTTGGCTTTCGCATTTATATTAGTATTATATTAGTATGATTTTTCGGCGCGTATAAGGTCGTTTTTGGAAGCACCTGTAGGCGCGCCCTTTTGCACCGCGCTTATATGCTCGTATACTCCGTACTACCTATGTGGCGCGTGTTCAAGCACGTAAGCCGATACGAGCTTACGTGTTCAAGCACGTAAGCCGATACGAGCTTACATGTCCAAGCACGTAAGCCGATACGAGCTTACATGTTCAAGCACGTAAGCCGATACGAGCTTATACGCGCAAAAATATACGCTAGTCTGAAACCGCCCTAAGCGTACAGTTTTAAACGCTTAACTGAAGAGCTTACCTTGAGGCTGCGTGAGGGCGGGCTCTGGCGCAAACAACCCATCCAGCAGCAGAGAGGGCGCCGCGATGTTGTTGTTGGCCACGCTAACCGCAGCGCTGGGCGTGGGCATAGTGGGCGAACTGAGGTCCAGCCCGCTTAGCAGGTCCAGGATGTCCTATAAATAGCAAATATCAGTATGTTTACCGGAATAGCTATAGTATCTTGTCACATTGCACACAAGTTACATTACCGCTTTATTACATCACACCTAGACTTTCAAAAATTTTTGCAAGTTTCTTCTTTTATGGTCCTTGGCATTAGGCAACCAAGGAAGGAATCGGTCCAATAACAAAGATTTTCAAAATATTGCAGCCTTTTCCAATTATTGGCAACAGCTTCCTTGTTTATGACCCCAAGATATCTATTTTGAAAGGAATAGGTAAGTACAATAACAAAACAAAATGGTGTCAAATTCATTACAATTTTTCTCTTTTTTGATCACAGGGAGCACCGGATATATAGATTATAAAAGAAATAGACTAATTAATAAAAAAAAAATGGCAATACATTTTTCTTTATTTTTCAAAAAAGATACACCTCCGAGCTGCATACTAATTTTGTGCTAGAGTAACTGAATTTTGTACTAAAAATTCTGCCTGCGTTCCTCTATTTATACGTCACCGTGGGCATGGTAGAAAAGAAAGTATCTCTTTAGAGTACGATATTGGTACATACATTGGTATTGGAATTGTTGTTTGTGGTTGTAGCTGGCGTGTGCTCTACGTCACCATTGGAAAGCAACTCTGAGCCGTTGATCAGGTCTAGAAGAGGGTTCTGGAATGAAATAAATTATACTACAATAGCAATATGCAATACCACAGAATACTTAATAGGAACTGGACAGAAAAACCACTCCGCAAAGAGGTTTAAATAAATAGAGACTCTCGATACAGCGTAATAAAGTGCATTTCACAGCTCGCACAGCGCTCGAAGCGATTTTTTTGATTTACCTACCAAACGCGCATGTAGCGTAGGGTTGTCTTTTTACTTGTAAGGAATAGGGTCCTCAGAGAAATAAGTCCGTTAAGGCCGAAAGTTATACACTTTACAATTATTATAAGTAAACAATCAATTAAGATTCAACAACGCTTATTGTACTTTCTTCGTTCATCCATGAGTAGTGAGAACATGCAAAGTCAAAAAATCTTTCAGCGCGACACTCGACTGATTCGAGTGCTGTCGGCGGGTCTTAGTATCACGTGACCAAGAGAGCCAGGCCTGGCAATATTTCAAAGTTATGCTCATAAACACTAACCGTAAAAATGAAACGGTAAGAAATACATTTAGTTTTGATTATTTTTGATGACATGGTCATGGTCATGGTATTTACATTTTCTGATTTCTCTGCAAAATTTTGTAGATTCCGATTTAAACACATCGCAACCTGTCTATAAACTCCATATACCTAGACTCGATAACTGCCGCTCATGAATATAGAAACTTGAACAGATTAAAAAAAAATAACAATGTTTACTAAAATTTTGCTTACGTAATGCTTGTATGGCCCCTAATACCTACCTGTTCAGTTTGTATGTTGGTCTGTGGCAGCTCGCTCTCCGTATCGCTGTCGTCGCGTTCCCGCTCCGTAGCGGTCGCGGCTTCCATGGGCGGCATCCGCTCTAACAGCGCCGGTCGCAAGTGCGCGTATTGTCTGTAACCACAGAATCCATACTTTAATTTAAAATTTTATTCCATTACAAGTTAGCCTTTGACTGTAATCTCACCTGATGGTAAGTGATGATGCAGTCTAAGATGGTAGAGGGCTAACTTATTAGCGGTACAGCAGTTATATTAAATCCATACCCCTATTGGTTTCTACACGGCATCGCACCAGAACGCTAAATCGCTTGGCGGTACGTCTTTGCCGGTAGTGGTAACTAGCCACGGCTGAAGCCTCCCACCTGGCCAGACCAGAGAAAATTCAGAAATTATAAATTCCCAAATTGACCCTACCAGGAATCGAACCCGCGACCCCCCACAATAAGACCACAGCTTGCACCACTGCGCCAGGGAGGTCGTCAAATATTATACTACTTTTGTATTATAAATTAGCATTTATTAGAAAGTCTCTGCCGGCTACGCCTATCCTATCTTTTCAGCCGATGTTGAGAAATGTTGGCACAGAGAATTTTGCATCCCGGGGAAGGATTTTATCCCGGAAGAAAGTTCTTGCGAGAGAAAAAAATTTGTTGATGTATAACGAAACACGCGCGGGTTCATGCAGTAAGTAAAAATAGAGCCCTAATCTATGGCATTAAGGGGACTCCAGCCGGTACCTTCTTCATACAAACGTAAACTCGTAATTACTATTACTACATTATTTGATATTGTACGTACTAAGTATTATTTCGATTTGTCTCGTCATTATCTAGGTTTATTGATACATAAAATATTTAAAAAAATATTGATTTTAAAGTTACGAGCTTCGAAAAATTCCTTTTTGCACACTAAATTGATGACAACTTTGGGCGCAAATAAATAAGATTAGGAGTATGAAAATTATAAAACAATTTATCAAGAAACATAGTTTATTCATTCATTAGTTGAAATAACTTTACTTTGTAAACATACATTTAGTAGTTTTGACAAACAAACGGGTTTCCCAAACGACTGTTTAACCCTTTTCGCGCGCTTGATTTCGGTGAAAATCATCGTGCCTCGCACCCGACACGCACTTTCTCACACAATGTTAGGTGAAATAGCAAACAGGTTACCCACGTGCGCCGGCTTACTAAACGGTCGCGCGTACTGAGCCCTCGTAACTCTACTTGATATGTATTTTAAAAACATCTCGTTAACATTTTTAATATGGTAAACAGTTGTTCTATTTGGCATCCATAACCGACTAAAAGAGTTTTACTTCAAAATACTATATTATAGGTTATTGTACTTACTTATAAAGCTGTGACAACTCAACCCCTCTCTGCTGCAGCTCGATATGGATGTGGGAACCAAATGTGTCAATTATTACACGGATTTTGCTGAAAAAAATATAACATTGTCATTATAGAAATTAAAATGAAATCACAGTCTGTAGTCACAGGCCAAGCACAACCAAATAACGTCAGAGAAACCCTGATAATGAGAAGTTGTCTTTACTCACTCCTGGCTTGGTCGTGTGGTGAACCGCGTAGACAGCTTGGCCAGGGAGAGTAACAAATATTCCTTGGTAGTTATTGATAGCTGGGTGGACCATAGCAACTTTTGGTATACGTCTATCACATACTCTTCTGTTGGACGGGTGAAGTCGTCTGAAAACCGAAAACATAGTTCAAAATAGTAGTAAAGTTGATAATAGGGTGGTAGGATGTGTTTTTTTAATATGTTTGGTCTGTGAAAATCAGTGTAAAATTTGGAAAAATTCCATAAAAAGTAGTCAAAGTTAGGGTTTTTGACAAATAGAGCTCTACCAGTTTGAAAACATTAATTAAATAATTTAATAATAAAAATAAATAATTAATATCTAGCTGATGCCCGCGACTTCGTCCGCGACTGGATGAAATTTGGCACAGGGATTAGATTATAGTCTGGAATAACATATAGGCTACTTTTCATCCCGGAAAATTATTAAGATCCAACGGGAATCAAAACCTTATACCATGGGGACGAAGTCACGGGCATCATCTAGTTTACGATATTAGTATGGAAGTATTCAAATATATATCAATATCAAATAAATATTATAAATGCGAAAGTTTGGATGGATGTATGGATGTTTGTTACTCAATCACGCTCCAACGGCTGAACGGATCTGAATGATAGATTATAGTCTGGAATAGCACATAGGCTACTTTTCATCCCGGAAAATTAAAGAGTTCCCGCGGGAACCGAAAAACCTCAATCCACGCGGACGAAGTCGCGGGTATCAGCTAGTGGATTATATAAGAAGATATCAGTCTCACCGACGCCATCGTCGTCGACCATGGATATCGCATTACTGGCTTCCGATACCAACATGTCTCCGTATTCGCCGATTGTCCACGCCGCTACCTGGAAGTATTACACTCAAGTAACGTTTTACCATCATTTTGAGAGTAAAATGGCCAATCTACACTACTGAGATTGACAGATAGATATTATGATATGATATGTAGACACAAATGCAAATTCACTCAGACTAATGGCGCGTTTACATTAGTTCGATTTGGTCGTATTCGGTTCGGTCGAGGACTAATACATCAGAATTTGTACGTCAGGGTTGCCTGACTGGATATACTGCGCCTTCTTGTACTGTAACCATCATTGTAACACATATTCAGACAAAAATAAATTCATTAATTCAATGTAAACTGTAATTCGGTCACCAACAAGATAAGATCATTCGGTTGGCCGCATTTGATTGCAGCCCACTTGCGGTGAATGACCTAGTATACAACTTGTTTTTACTGTTGGCCATATTCTTTCATAGCCGACTTTTGCTGTTGGCCGAAAACCGAATGCGGCCGCCGCATTCTGCCACCGACCTAATATAAACAGGCAAATTCAGTGTTAACTGAATTCATTAGAATCCGGTCAAACCCATCAATATATACGAGTATGTAGGTACTAGATGGGCCCTTTCATAGAAAAAAATTGGGCGTCCGAACTGTGGAGTGCGCTCCACACCTGTATAAGCCTGTCCTTGTCCCCGCCATAGCGCTGTCTCGCTTTTCAGACTAGATGGCGTTAGTAAAATTCTTTGTTTGACAGGGCCCGTCTATGTAAATTGAGGTCGTTGGTTAAACCGAATGAATGCTGCTGACGCAATCGGTTACCGACCAAATGTAAAGAGGCCATCAGAGACCTCATTTAGTCCGGTCAGTAAAATGATACAAAAATAAAACTAGATAATGAAGTCGGAAGTTTCTTAATACACAAGGCTTACCTGTATGAGCGGCTGCTTCTCAGTGGCATCAGCGGACACAGCGGACCGTTCTAGAGACGTCCACAGCCGCATAGACGCGTACGCCTGTCTCTCCCCCGGCGCCGCCGACACTATCTGTATAGTGTTTGACACTGTGTCGTCGCGCAGATAGTTGCCCGCCTGGAATATAGCGACAAACATTATAACAGGAATAAAGCTAAAATAGGACAGTAGAGACATCACTACTTTCTTTCTCCCTATTTATATTATAAACTTGCTGGTTTGATGTACCACTGTCAGCTTGCTAAGCACAGGTAAAACAAGTCAAGAGAAGAATATATCAATGAATGAGTTATATTTGCCTCATGTTAAGTAGCGTGACCTACTGACTTACATTAAGCAAGACTTGGAACAGCTATGAGTGCTAGTTATGAGTGATGTTTGCCTCATGTCTACTGGCGTAACCTATTGCGTGACCTAATGCATGACCTATTACGGGACCTAATGCTTGACCTATTGCGGGACCTAATGCGTGACCTATAGAGTCTTACCTTCAGCAAGACCTGGAATAGCGTGTCAAGATGCCACTTGCTTGAAGGCGCATATCTCTCTGCAGCCAACACCATGGCGCTTGAACAGTGAGCCTTGAACTCCGCGTCAGATCTCTCCAGGAAGGACAGCAATTCCTTCATCATTGCTCGAATGTTCTGCCCGTTAATGAGCGCGAATGACAGTTCCATGGCTCGACGACGTATTGACACGTCTGGGTCCTGAAAAGGTGTAATTAGTTTTTACAGTCAGTTCTTCAAACAAGGGGTACTTCGAACTTTCGCTCGAAACGCGAGTTTAATAAAAATTACGTTTGTCACATTTAATGGCATTTGTATATTTACGCATTAGATTTCATAGAGATTAACAATTAAATTTAACACATTAATATGTGTTAAATTTCATTGTTAATCTCATGTTATATATCTCTATATTATTATAGATAGATCCATACGAGAATTCAATTCAAGTAATATCAATTAGTTTTATTATAAAAAGATGTAACATATTTTTAAGGTCATCGATTAATGCAAGTACATTCTAAGAAATCTATTATCACACGCCCGAGACACAGTAGGAAAGGCATCAATTGGCAATTATTAAATTGACATATGATACCAGACACGAGGTAAAACGTTTGTACCTATAAAGGGAACGTGGCTAGATTTATTGACCAAGTGTTGGATTTGTTTGCTTTTTCAATAAATACATTGTCTAACCCAGCGAACGATGAATCGATAAAGAAATACGTCGTGAAGAAATCTGCATGCGAACCAATTTCTACCTTATTTATAAAATTATAAGGCTCAGCTTGTTATCACAGAGTTAAGAGAGAGAGAGAAATTATAAAGTTGTTATCGAAGAGACTGATCCATTTCTTTATCGGTATGCATCAGCCCCGAGTCTGATAATGAGTCTTTTAAGGGACTTTATAAGGGATCATTATAGTTTGAAGTTTCTTACTTTCAAACACTCCAATATGGTGGTCCGGTGTCTCTGCACGGCCGATGTATCCACGTGCACAGTCCTCAGCAACGTATTCAAGGCCACGTATCGTATATTCTTGTCGTTATTGAGCAAGAATCTCCCCAGGATATTGATCGCCAGTACTCTCAGACTGCTCTCGGATTTGATGTCCATGATGGATAGGACAGTTTCATACAGGATGGTATTGCCTACATTCTTGCTTGTTTCAGTGTTGGTGGCGACTTGGGCGAGAATGTCGTTCATCGCTTCGGACGCCTCGGCGTCGTTTTTGCCGAGTATTCGAAGGAGGCGGAGAATTTTTACCTGAAAAATTAAGTTTTTTTCAAATTCTACAACGAGTTAGCCCAGATTGCGATCTCAACTGGTGGTAAGGTAGTGGGCTAACCTGTTAGTGATATGAAAGTTAAATTTTAAACCATTAGCCCTAATCAGTTTCTACACAGTATCATATCGGAACGGTAAACAGCGTTACTATATGATGCTGATGATGCATTGGCGTTACGCCTTTGCCGGTAGGGCAGTTCATTTATCTATAGTATGGTTCATTGGCAGTTCATTTATCTATAGTATGGTTCATTTATCTATAGTATGGGCGTTTTCCTGGAGGAATAGATCTAAAATAGACAAATCTGCAAGAGAACCAAGGTCGCTGATATAGCCCACAAAAACTGAAGTAGCAATGCATAAAACATTCTTGTTGTAGGCCGTTTAAGCCGAAAAGATATGGCGTTGCGGCGCCCTTTGACTATCTAAATTCTTAAGATGGCGGGAAGCGGCTACATTAACAAGGCTAAGGAAAGGGTGCGAGAGTGCTAAAGGTCTAAAAGGCCTAAGAATAATTTCATGTATTGTATTTAAAATATTACCTGTAGGAATGGATCCGACACACCACTGACGTCATGCTCGGGCGAGTAACCCGCCAAAATTAAGTTCTTCAATATTCTCACCAGATTCGGCACAATCTAGAAATATACATCACAATTTAGTTGTCTTATAAACCTTCCCAAGTTTAATCCCAAATGCACACAAGACATGGAAAGCTTATTATAATCGTATATTTACACAGGACCAATCAATTAATTCAGGCAAATACGTAGACTAAATACGAAATGAATAAAAAAATTAAAAAATAATTAGGGACCATCCATTAATCACGTCATTCTAATATCACGGTTTTTGAATTCTTTCTTAAAGTTAGTATTCTCTCTACCCTGCTTGTCCTCGCGTCAGACTAACTTTTGAGCGAAAAACAATACTAAAGCTTTACAAAATAATTTGTATAGCATATTATGCTCTTCCAGTTCAATGTTCACTAATCTTCTACAATGACTTGCAACCTTTTGTTATATAGGACGTGTCACGTGATATGGCACGTGACGTCACAAAGGTTGTTACTACCCTCCTTTCCCCTATCTCCCTAAAAACGTGGGACGTAATCTAATGGATGCGCCCGTACACAAAGGCCATTCGTCCATTGAATAAATACTGAAGGGAAAAAACTAAATCACGTCATTATATAATCTATAATATACTATACCCTCCTACTTTCGCAAATGCATATTAGTCACAAGGTTTGGTGCGTATTCAACTCGTGATTTTTGGATTCTACTTGGTACTAAAATCTGATGTTCAAGTGACACTGGGTTAGTAACTTAATAAATAAGACTAAATCCGAACTACCTTTTATTTATGAAGATAAAATACTAAATACTGCAGGAGAATTAAGTCTTAAAATTCAACACTATACTATTTAATTGTGAAATGTGAGAATGAGGTCAATTAATAAATAATCAATGTAAACATTATTATTGTAACATCCTTTGATAATATCCAATAAACTAATTATTATTAAAATGCTTCCACCAGAGTTAATATCCGGAAGCCTTACAGTCCATTTTCGATTCTTACTTTCTTGCTCAAGTTAAGAACTTATTTATTGCTAGTTTAATAAAAAAATTTAGATGGTTGAAAGGTCACAATTTATCTGCATTTTTACTCGAATGCACCAGAAGTCAGAGCTAATTTTTCTCACCAGATTAGGTAAAAAATTTTGTGGCAAAAAAAACAAAAACAAACACATTATACATAGTTGATATATATCAGTGAAATCCCTTATTCGAAATGTCCGCATTATGCTATCCATTAGGTTACGCGAAGGCTACACTATCAAGATGGTCGTAGGTCATTGTTACATAAAATGTAGACCTACATTCCTTGAAACCGACCAAAGAATATTGGTGCTAAAACACAAGCGCAAGTCAGAAGTATAAAAGTTTTATGTTACTTTCAAAAAATTGCAAAGGAAATATTTTTTTAGCTAATACCTTTAGATTAAGAAATTTAACACTTACAGGCTCTTCTACATAATTTGAAAAAACACTAGCTGTATAGTATCAAGGATACCTTAAATTCAGCCACAAGCAATATAGCTAAGCACATAGTTACTGGAATCACGTTTCGAAGGAACTGTATAAAGTATATCTTTGGTTTTATATCAATGTCTCAAGTTAGGTAGTATAAAAGGTCACGACTCAAAGTTCACAGTAAATGGACTGTAAGACATCCGAACGGCCTACCGAACATATAATACCGTACATATCAAATATCCATCACAATATAGTTAGACATTCATGCGATTTTCGATTCAGCCTGTTGACAATACGTATCTAGAACAGTGTTCCGCCCACTACACAAGTATGACCTTATATTCTGATTCTGTTCTAAACACTGTGTCAATGCCCTGTGGCTCGCGACTTCGTCCGCGTGGATTTTAGGTCTTATGGAGTCCCGTGGGAACTGGTTTTTTTCCCAGTATAAATGTAGATATATAATATATGAAACTGATCTCATTTACTTTTGTATATGGAGTATTTTTAACCCAATTTTTTCCCTTCTCCTTACAATAACAAACACAACAAAAAAAGAATTAGCGAAATTGGTCCAGCCGTTCACGCGTGATGTCGTGACCAAGGGAAATAGGGATTCATCCATACTAATATTAGCGAAAGTGTGTCTGTCTGTCTGTCTGTCTGTCTGTCTGTCTGCTACGCTTTCCCGGCCCATCTTTTCAACCGATTTTGCTGAAATTTGGTATGGAGGTAGGTTATATCCCGGGGAAGGACATAGGCTACTTTTTATCCCGGAAAATTAAGGAGTTCCCGCGGGAATCAAAAAACCTTAATCCACGCTGACGAAGTCGCGGGTATCATCTAGTTTTTATATATAGAGAAGATTATTAGTCGAACCTAGGTAGGATAAAATTCTGAGTTGGTAATAATTGGCAAGTCTCGTCATTTTTATCACGTAAAACCTCTCCGGTTAATTCCCTGTATAACTAAATACAATTAAAAGCTATACTAATAAAATAAATGCGAAATGGGTCAACGTTGGTAGCAATAATTTGGGTCTCGTGTAGTGAACAGCCACTTTTGGAGTTAACTAGAATTCATTATAAACAAATATTTGAACCACTGTCTCGTTTTCTTTAATAGGATTCAGAACAATGCTAAGTCAAAAGAGATCTTCTGTATAGGAGATAGAGTTGTAGTTTGAGTCAACAGGCTAAATCATAGTGCAAGGGATCAGCGGTTGTGATTACCTCGCGCTGTCCGCTCTCCTACGGGACAACACAAACAAATAGCATTAGTATTTTTGTACACTATTCCTTACAGACAAAATTTTATACACAAAAAAAATTAACAAGTTTAAAAATTGGGTTTGATGAGCGCTGTACAATTTGTCATTCATAAGACGTAGTTTGCGTAGACAACAGCGAGTAGCAAGCAAATGTTTGCCTTATTCGTAGGCTAATATTTACCTACTCGCTTGACTCATAGAATATTAAGCAGTGTTTTATATGGGATTCTTATTTTAAATAGTATTCATTTAACACAGTATGTAATTCATATCTACATTTGACTCGCCGTTTCAAAAAAAAAAAAGCTTTAATGAAATACAAAATACGCGGTAAAGCTATCCATACCATCCCTGTTAGACTCACTTACTTCTGCAATATTATATGGCTAATATTATATAGCAAAAGCAATTATTGAACTACCGGAACGCCTGAGACGGAAAGTCATTTTCCGCAATAAAAGAAATCAAATCAAACAATGTCTACTCGTATATCGATAAGCGATCTAGGCTTGCTCAGTCATGATAACAGTAACCTGCGTGACGTAAACGTATTTAACATAGCGTTAGCGTGTGATATATAATTTAATATATATTATATAGCTTAGTTTTACCTTTCTTATCGTACAACCATACTATACAGAAATTATAAACAACATTTTTTTCAGTGACTTCAGTGGAAAATAACGTTTTGAAACGGAGCGTATTTTAATAATTTATTGTTATTAATGGTCCCGTACAAAGTTTGTACTCGTACGTAATATGATAGATATTTAAACTCGAACGTTCTTCCCAAGACAAAAATAAGTTATCTCCGACTACATTTTCATTTCCTCTTTTTAAGTTAAAAGCAAGCGTTTGGCTGTATCAGACCTGCTTTGTGCCCCAAAGGTTTTCTGAAATTCATTGGACGTTAAATAATTCTAGGTTAAGGATAACATTGTTCTCATAAGCAACGAAAACCTTTGTCTGAAGTAGGAATTTATTCGCCCAAGGTGAGTTAGCCATCCCAAGGGGCCTATTCATTATTTCAAAGCGGATTTATTACTGCGAAAGTGTTTGAAAATTCCAAGCACGCCTGGCTTCATTTAAAACTTGACTGGCAATTTCTTTTTGATTCAAGCCCGTCTAACGAGATCGATCAATATTCAAGAGAGATGCATTAATTTGTTTTTATATACAGCAGCTCGGTAGGTACTTGTGTAAAGAAACCTTTACTTATGTCGTCCACCTTTATGTCTGTCCGTCCGCCTGACTGTCTGTCTGCTACGTTTTCAACTTTGACAGTGATGAGTTGCTGAGGAAAGGACTCGTTTTTAAACTAGAATTGATGCAAATGATGTCGCGGGAAAAATATTGTTTACATAATGACTATTGATTTTTCCCTAGGCTGATATGTGTTAAGTTATTGGGTAGTAGAAAATGCCCGTGACAATTTCTGCGTGGTTTTTATTTGTATTTACCACTAGGGATGGGCCGTGAAGAAGTAACACACATAGGAAGGATATAGGCTACTTTTTATCCAGGAAAATGAGGGCGGGCGAAGTCGTGGGCATCATCTAGATTCTAATGGTTATTGTATCGGGAAACCGTTTTATGTTTGCGATCTAATGAAGTGAATGTATAGGTTACGAGTTATGTAACATCGTAGCAATTTTGTAGCAGTTCACGTTATCGCAACTATTCATTTGCGAGACAGGGAACGCAAATAAATAGGTTTTGTGTAAATAGACCGGAAAAACACTCTATGTACCGACTACCGATGTACCTAACTGATAACAACATCGAGTATCGGGTAAATTAGTTACATAAATTTTTCTGATCCTATAATATAGGAATAATGTATATTATACATTATTCCTATATAATGTATATTATACATTATTCCTATATAATGTATATTATACATTATTCCTATATTATTGCTTTATATTATGCTTAAGTTACCGCTGTCTTATCATTATTTAATGCTGTTGATGACTATTTTTTTTATTCAAATAAACTTTTACAAGTGCTTTTGTGTGATAGTTTCATGTAGATGAGCCAGTGATATATATTCACTTGTCAATAATTTAGGATAGCACCGATTTGTAGTCATAACTCATATGCACAAGCCACAATGTAATGTGATAATGGATATTATAGTCGTATATATCCCCTGGACCTTGAGGCAATATGCCCTGAGCCTTGAAAACCTTGTAAACATTAACCCAACGCACTCGACAAATATTTCACCGAAACTAACAAAGGACGTAGATTTTAGGTCTTGGAAGACACTCTACTTAATAATAATCAGTAAATAAAACTATCTATTTTTGACATCGGCATCATCCCTCACGGACGATCCTTTACTTTAGCATATTAACTACTTATGTATTAATATTAGCTAATCAATCAACAAACACACTTCTCAAACATCGTTAATCTACTAACACACAAGTAGCTACAGAAAATGAACCATATGTTTAAAGTCATGGGATTGAAATTAGCTTACCTTTTTGAAGTGGTTAAGTGTGTCGGGACTGTTTTCGCACATCTCTGTGATGAGCGTCACCCCGGTGATAAGGACGCCTGTGGACAAGATAAAAGAGTACAGGTTTAACTGGTTGCTTCATGCTAATTAAAAAACTATATTAACATACCTAACATATCACGTTCTTCGCGATAGTTGTTAACTTTGTTGTAATAGAAAGGATACTTACTAAATAGGCTAAAGCAAGATAAGATAAGAAAATATATTTAAGCTTTTTTTTTTTAATTGTCTGCAGATATCTATTATTTAAAAAATAATCGTCCGTCGTCGTTCATTCCTAACAATTATGTTACGCCAGTAGGCGCGGAGAATAACCCAGAAGCCTATCTTCGATCAGCAGAATAATAGGATTCACCTTGATTCTTCTCCGTCAGCAAACTCCTGATCGCGGGTAAAAACATCTCCATCAGATACCAAATCTGAAGGCACATAATACTGCGACATCAATGGTCGACACGCCTTTCGCCGGTTTTAAATGAGGATAACCTGGAAACGCAAGGACTCACCATGATTCTTTTCCGTCAGCAAACTCCTGGTCGCGGGTAAGAACATCTCCATCAGATCGGGGACACGTCTGATGATCCTGATGGCACTTACCTAATGCTAAATATTACACCAAAAGTGGTAAACACGCCTTTTGCCGCTTTTAAGATAACCTGGAAACGCTAGGACTCACCATGATTCTTCTCCGTCAGCAAACTCCTGGTCGCGGGTAAGAACATCTCCATCAGATCGGGGACACGTCTGATGATCCTGATGGCACTTACCTAATGCTAAATATTACACCAAAAGTGGTAAACACGCCTTTTGCCGCTTTTAAGATAACCTGGAAACGCTAGGACTCACCATGATTCTTCTCCGTCAGCAAACTCCTGGTCGCGGGTAAGAACATCTCCATCAGATCGGGGACACGTCTGATGATCCTGATGGCACTTACCTAATGCTAAATATTACACCAAAAGTGGTAAACACGCCTTTTGCCGCTTTTAAGATAACCTGGAAACGCTAGGACTCACCATGATTCTTCTCCGTCAGCAAACTCCTGGTCGCGGGTAAGAACATCTCCATCAGATCGGGAACCCGTCTGATGATCCTGAAGGCACATAACGCGGCTTTCTTCTTGATGTACGCGTTCGGGGATTTGATGAGTCTCTCCACCTCTGAGGCGAGGTCGCGCGCCATTTCTGGTGACGCGATAGCTCCGAGCGTGCATAGCGCCAGGCCCACCACGAACTGTGTGTTGCTGTTGAGGTCACTGTGAAAGAACTTCATAAGTTAGAAAATATTTAGGAACAAGGAACAAGAAGTAATTCCACAAAGTATTGGATTCTATATCCAACTAGCTGATGCCCGCGACTTCGTTTAATATAATTGCGAAAGTTTGTTGGTTTGTCCTTCAATCACGCCACAACGGAGCAACGGATCAACGTGATTTTTGGTATGGGTAAAGTTGAGGACCTGGAGAAGGACATAGGCTACTTTTTATCCCGGAAAATTAACGAGTTCCCGCAGGAATCAAAAAACAAACCACGCGCACGAAGTCGCGGGCATCAGCTAGTAGGTAATAAATGCGAAAGAGAGGCGAGTCTTTCCTAAATAGTATTAAGTATACGGCTGTATTCGGTTTTAGGACCCTATTGGATTTCGGCCTTGAGGTTTACGATCGTGTGTCACCTTTATCCCAGGTATATGAAACCCTAAGACCCAGATCACGAGACCTGCATTATGAGGAAGGTATCACTACTCATATTTTAAACTAGCTGATGCCCGCGACTTTGTCCGCGTGGTTTAAGTTTTTTTGATTCCCGCGGGAACTCCTTAATTTTCCGGGATAAAAAGTAGCCTATGTCACTCTCCAGGTCCTCAACTATACCCATGCCAAAAATCACGTCGATCCGTTGCTCCGTTGCGGCGTGATTGAAGGACAAACCAACAAACAAACACACTTTCGCATTTATAATATTAGTATGATGTGACTTAAGAGTGTTTGTTTGTTGGTTCGTCCTTCCCATTACATCGCAATTCGCAACGGAACGACGAGTTTTGCAAGAGTATAGAAGACCTGGTGACTGCCACGTTGGTCTAGCGGTTAGCATAGTCGACTGCGGATCACGAGGTTCTGGGTTCGATTCCCGGGTCGGGCATAAAAATTGTTAGGTACTGGGTTTTTCAGGCACGTGCCAGCCCGGAGTTGGAAGTTGGCGGTGTTTCACCCCTCGGAGAGCACGTTAAGCCGTCGGTCCCGGGTACCACGGTATTTTCAATCCAAATCCACGCAAATTAAGTCGCGGGCATCTTCGAGTCTAAACTGGCTGACTTACTTTAAAACTAAAGTCTAAAACCACTTGCAAGTACATTTTCTTTATAACGTAAACTCCTTTAAGAAATGTCAGAAATTAGATCCGAGCGAAATCGAAGCCCGGGACATCTCTTCATTATAAGGAAAGGTACTTTAACTACCTATTAATACTAATACTAATATTATAAATGCTAAAGTTTGGATGGATGGATAGACGGATGTTTGTTTTTTTTTTTTTTTTTTTTTTTTTTTTTTTAATAATCTACAAGTTAGCCCTTGACTGCGATCTCACCTGATGGTAAGTGATGATGCAGTCTAAGATGGTAGCGGGCTAACCTGTTAGGGGCATGGCAGTTATATTAAAACCCATACCCCTATTCGGTTTCTACACAGCATCGTACCGGAACGCTAAATCGCTTGGCGGCACGTCTTTGCCGGTAGGGTGGTAACTAGCCACGGCCGAAGCCTCCCACCAGGCCAGACCAGGGTAAATTCAGAAATTATAAATTCCCAAATTGACCCTGCCGGGGATCGAACCCGGGACCTCCGCACGTTAAGACAACAGCGCTACACACTGCGTCACGGAGGTTGTTACTCAATCACGCCAGAACAGCAAAACGGATCTGGATGAAATTTGACACAGATATAGATTGTAGTCTGAAATAACACATAGGCTACTTTTTATTCTGGAAAATTAAAAGTTCCCGCGGGAAACAAAACCCTCATTCCACGCGGACGAAGTCGCGGGCGGAAATATAAAATCGAGATTGGATCACGTAATTAAGAGCGCTCAGTCAACAACCGCGCCATAACCTTGCTTTAATGTTGTTGGATTTATGGGGAGGTTAACGTCCTTAGGTATCACGAATGTACCTACCTCGTAACATAGGTAATATAACATTATGGGCGATTGTTCGGATTTATTTATAAAATCTGTTGTAATTATTCTGAGAGGTGATTTATGACAACTTATCATTTTTAATCCAGTCAAATAAATCATTTTATTATATTAGTTTTTAGGTTTTTCAAAACCCCTGTGGAAACTATTTGATTTTCCGGGATAAAAAGCATAATTTATGTCCGGGTCAATGTCAGCTATTACCAATTTTTACGTATCTGTTACCTTTTTAGTCAAACACTTTCGAATTCATAATATCAGTATGGATAAAAACAAGGTTTGATATGCCATATTTCATAGTATATGAATAAATCCTTATATCTATATTGTAAACAGATACTTATTTAAACGTCAGTATAATCCTACACGAAGGGCTTCTTTCCGCTTCAAACGTCCGGACGTTAATAACGTTTCTGTATTGTACATATATACATATTTCAGTTTTGTTTTGCCTATTTTTCTAAGCTCTGTAGCAGCTAAAATCCTGTGTAGCAGCCCAGCGTTGGGAAGTCAATTCAATTCAATTCAATTTATTTCTCAAATATATGCATATACACATTATTCACGTGGCTAGATCTATTACTATTACAATACACGATGCATTATTTAGATGAAAATTGAAGTAGGTTACACTGCCATACCACGAAGAGCCGTTGGTCCTGCGACTTTATCGTTGGCCCTGTGACTCTCTCCAGTCTTGTCGGATTGCAGTCCTATGATATACGGCTATATGTGAAAGGAATAGAAAGTGCAATATCTCCTGCGCCTGGGTAGTGGCTACCCAGGCGGCCGCCACATTGCAAAAATTAAATCCCTAGGAAAATACATAACTCATTATAATTTAAAAAAAAGTTGCTTACTTCTTCAAACAGTTGGTGATGAGGAGATGTACGTCCTGACGTTCGTCCAAGAGCAGCATGGCTCCCAGGTACCCCACCCGCTTGTCCGTGAACCGCGGACTTGCGATCAACTTCAGGCATTCCAACTGACCGAAATGCGCCGGGTAGCCCAGCATATGAATGTATAGGAGCTTCGCGATGTTCCGACATCTGAAACATTTGGGAACTTTAGGGTGGATAAGCCATCTTTCAGACGGAATGCCAAGGCTTTACCTGAATTATTGAGCGGAGAAGGGGGAGGAGGTTTTTAGTCCGTTGGCCGCTGGGTTTCATCCCCAATGGAGTCGGGCATGCCTCCAAAACTTCTGAGGATTTTCCTCCTCCCCAGAGAAAAAAAGGGTGGATAAACAACAGATCACAATATAGAAGACTTATGAGGGAGGATTCAGAAGTTAAGAATTAAGATGATATATTATAGAAATTGCTTGTAAAGACAATATACATGGCAAGAGCTGTGTAGAAAAGTCAGATATTAGTGGCAGCCCTAGCCCTGTATCGGCCAAGAATATCTTTTGCAGAACAATAAATGCGGTATTCACTCATTTGTCGCACTCTTTATTCACAATAAGAATGTTCCTTTCCTGGGCTACGGTTCTCACCGCGCAGATTTAGCAAACGCTGTTCCTCTACTCTAAATTGGACCTGATGTAAATAGCACCCCTCATTCACAACACTCAATTCCACTATTACAGTTCTGAGTGCTGCTTGTATTGAAACGCGCTCTTTGAAAACGAGGAAAGAGAGCTACACAGATAGAGTTTATAGATACCTCCAAACGCTATCCTTCTCTCTGAAAGTGGATCTAATGTACGCACTCTTGTTCACAACGCTCCTCTCCTCAGCTGCGGTTCTGATCACGCGGATCTTTTGGATAATACGGATAGATATGAGAAGGTAACTACCTCCAAACGCTGTCCTCCTCTCTGAAAGTGGACCTTATGTACGCGCACTCCTTGTTCACGACGCTCCTTTCCTCAGCTGCGGTTCTCGCCGCGCGGATTTGTCGGATCAAGTCCCGGAGCCGCGTCGGCGTCTGCATCCGCACTGAAACCGGCGCGACTGTTTACGGACGACACACACACAAAAAAGCGTTGATCAGTGCATTTGTTTTGTTAACTATAAATACAACTACAGTAAAGCGCGTGGGTGCTCGGTGGAAACCAATAGATAACAGTTATATGGAAAACTAGCTTTTTATCTCGGCTTCGTTCGCGTGGATTTAGGTTTGTTTAATAAACACCTTATTGGAATGTCATTCTTTCTTTGTCTTAGTTAGTCATTAGAGAGAACCTGCATGCAAAATATCGTGTTTGAGTTATCAACAGTTTCTGTACAAATTCACTCATTACTTCTTAGTATATTCTTTGCTGTTTTGCCACCATATACTTAGATAAGAACATTTCTCGAAGACATGGGTGAAAAGTTAACAATATGCGTTAACTTTTCACCCATGTCTTACGCATTTCACATTCCCGCGAGAGCTCTTTAAAAATCCGGGATAAAATGTAGGTACCGTGTTATTCCAGGCTATAATCTATCTCTTTCGCCCGATTGCAATTTTGTCTTCGCCAGCTAAAGTTTTTGAGAGCGTGTTACAAGATTTATTATATAAACAAGTTAATTTACACCTAAGAGATGAGCAACATGGCTTTAGAAGTAAGCGATCAGTAAATAGTAACCTGTTAATATTGGTTGACTTCATTTCCGATTGCTTGGATCACGGTAGTCAGGTTGATGTGCTGTATTTTGATTTCCGAAAAGCATTTGATAGAGTCAATAACGACATTTTATTAACAAAGTTAAGTAAAATTGGTTTTGCTCCTAATCTTCTACAGTTAATATCAAGTTACCTCCGTGACCGAAAGCAATTCGTTCGACTTGGCATCTATGAGTCTGAGCAATATCATACACGTTCTGGTGTTAGTCAGGGCTCGATATTAGGACCCCTTCTATTTTCGATAATGGTTGACGACCTTCCCTCAGTACTCAATGTGGCTCGGTGTCTGTTATATGCTGATGATTTAAAGTTATACTCCAAAATAGAATCAGAGGTGGATTGTGTCGCTCTTCAAAGAGACCTTGACGCAGTGATTCGTTGGAGCGAATGTAATAAAATGGAATTTAATATATCCAAATGCTCAGTAATGACCTTCCATCGCAATAAGCGCCCTATCAACTTCGCTTATAGAATGGGTACTGAACTGTTGCCTAGAGTTACTCTCATAAAAGACCTAGGAGTTACCTTTGACCCTAAACTTACTTTTCATAGTCACATCTCTACGCTCGCCTCCGAATCGTTTCGACGGCTGGGATTTGTGTTGCGGAATACCCGTGACTTCCATGACCGCCGCACTATAAAACTATTATTTGATTCGCTTGTGCGTAGCAAATTAGAAACCAGCTCTTGTGTCTGGAATCCTTACGAAAGTACATACGCTCTTCAACTCGAAAAAGTACAAAAAGCCTTTCTGAGATACCTATGCAAGCGTGTCTATGGATATTACCCTTACCTTTATCCCACAAAGTTTTTGTTAGGTCACTTGGGATTTAATGCACTGGAAACCCGGCGAGCTTGTGACCAACTCGTCACTATGTATAAAGTGCTCACAGGGAAAATAGACTGCCTGGAGCTTCATAACAAGGTGTGCCGCATATGGGCACCTAATAATTACACCCAACAGCGTCAGTGCCGCTGTCGCCGACTTTTCGCTGTCCGGCCTTGCCGCACTGTGTCACGTGCTAGGTCCCCAATACCGCGCACGCTGACCGCACTGAATAATATGTTGCTGACCGAGTCTCCCTGTGATATATTTGCAGACCCATGGAGCATGGTTGTGAGTAGGTGCTTGAAGTTTTGCGAGGGTTACAACTCGCAAACCATGCAGCTCTCTTAAATAATAATTGTTAATTTTATATTACTTATTATTCAAATTTTTAATTATTTTTAATTTTAATTTTGATTTTAATTTTTAATTACCGATGTTATTAATTTAATTTGTGTGTGCCATTTTTCAACGAATTTTATGTGATTTTAATTATTTTAATTTTTAATTAATTATTATTATTGTCATCAATTGTATCAAAGTTGTGCTGTGTAATTTTAAATTAATTAGTGTAATTGGCCTGTGCCGTACTAATTAAAATAAAAATAAAAATAAAAAAATAAAAAATAAAAAATCTCCAAATTTCAGCCAAATCCGTCAAGTAGTTTTTGCGTGAAAGAGTAAAAAACATACACAAACACATACAAACTTTCGCATTTATAATACCTAAATCCACGCGGGCGAAGTCACGGGCATCAGCTAGTTATATATATTTCAGTTGTATGTTTTATGTGTTAATAAATAATTTGTCTATCTATCTATCAGTTTTAGTCTTTAGAACAAACCGTGCGAATTAATTAAATATTAAAAAGTTAATTAAACTTCTACTCTCGTTGGTCTATCACTTATGGCTCTATGGTTTCCACTTAATAGCCCTTAGTTAGAAATTAGGATATAGGTATTTTAATTTTTAAGCTTCAACTCATAAGGATCATCAATAATTTATTATGTCACACTTCATGATCGTTTTAAGTACCCTCATGACTTACCCCATTTCTAAAAGTTCTTTTAAAAGTCTTTTTAAAATCTATAATTCCTAACTGCACCAATTAGTTTTAGCCAATAGAGAAAGTGTCAGTCAATCAGAGGCGATTGCGATGGTCTTACTGAAGCTGTCAACCCTAACCCTAAACCCCAAAATTAAAAAAAAAAAACAAATGTTTTTTATTCAAATAAACTTTTAAAAGTACTTTTGAATCGTCAAGTGAATTTACCACTGTCCTCCCAGTCCTAATCTCTCAGTAAAGTGTGACGTCATTCAAAGATGAGCCTTTTGAGTTGTATTGTGGACAATATCAAGCTATAAAAGCGTAGATCGTAAATAGATTTTTATAGCCAAATTTTAATAAGAAAATTGTTAGTAATAAAAGCGATTGCAATGCTCACGAAAAGCTTAGGACTTAGGAAAACAGAAGAGTGTTAATTAACAGATTAAGTGATTTGAGTGCTTTTAGCAAGAAAGC
The DNA here is from genome assembly GCA_917051295.2 of Erebia ligea. Lineage (NCBI taxonomy): Eukaryota > Metazoa > Arthropoda > Insecta > Lepidoptera > Nymphalidae > Erebia > Erebia ligea. The sequence continues at coordinate 18,001,623 of OU785223.1, forward strand.
TGGTCACTTGTGTTACTAGAGACCAATGAGTTTAAAAATAATTATTATTATGCTTTATTTTTAAACTGTTGCTCTATTCTAATAATTCAAACCCTGCTACCATTCCATGGCCCATCCGCTTATACAATTTTGCCAAGATAGAGTACAAAGAGAGCTTGCATCCTAAACTTTTAAGTAATTGAGGAAACTAAACTCAAAGAGATACATCTAGTTGCCTAAATCTTATATAGAGAAGGTAAACCCCAAATAATGTCACCCATCCAGTTACAGACTTAGAAAACTTCATTTGACAAGCAAAATCGATGATATGCAGTGTCATATATGCCACAACCAGGTTAGGAGTTAAACCCAAAGCCTTACACCCAAAGCTCAATTTTGAATTTATAAAGTTAATTTAAACAGAAGTATAAGCCTTGTGTTCCTTCAGAAACCAAGTTTTTGTTTACCTGACCAATTAGAACGTAAGTAACTACTGTAAGTGATTGAGTGCACTCACCTCTTTCTATGGCCTCATTTACCACTTGCTTTATGGTGGCTATGTTGAATGCTGGGTTAAACCTGTAACAATAATAAAACTTTAGCAATGTGTTGGGATATTTTTAAATGGAGGGTGTCATTTTTACTTTGTCTCAATTTACATTATTAAAGTACATTTATATTTAAAAAAACGCTCAAAATTAAAACACCATCAAAGTTATAACAACCAATATACCTTCGTATTTTTACATTAGCATCCATATTCCTTATCATACTAATATTATAAATGCGAAAGTGTTTGTTTGTTGGTTTGTCCTTTAATCACGTCACAATAGAGCAACAGATCGACGAGATTTTTGCATGGGTATAGTTGAGGACCTGGAGAGTGACTTTTTATCCTGGAAAATTAAGGAGTGCCCGTGGAAATGAAAAAAACTTATTCCACGCGGACGAAGCCGTGGGCATCAGCTAGTAATATAATAAATGCAAAAGTGTGTTTGTCTGTTGGCTAGGCCTTCAATCATTCCATAACAGGGCAATGGAATGAGGTGATTTTTGGCATCAACTCTTCCAATCAACATCTCATTTATTCATTCATTGAGTGACATAGGCTACTTTTTATCGAAGAAAACCAAGAATACCCCAGGGATTTTAAAGACCTAATGGAATGGAAGCTATGTATTGTATGAATATGCCAAGTGACAGCCATTGTTTTGAATCATAACTACTTACTGTAATATTTTTAACGGAGTATAGTTATGTATAACTATTTAGAGGAGTAATTTATAGCATATTTATCAATAACTATCATTGATTGATTGGACAAATTAGCTAGTTTTTTAATTAGTTTATTGTGTAGGGTGCAGCTTCCTGCACAAAACTTGCCTTGAAAACTTTGGATGTCTATGTTTGACCTTTTTGTTTCCTCCAAAACTTACGAGTATTTATTAGCACAACATTTCATCTGACCATGATTAATTATCAAATTTCAGAGCCAAAGTCCAGGGATTATTAAGTCCAGTGCATTTTTATCTCAAGGAAAACCTCACCTACCTCATGGAACTCTCAGTCAATGAGGAATACATGGTTAACACATGATAGAAACTTATTGTAATGTATCAATTTACACAGTTGTTCACACACATACACTTTTTATAATATCTACACAGTACAATAAATATGTTGTTTACCATACCGTCCATTGTATTGTTTTCTTTTCATATTGGGACGACTAAATTTAAACTAGTAAGTACTTACTTTAAATAGCTCTAATAAACAACTTAGTAAGCCTCCATAGTAAAATGAACAATTTTGCAGGATTGCTAACTATCTAAAAGTTTGCGAGTTCAAGTCCTCTAATTGGAAAATTGTTATTGAGAATTGTTGTTGAGAATTGGGAATATCAGTTACCTATGGCAAAATGAGATTTCATCACAAATAATAGTTTATAACCTTACTATAACGACTACATAGTTAATAACAAGGCTAGTTCAAAACCGCATAGAATCCTTGCTGTCTCTGGTATCAAGTTTCATTAAAGATATAGTGAGATCAGTGGTCTTATCATTTTTACATAGTAAAAATCAATAAGAACAAAATTCAGTGTAAACTCCCATATGTACTACTCCTTACTAGTCTAAGGAGTTCCAGCAGGAATCGAAAAACCTTAATCCATGCAGACAAAGTCGCAAAGTTAAGTATTGAAACTCCATGTGTTGCTATGTTAAATACAAATTATCAGAATTATACTATTTGTTCACAAAAGGCTCCAAATGAATCATTATGGTGCCAAAATTAATAAGAAAATCCTGCCTTGCTTCTGTTAAGTAGTTGTTGCCATATATTATCTTGGATTGCACAGTATTTAGGAAAGTTTGATCTTAGTTACTAATCAGACTAAGTGTTGTCCTATTGTAATAGATACATGGCTAGTGAAAGTGTGATTAGAGAAATTTTGTTATCACTTTTGCTTCTTCAATCTCCCCATGACTTGCTTTTATGTGTGTAAAGGCTCTTTAGTAAAATAAACACCTGGTCCCTTTAACATAGAGAAAAACACACACATAGATAAAAACCAAGGACTATTTGATTGTAAACAGTAAAGTTTTTCTGTTAGCAAACATTTTTATATGAGGATGCCATTATATTTTTTTAAATAATGGTTCAATAACTATGAACAATTCAGGATTGTAGGCTTAGTTTTAGTTATGCTTAGAAAGTTAACTTTTTATTTACTTAATTATTGAAAGGAAATATACTTAGTAATTACCCAGAGTCAGAGCCGTTCATCTTGTATTCTTCAATGAGGTCAAAACAAATTCAGATCTTCCTTGGAAATTGTGGGACAGGATAATACCTATGTAATCGTTCTTCGACTGACAGGTGCACTAACTTAGCACACGAAACCAACTTTACCGGAAGGTTATCACTTCCAATCACATAAAACGATAGTTTATGAAAATGAAACAATAAACTAAGATACTTTAGTCAGACCTAAAACCATTTTATCTTGTCGCAAACCTTAAAAATGCAAGAGAAATCGTATGCCACCTCTTATACAATAATATCATATTTTCACTTCAAAACAAAACTAAACCATCATCTCACTTAAGAGATTTAACATCGAAATTTATAGTAAATCACTGGGAACTTTTCGAATTAATATTTTAACACAGATTTTAGAGATTTTTACGGCAAACCGCCAGCTGACATATCCTGCGTTGCAAGAAATTCAACATGGCCGAAATCACAGACATGACAATTCACTCACGCAGTCGCTCGTCGCTCGTTCCTTCATTCGCAGATGACGTTTGATTATAGTCAAGTTGTGTACTTAAATTACTATTGTACTCTAAAACATTTTATACATAAGTATTATAGTTTACTAATTAGTTACTAATTAGTTTATTAATATTTAAAAATCCCTAAATTAGTAAAAGTTAAAACATTATTATATTTAACTTTGACAACACTGCTTTGGTTCTTACCTTCATGCATGCATCCTTCCTCCCACAGAGTACCTACATTGAATATAGGGGTACTTCCTCCTTTTTAAACCGCGACGTGGAATAAAAATATCTATTCTTTTGGATTGCCTATCCTCAAAACGTAACGACGACTTAATAACTCAAATACATAAATATTATTATGTTGACCATGATCTTGACTCAGAAGTAATGCATACGCATTTTTCGTTTATATAGTCGTAACTTTCAGATTATCACTTACCTTCTATTTTGCTCAGGAGGTAGAACACTCCAATCAACCTCGTACATGGGATAAGCCATGGTTATAAATTATGTATTGGCACTAACAACAAAACAATCACTAGAACATTTCACAAGTATGTCACGTTAGTTTACGACGCGACGGTGCGAACTGTCCTTATCAGTATATTATCAGGTACAGGTGCTCCTCAAATATCAAGTAATAATATCTCTTATCAAAAGTATTTATCACTAAAAAAGGACAGCAATAAGTACACACAAGCGCACAGTTCGTATATGTTTTATTTTCAAACGTCAATACTGTATGTACAAAACAATAGGGACGAGTCACAACATTATCTTAATAGGAAAGCTAATTAATATTCATTGCATTGGTACTGCAATGGTATAATAAATATTGTGGTCGTAAGTATGTCGCAACTCGCAGCCGTCCGGATTTACAAATTATCGTCGTGATTTCGCGGGGGTCTCTCCACACTGTTTCTCTTTATGCAGTCCACAAGCCACCGGATGCCTTCGTCCACACCATCTCTGGAAAAAATGCAAAAATATATTCCTCTTACATGTTCCAAACTAGATGATACCTGCGACTTCGTTCGCGTGGATTTAGGTTTATAAATCCCTGGAGCCCTCTTTTATTTTCTAGGATAAAAAGTGACCCTACGCGCTCTTCAGGTCCTCAACTATAATCATACAAAAAATCACGTCGATCCGATACTCTGTTGCGGCTAGTTTAGGAATCAACAGACAAACACACTTTCGCATTTATAATATTACTATGAGGATTAAAGCAACATTTAAATATTAAGGTGTGTCCTCATACGCTCGGCAAGTGCGCGGCAGCAACACGTGGCGTTTCAATACTCAATTTATTTATTACATGTAGGACATACAGATGTCTCTAATATTACATCATGTCATGTTTGCAGGACACCATTCTGCCGCGCGCTATTAAGGAATTGAGGACTATACCCACGAATACATTATGGCAGACGTCCAATAACAGCGCGGCATGCGGCGCGCGGCAGCCGATTGCCGCGCGATTTTTTGACACACCTTTACAATGCATAAATGCTTAATTACACAATGCATATAATTTTTTAATGCATAAACTTGTTTAAATCACCTTGATCTATAAGAATGTTGTGAATATACCTAGGTGAATTAATTTGTGTGTCGTTAAACTTAATGTCACTAAATAATTACTTATAAATTAGTAAAATAGATAGACATTAGTAAAATTTGAAATTTTGGTACGAGTAGAATTGGGGTTTGCGACAGTCCGAATCGTGAGTTTTAGTTGCCGTGTGGCAGTTTCGGACTTCTATTTGAAACAGAATGCAGCAGAAATTACGCGACTCACATGTGGAAAAATAACGCTCGTCTAGCCTGACCCTTAGTATGTTTATCTCCTACAGTTTTTTCATTGTAGCATGGTGCGGGTGACAGGTCAATAGAACGTTACTTATTTTGTACCTTAACATTCAAATCTTAAGGTTCAAATTCCCACTTTTAAAATCTATTGAGACTATTCTTTTTGAGAAAATCTCATATTGAACTTGATTAAATTTTATAAAATTGCAACAATATGGTACCAAATAAGTTACGTTCTAGTCACCCGCACCATGCTACAACAAGAACTTTTAATTTCCCGCAGGAACCAAAAAAACCTCAATCCACGCGGACGAAATCGCGGGCATTAGCTAGTTACAGATAAACTGATAACAAATTTCAAAAAAAAAACCAGGATAGAAGGTTTACCCAGTCAAAGCAGAAGTAGCCATCAGCATAATGTCTCTAGCGCCTATCAAGTGTGCGTTTTGGTTGAAGATGGGTTTGACTGTGTGCACGCCCATGCAGTCTGGAATGTCTTGCTTATTTGCTAGCACCAATAAAGGGACCCCGGATAGATGCTCCGACGCGATCATCCTGTCTAGAACAGAGAAAACTGTTAATAGGGATGATGACAACTTAATCAAATCAGCAACTCTTTATCAAACTTAAAAACGCACTTCTAGTATGGAAGTTGTATGAAATTCACAGTTGTGACGTAATCAAATTTCAACGCACTTTTATTCTTTAATCTATATTTTAAAATGGTTATCAAACTTAAAACTAACCGAAGATGTGAATTTTAGGTATTTTGGAAGACCCTCTATTTAATAATCAGTTAGAAATAAATTATTTTTGATATAGGCATCATCCCTCTTGCATAATCCATACTAACAATATAAATGCGAGAGAGTCTATGGGATACTACGGCACAGATACTTACCAAAAGTTTCTTTTGACTCTGACACCCTTTCTCTATCTGAAGAGTCTACAATATAAATAACACCATGGCATTCAGCATAATACTGGAAAACAAAAAATAAACACAATTGGTTTCAGGTAATTAAATAGAGCTCTGAATTCTGATGACTAGCTCTGAATTCTGATGACTGCATGGGAAACAAAAGCTTGACAGATGAACCAATCACGCATCAGATTAGATATCCCTGTTGTCACACTCCACTTTATATCGACTTTATATGAAATACTTAAGTCATAATATTATTGTGATACAAGTAAATACTTATTTTTTTATTTATTAACATAATATAAATGCTAGAACTTGGCTAAACTTGCTTACAAGTGGTTATGCAGTCTAAAGTGAATCACACTTACCTAACAAAATTATGTCACTAGCTTGGTAGTACGAAATACGAATTAACCACATCGTCTAAGATCACTACTAATATTATAAATGTGAAACTGTGTTTGCCTGTTGGTTTGTCTGCAACAGAGCAACCAATCGGTGTTTTTATGCATGGGAATAGGTGGGGACCTGGAGAGTGGCATAAGCTTTTAATTCAGGAAAGTCAAAGAGTTCTCCTAGGATTTCCTAAATAAACCTAAATCCACATGTACGGTGTCATAGGCATCATAATAGTTTTTTATATATTTGTTTGTAGAGATTCTCAATGTATAAACTTACTTTATCCCACAATGATTGGAGTTCCTGTTGTCCACCAAGGTCCCAGAAATTAAGTCTAACTCCTTCTACATCTATTTTACCTATATTTAACCCTACTGTGGTTGTAATACGACTGGGGTTCATCGCTTTATACTTTTTGTTGTATTTTGTTTTAGCAGCTTCCAGGTATGTCTGTAACAAATAATTATAATAATTTGACATTAATCAATAAGCAATTCCAGGGGTCCTATTACTGTTAAATTATGGTTACAGTATAACAATTGCAATCATCTCTGATCAGCTAGCAGTCTGCTATTGGCCAAAATCCGTTGTCACAGCAAGAGTACTATAAATTCAGTCAATCACAACAATAAAATTGAGATTGTAACAATGATTAATGCAGATTTTTCGGATTATGATGAGTATTTGTGTTTGGCTTATGTAAGTGTTTGTTGGTTTCCTGAGACTAGTTTAGAAAGAAAATTCAGCAAGTCTCATGATGGCCGTGGAGATTCCATAAATCGTTGATCCAAATATAATCAAATGTTATATATACAAAAATTCCAGTTTCTTTTTGTTTTTGTTTTGCTTAAAAAACTTTGTTGCAATTTGGTATAGAGAAAAAGTAGTTTTATATTTTGGAAAAACAATGAGTTCCCACAGGATATTTGAGAAACCAAATTCATGGATGTGGATTGTGGACAAAGTGGAGGGCACAACAACCTCAATTTACATAGACAGGCCCTCTCAAACAAAGAATGTGAGCATATTTTACTAACTCCATCTAATCTGAAAGGCCAGACAGCGCTATGGCGGGGACAAGGATAGGCTTATACAGGTGTGGAATGCGCTCCACAGGTCAGACACCCAATTTTTTTCTATGAAAGGGCCGATCTAGTACCTACATATATATCGATGGGAGGGCATGATAGCAGTAGCAGTATCTTGTTATAAAGATGTAGTGGAGATTTAGAACTTCATATTGTTTAATTACTTCTACCCTTCTATATCTAGAGTTCTAACCTTCCTCTCTGATTAGAATGAGTTATAGCTAGAGCCTATAGTTCTAGAACTACCACAGTTTCAATTTACTCTAAACAGTAGTAATCTCCAGACATGCCGTGTATTATTTTTATAACGTCTCTATGTTGCATGACCGTGACTTCACGAGGATTTGTGTATAACAAGATCCTGCTGGTACTTCTGAAACTCATTTTATTGTGTGGGTCTACAATCGACGGTATAGAAAGAACTCTGAATGCCAAATCTCAATTTTCTGTAGCCAGTGACGATGATTCGCTGATACGCCAATTATTCAGTTTATCCTTTTTTATACGTACTAAAAAATATGTATTTAGCAATCCTCAGAATATCAGTAATTTAAGAAAATTGAAATATTTACCGTTTTCCCCGCATTATCAAGTCCTAATATCAACACAAAGTATTCGTCTTTTTGAATAACATATTTATAAAAGCCGTGGAGTAACGTATACATCGTTAAACATTGTAGTTTTAATACAATTTAATAATAAGTATTAGAAACTTGAAATAAGTTTATCTTTATCAGCGAATTCTTTGTAAAATAAATTATGTAGGTAGGTACCAATAGTCCGAAATTACGGAAAAAATAAAATTGTAAACATGATAGATGGCAAATGAATGATGTAAACGTCAAACGAGAATGAAATGAAATTCGATGACATTGACAGCTTTGGTCTTGGAAGATTTTGTTTTTTTTAACTGGTCTTACGGCACTGGGTACCAGCTTTTTGAGCCTTTTTTTTCCAAATTCAAATGTTTTTTTATTCAAAAAAACTTTTACAAATGCTTTTGAATCGTCGAATGAATCTACCACTGGTTTGGAATGTCCTTCACATAATAGGTAAAGCTTGGCCAGAACGTCTTGAAAAGGAACGATTTTTGTATTTTTTGGAAGACTGCTATGCCGATTTAAATTAATGCTAGATTATATGTAGATATTTTTAAATTAGTCGTTTTTAGATGTGATGTCTCTGTAGTCTGTATTCATTGGTAAGTAGTCTGCATGCCTTTTTTGTTACTTGGCCCAAGTTTGACAAACTAATTGTGTTGTAATTAATTTTTTTTGTTTTGTTTGCTACTCAGTGTAGGCATGCTTGCTATAGTTCCGTTTATAAGACGTTTTTGCCAAGCTTTACTTTGCCAGACGTGGCACAAGTATCGAATTTGTTGCATGCAAACATGCTATACCCACGCTATACCGCATGGAGGTTTACCTCCATGCTATACCGCAATCAAGGAATATACTACTTAGTGCCTACTCTACCGCAATTGACCACAAACACAGAGTTATAAAGAGAAGCAGAGTCAAGATAACGTACAAAATAGCGTGGCAATTACAAACACACGAAAACATTACGCACACATACACAAAACTCAGGGCCGAACCTTGTTGCTGCATAAAACATTATATTAATAAGTATGTAGGGTTAGGTTGCGTGAAAAAAATTGACCTAAAGACACCTATCATTTGGAAGCTATAATTTGTAAGGATTTTAAAAATAATTATTATTGGTACTTTTATAATTTCCTCATCACAAGCGATCACAACTGCAATATAGTAACACTAGTAATGGTAATCATCACCACGTGCGGGACCCTAGTCAATGTGGTGAATATAGATGTGAGCTCCGCGCTGCGTGTGATATCGTCACCGTCGCGCGCGGAGTTATAGTTCCTGTTACAACTCAAATCCTGAGGACTCCGTCAGTATCATGGCCAGTGGTTCTCGCGTCGTTCTCGCTCTGCGTCGACGCGCAGATGATGGGGATATTATTTAGAAGAACAGTACCAACGGATATCGTGTAAATACCGCCAGATTTTAGCTCAAAGTTCCTATTGACAATAATTTCTTGGCAGTAAGCCAAATAAATGTTGTTAAACAATCGAATCGAATCGTTATTCCAAAAACAGGTTAAATAGAAAATTACAACAGGTGTTTTAAACTCACATGTTTTTTATTCAAATAAACTTTACAATTAGTGCTTTAGAATCTGTATTGAGGTTTTCAATAAAAATTAATGAAATTCATCCACCTAATGGAAGATAAGGTAAATTGGTACCTACTTAGTATAAGACCTCAACTAACTTTTCTTTGAAAATGGTCGGTATTGCACCAGGAGATAGAATTGTACGGAATATAATATTACGTTCTTAGATTATCTGTAAAATGCTTGGAGCATATAGCACTCCATGAGTTGGTCTGCCAGTCTTTTCTATTAATATTTTTATGCATAGGTCTCTCAGGTATTCATCCTTTGGAAACCTGAAATTAAAAGTCGAAGTTATATACTTAAAATAAAAGAGTCGTCGAGTCCGGCCCTGTAATTTGTTAAAGTTCTCAAATGTCAAAAAAGATTATTCAAACAACTTAAAGCATGTATTTCTACAGAAAACCATAATATTATAGTTTTAATATATGCATGGCTACATATTTCGTCATAACAACTATAAAATATTAGATATCTTAGCCTTGATACGATGCGATACGAAAACATTCCAAAGCTACATGATAGCGTGAATTTTACTTACCGATGGAACGTTACTTCTGGGGTTTTCCTGTACGAAGCGTTGTAACACAGGGGGACACAACACTTCACCATTTTATTTCAGTAAATATTCATATAAATCTCCAAATTTCACAAAAAACTTATGACACCCAAGACAACACAATGTAAACAAACGCCATAGGTCTGATAGATGTCTTATAATGACTGCCACGCATTGAATTTTTGTCAATGTGTGCGTTGGTGTAGCACAGTGTTGCAGCAAATTAATACATACACATTTTTGCTTGCAGGGACACGGTCACACTAAGTCACACTGATTCGCATACACTTGTCTATGTGGGTGTGAAATTTATGTTGTGTCTGCTTATATTTATATGTCTGTGACCACAAAGCACAGACATTTGACAGCTTTCTAGAGTGTTGCCAGGAATTCCGTTTCTTGTTTTCTTGGTTTTTGGCATAGAAGAAGGAATCTCTAGAATCAGGGTCAGCGTGTAACCGAAAGGGATAGGTAATACTATGAAACACCTCCCAAACGTCATACAAACGTCGGTACAAGCTAGGGTTTGTTTGTATTCAATAGGCACAAAATCCGTGACACGCAGAAAGGGAGAGAAAAACACATATTTTTTTCTCATTCTATCTTGTGTAACATCCCAACACTGCATCTCTTTCATGTGGGAGTGAAAAGGAGATATGGCGGCGTCTATATATCTTACTCAGTCTACGGTTTTTGACAGCACAATGCACTTCGCCAGGGTCGAGTAAAACCACAGGTTTCAGAAGATATCAAAGAGATAAGAGACAATTAGTATGATACTATACTATAGGATATTATGTTCTGTGGTTTGTTTCAGTTAAAAAGCAAGTTTTTAAATTATGTTTATGATAATAATAAAAAAGCAGCTAAAAAATCTGTTATACGTGTCTAAAAAGTAAAAACTAAAAAGCAAAATGTCTCCAAAAGCGCAGAAATCTGCAGTTACAGATAAATTGAGTGCTGGTAGCGACAAAGAATTCAGTTCACCATGTCCCGTGAGCTTATCTTTCGTTTTAAAGGGAGATGGATTTGGTCCTGGAGACTGGAATTTATTGGTCATATTTAATGGACAAATTATTCTTGAAACCAAGTGGCTGAAAAATCTTACTTTACAATATGATAGCTTTCCGGTGGATTTGAAACAACAGTATTATCAGAGCTTATTGGCTGAACGACCTTTAATTTTTCTCGTTCGTCTTGTTGGTGGCAAAGGAGCAAAGGATGCAGATCTTCTTCTCTGTCCTGACAATCGAGCTGGCGCCACCGTTGATTTGTTCCCATTGGTTTTGGGCGAGAAAGAACTATTTACAAAAGTGCGGTTGATTAATGTCGTTACAGGTTTAACCACAGGTTGTGTGGTAGAAGTATCTGCAAAAGCTGAGGGCGAAATGGAAAACGATAAAATTCCTTTAACATTAACTATGATTTCTGGCCACTGTTTTCCAGTAGCGAGAGAAGGAACTGTTTATTTAAGTGCAATAGGATTAAATGATATTTGCAGTCCTCAAGCCGCACATTTTGGCATGCCCCTAAGTACTTCGAGCGCTATAAAGGTTGTATGGGCTTCAGCGTGTAATGGTGGTTTAGCAGCTAATTCAGCTTTTAATGTTCCACGTGAAGATAAATTTGTCCCAGACGATTTGGAACTGATGGTAACTGATACTTGTACTTCGGTTTATTGGAATTCTATGACACGTATGCTAGTTGATTCTGGGGAGCTACGCGATAGACTAACGTCTCCGTTTCTAATTGAAATTGCAGGCGTACCAAAAGTTGGAAAAATTGACGTAAGAGGTCGGTACATGGCATTTGTCGATGCGGGAGTATTGTTGGAGCCTGGACAATATGGTGTTACTGTCTGCGCGAGACTTCTTTTCTACAGCGAATCTAATTTGCCAGAAGGCACCGGGGCTTTATTGGAACTACCTCCGACTAGTGCTAAAGTTGTTAGTGCTCGAGATACTGATTTTGTTATGGACGATTCTGGACATGCTGCATATATCGTAATGAGATTTGATTTGTTTGAGCCCTTAACTGCTAAAGCTAAAATGGCGACGCTTGTTGAAGTGTTAGGTTTTCCTCCTCCGGAAGGTTACGCTGCCCCTATGAATGAGTTATATGTAGATGCTGTGCCTGATGAAACCCCGCTCGACGTGAGACGCATAAGGAAAGAAGGTGGAGCTTTGACTGTACATAAAGAGTTAAGTGGGCTTGCCTGTAGAGGAAAAGTACAAATGAATCAAAGCATTAAGCGAACAGCAGCTAATCGTCTTCTTTCCAGAATGCGGTCTCTAGTAAAACAGTTTCCGCCAGGGCAGTGTTCATTTCTTGAATGGCAAGATACGGTCACTGCACAGCACGCGGCTAGTCGACGTGCGGTGACGGCTTCATTTGCACCGCAACCGCCACCCCCACGTTGTTCTTCACGCGTTGCTGCTGTGAGAAGTCGTTTAGCTGGAGACATTAGGATTGCAGAGCAGCATATTAAAAATAATTTAGCAGCTGCCTCTCATCATCCGAGGGTGTTGCTTTCAAAGGTTCTCCGTTGTTTGGAAGAAAAAAGCGATCCTGAAGCGGTTAACTATCTTCTGCAAGCTTTAAGTGCGCAAACTAGAAATCGATACTTGTTATGGACGTTTGGAGGCATACAGTATGATAAAGAAGAATCTTATGAAATAGCAGTTGCGGCTTTTCGCATTGCTGTTAAGGGTGATACTTCAGATGGCACTATGGGAGCAGTCGGCTGGGCAGCTATGCATGCATTACAGCATTATCATCTGAATACTTGCGCAGCTTTCGTAGCAGCTCGAAAGATGCGCAAAGCGTACGAGCTACCTAGAGAATGGAAAAAGTTCCTGCAACGATGGGTGGAAACGAGTGGAGAAGAAGAAACTTTTTGGATACCTGCCACACTAAACATTGACAATCCTTTGTTGCTCGCTTCAGCATTTTTTCTATGCTTGAGATGTTACAAATTCAGCGAAAGACTTCTTCAATGTGTCGAGGAAGGTTGTGTGACCCGAGGATCGCGGTATGGTTCCAAAAATAAATTATCTGTTGATATTTTTTATTTAAGAGCTGCTTCGCTTATATTACAACGTGAATTGGAAAATGCTTTAGAACTTACTGAGCAAGGGATAAAGCTTTATGGTCCATCTGCAATAATGTCTCAAATGAGAGCAGTTTGTTTGACTTGCCTCCGAGGGTGGGATGGTAAATGTAACGGTGCGCTTTTAGAAGCCGATCGTGCTGGAGCTGTAAGCTGTCCACTGTTACTTTATCGAGGAGCCTTAGGCGTGCTCAAAAGCGATCCATCAGAGGCTTTGCAACGGGCCGCACGTGCTCATAAAGTTGCTCCATCGCCTCATACAGCCTTAGTCATCAGTCGCGTATATGCAAAAATTGGCGAAGAGAAGTTAGCCGAAAGATGGGCGGCAGCGGCAGTGAAGACGGAACCATTGCTAGCAGATGGATGGGCCTTTTTAGCAATACTAGCAATGTCTGATCGGAATATTGATAAAGCAAGGACAATGCTGCGAACTGCGAAACAAGCTGGTCCGATTAGTTCTGACTTAGAAGAAGAATTAAGGAAAATCATGAAGACTGTTCCAATCGAGACGCTGCCTGGTGCACTGGTGAAAGATTTGTGTCTCTGCGAGTTTTATTGAGTACATCTAAGTTATCTAATGTACCTACCTAATATTGTATGCTTTAAAAATTAAAGAAATTTTAAATGGTTAGTTCTATCTTTTAAATAGTTATATCTATTGAAGATTAGGTTAGGATTAATTATAAAAACTTAGCGTGTAGTGGGCCAGGTGCAACTCGCTCACCTATTGATTTTACTACATTTTCCGACTACGATTTGGAGATTTCAAGAAGATCTTCTAATGCCACTCATGCAGACATTTGAATTCAAGACATAAGTAGGTACGCTCTATTTCTAATTTTCTACCTAAGTTACGACACTTGTTGTATGATCTACAAGCTGATGCCCGCGACTTCGTCCGCGAGAAATAAGTTTTTTTTAAATCCCCACGGGAACTCCTTAATTTTCCGGGATAAGAAGTAGCCTTTGTCAGTCTCCAGGCCCTAAAGTATACCAATGCCAAAAATCACGTCGATCCGTTGCTCCGTTGCGGTGTGATTGAAGGACAAACCAACAAACAAACATATGATTTTTGAAGTGAGGTAGGTACTTACCTACCTATACATAATAAATTGAGTTTTGCGCGCTATTTTCTATATTTGGAGCAGGAAAACCACTAATAATTAATACTGTATAATATTTTATTTGTTATGAAACATATTATTGATATTTACGATCTCCCATAGCATTGTATCGCTCTTTTGAAGTTTCGCTACATATTAGCAGGTTGGTGATAGCATCTCCGTTCGAAAAACAAGTGGAGTTTTTTAAAATAAGTACCTATACTTCGGAGAGATTTCAGAGATCGGTGAACAGTAGCGCAACAGTTCAACCTCTACTCGTGAAGCTGGTATTGTTTAGATACCAGCTTACTGTGTGTGCATCACCAACATGGGCCGTATGATGAATGGAGCGAACTTTATGAAATATATACTGATAGTCTTTAACGTGGTGTTCATGGTGAGTGTGTCAGTTTATAATATGCTTGGAGAATGCACTACATACTTAGATGAATATGTATAACCTGATGCACTACCACTCTTGACGAGAGACGGCAGCAGTGCAGGCTTCACTGTTTAGCTCACCATTGACGATAAGTCACTAATATTGTCCTAAGTCAAATGATTAACGCCAAAATTGACCACTTACGGCATCAGTCCAAATGAAATTCGAATTTCGAAGTATCGATCGATGGGGCTACGACTGTATTGTATGTACTTACATACGTAGTACTTATCAATGTATGTAACGTATCAATTGTATATTTTTATCATTTTGTAACATTTATCTTTTATTGAAAAGAGCAACTGCTGAGTTTCTTAGTAAAATCAGTTTTCCATACCGGCGGTAGAGTTTGACTTTTCTTAAGCGACACAATAGTCTAGGAAAGGAAGCTAGTGGACCCCAACAGTAATTCCTCAGACGACGAAACTTTACAGTATGATAAAGTATCATAACGTAAAGGTATTTTATAAATATCCAACAAAAAATTTTACCAGAAGTTAGGTATTTTTACCTAAACTCTTTTATGTCTAATATCTTGGTCCGCAAAAATGATCCGTCAAAACTTTCTTCACTTGAAACATTCATGTAAAGGTATGGAAACTAAATAAGAAATATCCAACAAATACTCGAAGATGAAACAATCAAATTTTGAAAAAATATGTTTTTTTAATGTTACTTGCATCGGAAAATTTACTCATTGAAACTTTTCACTGGAATGTCCTTGTATTGCCGTTTAATACCTAAAAATTTAAAATCCAACAAATATACTATCAGTCTATATCTTTTCAAAAGTTACCTTTTTATTCGTAGTGAAAAATTTCTCCGTCAATTTTTTTTATTGATACGATTACAATATTTTTTTTCCTATCAACTATGAAAATATCAAATATAATAAAATCAAACGCATTAAAAACTAAAATCATTTTCTAAAGAAATATTTTGTATTTAATCAATCGGGGGAAGCAGGAGCGTGGTGACGTCCTGAGACCGAGATAATATGCCTACGGCGACGCGAGCCTGTACTCGATAACCGACCGTATTTCGTTGATTCGACAGTTCAATTTTCAATCAAAAGCTTTTGCAAATGACAATCAGTATGACGATCAATGCGTTCTGAACCGTATTGCCTGAGCGTTAAAGTAACTGATTGCTCTAAAACTGGTTTGTGCAACGAAAACTGCTTTAAAATATAATGTTTCTAGCCTCACAGTGATGATTATGAAATTTGAATTACATTGTGTTCTCGATTGTATTTCCGTAGCCGTAAAGTAACAATTATATCGTCCCAACACAAAATGGTCTTTGAAATTGGTGTGTCTTCGCACTGTACCCAAGGGTATTCTCGCATTTGGTTGTTTAAGGGGTCATACAATTTTTTTGCGATCTTTGAAAGCTTTTTATTTGAAAACTATTATACATACTAATATTATGAAATCGAAAGTGTATCTGTCTGTCTGTCTGCTACGCTTTAACGGTCCATCTTTTCAACCAATTTTGATAAAATTTGGTACAGAGATAGGTTGTATTCCGGGGAGGTAATTTTGGAAAATTAAGGAGTTAAGTAAAAAACTTAATCCACGGAGACGAATTGGCTACAATTTTTTCGATATACTTACTTAAAAAAATTTCCAAAAAAAATATTGGTAAACCTGTTAAGAATTCTTCTGTACTTTTTTAAAATTAAGTAGATCACAAAAATTTACATAATATTATGTGAAAGTTAAATTTAAGTAACTTTAAGTACCTAGTTTATTAAATAAAATATAATATGATAATTTTCTCCCGTTGCGGCCAACATTGCTTTATTGCCATCTCTTTCCCGGGACATACAGTGCATTATATATATAGAAGACAACTCTATACGCACCGCGTTACCGAATATAATAAGAAGTTTTGTATGTTTAAAAGAAGTTTTGTAGTGTAAACGAGATTTTCATTTGTAATCGTCTGTTTGGAGCTGTTATTCTTTGCCTCAAAACGATGCAAAGAAAGTGAGAAAGATTTTTTTTTTCTCATTAGTGTACCAGAATAGAGATGGCAATAAAGCGATGTTGGCCACAAAGCGAAAAAATCAAATTATAGCATTTACTACACTACAATTTAAATTACTTATCTGCATCTATGGTTATTTTAATCAACTACAAAATTAAAGAAAATTAAAATTCATTACCATCTCCGAAAAAAACTAAAGAAAAGAAGATTTAGAGCAAGTATAATATGGGGTTTTACATGCAAGTGCCTGATTTAATAGCTATAAAAAATCACAGATTTCGCAGTCCCCGCAAGAATCGGAGCTTTGAAAATGAATACGTTAATCTCTTCTTCAAAATTTTTCAAAAACGAATTATCTGATTTTAAAAATTCCAACTCGAATGCACTTCTCGCCTGCATCCGCATCTTTAAACACCACTACCATTACGATGGGTCAATAATCGTAGAAGCTACATCACTTTTTATATACGAAAATATCCGTTTTTCTACAACTCCAAATCTAAAGGGACCACCTACAGGTCACAATTATTAACCGATTTTCAGAATTTTTTCGCCATTTTGTAGCTAAACTAATACCCTGGGACCCTTTTTTAAATTTTTTCTTAAGTCGGTTTTTTTCCGAAATATTTACAATTTCGAAATAATTCCAAAAAAAGTTACAAGCCGATTTTCAAAATTCAAATGTTCACACAATATGTCTCGATAAATTCCTCAACTCTTGGTACTATTCCCATCTCGATCCTCCTAAAATCCTCGGAGCTATGGCCAAAAATACGCCTCAGGCGATTTGCATCTGATAACCATTTTCAATGGTAAAAAGTGATGGTTGTCTACTTGAAGCAGTTTTTTTTTGTTTTTTTTGGCATAGATCCCATAAAATAATATGCTACGCGATCTATTTCAATCTTATTTAATAAGATGCTGCGGGATCTATTTAATCATTGCGACGAAAAGTAACCTATGTTACTTTTTGTCGCAACTATATCAGCGCAAAAACTCAAACTGTAACTGACAAACCGCGTAGTTGAACGTGAATTCGTGAAAAATAGCTAGCTCTCCAACAGGAACCATACATTTTCTGGGATTAAATGAAGGCCATATAAATTACCAAATCTTCAGTTCTATCCATGCAAAAATCACGTTAATCAGTAGCTTTTGGCATGCTTGAAGGACAAATACGTGATAAGTGACATCATGTTATCCTGCGGGTACTATTAGTTTTTCCAGGACAAAGGTAGCCCATGTTACTTTCCTGGTCCTAAAAAATCACGTCGAATTGTTATTTCGTTGCCGTATGATTGAATCAAAAATACGTAAAAATCAGCATGAGATCCCACAGGAACTGTTAACTTTCTTGGAACAAAAAGGTAGATCACGTCGATCCGTTGCACCGTTGAAGCGTGATGAAGGATAAACCAACCAACCAACAAACAAACACACTTTCGCATTTAGTATGGATAAATTTAGGACTTTTGTAATGTGTTCTACATGTGTTAGGAATACTGTACCTATTGATATGTGAATAAGATGTGAATACAAATTACGGGGGTGTATTAGTGATTTCGCACAAGCGAATTTTAGATCCTAAGTGCGGGACACGACGGTTGAATTTACAATGCGCAAAATTACGCCCACTAAGGTCACCCTCACGTCAAATTACTATACCGTCATCTAATGTTCAAGAAGACTGCCGGCAAGTAGACCATGAACAGTACCGCCATTTTGAGGATAATTTCCGAAGTGCCATGTTGAGGATAACTTCCATTTTGCTGCATATTTCTGGTGATTCTAATATTTATTTGATAAACGTAAGGGCCATATTTTGGATTGCGTTACTTTTACATTTTCTTTACATGGAAGCGAAATTATTATAAGTTAAATTTAAAACATAATAAAAATTAAGTATATTACTGACTTCTTTTAATTTCTCAATGTATAGTTATTGTTACCATACTTGATTTATCATGCTTAGTTATTATTTACATGGCAAGAAATGTTGCTATCGATATCTAAACTAATTTATTGTACATTTTTTTAGGTATGGGTTAATTTTGAAAAGTATTATAATATATTTATTTCGACTCAGCTTATAGAATAATTTTTGTTGCCTTTAGTTTGCAAGAATTAATGGTTCTTAACATCATTTTTGAATATTCCCAGCAGCCCAGTGACTTCAATTGGCGTATGGCGTACAATTCATTTATTATATATAATTATATATTTACTTACAAATTACAATAAAAGTCTAAATATGTTTACAGTAATAAGGCTTTATACAGTTTGCCAATTTCTGGCGTGCAAAATACCAACTTAAACATAATATAATTAGTACATTTTCTCAAATCCTAGAAGTAATGAGAAGAAATCAATTAAATAATAATAATAATAATAAATAAATATCGTTTATTTTCAATGATTATGTTACTATCGATACATTATAATTGATCTTGGAACTATTTGAAGATTTACAATATTATTGTGCTTACATCAAAAAATGTAGATAAAATGTTGCAAGATCAAGAACTGGCTATCCTTGCTAGATTTTTTAGATCTGTGTTAAGGATAACCAGAAATAAATATTTATTCAAACAAAGCTCAAAAATAAGATTTTTTATGGGCCCTTAATTAAACTATGGAAATATACCTTGAAGGTAAGTAATGATTGTGATTTAAACGCTTCGCTCGCGCACGCTAAACTATACCCAATAGAAGAAGGATTAAGATACATTATCGCGTAAGCGCAGTTTAGTTTTCATACGTTCGGTTTAATTCGGTGTTTTGCATGGATATTTTGTTGGATATTTATGTTTTGAGTGTAAATTTGCCTACCTACTATAATAAAGAAAAGAAATAGGTATGAGAAGTTTTCCATACCGAGTTATAAATAATTTTAATTTGAAGTGAGATAAATTGATTTTGGTATAAATATTTTGTTGGATTTTCTTATACGTTATGCTAAACAGCATTTTAAGGACATGTGAAAATAAAAAATTGAATGAGCAATTTTTTTGCCGAAATTACGGACAAAAAAAGGAAACCACTTTAAAAAAAAATAGGTCCGTTTAAATAATGTTTTGGATTTTTATCGAGTACCTCATAATAAGGCTATTAATTAGTTTGGTAAAAAAAAAATGGAGCGAGATATTATTCAGTTCAAAATATTAAGCTATTTGTACTTTTAGGTATAAAAACCTAACTTCTGGTTTTTTTTTTTGGTGGATATTTTTGTGTAAGTTTTGGATCATCCAATACTAAAACCCTGCCAAGTTTCATCGACTGAGGATTCAATGTGGGGGTCTCCATACAACAGACCGCCCCGTTGCCTAGACTACAAGTTGTCCTAGGTGAATTAAATAAATTATCATACTAATATTATAAATGCGAAAGTGTGTTTGTTTGTTGGTTTATTGGTATGTTGGTTTGTTCTTCAATCAGGCTGCAACGGAGAAACGGATCAACGTGATTTTTTGCATGGGTAATGGGTATAGTTGAGGACCGAGAGTGACTTAGTGTGTGTTCCGTTATAAGCACTGCGAGCACTGGCAGTGCTCTTTACTGGGGACTTTCAGTGCTCTCAGTGTATTTCGGAACGCACCCATTGGCTACTTTTTATCCCGGAAAATTGAGGAGTTCCTGTGGGAATTTAAAAAACTTATTCCACGCGGACGAAGTTGCGGGCATCAGCTAGTCATTTATAATTTACATGAGGTAAGCACCCGCGCGAAGCCGGGTGGGATTAACTAGTTTGTATAAGTGCTAAAATAATTAAATAAAATAGTTTATTTAAGTAAGTATGTAGGTAAAGGAAAAACTGCGCGAAACGTAGAAACTTCCTACAATATTTCGTATATTGGTAAATCCTATTCAGCTATGCTTCTGAAATGAACATATTATGGCACCTTGCTCAAATAAGTAGGTACCTACATGCTGTGTTAAGTGGAGAAGTTTTGGCACTTATGTCGTGCGCGTCTATCGATCTGTATATTCCCACTCACGAGACCGCTCCACGCTGACTTAGCGACGCGACGCGACGCGACGTTCCGTTTTCATTGGCTACCTACTCAGCAGGGATTCCCAAACTATTTTGGGCAAGGGACCCCTTTTCCAAAATGAACTGATAGCTCAGACTCCCATGTAGCCAAATTACTTTAAAAATCCTATCTCTAGTTCTTTCCTATTGATACAAAATAAATACTTACCAATTTAAATGATTTTTAGACCTCGTCGACCCCAAAATCAGTTTTCGTTTATGTCGACCCCCGGGCCACATAAACGAAAACGGCAAAACTAAGTACCTACGGCATTGTGGCATTGTACACTCATATAAAACTGCAGTGAACGAAATTAATTATACCTATTTCCTGATTGTTACAGATTTACAGCCTGCTATGTATTGGACTCGATGTAGCTGCCTCGTTCAAGTGGTCGACGCTGATTGAACTGCTGCCGATGATCAAGATGATCTATAGTTTGCCGCCATGGGTGCCCTGGATGATATTCTTAGTTGGCTTAATCATGTTCTTATTATGTATTGTGGGTTGCTACGGTGCTTCCAATGAGACCTACTGGACACTTGTTACGGTAAACATACTTACATTGATGATTTTAGTGACGACCAAAATTTGCTCAGACCTCCCGACTGCTCTTCGATCAGGTCCCTCCCTGGTCCTATTATGTCTAGGCAATAAAGCTAGTGGACCCCAACATTAATTCCTCAGGCGACGAAACTTTACAGTATGATAAAGTATCATGAGTTAAACGTAGATTATAAATATCCAATAAAAAATCATAAAGGTAGTAAAGTTTTTTTCAATACACTTGCTCGAAAAATGCACTTACAGAGGCAGTAAACAGGGCTTGTAAGTTAAATTTACTGCCCTCGTGCGGTAAATTTGCAGAATTTACTGCCCTCGTGCAGTAAATTTGCAGTTTTTTTAAATTTTTTTAAAGTTTATTTCACTTCTAATTAAAAAGTTTTCTTGCAAGAAGGTTCATAATGATATTGACTTTGTAAGTAAAAAACCTAAAAAATAATAACATTTAGATGTAGATTGATGAAATCAATTCATGAAATTAAAAATATTATTTAATATAATTAATTAAAATTGTTTTAAGTATTAAAAATCAAAAAAGTAAAGGCTGAATAGTCCAGGTTGGGAGTTAAGAGCTAGAACCTAGAGCCATGAAGCCAATTAAAAAAAAGCCATTACAACAACGCGCCGTAGATACTAAATCTCATAGAAATAGTATGTATTACAACTAGAAGGATCACTTAGCGCACGAAACGCGAGCCGAAAGAGAGCTAATATTTCTCGCGTTGTCTCTTTCTTACCGCTACACTGGCATGACACCATAATTATTATTAATTGCACGAGACACAATAGTGAACACGAGAGTGAACGAGACGCGCGAAGAAAAAGTGAGTCCTTGTCGAGACCGAAATTCCTTATGAGTGAAAGGTAATCTAAATTGAACTTTATTATTTAAAGAAAAAGGTGTGAATTTATTTAACAAAAACACATAGTGATCTTTCTAGTTGTATGAATATACATACTATTTCTATGCTAAATCTTTAATCTGTGCGCGCTATTTTTAAAAGTTTCATTGAGTTTTTCTTATAAATTATTAAATAAATATGAGTGGTTTATGTGTTGTGGAATAATAAAATTAAATCAACAATTAGGTATTTTAGATGTGAGAAAAAAATCGCGCTATTAATAGCCGCCAAAAATCTCGAAATAAGTACGGGCGTGAGAAACCATTTTCTAGTGAGTACCTTGTATCTACATACTCGAGTTTTATTTTCAAGTTTTCTCACAAATGTATTGAAAAATATCGTGTGATACACGGGCGTTAAGGTTTTAACAAACTCGTGACGATGGTCAGCCCTCGACTGGCGTCATCGGGCTGACATTAGTCAACTCGTATGTAAAAACCTATTTACCGCCCTTATATCACAAACTACTATTATGCTATACCCAATTGTCAAAGTACATTAACGCGTAAACGCAGTTTAGGTTTGATAATAAAATCGGTTTAAATATCGATGTTCTGCATGATTTTTTCGTTTGATATTTCGGTTTTGAGTGTAAATATACTACCTACTATTATTTTAAAAAGAAATCGAGAAAATATTCAGTCATAAATATTAAGTTTTAGGTATAAAAACCTAACTTCCGTATGGATTTTTTCTTGGATATTTTTGTATAAGTTTTGGTTCATACCATACTATAACCCTGCCAAGTTTCAACGACTGAGGATTTAATGCGGGGGTCTCCATACAACGATCCGCCCCATTGCCTAGTGTCTAGCACAGGTGTCTAGAGTCTAAACTGCTCTATTTA
The DNA here is from genome assembly GCA_917051295.2 of Erebia ligea. NCBI lineage: Eukaryota > Metazoa > Arthropoda > Insecta > Lepidoptera > Nymphalidae > Erebia > Erebia ligea. Next base: position 18,024,861 of record OU785223.1, read on the forward strand.
CGCCGCAATAGAGCAACGGATAGGTATAGTTAAAGACTTGGAGTGACATACCAAGGCTACGTTTTATCCCGGAAAATTAAGGATTTGCCGAGGAAATTAAAAAACTTATTTCACGATGACTAGTAGAATCAGTAATTTCCGTTTTGACCATAGACATAGAATATTTTCGCTACGCGTTTTGACTTATCATATCGTGGCACAAATTGTCCTACGTGAAATAAATAAATCATTTATAATATAACATTTAAATGCTCGAAGATAATATCACAGAATATACGTAATAGTACAGGATAATAATATTTGATCACTACATAAGTAATATATAATTATATACATATTATGTATACTACGTATAATACATACCCATTTATTATTACACTAAAAACTCTATTTATTTATTTAAAAGCCACGAACTTTAAATTACAAACTATAAAGTAGTATTAATTAACAATAATAATTAAAATATTCAAAAATATAGTCTGCTACAAAAAATCTTTATTTACAAAAATATACACCGTCCAACTGATCGTTCATGGGCATCGACCACATTGGTTGTGTGGTCGATGTTCATGGGCATGGTATCCATAACCCAAGTCACTGGCGCTATTGTCTCTGTACAATTTCGTAACAATAATAATTTATTGTATGTCTGATAGGACAGTTGTTCATTTATATAATAGATGGCGCTGTCTACTTTTATCTCGCGGTATTATTTGTAGTTTGTATAAAGGTAAGTGTTAAAATATAATATTTTTTAATACAGTTGCTCAAAAAGTGGCGTATTGCAGGGACGTATAGCGTTCGGGATGTGGGCTATTACATACTCGTGCTTTTTTTTTACCTTTCCCGAACTCGTGCGTTCTCTTTCCCAACTGTCAAAATAATGTCTATTAAAAAGAAAAACCAACCATGAAGTTTTTACTAAAAAAATTCATAGAAGTTTTTATGATTCATGCAAATACGTATATTTCTAAAAAGAAGCTACTAATTTGTTTCAATATCAGATTTAATGATTTGTTTCAATATCAGATTTAATGATTTGATTGAATGAGTTTGGTTAGGTTTCATTTCATTTCATCTCATTAAATTTCATTTTCATTTCATATCAATAAAAAAAATCTACTGAAGACTTGGCTGTATGGGCATAGTTCCCTTTGCCTACCAGAACGGGTGAAGAAAAAAAATAAATATTCTACGGTTGGCGCCATTTTTCAGAAATTTTCTTTGCGAGTTTAGTTGTTTGTTGCACAAAATGAGTAATTTCGACCCTAGTTTTTTTGAATTAACACCACCGGAACTCAGTATAATTGCACAAAATGCTTCAGAGAACATTTTACCGGCGAACATACGACGAATTTATTGCGTGGAGAGAAGAGAAAAAAGCAAATAGTTTTTCAGAAAATGTTATGTTGGCATACTTTTCCGAACTCTCAGCAAAATTAAAACCTTCTACGTTATGATCGAGGTTTTCGATGATAAAAAGTATGCTGAAAATGCAACAAACTAGAAACTGGGAAAAAAATCACACACTCCATTAATCTAAGCTCCACGTCCAGTCCGTCTTCTTCACATGTTGCAGAGAACGTTCGTCCATCTACCTTCGTTGATAATGATAATTCATCAGATCCAACTCCATCAACTAGCAAACGCCATTGTATGACAAATATACATGAACAATCATACGAAATTAATAATAGTTTGTCTCAAACAGTAAATATGCAACCTAAAACTTCCCCAGTTAGTATAAAAAACTGTACCAATTTCAATGTAATATGTGAATTATAACTTTTATAAGAAATAAATGTTAAGTTAGTTGAGTTTATTGTGTTTTTATTATTTTATTAAATTGCTTCATTTTTTCGCAACTGTATTAAAAATAGTCGTTCAGTACACGTGCGGAACCGTCATTGCAACTTGTTCCAACTGTCAACCCTCGCTTTCGGCTGCGCCTCTGCTCGGGTAGACATTTGTCGGAACTCTTTGCAATGACAGCCTTTCCACACTTGTAATGAAATATACTATTGAATAAATGCTCATACGTTCGGGGTTAACTGCCTATCATTTTTCCCACGGCTAATAGTGTCCTGAACAGTCTCTGAATTGTCAGGCTAAGCCGTTGGGCTAAATAAGCCCCAGCTCTTGGGTCACGAGCGGGGACCAAGACGTACCAACTACCAACGTCTGGGAAACAACATGTTTCGTGTTCGATGACCATGGGCCCAGTCTCAAACGCAAGCGTCAAAAATGTAGTACTAATAGATATACATGTACCTACCTAATTTGTAATTTATTTTTTACTAGCTGATGCCCGCGACTTCGTCCGCGTGGATTGAGGTTTTTCGGTTCCCGCGGGAACTCTTTAATTTTCCGGGATAAAAAGTAGCCTATGTCCTATTCCAGACCATAATCTATCTCTGTGCCAAATTTCATCCAGATCCGTTCAGCCGTTGGAGCGTGATTGAGTAACAAACATCCATCCATACATCCATCCAAACTTTCGCATTTATAATATTTATATTGATTCATGAAAACACACAATATGTACACTGTTTTGTAGTCTGTAGTCCTTACTAATGACTGGATATTTACGGCGCTTGAGCGTTTGAGCAGATTCGGCAGCTGCACAATATATTATATAATACATAGGTAAGTATACATATTATACATAAGAAAGTACTTGTTCCAATCTTTTGTTTATTTCAGTACGCAATCTTACTGTGTGGGGTAATCATCCTGCAGGTGATACTTGGACTGTTGGTTTATTTTGGCATATTATTCGGACCACCGCGAGAGCAAGTATTAAGTAGCGCATGGCCTGTATCTATCCCTTCTCAAAATGCATCGGAAGAAGTATTTTCAGAGTTTTATGATGGACTTCGAACGAATCAATTTAATGATGTATTCATCGCACAGGAAAAGGTAATGGCGATTTTGACATTGAACTCTGTGTTTTATAGTTTCAAGAAGGTTTGTAAGACAAGTAAAGTAAGAAACCTAGTGGTTTAAAGAATTGTAGATGCCCGGCTTCCTATTCGGGTTGTCGAGGGTTCGACCCCCGGGAACGCACCTCTAATTTTTTTTTTGTTTAATTATTTTTTCGATTTTGGCTCATATAAAGCTCTTAAACGAATGTCAATGAGATTATAAAACAACAAATAACATAAAAATTAAAATCAAGTACAAAAATATTTTCGAAGTTATGGGCGTTAGAAATTAAAATATATAACATGCATCTTCGTCGCGAGTGCTTCACAATGCTCTCAAAGGTGTGTAAAGTTTGCCAATCCTCACTTAGCTGACTGCAGCCTTCTGATTCTGAGACGGAACTCGTTCTCAGTAGGTAGTAAGTAAATAAAAAAATTGGCAGTCATAGGGACTGCCGATAGAAGTGAAACCGAATATTAAAAAAAATAAAAAAATATATTTAAAACCTTAAAAGTTAAAACTAAGGCATTAAAGTTTAATTACGAATGTATAGTATATTAATTATATTTAAGACCTTTTGTCTTCGTAACAACGCGAGCATGTCGGTGACGCGTATCCTCAAATTTACCCCCTACCAAAAAGTGCTCAACGCGGCTAAAGAAGTTTTCACTTCAATAAATAAATAATCCTTTATTCAGCCAAAAAATTATTACAACTAAATGTGTAAGGCAACAATTAATGCGTATCGTTCCGTGAGTGATCGACTCCAGACAGCTGCAGTTCTGCAGCAGCTGAATGTAACGCTGGATGCATGTGTGCAGGATGTTGGCGTCATCAGCGCTGCAGCGCTGGCGGGGCGGCCGCTGACGGGGATGACCCCGTCAGCGGCCGCGTGGTCTCTAGGTTCCAGGTGAAACTAAATAAAACATACATGGAGTAGGTACCACAGCTCTAATGGAACCAAGGTGCCAACAAAGATTAACCAAACAAGGTTAAAAGCCGTCAATATTATGTTGAACTTTCAAGTGATGATGAATTAATTTTCAGTATAACTGTTGCGGCGAATACGGGAAATCAGACTATAGTGTGTATGGTAAAAGCCTCTCAGTGTTGCCCAAGTCTTGCTGCCCCGCAGAGGTAGAAAAATGCACACCAGACGAAGCATACGACGACGGTTGCAAGTCCAAGATGGATGATGGTTATAAGAGCTGGTTGGAATGGAAACCGATCATCCAAGGCGTTGCTATTGGCTTCGTTTGTTTGCAGGTTTTTTTTTATTTTTATTCTACTACACCTGGTGGGGAGTGTGCAGTATGATATATGCAGACTAGGTAATTAATGTCCTTCCGACCGAATATATAGGTATAGGCAAATGGTGGATATGTATTAAAATATTATAATTAATATTATCCATCGGCGCGAGAGACATTATAGTGCCAATGTGTGTGCGCAAACATAGGTGCACTCGCTATTCTCTTACCCGCTAGCCCGATAGGACGGAAAATCCGACATGACCGGAGAGAGATCAGGCGCAGGACCGACGACTTTACATGCTCTCTGAGGCAGGGGGGGTGAAACACTGCCAATTTCTTACTACGTGGCACGGGCTATAGTGCCTCAGAATAAGTAATAGTACATATAGTACTGAGAATTTATTGTCAGATAAACCCAATAGGTAGTTGATTATGGCCAGTTCCGGGTTCCCGGGGATTGAATCCAGGACCTCGAGTTAACCGCAGCCGAACATGCTAACCACTGGACCAACTATGCAGTTAGATATGCAGACTAATTTTATAAAATGCGAAAGTGTGTCTGTCCTTCTGTCTGTCTGTCTGCCACGCTTTCATGACTCGTCTGTTCAATTATTGATATCGGCGTTTGCGCTTCCTGGGGAAGGACCTACTTCCATTTTTTCCGGAATTTAATCAAATAGCTCCCGCGCGATTTTTCAAAATCCATGTGGAATTGTGGGCGGTGTGAGGTGTCGTGGGGATCAGATGATCCTCATCTAGTAGACTATAGTACCTATTAATTACTAGCTGATGCCCGCGACTTCGTCCGCGTGGATTGAGGTTTTTCGGTTCCCGCGGGAAATCTTTAATTTTCCGGGATAAAAAGTAGCCTATGTGCTATTCCAGACTATAATCTATCTCTGTGCCAAATTTCATCCAGATCCGTTCAGTAGTTACGGCGTGAAAGCGGAACAAACATACAAACAAACTCACTTTCCCATTTATAATAATAGAGGAAGAGGATTTGATTAGGTAGCTAGAGTTCCTTGTTTTACAACGCAAAGTCGGAACCGTAAAAACCTAAATATTTTTTTAAAAGTTTTTTCTTGGCTTGTTTCTTACTTACCTTGATCCTTTGCTTCTTTCCAGGTCATGTTAGCAGCGTCGGCTTTGTACTTGGCCAAAGCAACAAGGCATATCTAGATGATGCCCGCGCGATGAAAATTGAAATGTAAGCAAATGTGTTATGTAAGCTATCTGCTAATCGGCGGGCTGATTACGTATCTCGCGACAGGCTTGCGACAGGCGTAAATCTCGCGATCGCTGCTGTCAAACGGCAATTTTGTATTACGTAACAGCGGCTATCGATAGCAAAAGTGCATGAAAAGTGCATTCTGCGACAGGCGAGCAATAGACGTGCGATCGGCTTGCGTAATACGAATTCTAGTGACGTTTTGCGACCGATCGCGTAGTGTTTGCTGTCGCATTGCTACTGCTGTCGCTACTGCAAATTTTACGTAATCAGACTGCGGGTGACTAACTTAAGTGAGCTTAAATAACAAATAAGCTGTCTCCGTAGTCCATTTTTTTTTATCCACTACAAGTTAGCCCTTGACTGCGATCTTACCTGATGGTAAGTGATGATGCAGTCTCAGATGGTAGCGGGCTAACCTGTTAGGGGCATGGCAGTTATATTAAACCCATACCTGGTATGGGTTTCTACACGACGTCGTACCGGAACGCTAAATCACTTGGTGGCACGTCTTTGCCGGTAGGGTGGTAATTGGTAACTAGCTGTGGTATAATAGGTAACATCATCATCATCGAGGCGTCCACAACCGAGGCAACCGTGGACGCGATCTGGAAGGATTCCGGTCGAGGCGGTGCGAGTGGATCGCGAGGCAGAGGCGGCGGCGGCGGCGGCGGTCGGAGGCGACACCGCGGCGCGCGCGCGTCTCGGGGCGCGCGGTACCCTGCCAGGCCTCCTCCCTGTGATTCTTGTGGGAGCGATCGCTGCGGTCACGGTAATATTATCTATATAATATTACCGTGCTGCGGTGGTGAGGTTTATTGTCCCGCGCGAAGTGCTACTTGTTTTGTGTGTGACAAAAAAGGGCATTTTGCAAGGTCTAAAAAGTGTTCAAGCCGTAAAGTGTTAAACGTGAGTGTAGATAGCTCTGATGATGGCGACAATGACGAAATGTTTTATGTGAATATGATAATAAGTGAGGTTAAAAATGATAAGTTGTGTAAAGAATGGTTTGAAACCTTCATCTGTAATGGTAAGCAAATTCAAATTAAATTAGATACAGGTTCCATGTTGAATGTAGTGTCTAAAAGCGATTTTTTGAGACTAGGTTTTTCATTGAAAATATTGAAACCGTTTACTAAGCGTGTACAATCCTTTACTGGAAATGCTATACCTATATTGGGTGCTGGTGATTTGACATTGTCATACGAGGATAAAAATTACAACTTGGCATTTGTGGTTGCTGATTTAAACTGTCAAAATATACTTGGCTTGAAGGGTTGTATAACATTGGGGCTTATAAACAGAGTGAATTCGATGGAATTTTCAAAATATCAACATAAGATACTCAGATTTATTCAGTGGATTGGGGAAATTGCCTGGTAAATATTCTATTTCCGTCAATAATAACGTAGAACCGGTTATATGTCCTCCGCGTAAAATTCCTCTTGGGTTGCGAGATAAATTGTTTACAGAGTTATGCAGAATGGAGAAAATGGGTGTAATAAGAAAGGTATCTCACCCCACAGACTGGGTGAATGCTATTGTCGTAGTTGCAAAAAAGAATGGCGATATTCGTCTATGTTTGGATCCGCGACCTTTGAACCGTGCTATTCGACGCGCACATTATAAGTAGTTTACCGACGGTAACTGAATTAGCTGTGAAATTGCGCGACGCGAAATATTTTAGCGTTTTAGACGCAAGATCTTCGTTTTGGATGATCGAGATAGACGATGCGAGTGCTGACCTTTGCACATTTGGAACGCCGTTCGGTAGGTACCAATTTTTGCGCTTACCATTCGGTATTAATTGTGCATCAGAAGTCTTTCACGCGAAAATAAAACAACACCTAGAAGGATTAGAAGGGACTGATTCTTTCATTGATGATATTATTGTATGGGGGCGTACGAAGGAGGAACACGATATGAGACTCGAGCGCTTAATGCACAGGTCGAAAGACATCGGTATAAAATATAACTTTGATAAATGTAAGTTCTGTGTACAGGAGATAGTGTTTTTAGGCCATAAATTTAATAGTAATGGAATGCAGCCTGATGATAGTAAGGTGAGAGCTATATTGGATATGCCATATCCTAGCGATAGGAAAGGACTAGAAAGATTTCTCGGAATGGTGAATTATTTGTCAAAATTCATTCCGTATTATTCGGAATCCGTTGCGGTTTTAAGGTGCCTTATACATCCTTCATCTTATGTCATCCTTTTCCAGGTACACTTTAAAGAATCGGGAGTCACAGCTGTGGGGATGTCATGGTATCAAATTAAAGGTCATTTCTTCTTCTCTCGTTTGACCTTATAAAAATGCACACTCCAATACAAATTTTCTGCATAAATACGTTTCTCCGAACGCAAGATCTGCTGAAAATGACGAAAAATGGGGTCCGGATAGGTACCCATAAAGCTAGATCCGCTGCATATTTTAACTTGAATATTAACAATAAAGTGGGGCTTATATAGTCCTCTATCCATGGTGCAAAGCATTAAGCATACAAATAAATATGTTTATAGTTTATGTGGCAAAAAAAAAATGTTTCATACATTTTTCTATGAAAAGAAGCCGAGCGCTAGGCGTTTGGCGCTCAGTACGCGCTGAGACGCGCTCGTGGACGGGTGGGTGTATCGCTTTTTTGCACGAAATTTATTACGACAAAATGAACACCGTGTTGTGTACTGCCATAGAGATATAATATTCTCTATGTGTACTGCGCTTAGAAAAACTTGATACCGACATCCACAAAGAAGGAAGTTCTCAAGTGTAGGCGTATTTTTTTTACCCGATTACGGCAAAGCCACAAGGAAAGGGTATGTTAGGAATATATATGTATGCATGTATGTATGTATGTATTAAAAAAAAGTGAGCGCCATTTTGAAATTCTTCGTTATCGTACCGATTTCGTTCAAAATCGATATCTGGGGTTCCCTGGGATCACAAAACAGGAAACTGTTACCAAAGTTTTAAAAAAGTCAGCGCCATTTTGAATTTTTTTGGTATAGTACCGATTTCGTTCAAAATCGATATCCGGGGTTCCCTGGGATCACAAAACAGGAAACTGGTACCAAAATTTTAAAATATCAGCGCCATTTTGAATTTTTTTGTTATCGTACCGATTTCGTTCAAAATCGATATCTGGGGTTCCCTGGGATCACAAAATAGGAAACTGTTACCAAAATTTTAAAAAAGTCAGCGCCATTTTGAAATTTTTTGTTATCGTCCCGATTTCGTTCAAAATCGATATCTGGGGTTCCCTGGGATCACAAAACAGGAAACTGTTACCAAAATTTTAAAAAAGTCAGCGCCATTTTGATTTTTTTTGTTATCGTACCGATTTCGTTCAAAATCGATATCCGGGGTTCCCTGGGATCACAAAACAGGAAACTGTTACCAAAATTTTAAAAAAGTCAGCGCCATTTTGAATTTTTTTGTTATCGTACCGATTTCGTTCAAAATCGATATCTGGGGTTCCCTAGGATCACAAAACAGGAAACGGTTACCAAAATTTTAAAAATGTCAGCGCCATTTTGAAATTCTTTGTTATCGTACCGATTTCGTTCAAAATCGATATCTGGGGTTCCCTGGGATCACAAAACAGGAAACTGTTACCAAAATTTTAAAAAAGTCAGCGCCATTTTGTAATTTTTTGTTATCGTACCGATTTCGTTCAAAATCGATATCTGGGGTTCTCTGGGATCACAAAACAGCAGTCAATCAAAAAAAAGTCAGCAGTGAACTTTTTAAAATTTTGGTAACAGTTTCCTGTTTTGTGATCCCAGGGAACCCCCGATATCGATTTTGAACGAAATCGGTACGATAACAAAGAATTTCAAAATGGCGCTGACTTTTTTAAAATTTTGGTAACAGTTTCCTGTTTTGTGATCCCAGGGAACCCCAGATATCGATTTTGAACGAAATTTGTACGATAACAAAGAATTTCAAAATGGCGCTGACTTTTTTAAAATTTTGTTCATATTTTCCTGTTTTGTGATCCCAGGGAACCCCAGATATCGATTTTGAACGAAATCGGTACGATAACAAAGAATTTCAAAATGGCGCTGACTTTTTTAAAATTTTGGTAACAGTTTCCTATTTTGTGATCCTACGGAACCCCAGATATCGATTTTGAACGAAATCGGTAAGATAATCTTTTATACATTATTTTACAATCTCAAAAACTGAGTATTATTGTAGCCGCGAGTATTGTTTCGGCGCATAAATAGGTACATAATATTTACCGCGGCCAACAGCGTAAACAAGTACCTAGTAAATAAATAATCGTCTAATATTTTCAAGTAACAAAACTGGTTAGTTGGCTATAAAATCGAGCGTCTCTACGCTCTATAGCTCTACGCTCTCGTAAAGCGTGCATATATATGCTGTAGTGTGACGAGTTTTATACCTATAGTTGAGTTTTTTACCTATAGTTGGTCGCGGGGTAAATGTTTAAAGGGCCTTAAGAGGTTTACTAAAAAAAGACTCCGAGTGGGCATGGTACTCTAAACACTCGGAAGCGGTAGATGCTTTAAAGAAGAAGTTGTCGTCAGCGCCAGTGCTAGCGTTATACTCCATGGAGCTGCCGGTGGTGGTGTCGGTGGACGCGAGCGCGCACGCGCTGGGCGCTGTGCTGCTGCAGGCGGGCCGGCCCGTCGAGTTCGCATCGCTCACGCTCACCGACACGCAGACGCGCTACGCTCAGATAGAAAAAGAGATGCTCGCGATCGTGTTCGCTGTCGAGAGGTTTCGTCAATACTTGTTTGGTAGGCGAGACATAACGGTGCAGTCGGATCACAAGCCTCTAGAGGCCCTGTGTAGTAAACCTCTAGCGTCGGTTCCGATTCGTTTGCAACGGATGATGATGCGTATACAGGGGTACGATTTAAAAGTCGTGTATACACCGGGCAAATATATGTATATAGCGGATACTCTGTCACGAGCCGCATTACCGGACTTGATGAACGATCGTATAAGTGCTGAAGTCGAATCGCAGACGTGTTTCTTGATTGAAAATATACGTTTTAGTGACGAAAAACTAGAACTCGTTAAAAAACATATTTCTAGTGATCCTGAAAGTGAATTATTAATTTCCTATATTCTTAACGGGTGGCCGAATCATAGAAAGAGTCTTAATGAGAGTCTTCGGTTGTTTTGGCAATATAGAAATGTAATGCAATATGCGGATGGCTTGATTTTCAAGGGTGACACTTTATATATACCGCAGAGCTTACGCAAATTAATGTTGGACAAAGTGCACGAGGGGCACTTAGGCATAGATCGCTGCAAGCGAAGGGCTCGCGACGTGATGTTCTGGCCCGGTATGTCCCGCGACATCGAGCATGCCGTGCGGCGGTGCGAGGCGTGCGCGCTGCATGCGCCGGCTCCGCGGGTTGCTCCTATGATTGAACATTACGTGCCGGATTTACCGTGGCAAAAGTTAGGTTCTGACATTTTTGAATATAAAAAGAAGCTTTATATTATTTTAATTGATTATTTTTCGAATTACGTGGAAGTGGGAGTAATAAAAAATTTGAATAGTACTTCGATAATAAATTTCTTAAGAGAACAGTTTGCAAGACACGGAATTCCTCTGGAACTGGTGACTGACAATGCGAGTTCGTATAGTTCACTAGAATTTAAGAAATTTATGACCAAATGGGAAGTCCGTCACGTTACGTCTTCTCCCCGCTATCCGCAGTCAAACGGAAAAAGCGAGCGTACAGTGCAGACCGTTAAACAATTGCTCAAAAAGTGTATCGATTCCGGCCAAGATTTTTACGTAAGTTTGCTTAATTTTAGGACGACGTCGCGTAATGGGATAGACTCTCCGGCACAAATTCTCATGGGTAGACGACTTAATACGAAATTGCCAATAAATCATAAATTACTAAGGGAAAGAGTAGATAACGATGCCAATTATAGTGCTGTGTTAAGACGCCAGAAGGAGATTAAACAACACGTTGATAAACGCGCGTCTCAGCTTAGGGACTTGTCAGCTGGGGAAAGGGTGATTCTTGCGGACGGAGCAAATCGCAAGCCGGTCTCGGTGGTAGCACGCGCACCGGAGCCGCGCTCCTATTTTGTAAGAGACGACCACGGCCGTCTCTGTCGCCGTACACGTCGTCACCTGATAGCCCGCACAACTCAGCCTTTAAAGATTACCACTCACGACAATGTCAAAGCGCAAGCGTCCAATAGTAATGATAACGTTGCTTCAAATCCTGAAAAAGAATGTTCTCCTCAAAAGGCCAAAACTGTATGTCCTACACCTAAAAGGATTGCCGGCACAGGTGTAGTGACAAGAAAGCAAGCAAACCTTTTGTCTAAATTGCAAGACAAAAATATGTGAAAGATAGGTCTACTTAATAGGTATTAATAGATAGTTATAAAATAAAAATACTTAATTATTAGTAATTAGTAAAAAAAAAAAAAATATATATAGGTATATATATATGTATATATTTGAATAGTATGAATAAAGTTAGTGTATAAGTAAATATTTTTGTTGAAACTTAGTTTTGCTGTACCTAGTCTTAGTTGCTACATTGTATCTTTAGTTTATAATAATTATTTTGTTTTATTCTTTTCAATGTCATGTAACTACGTAGATTAGTTTGTTAAATTATAAGAAGGGAGATGTGGTATAATAACAATGTAAAATATATTCTTAGTGTGGGTACTTAAAATAATAAATCAGTATTGAGTCAGCTATGCGCGTTTCATTACACTAGCCACGGCCGAAGCCTCCCACCAGACAAAAAAAACTCCATGCCATTTCCATTCCAAAAGCCAAATCGTCAGTTCAGTCGTTTCGGCGTGAAAGAGTAAAAGAAGGACAAAATACGGTATACCATCTTCTAAAAAAATAAAAATCAATTATCGACTGTACCTATGTAAAACGGCTGGACCGATTTTGATGGAATTTTTTGCAATGTGTGTTTGTGGGTCCCCGCATGGTTTATATTCACAATTGGACCCGGTAGGGGCGCTGCAATTGGGTTCTAGGTTTAGGGGTTAGCATAGCCATAGGCAACGTCTGCAAGGACCACTAGTCAAATAAAATATATTATAAATGCGAAAGTTTGGATGGATGTATGGACACTTTATTTATGTTGTTTCCCAGAGGTTGGTACTTGGTAATGGTACGTCTTGGTCCACGCTACTGGTGACCCAAGAGCTGGCGCTTATTTAGCCCAACGGCTTAGCGTGACAATTCAGAGGCAATAGCGCCTGGTGTCTTGGGTTATGGATACCATGCGAATGCCCATGAACGATCAGTTGGAGGGTGGATATTTTTTACCGACTTCTTGTAAATATAGATTTTTTGTAGTAGATTATTTGTATTTTATATTGTTATTATTTATATTGTCAATAGGTAGATAGTAGATACTATCAAATACATATTATAAATGCGAAAGTTTGGATGGATGTATGGATGGATGTTTGTTACTCAATCACGCCCGAACGGCTGAACGGATCTTGATGAAATTTGGCACAGAGATAGATTATAATCTGGAATAGCACATAGGCTACTTTTTATCCCGGAAAATTAAGGAGTTCCCGCGGGAACCGATAAACCTCGATCCACGCGGACGAAGTCGCGGGCATCAGCTAGTCTAAATATATAAAAGGCAAAGGTGACTGACTGACTGACTGACTGATCTATCAACGCACAGCTCAAACCACTGGTCGGATCGGGTTGAAATTTTGCACTCAGATAGATATTATAACGTAGGCATCCGCTAAGAAAGGATTTCTAAAAATTCAACCCCTAAGGGGTAAAATAGGGGTGTGAAATTTGCGTAGTCCACGCGGACGAAGTCGCGGGTAATAATAAATAAGTAAGTAGTTAAGTACTATACTAACACAGAATAGGTAATAGATGGTACTATCATTATTGTATAGATTTTTATTATTGTATGATTCGCTGTAAGTAAATAAAGGATATTATAGAAAAAATATTATAATGTTTCTTAATTATACTATATATAGCTCAATTACCACTGACTCACTCACTCACTCATTGACATAATTGTTCTCCTAGAAAGAGACAGAAAACGATATAATGATGTACGGGAGATGTGTTCGGGTGCGGGATTCGAGTGGGGAAAAATTATGACATTTCGGAAAAACAAGATGGCGGCCGACGTGATTCTTGTAACTCTTTTGTTTTCCAACCGATTTCTTTGCAACTCGCAATTATTAAAGAAATTAGGAAACGATCAATAGAAAAAGTGGAAAAAGTTGGAAAAACAAGATGGCGGCCGAGCTGTAGTGTTTTCAAATTTTTGATTTTTCGACCCCGAACCGCGGTGCCACAGATCCGAAACGGGGTGGTCGAGCATAATATTTTTTTCTTTTTTCGCCTACAGTTATCCTGTATTTTGACAGAATGGGAGTGGTTTTAAAAAATTCAAGATGGCGGCTGTCGCGGCGGCCTTTTTGTTAGAGGTACGAAAAAACGCAATTTTAAAATTCAAATTTCTCACAGTTGGCAACGTCGGAGCGTTTCGACTTCTACGGGGAGATTGTGTGTACAGACTCGAGGTATGGATTGGGGAAAAAAAATTACCCCATTTCTCGGGAAATTTTCAAGATTTACCCCAAAAATAAAAAAATCGAAATACGGACTTTTTGCAAAATTCGAGTACGAGCAACCACGTGTCCCACTTGTACGAATGACATTTGGGTATTTTCGTTGCCGAGGTCTGGCAACACTGGAAATTATCAAAGTAAAAGTGATTTTCGACATGGTCTTTTTTCAGGGGCGATGATTTCGGCTGAGTGCGAGCGAGATGAAAAATTTAAACGTCATCAGGAGCGGTATATCCTGTAGTTTACGGGAAAATTATGAAACTATGTAAAATGTTTCTGTGGAACGAGGTGGCGGCCATTTTGTATTCTTTTTGTGTTTTTCAAAATTTCGATCACGTTTTTGAGGCAGTTGGCAACATTTGGGAAAGTTAACATGTATGGATCGACTGTGTAACTCGACCGGCAGTATCGAGATATCTAAACAGTGTTGCCACATTTGGGGTAGTTTTCGAGATTTTCCCCAAAATCTCCTCCTGTAATATTTTGTATGAAAATTTTTTTTTTCACTGATGGCTTCGTGTACAAGTCAGAAAATTAAACTTGAAGAAAGTATGGAGACAGCTGATGATTGAGGATTTCGGAGACGGGTAAAGAGCACGGTCCAGGTATTGAAGATAGGTGGGGGGTGCTCGACCAAATGTCATTCGAAACTTCAGCCAATTGACAGTGAGCTGAAAAAAATTTCAAAATGGCGGATTTAAGATGGCCGCCATACAAATTTATTTGGTGTCTATCTCAGAAAGTATAAAAGATGGAAGAGTGGTTTCTCGGCCAAATATGATCAGGACGAGAAGATCTATTTAGCGAAAAGAAAAAAAATTCAAGATGGCGGAATTTTTTTTTCATACCAAATTATATGGCGATTAGGACTCATTAGCATAATTTATTGTTCTCCTAGAAAGAGACAGAAAACGATACAATGATGTATGGGAGATGTGTTCGGGTGCAGGATGGGAGTAGGGAAAAAATATGATTTTTCGGAAAAACAAGATGGCGGCCGTAGTGCTTTTTGTAACTTTTTTGTTTTCCAACCGATTTAGTTACAACTCACAATTATTGAAGAAATTAGGAAACGATCAATAGAAAAAGTGGAAAAAATTGGAAAACCAAGATGGCGGCTGAGATGTAGTGTTTTCAAATTTTTGATTTTTCGACCCCGAACCGCGCCGCCGCAGATCCGAAACGGCGTGGTCGAGCATATGAAAAAAATTTCTAGATGGCGGATTTTTTTTAGGGTTCCGTACCCAAAGGGTAAAAACGGGACTCTATTACTAAGACTCCGCTGTCTGTCTGTCTGTCTGTCTGTCTCCAGGCTGTATCTCATAAACCGTGATAGCTAGAAAGCAGAAATTTTCACAAATGATGTATTTCCGTTGCCGCTATAACAACAAATACTAAAAATTAAAAAAATATATATATTAAGGGGGGTCCCCATACAATAAACGTGTTTTTTCGTATTTTTTTGCTCTATATTAAAAACGGTAACAGGTAGACGGTTCAAATTTTCACAGAATATTAACTTGTATATTACCTTTCAAAATAAATAATTAAATATCAATAAAGTAAATATTTAAGGGGGGCTCCCATACAACAAACGTAATTTTTATTTTTAATACGTCATAAATCGTAAAACTTACTACAGGTTTGTACGGAACCCTCGGTGCGCGAGTCCGACTCGCACTTGGCCGGTTTTTTTTTTCATACCAAATTATATGGCGATTAGGACTCATTAGCATAATTTATTGTTCTCCTAGAAAGAGACAGAAAACGATATAATGATGTACGGGAGATGTGTTCGGGTGCGGGATGGGAGCAGGGAATAATTATGACATTTCGGAAAAACAAGATGGCGGCCGACTTGATTCTTACAACTCTTTTGTTTTCCAACCGATTTCGTTACAACTCGCAATTATTGAAGAAATTAGGAAACGATCAATAGAAAAAATGGAAAAAATTGGAAAACCAAGATGGCGGCCGAGCTGTAGTGTTTTCAAATTTTTGATTTTTCGACCCCGAACCGCGGCGCCGCAGATCCGAAACGGCGTGGTCGAGCATAACAATTTTTTCTTTTTTCGACTACAATTATCCTGTATTTTGACAGAATGGAAGTGGTTTTTAAAAATTCAATATGGCGGCTGTCGCGGCGGCTGTTCGGTTTGAGGTACGAAAAAACGCAATTTTAAAATTCAAATTTCTCACAGTTGGCAACGTCGGATCGTTTCGACTTGTACTGGGCGATTGTGTGTACAGACTCGAGGTATCGATTGGGGAAAAAATTACCCCATTTCTCAGGATATTTTCAAGATTTACCCCAAAAATTAAAAAATCGTAATACGTATTTTTTGCAAAATTCGAGTACGAGCAACCACTTGACCTACTTGTACGAATGACATTTGGGTATTTTCGTCGCCGAGGTCTGGCAACACTGGAATTTATCAAAGTAAAAGTAATTTTCGACATGGTCTTGTTTCAGGGGCGATCATTTCGGCTGGGTGTGAGCAAGATGAAAGATTGAAACGTCATCAGGAGCGGTATATCCTTTAGTTTACGGGAAAATTATAAAACTATGTATAATGTTTCTGTGAAACGAGGTAGCGGCCATTTTGTATTCTTTTTGTGTTTTTGAAAATTTCGATCACGTTTTTGAGGCAGTAGGCAACATTTGGGAAAGTCGACATGTATGGATCGATTGTACAACTCGACCGGCAGTATATATAAACAGTGTTGCCACATTTGGGGTAGTTTTCGACATTTTCCCCAAAAATTTCCTCCTGTAAAATTTTGTATGAAAAATTTTTTTTCACTGATGTCTTCGTATACAATTCAGAAAATTAAACTTGAAGAAAAATATGGAGACAGCTGTTGATTGAGGATTTCGGAGACGTGTAAAGAGCACGGCCAAGGTGTTGAAATAGGTGCGGGGTGCTCGACCAAATGTCATTCGAAACTTCATCCAATAGACAATGAGCTGAAAAAAAATTCAAAATGGCGGATTTAAGATGGCTGCCATACAAATTTATTTGGTGTCTATCTCAGAAAGTATAAAAGATGGAAGAGTGGTTTCTTGGCAAAAGATGATCAGCACGAGCAGATATATTAAGCGAAATGAAAAAAATTTAAAGATGGCGAAATATTTTTTTATACCAAATTACGAGTATATTAAGGCGATTAGGAACTATAAAAGACGTAATTGTTCTCCTAGAAAGAGACAGAAAACGATACAATGATGTATGGGAGATGTGTTCAGGTGCGCAATGGGAGTAGGGAAAAATTATGATATTTCGGAAAAACAAGATGGCGGCCGTAGTGCTTTTTGTAACTTTTTTGTTTTCCAACCGATTTCGTTACAACTCACAATTATTGAAGAAATTAGGAAACGGTCAATAGAAAAAGTGGAAAAATTGGAAAACCAAGATGGCGGCCGAGCTGTAGTGTTTTCAAATTTTTGATTTTTCGACCTCAAACCGCGGCGCCACAGATCCGAAACGGGGTAGTTCATGTATAGGAGATAAGTTCGGGTGCGGGATGGAAGTAGGGAAAAAAAATTACATTTCGGAAAAACAAGATGGCGGCGGATTTGCCGAAATGAACCGATCGAAGGATTGAAGATAGGCGGGGGGTGCTCGACCAAATGTCATTCGAAACTTCATCCAAGGTCAATGAGCTAAAAAACTCAAAATGGCGGATTTAAGATGTCTGCCATACAAATTTATTTGGTGTCTATCTCAGAAAGTATAAAAGATGGAAGAGTGGTTTCTTGGCAAAAGATGATCAGGACCTGAAAGTCTACTTGATGAATAGGAAAAAATTCAAGGTGGCTGATTTTTTTGCCATAGAAAATATAATTAGGCGAATATTGAAGAGACTACAAGTGTAGAATTATGCAAGATTTTGATACGGTTCCGTTTTACCCACGACGGGGCTCCCTGGGATTACCTAAAAGGAAACTGTTACCAAAGTTTTAAAAAATCAGCGTCATTTTGAAATTCTTTGTTAATTGACCGATTTCGTTCAAAATCTAAATTTAGGACTCCCTGGGACCACAAAACAGGAAACTGATACCAAAGTTTTAAAGTAAAAAATAAGCACCATTTTGACAGATTTCGTTCAAAATCGATATTAGGGCTACCTGGGATTACAAAACAGGAAACTGTTACAGAAATTTAAAAAAATCTGCGCCCTTTTTGAAATTCTTTGTTAATTGACCGATTTCGTTCAAAATCGATATTTAGGACTCCCTGGGATCACAAAACAGGAAAGTGATACTAAAGTTTTAAAAAATCAGCGCCATTTTTAAAATTTTTTTACTTAAAGGTGAATTGTGTATCTAAGTAAATAAATTCGGTTTAAGAGGCCATATACTAAACGCGCCTCGGCCAATTTTGGAATCTGTAGGTATACCGCACAGTAAGACCGTTAGCTGCACTCACACATAGACGACATAGGCCGGTGAAGATACTTTGATACTTTGCATCTTTGCATAGTCAAGTTCAAAATATTTTCACATGTTAATACAATTTTATAATCTTAGTTATTACTGAAATATTATTTTCCCTATTAATAAATGTTTATTTGGCATACATATACTTTTATAAAATATACTTACACACGTGTATAATATGTAAGACTAAAAACTAGATACACCTACATGTTTTTTCGTTTACTTACTTATGATTAAAATTGAAGATTTTTTATGTTTTAAAACCTATACGGCTATCTGACTGTTACTAATAATTAAGGTACACGATTATTGACCAAGTTTTACAACATGGGTCATTAGAGTAATTAGGTTGTCTCGAAAACACCATTGTTATTATATTATACTATATATAGCTCGATTACCACTCACTCACTGACTGACTGACTCATTGACATAATTGTTCTCCTAGAAAGAGACAGAAAACGATATAATGATGTAGGGGAGATGTGTTCGGGTGCGGGATTCGAGTAGGGAAAAATTATGACATTTCGGAAAAACAAGATGGCGGCCGACGTGCTTCTTGTAACTCTTTTGTTTTCCAACCGATTTCGTTACAACTCGCAATTATTGAAGAAATTAGGAAACGATCAATAGAAAAAGTGGAAAAAATTGGAAAAACAAGATGGCGGCCGAGCTGTAGTGCTTTAAAATTTTTGATTTTTCGACCCCGAACCGCGGCGCCGCAGATCCGAAACGGCGTGGTCGAGCATGATATTTTTTTCTTTTTTCGACTACAATTATCCTGTATTTTGACAGAATGGGAGTGGTTTTTAAAAATTCAAGATGGCGGCTGTCGCGGCGGCCTTTTTGTTTGAGGTACGAAAAAACGCAATTTTAAAATTCAATTTTCTCACAGTTGGCAACGTCGGAGAGTTTCGACTTGTACGGTGCGATTGTGTGGACAGACTCGAGGTATGGATTGGGGAAAAAAAATTACCCCATTTCTCGGGAAATTTTCAAGATTTACCCCAAAAATTAAAAAATCGAAATACGGACTTTTTGCAAAATTCCAGTACGAGCAACCACGTGTCTCACTTGTGCGAATGACATTTGGGTATTTTCTTCGCCGAGGTCTGGCAACACTGGAATTTATCAAAGTAAAAGTGATTTTCGACATGGTCTTTTTTCAGGGGCGATCATTTCGTCAGGGTGCGAGCGAGATAAAAAATGTAAACGTCATCAGGAGCGGTATATCCTGTAGTTTACGGGAAAATTATGAAACTATGTAAAATGTTTCTGTGCAACGAGGTGGCGGCCATTTTGTATTCTTTTTGTGTTTTTGAAAACTTCGAACACGTTTTTGAGGCAGTTGGCAACATTTGGGAAAGTTGACGTGTATGGATTGATTGTGTAACTCGACCGGCAGTATCGAGATATCTAAACAGTGTTGCCACATTTGGGGTAGTTTTCGAGATTTTCCCAAAAATGTCCTCCTGTAAAATTTTGTATGAAAAATTTTTTTTTCACTGATGGCCTCGTATACACCTCAGAAAATTAAACTTGAACAAAAATATGGAGACAGCTGATAATTGAGGATTTCGGAGACGGGTAAAGAGCATGGCCAAGGTATTGTAGATAGGTGGGGGGTGCTCGACCAAATGTCATTCGTAACTTCATCCAATGGACAATGAGCTGAAAAAAAATTCAAAATGGCGGATTTAAGATGGCTGCCATACAAATTTATTTGGTGTCTATCTCGGAGAGTTTAAAAGATGGAAGAGTGGTTTCTTGGCAAAAGATGATCAGGACGAGGACGTCTTTTTAGCGAAATGAAAAAAATTTCAAGATGGCGGAATATTTTTTTTCATACCAAATTATATGGCGATTAGGACTCATTAGCATAATTTATTGTTCTCCAAGAAAGAGACAGAAAACGATACAATGATGTATGGGAGATGTGTTCGGGTGCAGGATGGGAGTAGGGAAAAAATATGATATTTCGGAAAAACAAGATGGCGGCCGTAGTGCTTTTTGTAACTTTATTGTTTTCCAACCGATTTAGTTACAACTCACAATTATTGAAGAAATTAGGAAACGATCAATAGAAAAAGTGGAAAAAATTGGAAAACCAAGATGGCGGCCGAGCTGTAGTGTTTTCAAATTTTTGATTTTTCGACCCCGAACCGCGGCGCCACAGATCCGAAACGGAGTAGTTCATGTATTGGATATATGTTCGGGTGCGGGATAGGAGTAGGGAAAAATTATGACATTTCGGAAAATCAAGATGGCAGCCGAATTGCCGAAATAGACCGGTCGAAGCATTGAAGATAAGCGGGGGATGCTAGACCAAATGTCATTCGAAACTTCATCCAATAGACAAAGAGCTGAAAAAAAATTCAAAATGGCGGATTTAAGATGGCTGCCATACAAATTTATTTGGTGTACTTACCTATCTCCGAAAGTATAAAAGATGGAAGAGTGGTTTCTTGGCAAAAGATGATCAGGACGAGGAGGTCTATTTAGCGAAATAAAAAAAAATCCAAGATGGCGGAATATTTTTTTTCATACCAAATTATATGGCGATTAGGAACTATAAAAGACGTCATTGTTCTCCTAGAAAGAGACAGAAAACGATACAATGATGTACGAGAGATGTATTTGGGTGCGGGATCCAAGTAGGGAAAAATTATGACATTTCGGAAAAACAATCTGGCGGCCAACGTGATTCTTGCAACTCTTTTGTTTTCTAACCGATTTCGTTACAACTCGCAATTATTGAAGAAATTTGTAAACGATAAATAGAAAAAGTGGAAAAAATTGGAAAAACAAGATGGCAGCCGAGCTGTAGTGGTTTCAAATTTTTGATTTTTCGACCCTGAACCGCGGCGCCACAGATCCGAATCGGCGTGGTCGAGCATAGGGTTTTTTTCTTTTTTCGCCTACAATTATCCTGTTTTTTGACAAAATGGAAGTGGTTTTTAAAAATTCAAGATGGTGGCTGTAGCGGAGGCCGTTCGGTTTAAGGTACGAAAAACCGCAATTTTAAAATTCAAATTTCTCATAGTTGGCAACGTCGGATCGTTTCGACTTCTACGGGGCGATTGTGTGTACAAACTCGAGGTATGGATTGGGGAAAAAAATTACCCCATTTCTCGAGAAATTTTCAAGATTTACCCCAAAAATAAAAAAATAGTAATACGAATTTTTTGCAAAATTCGAGTACGAGCACAACCACGCGTCTCACTTGTACGAATGACATTTGGGTATTTTCGCCGCCGAGGTGTGGCAGCACTGGAATTTATTAAGGTAAAAGTAATTTTCGACATGGTCTATTTTCAGAGGCGATCGTTGCGGCTGGGTGCGAGCGAGAT
Organism: Erebia ligea; assembly: GCA_917051295.2. Lineage (NCBI taxonomy): Eukaryota > Metazoa > Arthropoda > Insecta > Lepidoptera > Nymphalidae > Erebia > Erebia ligea. The sequence goes on from OU785223.1 coordinate 18,046,661, forward strand.
GAAAAATTAAAATGTCATCAGGAGTGGCATATCCTGTAGTTCACGGGAAAATTATAAAACTATGTAAAATGTTTCTGTGAAACGAGGTGGCGGCCATTTTGTATTCTTTTTGTGTTTTTGAAAATTTCGATCACGTTTTTGAGGCAGTTGGCAACATTTGGGAAAGTTGACATGTATGGATCGATTGTGTGATGCGACTGGCAGTATCGAGATATCTAAACAGTGTTGCCACATTTGGGGTAGTTTTCGAGATTTTCCCCAAAAATTTCCTGTTGTAAAATTTTGTATGAATATTTTTTTTTCACTGATGGCTTCGTATACAAGTCAAAAAATTAAACTTGTACAAAAATATAGAGACAGCTGATGATTGAGGATTTCGGAGACCGGTAAAGAGCACAGCCAAGGTATTAAAGATAGGTGGGGGTGTTTGAACAAATGTCACTCGAAACCTCATCCAATTGGCGATGAGTTTAAAAAAACTCCAAAATGGTGGATTCAAGATGGCCGCTATACAAATTTCGTCAGTGTCTATCTCGGAGAGTATAAGAGATGGAAGTGTGGTTTCTTGGCACGAGATGTTCAGAGCAAGGAGGTCTATTTAGCGAAATGAAAACAATTTCAAGATGGCGGAATATTTTTTTTTCATACCAAATTATATTATTATTATGGCGATTAGGTCTCAATGACATAATTTATTGTTCTCCTAGAAAGAGCCAGAAAACGATACAGTGATGTGAGGCAGATGTGTTCGGCGGCCGAGCTGTAGTGTTTTCAATTTTTTGATTTTTCGACCCCGAATCGCGGCGCCACAGATCCGAAATGGTGTAGTTCATGTTCAGGCTGCCATACAAATTTATATTTTGGTGTCTGTCTATCTCAGAAAGTAAGTTGGATGAGTGGTTTCTTGGCAAAAGATGATCAGCCCCCCGATTATGTAAGAATGTTCGATCAAATGGTAAAGGTTCAGCGTCAAAGTAATATAAACCATAAGTGCATTGAATTAGAGCTCAATTTCGTCTATCCATTCTTATACGTTTGAGTATCGTACGTACCTAAACGTATAAGAATGGGTACACGAAATTGAGCTCTAATTTAATGCGGTTATGGTTTATTTACTTTGTCGCAGAACTTTAACGATTTCATCGGCCATTCTTACATGATTGGGGGGCTGGACCTGAAGGTCTAATTGATGAACAGGAAAAAAATTCAAGATGGCGGAATTTATTTTTCCAAGATTTTTCAAGATTTTGATACGGTTCCGTTTTACCCACGACGGGGCTCCTTGAGATTACAAAACAGGAAACTGGTACCAAAATTTTAAAAAATCAGCGCCATTTTGAATTTTTTTGTTAATTTACTGATTTCGTTCAAAACCGATATCTGAGGATCCCTGGGATTACAAAACAGGAAACTGATACGAAAGCTTAAAAAAATCTGCGCCATTTTGAAATCCTTTGTTTATTGACCGATTTCGTTCAAAATCGATATTTAAGCCTCCCTGGGATTACAAAACAGGAAACTGGTACCAAAATTTTAAAAAATCAGCGCCATTTGGAAAATTTTTTGTTAATTTACCGATTTCGTTCAAAACCGATATCTGAGGATCCCTGGGATTACAAAACAGGAAACTGGTAACAAAATTTTAAAAAATCAGCGCCATTTTGAAATTCTTTGTTAATTGTCCGATTTCGTTCAAAATAGATATTAAGGGCTTTCTTGGATCACGATACAGGAAACTTTTTTTTATTTTTTTTATCCACTACAAGTTAGCCCTTGACTGCGATCTCACCTGATGGTAAGTGATGATGCAGTCTAAGATGGTAGCGGGCTAACCTGTTAGGGGCATGGCAGTTATATTAAACCCATACCCCTATTCGGTTTCTACACGGCATCGTACCGGAACGCTAAATCGCTTGGCGGCACGTCTTTGCCGGTAGGGTGGTAACTTGCCACGGCCGAAGCCTCCCACCAGGCAAAACAAAAAAAACTGCTACCAAAGTTTTAAAAAATCAGCACCATTTTGAAATTATTTATCAATTGACCGATTTCGTTCAAAGTCGATATTTAGGGCTCCCTGGGATTACAAAACAGGAAAATGGCACCAGAATTATAAAAAATCAGCGCCATTTTGAAATTATTTGTTAATTGACCGATTTCGTTCAAAATCGATATTTAGGGCTAACCACATCTCGTGAGCTGCTTTAGCAGCTCGCGCACAGAGCAAAACACTAGTTATACTATATATAGCTCAATTACCACTGACTCACTGACTGACTCATTGACATAATTGTTCTCCTAGAAAGAGACAGAAAACGATATAATGATGTAGGGGAGATGTGTTCGGGTGCGGGATTCGAGTGGGAAAAAATTATGACATTTCGGAAAAACAAGATGGCGGCCGACATGATTCTTGTAACTCTTTTGTTTTTCGACCGATTTTGTTACAACTCGCAATTATTGAAGAAATTAGGAAACGATTTATAGAAAAAGTGGAAAAAATTTGAAAAACAAGATGGCGGTCGAGCTGTAGTGTTTTAAAATTTTTAATTTTTCGACCCCGAACCGCGGCGCCACAGATCCGAAACGGCGTGGTCGAGCATGATATTTTTTTCTTTTTTCACTTACAATTATCCTGTATTTTGACAGAATGGGAGTGGTTTTTAAAAATTCAAGATGGCGGCTGTCGCGGCGGCCTTTTTGTTTGAGGTACGAAAAAACGTCATTTTAAAATTCAAATTTCTCACAGTTGGCAACGTCGGAGCGTTTCGACTTTTACGGGGCGATTGTGTGTACAAACTCGAGGTATGTATTGGGGAAAAAAAATTACCCCATTTCTCGGGAAATTTTCAAGATTTACCCCAAAAATAAAAAAATCGAAATACGGACTTTTTGCAAAATTCGAGTACGAGCAACCACGTGTCCTACTTGTACAAATGACATTTGGGTATTTTCGTCACCGAGGTCTGGCAACACTGGAATTTATCAAAGTAAAAGTGATTTTCGACATGGACTTTTTTCAGGGGCGATAATTTCCGCTGGGTGCGAGCGAGATGAAAAATTTAAACGTCATCAGGAGCGGTATATCCTGTAGTTTACGGGAAAATTATGAAACTATGTAAAATGTTTCTGTGGATCGAGGTGGCGGCCATTTTGTATTCTTTTTGTGTTTTTCAAAATTTCGATCACGTTTTTGAGGCAGTTGGCAACATTTGGGAAAGTTGACATGTAAGGATCGATTGTCTAACTGCACCGGCAGTATCGAGATATCTAAACAGTGTTGCCACATTTGGGGTAGTTTTCGAGATTTACCCCAAAAATGTCCTCCTGTAAAATTTTGTATGAAAAATTTTTTTTCCACTGAAGGCTTCGTGTACAAGTCAGAAAATTAAATTTGAAGAAAATATGGAGACAGCTGATGATTGAGGATTTCGGAGACGGGTAAAGAGCACGGCCGAGGTATTGAAGATAGGTGGGGGGTGATCGACCAAATGTCATTCGAAACTTCATCCAATTGACAGTGAGCTGAAAAAAAATTCAAAATGGCGGATTTAAGATGGCCGCCATACAAATTAATTTGGTGTCCATCTCAGAAAGTATAAAAGACGGAAGAGTGGTTTCTTAGCAAAAGATGATCAAGACGAGTAGGTCTATTAAGCGAAATGAAAAAAAATTCAAGATGGCGGAATATTTTTTTTTATACCAAATTATATGGCGATTAGGACATACATAATTGTTCTCAAAGAAAGAGACAGAAAACCATACAATGATGTACGGGAAATGTGTTCGGGTGTAGGATTCGAGGGAAAAATTATGACCTTTCGGAAAAACAAGATGGCGGCCGACGTGATTCTTGCAACTCTTTTGTTTTCCAACCAATTTCGTTAAAACTCGCAAAGATTGAAGAAATTAAGAAATGATCAATAGAAAAAGTGGAAAAAATTGGAAAAACAAGATGGCGGCCGAGCTGTAGTGTTTTCAAATTTTTGATTTTTCGACCCCGTACCGCGGCGCCACATATCCGAAACGGCGTGGTCGAGCATGATTTTTTTTCTTTTTTCGCCTGAAATTATCCTTTATTTTGACAGAATGGGAGTGGTTTTTAAAAATTCAAGATGGCGGCTGTAGCGGCGGCCTTTTTGTTTGAGGTACGAAAAAACGCAATTTTAAAATTCAAATTTCTCACAGTTGGCAACGTCGGAGCGTTTCGACTTCGTGGGGGCGATTGTGTGTACAGACTCGAGGTATGGATTGGGGAAAAAAAATTACCCTATTTCTCGGGAAATTTTCAAGATTTACCCCAAAAATAAAAAAATCGAAATACGGACTTTTTGCAAAATTTGAGTACGAGCAACCACGTGTCTCACTTGTGCAAATGACATTTGGGTATTTTCGTTGCCGAGGTCTGGCAACACTGGAATTTATCAAAGTAAAAGTGATTTTCTTTTCTTTCTGAAATGGTCTTTTTTCAGGGGCGATCATTTCGGCTGGGTGCGAGCGAGATGAAAAATTGAAACGTCATCAGAAGCGGTATATCCTGTAGTTCACGGGAACATTATAAAACTATGTAAAATGTTTCTGTGAAACCAGGTGGCGGCCATTTTGTATTCTTTTTGTGTTTTTGAAAACTTCGATCACGTTTTTGAGGCAATTGGCAACATTTGGGAAAGTTGACATGTATGGATCGATTGTGTAACTTGACCGGCAGTATCGAGATATCTAAACAGTGTTGCCACATTTGGGGTAGTTTTCGAGATTTTCCCCAAAAACTCCCTCCTGTAAAATTTTGCATGACAATTTTTTTTTTCACTGATGGCTTCGTATATAAATCAGAAAATATAACTTGAAGAAAAATATGGAGACAGCTGATGCTTGAGGATTTCGGAGACGGGTAAAGAGCACGGCCAAGGTATTGAAGATAGGTGGGGGGTTCTCAAACAAATGTCACTCGAAACCTCATCCAATTGGCGGTGAGTTGAAAAATTTCCAAAATGGCGGATTCAAGATGGCCGCCATACAAATTTCATCAGTGTCTGTCTCGGAGAGTATTAGAGATGGAATTGTGGTTTCTCGGCAAGAGATGATCAGGACGAGGAGGTCTATTTAGCGAAATGAAAAAATTTCAAGATGGCGGAATATTTTTTTTCATACCAAATTAAATGGCGATTAGGAACTATAAAAGACGTCATCGTTCTCCAAGAAAGAGACAAAAAACGATACAATGATGTAGGCGAGATGTGTTCGGGTGCGGGATTCGAGTTGGGAAAAATTATGACATTTCGGAAAAACAAAATGGCGGCCGACGTGATTCTTGCAACTCTTTTGTTTTCCAACCAATTTCGTTACAACTCGCAATTATTTAACAAATTAATAAATGATCAATAAAAAAAATAGAAAAAATTCGAAAAATAAGATGGTGGCCGAGCTGTATTGTTTTCAAATTTTTGATTTTTCGACCTCGAACCCCGGCGCCACAGATCCGAAACGAGGTAGTTCATGTCTAAGAGATATTATGTTTGGGTGTGGGATGGGAGTAGGGAAAAATTATGACATTTCGGGAAAACAAGATGGCGGCTGATTTGCCGAAATGAACCGATCGAAGCATAGAAGATAGGTGGGGGTGCTCGACCAAATGTCATTCCAAACTTCATCCAATAGACAATGAGCTGAAAAAAAATTCAAAATGGCGGATTTAAGATGGCTCCCATACAAATTTATTTGGCGTCTATCTCAGAAAGTATAAAAGATGGAAGAGTGGTTTCTTGGCAAAAGATGATCAGGGTATGTACGATAGATACCCTAAACGTATAAGAATGGGCAGACGAAATTGAGCTCTAATTCAATGCTGTCATGGTTTATTTTACTTTGACGAAAATCTTTAACGTTTGATCGACCATTCTTACATGATTGGGGCCCAAGACGAGGTCTATTTAACGAAATGAAAAAAAATCAAGATGGCGGAATATTTTTTTTCATACCAAATTATATGGCGATTAGGAACTATAAAAGACGTCATTGTTTTCTTAGAAAGAGACAGAAAACGATACAATGACCGGTACGGGAGATGTGTTCGGGTGCGGGATTCGAGTGGGGATAAATTATGACATTTTGGAAAAACAAGAAGGCGGCCGACGTGATTCTTGCAACTCTTTTGTTTTTTAACCGATTTCGTTACAACTCGCAATTATTGAAGAAATTAGTAAGTGATCAATAGAAAAAGTGATAAAATTGGAAAAACAAGATGGCGGCCGAGCTGTAGTGTTTTAAAATTTTTGATTTTTCGACCTCGAACCGCGGCGCCACAGATCCGAAACGGGGTGGTTCATGTCTAAGAGATAGTATGTTTGGGTGTGGGATTGGAGTAAATCCATATTTAGGGCTCCCTGGGATTACAAAACAGGAAACTGATACCTACCAAAGTTTTAAAAAATCAGTGCCATTTTGAAATTCTTTGTTAATTGTCCGGTTTCGTTCAAAATCGATATTTAGGACTCCCTGGGATCACAAAACAGGAAACTGGTACCAAAATTTTAAAATATCAGCGCCATTTTGAAATTCTTTGTTAATTGACCGATTTCATTCTAAATCGATATTTAGGACTCCCTGGGATCTCAAAACAGGAAACTGTTATTTAAATATATTACAATCCCTGGGATCCCTGGGAATTCAAAACAGGAAACTTGTACCAACATTTTAAAAAATCAGCGCCATTTTGAATTTATTGATATATTGACCGATTTCGTTCAAAATCGATATTAAGGGCTCCCTGGGATTACAAAACAGGAAACAGATAGCAACGTTTTAACAAATCAGCGCCATTTTGAAATTCTTTGTTAATTGACCGATGTCGTTCAAAATCGATATATTGGGCTCCCTGGGATTACAAAACAGGAAACAGATACCAACGTTTTAACAAATCAGCGCCATTTTGAAATTCTTTGTTAATTGACCGATGTCGTTCATAATCGATATGTTGGGCTCCCTGGGATCACAAAACAGGAAACTGATACCAAAGTTTTAAAAAATCAGTGCCATTTTGAAATTCTTTGTTAATATTATTGACCGATTTTGTTCAAAATCGATATTTAGGACTCCCTGGGATAAGAAAGCAGGAAACTGATACCAAAGTTTTAAAAAATCAGCGCCATTTTGAACTTCTTTGTTAATTAACTGATTTCGTTCAAAATCGATATTTAGGGCTCCCTGGGATCACAAAACAGGAAACAGATACCAACGTTTTAACAAATCAGCGCCATTTTGAAATTATTTGTTAATGGACCGATTTCGTTCAAAATCGATATTTATGGCTAACCACATCTCGTGAGCTGCTTTAGCAGCTCGCGCACAGAGCGAAACACTAGTTACATATACAATTACCTACTGAACTACATAGATTCTATTATAGCATCGGACCGGTACAGGAGGAAGCAGTCGGTATGTTAATAATTAACATACCGACGATAGTTGAAGATCAATTTAATGGGTCTGACAAACATTTTTTACTTTACATGCCAAATAAATCTACAAAAAATTACGAGAAAAACTGTGTTTTTACTTTTTTCATATCTTAAAAAATGGCTGAGATATTTACGATCAAAGTGCGTATATTTCCGGCCGAAAGTTTTTGACCGAGCGAAGCGAAGGTCTCTGAGTCTACTTGAGTGAATTTGCACTTGTCCGTCCGTCCGTCCGTCCGTCCGTCCGTCTGTCAGAGCCTTATAACTTCTGAATTACTGAACGTAATTACTTCAATAGCGTTACATAGGGTTGCGGTATATAATTTTAAAGATAATTAGGAATAGAGTCCAAAAATATTTTTTTTTAATTTTTCCCCTAAAATTAACGAAATGGGGGGCTTTCAAACTGGCGATTTTCTAATGTCCAAAGTTGACCTTTGTTGATTGAGAACTCTCAATTTTCTGATAGGCTGAGCCTGAAACTTGTCAATTATTTGAATTATATCCTGTACTTGAACAACAAATACTAAAATTAGATAAATATTATAAGGAAACGAAATAATTTAATTTTTAATGAGCAACAATATTTTTAACAGAACTTCACAATTATGTCAATAGATGGCGCTCTGTACAAGTTTATGGATACCGCGAGGTCTCAGTTCGGGGCGAACCACTTAACTAATTAAAAACGCGGGCGGGCGCTAACTACCCGATGACGTCAGACCCCCGGTCATTCGACAGTCGCGCTCTCGTTCGCACGCCCACTGCGCAGTAAAAATCAAAATTATAAAGTTCTCTGTGCAGGTAAAAATGGAATGATGGATGGAGGTGTTCAATTCAACAGTTAAAATACCTAATAAACTCTTTTTTTATGTGCCCGAGGGCGAGGACCCAAAAATGAGTCATAACCGGGGGTGTGACGTCATAGTATGAGCGCGCGTAATCTCGGAAATTTAAAAAAGGGCTAAAACTTCTCGTCGTTATAACTTCGGAAATAGGTACTGCATATTGTGTTGAAGTGAAATAAAAACTAATGTAATATACATGATCTACGCTCCGATGTTAGGTGTATTTGATAATAATATTTTGATCCATTTGTGTTCTCCAATGGAGTAATTAAATAAACTCACTTTAAAGTGTTTTATTGCATAAACTACTTGCCTACTACAATATCATTCATACGTATAGGTACTTTTTATTCTACAAGTTAGGTAGCCATTAACTGCAATCTCGCCATGGTAACTTATATTGCAGTCTAAGATGGTAGCAGGCTAACATGTCACGGGCACTTACTTACTCGTATATCAGTTACTAGCTGATGCCCGCCACTTCGTCCGCGTGGTTTAAGTTTTTTGATTCCCGCGGGAACTCCTTAATTTTCCGGGATAAAAAGTAGTTTATGTCACTCTCCACCGGTCCTCAACTATACCCATCCCAAAAATCACGTCGATCCGTTGCTCCGTTGCAGCGTGATTGAAGGACAAACCAACAAACAAGCACACTTTCGCATTTATAATATTAGTATGATTTTTGAAGTGAGGTAGGTGTACATAATGTTTAAGATAAATTGAGTTTTGTGCGCTATTTTCTATATTTGGAGCAGGAAAACCACCAATAATACATTTTATTTGATAGGAAACATATTGATACCTATAACGATCTTCCATAGAACTGTATCACTCTTTTGAAGTTTCGCTACATAACTAGCAGGTTGGTGATAGCATCTCCGTTCAAAAAACAAGTGGAGTTTTGTAAAATAAGTAGAGGTACCTATACCAGCTACTTCGGAGATCGGTGAACAGTAGCGCAACAGTTGAACCTCTACTCGTGAAGCTAGTATTGTTTGCACACCAGCGGTGACCAGCTTACTGAGTGTGCATAACCAACATGGGCCGTATGATGATTGGAGCGATCTGTATAAAATATATGCTGAGGGTCTTTAATCTGGTGATCATGGTGAGTGTGTCAGTTTATATAATGCTGATTTTGTCAGTTTATATAATGCTTGGGGGATGCCCCGTCGCTCACGTCCGCAGGAACTACCTTCTACCTCCCTGCACGTGTCCCCTGGGCCACGGTAATATTATGTATACAGTATTGTAACTCGGCCGTATCTTTGAAATAAATACCTACAGTCGCGCGGTACGTAAACATGCGATAGGGCTGGCCGCCTCCAGCATTTTAATTACATTTGCCTACTTTGTGTTTCCATTTAGTTTTGTGATTGTAAATATACTTTTTTTTATATAAACAAATAAAATACTTTGTGAATTGAATAGGAAGTGTTCAACTCAATAAAAATGCGTGTTGTTTTTTGATTGGTAGATTTAATTAAAAAACCATGTATATGCAATCATAATTACTCAATAATAACAAATCGGTCTTATAAATTTGCGACCGAAAAATATTTGCGCTTCGACTGAGACGTACGAAATGCTTTATTATTAAATTTTAAAGTATAAAAAATCCGCATTCTAATATAAAGCTTAATTAAAAAATTGTTTTGGGAAACATGCACAAGGTGGAGAAAAAGAAATATCTTTTACTTGGTTATATAGATCTGCAGCTACTTTACAATTTATATGTTTCATACACACAGTACAATAAACAACTATTAATAATAATAAAATATCACGTCTTTACTTTGATTTATACAAACTAACAAAACAAAACACACACGCCCCGAGGTTTTAACACAAGCGTACCTACCGTATCGTGATTCATGAACCGCCTATATGCAACCATTTTCATCCAACCAAAAACAGCACAATATATCCTACTCGTCATATTAAGTACTTAAACTTATTTTTAGTCAAAAAATCGCGCGGTTATTGTTAAAAAAACAAAACACCGTCCGTTCGTCACTGCGGCACAGTCGCGACTCGCGACTGTCTGCATGCCAAGCGCGTGCTGAGATCGAGACGCGTAGGCATAGCTCGCGCTTCGTCCGTTTGTATGAAGTTGGAATACTGTTTAAATAATATTACCGTGCCTGGGCGGTGCTACACGAGCGACGAACTTGCAGGCGAAATAAGCGTTCTTTATAATATTATAAAAACGCTTATATACACTAAACATATATATAATGCTTGGAGAATTCACTACCACTCTTGACGAGTGACGGCAGCGCTCGGCATCACTGTTTAGCTCACCATTGACGATAAGTCACTATTCTAATATAGGTAGTCCTAAGTCAAATGATTAACGCCAAAATTTACCACTTACGGCATCAGTCCAAATGTAATTGACGACCGCCCTGGCGCAGTGTTGAGCGCTGTTGTCTTAACGTGCGGAGGTCCCGGGTTCGATACCCGGCAGGGTCAATTTGGGAATTTATAATTTCTGAATTTACTCTGGTCTGGCCTGGTGGGAGGCTTTGGCCGTGGCTAGTTACCAGTCAAAGACGTGCCGCCAAGCGATTTAGCGTACCGGTACGATGCCGTGTAGAAACCGATAATAGGGGTATGGGTTTAATGTTTAATATAGTTAGCCCGCTAGCATCTTAGACTGCATCATCACTTTACCATCAGGTGAGATCGCAGTCAAGGGCTAACTTGTAGGGGATAAAAATAAAAGCAATTTGAATTTCGAAGTATCGATCGATGGGGCTACGACTTTATGTACCTACATGGTACATACTTACATACGTAGTAGTTACATAACTCGTGGGCCATGGCTACGGATTTCTTTTTGGACGGATTACGGATTGACTTTGCGTGGACTAAGGTGGGTACGGATATTTGTGGGTTAGCACGCCGCCAAAATTTGGCTTACGGATTTCGCACTCTATCTTTTTGTTTATATCGCGAGTTACGAGTAGGTACCTACTGTAGGTATAAGGACTGCAAGCAATGGCAAGCATTTAATAAATAGGTAGTATGCATAGTTAGGCACCGTTAACCAACTGTTACTGTTAGGTTCATAGTTCATACCTACTTCATCCTACTATGTAAATATTGTCACATGAAGAGTAGTTTGAAGATGCAACGCGGTAATATCAATAAATTAATCGCGCTCAGTGCAATAGTTACTACGTTATAGTTATAGGACATAGGTAGTAGGTACCATAAGTTACATCCGTAGTACCAGTGGCGTGCAGACCATAGAGGCATATAAGCATTGCTTACCCTATTATTTTTCATTGTGACCAGCTTGAAAATAGGTTCATACCTAAATACCTACCCTGGCTTCAAATCCTGTGCACGCCACTGCGTAGTAGGTACGTACTACGTACCTATCAATTGTATATTTTTAAATCTTTAACATTTTTTTTATGAAAAGAGCAATTGCTGAGTTTCTTGCCGGCTCTTCTCAATAGAATCAGTTTTCTGAACCGATGGTAGTTCTCGTAAGCGCCACAAGTTGTCCTACGTAAAATAAATAAATCATTTATCATTTAGGTACATGAGGTAAGACCACCCGCGCGAAGCCGGGTGGGAGTTTGTATACCTAAGTGCCAAAATAATTAAATAAAACAGTTTAAGTGGGTATTATGTAGGTAATAGTCCATTCATTTTAGATTTTTTACCTATGAGTGAGTACATTAAGAAACACAACTCTCCCCCCCCCCCCCCCCCCCCCCCCCCTCCGGTGGTGGCTTCCCCCCTCCCCGCCTTGAAAAGTGTGCCATTTTGGAGATTTTCTAGATTTTCAAGAAATCTATACAAGCTAGGACAAAACTGTCAAAGATAACATTGTTCCTTAATAAACTACCTACAAACAAGTTCATAACATTTATGGTGATAGGAGTTATAGTTTACAAGCTATGATGCGTTAAAAAAAAAGTTATTTAATTTCTATTTATTCCATACTAATAAGTAAGTCAAGATGACTACCACCGGTTCTTACAAAACAGTAAGGTATATTTCAAAAACTATTTGTCCTATCAAAATAAACTAAACACTATTTTATAGGTAAATAAATAAACTTTGTTCTAAGTTCTGACAGCTTTTTTTCTAGCTCTAATACTTTTGTTTGAAATTTCAAAAAACATTCACGGTTTTTACAAGGGTTTCGCTTTTTATGCAAGTTAGACAGCAATATTTCCAAAACTATTAGTTCTATCAAAATAAACTAAAAACTATTTTGGAGATAATTTAATGGAGTTCATTTTTGCTGCTCATATTTTTTTCCTACTTCTTATAGTTTCTGTAAAAATTAAAAAATATATACATGGTTTTTGAAAAAAAATAATTTTCATGGAATAAAGGTAGTCATATTTCTCGAACTATTGGTCCTATCTAAATAAACCATAATACTCTTTTTGTAGGTAATTTAATGAAATTAATTACTCTTTGGAGGATTTTTCCCAGTTCCAATAGTTTTTGTGCAAATTGCAAATAACATCAGATTCTAACATTTTTTTTATTTTTTTTTCGTACACAAAACCTGGATATATATGCGAAATTGTTAGTCCTATCTAATATTTTTTTATAGGTGATTAAATGGTGTTTATTTTGACTTCTTACAGTTTTTGCCTAGCTCTAATAGTTTTCTAGAAATTACAGAATACGTGTTTTTAAACTAATTTAAGGCTTATTTTACTGAGCTGCAATTTTTAGTCAACTTTAACGCACCATAGCTTGTAAACTATAACTTCTATCACAATAAATGTTATGAACTTATTTGTAGGTCATTTATTATGAAACAATGTTGTCTTTAACAGTTTTGTCCTAGCTTGTATAGTTTTCTTGAAAATCTAGAAAATCTGCAAAATGGCACACTTTTCAAGGCGGGGAGGGGGGAAGCCACCACCGGAGGGGGGGGAGAGTTGTTTTTTTTAATGTACTCACTCATAGGTATAAAACCACAGTGGTTTCAAAGAGTTATAAATTTTGCCGTTTTGCCCATACATTGAAATCTAGAATGAATGGACTATAAAGGAAAAACTGTGCGAAACGTAAAAACTTCCTACAATATTTCTTATAATATTGGTATTTAAATCCTATTGAGCTATGAACTGAACTGATTCTGAAATGAACTTATTTGGCACCTTGCCCAAATAAGTACATGCTGTGTTAAGTGGTCTAGTGGTTGGCATGTGGTCTACTGCGGCCTAGTGGGATTAACTAGTTTGATAATTTATAATAGTTTAAATAGGTAGGTACCTAGGTATGTAGGTAAAGGAAAAACTGCGCGAAACCTAAAAACTTCCTACAATATTTCGTATAAAATAAAATAAATAAAAAAGCCCTTTATTTTATATTACGTTATTGTCATACAAAGATTCATTACATAATTTAAAGTTACATATAAAGATTTACATTAATTTTAATTGATAAAAATAATAATAATAAACATACAGGTACAATAAAATTAACTTAAAATTAGTCGAATTAGTCAAAGTTTGGTACACGTAAAAGTCGCCTCTACGGCGTAGGCCTCCCCCAAATCTCTCCAAAGCTTCCTGTTACGTGCTTGTGTCATCCAATCTGGCCCACATCTCTCTGAGAAGATATCGCGCCATCTTTTCCTTTGTCGTCCTCTTTGTCTTTTCTTATCTCTTGGTATCCATTCTGTCACTTTTTTTGTCCATCTTGTATTGTCCAATCTGCAAACATGTCCTGCCCATTTCCATTTTAACATTCTAACTCTTTTTATTATATCTGTTAGTTTTGTTGTTTTTCGTATCTTTTTATTGCTTACTTTATCTTTAATCCTCAGGCCTAACATGCTCCGTTCCATTTTTCTTTGGCAGATAGCCAATTTGTCTTCCTCTTCCTTCCTCTATGACCATGTTTGACACCCATATGTTAAACAAGGCAATATTGCAACTTCATAGAGTTTCTTTTTTATTTTTATGCTTATTTCCTTACTCTTCATTACTTCCTTGAAACTCCAATATTTTTTCCATGCGATGGCGAGTCGCCTATGAATTTCTTTCCCAGTGCAATTCTCAAAGGAAACGGATTGGCCAAGGTACACATAATCTTTTACGTACTCTTTACTCTCCCCACCTACTCTGACTACTTTCTCCTCAGCATTCGTTAGGATTTTAGTTTTAGATGAGTTCAGAGATAAGCCAGCTTTTTTGCTCTCTCTTGCCAATTCGCCTACCATGATTTCAAGATCCGATGCATTTTCAGCGAAAACGATTATGTCATCTGCAAAGCGCAGCCGAGCGATCGCGTAACTTCTGCATCAATCATAGTTACAGTATCAATTGTTGTAATTGGCTGAATTTATGGCATTCTTGCTGCGTCAATGGATTATGTCCAATAGTGGAAGAGTGTTAACCAATCAGAGGTGATTGCGATGTATCAATGATTGATGCAGAAGTTACGCGATCGCTCTGCAGGTGACTTAAATATTCGCCGTCAATTTTTAAACCTTTCTTTTCCCAATCTAGGTTCCTGAAGATGGCTTCGAGGACTGCCGAGAAGATCTTTGGTGATGTCGGGTCACCCTGTCTCAAACCTCTTGTTACAGCAGTAACAATATTTCGTATAGGTATTGGTAAATCCTATTCAGCTGAGTGTATTTCAGAAGCACAGATAGCTATGTTTCTAAAATGAACTTATTTGGCACCTTGGTCAAATAAGTAGGTAGGTACATGCTGTGTTACTTACCTCATAACCTGGGGGTCTACTCTCTTTCTCTCAAACGAAACTTCGCAAACGAACGTAATTAGTCGGTTATTAGACCCACACAAAATCGTTCAATCCAATCGGTCACGAAAATTTTCTATGGATCCGTACTTCGTCTGCGTGTACGAAAACGAAATAGAGAGGAGCATAGAGATAATATTATGTAGGAGAGGAGTTAACAAAATTTCGTTCGTTTGTTTGCGAAGATAGGTACACGATAACAAGATTCTTCGTCCAACTGATTTATTGTGAGTAGATGAAGCTGGGAAGTGGGCCAGCAGGATTTCACAGGAACTAAAACACTATTAAATCCTAGTAGTTAGTCTATGCAATAAAGCTAGTGGACCCCAACAATAATTCCTCAGGCGACGAAACTTTACAGTAGGTATGATAAAGTATCATTAGTTAAACGTAGGTATATTATAAATATCCATTAAAAAATCAGAAAGGAAGTAAGATTTTTTATGCTTTAACCCAATTGTTAAATACCTATCGCGTAAACGCAGTTTAGGTTTAATAATAATTAAACATTTTAAAAACCCCCGGAACAAAAATAAACTCTAAAAACTAACAAATAATATTTTAAACCTATTAAAGGTATTATAATTATTAATTATTATAGTCACATAGTCTACGCTCTACGTAAAGCCGCGCGCGGCGAGCTCGGTGTGCGGTATGCGGTGCGGGGGTGCCTGGGCGTCATCAAGTGCGGCGACGGCAGACACGTGAGAGCAGACGACAGTGACGGTTGTAAATGCTAACTTTAGTCCGCCTACGCTAAGCTATAATGACATCTTTTTAGAGCATGAGAGGGGAAAAATTCAGTACTTACCTAACTATCAAGTGTAATTAATAATTTACAAATCACGTAAAAATACATAAGTATGTAGGTTATTTTTTTTTAAACATTACAATAGGGGTAGATTTTTAGACCTCGTCGACCCCCAAAATCAGTTTTCGTTTATGTCGACCCCCGGGCCACGTAAACGAAAACTGCAAAACTACGTAGGTGCATTGTGGCATTGCAAACTCGTATATAACTGCAGTGAACGAAATTAATTATATTTCCTGATTGTTCCAGATTTACTGCACACTATTGATTAGACTCGGTGCAGCTGTGTTCAAGTGGTCGGCGCTGATTGAACTGCTGCCGATGATGGGAGACAAAATGATCGAAAGAATGCCGTCAGAGGTGCCCTGGATGATGTTCTTTGTTGGGTTAATCATGTTATTAATATGTATTTTGGGTTTCTACGGTGATAACAATGAGAGCTACTGGGCACTTGTTACGGTAAACATACCTACTTACATTGCTGATTTTAGTGACGACCATTTGCTCAGACCTCCCGAGTCCCGACTGCTTTTCGATCTGGTTCCTCCCTAGTTTTCGACGAAGGTGACGACTTCAACATAGTGTGTAGAAATCAAAATTATTTTTTACTTTACAGTGGCTTTGGAAGTCGGTTTTTTGGAAAGAATTTTTATTTTTAACTGCTTAGTGTACCTACTTTAAATCCCTACGGCTTACGGAGTGCAGTACCCTGCAGCATCAGGGTTGAGGAGTTGGGGCTTTAGTTTAAGTATGAAGTCGTTGCTTGACACCTGCAATATGAATTCACCATAAAAAATCCTAAATCACTATTGTTAAGGAGTTCTGTACCCTGCAGCATCAGGATTGAGGATTTGGAGTCAAAATTTTTTATGGGACCACCTCGCGAACTCTCTCTAACCACTGATTAAAATAAAAAAAAATACGCGCCAAATAGAGAACCTCCTCCTTTTTTGAAAGTCGGTTAAAAAGCCACAAACTTATAACAAAACTAGCTGATGCCCGCGACTACGTCCGCGTGGATTGAGGTTTTTTGGTTCCCGCGGGAACTCCTTAGTTTTCCGGGATAAAAAGTAGACATGTGTTATTCCAGACTATAATCTATCTCTGTGCCAAATTTCATCCAGATCCGTTTAGCCGTTCGGGCGTGATTGAGTAACAAACATCCATCCATACATCCATCCAAACTTTCGCATTTATAATATTATGTATTTGATAGTATTTACTATCTACCTATTGACAATATAAATAATAACAATATAAAATACAAATAATCTACTACAAAAATCTATATTTACAAGAAGTCGGTAAAAAATATCCACCCTCCAACTGATCGTTCATGGGCATTCGCATGGTATCCATAACCCAAGACACCAGGCGCTATTGCCTCTGAATTGCCACGATAAGCCGTTGGGCTAAATAAGCGCCAGCTCTTGGGTCACCAGTAGCGTGGACTAAAACGTACCATTACCAAGTACCAACCTCTGGGAAACAACATTAATAAAGTGTCCAATGACCATGGGCCCAGCAAGCACCGCAAAAATGTAGACCTTACTATAAGTGAGTGAGATACTGAGTATTTACGGCGCTTGCCGCTTGAACCACCTTGAGCGTTTGAGCAGATTCGGCACAATATATATTATACTAGCTGATGCCCGCGACTTCGTTCGCGTGGACTTTAGTCTTATCGAGTCCCGTGGGAATTGGGTTTTTCCTAAGATAAATGTATATAATATAAGAAACTGAATAAATGACCGTCAATCTGTCAATATATTTGAAGATTTCTCTACTGGCTTATGTCTCATTTACTTTTGTATATGGAGATTTTTAACCCAATTTTTTTACTATTCCGTACAATTTTTCAAACATTTTCTTTCTTAAGAACCTCCTTACAATAACAAATACAACAAAAAAAGAATTAGCGAAACTGGTCCAGCCGTTCACGCGTGATGCCGTGACCAAGGGAAATAGGGATTCATTTTTATATATAGAGATAATACATAGGTTACCTACCTATACCTACATATATGAAAGTACTTGTACCAATCTTTAGTTTATTTCAGTACGCAATCTTACTGTTTGGGGTAATCATCCTGCAAGTGATACTGGGCGTGATGCTTTATTTTGGCATATTTTTCGGACAAACGCCAGTACAAGTATACTTAAGTAGCGAATGGCGTGTATCTATACCTCCTCAAAACGCACCGGAAGAAGCATATTCAGCGTTTTATGATAAACTTCGAAAGAGCAATTTTAATGATTTTCTCAAGGTACAGGAAAAGGTAAGGCGATTTTGATTTTGAGCTCTGCGTTTTATAGACGTTGATGAAGTTTCAACTATAGTAAGACAAGTAAAGTAAGTAAGAAATCTAGTGGATAAGAACTGTAGAGTTGTAGACGCCCGGGTTCCTATTCGGGTTGCCAGGGGGCATTCGATACCCGGACTCCGGAAACGCACCTCTACCTTTTTTTTAAAAAAAAATTTTTCCTATTTGGCTTCATTCAAGAGCTTTTCTTACGAATGTCAATAAGAATTAAAACAAAAGTTTCAAATTAAAAAAATTAAAAACAAGATCAAAATAGTAATTTTAAAATTTACAAAGTAAAAAAATATTTTCGGAGTTAGGTTAGTAGGTATACGGGTATACCTACTGTATGCGTTAGAAATTAAATATAACCTGCATCTTCGTCGCGAGTTCTTCCTTTAGTTCTTCAGTTCTCAAAAGCTCAAATGTGTTTAGCGCGACTGCAGCCTTCTTGTTCTGAGACGGGATTTTTTTTTATTAACTGGCTTAACGGCTCTGGGTTCCAGCCTTTTGAGGTTTTTCCACTACTGAGACGAGACACGTGCACAGTAGTGAGCCGTCAATATGTTGAAGTGATGATGAATTAATTTTCAGTATAACTGTTGCGGCGAATACGGGAAATCAGACTACAGTGTGTATGGTAACAGCCTCTTAGTGTTGGCCAAGTCTTGCTGCCCCGCAGAGGTAGAAAAATGCACACGAGACGAAGCATACGACGATGGTTGCTTTTTCAATGGACCTGATTATAAGAGCTGGTTGGAATTGAAACCGATCATCGAAGGCGTTACTATTGGCTCCGTTTGTTTGCAGGTTTTTTAATTTTTTAATTCTACTAAAGGTAAGTTAGCCCTTGACTGCGATCTCACCTGGTGGGAAGTGTGCAGTATGATATGCAGACTAGGTAATTAATGTCCTTTCGACCGAATTCCACCATAGGTAGGTATAGTTATATGGTGGTAATAAAATATAATAACTAATACCTATTAGCCATCGGCGCGAGAGACATGTGCTAAAGTGTGTGCGCAAACAAAGGTGCTCTATTCTTTTACCCGCTAGCCCGATAGGACGGAAAATCCGACATGACCGGAGAGAGATCAGGCGCAGGACCGACGACTTTACGTGCTCTCTGAGGCAGGGGGGGGGGGGTGAAACACCGCCAATTTCTTACTCCGGGCTAGTACCTGAATAAGTAATAGTATACAGATAGTACTGAAAATTTATTGTCAGATAAACCCAATAGGTAGTTGATTATGGCCGGTTCCGGGTTCCCGGGGATCGAACCCGGGACCTCGAGTTAACCGCAGTCGAACATGCTAACCACTGGAGTCTGGACCAACGTTGCAGTTAGATATATGCAGACTAATTTTATAAAATGCGAAAGTGTGTCTGTCCTTCTGTCTGTCTGTCTGCCACGCTTTCATGACTCGTCTGTTCAATCGATTTTGACGTTTGCGGTTTGGTACAGAAATAGGTTTCATTCCTGGGGAAGGACAAAGGTACTTCCATTTTTTCCGGCAAATCAAAGAGCTCCCGCACGATTTTTCAAAATCCATGTGGAATTGTGGGCGGTGTGAGGTGTCGCGGGGATCAATAGTAGGTACCTATTAATTAGGTATAATAGGTAGCTAACTAGTCTGGCCATAAATATTGTTACAAATTAAGAACATCTGAATTTTATTTTTTTCTGAATTCAAATTTGGAACGCGTTAATTATGTTTGAAACTTCGATCGATTGGCCGTTATTTTGCATATTTTTTTTGAGGTTAATATTAAATTAAAATATGGGACGGGGCGTTAAAGAAAACGGAATTGCAGAGATTGCCTTGCACAAAGTGGGTAAGGAGCCGCCGGTCATTTTCAAGACGCTTCAAATGCTTCAAACGCCACAGATATGCCAACACTTCAACTGTCGAAGATCATAAAAGATCGGGGCGGTCATGTACTGTTAGAACTACAAAGGCTGTTAATGCTGTTAAGGACATAATTCGCAGAAACCCCATAAGGGGTATAAGGCAACAAGAACTTGTATCGCGAGAAATGAAGACTCCCGCTAGAACTCCGTCGCGTATTATCAAACAAGACCTGAGAGTCAGTGCTTATCGTCGAAAGACAGGACAAACCCTAAATCAATCCCTACGGGTAAAGAGGGTGGATCGATCAAAACGCTTACTGTCCCGATACGCGGGTGAAAGGCGCAGAAATATCCTTTTTTCTGATGAAAATTTTTTCACGATTGATGACGATTATAACAAGCAAAAAGTCAAAGTGTACGCTCATAGCTCTGAGGAAGCTTCGCAAGTGGTCGGAATGGTGCAGTATGGTCATCTTCCTGCGTTAGTCATGGTTTGCTGGGGGGTGTCTTATCAAGGAGTCATAAAGCTTTATTTTTGTGAAAAAGGAGTAAAATCTTCAGCCAAAGTGCATCAAGGAGACCGTCTTAGATCGTGTTGTGAACGTCTCAGCAATAATCTTTTTAAAAATGTACCGTGGACTTCCTAACAAGACTCTGCACCTGGTCACAAAGCACGAACTACCCAAGCCTGGCTCGAAGTCAAAGTTCTGGACTTTATAAGAGCTGCAGATTGAGCCTCCTCTAGACCAGATCTGAACCCCTTGGACTACAAATTATGGTCAGTTTTAGAGGTCATGGTCTGCTCTAAACGGCACGCTGACATTGAGTCTCTTAACCTCTGGACTGGCAAACGCAGTTAGACTGTCGGCAACTTTCACACAGTAGCTACGAGTAAATTACCGATTGAAACAGTGCGTAATTCCATAGATTCGTGGCCAGCCAAATAAAAGGCCTCTATCAAAGCTAAAGGTGCCCATTTCGAATAAAAATTTTTTTTGATTACTGCCCAGACTTCAATGAATATGTACATATAAGTTATATTATGATTACATTACTCCATAAAAAAATAAATGCATTTTCATTTGTAACAGAACTTATGGCCAGACTAAGTATATAAGAGTTCCTTGATTTACAACACAAAGTCGGAACCGTAAAAAACCTGAATCTTTTTTAGGGTTCCGTAGCCAAATTTGGCAAAAACGGAACCCTTATAGATTCGTCATGTCTGTCTGTCTGTCCGTCCGTATGTCACAGCCACTTTTTTCCGAAACTATAAGAACTATACTGTTGAAACTTGGTAAGTAGATGTATTCTGTGAACCGCATTAAGATTTTCACACAAAAATAGAAAAAAAACCATAAATTTTGGGGGTCCCCATACTTAGAACTGAAACTCAAAAATTTTTTTTTCATCAAACCCATACGTGTGGGGTATCTATGGATAGGTCTTCAAAAATGATATTGAGGTTTCTAATATCATTTTTTTCTAAACTGAATAGTTTGCGCGAGAGACACTTCCAAAGTGGTAAAATGTTGGCCCCCCCCCCCCGTAACTTCTAAAATAAGAGAATGATAAAACTAAAAAAAATATATGATGTACATTACCATGCAAACTTCCACCGAAAATTGGTTTGAACGAGATCTAGTAAGTAGTTTTTTTTTATAATTTAAAACTTACTACAGGTTTGTACGGAACCCTCGGTGCGCGAGTCCGACTCGCACTTGGCCGGTTTTTATACGACTGCCTGAAAAAAAAACCGGCCAAGTGCGAGTTTTTTTTTCTAGTTTTGTGTGAAAATCTTAATGCGGTTCACAGAATACATCTACTTACCAAGTTTCAACAGTATAGTTCTTATAGTTTCGGAAAAAAGTGGCTGTGACATACGGACGGACAGACAGACAGACAGACATAACGAATCTATAAGGGTTCCGTTTTTGCCAAATTTGGCTACGGAACCCTAAAAAGGAGAAATTGTTTTCAGGGTTCATCTCGTATGTATGTATAGTATGTGAGTTTGTATATTCCACCATAAGTTATATACGCCTGAACGGATTTTGATGAATGAGGTATCGTTAGAATCCTTAGCTTATTCTGGGTGATATAGGCTAGTAAAATTTAAAAACAAATTGATAGGGTGACCATGGTCCCGCATCAAAGACTAAAGTTGTTTTTTTTTTCCAAAATGAGATTAACTATTTTGTTATCATCAAGAAAATGATGAGTAGATTCCAAAAATATATGACTATATTTCAATATCCAGTGATTCACAAAAAAATATCATTTTACTATGGCAGTCGTATTTTTTAATTCTTTGAGTTATATTCACTTGTTTAAAATTTTTCTTAGCTTGTTTCTTACTAACCTTGTTCCTTTGCCTCTTTCCAGGTCATTTTAGCAGCGTTGGCTTTGTACTTGGCCAAAGCAACAAGGAAAATCAGCCAAATCGGTTCAGTCTTGTCGGCGTGAAGGAAATTATTGGAATTATTGTAGGAATTCCATCTTCTATTTATATAAAAACTAATAGCTTTTGACCGCGACTTCGTCCGCGTGGATTGAGGGTTTTTGATTCCCGCGGGAACTCTTTAATTTTCCGGCATAAGAACGAGTTGTTCTTACTCTAAACTTTAATTGCCAGTGCCAAATTTCATACAGATCCGTTCAGCCGTTCTGGCATGATTGAGTAACAAACATCCATCCATCCATGCATCCAAACTTTCGCATTAGTATATAGATTGTAGTGTAGATTGTTTAGTATAGGTATATTGTATTGTAACGGCTGCACCCCTTGATTCTCTGATCTGTGGCTGGACCGGATTTTGATGGAATTTTTTGTGTGTGTTTATGTGGGTCCCGGGATGGTTTATATTCACTACTGGACCCTGGTAGGGCGCGCTTCAATCGGGTTCTAGGTTCAGGACAGGCCAAGGCAACGACTGCCAGCCCTACTAGCAGGGACTGAAAAACAGAAATATACCTAAGTGTTAGTGTGTTACAGAATGAAAGTGTAACAGAATCGAAGGTGTAACCCTTTTGAATGTGTTTTTAATTCCGTTAACCCGAAACACTTATATTTCTGTAACATAAACGAATCTGTACCAGAAATGAAAGTGTTTTAAAGTGTAACCGAAATAGCGACGTTGCCAAATTTACTTAACTAAACACTTATTAACAGAAATAAACGGTTACAGATTGATTGGGTTACAGTATCGTTTCTGTTCCTGTTATAAGACTGTTTTATAACAGTTTCAAAAAAACAGTGTTTAAACCCTCCTTATTTCGGTTACTGTTACAGTCCTTATACCTACTACTAGTAATAAATAAGTAAGTATTAACATTATGTAAAGTTTTTTATTCTTGTATGATTCGCTGTAAGTAAATAGAGGATTTTATGGAAAAAATATTATGTTTTTTAATTACGTATACAATTACCTACTGAACTACATAGTTTCTATTGTAGCATCGAACCGGTACAGGAGCAAGCAGTCGGTATGTTAATTGGTTAAACGCTGGTTAAACGTCTTCAATTGCCGGATCAAGTAATTAAATAAACTCACTTTAAAGTGTTTTATTCCTTACATCCATTGATGTAGAATTTTAGTACCTATCTATTTCAATGCTTACATGTATTCGTAGACTTGCCTACTATCATTCTACGCATAGGTATTTTTTATTCCACTACAAGTTGGCCATTTGACTGCAATCTCGCCATGGTACTGGTAACTTATATTGCAGTCTAAGATGGTAGCAGGCTAACATGTTAGGGATACTTAATACTTATATGATTATATCAATACTAATAATATTATAAGGTGCATCGGGGGAATTGCGATCGAAAATTTGATGAGATGACAGGCAGCTTAATGTTGTTGAATTAATTTTAAATCTTTATAAGAACCCGGGAACTTCCAATTAAGTATAAGACCACAGCGCTCAACACCACGCCAGGAAGGTTGTCAAGACTTTTACGGAACAGCAATTTGTTTTCTACTAGGTACTTAACTACTTACTGCTACTAAAATTATTATATCTATCAGAAAAATAATTGACCGAGCGAAGCGAAGGTCTCTGAGTCTACTTGGGTGAATTGGCACTTGTCCGTCCGTCCGTCCGTCTGTCCGTCTGTCAGAGCCTTATAACTTCTGAATTGCTGAACGTAATTACTTCAAATTTAAATATAATATGTAAATCGATGGCCTCCCGCCGAATATGGCTTAAAAAGTTTTAAAAATCTTTATTTCAGGGGGGCTCTCATAGAAGCGAATGCGAAGTAAAATATTTTTTATAGCGTTACATAAGGTTGCAGTATATCATTTTAAAGATAATTAAGAATAGAGTCCAAAAATATATTTTTTTTAATTTTTCCCCTAAAATTGACGAAATGGGAGGCTTTCAAAGTAGCGATTTTCTAACGTCCAAAGTTGACCTCAGAACTCTCAATTTTCTGAACTCTCAAGCCTGAAACTTGATCAATTATTTGAATTATATCCTGTACTTGAACAACAAATACTAAAATTAGATAAATACTAGCTGATGCCCGCGACTTCGTCCGCGTGGATTGAGGTTTTTCGGTTCCCGCGGGAACTCCTTAATTTTCCGGGATAAAAAGTAGCCTATGTGCTATTCCAGACTATAATCTATCTCTGTGCCAAATTTCATCCAGATCCGTTCATCCGTTGGAGCGTGATTGAGTAACAAACATACATCCATACATACATCCATCCATCCAAACTTTCGCATTTATAATATTTATATGGATTATAAGGAAACGAAATTATTTAATTTTTAATGATGATGATATTTTTAACAGAACTGCACACTGATGTCAATAGATGGCGCTCTGTGAAACCGCGAGGTCTCAGTTCGGGGCGAACCACTAGTTATATAGAGTCTAACTCTAAAGTTAATGTTCTCCCAACCGAGTTTCGGCCAAGCCGGCAAATCGCCATAGAGATTAGTCATCTGCGCGTGAGATTATAAAGATAAAACGCTTCTGACGCTACATAAGTACATATAGGGTAAAATAAGGTACGCTAGAGTATATTAAGTACTTTACACTTTTGTATACTCTAGGTTTCTAGTTTCTACCCCCTTATAGAGTTATGACTTTTTTTATCCACTACAAGTTAGCCCTTGAATGCGATCTCGCCTGATGGTAAGTGATGATGCAGTCTAAGATGGTAGCGGGCTAACCTGTTAGGGGTACGGCAGAAATTAAACCCATACCCCTAATCGGTTTCTACACGGCATCGTACCGGAACGCTAAATCGCTTGGCGGCACATCTTAGCCGGTAGGGTGGTAACTAGCCACGGCCGATGCTTCCCACCAGGCCAGACCAGCAAAAATTCAGAAATTATAAATTCCCAAATTTGAATAAACTTGATATATATCTCAAAAATAAAGCTCAGTGCCTACCTACTCACCTCAGTAGCCACTAGCGGCTATCAAAAATAGAAATGTCATCAGCTATTAATACATCTTCGGGCTCGGAGAACGCAGCTTCTGTCGTATGAAAACTAGGTTACATTAGCGTTGCGCCATGCAAAGTACCTTCTATATACCTACTAGCTCATACTACTAGGCACCTAATACCTAGGTAGTATATGCGGGACACATATTTTATCGGCGCGATAAACTGATAAGGCACTAACAACGGATAAAACCACTCATATTTTCTAAGAAAGACTGCCCTACATTGTGTTGACTAAAAAAATATATTGGCAAAGATAAAAGATACTGGCTATAGTAATGTTTAAATGTTCGGTTTAATTCTGATTCGCTGTGTCGTTCTCGTTGCATCGTCAGTCGTGAATAACGCGGTCGAAGCAAGCAGTCATACTTGCAAACACTCCCTGAGGTGGAACGAAAGGCCGCGAACGCGCTTTGTTAATGTTTTGGCTTGCATGCGATCTCTGACATGTGAACGCAGCGCGAAACCGAAACAATGGCTTTATCGTCAAATTGCTGGAAATACCTGGTGCTGACCTTCAACATTTTGTTCGCTGTAAGTTTTATTCGCCTATTTTTATTTAATAAATCGTGTCCGGCTTTTTGTGTGTCCCGTTACACGAAAACACGCTGAATAAGCGTCTTCGCTCTTTGTGTTGTCATAACAACTCGGTTTTAATACAATATTATTGTTATGTGATGCCATAAAATTGAGTATTTATATAGATATTGTATTACTTACTAGGAATTGGGTACCCACGCGTACAAAGCAAGATTGATTTTGCCTTTTTCGCACATTCTTATTTTTATTTTTATACAAAACTGCTTATTTACTTATATTGTAACTGTAAGGTGTTCTACCTGCGAATGACGACGAGATTTAATGCAATTCAGTATGCCTATTAATTAAACGACAACTTTTCACTCAGTTTTCTGAAAGTTTTCAATACATAACCCTGCTAATTTAAATTACAAGTTTTCCGCGGCGATTTCCCTTTACAATTGGCGCTAGTGTCTCCACGTTTTTATCGAGTTTGTGTAATAGAAAGTTTATTTTTTATTTTGCCGTATAAGTAGTTATGTTGTTTTCTTGTTGTTCCGACAGATGTCAGCAGTGGTACTTTTCGGCATGAGTGGATATCTTCTATACCGTCTCTTCATATATCGCCACTTCATAGGAGTCAGCGTGGAATACCCAGCTATACTGTTATTGATGATGGCAATCATAACTTGTTCTATAGCCTGGATCGGATGGAGAACGGCAAAGTCTATGCATCAATTACATGTTATCATAGTAAGTATACTATTGTCTACTATTGTCTATTGGTACTTACATAAACAAATTGTAATAAGTATCGCAAGATACATATATAATTTGTAAACATTATACTTACTCAGGATTAATAATTAATAATAATAACAAGAATCTTGTGTAGACTAAAATCGTATTTGGTACTTAGTAGAGTCACAGTAAACAGATACAAGTAGGTACAACTCTGTTGTGAGTTCTGTGGACTGTTTATATGGTTACTACTAACGCCATCTATCAAACAGCAATGAAATAGGTTTATAAAACTTGGTAAGGTTTCAACTTTCAAACGCAAGGGAGGGTTCCTAGCCGCCAGGGTAATATCGTTCTGTGGTTCCTAGGCCCTAGCTACACTTCATGCGTGGTTGAATTATATTCCAACTCAACAAGTCACCTTTGACGATTTGAAACAAGGAAACATTATTTGAGCAGCCTAGGTGCACAAAGGAAGGATACTTGTCTTAGAAATGTAAATTCGTGCTGATGAAGTTGCATGATGAATTAACCAGAGTTATTTTAAGGTCGTCCGTCTTCTTCATCAATCACCCACCCATTTTCCGCCAACTGTTTGAGTCTTTCTGGCTAGCGGGCTGGAAGGCGTCACAACACACTGCGTCAAAACCGGTAGATATACGCGGTCTCCACTTCTGTTCATCGGTTATCGAAATTTATTTATTACTAGATGATGCCCACGACTATGGCTTAAAAGTTTAAAAAAAAATTATTTCAGGGGGGCTCTCATAGAAGCGAATGCGAAGTATAATATTTTTTATAGCGTTACAAAGGGTTGCGGTATATTATTTTAAAGATAATTAGGAATAGAGTCCAAAAATATTTTTTTTTAAATTTTTCCCCTAAAATTTACGAAATGGGGGGCTTTTCAATGTGGAGATTTTCTAACGTCCAAAGTTAACCTCAGAACTCTCAATTTTCTGAATGGCTGAGCCTGAAACTTGATCAATTATATGAATTATATCCTGTACTTGAACAACAAATACTAAAATTAGTTAAATATTTGTATAAGGAAACGAAATTATTAAATTTTTAATGAGCTGCCGTATTTTTAACAGAACTTCACAATGATGTCAATAGATAACGCTCTGTGATACCGCGAGGTCTCAGTTCGGGGCGAACCACTTGTTAATTTATTCTTTTGTATTAACTTTCAGGCAGGACTCCTAATAATCCTGATAGTGGTGATCGAGTTCTCATGCTTCGTGTGGGCCATGGTGGTCTGGGACAACATCGAGATCGACATCAAGACCACGATGACGTCATACTTTCTGCTCACTAAGGAACACAAGGATGCCAACGCCGATTCCGTCAGATGGGACAGGTTACATGTTAAGGTACACGATTTCATAATATCACTTTTGGTGATAGGATAGATAGATAGGTAGGTAGATAGGTTGGGACTAGAACTTTTGAGACGGTGATCTAACTCGTAAAAAGTGAAAGAAATGAAAGAATGCGGCGATGAAATGCACCTAGAATTGGAGAGTATTCCTGCCATCGATTTACCAAAACATCATCTGTCATCAATCAATCATTTAAGGTTTGGTAAATCGATGACTGCTGCCCATATAGGTCCTACTAGTGCAGACTAGAGAACATCTTCGAGTGTCCCACGCACAGAGGTCCCACGACACCTCACGGCTTAAATTTCATATGGTGATTGTGAATTTACCTAGCTAAATTCTCAATATCGCAGATCGCAGTCAAGGGTTAACTTGTAGTGGAAAAAAAAAAGAAATATATCGTTATAATCGGGATTGACTATTATGTAGGTAGGTAACTATACTTAGTTAGTATTCTGTGGTGGTATAGTATTGACATATATCTTCCTGAAGGACAACAAATACCTAGGTAGTAGGTACTTAGAGTTCGTAGCTTTGTGTAATAGATGGTGGGTCAGAATGGAAAATAATAATTAATACGTACCATAGAGGTAATAATATAATTATTATATCTCTATGATACGTACCTATTCCAATTTCCACTTGGAACTGTTTAATGTTTAAGCATACCACTTAAAAGCTGTGCTCGGGTCGAGCGTTACAAAGTGTCTGGTGATCTGGTCTGGACTCTGGCCTGAGCCACTCAAAATACAGCATCACCGGCCCCAAGCTATATTAATATTTTTTATTATTCTCCATTTAACATAAACATCTCTAGTCCTCAAAACAAAGGCCCGTAGATAGGTACCAATACTAATATCGCAAGATCGGGCAAGGTATAAACTATAAACATGCGGTCAAGATATTAATGAGGCCTAGCAATAGGCGCTATGAAAGAATAATTCTATAGTTAGGTATAACATTTGATAAAGTTTTGGTATCTTCTCCGTACAAATAAGTTATTTGAAATAACGCCTTTGGTTCTCCATCTAATTAAAGCAAAAGAAAAGATCCTACTATATTAGCTGTATCTGTACCAGATTTTATAAAAGTACTAGCTGATGCCCGCGACTTCGTCCGCGTGGTTTAAGTTTTTTTGATTTCCGGGGGAACTTCTTAATTCCCTATAGCCTATGTCCTTCCTCGGGATGTAAGTTTGTAACCTACCGCTATACCAAATTTCACCAAAATCGGTTGAATAGGTAGTAGAATAGTGAAAGCGTAACAGACAGACAGACCTACAGACAGACACACTTTCACATTAATAATATTAGTATGGAAGTATGGATACTGTAATTAGGGCGCCTTCAAATTTGCCGCAAAGCGTAGCGCGGCCGCAGCGCGGCTGCAGCGCTGCTGCCGCGCTCCTGTCGCGAGGTTCGAACATTATAGGGTTGTACCTATATTTATTTTCACGATGGACTATGACGAAGAAACACTGCTCTGTGTTACTATTAATACGAAACAACGAAAATATAAAGTAGTTGTGTTAATAACCAAATCAAATAAATATTATAAATGCGAAAGTTTGGATGTATGGATGTATGTTTGTTACTCAATCACGCTCCAACGGATGAACGGATCTGGATGAAATTTGGCACAGAGATAGATTATAGTCTGGAATAGCACATAGGCTACTTTTTATCCCGGAAAATTAAAGAGTTTTCGCGGGAACCGAAAAACCTCAATCCACGCGGACGAAGTCGCGGGCATCAGCTAGTAAATATAATAAATGCGAAAGTTTGGATGGATGTATGGATGGATGTTTGTTACTCAATCACGCCCCAACGGCTGAACGGATCTGGATGAAATTTGGCACAGAGATAGATTATAGTCTGGAATAACACATAGGCTACTTTTTATCCCGGAAAATTAAGGAGTTCCCGCGGGAAACGAAAAACCTCGATCCACGCGGACGAAGTCGCGGGCATCAGCTAGTACATAATATTATACTTACATGCTTCATTTTTTTCACTTGGAGTCTTGTTTGTGAAATTGTCAATAAATTTAATGCATATTTCTTCCCAAGCCTTTTTCTTTTCGATTTGATTGCTGTACTTGTCGGACTTCGAATCCCATATTGCTGGACGACTCTCAACCTCATCGATAAATTCTTCTACCTGATTTTCGTTCATGTTTAGACTTGAACAAAAATACGTGCGCAGTCCCGTCACTAGTCGATCGATGAACTGATGCGCGGCCGCAGCGCGGGTGCAGCGCTGCAGTCGCGTGTTTTTTATTTATATGGATTTACAAAGCAGCGCGACTGCAGCGCTGCAGCCGCGCTGCTTCCGCGCGGCACTTTGCGGCAAATTTGAATGCGCCCTTAGATTTAACTTTCCTATATTTTAGTTCGAATGTTGCGGCGTGAGCGGCCCAAATGACTACAGCTCGTCCGGTCACGTGCCCTTCTCTTGCTGCGGCCAGGGTCCGCTGGACTCCATTCAGAAGCCGTACACCTCTGACTGCACTACCCTGTACCAGCGAGGCTGCGGCAACCTGCTGCATGACTACGCCAAACAGCAACTACTGCTGGTTGCGATGGTTGCCCTTGCAGCATCACTCTTGCAGGTCAGTGCATAAAAATAATATAATACCTCTACAGCCCTCTCTCCCTCCATTTACCGTCTACTAGCGAGGCTGCGGCAACCTGCTGCATGACTACGCCAAACAGCAGCTACTGCTGGTTGCGATGGTTGCCCTTGCAGCATCACTCTTCCAGGTCAGTGGATACATCCAGAATACACCTCCGATTGCACTACCCTACTAGCGTGGCTGCGGCAACCGGCTGCATGACTACGCCAATTAGCAATTACTGCTGGTTGCGATGGTTGCCCTTGCAGGTCAGTGGATAGTGGATACATCCAGAATACAGCTCCAACTGCACTGCCTTACCAGTGAGGCTGCGGCAACCTGCTGCATGACTATGCGCCAAACAGCAGCTCCTGCTGGTTGCGATGGTTGCCCTTGCAGCATCACTCTTGCAGGTCAGTGGATACGTCCAGAATACAGCTCCAACTGCACTACCTTACCAGCGAGGCTGTGGCAACTGGCAACCTAATACATGGAGCGCCAAACAACAGCCGGTGCTGGTTGTGATGGTTGCCCTAGCAGCATCACTCCTGCAGATCAGTAGTACTAGAATCTTACATCTAACTAAACAATCCAGCGAAGCTGCAGCAACCTACGCCAAACAGTAAGTATGTACTGCGTTGGTTGCCTTTGCGGTATCACTCTTGCAGTTTTGTAAATATAACCAGAATTCTAGAATAATGTTCTCCTGGCCGAATCACAGCTACTCCTGCCACTCTGTAGGCCAGCCACGCAGGAAATACCTAACTACTTCACACTAAAATCGTTTAGGCGGCCATACTGCCAACGCCTAAAGCATTTACTTATAGCAATATCACTCAAAATAACAGTTTGATGTCACGTACCTTCCCTTCCTCGTTGGTCTAGTGGTTACCTATCGTGTTCGAATGCGGCTGACGAGGTCCCGGGTTCGAGTCCCGGGTCGGGCCATAATTAAGTGTTGGGTTTTTTCTGATTAGAAATTCTCGACGGTACTAGCCCGGAGTTAGGAAGTTGGCGGTGTTTCACCCCCGGAGCCTCGGAAAGCATGTTAAGCCGTCGGTCCCAGTTATTATCACTAACATGATAATAGTCGTTAAAGCCCGCCAACCCGCATTGGAGCAGCGTGGTGGGTCTAAGCTCTAATTCCCTCTCTCCTATGAGAGTGGAGGCCTGTGCCCAGCAGTGGGACGTTAATGGGCTGTAGTGGTGGTGGTCAGTGGTCACGTACCTAGACGTTTCTAAAAGAAGGATTATTATTTTAAAACACGAATTGCCTATATCTATATATCTCGTTTGTATGGCCCCGGTAAACTGTATTTTCGTTACTACTAACGCCATCTATCGACCAGCTCGTAAATATACAATACTAGATGCCCGCGACTTCGTCCGCGTGGATTAAGTTTTTTTGATTCCCGCGGGAACTCTTTAATTTTCCGGGATAAAAAGTAGCCAAATGTCCTAGCCCTAAGTAAGTGGGATGCAATCTACCTCCGTACCAAATTTCATCAAAATCGGTTGAAAAGATGGGCCGCGAAAGCGTTGCAGACAGACAGACAGACACACTTTCGCATTTATAATATTAGTATGGAAGTATGGAAGTATGGATTGGATGGGTTTTGAACCCAAGGAATGGCCCCCTGATGCAGGTATGCGTAAGCACTGTGTAATTTACAGATTTGTACGGAACTACCTTTTGCCGGCAGCTTCGTTTGATTCTCATACAAATCGAAATCCCTGTCACCCCTTTAGGGGTTGAATTTTCTAAAATCCTTTCTTAGCGGATGCCTACTTGTAAATGCTATCTGCATGCCGCCAGATCCGTCCAGTGGTTTGAGTTCTGCGCTGATACATCAGTCAGTCAGTCACCTTTTCCTTTTATAATATAGGTACTAGCAGATGCCCGCGACTTCGTCCGCGAGAAATAAGTTTTTAAATTCCCACGGGAACTCCCTAATGTTTCGGGTTAATATATTATAGCCTATGACACTCACAAATAATGTGGCTTTCTATTGGTACCAGAATTTTCAAAATCGGTTAAGTAGATCCAGAGATTACCCCCTACAACCTCACAAACTCACAAACTTTACCTCTTTATAATATTAGTAGGTATAGAAGTATAGATTAGATTTGAGTGTGGTAGGTAACGTAACAGGGATGCAACTTGTAAAAAACTTGCAGTAGGTAATGACGCTTCATTTGGTAAGAATACTATGAAACTCTATCTGACTCTACTAAATGCCTATGTCCTATACAATAATTATTATTATTACCAGCATAGATTACCGGTTATCTTCTATCCGGTTTTAAACCGGCTCTGGCAAATCTTGATCAGCCAAAAATTTACAATAACGTAGGTACCTATCAAATCTTTAATAAGTATTTTATATGCAAAAGCGTGTTTGTTTGTTGGTTTGTTCTTCAATCAAGCCGCAACAGAGTAACGGATTAACGTGACTTTTTGCACCCAAAAATGTGACACCCGTGAACAAAAAGGCTATGTCACTTGGGTCATGGGCCATGACCCAAGTGACATAGGCTTTTTTTTAACCACAGCAAGTTAGCCTTTGACTGCGATCTCATTCTCACCTGATGGTAAGTGATGATGCAGTCTAAGATGGTAGCGGGATAACCTGTTAGGGGCATGGCAGTTATGTTAAACCCATACCTATTCGAGTTCTACACGGCATCCTACCGGAACGCTAAATAGCTTGGCGGCACGTAAAGATGTGGTAACTAGCCACGGCCGAGGCCTCTCACCAGGCCAGACCAGGGAAAATTCAGAAATTATAAATTCCCAAATTGACCCTGCCGGGGATCGAACCCCGGACCTCCGCACGTTAAGACAACAGCGCTACACACTGCGCCACGTAGGTCGTCAAAAAATCCCCGAAAAATCCCGGAAAATCCCGGAAAATTAAGGAGTTCCCGTGGGAATTTAAAAAACTTATTCCACGGGACGAAGTCGTAGGCATCAGTTAATAACGTATTATTTCGTCAGTAATACCTACTTATTAGGTAGAGTGGCTATCGGCTAATAATAACGATTGCGTCATCTTACGCCCATCAGCGTCCCATCACTCCCATGGGCTCTAATTGTTTCGGCTGACGTGATGTTTATTGACCTACTGATATAATTATCTTTGTACCTACTGTTTACACTTTTGCTTAGACATCACATCGATAGAGCTGCTACTTTGTTCGGCTGTGACATTTTCAAAGAATTGAAAGATCGAAATTGTTCGGCACTGGACGCTGCACTGGTGCAATCTCCAAAGAGTTGAAAGATCTAACTAATTCTTTCTGGTCTGCCCCCGCGCTGTTTTCTTAGGGGGAAAGATTGGAAAATAAGTTCGATTTGTCTCCCTGTTACCGACGAGGAGGCAGATAGAACGTATTTTTTCCGATCTGTCCCCCTGTTACCGACGAACTACCTACTTAAAATCGAAAGAATCAGACGGATACATCGAACTACTCGAAGCTGTTCAAAACTAAAAAAAATTAAAAAAAACTCGTAGGTAGGTACTAGGTACCTACTTTTCTTTCATTCCATGCCTTAGGCAGCTGACTTATCAGCTGCCCCTCGTAGGTAGGTACTAAATACTAATGTACCTATGTTTCAAATCCCCACTTGCCCACTTATAGTAGTGGGCAAGATAAATTGGACCTACTTGTGCAAAAAGGAACCAATCCACACACATGCCAAAAATGAGATAAGTATACAGAAAGCTTTTAAAATGCACCTTTTATCGACCCTGCAAAGATCAAAATGATTTGACAATTTTGACATTGTGTGACCAAAATTGTCAGATCATTTTGATCTTTCCATGGTCGATAGAAGGTGCATTTTAAAAGCTTTCTGTATACTTATCTCATTTTTGGCATGTGTGTGGATTGGTCCCTTTTTGCATAAGTAGGTCCAATTTGATAAATTAAATTGAGGAATTTGGAGCCATTATCCTACTAATTATAATTTGTATTAAAATGTTAAAATTCATGGTTTTCCTTTTATTTTTGATGCTAAGTTATTTAGCAAAAAATAATCCTTATTATGAAGCCTTTCGATCGATATGATAAAGCTACAGGTAATTTTTTTTTCTCGTATAGCGGGTTCGAGTCCCGGTTCAACCAGGCAATTATTTAAAAATCTATGAATGCAGTTTAAATTGTATTTTAAATTAAAATGAAGTCTTCTATCAGTAAAATGTTCCATCTACGATATTTAAAACTACTTCCCCTCCATGCGGCATAGCCGTGGGACGCCCTGTATATCGATGTTGTTAGGTACTTAACACGTACATGAAAAGTGCCTGGGATTGTCTTGAAAAAGTGCTTGGGAAGTTGGGACATCGAACTCCCGGAATGTTTTACTGTGTATTAGCTAATAAATAATCACACTTCCTGTTTCATGAGATTTAATGACAAACTGTACTTTTATTTTTTTGCTAACACGTTGTCACTATCGGATATTATGGGTGCGAAATTTTATGTCTGTCTGTCTGCTACGTTTTCACGGACCATCTGTTCAACTGATTTTGGCGAGATTAGGTTGCATCCCGGGGAAGGACATAAGATAGATAGATAGATAAACTGTTAATTACACACACTTAGAACAAGGACAAAAAACAGAAAGATTAAAAGATACAGCAGAAGGGTGCAAAGGCGGTCTTATATTGCTAAAGCAATCCAAGCTACTTTTTATCCAAGAAATCCCAAAGGAATTTCAAAAACCTACGACCTGTGCCTACGACGATCGATATCGTGGGCAATGGGCATCATCTAGTAGCCAAATAAAGCAGTGTATTAATGTCGTGTGTTGAATTATTTTCTTAGGTCTCGTGGGAGTTTCGTTAGCAAAACTAATAAACGTAGGAGGGAACGCTTTCGCTTGTTATTGTACCTACCTACTCAATAAGCAAAGTAAGGAATTTGATAGTAATAACAACAGTAAGTAGGTACATATTATAGTGATTTCCGGTAGTAGGTACTTATTGATAATAGGCAGTAGGCACCCTGACATAATAGTCATTTTATAAATGCGAAAGTGTGTCTATCTATCTGATAATGTTACCTTGTCATGTCACCCAGTTTAACCAATTTGACGAAAGGAGACGGTCCAGATTTGTATAGAGCGTTGGTCCGGTCCTTTTACAAGTAGAGAAATGAAAGAAAAAAAAATACTAAACCAGTTTTGATCGTTCAAATCTACGAATTCATCGTAATTTCAGTGGTGTAATTATTTAATCTTTCCACGATAAGCAACACTTAACAGGAGCGGGTAACAATGGCGGATTCATATTTTTTGACGTTTTCTGTCAAGTGTCAACACAACACCGGAAAAACCGTAGGGATTTTCTTCTTCTTAGTTTGCTTTTTAGCTTTTATATAAGCCAAGACAGCACAATTTACTTCGCCAATGACACGTTGCTTGGAGAAAACACAAAGGAGGATGACCGGTTGATTTTTGATGCAATTAAGTGTGTGTTCCGTTATAAGCACTGCGAGCACTGGCAGTGCTCTTTACTGGGGACTTCCAGTGCTCTCAGTGTATTTCGGAACGCACCCCAAGTAAACACGTTATTTTGACAGTGACTGTCAGAAATGACATTTGATACATTTCGTGCCTACTGCCATCTCTATGGCTAAAGGTTGCCATCTTGGAAACGTATCGAAAACTTGAAATACATTTTATTTTATTTCTCGTTATTTACTATAATATTCTAAATTATTATATTTTTAATACAATCTATGTATTTTCCTCTATTCATGGCAGAGTGTACAAAGAGTACACCGAAGGTGAACCTTCTCCTCTACGAATTTCTAAACAAAAAAAAAATTGGCAGTCATAGGGATTTTTTTTTAAATAAAAATTTAAAATATAAACCTTAACACTGAGGTATTAAAGTTTAATTACGAATTTAGTAGGTATATCTATTTGTCTCAGTTCAATGCGAGCATACTCGGTGTTCGCGAGCATGTCGGTCACGCGAATCCACAAGTTTACCCCCTACCAAAAAGTGCCCAACGCGGCTAAAAGAAGTTTTCACTTCACTGAGTTTCTTTGTGTACATACACTAAAATTACTAAACTATTGCAACGGCTACGAGTGATTATTTTCTAAGATCAAAAATTCCGGGCTTCATCTTCAAACATAATAATACGTAAACGTATCCCTTGACGGACCTTCAATACTTACATAGGTACATCTGATAATATAATATTTTTTACTGCAGACCAAAGTGTTGTTTACCCCTTCATTAGGCGAACGACCTCTCGTTTGTTTGTTTACATTTTGTCTACGCTTAGATTGGCTTTACTTTAGTTATTGGCATTAGAACAGTGAGTTAGCATCTTATAAGCATGCGTCCTCCGGCTCCACCTTTGCTATCGTTGTAAGTAATATAATTGACCGAGCGAAGCGAAGGTATCTGAGTCTACTTGAGTGAATTGGCACTTGTCCGTCCGTCCGTCCGTCCGTCCGTCTGTCAGAGCCCGTAATTACTTCAAATTTAAATATAATAAGTATAGTAAACCGATGGCCTCCCGCCGAATATGGCTTAAAATTGTTATAAAAATTTCAGGGGGGGGCTCTCATAGAAGCGAATGCGAAGTAAAATATTTTTTATAGCGTTACATAGGGTTGCGGTATACAATTCATTTTAAAGATTATTAGGAATAGTCCAAAAATATTTTTTTTAATTTTTTCTATAGATAAATATTATAAGGTAACGAAATAATTAAGTCTTTAATGAGCTTCAGTATTTTTAACAGAACTTCACAATGATGGCAATAGATGGCGCTCTGTAAAAGTTTATTCGTTTGTGCTTACAAATAATAGAGTATAGACGTTAGCACCATAGCACCATCTTACTTGATATAAAAAAATAGTCTACTGATAGTACGGACTACGGATGTCTATGAACGTAAAGATAGTTAAAATTATGGATACCGCGAGGTCACAGTTCGGGGCGAACCACTAGTAATATTAGTATGATATCCACTAGTGACGCTGTCGCCGGGTCAGATAAGTTTGTGGGACTTTAAATAATTATAGCTAAGAACCATCGATTTACCAATAACAATTCGACACATACGACATTTTGCCGCCTAGTGTACTCATGCGCGACTGAGGCGAAAATTGTTCACAATATCTATTTGTGCACCATTTGACCGTGCCGTTTTTTGCGTTTCGATGGTGCGTCTAAGGTTGGTAAGTCAATGCTAAAAATGGACAATTTTACAGTCCGTCATAGTTAAATCTGACCCGGTGGCCAAAATTGGTATTAATTTTTATGCCTGTTTTTTTTTTAATTAAATTTTTTATAACTACTGTCACCGGGTCAAATAAGTTTGTGTTTTAAACAAAAACCGTGGTCCGTAACATAACATTAAATGCCCTTCCTGCATCTGGCCGTAGTTGATAAATCCCAGCGGTTTTCACTGGGTATTTTCACTATAATTTAAAAACTATAGATTACTAGATGATGCCCGCGACTTCGTCCGCGTTGATTTAGCTTTTTTGATTCCCGCGGGAACTCCTTCATTTTCCGGGATGAAAAGTACCCTATGTCCTTCCCCGGGATTTAACCTACCTCTATACCAAATTTCAGCAAAATCGGTTGAAAAGGTGAGCCGGGAAAGCGTAGCAGACAGACAGACAGACATACTTTCGCATTTATAATATTAGTATGGATTTTAATAGTTACGCGCACTCGTGCGAAACTGAGATGAGTCAGCCATCATTCGTATTAGGTACCTACCGCGATGCTGATGACGATTATAATAACTATCGTGAACAAAACAATTGAAATGGGCATAGCGTGACAACATTACCACGGTAACATTACTTCACATAACCACCTACAGCCATTGTCTAGCTAGATGTATTTATATGTGCTTAATAATGCGACCTCATGATAATACCTAGTTTATTTTTTCCGTTACACATTCAATGCGTATTCGACGACCTCCGTGGCGCAGTGTTGACTGTAATTGAGCGCTGTTCCCCGGCAGGGTAAATTTGGAAAATTATAATTTCTGAATTTTCTCTGGTCTGGCCTGGTGGGAGGCTTCAGCCGTGGCTAGTTACCACCTTACCGGCAAATACGTACCGCCAAGCAATTTAGCGTCCCGGTACGATGCCGTGTATGAAACCGATTAGGAGATGGGTCTAATATATCTGCCATACCCATATGCAGTCTATATGCGGGCTAACCTGTTAAGGTTAGCCCGCTACCATCCTAGACTGCATCATCACTTACCATCAGGTGAGATCGCAGTCAAGGGCTAACTTGTAGTTGATTTTAAAAAAAATACATAAGTAGAACCACAAAACACATAATATGTGTTCTGTGAGTAGAACGAAATTAAAAAAGCGGAGGCAATAGGTATATTTATCAAAATATTGAAATTCATACCTATATTAATAATTACAAAAGTTAATAGGTACCTACAATTATTTAGACGAAGAATATGTTAGTACATAGGTATGTGTAATAATATATTATTTATTGTTTCCGGGCATAATATTATACGCTGCGTGTCATGAAAGAAGTCCCCTAGAGGCGGCGCTAGTAGTCGCATGTTTATGCAATTTTTGTATGTAAAATGTATTAGTTCCTCAAATTGCCGCGGGATTTTCTTTCGTGACACGAACGTTAAATAAATATAGATATTAAATATTCTGTGATATTATGTAATGGAGAGATATATATACCTATATATAAGATGACATCTGGCTTATTCTAAAAATAGATGATGTCCGCGACGTCGTCCGCGTCGATTAAGTTTTTGATTCCCGCGGGAACTTATTAATTTTCTGCGGTAAAAAGAAGCCTACGTCCTTCCCCAGGATACAACCTACCTGTGTGCCAAATTTCGTCAAAATGGCCGGGAAAGCGTAGCAGATAGACAGACACACACACAAATCGCATTTATAATATTAAGTATGGATCTAGAACAGCAAAAATCTACTAAAATAAAATTAGTTTTCTTTTGTTTACCTAATTAGCTCGTTAATTCTGTTTTAATTAAAATTTTAATTAGGTACATTTCCGATGAATTACCCAATGAAGTGGAAAAAGGGGGATATTGCAAAACGCGATACCGTTTTAAATATAAATACCCTTTGGGTACGGAACCCTAAAAAACATCGATAAATTGAATAGTAGCTAGACAGTAAATTGTTTTGAAAGCTAAAGCAATAGCTGGTACTGTTAATAAAGCTACACGGGACTAAAAATAGAGTATAGACTAGACCCATCGATTACTATATGAAAAAAAAAAAAATACAATAACTAAACAGGCATACAAAGTAGTTCCAATTTTGGCCACTGGTTCAGATAAGTTTGTGGGACTTATACTATGTACGAGTATCTACTACTATAACTATAGACACTAATTCCTGCAGGGCTAGCATGGGCCGGAGATAAAAATGTTATCCCCCGATTTTATCCACTGACAAGAGATACAATTAACTTAAATCCACCCCTCAGAGCACGGCAACAGGGGAGAGGAGAAGTTTATCCCCGTTTGACATTTCACGGGGACTCGGGGGACTATTAATTATCCACCGTTATTTAGCATTTTTATTTATTTATTTAGGAATAAAAATTTTATCCTTTCCTCGGGGAAAAAATTGTCTCGGCCCATGCTAGGGGGGCAGTTATGTTCTGTGACTAGACCAATTTTATAAACGACGCATTCCTAATACCTAATGGGTTAAAGATTTGTAAGACCTTTCTCAGTGGGGGGCTGCGTTATGGAGAGACCTTACATGCAAAATCTCACTTTTCTTGACGCATGGCCGTTTTGGCATAGCGTTACCGTCAAATAGTTTTTCCTTTTATGCGGCATAGTTTTTTAATAGGATTACCTTAATATCTCCGGTATTCCAAAAAATATGTTTCTACATTCTATGCGCAATATCTCACCTTTACGGTCCAGCAGATTTCGAGCGTCCCGCGTCTATTTGTAGTCAGATAATATTAAATACTGAATTGCCCCAGCCAGAAATCAAACCCAGGACCTCCACCTTGTAAGACAGACACCAGTGTGCTAACTGCAAAACTGCGCCAGGGAGGTCGTCTCAAAGCGCTAAGTCGGTAATACAATATGCTATTGCTAAAGAGTCGTGAAAATTGACACAAAGTCATCCATGAGCTCATTGTCAATACTTAGTGGGAAGTGACCTCCGCTTGTATGATGCGTATCATCGTATAATAATATTATGGCTCGTCGTTGGCACCTGGCTATTTGCGAATGCTTTGTTCAAGACCATCGAAGACGAGACGCCGCGTTGTCTGATTTAATGAACGATCATAATAATATATTATAATCGGATGTTTAATGTAGAACTGCTAACAAGAGACTTCTAGGCTATAATGTAGGTATAGGTAGTGGAACTACGCTAATGCCTCTTTATTTCTTAAGTTACACTTCTAACAAAAAATGCTAGAAAGCTTTGTCTATCAAAGGCTATAGAATCCAAAAAAAGTCCAGCATGCATAATGCATTTATAAGTAATATTCCAATATCTCGTAGTGGCGCGAGTCGCGACCTATGTGGCCTCATGGGCTAAGCCTTCGTTTATTTAACCGTGGTTCATGACAATTATCATCATCTCTAGATTCTGATCCAGTTGATCGCCACCGGACGGTAAGAGCAAGTGCAGAATCTCTGTCACACTTTCTCAGGGTCGTGCCTAGGATTGGAATAGCTTTTGGGCACATGGATATACATTGGATGATGGTTCTGACTTCTGACTGACGTAAGTCAAAGGAGACCTCGTCTGCGTTGAGGT
The DNA here is from genome assembly GCA_917051295.2 of Erebia ligea. NCBI lineage: Eukaryota > Metazoa > Arthropoda > Insecta > Lepidoptera > Nymphalidae > Erebia > Erebia ligea. Next base: position 18,088,212 of record OU785223.1, read on the forward strand.
TGTAGTTGGCAAAGTCATAGTCCGGACAGCGATGAAGAATTGTCGGTCATTGTCTGATCGTCCGGATCATGGAGGACGTGGTTCGGACAATCACAGTCATTGGAAGAACCTCAATATTTACTTATCATTACAACCAAGAAAACCAATTTTTCTAGGAGTGTTAGAGTAGCTCCTCGAATGAGGATGAATTGAGGGGTGTTCGAGGTTACGGTTTAGAAAATGGGTGTGAGGCGAGTGGCGACGAAGTGATATTGAGGAAGATAGTCTCTAGAGGTCATCGATTTAAATAATCTCTTACTAACTAATGTATCGTTGGGCTTGGGATCTTTGGTTCACCTTATTTCTGGGAGGAACATCCCGGAGGAACAACTCATAAGTCCCGGGTAACCCGGTAAGGTTACCCGGGACTTATGAGCTAAGTAGGTATGCCTCGATCAAAAATTATACTCGAAATAAAAAATAAAATAATGTGTCAAAATGTCGGAGGTATTTCATGTAGGAAAATTTTATAACTAATTTATTTGATGGATATTGGATTTAGCTATTAAAATTTCCCGGACGAGTTCTTGGTATCATTAGATACACATAGGTAGGTGCAGATTATGAATGAGGCATTTGTTTGTAGATACTTATTTAACTGTTTATTTAGAAGAGACTGATAAAGCATGACATTTATATAATAATTAACTTAATAACTGTACCTACCTATCTTTGATGATAACGCTGTTTATGACTCAAGGTTTTCTGTAAAAAGCTGATTCATTTACTGGGGTTTTTGTTCGCCATGATGATCATCTTTCTTCAATTATTATATAATAGTTGACGCTCTTGACTTTGTCCGGATACCCACAGGTAGGTACTAGGTACCTACTCTTTAATTTTCGCGGTCAAAATGTAGCCTATTTGTGTTTTAGTTCAGCCTTCCAGCTATCACCGTTCTAAACTTCAGCTGGATCGGTTTGTAGTTATTGTGGGGTGCCGGGTAATACAGTAAAAACTTGAAAACATACAAACTAACAAACATCCACACCTTTAGGTATAATTATATGTTCTGTGGGTATAATAATAAGTAACGAGTAGGTGAAGATGATCCTGCGACTTCGTCCGCATGGATACTTTATTTACGTTTTCAAAATATCGTGGGAACTTTTTGATTTTCCAAGATAGGCTTGCCATTCTCAAGGTCCATATCTAGGTATTTAATATACTAAAAGTACCTACCCATGCCAAAAATTACGTCGATCCTTAGCTCCGTTGAAAGTTGAGACTTGCGAACAATCAAAGAACACGTTTTCACATACACAATATATTGGTATACCTAGTATTGATCTTTTAAGCTCTTCTCATTATGAGAATGATAAAAATTGCCCACTTTCGATTGTGATGTTTATGATTTTCGTGGGATCTATTTTTACATGACTAAGTGGCAAAACCTTGCTCTGAATAATGTCGGCGCGCGCGCAGTGAGTGACCTCATCGCTTCCTCGAATGAGGTCACAATGGGCTCATAACCTCTGCCCCTTATTAGGACTAATCTCAATGATAATCTTCCGTTTTGAACACTACTTTGAAGCACCGATTGATCATTTCTTACTTCTCGATACAATCACAATTTTTGTGATTGGTTGAATTTGTGGTATTCTGCACCCTCTCTAACTCAGTGGCTATCAATAAATGAAAGCCTATTGCTATGAAATGATATTTTTATTTTTTCATAGGAAACTTTCAATAAAAATATAATGTCAGAATAATGAAAAAAATTCGGTCACGGCGGCCCTTCTCCAGAGTGATTAGCCATATAATATCGTACGCTTACTGGTAAGATAATAAATGTGATAAAAATGTCTGTTTGCTACACTTTACTGAAATTTGGTATAAGGTTACATCCCGGGGAAGGACATAGGCTAAGGCCGGAAAATTCCCCCGGGAATAAAAAAATTAAATCCATCGCTTATAATAGAGGCTTGAACTATTAGGAGTGCCTATTATTTTTAGCTAGTAGAGCAAAGGAAGTTATCAACTCATAGCTATAACATACTAGAAACAATATCAGCTGGCATTCTGCGTGGGATCAAATGCGTTTATCTCAATTTGTCATGCCAGCTCTATCCTCTCAATAGTGTTGGAAAGAGACGGCGGTTGATTAGAGCAATATAGATAAATGGACGAATGATTGCGGCGGCAAGGTCCTGATGAGTGAGGATGTTAGTTTAGAGAGATCATCTCCGTGGGGGATTAGGAGGACGAGTGATCGCGTATTTGATATGGAATGGTTACACATATACTTAATAAGCTGGTGCCCGCGAAATTGTACGCGTTTAATTTTCACAGGATATGGATGTTTGTAGTATGAAGTGTACTGTAGGTAATAATCGTAATAATGTATCCCGCGCAGATGGCTAATCTCTATGTAGACTAGGGAGATTCGCCACGATCGCTGAAATTCTACCAGCACTCAGGACTCGAGGGGACATTTCAATTACTTACAACATTGATGTAGAATTTTAGTAATGACTTACAACAAACAAAATATCTAGAGAAAGATGGAAAAGACGTGCCTATAAACCTAAATTCTAATGCAACTGTTTTTCATTCAAATTTAAAACATTTAACAAGGTACAAGTGTTTTTGAATCGTCAATTGAGTGAACCACTGGTTCAGAATGCCATTCCTACCGAGAAGAGCCAGCAATAAACTCGGCCCTAGCGTTGGTAATTGGTATCATCTATCATCAATTCATCACACAGTATCAACACTCGAGTAGATAAGGCTTAGGCTATTGAATAATTTTGTTATTGACCGGTAACTTTGCCCTCTACTCAGGAGTCGAGAGGATGTCATTGACAGTAATCAGTTATCAGATGATTGCCAGCCGTCAGAGCAAGTGACTCACGTTGCGTGCCGTTTCTTATCTAAATAGACCTACAGTCAATAGTGTGGAAACTTTATTAGAGATCCTTACAACATATTCAGTAGCCCACTGCCCTGCCACCCGATTGTGTGGAAATCGTAGTCGTAATCCTTTGTTAAACGGATTCTCCGACCTGTTTAAGGAGTTCACAGATGCCTGCACGTCAAAAAGCATGGTATGATTCGAGTAACACGTTTTGATTACGATTTTCTTAGACAATTGGGCCTATTTCCCGAACAAACTGCCCCAGTCGTTATTCATTGTTAAAATCTCAATAGGGATGATGCGTTTATTGACGCATATGTCAAAATGTAATTATTTATTAAATAGAGGGTCTTCCAAAAGACCTAAAATTCACATCCTTAACTAGTTTTAAGTTTGATAACCATTATCTCTATATATATATATAAATCTCGTGTCACAATGTTTGTCCTCAATGAACTTCTAAACCACTTAACCGATTATAATAAAATTCGCACACCATGTGCAGTTCGATCTAACTTGAGAGATAGGATAGTTTATATTATATAGATTAGGATTATTAGTGCTACCCGTGCGAAGCCGGGGCGGATCGCTAGTAAACTATAGATAAAAGAATGAAAGTGCGTTGGAATTTGATGACGTCACAAGTCACAACTATGTACCTACCTATTTTATAATACAAACTTCCACACGTTTTTAAGTTTGAATACTTACCTATTTATCTTGTTTCTATCTCATTAGTTTTTCTTATTTCCATGTCCGGAACCCTTTACATCAGTGTTTGATTTTTACTTAAGACTATACATTCGAGCTGAGCTTGAGCTGCAAGGGTAGACCCTTATATTTAGCTTTTTTGCCCCCTGATATTTTGTTACTCCCTGCATTAAACCAAAATTTATTCATACCACATTGTAGGGAATTCTCTGATCTACTATAATGACTGACAACATTTTGAAATTAATTAATAGATTGTTCCTTATTACGGAAATACCAAGAAGCTGTTATTTAATCTTGATTTTTGTGTAAAGTTTGACGTTAGCGAACATCCAAATTTACTCGTTGTGGTCACACAAAGAGATACTTTTATTGAGTATAAGGTCCTGAACTACTATAGTTGAAGATAAAAATTATTAATTTGCTATCCTTTGTATTATAAAATTCAAAACAAATATTAACATAGTAAGGTTTAGGAATTGAATTATAGGTAGTTATAATTGATTAAGACACCAGATACTTCTATTTTCAATTTAATCGACTCACCAGTAATTTTATATAATATTTATATATGCATTAGCACTATACTTATCTTTGTAAATCCATTGTATTATCATTATTGTTACGTCTTTTATGGTATATATTAAAATATAATACTATACTTTTACTCTATTCAGTAATTCCACAATTGATCACAGTTAAACAACTAAAACTTCCATCCCGTTCGGGCAACCATACTCGAATGCCGCGTCTGTTTATATTATTTTATTTCCACGATCTTTGTTTACAATACTCATTCGCATAAATATGCTATTTTGAAACTAAGCTATTTCGATACAATTAATTAAATATTGAATTTAATAAGATTGAAATACAAATTAATTATTGGCAACGCTAACAGACGGCCGTCCTGTTAACGGAATGTCCCTATTCCGTTCCGGCCATTCGAGTTTTGTATGTCTCTATACAAATCAAATTAAGATCATGTTAACATGGTACCTAATTATGTAAATGTAAAAAAAAAAAAAATTAAAAAAATGTTATGGTATAAATGTAAAAAAAAAATTACGCTTAGTGCAATCGATATAAAATACCGTGACACAAGTTTCAGGTGCGTTAAGGTGATACAGACATCTACCTACTTATTACTAGAGATAAATATCTAAGGACTAAACTTGATTAATTAAAAATAATAATACTTAAGTTGCAAATATCGAATAAGATTTGCAGATTGGGAGATGCAACCGTAGATTTAATATCTCATGAAACGTCTTGATTTGATCCAATATCACGGTAATCGAATATCTGTCTGCGTATCACGGGATTCCTGAAAACATACGGACAATGTGAGATGATTTTGATAAAATTAACTAGATTTGTCTATGATGATCATTGTATAAATATAAATAATAATATTTCTCCGCCCGTTACAAATATTTATGTAAGTAAGTTTATGTATCTCTATGTATGTAAGTTTATTATATTTATATTTGACCTTTAAATGTCTCTTTTTTTTGTACACGGGTGTGACGGTAAAATAAGTATGTAATGAAAATAATTTCTATTTGCTTTAAACATAGGTTAAAGATAGAAAAAAAAATATAGCTCACTCAGTTACCAGGAAGTGATCACTGCATAAAGCAGCATATTTCACTTCGTGACGAGTAATTTGTGATCACCGCATTAAGCAGCATATTTTATTTAGTGATGAGTCATTAGTGATCACCGCATAAAGCAGCATATTTCACTTAATGACGAGTAATTTGTGATCACCGCATAAAGCAGCATATTTCACTTGGTGATGAGTCATTAGTGATCACCGCATAAAGCAGCATATTTCACTTAATGACGAGTAATTTGTGATCACCGCATAAAGCAGCATATTTCACTTGGTGATAAGTCATTAGTGATCACCGCATAAAGCAGCATATTTCACTTAATGACGAGTAATTTGTGATCACCGCATAAAGCAGCATATTTCACTTGGTGATGAGTCATTAGTGATCACCGCATAAAGCAGCATATTTCAATTAATGACGAGAAGTTTGTGATCACCGCATAGAGCAGCATATTTCACTTGGTGACGAGGTAAAGATTGTTCTGAAATGCAAATATTTGCTTATTATCCAAAAAAAAACATAAATATAACTTATTTATTTGATAGTGATTAGATAGTATTTGACGATTATGTAATGAATACTTTAATAGTGAATTAGTTAGTGATTACCGCATAAAACAGCATATCGCACTTATATATCAGCTAGTGAAAACAATATGAGTGCTTGTAATTAAATATTAAGGTTTACTATTATTCATTCAAAAGAATCTTAAATATAACTTAGTTACCTGATAGTGATAAGCTAGCCTTGAAGATTGATGTGATGTTATGATCCCATGTGATGGGATCTTCAGTTGTGCACTAGCGTTGTGCTTTTATCATTTTGTTAACTTACTGTAACTAGGCATCACCATCAATATAATATTATGCAGCTCCCTTTTTTTTTAAATCCTTGAACGACATCATAAGTTAATGGGCGTGTCTGAGACGTCAATTAATGACTATCGACATGTGATCGCCTGAAACATATTTTGCTGTAGCAGGGGATAGTAGATTATTTAATTATTATATACAATATACATATTATATTATCAAAATGTGTGTGTATGTATTTATATCATACTTAATTTATTAATTAATCGGGAATAAGAGAGTGACGAAAAGAGACAGATGAAGCTAGGAGGTTTTGTAATAATATAAAACCAACTGCTTGCTTCTAACGGTAGCTGGAATGTAGTAAATTGGGAATTAGTATCATAACTAGCTCGCTTCTTTGAGAACCTTCGTCTGCGCTCAGCGGCTGTTATAATAGGTTTCCTCAGTATTGATTCTTGTCAATGTTGTTTTATAGTTGGCCCTACGAATCTCATATCTAGTTGCATCGAGTTCGTGAGCGTTAAAGTTACTTTTGTGGAACCCGTTTTCTAATCAGTATTTGATCATTAGTGTCAGTTTTATGAATAGCATTTAGATGCCTGGGTCTATGATTCTTCGCCCGAAGACAATAGACTGCTGATGGAGTAGTTCCTATAGCCTTCTTAACTATATTTATTTGTTTATTGTTTAATTGGTACATAATAGAGGTAAATACAAGGTTCGGATCTAGGTTAAAATTCAAAATATGTGCACCCACCATGACATGAACAAATAAAATAGAAGGAATACTTAGATAAATGTGATAATGTAACTCCATTGAATTTTATGCATAGTATAATTGTCCGCCCCGCTCGTCCATGCTGTGATTCATTGCCAACTAAGGCTCCTCGTATAATTACAACTGTATTAGCAAGCTAGTTATTCTATAAAATTACCAACGTCTTAAAATTAAATTAAAGCTTAGTGTTTCTTACTAATAAAGCTTTACACAATTTCAGCGAATATAATTATAATTCTATAATTTATTTAATTTGAGTAAAATTGTTCAGGTATATGTACCTACTTATATAATTGTTAATGCAAGCTGTTTTAATATTTTTAATATTGCAAGTAAAATAGTGATTTTAATTATTATAAGTAGCAAAATATTAAAACAATTAAGATATCTTGCAGTGTATAAAATACAATATTGCGCCATTTCATAGCAGATTGTAATTTCTTAATTTTTATTTTAAAGATTTGTTGTAGGTACACAAAACTCCACAGCAAGTGGAGTCAAGTGGTATACTCCAGTACACAAAAGATGTAGTTATCTCGCAATTGATAAATAAATGAAATGAATTATTACGGTTATATATTGTTGTTTATATGTGCCCCGCCCCAATACTCATATGAATGCATATTTTTATTTTAACGTTTATAAATGTTGCCGATATTAAACTAGTCCTTCTTTATGAAATAATAACCTTAGGACTGCTAGTATCTTCATTATGGTATTATTTTTGAGTTTCTTTATACAAAGATGGACTTGTTTACATTTATTTTATTTCATTTATTAATTGCGTTAATGTTCATACTTAATATAATAATTATAATGGAATAGGTCTCGTCAAGACATTGCAAAAGGTTACATTTTAATATTTGGAATAATTAATGATACAATTAATCAAATATTTATAATACAATAAATAAATATCTTATCTGAAACCAGTTTTTTTTTCTTTTTGTTATATTATAATCATATTTTCAACTAAAGTATTGTTCTATTAAAGTATTGTTTTCCGTGTTTACTACTCAAAGTATCCACTTGACGCATACGGTCTCCAGAAGGTTTACTGCCATCACATAAAGCAGTATTATTATAATATTGTTGACGCTTCTTGTATCAGAATTATAATCCTTATTTTAGAGACGTCAAGGTACGTCACATAAATTTGATATTTAAAAGTAATACTGTTTTAAGCGATGGTTATGGCAACAGGTCTATGGTAAATATTTATTCTTGTAACAAAAGGCCACCATCTCGCGAGTTAGGGCATTTAATCACTTTTGTTCAACGTAGTTTTATAGAGCACTCTTGATTTGTATAATTTAAATGGGATACATACCTATAAGTACTGTCCAAAATTTCATTAGGGATAGATCTAGGTACAGCTAGAAGTTATTAAGTTTCTAACTTATAGAAACATATTAAGTATTTAAGTATTGCATACCGTAGTGCATTTAAGTATTCCTAACCTACTCGCATATAGATTGTTAAGTTTTAGATGATATTATAGAAATGATGTTAAATTATACTGTTAGTTAATAATAGGAATAGAATAGTGATAATAATACAGAAACTATGATAAGGTACTAATATAACCATTAAATTGTTATTAAGCATATTATAATAATTAGCGTAAATCGTAGGTACCGAATGTATTTTAAGCTAAGATCGACGGCATTGGTGTACGGTAAAACTCAATCGAGTTTATGTTAACACCCAAACGAAATGGCTCTGTAAATATTATATAATGAATGAATAATAAAATGAATAAAAGTCCTTACTCCATTATTAGCTTGCTAAAGGAAGCAACGACCATAAAGAGAGATTTTCATCTAGCTATTGCGAATACATGCCATGTACTCCCAAGTTGCTCGCATCGTAGAGTACCTCTGTTTTAGGTGTCGGGTTATACCGGGCCAAGATTGGTGTCTTAATAAGTTTAGTTTCTATAACTTTAAAAGCTGCACAATGATGCTATGTCCAAACACAATGTTGCTTCACTCAAACTGGGTAGCCATAGTCTGCCTTAATTAATGGCAATTAAGAAATACATTAATTGCCTATTATATAAATTGTAACTCTTATGATTACAAATTGGAAGCTAAACCTTGTTCTGATTCCCATTTCAATGAATACACAAAACACGTGAGTTTAACAAGTAGTTATGTACATCAGGCGTTATTAAAGTTGTCAAATATTTCGATCCTTCTGCCATACAACTTTATAGTCCGCGCATAGCTAATATTTACCCTTTATTTTTTTTGGCTAGATCGAACTATCGGATCGAACGATCGGCTAGAACTATCGGGTTTGCATTAAGGCGAAACAGACTATAAAACTATTTTCGTTAAACAAAACAGTCTTTAAATCTATTAATACTTATCTAAATTTATAAAAAAAAAAGTAGTAGCTATAGTTTTTAATCATTTGTCGCGCCATCATCTACATAATATGTTCAAAGTGCACCTAAGGTTTGCCATTTTGGTAGTAACAGGTGCGTAGTTGATAGAGATAGATAGAGTTGTTACTTGATGTGCATGACGCGGTTGCAAGTGTAGTATAGGTTTGTAGGTATGTCTTCAGACTGCTATTTCATAGGTATTTTAAAACTTTGTTAGAAATCTTAAAGTTTGTTCCATGAGCATTAAATCTTATGTTGACGTCATAGATTTAGGTATAATAAAAATATAATTTCTAATAAATTAAATAAAAATATTCTGTATAATATTATATTTTATTTAATTGTATAATTTACGTATAATATTGTTAGTTTAGCTTATACGTGACTACTTAACCCTAAAACCCTACCCTATTCTGGGCACTAGTTTTTCCTATATTGGGATCCTAGAGTTAATGCTATTGATTGCATCTTTTCTTTTAATGATGTTTTAGCAGCTCTACAGCTTTGTCGTCATTTAAAGTCTCATTCGGGAATCTTCTCTCTAAATAAATAAATCATTTACGAGTATGTGTCTGGGGCTAGCTTGTCCGCGTTGTTTCAATTATCTGGGATAGGTTTGCAAAAATTTCCGTTACCGTTACTTCCATTTTAAGTTGGTTGGAGTTAGGCTTTCGTACTCAGTAAGTATCTAATCAATTTACTTATTCCATGTAGGACATAAAAGCGTATCTTATTTTCGGTTCGGTTCGAAAGATTCTACGAAAAAGAGCCGGCATGAAGATACAATCTCTGCGTTTAGCTGGTTAGATTCGGCAATGCACCAACGATCTTTTATATTATATAACAATGCATGGAAACAATTTGTTTCTCGTTCCACTCATAATAGTTATTATTATCGGTTTCATTTACTTTTTTTTTTTTAGTCTAGCTTTAGTTGGATGCGTTTTTCGGCTCAAATAAAAGTTAAAATAACAGTTTAATCGCCAGTCGTGACCACTGATTGAGTTAGTACCTACATCATTCTTAGACGTTTAATTGACTTTAGCCATCTATTCCTATTTTTGGCGGTCATTGTGTAACAAAACTTACGAGCTTACCAATGCTAATATCATCACAATTCCTAGTCTGTAAAACTGTGGTATTATGCTAGTTGTGACACTCTTCCGAATGCGCCTCATTCGACTACAAATTAGTAGCACTGCAGATGAAATGCACAGATATATGACATAATAGTATCTAATAGGTATGTAGTAGGTATACAGTACGTCCAGGTAGGGTTGCTTCTTACCCTATGATATGATTATCATCAGAATATATTATTATCCCATATAAAAGACACGCAAGTCTAGTAGGTACATGTAATGATGTAAACATAATGTAAGATAAACTTTCGCAAGACCAATAAATAATTATCGCTTCAAGTTTGAATATTATAAGTCTTAATGTAAACAAGATTTGAAAGCGAAAGAGAAACGGCATCGCGCAAATCATCAAACTAAGTTTCAATTTCAAAGCTTCAAACAAATAAGTACAAGTGTCATACGAATTTCAAGAAATCATAAACGAGGTCCGTACCGTTGTGTAAACAATCACACATAGCGACTATTTTATTATCCCGTAGGTACCCGCCAAGTATCGTATAACATAGATGGCGAGTTTTTGTTACGTTTTGCTGCAAGTACATGAGTGCGACAACCATCCACAGATATATTATATTATTCATCCTGCACTAGGAATGGGTAATACCATTTTTCTGAATATCGCATCGAAACTATATATTGATACCCGATATCAGATTTCGAGACACTATATCTTCCGAAACTACATATTATATTGATTATTGACCGATATGCCGTTCTAGCAAATACCTCGCGATGAATATCGACTTCCTTCGATATCATGTTCGCAACGATTTTTGGTGGATACTGACCTGACACTGGGCTAAGTACAGTATCTACTATCTATTTTACCTACCTACTGATACTTAGAATAACTACTATTGTGAGAATTAAATTGGTAATTACAGTAGGTATCTACTACAACTAATAAATTTAATTGTTGTAAAATTTAATTGTTTTATAAATATATACCAAATATATATATTATATACCTATTATATATTTTTTTTTTACAAATAAACCGTAAAAATAAATGAATTATTAGTTAATCTCAAAACTTTCAAAACTATGGAGGAACAAAAAATAAATGTGCTCACTCGACTGTTTAAGTGAAACTTAAAATAGAATACTTCAAAATTATTTTCTCACCTTATTTCATTGCTCTCTAGTTCAAGGCCAAATGTTAACAAACTTACAACATAATATTATAAGTGCATTGGTCAAAAGTTGAAAATATTAGCGCCAAAATACTAAATGAATCCTTCAAACAAACTTTATAATTAAGAGTTAAGGTTTAAAATCGTATGTATTGTATAGCATCGAATTTAAATTGTACTTAATTTAATTTAATTGTATCAAATTTATTAATTTAATATAAATTAACTGTATGATAGATAGATAGATAGATAAACTCTTTATTGCACACACTTAGAATAAGGACAATAAACAAAAAGATTAAAATATACAACAGAAGGGTGCAAAGGCGGTCTTATTGCTAAAGCAATCTCTTCCATTAATGTATGATATTATTTATTCCTTCATTTAAGTAGTTGTTAATTTAATCATGTAAATCTTTATAATGCTGTAACTGCCTATAAATATAATTGTATTATTCTAATATTATGAATTGTTCTTACAATAGTTGTTAGCATGTCAATAAATAGAATAAAAATAAAATTATTAAGTAAGTATTTATAGATGATGTACTTGTCATATTGATGATGAAAATACAACTTAATATGATTATTACTAATTACTAATGATTCAAAATAGAAATTGGTGCCAGTTTTCTGATGTGTGTCTTTATAATAATTATCAATTAGCAACTTAACGCGAGCGGATACCATTAACATACAGAGAAAAGTTTTAAACTATAAAATTAATTAAAACAAGTGAGCAGGATCTGCACTTCTGAATTATTAACATAGTAAGGTTTAGGAATTGAATTATAGGTAGTTATAATTGATTAAGACACCAGATACTTCTATTTTCAATTTAATCGACTCACCAGTAATTTTATATAATATTTATATATGCATTAGCACTATACTTATCTTTGTAAATCCATTGTATTATCATTATTGTTACGTCTTTTATGGTATATATTAAAATATAATACTATACTTTTACTCTATTCAGTAATTCCACAATTGATCACAGTTAAACAACTAAAACTTCCATCCCGTTCGGGCAACCATACTCGAATGCCGCGTCTGTTTATATTATTTTATTTCCACGATCTTTGTTTACAATACTCATTCGCATAAATATGCTATTTTGAAACTAAGCTATTTCGATACAATTAATTAAATATTGAATTTAATAAGATTGAAATACAAATTAATTATTGGCAACGCTAACACAAAGAAGATTTAATTTGACGAAATTAAGGACACATATAACCTTCATTTTAGGAGGTTATTTGGCTTAATTTGTAAAAATAAATTAGTACTCCTAAAAGTAAGACATATTTTCAATTATATTAAGCAAAAAAAAAATATAATTAACAATAATTTACATCCAAAAATAAGTTTGTAACACACTACAAAACTGCGTGATCAAGCACTAGGAAAACTAGTCGTAGCCGAGGCTTCTCAGAGGGTGGACGTAACGCCTTTTGTCTCCGCAACTCAAAATGATATACGTAGCATATACCTGAGATTGTAGTGTGATTGTCACTTCTCAATAGTAGGCATTTTTAATACTGGCTGCTTTTTCTTATTGATGGTTGAAAATTATTTTGTTTTAAACAGTTTAAGGTTTGTATATTATACTTTATATTAAACGTGTATGATATTTATAGTTATATTACTTAATTATTTACTCGTAAATAAGAATTTGAATATTCAATTCAGACAAGGTCGTGTGTTTCAGACAGTTATAAAATAATTTACTTTACTAAACTTGCCTTATAAAGCTTGTGGTTAAATTAACTATTATTTAAAGGCTGACCAACAATCTCTACCTAGACTGGCAACTCCGTCCCTTATAAATATTAATGCGATGTCATGTACTGAAATGATAATCACTCGTTGGTAAAATTTATTGAAAACAATACAATAGAAACAATAAACCTAGCTAGCCTAACCTAATAATGCCATGACCGCGTGGAATGGTGGCGAGAATGATGGCTGCATTTCCGCGCTGGACAGCCAGGCTGATCCTTTGCGCAAAAAATGAGCCAGCACTTCAAAAAAAAAAGTTACGTGTTTATTGTCTTTCATGGCATATTAGCGCGGTATCTTGTGTTTGGTTGTGAAATTCTCTTTCCTTATGACGACTTGGCATTTTATTGGTGTGATTTGCATTATGATTTGGTTATTGTATCCCTTTGGATCGTTTACCTCCGGCTTGAATTACTTCTGAATGATACTGCCCGCGATTAGATATTGTGTTATATTTATTAAATAAATAAGTTTATATAAATTTTGAATTTGTAATCCTTACTAATATTAAACATGCGAGTGTGTTACTTTGTCGGTCTGTCAGCTGTCTACTGCAAGGTTTATCTACCAATTTTTCCCGAAATTCGGTACAGAGATAGCTACTTTCTTGGAGACAAACATAGGTATTTTATCCCGGAAAATAAGAATGCCCATGAGATATTCAAAAATCATGAATCACGCAGATGAAGTTGCGGGAGTCACCTAGTGAAGCGACTCGTATCGAGACACACGATTGGACGTTAGTAAACTTATGCAATGAGCTTTCGAATAGTCAAATTTACTGTGCACTTACAATAAATTAGAAATTAGAATTTTATTTGTTTGGCTCGCATGTTTGCTTGTTTTTACACTTGGATAGATATTATTTATGGCCATGAAAATACAGTCGTCACGATAGCAAAAGCAGGTAGCTATGCAAACAATTGGGTAGTTATTATTATTTACCACGCTTACGGACCTTTTTGATGAATAGGTTTTGTTTTATGTTTTGAACTGAACCTTTCTTTGCCCGACTTGGGGAAGGCTTGGTCGTTAGCAATCATGTATGTATATGTGTTTTTCTTTGTTGGTTCCCTCTTTATTGCAAACCTACATATTTTGAGTACTGAGATATTATAAGACCATAGTATGACGTCACGGCAAATCCAATATGGGATATTTCACTGACAAAAAAGCCATGTTTTTTTGTCTGTTTGTCAACTCAAAATACTTCATCAGTGCACACCTAGACTACTCAAGGAATAAAATATTTAGGTTCATCGATTTTGGCTGAGCGTTGGTCAGCCAAATGGCCTCATTTCGCGCTTTATTGGCATTGCGTCTTTTATTTTACTGTCAGGCAAAGTTACTTATTCCAAACAATGCACTCATCACGTCAGCAAAAAGTTATGTAAAGTGCAGCTTGTACTTTATTGTACCCCGCGTAGTAAATTCTATTGTTATTTTGGTAAACCGAATATACAAACTAGCGCAACTGTAATTATGTATTTTTTGCCTTTTGCAAGTGTATTTCGTTTACAGAGCGTCATTAGATGATTGTGTTTTACGAGTATGGTTGTCGACCGGACTTTTCTTTTTGTTATTGTATCACTATTGACCCGTGATCGCTATTGTTATTATAATAAACAAAACCCTACATTAGTGCAATTCTTGCAATTTGCACGTGCTTATCAGTTTTATTGCCTGGTTTGGAATTTGAGAAGGCATTGTCTGATGTGAATCAGTATTTCTATAACTTATTTATGTTGCACATTTGATAAAGCCTATCAGCCTTTTCCTACTACCTCAGTTCACACCTAGACTACTCAATGAATCAAATATTTAGGTTCATCGATTTTGGCTGTGCGTTGTCGGTCAATCGGTCAATCACGAAAAAAGTTGAATTAGGTTTTCATGGTATTTTTATGCGCTTTTTGGCATCGCGTTTTTATTTTACTGTCAGGCAAAATTATTAATTTCTTACAAATAACCATACACTCATTAGCACGGCAAAAAGTAATTTGAAAAATTGGTAGCTAAGCTGTATTTTAGTACTACCACGCGCGCAGTAAATTTCTATTGTTATTTTGGTAAGCTGAGTACACTACCGCGACACCCGCAGGATTACATAGTTTTATTACCTTTTGCAAGTGATTATCGTTTACAGAGCGGCACTTGATGATTGTGTTTTATATTTTCCGAACCGGACCTTTTTTATTATTGTATCGCTATTGACCCGCGAGTCTATTGTTAGGTACCTACCATGATAAACAAAAACCTATGTTGGTGAAACACCTGCATCTGCACGTGCTTATCAGTTTTATTGCACTGTTTTGTCTTTAGGATTCATTGCGTGCGAATTAAAATAAGTTTTTTTTTTTCAGAAATGGGTTCTAAAACTCCGATTTTCTAAAAAAAAAGAAATATTTACGCAGTGAACAATTA
This sequence comes from Erebia ligea, assembly GCA_917051295.2. Lineage (NCBI taxonomy): Eukaryota > Metazoa > Arthropoda > Insecta > Lepidoptera > Nymphalidae > Erebia > Erebia ligea. The sequence goes on from OU785223.1 coordinate 18,103,910, forward strand.
GCGAAGGTAAGGAATCAAAAAGGTTCAAAATCAAAATCAAAATCAAAATTTGTCTTCTTGCGGTTTGAACCGGATAAAATTTAATTTGAAAATTGAAATGATTATAAAGGACGATCAATTTTGGAAAAAAAATATGGAACAAAAACTAATAAGTTTTTATTACAAATGTATTTTGCCTGAAATAGTAGATCCCCGTAAATGGAGATCAGTGCCAATAAGAGACCCGTTTTTAGTTTGTTTTTACATTGAAAATTCGGTTGATCGTAATCGAGCGTTCGATCACATTGGAGTCAGGGTAAAATGTGCCCAAAGGGGCTTGATTTAAAGTCACAAATTCCAACCGATTTTAATTTCGAAACGTTTCCATTTGGAGCAGTGTGAATGCAAACACGAATTTGAGCTCTAAATCAATACTATTAAGATTCATTTTACTTTAACGCTAATATGATCGAACGGTTACGGTCAATCGATGCATGGTAAAAACTAAGACCTGGCGTAGTGATATGTATATAAATACTAGATGATTCCCGCGACTTCGGCCGCGTGGATTTGAGTTTTTTGATTCCCGCGGGAACTCCTTAATTTTCCGGGATAAAAAGTCCTATGTCCTTCCCCGGGATATAACCTACCTCTATACCAAATTTCAGCAAAATCGGTTAAAAAGAAGGGCCGGGAAAGCGTAGCAGACAGGCAGACAGACGGACAGACAGACACACTTTCGCATTTAAAATATTAGTATGGATAGTAGCATTTACTATATAAATTCTAATAATTTTATATTGTAAATAATGTTAAGTAAAAATCAAAATAATACTAATATTTTATTTTACTATTTTGTTTATTTTTGTACAAAATGTGTCTTATAAGTAACTAACAGAAAATAAGCAAACAAAGATAATGTTAGTATGGATGTACCTACTTAAAAACATATACTTACAATCATGCAACCTTCTCTTTATATGAATACACCTATATTTAAAAAAGTTTTATATGAAACGTATGTTAAGCGAATTAAAAACATTTCTTTGAAATATTGAAAAAATAATTGCCCGTTTGAAAATGGGATTAGGATCAAAACGGTTTGTCAAACTACTTTGCACCCGACGCCTTCTGTTCACTCGCTCAAACAAAGGACTATCCGAGACAAAGGATTTTATATACCTAAACCCGAGATAAATACCTAAACTTCAAAAGAGGCTCAGGGTATGTACGCTCTTAACATACATTTAATTATTTTTTTATCTTCCTCTGTTCGTCATTAATAATATCTACAAAAGGGCTTGAATACTACTTCTACATGGTTAACGTTGTTATTCAAAACCACTTGAATAAATTTAAAATGCATCACCAATCCATTCACGGATGAATTCCTTGCATTACTAAGTAAGTAGGTTAAATAATTAAAAAATACAAGTCTACCACCACCACCATTTATATTTGCCTGGTGGGAGGCTTCGGCCGTGGCTGGTTATATACCACCCTACCCGTACCGGCAAAGACGTGCCGCCAAGCGATTTAGCGTTCCGGTACGATGCCGTGTAGAAACCGAATAAGAAATCAAATCTAGAAAGTGTTACTCGATGACCATGGTCCATGACCCCATGAAAAAAAAAACTTTTGTCTTCTGGACCGACCCCATTATTGGGATAACTAATTCTTGTTCTAATAGAAAGATCGAATAGGTACCTATGTTAATGTGGCTTTGAACTACTTACTACATATACCACAATATACCACAATATTATGTACCACCTACCCATGTGGCGCGGGAGTGGCACAGAGAATATAAATGCGAAAGTGTGTCTGTTTGTTGGTTTGTCCTTAAATCACGCCGCAACGGATCGACGTGATTTTTGGCATGGGTATAGGTATAATAGTTGAGGACCTGGAGAGTGCCATAGGCTACTTTTTATCCCGGAAAATTAAGGAGTTCCCGCGGGCATCAATAAGACTTAAACCACGCGGACGAAGTTGCGGGCACGGGGCATCAGCTAGTAATTAAATAAACAAGATAAGCAGAAACTACTGTTACTTGAAACCATAGATTAATAATTTGAAACTACTGTTATTTGTTTTGCTTTCAATAGCTTTAAACAAGTTTCAGCTTTATCACAGCCGGTGCGGCATAATCAAAGAATGCATAATATACCTACTACTTTGGTCCCTAACTCCCTTATCTCAAGTAGCAGTTCCTCGTAAGTCAAAAGCGATAATAAAGACATGCTGTTAGCACTTGGCAGTAAATTGTACCAAGAGACCAAAGCAAGAGAGTGTTCCAAGCCGGGAGGTGACTAATCTCGACGGTGATTGCTTCCTCGAATAATTCGAAGTAATTAATATAGTGCGTTCATAGTAACAACATTATAAAGTGACACGGTTTATTTGATGATGATTAATAGGGAGGATGCCTATATCAAAAATAAATTATTTCTAACTGATTATTAAATAGGTAGAGGGTCTTTTAAAACACCTAAAATTCACATCCTCGGTTAGTTTTAAGTTTGATAATCATTTTAAAATATAGATTAAAGAAAAAGAGTGCGTTCAAATTTGATAACGCCACAACTGTGAATTTCATACAACTTCCATACTAGAAGCATTGAATTACATATATGTACAAGTACCTACCTCAATGACTAGAAGTGGGTTTTTAAGTTTGATAAAGAGTTGCTGATTTGATTGACATCATCCCTATTATGATAAGCTCTACTACCTAACTGCCAAGAGCGGTGATAGCCTATTATAGTCGCTGATATTTTCATGGAAAAAAAGTAAGTAAGTATGTATTTAAAAAAAACAGCCGTTACATATCCTCTTAAGAATTTGACCCCGTACGTTCATTGGGATATTTTCATTCAGTAGCAGCCCAGAAATTCGCTGTTTAAAAAGATAGTAATAAGAACTCTGTTAAAAAGAGATTTGAACTTTGAAGACACGTTGGCACTTAGCGTGTAGCGTATTACCATAGTACATATTACCTACCTACTTCATGCTGCATTGGCTATTCGGGCCATCAGTGATAAAGCCATGTCGGACAATAGTAATGCATCATTCACAAGTTTTCAACATACCTTACTACGTAGGTATGTCGTCTTTTAGTAAACTCCCTGTTATGACTTATGACTAGACTAGTACGAGTAATTATTGTAGGTGCACAGTGCACACATGATCATATGACGTAAGTAATAATTGTAATAGTTAACTTGCGAGCATCTATTGACATCATTGTAAAGTTCTGTTAAAAATACTGAAGCTCATTAAAAATTAAATAATTTCATTTCCTTATACTTAATATTTATCTAATTTTAGTATTTGTTGTTCAAGTACAGGATATAATCAAACTATAAATGAAATCTAAATTAAAACTAATATTACAAACACTATCTACTACTTATATAAAAATAAGTCGGGTTTTCCTTCCTGACGCTATATAACTCCAGAACGCACGAACCGATTTCCACGGTTTTGCATTCGTTGGAAAGGGCTCGGGCTCCGTGAGGTTTATAGCAAAGAAAATTCAGGAAAAATTTCAACAGAAAAGCGGGAAAATCTTAAACCACGCGGACGAAGTCGTCAGCTAGTTAACTAATAATCTAAATATATAAAAGGCAAAGGTGACTGACTGACTGACTGACTGACTGACTGACTGACTGACTGACTGATCTATCAACGCACAGCTCTAACCACTGGTCGGATCGGGCTGAAATTTTGCACTCGGATAGCTATTATAACGTAGGCATCCGCTAAGAAAGGATTTTTAAAAATTCCACCCCTAAGGGGGTGAAATAGGGGGTGAAATTTTGTATGAAAGTCTGTCATTTCTCAAGTTATATCCATGAAACTTGGTATATGAGCTACCAGTTTAGAATGAAGAAACACGTGTTTCACAGTTTTTGAAAATTCTACCCCCGAAGGGGTGATATAGGGGATGAAAGTTTGTATGCAAGACCTTCATTTCTCAAGATATTTCTCAAGTTATATCAACGAAACTTGGTATTTTGGCTTTAAGTAAAAAATAAAGAAGATTTTGTGTCACCGTTTTTCAAAATTCCACCCCCAAAGGGTTAAAATAAGGGTTGAAAGTTTGTATGGAAGTTCTTCATTTTCAAGTTAAAGCCATGAAACTTGATATGGCTATAGCTTGAAAATGAAGAACTTTCGGTTAAATATGAAGGAGTACGTATTTCACCATAAAGATGAAGACTTTCGGTTAAATATGAAGGAGTACGTGTTTCACTATTTTTGAAAATTCGATCCCCAAGGCCGTTAAATAGAGTTTGTCCTTCAATCACACCGCAGCAATGGATCAATGTGAATTTTTGCATGGGTATATTTGGAGTACCTGGAGAGTGACATAAAGGCTACTTTTTATCCCGGAAAATTAAGTAGTCCCTGTGGGGAAAAAACTTAAACCACGCGGACGAAGTCGCGGGCATAAGCTAGTATAATATAATATATATATAATTAAAATAATTGATCAAGTTTCAGGCTCAGCCTTTCAGAAAATTGAGAAAATCTCCACTTTGAAAGCCCCCTATTTCGTCAATTTTAGGGGAAAAATTTAAAAAAAAATTTTGGACTCTATTCCTAATTATCTTTAAAATAATATACCTACCGCAACCTTATGTACCGCTATAAAAATATTTTACTTCGCATTCGCTTCTATGAGAGCCCCCCTGAAATAAAGATTTTTATAATTTTTTAAGCCATATTCGGCTGGAGGCCATCGGTTTACATATTGAATTTAAATTTGAAGTAATTACGTTCAGTAATTCAGAAGTTATAAGGTTCTGACAGACGGACGGACGGACGGACGGACAAGTGCAAATTCACTCAAGTAGACTCAGAGACCTTCGCTTCGCTCGGTCAATTAAAATTAGTACATGGCGTCATTGTTAATTATTGCGCTATTTGGTTTGTTTACCTATTAGTATTTAGTATATAAAATAAATAATCTCAAGTCACAGAGCTGGGCATACCTACGTGTTTGTCGTTCTTTACAGTCCGTCAAACTTATTTGACCCAATGCCAGCGTCGCTACTCGCTAGTCATCCGTCGATGTCGCTAGTATAGGTATTATGAATTAAAAAAAACCGGCCAAGTGCGAGTCGGACTCGCGCACCGAGGGTTCCGTACAAACCTGTAGTAAGTTTTACGATTTATGACGTATTAAAAATAAAAAATTACGTTTGTTGTATGGGAGCCCCCCTTTAATATTTACTTTATTGATATTTAATTATTTATTTTGAAAGGTAATATACAAGTTAATATTCTGTGAAAATTTGAACCGTCTACCTGTTACCGTTTTTAATATTGAGCAAAAAAATACGAAAAAAACACGTTTATTGTATGGGGACCCCCCTTAATATATATATTTTTTTAATTTTTAGTATTTGTTGTTATAGCGGCAACGGAAATACATCATTTGTGAAAATTTCAGCTTTCTAGCTATCACGGTTTATGAGATACAGCCTGGAGACAGACAGACAGCGGAGTCTTAGTAATAGGGTCCCGTTTTTACCCTTTGGGTACGGAACCCTAAAAACAAAAACATAACGGGGATAAAACTAGTTCCAATTTTGACCACCGGGTTAGATAAGTTTGATGGACAAATATTATGTTCTGCTTTTGTAAAAGGAAAACAGGTTTTTACGTCATCAATGATGCATTAAAGTTTTAGTCATGCAATGCAATGCAATAATTGAGCAATCAATTATATTTATTAAATACGTCTGTTTTGTGGTACGGTCCACGGAACAGGGAATCTGCTTACTTATATTATTCTATGTTCTACGTCGTACGGTCAGAGTGAACGAGACGATTCTCAGTTCACGAGATCAAAATGCAGGCTCACGGTGGTGAAATATGGCTGAAATCAAGAAACCGCATGTCGCAATAAACGGAAAAAAAAATTGTAAAAAAAAAAATTACTTACTAAAAAAATATCCTACAATGTTTTTGATTTATAAATAGAAATTTTATGTAGGTACCTACTTGCCTAAGTAATATATTTTGTAGAGCAAAAAATAGCGTCTAGACTCTAGTATCCATTCGGCCTCGTGTTTTTAATTATAGGCACTAGCACATAGTCTATAGATGGCCTGTCCTCGGGTAGCGCGTGGAATTTAGAAACGCTCTTTTAGAGCAGCCAATCTAAACAGTTATCTTTGTTTTCATAATATTCTTAGAACATTAAGTAAGTAAGTTCTAGAACAAAAGTTGTTATAAAACAAACTATTTTGAACTGAAGCTATTATAAGAGATTAAAGATATATCCCTGTATACTATAGGTCGTTTCTGTAGCTATCTAAGTATTACAATTGACTGTATGTAAGTTGACCCAAAATAGCGGTCGTCTGCGCAGGTACATTGTAGTACAGGGCCGAGCGGAGCATGCGCGGGAAACGAGAGGTATGGTAACGCATGGCCCCTCGCGGCGCACCTCATACTTACCGCACAGTTTGACACGCGAAGTGTGTTTCTGCGTAGAGTTCAACTTACGCCAGAGGCGTCTTTACCTATGGTGCAGGGTGTGCGGCGCACGCGGGCGCCGGGTCTAAGGGGGCGCCGAGCGCCCTCTAATGCGACACCTCCAAAGATGCGTCGATGCCGGCGCTCTCAAAGACCCTGCGCTCGTGTTATGGCCAACGCCGGGCGCGCAGTAGCAAAGCAAGGCTACTCCTTTTCCTACTCTATTTAAATTTACACAATAACTTTTGTTTCAACGTGAAATCAGCCTTAAAACAGATAATTAAAGATTAAATTGGCGTAATGTCGCATCGCTACCAAAGGCGCGTGCCGGCATCGGCACCTGTTTGTTTTGATTCGTTTGACAACACGACGACAATCATTGCTAACTCGGCTGTATTAGAATGCTATAAAGCTCAAATTAAATTAAAATTCCCAGGGACGTGCGGCGGTCATTTTCAAAGGTTTGTGTACGCGTGCCGCAATTTTTAGGGTTCCGTAGCCAAATTTGGCAAAAACGGAACCCTTATAGATTCGTCATGTCTGTCTGTCTGTCTGTCTGTCTGTCTGTGTGTCCGTCCGTATGTCACAGCCAATTTTTTCCGAAACTATAAGAACTATACTGTTGAAACTTGGTAAGTAGATGTATTCTGTGAACCGCATTAAGATTTTCACAGAAAACTAGAAAAAAAACAATAAATTTTGGGGGTCCCCATACTTAGAACTGAAACTCAAAAAATTTCTTTTCATCAAACCCATACGTGTATCTATGGATAGGTCTTCAAAAATGATATTGAGGTTTCTAATATCATTTTTTTCTAAACTGAATAGTTTGCACGAGAGACACTTCCAAAGTGGTAAAATGTGTGTCCCCCCCCCCTGTAACTTCTAAAATAAGAGAATGATAAAACTAAAAAAAATATATGATGTACATTATCATGCAAACTTCCACCGAAAATTGGTTTGAACGAGATCTAGTAAGTAGTTTTTTTTTTAATAAATTAAAACTTACTACAGGTTTGTACGGAACCCTCGGTGCGCGAGTCCGACTCGCACTTGGCCGGTTTTTTTGTTTTACCGCTACACCGTAGTTTTGCGAAATAAGCCTTGATACTTGGTACTTGATAATTGGATTAAGTATCATCTTTGAATATACATGTAAATAAGAAGTAAATCGGCTTTTCTTTTGATAAAAAATATATAAAAAGTAAGATTTGGTTATTTGCTTGCACAATTATTGCGACATGCCTCGAGGTCGGAGGTCATCAAAAATAGCTAGCGAAATTCATGAAAAAAAAACAAAACATCGAGTGATAGATAGTGATATCGAAGTTAAATACTCGTACCTATAAGACCTAGGATTTTTCATTTGTTTATCCTACTGCAGTGCGGAACAAACAAGTTAAGTTAAAGTGCTTTAATATGTACCTACTAGTATACTTAGGTATTTATTTAGGTCACTTGTACCTAACCTTTGAACAACGAACTACTTTTTTATTTATTTATTCCGTTTGATTGCCTAATGTAGGTACCGCGACGTTGATTGATGTGTCATATCCATACTTTTTTTTATTCTCATAACCCCTTCCTTCCTAAAAAAACTTTTTGCTTCCCGACGTCATTTAAAATTGCACCATTTGCAGCCGAATTTCCGTTTCCGTTCCGTATTCCATTTTGACCCTGCTCCTACTAGACTAGAGGGCGCCAGGGTACTGGTTGCACACGGGCACCACAAGGGCTAGAGACGCCTCTGACTTACGCCGTGGCTATTATACGCATTGACTTATATGTACTACTAAGTCAATGATTATACGTCATATTTATTAGATCTTTTGTTCCAGAGTGCGGGTATATTCTGTACGTTCTTCCTCGCCCACGCCATCAAAGAGCGGCGGCGGGCGTCCCTCCGGCACTCGATATCAGTTCGAGAGGCCTTCTCCGCGCCTGATGACTCTCTACTATCACCGCCGACTGCTCCTGCCCCCACCTTGCCAAAGTATTGAATTCCTTTAGTTTGTAAGCGTGTAAAGCCGAGTAACCGCTCACTAGCGAGCTGATAAGTGAAACATAAACAACCGCCAACAGCGGACGCCTATTTAATATGTGGTGACGTCACCAACGCGACAGAAATTATTGTAAGTACGAGTATGTTGCTGTAACTAAAAATTATCTTCAAATCTTTTTGCATTCTGACAACTACAACCCAGTAACCTGCGCTATAAAGCTTGATTTATCGCGGCGGTATGTGATATTTTACTACGCTACAGGGATATCACGTCACACGTGACTCATTAGAGTCCAAGAAGATTTGCGAGTTGCTACGATTATTGCTAGGATTCGGATCACGAGTCACGACCCTTCCCACAGCGTGACCGAAGTAGTTAACCATTATATTTTAATCTGTGGCGTGACGATGCAATATGAACCTATGGACTTTGATTAAGTATCCTATGGAGCTGACCCTTGATTCTCTGATCTGTGGAGCTGACTGTCGGTTTTCCACGGATCAAAGACTTGGTTGGCTGACGGCTCATGGACATCCGGGCGGAATAAGTCCCCTAGAGGCGGCGCTAGTAGCATTGACTTATATGTAAGTATGTTAATACATATAATTCAATAGCCTAGTAGTCGCATGTTTAATGAGGAACTTTCCAGCCTACGTTCCTAAAAACATGGCGCTGAAATCCATACTAATATTATAAATGCGAAAGTGTGTCCGTCTGTCTGTCTGCCTGTCTGCTACGCTTTCACGGCCCATCTGTTCAACCGATTTTGATGAAATTTGGTACAGGGATAGTCTGTATCCCGGGAAAGGACATAGGCTACTTTTTATCCCGGAAAATTACAGATTTCCCTCGGGAATGAAAAAAAAACTTAATTCACGCGGACGAAGTCGCGGGCATCATATAGTACTAGGTACATAAGGATATATGAGTGCAATGAGGTGATAAGTACCTTAGTCTAATGCTCTATGGCCTGATGCCTGAAAAAGTTTTTACGAAGAAAACTAAGGCCAGTCATTCACTATTTCGTTTTGCGATACGGTTGCGTGATTTCGTTCAGGAGGCTCAGGCTCGAAGCCCGTACCCCCGCTTGGCGCTCACGGAGAGCGTCAAAGAAGTGTAAGATTTTCATGTCATGGGCCCATGGCAGTGCCAACTGCCAAGTCCAACCCATCATAGCGCGTTATTGAAAAAGTTGACTTTTATTTGCAACACTTTTGCTTTGAATTATTATTTCTTTATGTACATTTTTATGTGAGCAAGTTGCTCAAAATCATTGACAGGTCCCCATAGACTTAATAATTTTAACGTTTAAACTATCGTGAGTGATATTCATTATAACTATACATAATATCCGGATAAACTCACGTGTTCTGTCGGAAAAATGCCCGAATGGAATGGAACTAGTCGGGCATTTTTCCGACAGAACACGTGAGTTTATCCGGATATTATGTATAGTTAAGACTTAATAATTATAATATGACCTACCTACTGCGACGACAGTGAATATTTTTTGGAGTAGGTAGGTACTGTGGGGTTAAACGAAAGTTCTTCTTACTGCGACGTCGGTTATTTATGTTGGTTAGCGTAGGAAGAATCCAAGCCCAAGAGGCTATATTAATTATTAATGTCAGTTTTACCTATATTGAATCAAAAGTTGCTAGGCCGCTTTCTGGACCTGAACTCTGAACTCTAAGGTTACGCAAGATTACAGTTTACATAATGAGTAGGTAGGTAAGTACTTACTCGGCTTTATACAACTTAAAAGTTAGGATATTGTATGAAAGAACCACTGTCCAATTAGGTTAAGGCATTAACTTGTAGGTATTAAGTATGATAAAGTCCGACAAACTTATTTGGCCCGGTGACAGCGTCGCTAGAAAAATAAAATAAAAGCAAAAACTAAACAGCATAAAAATTAGTTCAAATTTTGGCCACCAGGTCAGATAAATTTGTGGGACTAGGTATAATAATTTGCAAAAAAATCGAATAGTTAAGTAAGTAGATAATTTATTAGATAATATTGGAATTATATTTAAGTAAGGATCTACTAGGTACCTATCTAGGTACCTATTGTAAGTATAAAGTTAATTGTGAGATGACAATAATTGTCATTATTATCATTTTAGGAATGGATGCAGTTTACGTGGTCTATAAAATTATTAAAAAAAAAAAAATTCTAAAAATGTCGCCAAAGGACGTCTTTTCTCATTAGGTACATATTTTGCTGAACACTATTTTATCTATAGAATTTTTATCGTCATGTGAGGCAGCTATGAGCTTTAATTGTTAAAGAATTAAACCTAAGCTGAACATTTTTCTACCCAGTGAGTGAGTCTATATCTTTGCTTTCATCAGTATTTTATTAGAACTAAAAAAACGGGCGTTTCCTCGTGAGTTGTGGTTCTAGTCCTACTAATTTGTCCTATTAGTAGAAGCACGGGGAATAGTTCTTCCTCATGGCCCTACTATACGGAGTTGCGTTTACAAGAGCGGCCAAGTGTGGAAAATATACCCAATGAAAGAGTACAATGTAGTCATCAAGCGAGTAGAAAGTCATAGTCTCTTTGAGTGATTTCGAGCTATGATCGAGTTTAGGGCGAATATTATGGTTCTACTTCTAGAGCCACTAGTGCTGGGAGATATGCCAAATATATGAGTACAATCAATATAGATGGTAGCGGGCTAACCTGTAAGGGGTATGGCAGTTATAATAAACTCATACGCCTAACTCATGCCTCTAGTGTTCTACACTTTGTGAATTTTATCGCGACGGTAGTTTTACAAATATAGACAATATACATTTATGTAGGACTACGTTAGTTGGACCACGAGTACACCCTTGTCCAACCTATACCTCGTGATCGTACTAATAGGAAAAAATAGTGGGACCACGAGGAAACGCCCAAAAAACTTCTTTAAGTTTAAGTTACTCACATAAGCTTTGCATTTCCTACTGTATTTGTAAAATCTTCGCTTCCTGAAAACTGTTGTAAGCATAAAACCGAATAAGTAATTTATTATATTTGTGAATTTATGTAAACGGTAGTAATATTATAGGTACTGTTTAAATAGCACAATGAACAAAACATTTAGGTAATAAACTTTTCTACATTTTTTTAATTTTTTTATTCTATAACTACCCGTCTTTGCATCTTGTCTTCTTCATTAAAAAGGGATAGATTACGTAAATAAGTACGTACTAACAATAAACATCTTCTTAGGCTTTGGGAAGGGACGTTACAACTTACAAACCATTAATTAATTTGTGCTTTTGCAGTACATACTTTGATTTCTTATAAAAAAAAAAACTTGGGGGGTGTGGGGTGTGGTTCTGAAAAAGACAATTATAATCTGACGACCTCCGTGGCGTAATGTAGTATAATTTTGTCGTCGTTGATCGCTATTAAAAATGTTTAACAGCAATCAACGGGACGACATAATAATTGCTAATATTTTTTTACAGGAACGCATAGTAAGTATAGCTTATAACGTCTTTGAAAGCTGATATCTACAAAAAATCCCATCCACATGCGTCAGTTTTTACGCTGTTTACATAGGTACTGCGCATACTTTAATACTGTACAAGAATCAGCTTTTCTAATTATCGTTCATTTTTGGTAACAATAAACCGTCTTTGAACGGCCATATTTAGCGAAAGGGCCATCCAAATGCAGGCAGACTGCAACTTTTATGATCAGGGGAGAGCTCTACATCCACCTAACACTGAATCAGCCTTTCTGGCGATGGTTACCAAAATTGCAGTTATCTCTTAGTCTATTGTATCCGTAATGATAAAAATGAGAAAATGTATCCGTCTGTTTGTCTGTTACCTTTTCACGGTCGATACGCTAAACCCATTTTGATAAAGGCTTGTATAGGCCTACTAACCTTATTAGTTCAGCCGAGCGATCGCGTAACTTCTGCATCAATCATTGTTACAGTATCAATTGTTGTAATTGGCTGAATTTATGGCATTCCTGTTGCGTCAATGGATTATGTCCAATTATAGTGGAAGAGTGTTAACCAATCAGAGGTGATTGCGATGTATCAATGATTGATGCAGAAGTTACGCGATCGCTCGGCAGTAGTCCTATAGGATAGAAGGATAGGGAGGCTTATTCATAGAAAGATAGCTTGCATTTTTAATATCCAAGCTTTACTAAATTAATTAGTTCACATACCTACCTACCTAGTTGGTCTAGTGGTTATCATGTTCGACGGCGGCTGACGAAGCCCCGGGTTCGAGTCCCGGGTCGTGCCATAATTAAGTGTTGGGTTTTTCGAATTAGAAATTCTTTGTACTCACCCGGAGTTAGCAAGTTGGCGGTGTTTCACCCCCGTGCCTCGGAGAGCACGTCAAGCCGTCAGTCCCGGTTATTATCACTAACATGATAATTTATTTAATCGTATGGCGTTTAGTACTGTATATAGGCGTTTAATCAAAATAACGCTTATTTCGCCTGCAAGCTCGTCGCTCGTTTAGCACCACCCAGGGGACACGTGCAGGGAGGTAGAAGGTAGTTCCTGCGGACGTGAGCGACGGGGCATCCCCATGATAATAGGTAGTCGTTAAAGCCGCCAACCCGCATTGGAGCAGCGTGGTGGGTCTAAGCTCTAATTCCCTCTCTCCTATGAGAGTGGAGGCCTGTGCCCAGCAGTGGGACGTTAATGGGCTGTAGTGGTGGTACCTACCTAGTTATGCAGGCTAGTATAATAAAAACACAATAGACCATACAAAGCGTTATCATAATCGTAAGATATGGCAGTTCTCGCAAAGCGTACAAAATCGTTAATTAGAATGTGCCACGGTCGTTGCCATCGAGTCAGTCAGAATCCAGATTAGTTATTAATGAAGTGGGAAGCAATGATTTTACATAACTCTATGGATTGTACAACTCGACAAATACAAGGAAAAATCTCATTTGTTTTGTTGATTTTGTGTATTCCCGTTTCCCCCATTTTTACCTCAAAATGGGGAAACCCCAAAATCAGAAAAAAACGGTCAAACGAGTGTAAAGACTTCACTGCTACTCTTGAAAACAACTGAGTAGAGAAAGAAAGTTTTATAACTCCCGAGAGTCGTTTAATCATTAGGTAGGTATATAATATATAGATTTTGTATAGATATTAATTTAATTTTATTAGATTTACCCATTCTAAAACATTTGCTCGTAAAGTGATTTAGCAATCTATATATATATTATAAATTCGAAAGTTTGGATGGATGGGTGTATGATTTTTACTCAATAACGCCAGAACGGCTGAACGGATCTGGATGGGCACAGAGATATATTATAGTCTGAAATAACACGTAGGCTACTTTTTATCTCGGAAAATTAAAGAGTTCCCGCGGGGATCAAGAACCCTCTATTCACGCGGAAGAAGTCGCGGGCATCGGCTAGTCATTTTATAAACATCTTATTATAGGTATACACTATACACCATATTATTATGTCTGACACAGTCTGAGACACCATAGAAAGTGGCAAATAACGTGGATTGCAGCCTTAACATAAAGTCCATACACGAATGACTTTCTCTCGTGGTAGGTATAAAAGGTATACAAAATATACATTACCTACCTACCTAGTTCATTTACGTTTACGCCTTTACGGTAATACTTATTGAGCTTGTTTCTTTTTTCCAGACCTTGCTGGAAAGTGAATCGGATGTCCTAAGAAAGTATAGGTACTAAAATAAAACTTGATAATTCTTAATAGGTAGATAGAGATACCTATAAGGCTATACGACTTACGAGTATTGAGTACCCCTTCAAGACAGTGCGCTCTGTAAGTCTGCCAGGCTGTACTGTCTAGTGTCTAGTACTCTAGGGTCTACTCATACTGTGGCCGATTCTGTATAACACAATCTCTAAACTAAACTAAAATGGCAGCTTTAAATCTAGTTCTGTCCCTTTCCGTAGGGAGTATTATGAAAGGGTTAGCAATATTTGAAATGCTCTAATTTTAGTTTAGTTTAGAGATTGTGCACTACAGAATCAGCCCCGTCTACCCAAATCCATTGATAAGCTTTTTGTAAAAGATGGGACCGGAGGCTGGATTCCTTAGGATAAAATACCTAGATTAAACGATAGGTGAGAAAAGTTCTAGATACCTAGTACCTAGTAGTAAACACTACCTAGGTACCTACCTACTTAATTAATTCAATTCAAAACATTATTTTTTACTTTAGGTAAACTTAGCTTTTCTATTTACTTACTATTGATTGACTACCACAACAGCCCATTAACGTCCCACTGCTGGGCACAGGCGTCCACTCTCATAGGAGAGAGGGAATTAGAGCCAAAGACCCACCACGCTGCTCCAATGCGGGTTGGCGAGCTAATTGACTATTGACTAATGCGGTATATATTATTACGTCATACTTTGTATAAGGTAATAATTTATATACCTACATAACTACCTATACGTAAATAATATAGAAGTAGGCATGGATAGGTAGTCAAGAATCAAGATAGGGGTGTCTCGCTCGGGTAGGTTGTTCGGCGTTCCCTCGAGATTTTGAGAGACGAACGTGATGTAGAGTAGGTGTGTGTAGAGTCGACAAATTGAAGATAAAGTGAGTCGTACTCGTGATCTAAGTAAGTCATAGCCCGCTGCAGCCCCCCTAGCATGGGCCGAGACAATTTTCTCCCCGAGGAAAGGATAAAAATTTTATTCCTAAATAAATAAATAATACCTATGTACTAGGGCTTTCGAATACCGGTTTTTCTCAATACCGGTATTAATACCGGAATGATTTTTTGAAAGCCCTACTATGTACCTACCTACCTACCTGATAGTAGGTACCGTAATGAATCTCTCTATCTACTACTATCTCATTGACTTATATGTACCTATACTACCCTCAGAATACAGAACTGTTCTGTATTCTGAGATACTATGAGTAAACTTGTAAAGTTTGCGCCCCAAAACAGCTGGACGTGAATGCGTAGATCTCGAAAAAAAGTGGTCCTACGAGCGGGAATCTACTTAATTTAGTTTTCAAATCTACCTATTTACCTACTATGGTAGGTAAATACTAAATAGTAATAGGTAAATTATAGTAGTATGGTAGGTAGGTATGCCGTAAACAATGTAAAAACCCATAATAATAGGTAGGTAGGTACATAGACAACCGGTATAATCACTGTTCACACAAAATATAATCTAAATAAATCATTTTGTATAATTGACCGAGCGAAGCGAAGGTCTCAGAGTCTACTTGAGTGAATTGGCATTTGTCCGTCCGTCCGTCCGTCTGTCAGAGCCTTATAACTTCTGAATTACTGAACGTAAAACTTCAAATATAAATATATATATGGCTTAAAAAGTTATAAAAGTCTTTATTTCAGGGGGGCTCTCGTAGAAGCGAATGCGAAGTAAAATATTTTTTATAGCGTTACATAGGGTTGCGGTAAGTATATCATTTTAAAGATAATTAGGAATAGAGTCCAAAAATATTTTTTTTTAAATTTTTCCCCTAAAATTGACGAAATGGGGGGCATTCAAAGTGGCGATTTTCTAACGGGCATAGTTGACCTCAGAACTCTCAATTTTCTGAAAGGCAGAGCTTGAAACTTGATCAATTATTTGAATTATATCCTGTACTTGAACAACAAATACTAATATTAGATAAATATTTTATGGAAACGAAATTATTTAATTTTTAATGAGCTGCCGTATTTTTAACAGAACTTCACAATGATGTCAATAGATCGCGCGTGGATATGTCTGTGGCGTGGATCGCGCTCTGTGATACTGATACCGCGAGGTCTCAGTTCGGGCACAGAGGTTCGGGGCGAACCACTAGTAGGTATATTCTAGTAATTCTGTATCGTATTGCTGAGACTTGAGATCTGTGGTTGAGATGAGTTAAAACGAGATAGAAACAACTTCACGCACGTACTTTTGTACAAGTGCGAAAGAGATAGGGTATAGGTGAATGAGGGGTCACGATTCATGATGATGCGGGTCGCGGGAGGGGTAAAGCGTCGCCATCACGATTGTCTCATTTATTTTCCTTTCAGTCGCTTTCGATACTACGAGTAGGTCGGTTACTGGCGCTCCGTGAACCGTGAACGAGAAATAAACCGTGTGTGAATTTGTGCACTTTTGTGTGTGACTCCGCCGCTAGTGAATTCAAAATGGGGTGTGGAACGAGTTTTGTGAAATATGTGCTGTTTTTCTTCAACCTGGTGGTTGCGGTGAGTCTTTTATTTGTTGGTTAAAGGGCGGGAGACCGAAGAACCGGTTTCGCCTTTGGCGGTGATCAGCCAACAGTGAAACCCGCACAGGGCGTTCTGATCTACAACGTGGCCTGGTGCCCGGTAGGTTGTGACCGGAATGTTATTTTAAACCTCTTTGGAGCTTTGCTCCGCGGTATTTTTGTAGCTAAAATCACAACCTCCATCATGTTTGATTTGGCTTTGTATTCAAACAACAAAACAATTATATCGAATTAATTCGTTAGCTTTAAATTCTTGATGGCTTACATAGGTAGTCTCTTGCCGGTTAGGTTTTCTTAATAAGAAATTTTAAGAAATCTTAAGTAGAATTTTAAGTAGTTAGGTAGTTGCAATATAATAAGTAGCTGGTATGAGGTAGGTAGGTAACATCTATAAAGAAATCTTAGTCGTTATTTTTTATAACATTTATAGCCTATATGTAGGCAGCAGGCACTAGACCTTTTCTAAAATAACTATTAGTACCTATCACTATATCACAGCACTATATGGTCGGACAAGAAGGTAGGTAAAGTCCGTGTCACAAAAGAAGTCCCGCGGCAATTAGTGGAACTAATACATTTTACATACAATAATTGCATAAACATGCGACTACTAGCGCCGCCTCTAGGGGACTTCTTTTGTGACACGGACTTTACCTACCTACTTAACTACTCAATAAAAAATTAGAATACGCAATCTATGCCTGCACAGGTATACATAATTACTTAATGCATTAGAAATAATAAAATAAAATGTGTCTTTCTATAGATTTAAGTACTGAATAAGTAGGTACTTATGTAGGAAAATGTAACTAAACAACAAGCTCCTTCGAGAAAATGAGAAGGTCACGTCCTTTTCTGACTAGACAGTCTATAGATACCCGATTAGTAATAATAGCTGGGTATGTTGTCCGTCTGCAGTCTGCACTCAAGTAGGTACGTAGTACGTACCTATAGTTACCTGCCTAGTCCTTTGAAGCCTTCTCTAAGCTTGAAGGCAAGGAATTCTATGCGTAGATGTTTACTTACTTGTAGAGTCTAGCAAGTAGGTAGGTACCTACTACCTACCTACCTGATTAGGTAGGTACGGTCTATTCTCCTATTTCACTAGCTCGGTAGGTGTCTGGGCATCTGGTTTTTAAAAGTTAAAGGAAGTAACGAGTAGATCCTTACTTCTGAGTTAGGTATATTCCTAACTAGGTACCTAGTTAGTTATCCCACTTCTGATTTAAACTAAGATTTGGCACTACCAAGATTCAAAACAAAATAGAACCAGAGTTATAAAAACATTTTTAATACAATCGTAATTCGTTACCAGCAATGACTCAATGCTATTCAAGCCACTGTGAGGCTATGACATCATTCTGTTTATAGTGTGTACATAATGTTTCTCGTAAGATGTTTGCAATTATCACACGTCACACCTCGATTTGCATGAAACCACTGAGTAAGAATGTACGAAACGCATAATCTTTGTGTAGGTCTACTGTATACCTACCTATCTATGACCCCAATGAGGACTTAATTTTAAAGTTAAGTTATAGGTACCTACCTAACTACTTATTACCTAACTATTAAGTAACTTAACTTAGTTATCTACAAGTCTTGACCTCGTCATTATCACTTATTGGCCACAGAATTCAGAAAAGTTATAATCTTTATGTAGGTGCCTGTGCCTACATATCCATGAACCCAATGAGTACTTAATTTTAAAGGTAAGTTATACCTAACTACTTAGTATTAAGTACTCTTAGAATAACTACCTATAGAAATTAGAAACTAGAAACCTAGTACACTCGCGAAATATGTAAGCCGTTCAATTGGTGCCATAAATGGCATCGTACGACGCTCTCGCAGTCCGAAAAAAGCTGGTTAACTTAGTTTTAGAAGCTACAATGCTACGAACAAACTAACCAATTACTTACCCAACTTTTAGGGGGAAAACATTTAAACTGGCAACATTATGTTTGCGTTTACGAGGCAAGTAAACACAGCACACATAGCGAATTTGTAGCGTGCGTTTTGAGAAGGCGTTGTTTGGAAACATACCTTCTATAGGTATTTTTTGTAAGCTATTACTTATGTAACTGAACTTATTTATCTACAAGCCTTGACAGTCTAGTAACAGGCAGGTACCTACCTACAATAGAAGTTCCCTACATAGTACATAGGTACCTATACGAAACTGAAATTCGTTATTTCGCTAGAAACGATTGACACACAAACATCGATAGTGGGAATTACCGAAATCGTAATCGTTTGTCAAACGGATAATTCGACCTTTTATCCTAGATGCATGCACGTCAAAAAGCATTATGAACTCCCTAAACGGCCTAAACAGTTCGAGTAATACGTTTTAACTTTAAACCATGTAGTCTGTGTTTCAAACTGTTAAATGATTACGTTTTGCTTAGACAATAATTTGGGCCTCTGCTATTATCGTCGGGCCCATCGTGTAGAATGTGGATCTTGAGGTCCGAATTGGACTCCTCAAGCTGTTCAAAGTCCATACCATCTTGATGAGCGGCCTAATTCTCTCGCCCTCAGCCAGTTTTGTCTTCCATTTTCAATGTTTTTTCCTAAGGGAGCGATGTTTGTAGTTAGTGTGGTCTTATCCTTATTAACTATAAGCTTTGTGGACGTGCCTTCGTGATGTTTTGCAATCTTTCCGTTCTGTTTAACAACTGTACTATTTTGAGATTAAGTTTTTACTTTCAAAACTATGAATAAAAACAAGTTATTGAAATATTTTAAGTACTTAAGTAAGTACAAGAAGTAGGAAATTAAACCTACTTACTTACCTAGTTGCCTAGCTTATAATTTGCATAACTTGGCAACACTAGTACATTGCTTACTTACCTATCTAATTAAGTAAGTAACCCTTAGTTGCACGAAAGAAATTCAAAAAAAGTAGGAGATTAAACTAAGTAAGTAAGTAGGTAGGTAGGTAATTTAACCGCAATAATGTATGAAGTTTTGTGATTAAATTAGTTCAATCACCGCATACTTTAGTAAGCGGGAACTATGTTAAGTAACCTACTTACTTACTTAAGTAATAATAAATAATATTATGTTTTATGTCCGTCAACAAGAATCATTATCATATTGTGGACTGTTGTGTTTCATCACTCCAAGCCCCAAGGCATCGGAATCGATAGGACAACAGGCTTGCGTGTCAAAACTCCCTTATCCTTTACTCATCGCCCTAAAAACCGGGCAACAGGTGTGTTTCATTGAATAATTAATGATTCAATATGGTTTTCGTCGAGGTAAAGCCCCGCAGATATCCTGTTATGACTTGAGCTTTGCATTTTTAATTAGTTCGCACCTACCAACATACCTACCTACCTTCCTACTAGATATTATCGTAGCACAAGCTTCCCGCTCTAGCAGCCGCGCCGTGAGACTATTGTCAAGTAGGTACTGTGAGCAGCAACGTTTAAGACGAGCGGGTCACCCGAAACGAATGCTGAATACGGGAGGAGTTAATTTATTAAAATTAACAGGTAGGTAGGTAGATAGGTAGGTACCTAAGCAGAAAAGATTAAAAGGCAGGACGAAATTGGAATAGGAATGCATAGAAGACCTAAATTATGACAATGGATAAACATGCTGGCGAGGGTATAAGATTGAAGAAAGACCGCAATCAATGTGAGAAAATTAGGCAGTAGGCTAGCAGATACCACCTGCATCACTCGCAGGATGATGATTATAATTCATTGTCATCATTCACCAGGGAAGTAAAAATGTGCGCAAAGGGCGATTCAATAAAGTGTGTGAAGTTTCCAACACAATAGTTTGCGTCATTTTTGACCGTTCCGATGATGCTATTTACTTCGAAATGCACTCAGTTGGTAGCTATCACGAGATGCTGTTTATTGTTAGGTTGTTAGTTATTTGGGACATGACATCATATTAGTTACAATTTGCTATGACGCTGGGACAGTCGTGACGAATAAAATGACACGTCATTTACCCAAATGAGTAGTTAACTTATTAGTTAGTTTCACACTATAAACAATACATCAATAATTATAATTAGCTATGCACTGTGCGCATTCATAGACGGCTGAAATCATCACCATAGTAATCCACAAATATATTTGCCGACAGCAGAATAGCTTTACTTAATCCGAATATCCTGCAGATTGCGTATTTTGAAGACCAACGAGACAAAAATTATGCAACGGGAATCTGAAGTTTTGCCAACGAGCTTTGCGTTTAATCTACAATCGGAAAACTGTAATACTGACTTTTAGGAGAACTCATAACAGTCGAAAAGCTACGAGGAAACACAAACTCCAACATAAAATTATTATAACTAAGTACATAATTGTATGTTGTCAATACGACGCGACGTGTCAAGCCTCATGGAGTTAAAATTATATCTCCATCTGAATACAGATCTGTAGTGATTCCCACATTATCGGCTTAATTCATCACCTTTCCACCAGTTAAGTACTTAAGTGAGTTTACTCAACAGGTGTAAATGATGAAAATAAAAGAATTTGAAACTTAGTTGGAAGTCAACCATTTGTGACACGGCTTGTACCGAATATAATATTTATAAAAATGGGGACCTAAAGGAGTTCAACTAAGGAACAAGTTTTACTAAAAGGCCAGCATACGCTTTTATTATGTAAGCCGTACTGACAATACAATTTACTCACCCACTTGAATGTGTAGCAATAGCTACACATTCAAGTGGGTCAAGGAAAAATCCTTAAGTGAGAAGGAAAATCCAAGATGGCCGAAACGTGACATAGCATAACGTGTCAAGATATTCGTGTGCCAGCCTCCTAATAATGTGAAATTAAGAATTCGCTGACAGATATGTCAAGGGTTCTCAAGGTGTAAGGGGAAACTTGAGGGTATTTTCTTTGTTCGATGCGCTTGAGATAAAGTAGGATAGGTGTTCTTAGTTTTAAAAACTGAGACGTAGCGTAGCTATACCTTGAATTCCTATAACTAAGTAATTCCGTTGAGCTCAACCAGAGTGAAACTGTGTAGCTCAGCGGTCAAGGAGTAACTAAACGGGATAGAATGCTACCGATTAGAATCGTCTAAAGTTAAACAAAGTGCTGCCTCGCCTAAGTTGTTAAGTAACTAATTGGAAAAACATTTACCTACTTACTTAATGAAGAAAATGTCGCAAGTGGAAACTAGGTCAAAGTATCAAAGGAAGATAATATCTGCTCTTGACTTGACTCTTGTAAGAGATTTAATTATCTGGGGATTTTAATTTTAACAATTATTAAACAGTTGTGCTTGTGGTCCTTCGACCGAAATTCCAACAATGCCTAGAATAATAACAAGTCATGCTCTCGTAGAGTTCCAAAAATATTTGCTGTATAGGTATTCGCCAAGGCTGATTCTTTGCGCAAACAATGAAGCGGATTTAATCGCGGAGAAACTTGAATGAATAATCTAAGAAAACTGTTCTACGAATGAGATTCCCACTAGGTAATTACATTTTATTTATAGTTAGTTATTGATTTAACAGAAATTCAAAAAAAATTCAAAATGTTTTTTATTCAAATAAGCTTTTACAAGCGCTTTTGAATCGTTATAATATGAATCTACCGCTGGTTCGGAATGCCATTCCTACCGAGAAGAGCCAGCAAGAAACTCGGTGGTTGCTCTTTTCCATCAAAACTTACAATCATCATAATGATACAAGTAACTGCAGTCCCACGCATAGCTGGAGCGAATCAAATCCACGCTGTTTTTTTTTTATCATTTACGTAATCTTCGATTGTATAGTAAGCTTTTTTCACGAGCATACCTACAATACCTACTCAATACACGCCAAGACTGGCAGACAGAGGCAGCCCATTTCCGACGGTGGCACCCGTTCACGAGCATGACGCATGATCCAGCCATTGCTTCGCTCAACCATATTTGAGGGAACGTAACAACCCGCACCACACGACACCACCACAGAAACGTTAAAGAGAGTGTGACATACCCGACTACCCATATCAAGGCATAGAATTGAATACTGTTTAAGGGTGCAAATCGCCACCTATCGGCAATAATAATATTAAAGTTTGTATGTGTGTATGTTTGTTACTCCTTCACGCGGCAACTACTTAACCGATTTGGCTGAAATTTGGAATGGATGTAGATTATACCCTAGATTAACACATAGGCTACTCTTTATCGTGGAAAAATCCATGGATCATTAACTTTACACAATTTGTGAAAACCAAAATTCACGCGAGCGGAGCCGCGGGCAACAGCTAGTCGGAAAAAATTGTAAAAAAAATATTGATCTTTATGTTTTAGTTTATCGTTTAAATGAATATATTATCATAGAAATGCTCTTTTGTCATTTACGTAATCTTCCACAGTATAATAAGCTTTTTTCAAAAGCATACTTTTAATGGATTTCTTAAACTTGTGTAAAGGCAAGTTTAAAATAGATTGTGGAATTTTGTTATAAAATAGAATGCTCATTCCCACGAACGACCTTCGGACTTTTTTGAGGCGGAGCGATGGTGTCACGAGCTTATGGCAGTTTCTAGTTGGCCTATCGTGCAGATCGCAAATTCTTTTGTAATTCTGAAGGCGCTGTTTCACAAAGATTAAATTACTGTAAATGTATTGCGAGGCTACTGTAAGAATACCTATTTCCTTGAATTTCTCTCTAAGGGATTCGCGCGGTTTTAAATTATAAATTGCACGTATTGCCCTTTTTTGTAATACAAAAATTTTTTGAATATCTGCTGCTGATGATGTTTTATAAATGACCTTGGGCGTACAAACACCAGGCATAGGCTACGATAACACGCCTTGGTGTTTGCGAAACTTGCAAATTTTAAAATTAACTGGTTATTCCAGTGATTCGAGCGCTCGCTAGTTAGTTAGGTACTTTATAACTCTGTGGTTAGGTAGTAGGTACTTTAGTATAACACGTGACCGTGTGGCGGTGACATCATCGTCGCCTCAGGCCTCAGTGTTACTCCGACGCCTTGGCGGCGCCGATACTTAGGTCCTTATAATTATCCTTTATCGAGTACAGAACTATATTTAAAACCAATCCACACTTGACTAGAGTAGTGGTCTATATGGGGCCTAATCTTTTACTAAATAGTAACTCTGGTACTTTTTACTAGGTAGGTACTTAACTCTTCTCATTCTAAGTGGAAACCCTTGCTCACGAGTGGGCCGGCGAAGGGGTTGAGAACTTGAGATGATGATGATGATGATGATAACTTATGGCCGACCGATTCTAAATAGCTATAGCCCTGATTGAAAGTAGAATTATACATTCTTGGATGCCAATCAAAAAGGACGTAACGGATTGCGTAACTTTTTGAAATGAGGAATAACTCAGTCGACCAAAGCCTCCTTTAGTTACTCGCTTTACCATAAATCTCAAGGCTTTTCTGTCTCGAGGAGCACTAGGTACCTAACTATTAGCTCAAGGACACTTCCTCCCTTCCTTGCTTTGCCAAGATCGCTACAATTTTTTTTTACTTACTTACTTAGTGAGTTTGTAGTTAGTGATTTACTTAATCTTTGCAAATTATTTGAATATCCCTACATTATTAAGTATTCTCTATATTTCAGGTTAAAGAATTTATTTTCTCAAAAGAATTGTACAATTATTCACTTACAGAGAAAACACAATTATTTAGTCAAACAAATATTTAGTTACTAGCTGATGCCCGCGACTTCGTCCGCACTCCGCGTGGATTGAGGTTTTTCGGTTCCCGCGGGAACTCTTTAATTTTCCGGGATAAAAAGTAGCCTATGTGCTATTCCAGACTATAATCTATCTCTGGGCCAAATTTCATCCAGATCCGTTCAGCCGTTGGAGCGTGATTGAGTAACAAACATCCATACATCCACACATCCATACCTCCATCCAAACTTTCGCATTTATAATATTTATTTGATAAACTCTTTAATTAATTCTAGGTATCTCAGGAATACCTAATGATTCCCCGTGGATGCCAGTTTAGCTTCTTTCTAGGTGGTTAACTAAATAGTTACTGGGGCTGATTCTGTAGTGCACAATCTCTAAACTAAACTAAAATGGCAGCTTTAAATCTAGTTCTGTCCCTTTCCGTAGGGAGTATTATGAAAGGGTTAGCAATATTTGTAATGCTCTAATTTTAGTTTAGTTTAGAGATTGTGCACTACAGTATCAGCCCCACTGACGAGTAGGTAGCCCATCATATACCTTCGAAATAAAATGTCGAAACTTCCTCCTACTCCGTAATCGTTATGCGCCAAACCGGTTCTTTAATATTTCGGCTAACTAAGTACTTAACTGGTTATAATGGTCTCTTTTGCAATGCCATTTTTGTAATCGAAAAACCTACCGACTGTATATTTACGGATGTTGCGTACCTATGACCTTTGCCAATAATAATATTTCGCGTAGGAACGTCAGGGTTTTAATTACACATTTACTTAATATTCAGTTCATCATGCATTTGCCAGCAACCTCTTTTGTACTATGTCTTATTCTACACCACTCTTAGTTTTTAAAGAAGACATTAAATTGCGACCGAGTTAGAACCATCAAGCAGCGTAATAACTCGTCCTAGGCACTATTTTACGCCACGATAGGTGCCACTGCCACCTGATGCACATAATCATTATTGGTTAAATCTCAGCTAAGAGGTCGCATGCAAGAAGAAAGAAGTTATATGGCTACGAAACAAGAGAGCAGACTGGAATATAAGCAGACCCTAACTCCTCCGCTTAGATTTAAAGAAGAAATTCAGTAAACTGACTGCTGACCTTCAGTATTTAATGGAGAGAAACATGAAGAAATTTGCAAATTGTTTTTGGATTGTTTTGATTGTTCAGAAACTAGTTCGGTATTTAATTTAAGTACTTACTTATTTCAACGAATATTATCGTTATCATCTGATTTGACCTTAACCGCAACCTCAGCAGCGGCGCTGAGGTCAGCCTCAGATGGGTATCGCTCCGTATAGAAACGAATAGCCTGTCAAAATAATACGTAGTTAATCAGACCTTGGTCTACTGCCGGAAATTTGACAGAAAAAAGAAGTTGTTTGCATCAGGAGCTACTTTATGGTTTACTATAAGAAACCATGTTAGGAAACCTCATATAAATTCGATCGGGTAAGTTATTTACTTACTATCTTATTTCAGAACAAAACCTATCACCGATAGAAAGCCTATAAAAGATGTTTTCTGTGGTGGCTATAGGATTTTCTATAAGCACCGAATGAAGTCAGAACGTCGCCCCTGCGGCGCCATGCCACCCCAAAATGAATATTTACCGTTCGCATTATATTAGCCTTTATTTATGCTCACAATGACCTTGGACTCGATTGTGTATTAAATAAAAGCGTACTCTTGGATGAGTAGCAAAATCTTTGAAAATTTGCCTCGTGAAGTAACTATGAAGTAAGTAAGTAGGTACCTATGATGCTAATTCGCTCGAACCAAAAACTGAAACCGGGTTTATGTTTTGGGCATCCACATTTACTTACTTAATTGATTATTTTGGGCATCCACTTAAGTAATTCCTATTTTCCTAAATCATGATCTGCTAATTACTTAATAAGGACAACTTAAAAGTCTTTTGGTCCTCTGACAGACTTCATCTTAAATATTTTAAGGTTTTCTAAGGACAGGAAATGACTTAATGTTATTTAATGCTAGGAGACGAGAACTAAATTACGTCTTAAGTAGTTCTAGTTTCCATTACAAAAACTTCCGGGTCTGTTATTTTATTACATTATCGCCTGCGGTTTAATATTATGTTTTCAATGAACGTACGTCGGTCGTCACGTTACGGAGGTATTAAATTGGCCATTTACCAGCCAACCAAGGATATCTAAACGTGTGAAGCCAACCAACCATTTAACCATTCAATTTTGACAAGCTATTTACCTACCAGTTTTTATATGTTAGTCGATATGGACGAAATATCTTAGCCTGGTAAGTACCAAAAACAAGTTGTTCAATTCCATGGGTGACCGAGCATTAAGTTTGGCTGTTGGTTGGACCTTCATGCCTCGAAGGGCACATAAATGTTGATAATACTAAACCAACCTCTGTTTCGACCTCCCCTAATTGAAATGTTGAAGTCAATGTGATTTGATAAAATCAGCCTGTCAAAAATAGAGCTAGCGAGCAGACCCTCATTAGAGCATTGTTCCAAAATGGGTTTTCAACACCATTATAAATCGCGTCCATATCGCGTCCCGTAAAGTTGACCCAAAACGGCGGTCGTCTGCCGTCTGCGCAGGTAGGTATATTATTATAGGTCTATAGGAGATAACTGCACTTTTGGTAACCATCGCCAGAAAAGCTGATTCAGTGTTAGGTGGATGTAGAGCTCTCCACTGATCACAAAAGTGCAGTCTGCCTGCATTTGGATGGCCCTTTCGCTAAATATGGCCGTTGAAAGACGGTTTATTGTTACCAAAAATGAACGATAATTAGAAAAGCTGATTCTTGTACAGTATTAAAGTATGCGCAGTACCTATGTAAACAGCGTAAAAACCTAATATTTTTTTACAGGAACGCATAGTAAGTATAGGTTATAACGTCTTTGAAAGCTGATATCTAGAAAAAGTCCCATCCACATGCGTCAGTTTTTACGCTGTTTACATAGGTACTGCGCATACTTTAATACTGTACAAGAATCAGCTTTTCTAATTATCGTTCATTTTTGGTAACAATAAACCGTCTTTGAACGGCCATATTTAGCGAAAGGGCCATCCAAATGCAGGCAGACTGCCACTTTTGAGATCAGTGGAGAGCTCTACATCCACCTAACACTGAATCAGCCTTTCTGGCGATGGTTACCAAAATTGCAGTTATCTCTTAGTCTATAATGTACTATAGGGCCGAGCGGAGCATGCGCGGGGAGCGAGGAGTATGGTAACGCGCGGCCCCTCTCGGCGCACATCATACCGCACTTCGTTTGCCACCCGAAATGTGTTTCTGCGCATAGTTCAACTTACGCGGCGGCTATTATACTTACCTAATTTCCGATCCACTTATTAGTTAAGTACTCAAGACAAATCCAATTCGAATTTTCGAATCATCAGCAAGATATTTCGGAGCTTACCGGATTTGAATGGAACTTTTTACTAGTTACTTACTATGTTCGAGGGCTAGGGATTTACGTTCCTCTTTGTCTATGAATCCCCTCCCACTAGCTTATTGTCACCGGCCGTCGACCCATCTCGAAATACACGTGCGATGTACACCGGTATGCCTACGTGGTCATGCATTTTAGGACTTGGTACTTTGGAAGAAATTAGAACGAGTGTTCTAGTTTAGGCTTCTTCTTCTAAATAATGTTGTAAATGTTTTATTTTGAAATAATGTAAGTAAATTAAGTACTTAAAGCCACGTTCGCACTTGTGAATAAAATTCGCGCAAATATAAAATCGCTGGTTTGTTATAATTTCGCGGTGCAGTAAGAATTAAGTAAATTCGCGCGATTATTTTGTGCTGTACAGAGTTGTATGACGCTCACCGCATGAAGTTGAAGTTAATCAAGGTATTTGATTGCATCAGTGAACCACCACCACTATAGCCCATTAACGTCCCACTGCTGGGCACAGGCCTCCTCTCTCATAGGAGAGCTGGGATTAGAGTTTATACCCACCGCGCTGCTCCAGTGCGGGTTGGCGGGCATCAGTGAACATGTAGAAAAAAATTGCAATTTGTCGAGCCGCGATTTCGATCGAAATGTGAACATTCGTCTATTTTAAGAGAATCTAGGTCGGAGCAGGTTGCCGACCCCCGTCGTAAAGGTTTTTATCGCTGTGCCCAACGGGAGCAACCTGCGATTAGTTACTCGTAACTAACTGTAAACCGTACCTTTAGTTTCCTTCCATTGCGAAATTATGCATTTGATAACGTTTATGTTTAGTACAAGAAAATTGAAAATTAAGTAACTACAATACAAGCGCGATTTGTCCGTCAGGATTGAGGAACTATTTAGTTGTTACTTTAGTAACATATTAGGCGGTACTCGTAGGTACTTAAGTTAATTACTTAAACTTGCGGTTCGAGTAGAAGTTGCGAGCGGCGTTCGAATACACACTAGCCTTTTGTGGCCACTGAATTATCCTTATCAACGAATTTATTTATAGTTTCAAAAAAAAATCAAAACCATGGTTAGAAAAGGCCCATTTGATATTAAATAGTATGGAGCATAGTAAATACATGGCTATTTAAATAACTATGTTGATGCCTTCCAGTGGTTTATTCGTCCAAGCTTCTGCTAAATTTATCCAGCGGTAGGTATATCAATAGGGTCAACCGGCCAACTGATGTGTCACGCCAGTGGAATCAATCTGTGATTATTTTAATTTATCGGGTCATACAAATTGAACAGCGTTGTGGAAAATATTCCGGTAGGTAAGGTTACTGATTAGCGGATCAACATAGTTTAAATTAGTAAAGCCTCGTTATCACTAGGAGACAAATATCCGGCGACCCGTGTCGCTAGAAATGTCGGCGACGTCGCCCACCGGGCGTCGCCATCTGGCGCAACACAATGATAGCAAAAAGATCGCGAGGCCAACGCAAGACGTCAGTCAACATCGCCCAACGTCACCCGACATCACACGTGTACCCTAGTGAATACGAAGCTTTAATCTTACATTAATAAATAGATAACTAGACTTACCTAATACCTACTTATGTTTGATAAATAAGTAACCAACTTGATAAGTATTTTGTTTTGGAACATACAGGTTTTAAATTTAGTAGAACGCAGCCTCTGTGTACCTACCATCGAAATAGAATGTGGTGTCACATACCTACTCTGTAGTAAAGTGTATTTGATTCTTCGACTTCTAACCATCAGTTGAAGGTTCGACTATGTTTTATATCGGGCCCTATGATGGTAGAAAAGATCCCTAGAGTGTTGCCTTCCGTGTCCCTTCTGCTGCAGTTAGTCTTTGTTAACCAAGGCCCCAATCATGTAAGAATGGCCGATCAAACGTTAAAGATTTTCGTCAAAGTAAGATAAACCATAACTGCATTGAATTAGAGCTCAATTTCGTCTGCCCATTCTTATACGTTTAGGTAGGGTATCGTACATACCTAAACGTATAAGAATGGGCAGAGGAAATTGAGCTCTAATTCAATGCTGTCATGGTTTATTTTACTTTGACGAAAATCTTTAACGTTTGATCGACAATTCTTACGTAATCGGGGGGCAGATACTAAGTAATTATAACAACTTAAATCTAGACTTGGAAAGAGGAAGTTCATTGTACCACCAATGTCATTGATCTATTTAAAATCAGTCAGCAACTTACTGACTAACAAGCATGGCGGAAGTTATTAATTTCTTTTTTCTTTTTTTCCCAACCTCGCCTTTACGCTCCGCTCGCTCCACCTCTTGAATGTCTTTGAACTCTTGATTGCATGTATGATGCACACGATACATGTAAGATTCTTGACCAGTTTTTTCGGTTTTAATTTCAGTAGCTTCTTACTTAATTAAAAAATCAGATGGCTCCTTCGGTGGCGGTTCTTATAAAATGTAACTGCTTAATGGTTATATTTTATTTATTCATGCAACACGTCCAAGCAATAGCATCGTAAAGCTGCTGTACAGCGGACGCAAACAAAAAGCCAAAAAATGCAATCTTGTGAGTGGTTTGAACACTTCTTCATTTTAAGAGAAGACCCGGCCCACCACCACCACTACAACCCATTAACGTCCCACTGCTGGGCACAGGCCTCCACTCTCATAGGAGAGAGGGAATAAGAGCTTAGACCCACCACGCTGCTCCAATGCGGGTTGGCGGGCTTTAACAACTATTATCATGTTAGTGACAATAACCCGGACCGACGGCTTAACGTGCTCACCGAGGCACAGGGATGAAACACCGCCGACTTCCTAACTCCGGGCTAGTACCACTATTACCTATTCTGTGCTAGTACTGAGAATTTCTGGTCAGAAAAACTCAGCCCCGACCCCGGCCCGGCCCAGCTGTCTGTAGTACCTACCTAGTGGGGTGATGAAAAGTTTAAATAATGAACCTTATGAGTAACCAGCAATTTAGCAAAGCCTTGATCTCATCTAGCTGGTGGTAACTAATGGCACGGGCTAACCTAGAAGAGGATGGCTATAATAGTCCACGCCGTGTAAATTTACACCCATGAAGTTTTCTTTAAATTAAGTACCTAATTGCCTACTTATGCATAACATATGGATGTGAAACCTGGTCACTAACTTCACATCACAGAGATAAGCTAGCGAAATGCCAACGTGCAATGGAGAGAAGTATGCTGGGTGTGAGGTGAAAGGACAAAGTTCTGAACTGTGATATAAGATCAAGAACCAGGGTCACAGACATATTGAAACGTATTGACCAGCAGAAATGGAGATGGTCTGGCCACATGCTGAGAGGGAAAGAAGAGAAGTGGAGCAAGCTAGTGACACACTGGTACCCCAGAGATAGCAAAAGGAAAAAAGGTCGTCAAGCTAGACGCTGGGAGGACGACCTCCGACTAACTCTGGGGCCACACTGGACCAGAGTGGCGCTAGATAGGCACCAGTGGAGAGAGTTGGAGGAGGCCTATGCCAACAGGCACTCCGTTTTAAGGGACATTTTATAACAAAAATGTAATCATGTTCTAAAATGGAATAAAGGCTTTATTATTATTATTGACATATAACTTACTCTACTTACTTACTTATTATTATTATTATTATTATTATAATTACCTACTTATGTAATTATTAAACGATAAACGATAGGCGTAGTAAACGATATATTATATCGTAATTCGTAACCTACCGTGAAACACCAGTTGATACGGCTCCAAAACGTTTAATACGGCTTTGTAGTTAGTTAAGTACTTAGTTAGTCTAAAGAATCTGGTTTTCATTTCATTTATTAAAATCGTTTGACTGTTACATAGTTGAAGATCTTAGTATAGTTATCTTAGTTAGAATAGTAATAATTTTACATAGAAGGAACAGTCGACCTCTCTATCACGCACACGATATAGGAAGCTTTAGAGCAGTTATTTTAACAAATAGTCATAATATTAATATTTGATTCAAACAATAATAACTTAGTAATTGGTACAACAGATTATAATAATTAGTAAGTAAGAACAAATTATAGTTATTATTACTTAAGTATAATGTAATTTAGTCAGGTTAAGTTTTAAAGGAGTGTTGGCCGGTTTTTGTATGGAGCCTGGCATACGGACATCGGCCATTTTGAATTTTTCTCGATTTTGCAGCTAATGTTCAAACATAAGACGATTTTTAAAAAGTAAGATCATTTACTCTGGACGTCCCCATTTTCATTGTCCTGTATCAGGTTTCGTGCAGTTCTTAAATCTTAACCAGATTTCTAGACGCAAGTCCTTAGTCCACCTACGGTCTACTCATATGAAAGAGATTAGGATATCATGAAAAGTGGACGTGGCGTGGCGTGGGGGTCAATACAGTCAATTAAGCTCTATTGAGTGTAATTGTGCGAGTTAGCGAACGCAGTAAAAATAATGATGCCTGTTGCGATGGCATTTTTGGGGCGACGACTCCACATTCCACACATCACCATTTCTTCCTTTTTTTTTGGGTGAGCAGATTTAAAAACACATTGAAAAGTGTGTATCGATCGAAGCATCGATTTTGTTATCAACTAGCTGTTGCCCGCGACTTCGTCCGCGTTTTTTAAGTTTTTTCGATTACCGCGGGAACTCCTTAATTTTCCGGGATAAATGTAGTCTCAACTCAACTATCTTCTCCTTCTTCGTCGTATCGCTCTTGCCAGAGCGGTCGTGGTCGTCGCTCTATATACCTATACCCATGCCAAAAATCACGTCGATCCGTTGCTCCGTTGCGGCATGATTGAAGGATAAAACAACAAACCAACACTTTCGCATTTATAATATTAAGTATGAAGTATGATTCATACTATAACAAATATAAAATTCTGTAACCTTTACGAAATTGTTTTTCAGTCCCTGCCGACTGCTGATAAAATTTCGGACGCTCTTTTTAAATTATTATTTAAGTTTAATCAGGTACTTTATGTAATATTATTTTTGAGGCGAATAAAAGTTGTTGAGTGAGATATAAGATGCCTCTTACGATCTTATCAGTCGTGTGACGCTATATACAACCTGGGGGTATACTACCATCGCTTAAAGCAGTATTAAGTATTTAAGAATATCAAATATATAGAACGTACCTTAACGTACCTATAATAAGGATTATGTTTCTGAAACGAGCGTCAACAATATTAAAATAATACTGTTTTTAGCGATGGTAGTATGCCCCCCCTGTTGGCGTATCTGACAAAAACTTCGAGTGGAAAAGTGTTTTCATCTTCATTATTCAATCAATACCTTTAACTAAAATTGACGGCCACACCCATTAAAGGTGTTTGTATGAAAAGTTGAAGGATAGAAACAATTTGGGCGTGGAGAAGATACATCAGTAGCTAGGTACGTACCTACGCGGTATAAATAGTATTCCGGTGCGCGAAACCGTTTTCAAATGTATAAATACGCGCCGATTGCCGACTTGCTGAGACTTTCGAGTAATTACTTGGGAATTTTGATCTCGGGCCTTATCGCGTCATGATGATTGTTAGCAACGATCGCAATCACATTTGACTGTGTAAACACTTACAGAGAAACTCTTTGGCCAGAATTCTTTGTCTCAGCAAGACACAAGAATACTATAAATAATAAATTAAGATTGTAACAATGATTGATGCAGCGTTTACGGAATAGGGCTTCTGGAGTTGACAGTGTGAAAGCTGCAAGCAAGCTCTATCAAACTGCTCTTTAATTGTAAGGAATGCCTAGTCTGTAACTAATAAGATAAGAATTAACTTATAATATTTAAGGAAGGGTCGGCCCCTACGTAACAATCGATCGAAAAGGCCCCATACTAGCGAACAATATCGAGATCAGCCCCCCTTAGGATACGTTTCCACCTGAGATGTGCTACCTTGCTACGCTACGGCGGTGTGTAATACTAATACCTAGCAATAGGAGCACTTGATTTTCATATAGATGTGCCTAGATGAGAGACAGCGCAATGTTAGATCAAGCGTGCCTCGTGGTTGCTAATAAACTGAGGATGTCGTCAGCTTATTAGCAACGTAGCATATCTGTGGAATGGCACCTTTATACTGAAAAGCTGAATCAATCATTGCTACAATCTTGATTGGTTGAATTGATGGTAGGGAAAAATTCCAGCGAAGCTAAGGAAAGATTCCAGCGATTTGAATGCGAGGTAAACTTAGTACTTAATTCACTGAAGCGGTTATTTTGACGTGATAGGACTCCTGGGGGTCTACTCTCTTTCTCTCAAACGAAACTTCGCAAACGAACGTAATTAGTTGGTTATTAGACCCACACAAAATCGTTCAATCCAATCGGTCACGAAAATTTTCTATGGATCCGTACTTCGTCTGCGTGTACGAAAACGAAATAGAGAGGAGCATAGAGATAATATTATGTAGGAGAGGATTTAACGAAATTTCGTTCGTTTGTTTGCGAAGTTTCGTTTTAGTGAAAGAGAGTAGACCCCCTGTTTCTGCGCATAAAACTTTCGTGATTTGGGCGATCGCACGACGCAAAATCTTCGCTGATGAAATCATGGTTAATAAACTAGCAAACTGTATCTGAATTCCAAGAAAATAATATTAATACGTAAATAATAACAGGATAGAGCAAATATAATAAACGACGCAATAGAGATATAATATAGGTATCTGATATTAAAGGAAAACACTCCCATATTATTCACACCACCATTGCCATTACACTTGATATAAATTCAAGCGTGTCCGACCAGTGTTTCCAGACTAGAGTCCACAACCATAGAGACAAAATTGTTATATTAATTATGTATTATTATTTTAATTGACAACCTAACACTTACGAGTAGTTCTAGATCTACACTGATAAACTAAAACGGGTGGCTGCAGTGGTCGTATTGCTTGTTCTAATAGTAACAATGTTTGTATCAAAATTGGCTGGGATCCAGGTGCTATTGACCTGTTCGTTTGGTTATCATCTTATTGTGGGTGTGGGAACTAATAAGTAACTCTTAAACGAAGTCATATGTATTAGGTTATGGGGAGAGAGCAGTAATTAAAGATTTATCTAGTTTTTACCTTTTATTAAATTAGCACTTACAAATTGCGTGTTCACCATGATTGGCAGAGACAAGAGAGAGAGCGATCAAAGAGCGGGGTTTTCAACACAAGATTATGCATAGATTATATAAGGTTGTCTATGTATGTTTCATTGCCATACTTTAACACTTCCCCTCAATGAAATACATACAGACAGTATGTAATATATCTTATTAACAAACAACAGAAGCCAGAACTAATACATAAGCTAAGTGACAAAAAAAAATTTAACCGATACATCAAACTATGTAAACCATTCTGTAATATAGATACTCTGTATACAAGTAAATATCATTTAAACTATGTACTATGCAAAATATATAATATCATAAAAAACTACTATCTTTGTTTTATTTAAACATTTCTAAACAAATCTTATAAGTACATTTCTAAGCATACAGCCTATATATTTTCATTCTAAAATAACTATTTTAATTTTACAACAATAAAGTTAGTATATTTCTAATCAAACAGGTTATACCTTAGTTTTACTTTACCTAAATAGTCATCTCTCTAGTCTCTTTACATTTTAACTTTTTATTCTAAACCTAAACAACTTACAAATTTTGAAAACAAATTTTGTCCTAATGGTTTTGTCAAAATATCTGCTACTTGATCTTGAGTTCTAATGAACTTTATACATATTTTATTATTATTGATGAGTTCTTTGATGAAATGGTACCTTATGTCTATATGTTTCAAGCGTTTGACATTTTCAGTGCTTGCAACTGTGATAGCGGACTGGTTGTCTGAGTGTATAGTTACTGGGCTTGCATTAAATATGTTTAGGTCACTAAGCATATTAAGCAACCAACAAGCTTCACTGGCCGCCATACTCATGGCTATGTACTCTGATTCGGTTGAAGACAAACTAACCGAGCACTGCTTTTTTGAACACCATGATATCAAACAATTTGAGAAATAAAAACAATAGCCTGTTGTTGATTTTCTATCCAAAAGATTCCCACCCCAGTCTGCATCACAATAGCCATATAACAAACTATCATCACACTTGAATATTAACTTATATTCTAGACTATATTTAACATATCTGAATACTCTTTTTAAAGCATTAAGCAAACTTTTATTAGCTTTATTTTGAAATCTACTAAGAATAGATACAGCCACACATAAATCTGGTCTTGTGCCAGACACAGCATACATCAAACTTCCTATCATTTGTCTACAAGTATTTTCTATATTTTTATTAACTTCAGAACCATCATTACATTCAAATATTTTAGTATTAAAGTTTTGTTCCATCGGGGTAGAGATGGGTTTACAATTTTGCATTTCAAATCTAGCCAAAATGCTCAATAAGTAATTTTTCTGACTTAAGTCTGTAATACCAGTTTGGGTGTTTTGGTTTACATTTATACCTAGAAAATCAGACACCAAACCAAGATCTTTCATTTTGAATTCATTATTCAGTATAATTTTAAGGTTATTTACAAGACTTTCATTAGTTCCAAAAATTAACAAATCATCAACATATAGCAAAAGGTAAATCTGGTTATTTTTATCACATTTTGTGTATAAACATGAGTCGGAATGAGATCTATGGAAACCCTCTCTAATCATCACAGAATTAAATTTATCATTCCAATATTTAGGAGATTTTTTGAGACCATATAAGGCTTTATTTAACTTTACAATGTTCCGATCATCACTATAAGCGCCTTCTGGCAATTTAATATAAACATTTTCATGAATTTCCCCATATAAAAAAGCACCCTTGACATCCATCTGATAAATAGGTAACTTATATTGAGTTGCTATAGCTACAAACAATCTGAAAGTTGATAATTTAGCAACAGGGGCATAAATTTCATTTAAATCTAATGAGTCACTTTGTTCAAAACCCCTAGCTACCAACCTAGCTTTATACTGTACATGGTCACCTGACCTTTTTATTTTAAAAACCCATTTACTACTAATCACACTTGCATTTACAGGTAAACTACAATATGTCCAAGTATTATTTTCCCTTAAAGTCTCTAATTCCTTGTTAATAGCTTGTTGCCACTCACCGCAGTCCGGTCTTTCCATCACATCCTTATATGATTTGGGTTCATCAGAATATACATGGTTGCATTGGTAAAATTGGGTCGGTTTCCTTGCCCTTTTGGTTTGCTCTATTGGACCTGAAAAACCTGAAATAGCTGAAATAGAATCCCCAACCCGAGACTTACTTACTTCCCCTGAGCCATTTTGCTCTGTATCTGGTTGTTTACTAGTATCAACAGTCTCCGTAATTTCTTCCTCAATTTCTGGTATTTGTTGAATCAAAATTGGTTTCTCTACTTGTTTTTCCAACTTATTTTCCTCAATAAATGTAATATCCCTCTTAAATTCAATCTTATTCTTCTGACTATAAAATATTCTGTAACCTTTTGTATTTTCCCCGTACCCTACTAGTATTCCTTTTTCACTCTTTGCATCCCACTTTTTACGCTGTTCCTTAGGTATATGAGTAAACACCGGAATTCCAAATGTTTTTAACTCGTGTATATCAAACTTTTTCCCTGTCCAGATTTCATATGGAGTTCTCTCTGGGTCAGAGCTTTTAGCTGTTCGGTTCAACACATATGCTGCCATGTTAATAGCTTCAGCCCATAATGCTTTTGGCAGTGCCCTTGTGCACAGCATAGTTCTAGCAGCTTCCACTAAAGTTCGATTTTCTCTCTCAGCCTTCCCATTTTGTTGTGGTGTGTAAGGTACTGTTCTTTGATGGGTAATACCATGCCGATGTAACAGTTCTTTGACATCCTGATTTATAAATTCTAAGCCATTATCCGTCCTTATAACCTTAATTTTCTGTCCAGTCTCATTTTCAGTCTTTAAGATAAAATTTTGAATGCAACTTTTGACTTCATGTTTGGCTTTTAAGAAATAAACTGTCCTAAATTTTGAAAAGTCATCCTTCAATAAAAGAAAGTAGCGTGATCCACCTATGGATTTATTTTCCATGGGGCCACAAACATCCACATGAATAATTTCACATATTTTACTTGTTTTAGTTTCACTGTTTGGAAAAGGTAATCTATGCATTTTTCCTTCTAAACAACCTTCACAATTTGTAATGCTGGAGTTATCATAACAAATATTGTTCTTTTTCAATATAGACTTTACTTGTTCAAAATTTTGATGGGCCAACCTTTGGTGCCACTCATAAAGATCTGTTGAAACTTTGGCTGCACTAGCAATGCTGAACTCAAAACGTAAATTCATGTAATATAAGTTTCCATCTCTCTTTGCTATTGCGCACACTTTATTATTTTTATAAAACTTACAGTAGATGTCATCTGTCATCATGACATAACCATGAGAGGTTGCTCCGTTCACAGAGAATAAGTTTTTCTTAAGGTCTGGTACATACAATACATTATTTAGAGTTGTATCAATCCAATTTGTGCCATTATACACCTGAGCTGTCACTTGACCGCATCCCAGTACTGAAATTGTTGTGCCATCTCCAATGATTACTGACCTTTGTGAAACAGCAGAAAATGTTGTAAACAAAGTCTTATCACAACACATGTGCTCGCTCGCACCTGTATCTACCAACCACTGTGAATGCTTATATTGTCCATCATGATTTATAACCATGAAAGCGTTACTCTCGCATTGTTTCTGTTTATTCTTCTCTATGCGGAACCTGCACTGATTTTGAAAATGGCCTACCTTTTTGCAGTAAAAGCATCTCTTATCCTCTCTATTATTAGACTGATTATTAACCCGGTACTGACTTGCATGGTGCCCTACATGATTGTATTTATAACCCCTGATCTTCTTTGAATTGTTCTTCTTTACTAGAAATGCTTGAGATGATGAAGCATTCTGAGACTGCTGCGCATCTCCCTTTGCTTTCAGCCTCTCATCCTCGATGAGCAATCTAGCAACTAAGTTATCATAGTTTTGCTTGTCGTCCGGGGCCGACTCCCATGCCGATACAAAATGCCTGTATTGTTCAGGTAGGGACATTAATACTTTGGTAATGACAAATTTTTCTGATACCTCTTCTCCCATCTGTCGCAATTGACTTTGCATCTCTTGTATTTTGGACAAAAAAACTGAAATATCCGTACCTTCTTCATATTGAAATTGAAAGAAACGCTGCTGTAGTATATGGACGCTGGTTTCGGTCATTTGTTCGTACACGCTCTTCAGCTTGCGCCACATTTCGGCTGCTGTTGTGCACGTGATAATATGCAGCATAACCTCTTCTGTCATTCTAGTTACCAGAATTGTTTGTGCCTTGGCGTCCTTACCTTCCCAAGCCTTCTTTTGGGTTGCATCTTCCGGCTTAAAGCTGCTCCCTTCCACAATATCGTATAATCCCTGCCCTCGTAACAACACAGTTGTCTGGAATTTCCACACATTCCAGTTTTTCGTGCCCTCCAGTTTTAAAACTGTTCCCTGGATGGTAGATGTTAGCGGAGTTACTTCCATCTCGCACTGGCTTAATGACTTTCCTTGTTATTAACAAGTTTTTACCTGCGATTATTAATGTTAATCCACGCCACGCCGGTCTAACCTTCGACTCGACTATTTTTCTTACCGCAATTTTCATAAATTCAGACTAAAAGGTGCAGAATTACGTGCCTGGGCCCATAACCTATTAGGTTATGGGGAGAGAGCAGTAATTAAAGATTTATCTAGTTTTTACCTTTTATTAAATTAGCACTTACAAATTGCGTGTTCACCATGATTGGCAGAGACAAGAGAGAGAGCGATCAAAGAGCGGGGTTTTCAACACAAGATTATGCATAGATTATATAAGGTTGTCTATGTATGTTTCATTGCCATACTTTAACAATATGTTTTGGGTATCTAATAGTTACCGATATAGACTTCTCCTAAGTTAGGATTTTGAAAAACACCCAAAAGTATATAATACATGCTATTTAGAGTTAACGAAGAACCTTTACAGTTTCGTTCAGTCTGTCTGTCCATCGCTTTGGTCTCTCTGTCTTTGTCGTAGTCATGATTTTACATATCAAATAAGTGGTAAAAGTGTCTGTATAAGAGTTGTAATTATAGTTTAAATTCAGTACAGTTGTTCAGTTTCAGATCAGTTATTCAGTTCAGTACCTAATAAAACTTCGGAAAGAAATCTTACTAAACCTGAAAAGCGAGAGCCGATACAATATATTTACTTACTTAATATAGGTATGTATTTGTTACCCACTGCACTAGAGTGATACCTACCTCGTTAATTTCGGGTAAAAAAGTTAGCATCCAGTATTTTAAAATCATGAGGTTTCTTAAGACAGTTTTGTAGAAAAACTATACTTGCCTTTTATGAAATAAAACCGTTCAACTATTTTTTGCAACTAGCATGTCTACGGAGTACGGATCCCTATTTTCTGCGTGACTTGATAGTTATTATAGCTGATATTTTGAGAACGACGAAGTATAAAACTGTTAATTACCGCGTGAACGACATTGTTATTATAATCTTATCTTTCAGCGCAGCTAGGTTTTGTAAACAGTTTTCATTTTCATTTTCATTACTCTTAGCTCTTGCCTCGCAGACTTTATTTTATTTTATGATATTTCGTAGAACTACTTAGGTACTTCTTATGTAGAATTAGTTTTATAACGTTTAAGAGGATCGTCTAGTTTGTAAATCTCCATACAAAAACATTGAATTATATGTACAAGTTAGTACATAAGAAATACCTCAATGTACAAAAAGCGATAACGTTTTTCTTCCCGTAAATGTTGTCCAATTTTCATAATTTTTAGAAATGTTGCAGATACAATGAAGAACTATGCTCGTACGTTTTAAATTTAAAGAAATATTGCTTATGTTAAAAGTTATTATAACATAAGCAATATTTCTATTCTTAGGTAGGTACTTAATATCCATATTTTTGACCTAAAAACTTCCTCGAGTATTTTTTTTTTTTTAAATTTAACTAAACTAAAATACTAAAAAAATAAAACGAACGAGCCTAGATTAAGATGTACTAAATCTAATGAGACCAAAATTGTCTAATTTCGTAAACGTTTGGGGGGGTAAAAACGTTATCACCCGAAACAATATTTCAAGAATAAAATGTAGGCATATGCCTACTGGACTTGCAACTCTCTCTATCGCACGATACGGAGAAGGCAGCGAAGCGAAGCTTTGTGAAACAGATAGCATTATTGAAAATACCTACTCGCGTCGCGTTTCGTCACTAGACGATCCTCTTAAGAACGAATCGAACGAACGAATTAGTTTCTTCTAGTTCCCTTGTACATAGTTAACTATAACTACGTTGCTTAGACAAATTAAAACTAAAAAAGTTAGTTAGGTACTATTAGATATGTTATACTTAAGTTATGTTATTATGAACATGACTTTATGAGTGATAAGTTGATGACACACTGCTCTGATTTTCCGCTATTGTTCGGTAAATAGCGCTGTTTTAGTCGACCGAGCGAAGCGAAGGTCTCCGAGTCTACTTGAGTGAATTTGCACTTGTCCGTCCGTCCGTCCGTCTGTCCGTCTGTCAGAGCCT
Source organism: Erebia ligea (assembly GCA_917051295.2). NCBI lineage: Eukaryota > Metazoa > Arthropoda > Insecta > Lepidoptera > Nymphalidae > Erebia > Erebia ligea. The sequence goes on from OU785223.1 coordinate 18,145,268, forward strand.
TATAACTTCTGAATTACTGAACGTAATTACTTCAAATTTAAATATAATATGTAAACTGATGGCCTCCCGCCGAATATGGCTTAAAAAGTAATAAAAATCTTGATTTCAGGGGGGCTCTCATAGAAGCGAATGCGAAGTAAAATATTTTTTATAGCGTTACATAGGGTTGCGGTATATCATTTTAAAGATAATTAGGAATAGAGACCAAAAATATTTTTTTTAAAATTTTTCCCCTAAAATTGACGAAATGGGGGGCTTTCAAAGTGGCGATTTTCTAACGTCCAAAGTTGACCTGAGAACTCTCAATTTTCTGAAAGGCTGAGCCTGAAACTTATCAATTATTTGAATTATATCCTGTACATGAACAACAAATACTAAAATTAGATAAATATTATAAGGAAACTAAATTATTTAATTTTTAATGTGCTTCAGTATTATTAACAGAACTTCACAATTATGTCAATAGATGGCGCTCTGTACAAGTTTATGGATACCGCGAGGTCTCAGTTCGGGGCGAACCACTAGTTATTATTAGTTATGTACTATTCTTTGAATAGGTACTAATTATGAGTGATTATACATCGGTTCGTAAAGTTATGAAACTTAGAATACTCGCGACGTCGCGTCGTCTGCGTAGAACTTTATAAATTTCCAGTTTCTCCAAGAAAAAAAAAGTAGCATAGGTACATACCAGGTACATACCTATGCTACTTTTTTTGTCCCTAGATCCTACCGTGTCTATCTCTGTACCAAATATTGTTAAACTCGTTTGAGCAGATGATCCTTGAAAGCGTTGCAGACAGTTAGACACACTTTTTATTTATCCTATAGATATAGATTTCGCGTCTATTTGTAAGTACCTACCTAACTGTGGTGCAACGGTGAGGGCGTCTATGCTGTCGCGAGATTGGTTCTTTAATCTGTCTTTCTTTTCTCGCGCAACGATGAATAATCGATTATGCCTCATGCATAGACAGTTAGACACCACTTAACTTTTGCCTTCACTATCCTCTAGCTAGAAGCCTCTATACCTGAAAGGCTGAAACCAACCGTACTGTACAGCCGTTACAAAAATATAGGCAACTGCCTACTACCGACTCCATAGTCACTCGTCATGGACTCTCTTTCTTATACGAACAAGTTTCGTCTAGGTTACGCTAGCACAGATCACTGAATTAAGTTAACTGTTAATTGTTTAACTGATCTGTGGACGCTAGCCAATAGGCGATTTCGAGAGCCGATTAGTTTCTAGTGGGATTCTATTAGTTCCATAGTCATTGTGATAATATATTAGTCGTTCGGTGGTTAGGTACAATATTAAAACTATGTATCTGTTTTTTGTATGGCAACGACAAACGCGTTATCAGAGTGCTAACATGTTTATTAACCTTCCCATTGTATCGCCCAGTGATAGTAACGTTTAATTTAAAAAATAATTTAGCTAACATAATTTAGTGAAGTAGGTTTCTACTTTCTAGTACTTTAGTCATTGATGTAGAATTTTAGTACCTATACTAGATGTCCGATTAGCGCTTCAAAATTGTCCCCGAAAAGTTACAGCACAAAATACGAAGGTGCTCTTACTTGCCATTAGTATAGGCCAACCATAGCCAACATAACGACGCGTCAAAATGCCGTAGTGCTCATATAAAAATTGTGCTAATATTATTGTTATTGTTTGGCCAATGTTTGTGACAATGCGTCAAATATTGCAACAAACATTGACTGTTCTGGATACAGGGGATGCATGGAGTAGTATTGGTGTTTTAAAAGTATTGTTGTTTGTAGATTCCCTAGCAATCCATTTCGTTGTGCAGTAGAGTTATTCAAGCCATCTAAAAAAACACATTATATTTTTTTTCAAATTCATTTTGATAAAATTGATATTACTGGAAACACACATACCTACATAGTTACATAAGTACACATAAAATACATTGGGTACATAAATATATTATATACTTTAAATAAATATTATATAGGTAAAAAAAATTAGTAAAATAGAATAAAAGCCGCAAAGCCTAAATCTGAATCGGCATCAAAGCCAGTTGAGTAGAGAAAGTAGATATAGTTGTGGAGAGAAGTCGGTGTTTACGTAAATTTTGATATTTGCAAGTTTTAATCCCGTATTTTACCCTCTTAGTGGGTGAATTTCCAAATTTTATTATTTATTTATTCATATAAATTTCTTCGTACAACAAAATAAGTTGAATAAAGAAATCCTGTTCAAAATTTCATGCTTCTAGACATCGAAATAAAATTGTACCTATAGAGGCTTAAGCTGAGCGTTGTCTGTCAATAAATTACTTTTGGGATCTATTTACCCATTTTTTGATAAATTATTTGATGAGTAAGTTCAAACAATCCGTAAAAATAGAATTATCATCATGTAATATAAGTAGGTACATTATATATATTATAATACAAGTTATTCTTATTGTTTAACGATAGGATTCCTTTGGAATGTCGGATGAAATGTTTTGTGGATTTTACTCCGTAACTCCATCAAATATCAACCGATTTTCACAATTATTTTTTCTTTACATTATCAGCTTGGTCACATGTCAATTTCATGAAGATTTGACGAGTAGTAATTCAGAGATGGAAGGCGGAACTCCTCATCCGCCCATCGGGTAGCAGCAAATCAATTGCGTTCAGTGTAATACGTCAGTAAAACGTAGATTTTTAACCTTGATATTGATTTTAAAATGAAACTAACTAAGGATAATTTAAAATATAAGTTACTCTTACTTCTTAAATAAATGTTAGGTAGTTTAGTTTTAGTTTCCTCGTATTTTTACACAGATACTAATGCAGATCATAGCATTGTATAGTTATAAATATTGATAGAAAAGTAAAGAGTAGGTACGCAATTTAAACCTACGTGGTTTTTCGCAGTGCTCCAAAGCTGTCTCAATTTTTATTTTGATAAATAAATTATACTGTACAAGTATAACACATTTAAGTGAGTTGCTGGGGCGCGTAAGCTACACACACAATAAATATACACGAACATACACAGCAAAAAATATTCTGCAAGTCCATGTCTCCATTGTTCTATTTGAATTTCGTTCCATTGAATTTTTTTGTTTTTGCCTTTCTACAAGACAAAAGGACTTAAATATAAATATACTAAATTCGTAATTATCCTAAATGATAAGTAATAAGGTTTATAATAAATTGACGTTGTTGATATTGACAATGTGATGCCAAGAGTTGCGTCTAGTTCCAAAATAGTGTAAAGGTACCAATTTGGCAACGTATGACGTACCTTATTGCTTACACATTAAGTTTTATTTTAATAATAAATATTTTTGTACATATTTTAAAAATTACTTTTTATTTTGGATTGAAAGGTTATTCCTACCTTTTCTCTGATGACAGAATGTCTTAAAAATTAATATTTTCTAATCGTAATGTAGCTTTATGTGTTAGTATTAAGGTGCATAATTAACTGAAGTTGTTGCTAATATAATACCTTTTTCTACATTTAACAGTCAGATACTCAAATGTTTATGTGTTGTCAAAATGGGTCATTTTTGCGATAATTTTTGTTCGTGACCCTGTTTCTATTACTCATTCTATTTCAATGACTTTAGTACATAGAACTAGTAAGTAGTTACTAATTTAAAAAAGTAACTACTTTTAATCGATGTTTAATAGTAATAACAAAATCGATTCTGTTGCATTTAAAAGTCATAAAGATTATCGCGGTATCAATTTCGTAACGAAGCTTCAATCAGCTTCTGGGAATAAATATTTAGGCCGTGCCGTGTGATTGAGATTGATTTGAATCGAAATGACAGCGATTGGTTGATTGAGATAGATAGATTGATTTGCCATATTGTAGATAGACGTGCGTTTCTACAAGAGACGTTGCTAAGCTACTGATGTATGTCAAACCTACCAAAAAGAGTGGTTTGTTTATCATCTAAGAACATCTAAGCTATGAAAATCAAGCGCTCCTAACTTGGTAGCTTTGACACACATCCGTAGCTTAGCAACGTAGGCACCTCTCTGGTGGAAAGTGGAAACAGTCTTACTCAGCTCATACCCTGTAGCATTAGGATTTAGAGGGTAGCCGATAACGAACTTATCAAAATCCTGAAACAGGAATGGGCACTAGGGCGTATCACCTTAGTAACTACATTTTCCATGATTACCCCCCTAGTGCGGTAAGAAGGATATTATCATTACCGTCAATCATTGAAACGAAAGTTGCATAAAAAATTATAATTACGTACCTACGCTACTAATAATAACTCATTCAACATTTGACCTCGATGCCCAGACGCCGCGTTATGCAATGGTTTCCCAACATCTGCTGCTGCGGTCCCTCGCAGATAACGTGTTATGTCAATGACAGTGATGCGAGTATGCGATGTATTGTCTTCTTAGAAGGACGATAATAGTATGCGAGCGCTTTTAGGCCAAGTAATCGCGTATGTAAGCCCCTCTTTGAAACAGTGCAAAGAAGCTCTTGTTGCCTTTGTCATAAAGGCTTTATTGTTATACATCTTTTGTCTGTTTTTTATATGACCATTTTAACACTAAGTAGAAGTAGGTATCAAACTATTATAGCAGTAGAATATTTGGATTTCGGAACTTTTTAGGTAGGGTCATTGCTCAGAATACAGAACAAAAAGTTTGTTCTGTATTCTGAACAAAAAGTTTGTTCTGTATTCTGAGGGTCGTTGTAATCTCAGTCTGATTCTGACTTGAAAGAGGGGAGCAGCATTGGCTGAGCATTTTTTGTTTTACTTGATAAGTAGTTACTTAACTCCCTCTTAATTATCATTCTCACCGTTCTTTGCACGGTCAATGTAATGTAAGTAATTAGGTATGATACCTAATTCATGATTCAGTACTCGGTAGGTAGGTACTAAGATCCTTTGAAAGATGTTTTAAAATGCTTTGGAATTTTTCCTATTTCCTTTCTCGAGACAACCGTCATGGAGTCTAGACGCGCCCTTATACAGTAAAAATTGTAGAATGTAGAGGAATGTTCACGGAATGGCCAGTTTGTGAGTTCTCCTGCATCGGAAACGTTTTTTAGTGTCAGGGGGTCTACTCTCTTTCTCTCAAACGAAACTTCGCAAACGAACGAACGAAATTTCATTAACTCCTCTCCTACATAATATTATTATCTCTATGCTCCTCTCTATTTCGTTTTCGTACACGCAGACGAAGTACGGATCCATAGAAAATTTTCGTGACAGATTGGATTGAACGATTTTGAGTGGGTCTAATAACAGACTAATTACGTTCGTTTGCGAAGTTTCGTTTGAGAGAAAAAGAGTAGACCCACACAACACACACACAACACAAACACAACACAAAACACAAAAGAGTGTTTGAATACGAAACGTGTAATGCGTTCCACGGAAGATTCCACGTACCTATTTACTCTTTATAACTTGTGCGTCGTATTTCTGGGTAAATTTCGCATTCACTAGAATTAAGTAACTAGGGATTTCCCCGCATGACGGCAACGCTGACGCTGACGTGAACCGTAAACAAAGAACTAAGATGACGAATGACGAAGTTGGTAATTCGAAGTTCGAACTCAATGCCTAGAGGTAGTTGGTAAATCGATGCTTAGAGGTGAAAACGGTGCTTGCAAACCATTGATGTAGAATTTTAGTAAACGAACATCTTCATAAAAATGAACTATGGAGTCTGTTGATTTGACGCTCACGCGCACATTATCCTTACTAATATTATTTTTTATTTTTTTATTTATTTGTAAGTAATCAACAGCGTTCAAACTAGTATTAACAATAATTATAACTTGACATTAAATAAGGCCATAAACGATTACAAAATAAAAACATAAAAAATATTTTAACACAGTAGATTGCAGAGCAGTGCACTTGTAAAACATTGAAATATATATATATATATATATATATATATATAGGTATTTATAAGTAAAAGTACGTGTGTGTGTGTGTGTGCGTGCGTGTGTGAGTGTGTGTGTACGAGCGTGTGTGTGCGTGCATGTGTGTGCGAGTGTGCGTGTAGCGTAGTAGCGTGGGACTGTGTGGTTGCGAGTGTGTTCTTTTGTTTTAATTTTATTTGTTTATTAATTGTTTATTTTTTGCGATGTAGGGATATTATCTCCTTTTTTAATTGTGTTTTAGAAAGAAAAAATAAATCAAAATCAGAGTACTGTTTATTATAAGTTCGTGCTAGGCGTGGAATGATAGAATGTTGAGCATAATTCGTGTTGGACTTGGGAACATGGAGAAGGCGTGTGTGTCGTGTTCGTACAGATTGAGCACTGAGTGAAAATGCTGACAGTAAGCTAGGACAATCAATAGAACCGGCCAAAATGGCTTGCAGTAACAATATATCACTCTGTGACCTTCTTTGTTCGAGCGAGTCAATTCCGTAGTGAGTACACGCTTCCTGATAACTATTGAATTTTTTAAAGTCTTTAAAAGCTAAATACTTTAAAAACTGTATCTGTATAGTTTCAAGCCTTTGGGCATGTGTAATGTATTGAGGCGACCAAATATTGCACGCGTATTCAAGAATACTTCGAACATACGCAAAGTATAGTGTTTTTATACAATTTACATTGCTAAAAGAACGGGTTACTCGTTTGATGAAACCCAGTTGCTTGTAGGCTCTATTAACAATATTATCAATATGGTTATTCATTGAAAGTTTGACATCAATATGGATACCCAGGTCTCTAACTGTAGTCGCACTGGGAATGCATGTGCCATTGATTTTATAGTCGAATTCAATAGAACTTATTTTCCGAGTCAAAGTTATGTGATGACACTTTTTGACATTAACTATGATTCTATTTTTTGCATAGTATTCTGACAAGGCATTTAGGTCTTTTTGTAAATTATGGCAGTCTTCAATAGAACGTATTTTGAGAAATACTTTTTTATCGTCAGCAAACATTAAATATTGTGCATGGCGGAAGCAGTTGCCAATATCGAACAAGTAGGCGTTATATAGAAGAGGACCCAAGATGGACCCCTGAGGCACTCCTGAAGGTATTGTCACATAATCACTTCTCGCACTACCCGTTACGACAGCTTGCATACGATTTTTAATGTAAGATGTGAACCACCGAAGCAAGCTCCCATTTATGCCTAAAGCGCTAAGTTTTTGAAGAAGGATGACGTGATCCACTCGGTCGAATGCTTTTTCGAAGTCCGTGTAGATCACATCTACTTGACATCTGTCATCCATGCTCTGTAAGACGTAATTCGTGAAAACAGCCAAGTTAGTGACGGTAGAACGGTTTTTCATAAAACCGTGCTGCTCGTAGGGAATAGATCTAGTAACAACGGGGCAAATGTACCTATATACGACTGTTTCGAATAATTTGCTCATCGCATTTAGGATCGATATAGGCCGATAATTCTCCATCTGAGTTTTAGATCCGCCTTTATGGATAGGTACTATTAGTGCTTCCTTCCATATATCAGGGAAACTGCTAAAGACATTAATGGAGAGGTTGAAAATTATGGAGAGAGGTACACTTAAATGTTTCGCGCACTTATTCAGAAAAATTGGTGGAATGCCATCACTACCTGCCCCTTTATTTGTTTTTAAGGTTTTTAGCAATTTATAAACGTCTTCATCACAGATATTAATTTTACAAATAGATTCGTTATGGTTGAAATTAGAGGAACTTGGTTGATCGTACGAACTAGCCGGTTGTGTGAAGACACTCTGGAAGTACTGACTGAATCCATTACAAACTGAAATTTCATCAGTGTAAGTAGTGCGTCCGAGCGTAAGCTTTGCGGGGTATCCTTTTTCGCTGTTTCTCAGGGATTTTGTGTAAGTGAAGAGCAGCTTAGGATCTTTACGAATGTAGCTTTGCATACGCTGCGTATATGAAGTATAACACTGGTTCTGAACTAGTTTTTGACGTGCCCTGAGTATAGTGAACTCATCGTAATCACGAGGATTTCCTCCTTCCTTCCATAACCTGTGCTTTTGGAGCTTTTCTTTAACAATATTAATAAGAGACTTAGAATACCATGCTGGGAAATTAGATTTAAGTTTGACTTTAATTGGAATAAAATTGTATATGACTTCATTAAGAATGGAGTAGAATTCTTTTACTATTTCGTCAATTGAGTCAGCTACTAATAATTCATGCCAATTAATCTGTGACAGGTAATTATTGATTGCTACGTAGTCTGCTTTGAAAAAGTTGGGTCTTTTGACGGGTTTCTGGCGAATATTGCGGATGAATAAATTCGAGAGATTAAATTCAAGACATGGATGGTATATGTCTTCCGTAACGAGAGGATTAGGGCAGTGGCGAACATCAAGATCAATGTTGCTAAACAATAAGTCCAAAGTATTATGTTTACTATTCAGAATAGTGTTATATTGTTTCAGGCCAGAGAGGTTACATATATCTACAATGTTCACAAAAGCGTTTTGTAATTCCACTGGGCCACGTTTTTGTACTACAGGGCCCGAATCAGTCCACGTAACGTTCGGTAAGTTGAAGTCACCCGCTAAGATGAAGTAGTCGTTGGGGTAGGTCGCCAGAACTTTCGCAAGACAAGAAGAGATTGACTCTAGACGAACAGGTAACTGCGTGTCTGGTGGTGCGTATATTAATCCGATGTGAACGTTGCGGTTCCCTGGAGTTTTGAGAGATTCCGCTGGTATAGTCGCCCACAACGATTCGACACCAGCACAGCTCCATTCCCGACGATATTGGATATGAAGTGTCTTTGAGGCGCATAGAAGGACTCCACCACCCATTTTTTTTGTAGATGTTTCCTGATTCCGGTCACATCGCAGGACATCGTACCTATTGTCACAGATCTCGCGATCATAGATACCGCTAGTTAACCATGATTCCGTGATTAAAATTAGGTCGTAGTGTAGGTTTAGAATATTTTGTCTGAATTCATTTGTTTTGGTGCGTAGGCCTCGTACATTTTGGTATAGGATTTCTATGGTGTTAGCGCCTGTAAATTTGAAAATGTACCAAAATATTGGTTATATGTAATTTAATATTTATGTATATAGTATGTATTATATTTGAATATATATTTATTATATGAATTATATGTATGTCTGTATGTATATTTTATCTGCTTATAGTAAGTACCTATTAGAATGTATGTTTATGTAATAATTTTATATTCAAAGCAATGTCCCGTCTCACAACAAGTACGGTCCATTCTTGTAGGTTGCCTGGCAGAGATCACTTTAGTGATAAGGTCGCCTTTTGTTTGTAATTTTGTAATAATGTCCTTTGTATAATGTCCTTTTCTTAATGCAATAAAGTTTTTAATAATAATAATAATAATAATAAAATATTTAATAAAAATGATATTGATATTATTGAACGTAATTTAGGACAGTTTAAATTATACTGGTTCATGAGATACTGGCTTGAAGGAGTAACTTGGCTGTTAGCTGTGTAAGTAGCGTAGGCACGATAATTCTGGTTATAAATGGGAAAGTGAGTTTGTTTGTATGTTTGTTCCGCTTTCACGCCGTAACTACTGAACCGATTGCTTTGAAATTTTGCAGACGTAAAGTTAGAAGTCCGGATTAAATAATAGGGTACTTTTTATCCCGGAAAATTAAGGAGTTCCCGCGGGAACCGAAAAACCTCGATCCACACGGACGAAGTCGCGGGCATCAGCTAGTAGATAATATGTGCTCTATGTACAGGCTTTATGGTTACAGTAATGATCATTAGGCTAAATGGAGGCCCGTTTTCTAAAAACATCTTAGCCGTTTTCTGCCTATAATTTTTGTTCAGTCAGTGACCATGAACTGCCTCTTATTTTAATAGGAAGCTGGAAGACCTTGAATCTTTTTTGCTTCTCGTAATTGGTTCGTTCTGAGTGCCTGCGTCTATTCTTATATGTCTTGAAATATTATTTTCTTACTCAATGATACTAGCGACTCACGCGGACGAGAATTTAGTTTTTTAAAACTAATGGAACTCAGATTTTCCGTGATTAAATCTAGCCTAGATGTGATAGGTATGTCTCAGGGATCTCTGTAACACATTATCTTAAGAATTGGTTTAACGGATGGGCCGTGAAAACGTAACAGACAGACTGTCACAGTTTTGTATCCTTACTTAGTTAGTAATATTAGTGACTTATTACTTAAATAAATGTGAAAGTGTGTTTGTTTGTTAGTTTGTCCTTAAATTAGTTACGACTTACGACCTAACGCCCCAACAAAGCAACGGATCAACGTGATTTTATAATTTTTGCATGGATATGTTAATGATACTGGTTGAAGAACTGGAAAGTGACATGACTACTTGTTGATGCGGAATCTTCATAATATGTTCATATTCTGATCTCCGGTCTTGTCGGATTTTCCATCCCATCGGGCTATTAACCTATGACAGTAATGGAATAGACAGTGCACTTGTTTGAACACACACTTATAAATCTTATTAAGTAAGTAGGTACACTATATCTTCCACGCAAATGGCTAAACTCTCTGTAGATTCGGTTGGGAGTTGGGGACTTGGGAGGAAAATGCAATATACCTAATTTTAAAAAAAAACCTCGCGTACTGGACGACGCGCTTCGCGGGCATTATATTATACCTAGTTTAGTAATTATAATTATTAGTATTACAACTAAAGCTTGTTCACCAGTCACCATTAGGTCGAGTTACCCAATTTATGTCGTCAATAAGGGCTGATTTTTCAATCGTCAGATAAAGTTTATCGGAGGAATAAATTTGACATTTTGACAGGTTTTGTATTGAAAATCTGCCAAAACGTCAAATTTATTCCTCCGATAAAATTTATCTGACGATTGAAAAATTAGCCCTTAGTTAACAATAAAACATTGTTAGCTGTAAAGCTTTCGAGCCCTTTGACGAGTTATTGATTTCAAAAGACGTACCTACTCGTGAAGGAACATTCTTTATTGTATACCAGGAACACTTAATGAGACTTCTGTGACAAAGAGGTAGAACACAATGGGGGTCTTGTCGATGGAAATAAAATGTAACGATTAATGAACCTGCCTATATTCTTATACTTGTGGGTTATAAGTTTTTTTTTTCTGATGACTAATTTCGAGCACACCCACAACCACAAGTCAACACGCCTTTTCACACCTTCTAAAGGTCGACTGGGCTCTTATTGTACATAGTTAGTTCTGGTTGTGCAATAAAGTTAAAAAAAGTTGGTAATAGTGCTAAATACAAATACGGTGCAATACTTTACTTCGCATTTTCACTAATAAAATAAACTAAAACAATTATTTCAATTAGTGAGTAACAGCTTAGTGTTAAATTACATAACTTTAGTATAGCATTCGCCGAAGTGGAATTTGGGTTATTTATGATAATATCATTATTGTATTTCATACCTCGATGATTTCATTCCCTTACTGTGTACTATTAGGTATTATCTTTAAAAATTAGTGGGGCGTGTACTACTTCGGTAGTAAACTTATGGAAATATTTTCAATATTATTTACTTAAGTACCCATATTTCTGCCATCTGCAATGTAGTCTACCCTTGAGTCTACCTCTAACGACTACAATTTGTTGAACGTCGTGAAACTTTCCCAAAAAGGTAGCGTAGGTACGTGGAATAAACCTCATGTTATTTTTTACTAGAGGTGCCAAATAACTATTTATGTACGACTTTAAGGCTATCTATTTAAGCGGAGCGGAGCGGAGATGTGCCAAACAGCCCAATCAGCCGAGCGATCGCGTAACTTCTGCTTCAATCATTGTTACAGTATCAATTGTTGTAATTGGCTGAATTTATTGCATTCTTGCTGCGTCAATGGATTATGTCCAATAGTGGAAGAGTGTTAACCAATCAGAGGTGATTGCGATGTATCAATGATTGATGCAGAAGTTACGCGATCGCTCGGCTGATTCCTCACACGTGACTAAAAAAATATCTCGTTATCGATCAACAATCCGCCCGCCCAACACATCTCCTACGCTTTAATGGACAGGCGTCAGGCACCCTTACGATGTTCTCTGAGGAAAAGGATATTCCTACGTAGTACGTACCTAGTCTAGTTAAAACTTAGTAGGTCTGTTCTGTATTAAATGCTACATTATTAGACTGTTTATAATGATGACAAAACGAGTTAGCAGTTAGCACTTAGCACCACTTGATTGCTTATGGTATTTTGTTTGTTTCCAGCTTTTCGGCCTGGCGGTGATCGGAGTCGGTGTTGCTGTGCTGCTCAAATGGTCGGTGCTGACTGACCTACTGCGCGGTCACCTGACCGTAGCGCCATGGGTGTTCATCGTGATCGGCGCGGTCATGTTCGTGATCGCTTTCTTCGGCTGCTGCGGCGCGATACGCGAGAGCCACTGTATGGTTGTCACGGTAAGAAAGAAGAGTGGGGAGCTGTTAGTAACTGAAACAAATGCTTCAATGGTCGGTGCTGACTGACCTACTGCGAGGTCACCTGACCGTGGCGCCATGGGTGTTCATCGTGATCGGCGCGGTCATGTTTGTGATCGCTTTCTTCGGCTGCTGCGGCGCGATACGCGAGAGCCACTGTATGGTTGTCACGGTAAGAAAGAAGAGTGGGGAGCTGTTAGTAACTGAAACAAATGCTTCAGTGGTCGGTGCTGACTGCTGACTGACCTACTGCGCGGTCACTTGACCGTGGCGCCATGGGTGTTCATCGTGATCGGCGCGGTCATGTTCGTGATCGCTTTCTTCGGCTGCTGCGGCGCGATACGCGAGAGGAACTGTATGGTTGCCACGGTAAGAAAAGGACTTTTCCTTCAGATACTCCTAAGGGCACCTCATGTGGGGTTAGACCCGAATTTACTTATAAATCTACATCATCTAAGATTCGGTTCTCAAGGAACGGACAATCTAAGCTTCTGACCGGTCTAAGTTACCATAGTTTTTTTATCCACTACAAGTTAGCCCTTGACTGCGATCTCACCTGATGGTAAGTGATGATAAATAATAATAAATTCATTTATTTCCAAAAAGATTCATATACAATTACCAATTTTCAATACATAACATTACCAAAATCGCATTATAGCATATAGTTAGTCCTCATATTATCCTCATATTATCGCATATAGTTAGTCCTCATATTATCCTCATATTATCGCATATAGTTAGTCCTCATATTATCCTCATATTATCGCATATAGTTAGTCCTCAGTAGTAGTCCTCAGTATCACGTATAAAAAAGATTGAGCCAGCAGCTTAGCTAGAAAAATTTCGGTTTCTAGTTACATAACACCGTACCGGAACGCTAAATTGCTTGGCGGCACGCTTTTGCCGGTAGGTAACTAGGGGATTGCCTGATACTTGCGAACGTGATCTGTGTGAGAACTGAGATCTATAGAGCGAACTTTGACTTTGCTTAGACATAAGACATGGTTAAAACGAGACAGATTTATGTTACTCACATAAGTCCATCTCGCTTTAACTCTGAGTAAAGTCTGAGCCAAGTCAAAGTACGCTCTATAGATCTCAGCATTAGTCTCATGTTGGTTTTACCTTAGACTACGGTCCACGGATTAGGATGACGTTGAGTTCATCTGAACAACGAGTAAACTGATATTGTAGGTACTGCTGGTAGATATAACGAACGATACCGTCTTTGTTCCGCCATAAAAAGAAAGCTATGACCATAACCTGTAATTTACAAATTGCGAGTTATGGACGAGCGATGTCGTGGTGAAGATGACACCATCATATTAGCATGCGGTAACAGAAAGGGAGTCAGCTGTTAGTGGAACGAAAGTGGCTTTCCTTTGTAGAGAGCGGCGCGCCTTTGTTTGAATAACAATCGGATGGCATGTGAGGCTAATAACGATTGTTAGACTGTGGTTTGTTTGGAAATCTTTACCGGTGCGGTGAAGTTTTTCACACAGTAACAACTAACAGGCCCTTGAAGTAAAATTTTGGAAAATTGGATTGGAATGTTCTAATGTGTACTACACGGGTGTGAAGGCTATTACAAACTCGTGACATTAAAAACCCTCACCTTCGGCTCGGGCTTATTAATGACAGCTCGTTTGCAATAACCTACTTTCCACCCTTGTATCACAATATACTATTTTGTATCACTAACGCGGTTTTGTTGACCTATTACATACCCGTAGTCCTAGGTAAGCGACAGAAGCGACGCGACGTGATACGACGCCATAGAAAATGATAGACGTATCTACGCGACAACGTAGGCCAAGTGAAGGGTCAGCTACTGTTTGATACTGTCGCGTCGCGTTGCATCGCGTCGATTTGCCTTGTTTGTCGCTCACCTAGGACAACAGGTTACAAAGAAAAACTCTACCAGCCTTAGATAGTAACAAACAATAAAAGTGGAAGTTCGCGGATCGCGCGTTTTTTTACACCTTGCCTAAACTACGAAATTCAATCAAAATAAACCACAATATTGTAAATAGGAAACAAGACTATTCCCTCCACTGTTACGCAAAGATTTGATTCCACTTCGCTGGAACCTTTGCTGAAATCAGTCTCGAGGGAGATAAATGTAGGATTTTTCCCAACTGAAATAGACTGAAAGTTGAAACCCACTTGATAACCGCTGGCACCCTGGGCCGGGGAAAAATACTCCCTTTAATGCATCTATGAGGCATGGACGATGTTACAGTGCTACGCTGCCAGAATTGTATAGGTACATTATGTAACTTTAGGCGCTGTGCAAAGTTACGGACACTTTTCTGTTTGTGTCGGACACAAGCCACCATCGATTTTCATACAATCAATATGAGATCAACCAACAACTGCGCAAACGTAGACACTGTTTGTGTCCAGTTGCTTTCACTTCTCCGTCATACAAAACCACGGATTTCTGTGACGGTGTCAAGTTCCCGTCACGGGACACGGTTTGCGCAGCGCCTTACCTACTTTACTTTAAGATAAGAAAGAAGTCGATAGCCGCTCCACAGACGTCTTACTTTACGTAGTAAACACGTTTATTGTATGGGGACCCCCCTTAATATATATATTTTTTTTATTTTTAGTATTTGTTGTTATAGCGGCAACGGAAATACATCATTAATTGTGAAAAATTTCAGCTTTCTAGCTATCACGGTTTATGAGATACAGCCTGGAGACAGACAGACAGACAGACAGACAGCGGAGTCTTAGTAATAGGGTCCCGTTTTTACCCTTTGGGTACGGAACCCTAAAAACCATCGACATATATGTAGGTACTAGATGGGCCCTTTCCTTGAAAAAAGTTGGGCGTCCAACTTGTAGGGCATGCCCCTCACCTGTATAAGCCTGTCCTTGTCCCCGCCATAGCGCTGTCCCGCTTTTCAGACTAGATGGCGTTAGTAAAATAAGTCCACATTCTTTGTTTGACAGGGCCCGTCTATGTAAATTGAGGTCGTTGACAAAAACCTTTTTGTTTCCAGTACGCGATCTTCCTGCTGGTGATAATCATCGCGCAGGTGGTGCTAGCGGTGCTGATGTTCACGTACGGCGAGTCCATCAAGAACTCGCTGGTGCAGTCCGTCAACACGCTGTTCGACAAGCGCGCGCACGACCCCAGCGTCGATGTCGTCTTCAACAACATTGAACAACAGGTAAGCCTTTAACCAAGGTAAGTTGACAGCTTGTCTGGCGCAGTATTAGCTTCCTCGTTCCTCGGAACGCCCTTCCGGCTTCCGTTTTTCCCCCCCGTTTATAATATCCACCACTACCACTATGGGACAGCCTCCACTCTCATAGGAGAGAGGGAATTAGAGCTTAGACCCACCACTCCAATGCGGGTTGGCGAGCTTTAACGACTATTATCATGTTAGTGATAATAACCGGGACCGACGGCTTTACGTGAAACACCTTACACCACCAACTTCCTAACTCCGGGCTAGTACTGAGAATTTCTACTGAGAAAAACCCATTACGTAATTTTATTATTAAGTACTTCAAAATAAATGTATGTGTCACCATACATTTGCTCTGCATTCAACTCGTGCGCGAACTATACTTGGATGTTGTTAAGTAGCGTCCAAGTTGTGTGTCTTCGACCTATCATAATATATAATTTTTTTTTATCCTCAGCTCAACTGTTGCGGCAAGAGCGGTCCATTCGACTACGGCTTGGCTTTGCCCAAGTCGTGCTGCCCACAGATGGGCATTGTCGGCTCCACCATCAACCAGTGCACAGCTATCGATGCCAACAAGGAAGGCTGCGCGTCAGTCGTGGGCAACCTGTATGAGTCGTGGAACAAACCCATCGCTGGAATCGCTATTGGCGTCGCTTGTGTCGAGGTGAGTCTTGACTGCCACTTAGTCTGCCCACAGGTGGGCACGCTGCCACTTGCCAGTCTGCCCTCAGATGGGCGTGGTCGGATCAACAATTAAGGAACTAGGAGGGATCGCATAGAGTTGTCTATACGAGGAAGTGTGAATTATTATATTACGACACCCTCCCAACTGAAATAAGCCAATCTCCTCAGAGATTACCCATCATGTGTCCAGTGCCTGCTCCAACACAACTGCACTCTCTATTCCCATACAAATGGTGATGGGTACTACCAAGTTCCTAACATCGGGCTAGTACTGAGAATTTCATGAGAGAACACCGCTATAATATGTTTGTCGGGACTCGGGAATGAACCTAGGTTACCCTCAGTAGTGTGTTGATCATAGAGGCAAATAAGCAATGGCTTACCCTAGTTGAAAAATACCTTAATGCTCATTTTCGTTATGAACTGCCAGTAACTAATAATTATTCCTACTCGAGCTAGAAATCTTGTGCCATTACCTTGTTGTGGTTACCTTTACCTAGAAATCTAAGTCGAACATATTAACCACGAGGAAGTCAGACACGTATCATAAAACCAAACATTATTGATTTATTAAACAATATCCTCTATTATTGATTTATTAAACAATATCCTCTGTACGCTTACAGCAATTATACATGTATTTGTGGCAACAACGGATCATTTCGCCCAAATATTAAATCTAACGTTTCATTTTCCAGGTTGTGGGAGCCCTATTCGCGCTGTGCCTGGCCAACTCCATAAGGAACATGGATAGAAGGTCTCGCTACTAATATTTTGTACATTAGAGCTGGTACCTATGACACAATTTTTTGGTTTTTTATGGCTATTTGACGGGCTGTGTTCTCACTGCATGGCGGCGGTTTTCATTTTGTCACGTGGTTTTTTTGGTATTAATCGAAATTTATACTTGCGCAGAAGAATTCTAATGTTTTATGTTGCGAATTGATCGTTTTAAAACGAAGATTTTATCGGCTCTGCGCCAAAACAGCAGTCTAATTGCGTTGTAAAATTCCATTCAAAAACTTGATGTTACTGTTCAGACCTGGCACTAGGATAAAGATCTAACTACTTATTTTTAAGTTAAATAAAATGAGCATAAACTTTTTCACTTCTTTTTCTGCGCAAGTGTAAATTTTCTCTGTGGAATCTCACTAATCACTTTTCGATTGCAATATATTTTGGATGTTTGTATTTTTCAAGAATTTTAATCTGTGCTAACATAACGCCATTTTGTGGCGGATTTTGTGGGTTTAGAAGTGGCTTTTCGATAAGTATTTTATATATCTTTTAATGCAAATCATTTGCAATTTTTTATGTCAAACTTTTTACACATACTACTTTACTTAACCTGTTTTAAAGGTTTTTCTACTGCCTGTATTTTTAAATTTACTACTTACAAAAGTTAACAAGTTGGTACAAAATTAAAGTTCAACACAATTTTCTTAGTAACACAAAATGTTTTGCATTAAAAGTGTTTATAATTATTAATGTTGTAAAATTATTATTACTTAGTGGTATAAAAATGAAAAGAGAGGCAGTCGATATAATTTAATAATATATATTATTATCGACATGTATATTTGATTTTCTATATAAAATATCTAGGTGTCGCAAATCTATATCAATTTGGCTATGATATTTTAAAATAAAATCCTTCTTTGTAAACACTAAACACTAAACACTAAACACTTATTTGTTACATTTTAGCAAGCATTTTATTGACTGTCTCTCAGATAAAAATGTATGAATCTAAATATTTGTTGATAAAAATGTGCTTGTGTATTTGGGTAAAGCTTTACTAACAAATTATTTGTGGCGCAAAATAACACATTTAGGTGGATAGCATGCAGAATAATTTTATCGCTTGGATAAACATTTTACGTTCAAACCTTTCTTTAAATTGAGCAAGTATAAAATTGTTCTGTAATATTTTTGTCTTATTATAGCATTTAAAATGTATGGTTTAGCACTCAGCAGGCATGCTCATAAAAAATACTTTTTGAATTCCATAAAAGAATGGTAAATCACCATGAAAATGGAGTTCAGTATTTTGATATTGATATTCTTCATAATTTGATTCAAAAATTATAATAACTAGTTACTTACCTAACTTTAATAAAAAAAACCTATGGAAGACAACGTTTTATATAGCACATATTGAAGAGTTATTCAATCCTAGCATTAACAGAAATAGTAACAAAGTTATGGTTTATCGAAATTTTATGTTTTTATAAATTTTTACAAAGAAAACTAGATGTTTAAGCAAACTTTTCTTTTGGATCTGTAATTTATTTTTAATTTTATCTATATGAAAGAAAATGATTAATTTCTTAGAATTACTAAACTTTTTTACTACTTTGTAATCAAAACTGGTATGTATAAAATATTAGAAATACTAAGATTTTATTTTGTTATTTAACTTATAGAGTACCAACATCATTTTTTGGCACAGCTGCAATGCAAAAGAGCAATTTTTAGGGTCTTTCCCATGTAATTAAAGCAAAAAGGGATCATTGAATTAAGTAAATAATTTTTTAAGCATTTAAGATATCTGGATAAAAGGATATCTGATTACATAACAATGATGACATGATTTAACTACATATTTAGTTCGAAAAAAAATATATAAAAGAGATAATTATTATAAAATTTAAAAATGAGTGCCAAAATGATGCTCATTTTAGTTGGTATGTAGTTTTAAAAACTAAAAATTTGACATAGCATTTGTAGTAATCTAAATAATAAATGTGCCCTGATGGCTTTGATAATGATTGAAATAAATCAATATATTTAATGGTTTGTTATTTATTTTCTCTGTTGACTAACCAATCATTACAGCTTACATAACAAAGTTTAGCTACAGCTTATGGTGAGTTGAATTCTTTTATTTGTTTTTTACTAAAAGCATGTTAATTTTAAGTTTACGAATGGTCTTAAGCTGAAAACAAAAAAAAAACGTTGGTTAAATCAATAAATTAATTTTACACAGTTTTACGTTTTCACAATAATTAAAAATTAAAGATTTTGTTAAAAATAGAAGTTGGACCTCTTTTTATAACAAGAATATCATTTGACTTTGGAGTTAATAAAATGATGTGATAATAAAGAAATAGATATTCACATAATATATTATGTATTCTCAAATATAAATGTGAGATTAAGTATATATGTGTGTATTTTATTGAAATAACATATCTGTAAGATATATTATTTATGTGATTTCAAGAAAATAAATACTTAGGCCCGGTATACAGTCAATCTGACCTAAATTAATGATCACTGGGGGTGACCGTGTTCTATAGTCCGTCAAACTTATCTGACCCAGTGGCCAAAATTGGAACGAATTTTTATGCCTGTTATGTTTCTTTTTAATTTTAATTTTCATAGCCGACGGATATCATAATTTGACGGACTGTATCCGTCAAATTTACGTGACAGCGTCGCTAGGGGTTCATCCATAAAGTACGTCACACGTTAAGGGGGGGGGGGGGGGGGGTAGGGGGTCGACGAAGTGTGACATTGTGTGACAAGGGGTGGGAGGGGTACTAAGTTTTGTGACGTCAAATTTCAAAATCTTATCATCTAAGTGTTAAAATGCCAAATTTGAACAATTAACGTAAAACTTAAAAATATTTCCAAGTTTTAGTATTATTTTATTAGAAATAAAACTAATTTCGGAAGAGCTGTTTTAATTTAATAATTTCTAGATGTAAAATTGCAAGATATGTGACGTCACACACACACACACGTCACTCACAAATGTGACCAACTGTGACAAGGACGGGTGAGGGGTCAAAAAATTACGAAATTAGTGTGACGTACTTTATGGATGACCCCTAGTGTCTATTGAAAATAAAATTCAAAACAAAAATTTAACAATATAAAATCTAGCTCCAATTTCGGCCACCGGATCAGATAAGTGTGTAGGACTTTACGATTATTGATTTCGATAGCAGATATTGACTGTCGCGAACGCGTCTTGTTTCCTGCATGCAGTTTCAGCTTTTGATCATTCGAGTTTGTCTTTATGGGTTTCTGTGGCAGATAACAGAATTTATTCCAAAAATATTGCAGTTATAAGCCTTTCGAGGTCGGTAGCATATAATTTGAAACATACGAGTATGAATATATTATTCAAATCGACAATCGTAGTATTTAGAAGAACGGAAGCACACTTCCAGCACGGGTTTAGATGCAACACCTATGGGTGCGGGCATTTGCGTAGTTTGGTGTCGGTTTTCATAGTATGCTATCGCCTCCAAAGCCATGAACTCTAAAAATTCTGTTATCTACCAGAAACTGAGTTTGTGTGTGGATAACTAATTGATAGAATAAAAAACAATTAAATCACTCAAGGTAAAAATAAGGATTTGGTATTACTAAAATTACTTTAAGTAATACTTTTTGTTGAATTACTTAAATATTAAGACGATACGGGAGGACGGTTTCCCCACGGGGTTTCCCCATACTAATAATAATTATAAATATTAAATGTTAATTTATAGGCATGCAACTGTCAATAATATTTTTCCTCAATGGTACCAGTGCGTATTGTTAATTACTAAGAATAGAATATTATTTACACGACTGCCCAAAACAGTGTAATGTTTTCAGGGCTCATGTATGTTTGTATGTACTTTCTCTTTATTCCACCATAACTTCTAAAATATGCCTGAACAGATTTGGATGCAGGTATATTGTATCGTTAGAATTCTTACTTCTTATTTTGTTTTATGGCTTTTATTAGTGCCACACCATAGAACTCTTACATTCTCCCAACTCCCGAGTGACACTGGCAATATGGCAGGCCGGGCAGTCGTCGTGTCTTTAATTTTTTTTAATTAAGTTTACTTGTTATTATTTTCTATAGATTGGCATGTGGGCATGCCTATTTAAATATTAGATCATCCACCGCGACTTCGTCGGCGATTTGGTGCTTGATGGTATTTTAAATCACACGGCAACTCTTTTCGGAATAAAAAGTAGACACCTTGATGAAATCTGTCTTTATACGATTTTTCGTACAATATGGCAATTGATGCAGGGCTGTAAAAAAGGAACAGACAGACAGGCACTTTGGTATTTTTTGATTTATCCCGAAATGAGTAACATTTTGAGTTACTTCTCAAGTAGAGAAGGAACTTCGGAAAGTTTGCTGAGCACATTTGCAGTAAACGTCGGCTTTTATTGGTCTGAGAGTATGAGAAGGAAGGCGCCAACGCCGAGTTGTTTTGAAACTTTAAAAAATTATCTGGAGATTGAACTAATTTAGCACAATGAAGTAAAATGAAGTCTTTGATTAAATGAGTCTAATGACCACTTATTTCATATCTTACGAACAAGTCAGCGTAAGCTCCTTTGTCTTGACTAATACCACTTACTATGGTATTCACAATCATGAGTATATCAGGCTAAACGAAATCGACGTGTCTAAAAATAGCGATATCCGTTTAATGAGGAAAGGGATAGATTGACAATAGATTGCTATTCGCTTGTACAAGTCTGCAAGCTAATTAGCATTTAGCACCGCTTTAAGTATGTTTGCAAAGTGGTGCTATAGCCGATTTCAAAAAATATCGGCAGAGTTAAAAAATATTTTGACAAATTAAATGTTTTAATGTGTTTATTTAATAATAAGATACTTACATATATTTTTTGAAAATTTCAGGTACGCTTAATACGAAAACATCACGAAAATATACGATAAAGAACAATCAAATTGAAAAATAACGATACATCATACCATAAGATATCATAACTTTTTTTTATATTAATAATTATATATGTACCTCCTACAAGTTAAGTTATTGTTAAGTCGATAAATGCAAGGCCCACCTCAAACAAATTTGAATTCTGTTACCATAAAATATAGATAAGAGACGGCTCTATAGTACTTAATCTACGGGGCAAACTTAGTGAAAAATCTGTTGACGATTTGTCCGCACTGATAAGCGCATTTGCATACGACACATTCGAGCGGAACTTCGCGCGCGTTTTTTCGCTAGGTCTGTCCCTTCTAAATCAGAATTTTGTATCAACGATTAAGTACAAGGCTGAAATACGTCCTGCTTAAAGATTCAAAAACTAAATAAAATGGACAATCTATGTGTATTTTGCATTTATTGCAGATTTAATACCTACTAAAAGATAGCGGCCGTCTCCGAAATAAAGGTAACGAAGGGTGTTAACAATTAACAAATACATTATTATGTATCGTATTAGTACCTGACATGTTATATTTTTTTTGTCCTATCAAGACATGCGTGCCTGTAATATTAGAAAACAATAGAAAATATTATATTGTTTTATATTTAATAAAAACATCACGATGTAATTCTACGCGCAAGGCTCCATTATGCGCACTTACTTTTAAGTCAACTATGATTTTGTGGAAAAATATAATGTTCGCAAATGTTTGTTTTTAAAAAAAATCTTAGTGTTATTTTATGAATATTGTTTCAACTGAATTTTGATTTGGGTTCTTCAAGTGTATTTTTTAGATTTTTTCGTTTTAATGTACTGGTTTTTGATTAGTACCGTCCTGGTAAAATTTGCAGTTTTCTTTAATTCTATTAATTGTTAAGCATTATTATTTTGTAAATTTAATTAATTTAACTTTGACATTGCGTTGGCAAATAATAACGTGTTACACAATTTTAATTAATTAGGTTAATGATAATTATCATTTTTGTTACACATTACTGTAAAATTTACTGAAAATAGGTATTTGTTAAGTAAGTTAAGCGACTGTTTGTAATGTTACAATATACCTACAGTTCGCGCGCGAGTTGAATGCAGAGTAAATGTATGTGTCACCATACATTTGCTTTGCATTCAACTCGTGCGCGAACTATACTTATTAACTGATGAAATTATATTAAAAAAAGTATTTTCTTAATTCAACTTTGTAATATTCTAATGTTTATACGTCCAATACTAAATAACTATATTATTAAAGTGTTAATTGAAATAATTTTTTATGTATATCTTCTTATATTTTGACATGATCTATTAAGCAAGGGACATGTCAAATTATGGAGCGGAAAGGCACGTGATTCCGCTCCAACTAAATTCTAAAGTTATCTGCGAGTGACAGTTCTACAGTAGGAAAGTTCCTTTATAACGCGTGTAACTAAAAATGGTGCGGCCAATAACCTCGATCAACTGTAACTTGGAATATGCCAGGAAATACTTATGCATGCTTAAGTATCTAAACTCTAAAAAAAGACTCGACTGTTATTAAAATACTGCAAATCTATTACAAATATATCGCATCAATTTATTCCAGCTTAGCCATTATGACAGAAAGTCAGTCCTTCACAGACGTATCCCAACTCCATGGTTTGGACTTTGGAGTTTAGACGCATTATTCACCAGGCATTGGAGAACACAAAAGGGTCAAAATATTATTATCAAATACACCTAAAATCGGAGAGTAGATCATGTATATTACATTAGTTTTTATTTCACTTCAATACATGCAGTATTTCCGAAGTTATAACGACGAGAACTTTCAGCCCTTTTTTGAATTTCCGAGATTACGCGCGCTCATACTATGACGTCACACCCTCGGTTACCCGCGACCGCGAACGGTACAATTTTGATTTTTACTGCGCAGCGGCGCGGCGTGCGAACGAGAGCGCGACTGTCGAATGACCCCCGGTCATTCGACAGTCGCGCTCACGTTCGTTCACTCGGTCTGACGTCATCGCCTAGTTAGCGCCCGCCCGCGTTTTTAAATACCTTCGGCCGGAAATACGCACTTTGATCGTAACTATCTCCGCCCTTTTTTAAGATATGAAAAAATTCAAAACACAGTTTTTCTCGTAATTTTTTGTAGATTTATTTGGTATGTAAAGTAAAAAACGTTTGTCAGACCCATTGTCTAAGCCAATCGTATTCATTTGATAGCTCAACTAAACTCTGAACTTTTTAAGGAGTAAGTACATACATGCGTTTTGAGGTGCAGGTATCTGTGACCTCCTTAAACAGGTCGGGGGGCAGATATTGATTCCGCCCACATCGATAGTACCGTTACACCGTACCGCTCGCGGAAAATTCCTGTACTTAGCCCTTGTCTTATGCGTTCACTCAATGTATATAGCTATAAATATATCGGGAGCAAATGTCTGTTTAATGTAATTTGAATCTCTTGTGCATTTCCGATGATACTGCTTTTGTGAATGAATTTACATTGTATGAATAAAATAAATAAATATCTACAAACAATGCTGTTTTATTTTTTGATCTATTATTAAGTACCACCTACTTGGTTATTTGCCTCTTGCGATAACCTCATAAATCGAATAACATACATACAGCTACCGAACTCAAAAACACATTTACCTAACCTCCATTTTCCGGCAAACATTGCCAAAATTGAAAATGCAAAATAAGTACTTAGGTTTTAGTTACTCAAAAACCAGTTATTTTTATCAGACTTTACAATCGTGCATTGTCGAGTCAACATCTGATGATGCTCCGGTGTCGGAGTGAAACGTACGATGAGGATAATTTGGAAGATTCGTGTGGCGTGAAGCTACAAGTGCAAGATACACACTGTACTACATAGATTTCTAGTTCTTTCATTATTTAAAAAGGATGTTCTATATTCGACCCGTTGTTGTTTGATAACGATTTTCTCGGTAACTAATGGATCGATTTTAATGTTATTTCACTACGTCGTAATCTACGTAATTTCAGGAAGGTTTTAGTATAGGTATAATACACCTAGGTATCTTCTTTATGTAAGTACGATGTTATATGCATAAATGTATAGTCAAGTCACAAATATTTTTTACTAGCTTTTACTATTTTTTCGTCCGCGTGGATTGAGGTTTCTTGGTTCCCGCGGGAACTCTTAAATTTTCCAGGGTAAAAAGTAGCCTATGTGTTATTCCAGGCCATAATCTATGTCTGTGCTAAAATTCATCCAGAACCGTTCAACCGTTCTGGCGTGATTGAGTAACAAACATCCATCCATCCACACATCCATACATCATAATATGTACGCCGATTTCTCCAAGATTGCTAGACCGATTTGCCTGATCCTTTTTTCCCTCTATAGAGAAATACGAGATGGTTCTATAAATATTTCTGTACCCAACTCTTTAATCCTGACGCTGCAGCCTGCAGGGTATACTACTATAAGTTAAAGTTTAAGTTAAGTGGGTTTACTTATTATAAGCTGAAAGTAGGGATTCATGACTTGTGGATGATGAATAGTTGACATTGTAGGTACTAGGTACCAAGTACACTGTACAGTTATCGAACTTGTCAAACTCGAAGTCTCAACTGGAATCTGATGCTGCCGGGTACTTCACTAATGGAGATTAACAAAGTAAGTAATGCTGTAATGAGACACTAAAAAGCCTAAAATATATTTTAAAGTTTTATTTTAGGCTTTCTTGAATATTTATTTATGTAATTAATAATAGGAGGGAGGCCTTTGCCCAGTCGTGGGACAGTATAGGCTAGATTAGATTAGATTAGATTAGAATTAATAATATAAACCAAGTTCCATGTTTCCAACGATTTCCGATTTCAGTTCTCCCGCTATTTTTGCAAGAACATGATTGGTGCACGTCAATATGCGTTCGAAAGTAAAGCGAGAAAAAGTTTTTGTTCTGAGGTTAAAAATAAAAATAAAACTAGAAGAAATGAAATGCAATCGGTGTTTTATTCTAAGTACAAAAAAATTGTACATAAGTTGATTAAAATTATTTATTGCTATTTACTAGGATAACTTTTATATTAAACTGCCTTAGATTCGCGTTTAGAAATTTTTACACGATATGTCATAGAGACATTGACATTCTTGACAGATCGATGATTGACAAAACCAAAATAGGTACCACAGAGTACATTGAAGGGACAGGTACTAGACGAGATGTCTACATGTTCTTGAGTGCACGTAAAATTGTATTTTCGTTTCTACTTTCCAATTTCGGAGTTTTGTTTAAATTACAGCTGTATCTGATGTAGTACGAGTCGGTTTTCAAATGAACGTTAAAGTGCTGCGAGAGATTTACTCGTTTAATTGACAAAATGCGTAGTAAAAGTATTGAACTTTCGAAAATGGCATTTAAGAATTACTATGTTGTGTTTATAATTTTCGCCCTCGCGATAGTTCAAGTTGTTAGCTACGACACGGAACTGTACGAAACCGCTGCCTGCGATAGCAACGCTTGCTTCGAGGAGCTGCACGGCGCTCTCGGAGACTGTTCCTGTAACGTAGACACGATCGACTATTTCAACAACGTTAAGGTATTTCCCAGGATCCAGAGCGTAGTTACGAAAGACTATTTTCGGTTCTACAAGGTCAATTTAAAAAAGGAATGCCCTTTCTGGGCAGACGACAGCAGGTGCGCGATGAAACATTGCCACATAAAAACTTGTGCTAAAGAAAGCGTGCCCGGTTTCGAGAATGGTTACGAAAACGAATACGAGGAGATGTCACCATTGCATAAATACACAGAAAACGCTCAGTCACCCTGTAACTCTGATACCGATCATGATCCAGCTTTGGGCTATTTGAACATGACCTTAAGTGCTGCAAGTCAATACGAAATTGCTAAATGGAAAGCCTATGATGATTCAATAGGGAACTTCTGTGAATGTGACGACAAAGATGCAGATGCAGAATATGTTGATTTGTCTCTAAACCCTGAAAGATACACTGGATACAAAGGCCCTTCGGCCCATAGAATATGGAGAAGTATCTACCAAGAAAATTGTTTTCGTACCAAAACAAATCCCTATGAGTCATTCCCTTATGTTTTAAGCTCAGATTTAAGTAATATGTGCTTAGAAAAAAGGGTGTTCTATAGAGCCATATCAGGTCTACACACCAGTATTAATATACATTTATGTTCAAAGTATTTGTTGTCTGAAAAGAAGTTAGGCTTTGCCGCACCACCTGAAGGTGAATGGGGGCCAAACTTGGAAGAGTTCCAACGCAGGTTTGATCCATCTCTAACATTTGGTGAAGGTTCAAATTGGTTGAAGAATCTGTACTTTGTTTATTTGCTAGAAATGCGAGCTCTTTCTAAAGCTGGCCCTTATTTAGAACGAGAGGATTACTTTACCAGTAACCCTGTAGAGGACGAGGAAACAAGAGATGCAATTCGTAATATGTTGGGAGTTATTTATAGTTTTCCTGACCATTTTAATGAATCCTCGATGTTTACTGGCGGGAATCAAGCTGCTATGTTGAAACAGGAGTTCCGTGACCACTTCTGGAATATATCACGGATAATGGATTGTGTTGGATGTGATAAATGTAAACTATGGGGGAAGTTGCAGACTCAAGGGCTTGGAACCGCTCTAAAAATTCTCTTCTCAGGCCAGTGGGATAGTTTTGAAGGAGACTCGGAACAAGGCAAATTGATGTTGAAACACAAATCTCACAAAAGATTGCAAAGGACAGAGATAGTAGCATTGTTTAATGCGTTTGCTAGACTATCTAATAGTATAAGACAGCTGGAAAACTTCAGAAACATGCTTAGGTAAGGCACTATTTTTTATCAGTACTTAAGTAATTGAATATTCAAAATCTCTTAATTGTCCCAATTTAAGTACTTAACTCTGAGGAAGTGGCACACTTTGCTAACATGGCCATTTAGATGCAAAAATATGCTAAAAAAACCTTTAACTAATTCCTTTCTTAAACAGTAGCTATAGTATTCTGTATTAGTGAGACAAATTCAAATATCTGGCTGATTAACCTCTTCCTTATTCTTACTAATAATATATTAAATGCAAAAGTTTGGATGGATGTAAGTTTGTTATTCAATCAAGCCAGAATACAGATTATAGTGTGGAATAATACTCGTACATAGGCTACTTTTTATCTGGGGAAATTACTTTCTAAAGGAGTTCCAGCAGGAAACAAACAACTTTAAACTATGTGGACAAATTCACAGGCATCAGCTAGTATTTTCTAAAATAGTCTCAGTTCTGTTTTAAATAAAGTTAAAATGGTTTTGGCTCCTTATAAAATAAGGATACTTAGTTATGTGATGTCTAAATGATTTTTACTACTTAAATAAGCTAAGTAATTTCTCAGAATTAAGTACTTACTTGAGATTTTCTACTAGAAATTAATTATTATTAGTCACCCAATCTTACTTAAATTTTACTAACTATTGCCATTTGTCTAATGGGTGCATGCTTGCTTGACGTGACTACTTTCACTTTTGCTTTCATTGATGTTGGTATACTGATTAAGGCTTGTTGGTGTTTGATTGCATTAACAATAACTGAATATTGACTAACATATCTACCGAGGTTTTACTAATTCGGCATTATCATGAAAATAATATTATATTATGTTTAAGCCTGCATGAAAGCTGAGCAAATAGTAATTAAATATTATAGGTAACTATCACAATATAATGTTGATATTTATTCCTTCGACTTAAAAACAGGAAATTCATAGAAATGATAGCTGTTTGCACAGGTAAACGGGTGATTTCTAGCAATATAATAAAACATTGTAAGTACCTAAGTAGTAAGTAATAGCCAAGCAAGTTGTAACCCATTATATAGCAGAGCCACAGAAATCTAGGAAGAGCACGCTATTTTTGTATCACTTATTTGCAGAACTATCTGATGCCAGCGACTTCGTCCGCGTGGATTAAGGTTTTTTGGTTCCCGCGGGAACTTTTTAATTTTCGGGGATAAAAAGCCTACGTGTCATTCCAGACTATAATAATCTATCCCTGTGCCTTTCATCCACATCCGTTCAGCCATTCTGTCGTGATTGAGTAACAAACAAACATCCATCCATCCATACATCCATCCAAACTTTCGCATTTATAATAATACTAGCTGATGCCCGCGACTTCGTCCGCGTGGATTGAGGTTTTTCGGTTCCCGCGGGAACTCCTTAATTTTCCGGGATAAAAAGTAGCCTATGTGCTATTCCAGACTATAATCTATCTCTGTGCCAAATTTCATCCAGATCCGTTCATCCGTTGGAGCGTGATTGAGTAACAAACATACATCCATACATACATACATCCATCCATCCAAACTTTCGCATTTATAATATTTATATGGATTGTTAGTTTAGTTATAGATTAGTAGACCCCAGTACCAAAGTACTTCAATAGTTAGGTAGGTAGTCTAATAATCGTGGTATGTAGCTACCTACTACTTAATAATAATATGTTTTTAAATATCTGTCTGTCGTACTAGTAATAATTTATGTAAGTATAATATAATTGTTTATGGAATGTGGCCAGTACATTCATAGGAACAAGTTAGTTTTATCATCTTACTTTGACGACTTTGTAAGTCTGCTCATAATGTCCTGGGTAGGTATGTCGATGGATTAATGTCCATCGAAGAGAAATTATTATTTTACACTCTGGCTTGGTATTTGGCAATGACTGGCAAAAAAAAGCTATTGTTATACATAACAATCACACAAAGCAGTTGTTTCACAATCATTCAGTGTTCACAACAAATTAGTTTTTTTGAGATATATACTATAGGTATTTGGTAGGCAGGTAACTATTTTCCTGTAGTTACTATACTCGTATAGGTTTTACAATAAAATTAGCCACAAACTACGTGTACCTATAATAAATACACGTCGATTGTGGCAAACACAGATCAATATACTAGTTGTGGCAAATTTTGTTGTAAACAATCTCTACACTTGTCACATGGACTCGGCACATAATAAATATGGTTAATTATCTGAATATTTACTTAGTTTTCTAGCTTTTTCTATAAAAATGAATTCTTTATTTCTGGTTTTTATGTGATGCAGGTAGCCCTACAGTACATAGAGCACAAGATGCAGTACCCATTATATACCTAGTTATAAATTATAATTAATAATTTTAATTGGGTATTGACAACCAGTTCAAGGTTTTTATGCATGAGGGACCCATATAATCATAAATAATTTAACTATTATTAATTAAATATGCAGGTGTTTAATTTTCAAAGTGTTAAAGCAATTATTAGCGATCCATTTAGATTATAATATGAAACCACTATTTATCGCGCTATGATTTTTTTACCTCGGGCCTGACGCGCTTACCTTAATTACTTACGAATAATTACATATATTATATCGTACTGACAAACATACAAAACGAATTTTAAAAAAATGACAAGCCTTTAGAATTTGAAAAAATTGTTCTAAAATAGTTACATCGATTGAGTATTTTTGCAAGTTTTTAGCTTTACAAAGTTAATGGCTACTAAAAGTTCCCTACTCAGTGGTTAATCTATAGGTTTATTTTTCTTCTGATTCTTTAAAACTTAAATATTTGTACGTATTTACTTAATATATTCGAAATATTTGCAATGTAGATATGAAAAAGATATAAGAATATAAATAACTTTGTAAAATACCTACCAGGCCTAAGTAGAAAAGCCAGCGATAAATTGCGTTAGGTATTTGTTATGATGGCCTTCATATTTGTTGTTAAAATAATTGTTTAATTAGTAACGGTCGTGTAAAACGTAACCTAGAGTTACGACTCACTAGCAATCAAAAATAGTCCAATTACCTGCCAGACTACTAAGCGATATGTAAAGATGACAAAACGCACGTACAATTCAGACTTTAGTCGGTCATTACTACTATTTTATTACGCATCCTATGATATAGAGGCCCGATTGCAGACACGCCGGGTTTAGCAGCCATGGGCCGAGACAATTTTCTCCTCGAGGAAAGGATAAATTTTTTAATTCCTAAATAAATAAATAAAAACGCTAAATCTTCTTCTTCTTCATGTGCCTCTCCATTACTGAAGGTCAGCAGTCAGTTTACTAAACTTCTCCTTGTCCATGGCTAGGCGGAATAGTTCTCCGACTGTTTTAATACCAGTCCACTCCCTTATGTTACGTTAGCCATGACTTCTTCCTTCTTCCCACCCCTCTTTTGCCAGCGATTTTACCCATCATTATAGTCTGCAGCAGGTGGTACCTATCGTGTCGTAAAATATGACCTAGGTACGGTAAAACGCTAAATAACGGTGGGTACTTAAATAGTCCCCCGAGTCCCCGTGAAATGTCAAACGGGGATAGACTTCTCACTCCTCCTCTCCCCTGTTGCCGTGCTCTGAGAAGTGGATAAGTTAATTTTATCTCTTGTCAGTGGATAAAATCGGGGGATAATTTTTTTATCTCCGGCCCATGCTAGAGCTGGAATAAATTGTAACTACTTATAAAAAAAGAAAATCTTTATACGAATTCTGTCAAAGTAGCAGTTAACTCTAGGTTTAAAAAAAGCCCGGCGTTTCTGTAAGCGGGCATTAGGCGTCATCTTATGAAAAGTGTTTTATTATGATGCAAGTACGTATGTATTTATATTATGTCAATATGACGTCATCCGTTTTCAAAAGTCCACGTAAGTCTAGTCTCAACAAGGATTGATAAACAAGTCGGTATGATTCAAGTTAGTCCTACGTGATTCACGAAACGTAGGCGCACAATCCAACCTAGACTTTTGAAAGACAGCAATAACAAAATGTTGACCCTTTTTTTATTAAAAATAGCAAATAGGTGAGTAAGTAATAGAAATATGTCATAGATTAGGATCCCTTACATATCATCTACGATTTGGGGAGAGCTAGAGAGATACACGTAAAATCCAAGCTTAACCTTGATATTTTGAGCTACAATAGCTAAAATAGGTTTAATAATATTTTGCTATGTCATTCATGTAATGCCAAAAATGGCGTTGATTCCGGATGCGCGTAAAAACATTGGGAAAAAAAACTAATAACAACACGTTACATGGTGAAGTGGTATTGTAATATACTTATCAGTTTATTTTACCCAAATAGGTATGATGCAATCAATTTTGGTTTTCATCTTATTGTTCCAAAGCTTACAGATGGAATAGAGCGAAGCCAAGTCCATAGCCTCCGTATATCTAAGTAATACTAGCTGATGCCCGCGACTTCGTCCGCGTGGTTTTAGTTTTTTTTTCAATTCCCGCAGGAAATAGTCTGAAAATCCATCAAATTTTTAATTTATATCACTTGAAACTTGAAACTAAAGAAGAAATGCGCGATTCATGGTCTTTGGAAATGTTCCAACCCAACCAACCACTGCAGCCCATTAACGTCCCACTGCTGGGCACGGGCCTCCGATCTCATAGGAGAGTGGGAATTAGAGCTTAGACCCACCACGCTGCTCCAATGCGGGTTGGCGGGATTTAACGACTATTATCATGTTAGTGATAATAACCGGGACCGACGGCTTAACGTGCTCTCCGAAGCACGGGGGTGAAACACCACCAACTTCCTAACTCCGGGCTAGTACTGAGAATTTCTAGATAGAAAAACCCAATACTTAATTATGGCCCGACCCGGGACTTGAACCCGGGACCTCGTCGGCCGCAGTTGAACATGCTAACCACTAGACCAACGAGGCAGTCATTGTTCATTAATTGTTAAATATGACACCCGACCGGAGTGAAACCGAGGCGGGTCAGCGTGTGGATGGATGTCGAATTCTTTCGTGTTATTACGAAATTGCATACAAATTACAAATGCCTCTTGACCACATCTCATTAACACGAATTTTATTGCTAAACCGCTGATATGCATTATTATGATTAAGTGATTGTTAATGTTTATTCATACTAAGAATGCAATTATTCTGTATTTATTATGAACCGCGATACCGTTATCGGGTTCGATAGTAAACCTCGCGATAAATAATTAACACCGTCGTAAAGCCATCGAAGATTTATAATTTTTTTTATTGCATTCTTTATTAATCGATCTTATCGTATGCTCCATTATGACGTTTGACCTAGAATTTTCCATATTTCATTTTTGTAATGAGTAGTTATTTTGTAGTGATTATTATGGGATTTCCTACGTGATAGGATTCACGTTTTATCGGGATATTAAGTAAAACATCTTACACTTGTCTGTAGCTAATAACTATGCTAAATTGAAAATGTATACTTAATATTATAAAGAGGAAAGATTTGTTTGTTTGTTTGTTTGTTTGTAATGGATAAAGTCAAAAACTACTCAACCGATTTTAAAAATTCTTTCACCTATAGAAAGCTACATTATCAGCGAGTAACATAGGCTATATTTTATTTTCAAAAAATTAGAGATCCTTACGAAAATTGCAATTACATGAACTAAGTCGGAAAAAATCCTCTCTTCTGAGAGCTTACGTGGCGTGCGCTGCGTAAATAGTTAAAGTTACACGAAAACAATGTATGGTGTAATTGTTCGTCTCAAAAAGTTCTAAAAAAAAGTCAGCGATAGCATACATCTATCTTTTAAGGTTGACTCGCAATAACCATTTTTATAGCTATATTGGGTATAGACAATAATAATTAGGATTATTGGTGCTACCCGTGCGAAGCCGGGGCGGATCGCTAGTATCATATATACAATATACAGTATAGATATGGTATAAGTTTATATAAAGTTTATATATCTATAAAAGTAACAATTATTATTTTGAATATAAAAACACTTTTAAGTGTTTTAAATATATTTTTTCTGTGTCCATACAAATACACAATAAGGATTTTTTATAATGATAATTAGATTAATTATGTTAATTTGATTAATAATTTGGGGTTTCAGATTTCATTATGATTTGAAAAAATAATACTATTCACATTTAACATAGTCTTTTAAAGAGAATTGGGTCGAAAACACTGAAGACTGCTTTGTAGTTTGTGCATGTTAAATTCAATCGGGATTAACTTTTCGGTCGTAAATTTTTTACGAATGATTTTGTGGTGACTAAACATTCAATATTCCAACAGCACGCACACAGAATCAGCGCAGAAGAGCATATTCGGCGGCAGCCATGACGAAGACCCGAAAAAAGTGCGGTGTTCTTCGGCTGGGTCCAAAGCAAGGATTTGGAGTTAACTCCCTTGAAGGGAGTTCGGTACTAGAAAATATTTGTAACTTATCCTGAGTACTCTATTTTGTAAGAATATAAGATGTCTTATAACTTAAAAGTAAGCAGAATCGAAGTAGGATTTTCGAGTTATTACACATTAATAAAAATACACTGACTTAACCAATTAATCATTTTGTGGACACATTATGATCTAAGTGACCTTTAGATAAAGGTTTGAATGCTTTCTTTGCTCTATAAAAATAGAGTAACTATAATACGTCGGTAATTTTATGCTTATCGTACTTAATAACTTTATTGTTTGATTTGATTTACCAAGAGCGATTCGCAATCGTACCTTTGACGATTTCTGGTGTTCTAAGAAAATTAAATTGGAGCCACTTTTATTTTTCTTGAGTTCTATGCATAGAATATTTTATTAATTAATTTAATATTAATTAATAAAATATTCCTATTTTTAATTTGGATATACCTCATTAATTTTGTTGCCTTACAAAATAGAGTCCCGATGATCAGTTATTACCTATTGTCCTAATTTTAGACCTGTTGTAGTTAAGAAATTGACGAATTATGAAGATGGGTTGTGTACAGGATTATTTATTTTCAAACCTATTTGTGCAAAATGAAATTACATAAATTATTTATATAATTCTTGAATGAATTTCCTTTAAAAATTGGATTGAAACTCTGGAATTTCTAAAACATGTAAACAAATAACAATCTCTTCAAATGTTTATTGATTCACTTTGCTATTCAAGCATAATTTTGCGTAGGTAACGATTTTTCCATGATCGTATATTTCGAAGAGATAGATCTTCCAACAGAATTTTCTATCATGATCATTGTTATACAGCGGTATAAATGCTGATGGCATAATATCACATAATATTTTTATGATATAATAATTTATGTATGTTATTACTTAAGTAATTTTCGTTTTTGAGATCAAATCATGTGTGCATGATACTTATATTATGTAGGTGTACACTGCTGGCTACCTATATTTTCCAATTAAAATATATGGGAGTTTTACGGTATTTTAAACATCACAAACATATTTAAATCGTCCAGTGATTTTTGCAGTATAATAATATACTCGTAATAGTAAATGTAAATGAGTGTTTTGTTCTTCGATGTTAAACCCTGAACATGATATCTAGTATCTACCTACTCTTCTCTGTTAAACTGAATGACATTAATATATAAAAACAAAATAATATGTGCCGATGTACGCCTTCTATTCGAAAAGTGATACATTTGCCAGATGCACCTTTTATTTGAAAGATAAAATTTATGTACAAAAATGTATGTTGGGACAATATCCCATTTGTCCCAACTTGTTCTAGATTAGGTACTAGGACTTACAAGTTAAATTAATATTTTGCAAGCTAAAATTGTGTAGCTTTTCTATAGGTTCATTTTAATTCTGTGAGATATTCAAAAGATACTTCCCCTTCTAGTCATGTACAATACTTTGAATGTCACAAATGTGTAATAGAACTGTTTTTTAAACTTTTTTTATGCTTCTCACTACCGCAAACTTTTTCTCCAGATTTTTAAATGTAAAAGTCAGTACGAGGTAGGTAAATACCTCCATAAAATTATTATCTAAGTTTCGAATTGAAAAGGAAGGATACAAAGGAAAATTATAAAAAATACAGGTGTATCTTGTATATACTTTAAATTTAGCATGATTTAAAACCAGTATTATTATCTATATACAATTACGTATTATAAAGTTATAATGTTAATAATTCTGTGTCACAAACTGTACCACTTTATTTTATCACGTTTTCCCATTTATTTTTAATTTAAGTAGGTATATTAATAACGAATTATCAAAACTTTTATTTTAGTTCTCTTCGATGTAAATAAAATTGATTTGGGTAGGACTTATACATATTTTGAAAATAGTTTTAGATTTAGTCAAATAAAATTACTTAAATTAAAATGTCTGTCACAAAAATACTCTCAAATGGGATTATTTTTTCGGTTTCGTACTTTAATTGGTTACTTTTAAATTATACGGATTTTACGAATTATTTTTATTAAAATTTTATTTATTTTTAATTTTTACTTTTATCTTTTGTTAAATATTTTTATTTGTATATATTTGAAGATTAGTAATAAAAGTGTGATGAAGAAATTTTATTTAAGTAAAATTTAAGTTATGAAGCACGTGGACATAAACCATTTTTT
Source organism: Erebia ligea (assembly GCA_917051295.2). Lineage (NCBI taxonomy): Eukaryota > Metazoa > Arthropoda > Insecta > Lepidoptera > Nymphalidae > Erebia > Erebia ligea. The sequence continues at coordinate 18,181,595 of OU785223.1, forward strand.
ATCTAATAAATTTTACACACTGCTTCATATAATACCATATTAATAATAATGTCGAAGCTGGAGTGGAAAACGCACTTAAAGAGTTAAATAATGTTGAAAAACGTAATGATGAATTTGTCTAGTTCAAAAAGGCGTCGAACGTTTTAACGCATTTTAAGACAGTTTATTTAACTACCAATTTATTTCGTACTTTTGAGGTTTAATTTATATAAAGGAGTGTGTAAACTTTTTTTAATAAGGCCTTTAGTATTAAGAGCGACTGTGATTTTTGAGGTCTACTGATTGTCATGACAAGATCCGTGTTTTTAATTTAATAAAAATAAAAGTTTTCGTGTACCTACTTATGTTGTTTTATTGCATTTGTGTGGCATTTTGTGTTGGTGTGCGGTATCTAATTACTAACAAATAACATTTTGTGCTATACCTTTCATATGGGAACATACTTACTTAAATTGCAAGTACATTTTTTTCATGATTTCAGGTCTCATGAAGAGAAACAAGCATTTCTTATCTGTGAAAAGTCGGTGTAGAACAAAATAGTCTTGTATCGACATAAATCGACGGAGTAAGCCCCCCGTTACTACCAAAGCTTAAAACAGTATTATTTTAATATTGTTTCGACCATAACGTGCTTAAAATAAGGATTATAATTATGAAACAAAATCGTCAAAAATATTAAAATAATATTGCTTTAAGCAATGATATTAACCCCCTTATCATGAATCTGTACTTATAGATAGTTATTCTAGTCACTGTGTCACATTCCAGTCTGTGATTCGCTTAATCTTAATGTCCATTTTATGTCGATACTAGGTACGTCATACATACCTACTAGATAGATTACCAGTGATGATAAATTTTATAGAAGATTTTATTAAGTTTATTCTTTACTCCATTAAACTCATTTGCTTAACAGGCATTTTTATTGTGGTCTAAAACTGTTTTAATTGATTACGGACAATGTCACGGGTATCATCTAGTTCAATCGTAAATAGAACTTATAGAATTGTTCTTTAAAGTACTTTATTAGAAATTAGAATGGATTTAGAACTGCCTATTTAAGTCACGTGAAAACACGGACACAGGTTAACCGACTTTACAGTAGATAGTTAAGAGGTAAAATCATGGAACAAGAAATCTGTTGGTAAAAAATAACTGTAAATGGACTTATAGTGTGACTACTCGAATTTTTAATTGGACAACACGTTTTGGCATTAGCTAATGTCAAATGATGTCAAATTGTAAAATCTCTCTCTGCGTCGCGTCGTATACCTCATTACTGAGGGTAGTGACCCTTTTTAATTAAATAATGGTAGGAGTTTTGGAATACCAATGCGGTTCTACGGGTTCCCACGTCCTTCCGCATTCGACTCGACTAAGAGTATTGAAACTCTTAGGTTTTTGTAACGATTAATTATCATCAGATATGTTAATGATAATAACCGGGACCGACGGCTTAACGTGCTCTCCGAGGCACGGAGGAAACGAAAAGGCCTCCAACCTTGAACCTCCAAATTCGGTCACCCATCCCGTTACCGACTTGGGTCAACGTTGCTTATCAATCGCAATCGACTGATTTGCGTTGTCACAACTATAGTCCATTCATTCTAGATTTCAATGTATGGGTAAAACGGCAAAATTTATAATAACAATACCTGGATATATATGCGAAATTGTTAATCCTATCTTTATGAACTAAATATTTTTTATATGTGATTAAATGGTGTTTATTTTGTCTTCTGACAGTTTTTGCCTAGCTCTAATAAGTTTTCTAGAAATTACAGAATACGTTTATTTTACTGAGCTGCAATTTTTAGTCAACTTTAACGCACCATAGCTTGTAAACTATAAGTCCTATCACAATAAATGTTGTGAACTTATTTGTAGGTAATTTATTAAGGAACAATGTTCTCTTTGTCAGTTTTGTCGTAACTTGTATTGTCATAGTTCAAGGCGGGGAGGGGGGAAGCCACCACCGGAGGGGGGGAGGGGGGGGGGAGTTGTGTTTATGTACTCACTCATAGGTATAAAACCACAGTGGTTTCAAAGAGTTATAAATTTTGCCGCGAAAAAATCTAAAATGAATGGACTACTAGGTAATGATCCCATAATGGAGAACACAAAAGGGTCAAAATATTATTATCAAATACACCTAAAATCGGAGCGTAGATCATGTATATTACATTACTTTTTATTTCACTTCAATACATGCAGTATTTCCGAAGTTATAACGACGAGAAGTTTCAGCCCTTTTTTGAATTTCCGAGATTACGCGCGCTCATACTATGACGTCACACCCACGGTTACCCGGGACCGCGAACGGTACAATTTTGATTTTTACTGCGCAGCACAGAGTACATTATCTGCGCAGCGGCGTGCGAACGAGAGCGCGACTGTCGAATGACCGGGGGACGTCTGACGTCATCAGCTAGTTAGCGCCCGCCCGCGTTTTTAAATACCTTCGGCCGGAAATACGTACTTTGATCGTAAATATCTCAGCCATTTTTTATTATGATATGAAAAAATTAAATACAGTTTTTCTCGTAATTTTTTGTACTTAGTTTTATTTGGCATGTAAAGTAAAAAACGTTTGTCAGACCCATTGTGATGTGATGTGGTTCCGTTGTGTCAGATGAATGAGTCAATGAAACGGTTGAAAATGTTGCCACAACCTACCACAAAAAATGTTGTGCTATTAAAAACTATGCTATAGTGACGCCATGGAACATAGGCAGTTACCTGATGCAGTTGCTGCAGGCCAGTTGGCAGTCTCTACTCGCTACTCAACATTAACTAATTCTGTAAAGGAAAGGGGTATCCCAGCAAAATCAAACAAGTTTTCATTTGGGAACGGAATCGTTTATTCAACCCATCTGCTATTATAGTAGACAATTAAAATTATACCATTAACTCTACATATCTTTGTACTGTTCAAAGTACCTACCTATCTCAAATATTTCTATTGTCTTATGGTTAGTATGTACTAACAAATGCACCCAATACCGTGAAATACACATTTTATATATTTTTTATAAATAGGGCAGACTACCTTCATTTTCAACCTTTATGACGCCACATGATTGTTCAGTTTTTTAATTATTATAAATTAAAACTATTAGTTACCAGAATAATTGAATTTCAAATCTGACCCCACAGTCTGACCCTCAAGTTTATTTGAAAACAGAGTATTTAATTCATATCCTACAAAAAATCAAACGAATAAATAGTTACTGTTGTATAAAAAACAAAATAACGATTTTAACTTTTGAGTTAAATTTTGACATTTAATAAATAGCGCCCTCTATCGGTAAACTTTCGGGTAATCTTCCGATTCCACTGTTCTGCGGTAGTTACAAATCACAGTACTTTCTGGATCCTACAATAATGATGAATACAATGTTCGATATATGTATAATACTTATAGATTAGGTACAATTTTCCATACCTAATAACTTAGTAGCCATGTTCAATAAAATACCTTGATTGATCAGGAATGAAAGATATTTTATAGGAACGGTCTGTTTAATATTATTAATATTATTAACTGAACAAGAAAATTAATATATAATAGTCGTACCTACCTATTTTAAACGATGAAGGAATCCAGAGTTTGTATTCTATTAAAAAAATATTGCTTATGTTCAGAAACTTGATTTTACAAACTTACAATGATTTCGAATACACGCATGATGATAAGTACATCTATAAAGATAAGTGTAGTCTCTACTACACTTATCTTTATATCTCTATATATAACGTTATATATAATGTTTATTTAAATACATAATAAATTGTTAAAATAATTACTTTAAAGTGTCTACAAATTAATTATAATACATCAATAACACAGCTTTGGCATGTTAATATTAAAATTAAAAAAGTAGCGTGTATCCGAACCTAACTAGGGATGCACAATATATTTTCCAAATATTTAAATACATCGTACTATTAAAAATAAATACTAATAAGTTCATATTTAAGATATCGATTCGAGTCGTTATTCGTTTATATTCATTAATAATAATATAGGTATAAATCTTCCTTATTGTCTTCAATATTTACCATTAAAACAAAGCTGGGTGAAAAAATATTGGTCAAGAAAAAAATAGTGTCGCAGCGTAACAAGTGGTGGCAAATTCTGTATTTTAGTGTAAAAATCGCTTTGGTTCCGCCATTAGATTAACTACACGTAATAATAAAAGCCGCAAATACTTTCTAAATTCATAAGGTTCATAACCGTATTAAATGAAAACAAATTAAAGCGAAATTTTAAATTAGTTTGTACATAATGTACAATTATTGAGTGATACCTACATTAATTCAGTAACATCGTTAGTAAATACTTACTAAAAAAACTATGTAGTTAGTAGGTATGTATTTGAATTTAATTCAGACGCAGACCCAGACCCAGACCAGACCCAGAGCTGTGAAGCCAGTTCTGTAACTGTAACTGGCAGTGTAACTGGCTTCACAGCTCTGGGTTTTAGACCTTTTAGGTTTGCCTTTTAGTATTAAGTAATATCAGTTCCACATATTACTTATAAATAATTTTAGAGATTCAAGTATTTTACCTACCTATAGTTTAGTACCGGATATGACAAACCATGGTGGCGTCAGAGTAACCACTGCAACATTCAATAAACTGACTAATATACCTATGCCTCGCGGTAGAGAAGCAGCTCTATTAATATTGAAGGCATCAACGGCATTTTGTTACCGCATGCGTGTGCAAAAATCATCATGGCAGGTAAATCACTCAATATTTGTGCCTATCCACCATAACATTAAGAAATAATACAGATTCATGATATGTACCTAAGTATACACAAATAATTGATACACCGCAAATGATACAACACAATAAATAGCATTCAATGTCTTTATAACATAATATAATAATATATACACTTACATCATAACATAGTTTAGTACCCTTCGATTGTATGGATTTTTTAATGGTTAATCGATTGTTATAGAGTGACTATTCTTAATTATTAAGTTACTACTTCACTAATTCGATAAGTAAATTATCAATATTTACATAAGTACCTAATAATTATTATTATTAACCGTTAAAAACCGCGGTCGGGCGCCAAACATTGCTTTTCAATAAATCATTATACATAGATCTTAACTACCTATAAACCGACAGCACGACCGGGTCATTAAAGACAACTTCATTCTTATATCTAGCATTTCCACATAATCTGATCCGACTTTAGACGAGGTAAAAATAATAGGTATTCAATAATCCAATAATAATATTATATAAATCTATTATAGGTCAGTTAGGTGTATAAGAATTTGGAATAATGTTCCGCCACCGGCACATAGTTGGAGGTTAAGTAATGTATACTTATTAAAAAAAAAAACTGAAATAAAAATTATGACAGAGATTTACAGAGAGTTCAGTATAAGTAGGGTAGGTTCGTGCATGGTGTCGGATCGAATAATGTGGAAAAGCGTAATAAATCCAACGTTAACGCTCCGTACGGTCAAAAAGGAATCCATTTAAATGTATACGAAAATAAGTGGGACTTACAGTATATACAAAAATATCACATTACTTCGAGGCCGCAGCTTTCATTTACTTAGTCATTACTCAAGTCCGTCACAGACATAGCTATTTTATAATTTAATATTTAGAGGTAGGCAAGACATACTATAAGTACCTAAGTAGTAAGTACCTAGCAAAACAGTGGTTCAACTTGAAAACGATGGCCTTAAGCCACATATTTAACGTTATTATGAAAAACTATTGTTTAATTCTACTATAATCATATAGTTTAAGAAAAAATATAAGCAGAAGGAAGTAGAGCATATCGTTTATGATCGTAGCGATATATTGGTAGGTACTTCGTAATCGATAAATCTGCAATTGAATTTATTCAAATGTTGATCCCACTTCTGATGTTGAAGATTGATTTTTATTTTCATCTATAAATAAAAAGAGACTGATCAGTAGGTAATGTCAATACACAATAATATGTTTTACTATAACTGTATTAAAATATGTTATAGCTGTGTCTATGACTGACTTTATATCGTCTTCTTACTTAATTGTAGTTAATGGCTCGAAGCGTAAGCTAGACACCGCAGGAAGTAATCAACCGTTTATCGAGTTTGAGCTGTTTTCGCCGTTTTGCCAAGCGCAAAAGATGTTGGCTGTAAAAACACATAGTATAACCCGCACACCTTGAATTTTGACGTTATATGTAACCCAATCCAGAGATGATGTTAGGAAAATAAAAATAGGGTTATCTCTTTTCCTTTATGATTAAAGTGACTCGAGAGAAAAAGATATACATAATGCTTACTTTTATCTTCATCTGGATATGATGGTAAATACTTACATTGTTTATGACGAAACTGGAGATTATACAGTACGTCTTAATCCAATGCGTTTGGCGGGCACCTTAATATTTTAAAGCATCAGGCAAGTATGTAGCTAGGATTGCCAACTAAAAAGTTACGTATCCTACAATATTGTTGCGTATAATCACTAGTGGTTCGCCCCGAACTGAGACCTCGCGGTATCCATAAGATAGTTTTAACTATCTTTACGTTCATAGACATCAGTACTATCACTATTAGTAGCCAATTTTTTTATTCCACGTAAGATGGTGCTAACGTCTATTATTTGTAAGCATAAACGAATAAACTTTTATAGAGCTCCATCTATTGACATCATTGTGAAGTTCTGTTAAAAATATTGAAGCTCATTAAAAATTAAATAATTTTGTTGTTCAAGTACAGAATATAATTCAAATAATTAATCAAGTTTCAGGCAATTCAGAAAATTGAGAGTTCTCTCTCTCCAAAATCTCCACTTTGAAAGGTTAATTTTAGGAGAAAAATTAAAAAAATATATTTTTGGACTCTATTCCTAATTATCTTTAAAATGATATACCGCAACCCTATGTAACGCTATAAAAATATTTTACTTCGCATTCGCTTCTATGAGAGCCCCCTGAAATAAAGATTTTTATAACTTTTTAAGCCATATTCGGCGGGAGGCCATCGGTTTACATATTATATTTAAAGGAGAAGGTTTACCTTTGGAGCACTCTTTGTACACTCTACCATGAATAGAGGAAAATACATAGATTGTATTAAAAATATAATAATTTAGAATATTAAAGTAATTAACGCGAAATAAAATAAAATGTATTTCAAGTTTTCGATACGTTTCCAAGATGGCAACCTTTAGCCATAGAGATGGCAGTAGGCGCGAAATGTATCAAATGTCATTTCTGACAGTCACTGTCAAAATAACGTGTTTTCCCTACGGTTTTTCCGGTGTTGTGTTGACACTTGACAGAAAACGTCAAAAAATATGAATCCGCCATTGTTACCGACTCGTGTTTAGTGTTGCTTATCGTGGAAAGATTAAATAATTACACCGCTGAAATTACGACGAATTCGTAGATTTGAATGATCAAAACTGGTTTAGTACTTTTTTTTCTTTCATTTCTCTACTTGTAAAAGGACTGGACCAACCCTCCATACAAATCTGGACCGTCTCCTTTGAAGTAATAACGTTCAGTAATTCAGAAGTTATAAGGCTCTGACAGACGGACGGACAAGTGCAACTTCACTCAAGTAGACTCAGAGACCTTCGCGGACGGACGGACGGACGACGGACGAGTGCAAATTCACTCAAGTAGACTCAGAGACCTTCGCTTCGCTCGGTCAATTAAAAAATATTGTAAAAATATCTCGGAATTTATCAAATAATAGAACGTAGATTTGGTGTACAAGAGAATGTGGATAAAAGGGTAGAATAAAATTATTTGATTTTGAATTAAAGTTAATAAGTACGTAGGTAATTATTAACTTTACTTAATACCTAATAATAAAAAACGTAGTTTTGTATAAGAAAGTCGGCAACCCTAAGTTTAACGGCAACATAGCTCGCATATTTTCTTTAAAAATTCAAAACAAATCACTCGAGCGCCAACTTATAAAACAGCATCCACGCCTCAATATTATCTCTGCCCGTCTTCCACTACACCAATATTAAAAGAACAACTTTAATACTAGGTGCTCGTATTAGTACCAAGATTAGTACAAATCGATTTACGACTACACCTATGATCTAATAGAGTCGAATAATCGAAAGGGCGGACACTAAAAAGCTGCAGCCTTGCGCGGCTGCCGCGCTACTATAAAGTAACTATTTGGCTCACGTCACATCACTAAAGCGAGTCGAACGCGGAACGACCGGATATCACAAGCGAGCGACGTAAAAAAATATTTTCTTTATCGATTTTAATCCTCATCCTATGTGGGCGACACTATTCAGGTTAATACAACAAGACGCGATTCATTGTCCTCAACTACAGTTGGCACCTTTGATTTCCATATCTCCCTTTATACACTGTATAAGTCTGTGGTAGTCTGTGATTTGTATTACTTCAATAGCTATTAAATGTGTTTAGCTTTACTTTCACTAATTCAAAACGACACATACCGAAGCAAAACAAAACATATTTTGGGAGGTAGGTACCAATTTTTTCCAACATTTATTCGGTAGCAGATTTTAAATGTAATCCATGGGGGTTTTACTGCATCACTGTTGCGTTGGTTAACACCTGATGTACTGCATTACTGTCGCATCGGGTCATGCGTCTGTCGTGTTACGCCACACGTGTGTCACGTCACGTTGCAGGTCTGTCGTGTCTCTCGTGTTGCGTTACAACTTACATGTCAGTCGCGACAGACGTGCAACGTGACGCGTGTGTCGCGTCACGCGTCAGCCGCGTCGCTTAGGATGAGCGATCGGAACAATGCCTGGAGGCTTGGTCGGGTGAGGATCCGGCGGAGAGGTCGTCGAGGAAGTCAAAGGTGGCGACGGCGGCGCGCTCCGGCTCCGCGTAGCGCACGAAGAAGCCATCGCGGCCCAAGATGGAGGGGCGGCGGTGACGCGGCTGGCGGAGAGCGCCCAGCCCGCGCACGCGCAGCGCCGCCGCTGCACCAACACACACCGGCTACACGCGACCGCCTGGAGCACCCGCGCCCGCTGGACCGACAGCGCGCCTGAGCCCTGAGCCGAGCCACCGCTCGCTCGCACTCGCGCGCTATAGCACCGCTCCGGTGGCGTACGGTGCCGAATACACTCGAATATCTACTTTGACCCTGTTTCTGTGACGCTAACTTTTTTACGTCATTATTATTAATTTAAAATATGCAAGGTAATTTTTTATATCAGGCATGGTGTTAAAACCACTCTTAAAAGCGACTGAGATCATTCGAATTTCGATCAGTGGCCTACTTAATACATACCTACGTATCTAATACTTCGTAACACGAGCTTCTATCAAGGGCCCAACTTTACAGACAAACTAGGCAGTAAGTAATAGTTATTTATGCAACAGTTGTGTAATAAAGGGTATTAAAACACGAATGTGGGTGATAATAGTATCATATGAGTGTTTTAATACCTAATTATCAACAGTTGCATACAAGACTTTATCTACACTCATAATATGAATCCTCTATAACAGATTCTGGAATAGTTAGCTTACTGCTAACATTAAAACATCCAGTCCTAGAAACCTAATATTATCCATTACTGAGTATATACAAATAAACTAAGTATTAATGAAAGAATTATTTATTGTAGTAGTAATTAACATTTTTTATCTACTCCCATGCTATAAATCCTCTATAACAAAACAATAAAAAAAACGAAGAAAAATGGCGGGGAAAATTTTAATAACCTACTTTTTTTTTTACAGCGCGCGGCGTTCTGTTAGTGAAACGCGCGTGTATGACAATGTTCTTTTTTTGAAATTCGTATAGATGTTCTTTTTTTGTAATTCATACAGATACCACGCATCGAGCAGATGTGGCTGTCTGTTGAGTAAACCCTTTGCGCAGAGGGGATCGAAAAAAAACCAAAGGAGTGTTGTTATGAAATTCAGTACAACATTACATCACCCGTTTGGATGATGTTATGGTTATTAGGACATTGGGTGTTTTAATGTTGGCAATAAGCTAACTGTTTCAGAACCTGTTATAGAGGATTTATAGCATGGGAGTAGATAAAGAAAGAATTAATATAGAAACTGACAGTGTACCAACCTGTTAAAATAACTTAACAGTCGTGACTCAAACTTAAAATTGATCTCATTGAAATTGAATGCGTTTGAGAATGATTTTAACTTCGAGAATAATGTAAGAAACATGGTCAAAGAAATCGAGATTTAATATTTTAATCTGAGATAAATTAAAATCTTTCATTGTATCAAATTTGTATTCCCATTTTTCGGAGCGGTGCGTCTGTTATGACATCTACTCGAAATGAGGCGAGAGTGAGATGGTGCGTGAGAGTGAGAGCGGAAATAGTGACGTGGCTTGTGACAACAACAATTTGACATTTGACACAGATAAAATATAAATATTATGACACCTATTTAAACTTTTTCTCATAAAGTTTCCTCTAACGGAATAATTTTAATAGGTACATATAAATTAATTCAATAGAGAATAATAGTTTTGTTCATAATATTTATATAACACATAAAAGGTAAAAAAGACAATCATAAAAAAAAACTAGGCAAGCATCAGAATAATAACAATAACCTTCTTTATCTCATCAAACTTATCTGACCCGGTGGCCAAAATTAAAACTAATTTGTATTAAGTTTTTATTCCTGTTATGTTTTTACCTAGAGGTTTTTTTTAAAAAAAAAACATATTAGCGACGCTGTCACCGCTCACCGGATCAGTTAGGTTTGTGAGACAATAAGTAGGTCTACCACACAGGTCTACCACCAAACAAAGCCATGACAGAGGGTTTGCCTGTTGCATTTACTAAGATAATGGTAGAAAGTTTGCTACTCAAGAAGGACCATTCAATTAGAAATTATATTCTTCTAGCACAATACGACCTGGAGACTAGAGATGAATGTAAGACTTCAAAGAACGAAGAAAATTTAAACCAAACTAAAATTAAAATACTAATTAATAATAATAAAATATAAGACCAAAATAATTAAAGACGGAGGAACTATTTAATTTAACAGCAGCTTTTTATATCGCTGACTTTACGAGAACTATTAATAGGCTTTTACTATTCAACTATTGTATAGGTACGTTACGTACTATCTAACATCTATTGATATATTTAGAAAAATAGACATAGTTCTAACAAAATTTGGACGTTACATTTCCTATAGAGATTCAAAATACTTGAATTTACTTAGTTATGACACTGATGAGTAAGTTTTATGATTAACTATAAACTAGGCGTAGTAAAATCTACAATAAGAATTAGGAAAGTTACATTTATTTAAGAAGGTAGATTAAGTTTTGAAAAATTTGTAGTTGTAAAGATAACTGTGCACAATCATGTGTTAATAGACAATAATAATTTAAAAATCGAATTTTCATGCACCAACGATGAAAGAGGGTATTCAGAGAAAGGGATAGGAAAAGGTTAAGGTTTCATTTTGGGAGAACCTTAGACACCATTAGAATTAACACAGAAGATCAATTTCAATTCTCCAGTCTAAAGATAATCGAGTTTATAAGACGAATAGTAAGTAAAATATTCCGAACTAAGAAATAGGTACCGTGAGTTCTAAAAATCCTGTTCCCCTACAAAAAGGTTTTGACAATGCAAATGAGAACAGATAGTGGACAAATGAGGATACAACACTTAAGAAGGATAACTTTTGCTGAGATAGCGCCAGAAAGCAGAAACAATGTAGATTGAACTATAATTGAAATGATACTGAAGCTAACCGGTCTGAGTTATCTATTCAGGTAGATAAGCAGGCCATTACACAAAATACGGAACATGCTTCATTAGATTTAAAAAGTTACTTTTAAAGATCCGAATTCCGAATTTTACTAGCGCTATCTCACAAAAAGTTTAAACCTGAATACATATATAGATATCGCTATTTAGAACTTAGCAAGAATTAAGTAACTTAGCTATCGGGGTGGACCAGCTAGATTATCGGGTACTCCAGACGGTTATTTTATTATTTCGCTCGTCATGATAGCTTACGATAACGATTGCTTTAAATTGACCAATACAACGCTTGTTCAATTACAAAAAATATTTTTTGAGAGAGATTTCAAATAGGTCAAAATAAAATAGTCGTTTTCGTGAAGCTAATCCTAATTTCATTGACAGTCCCACATTGAAAGATTACTTGGCGGTAATTGAAAAATCTATAGGAATTTCCCGAAAATGGAAGTATCTTATCCATAAAACGATTTGTTTCATATTAGTCCGTGTTCTAGAACTACCACCAAATTAATCTTCATTCAATGGCGTAACAATACAGCAGAATAAGATTCTTGGTAATAAAGAAGATATTAAGTAAATAAGAGGCAACAATAAAACTCCGGTGATTATAGAGATAAATTTTCCAAACATTGGAGGACTTGGATGTAAAGTTACGCCATTATCCACACAGCTTAGCTAATCCAGCTATGTTCGACACTAAAAACTTAGGTAGCTAAATCCAGTATTTACCGGTCTTCTGTCTCCTAGAGCGATGTAGCCGATGCAGGCGTGAGTAGGGAGGTGGAGGTTCCGCGGGAGATGAGCCACAGGAGGAAGGGGACGAGTCGCTAGATGCCAACATTACGTCTAGGAGGTTCGCGCGGGCCTGGAATGAGGTTGGAATTCCTTTAACCTTGACAAAAAAATGTGGTCACTACATAATATGACGCTAAGTCATCAAAACACTGATTTAAACAGTAAAACTTCTGCTGCGCTTCAGAATTTTTTGACTGGAGTATTTTAACTGACCAAAGATTTTTAACAGCTATTTACAACCAGACAACAAAACTAAATATTAACAGTGGAAATTACAATATTATTTTTATCATCATTTTTCCAAAGCTTAGGTTCCTACTTACCGAACCTAAAAATCACCTCAAAGTTATGTCAAGTTTCCAGACTAAGCAGTTTCAGCTAGTTTTAACCTGTTATCTAAAAATATATTTGTCAAGCTACCTTAGGATCACTGAAGTCAATATCTTTTTCAACATGCACCCATCCTGTCGGCGCCCACAGTGCGTTGTCTTTCTGCGTGTATGTCTTTTCCTGCTGGTCTTCAGTCTTCACTTCCGCTACTGCTGCTCCGCTTTCACTTTGGCGAATCATTCTGCAAAAGAAATACACATCAGTCATCAGTATTATATAATTTAAAAAGACTGCATTTAGTATTTCGGACTGTCATACCTGTTAAGTTCTTCGATGACTTCTTTGGAAGTAGCAGCCTCGTGAAAACTAAGCGTGTTTTCCTGTTTCACAATTATTGCTTCTGCATTCGTAGCTACTTGCCCCGATCCAGCCCGACCTTTTTCCGCAACTGGAATTTTAGACCTAGTCCGATGTGGTGACGACGGCGGCCTTTTACCTCCCATTAATGTAGGTATGCGACTCTTCTCGCTTCTACGTCTTACTTCTCTATGAGCTCCGTCATTCTTATTACTTATTATCACAGTTTCAGCTGTAGACGTGCTTGTTGTATTTGATTCAGTCATTTGTGGCGAACTCGTTTCAGGCGACGAACTTTCCTCTTCCTCTGGAACAGTACCTAAAGCACCTGTCGGTCTTCTACAAGCACTTAGCACTTCATCCACGAGTGACATCTCACTTTCCGCAGACAATTGAAAGCTTGCAGATTTCATTAAGCCAGTCTCTGTTTCCATTTCAACTGGAGTTTGCACGTCTAACATAATATTTACAGTATTCTCCTTTAAAGCGGAATTGTGCTCTACATTTCGACTAGATTCAATTTCACCAGATCTCTCATCTATCACCGAACTCGGTTGGTCTATATCTGTTGAATTGCTGATATCAATGTTTTTATTAATTTCATTCTTTCGTTGAACTTTTAACAGATGATGGTCATCTATTTCGTTTTCCGCATTTTCAACTCTAGATAAATCATAGTAATCCTCCGATTCTGCATAGGGATCTTCTCTTTCAATAAACCTAGGAGTCGATCTTGGCTCGGATACAGTATCACAATAAGGAACTCGTGCTCTGTCAAGAGGTGTGACATCGCAAGAGTCATTTTCAGAAAAACTACCGAAAGAATCAGGTCTTTGTCTGTCTTCAGACACTTCACTGCGTGGATCGACAGAATCGTCATCAAAATCGGCTGCAGCATAAGGAGGAGGCAATTCGCGTATCTCAGACGTAGGACGGGATGACATTGAATCAGATTCTTCTCTATCGCGACAATATTTCTGCTGCTCCGCAATAAAATGAAGGACATTTTGAAGTGCCTGTTCACGATCTTGCAACGCCATATTTTGAACGTCATTTATTCTTAAATGGTTGGCAGGATCCTGGGACGTTACTTTAGACGAGTTAGATGCTAAACTTTTTGTGCTTTCGTATTTTACAAGACGATAAAAGTCTCGCGTGAAATCTAAACCAACGTTAGTGCAGTCACCGTCTTCACTTAAAGCTGCACTAGAATGCTTTTCGGGGACATCGGATGCGCTGGACCATGAACCACCAGGGGAATGCGTGCCGTTATATTCCCATCTTTTTTCTGAATTTTCTGCTTCATCTGCTATTCTACACTCATCAATTTCCACTGTTGCAAAACCACAATCATTCCATAAGCAATCACCCACATCTTCTTCTAATTCTAGCGCATCATCTTCTCTTATACTAGGTAATGTTGATAAAGATATTTGACCGGGTGTTGTTATTTCTGCAAAAGGGGATTGCCTATCTCTCAGGTCCTCGCAAGATAAGGATAAGCTCCAGTCTTCTAATTCGGCTCTATCGTATTCTAAATCTGCCAGATCTCTGTGCCTTTGTTGCAAAGCAGACCTTGCATCATCTAATTCTAACCAATGCTGGACATAATCAGCATCGTATTGCGAACCTTCACCACGGTCATCAAGTGTACTACCCCATGAAACCCTTTCTGAACTAGTTGTCGAGGCTATAGCTGCTCTTCTTAGGGGTCTCTCTGGTGCTGGTTTTAGGTCTAAAACTAGGACTCCTGAGCTTGGCGTTGGAGTTTCGAGACAGCTAGTAGGACAAGTAGTGCTCGCTAGTAGTTTCAAGCAGAGGTGGGAGTCGGAAAAACTTCGCACGACATGCTGGAAGGGTAGAACTGGCCTAGAAGGGGGGTAACTACCTCTTATGCCAGCAAATGCTACTCCTATTGGAAAATAAATATAATCCGCTTCAGCTAGTAGTCGGGCATGGCGACGAGATTCTCTAGGGTTGATGGAGACTATAGTTTGGTTGTCAGTTTCGTCGGAAGCCTCGTTGAGGTCGGGAAGAGCCCTGTCTGCCGCATGGTCGCTCTGTCGAGAAGCGTCGGCTTGGACGTCACTGGACATTGTGGAGTATCCTTCGTCTTTGGCCCCGCTTTCTGGAGATTCCGCACCCGCTTCACCGTTTTCTTCTTCCGTCCCTTTTTCTTTAGTTGCACCTAAAAATAAAATAAATATTATTTTAAATAATAAGATAATGAATGATCAATTGTTTTAAATGTTTGCCTGTCATGACTCATCTAATAGTTAAAAACGTTAGAAAAGGGTTCTGCCCTTTATAACAAGCTTACCAGGTGCCTGATCAGGGCAGGGCTGCGGCACGCTGAGGCTGAGGGTAGCGGGACGCGCGGGTGGTGCCCACAGCGTCGGGTCCACAGCTGACAGTGCCCGCGCCAGATTTGCTGGTGTCACTTCGAGACCCTGAAAGGAATTTTAGTCATCCCTTCAATGTATGGTTTTGAGGTTATGCTTGCTATATTTGACTAAACAAATGCAATTCTTATTTTAGCATATTTAATTCTTAGTACCATCGGTTTTATTCTTAGTGCTGGATTAAAGATGGTGAAGAAGCCTTTTAAACCAGTAATAATAAAAGAACATCTTGACTTCCTTATTTAAGCATATTTTTATCTTAGCACCATCATTTACTGAATGAAAGATCACGTAGAAGCTTAAGCCAGTCATCAATGAAGCGGTCACCTTTAGTTCAGTCCAGATATCAGCCAGGATCTGATGTCGTCGTTTGTCGTCCTGGTTCAGAGGGTGTGGCTGCGGGACCGGTGGCGCTGGCGGGGGCGAGTCTCGAAAGGACACCAGGGAGCCACAGGAGCCTACGTCTACCAGATGCACTGAAAATGTATGAAGGTTTTCTGTTAAGTTCTCATTATTTGTTCATCTGGAATTTGTTTAAAATAATTTGAATAGCGTGGTCCCTCTTTAAGAAAACATGAATTTGGAATTTAGTTAAACACTTTTGAGATCAGAAACCTGCCTACGTACTTGTTTACGGCGAAGGAAAACAATGATGCTTCAAATCTCAAGAGAATTTCTGGTATAATATGATTAGTTAGCTGACCCTCATTAATAAAGTGTGATGTTATGCTAGGATCCAAGCCCTGTATCCTTCTAAAGTACGAGAGGGAGGCCTTTGTCTAGCAGTGTGATATTCATCTACTGTAATGCTGGCAAGAGTGATTAGATGAGCTATATTTAAAAAAAACCTCTAGGCTGCTAGACCAGCGACCTATAGGTCTCTCTGCAGATTGCATCAAAAAGGTAGAGGGCTCTACCGTGTTTGGTGCTGCTTTATTGGGAAGGCATAATATAAACAAGCTGATTGATTGATGGTGTACTACTTAGAAGATACGAATTTTTTGGCTTTAAAATCTACAAAGATAACCAATTCTCATAAACTAAACGATAACTCATAACACTTCGAGAAGAGAATTGGTTTACCTAGCCGTGGCAAACATTTTGACTAGGTTTAAATACCTTGTAGATCTCGTGGTGTATGTGGTGTGATTGGGGTATGGGGCGTGGCGGGCGACGGCCTCGGCTGCGGCCGGAGCTGCCTCACGAGCAACGAACTCAGCGCTCTGTTCTGTGCTTCCAATTCACGTATTCTGGCACGCGCACATCCCAACTCCTCTCGGACACTCTGGAATGGGTATATAGAAGACAAATTAGTTAAGTTCTCCTATTGTTATCAGTATGGCTAGCATGCGCACTACGAGTAAAATTATGTCTACCCGTTATCTCTATCTGTCTTCGAAGCTAACATGGTTACTTGTCTCGTTACGTCATAAGTAGACATAAAAGTAATATTTCTTATCTGTGGTATTTTTCTCTACGAGTCTTTACATGTCGACTATTTTTTTCTTGTACCGCATTTTGTGCATGTAGGGTAAATGAAAAATTTGCCGGCAATGACAATATCTCTCTCTCTCGTCGCGAGATAATCTCGTTGTGCGCATGCTAAGCACACTGGTATGTGTTGCAGTGACTTACGGATCCAAAATACATATTATAATCGAATATGCAATTTCGAAAAGGGCACATGTCTGAATATTAAAACTTTTCAGGAAATGAAAAAACTACTATTTTCTGAAGTATAATATTTAAAAAATATCTGTTTTGAGTTACATTTTGAGGCCAATTACCAACCGGAAGCTATAGAAATATTTTGATTTTAACTTTGTTATAATGTATTTTGAGATATTTTAAATTTATGAGATATGCCCTTTTCGAAATTTAAGGTATTGAATACCTATATATAATTTAAAGAAGAAAATCATTTGTTTGACGATTTAAGTTTTATTTTTGGTATCTGAAATGAGACATAATACTTAAAATAAAGATATTTAATAAACTTTTTTTTTAATCTTCTTCTGGAGGCTCTCGTTCGTTTGTAGTTGGCCATTGCAGTATTTTGTCATAAAATTCTGTAAATTCAATAATCAATAATGTCTTCTGTATTTACTTTTTCAACGTTAAATTTCTCGATGTTAATGGAATATTCACTGTACTATAAGATCAATATATTGTTGATTAGTAAACACACAATCTTCACGTCTGATTTTATGACAACATGTTTACATTTTTCAGTATTTCTTACTCCTCTTTTCTTATTTTTCGGAATTTCACGGTCAGAATCAGAAGAACTCATTTTGGAAGCGCAACGGCACGTGTTTTCTAGCTTCTGACAACACACAAACAAAAGACAGAAGTATTATGAAGGTTAACAGCAATAAATTCGAAAAGGGCACATCTTGTTAGAGTTGTGACCTTTTCGAAATTATTTCTGTATACGCCATGACGTCTACAGTAGAACGAATGCCAGAGAGTGTCCCTTTCCGAACTTAATAGGTACAGGGAAGTATTTAGAACAACATTGAGACGAAAAAACAATTTTGTCAAAAAATGCGACATGTGTCCTTTTCGAAATTGCATATTCAATCGCTATCTAGGTCTTCTATAAGAAAGCATATCTCACATTGAGAGAGCTATGATGGTTGGGCCAATTTAAATTAATTTAATTTATTTATTGACATAAACACATTTACCTTTACTTGGGTTCTTACTTGTCTGGGTGCTGCACACTTACAATATGCGGATATAATTACAGTAATTTAACTAATAAGCAACAAACAATAGATAGGTATTTAGCGTAATACAACTGATAAAGAATAAAAACAAGACAAGATCACTTAAAATGGCGGCACTCGTAAAAAATTAAAACAGTAGAGTCAGAATGTACGCTAATATACCTTACTAGCTGATGCCCGCGACTTCGTCCGCGTGGTTGAGGTTTTTTTGATTCCCGCGGGAACTTCTTAATTTTCCGGGATAAAAAGTAGCCTATGTGCTATTCCAGACTATAATCTATCTCTGTGCCAAATTTCATCCAGATCCGTTCATCCGTTGGAGCGTGATTGAGTAACAAACATACATCCATACATACATACATCCATCCATCCAAACTTTCGCATTTATAATATTTATATGGATAAACAAAGTATTGCATATTATACTGTAATAAGCTGGCTTAAATTATAAACGTAAGGAAAGGAAGACAGTTACTTGTCATTTCCATTACGCCTTTTAAGGATTTGAGCAACACCCTCCGTCAGTCTTCGAAATAAACGCGTATATTTTAATTACGCTTCATTAGCCAAATTAAATTCGAGTAAGTAATTGACGGGAGGTAATTAAGGGGAGATGGGAGATATGCGAGACATCATTTTCAGTGTTACAGAGGTTTTGAAATTCATCCCTAAAAATGATATGCGCTGCTGACGATATTAAGTTTATGAAAATGTTTTCCTTTATTAATCAAATATAAATATTATAAATGCGAAAGTTTGGATGGATGTGTGGATGTATGGATGTATGGATGTTTGTTACTCAATCACGCTCCAACGGCTGAACGGTTCTGGATGAAATTTGGCACAGAGATAGATTATAGTCTGGAATAGCACATAGGCTACTTTTTATCCCGGAAAATTAAAGAGTTCCCGCGGGAACCGAAAACCCTCAATCCACGCGGACGAAGTCGCGGGCATCTGCTAGTTTTAAATATGTATGTTCCTTCTAAATCTTTATCCATAATAATGTTTGAAGATTAAATTAGATATAGGATAATGTTTCAAATACTTAACGCTCATTCGTTCTAGTGACTACGATCAGCTGCACAGGCATTCCGAACCTTCGGCAAGAATTGTTGTAAAGTTTTATACGTACATTTCAGTTTTGATACATGAGGATTGATACATATTTATCTTTTTATAGTTTTACATTGCGGAATCGAATGTAAACCCTATTTTGATAAACAAAAATATCTCTCGCCATTTTAAAGTTTATTTCGAATAACAGTATGTAAGAATGATAATGTAGTTTGGAAGAACGGTTTAGCAAATTCCTACTTTTCGCCCACACAAATCAGCACGTACCTACCACAGGTTTATCTACCCTGTGGTACCTACCCGTTAGTAGGTTTATCTACCCTGTGGTACATTGAAATTGTCAAGAGCAAGCCTCGCAAACTTTATTCGAAAAGTTTTCACTTTCCCAAATCTACAGTACGCGTTCTGACCGGATTTAAACACAAACGTTCCCATTATCGGGCAGATTATGCCAAGATTATAGTGGTCCGGAGGCTCGGTGAAATTATTACGGTGCAGCTTAGCCTAAAGTGTCCCATTTCGTGCGATTTATGTGCGAATGTGTTGCGTAATCCACGGGGCAGCGACATTCCCATAATTATGAGAAAACAATTTTCGTTTTCCATCTTAATGCTTTGCGGGATTAAGAGCTTTGGGAAGCGATCGTTTTTTGCGGGGTGTATTAATTTATCGGCGTTTTATAAGCTTTTTTTCGAATTATCTCTTGCTTTGCAGCTACCAAATTACGATCCATGCTTGCATGTTTCCATAGTAAAGTGTGTCTGTCTGCTACGCTTTCACGGTCTACCTGTTTAACCGATTTTGATGAAATATGATACAGGGATAGGTTGTATCCCGGGGAAGGACATAGACTACTTTTATCACGGAAAATTAAGGAGTTCCCGCTGGAATCGAAAATACTTAATCCACGCGGACGAAGTCGCGGGCATCATCTAGTACGTAATAAGTACATAATACTAATGATATTTCTTTATTTCCGTCTTGAGATGTCTTTATTTCAAAAACACAGTTATTTAATTTTCTAGAAAAACCATTTGCAAAATTGAAATTCAAACTAACTTCTACTCCTGTGGGTGTTGTGAAAAATTCATGCTTTAATATCTAAAGTTGTTTAGCGTTCTTCAGAGTTCAGACTTGGTAGACGATTCCACAACTTGTTGATATCTTTCTGAGTTGGCATTTTTGTTGTTGAAGAGTTCTATAGATGCTCAGATAGGAATCGGTATTATTGGAATCGCGCTATTGAGACAGCTACTCTAAGTATCCGAAGTCGATGAAGATGCGATAATCATATTATTAGGTATGTCTCCAGATATCTTTTCACTCTACATTGTTCTCATAACAGGATATTCTAGAAAATCTGTAATATTGTAGTAGGTTTACCTAATTAGGACAATAGGTAATATAGAGTAGGTACTCTAAGGTTCGAGGTCTCTGACTTTCAACATAGGTATACATACTTAATCAAGGACAATAGGTAATATAGAGTAGGTACTCTAAGGTTCGAGGTCTCTGACTTTCAACATAGGTATACATACTTAATCAAGGACAATAGGTAATATAGAGTAGGTACTCTAAGGTTCGAGGTCTCTGACTTTCAACATAGGTATACATACTTAATCAAGGACAATAGGTAATATAGAGTAGGTACTCTAAGGTTCGAGGTCTCTGACTTTCAACATAGGTATACATACTTAATCAAGTTAAACTCTGAATTTCGTAATGGAATCGGATGTTCTACTAGTGATCCAGGTTATGAGACGGATATACCAGGAAGTACTGCACAATACGTTCTTTAACATGAGTGTACGGGGAAGGAAGTTGCTAGATAGGAGCATAGACTGACCACCGCCACAGAGCCAAGAGTGAAACGGATAAGAAGAACAGGAACAGATTAGGATGTTCAATTCCATGTAGCTGGCAAAGTGCATTGTGCTGGTGTGGTACTTATAGCCATAAAGCGAAATAAGAAGAACAAAAAACCGTATGACCTAGGTACTGGGCGACATCGACCAAACCACAGTCGACACCAGATCAAGACCGACACCGTAACCTCTTGTTTGTGATTCACAATCTAACTATACATATAAAATCGTTTGTCCTGACTGACTGACTGGTCTATCAACGCACAGCCTAAACAGTTAGAGTTAGAAACTTGAAACTTTGACAGTAAGTTTATTTTGTGACTTAGGCGCTCACTAAGGAAGGATTTTTCAAAATTCCACACCATCCAATGGGGTAAAAAAGGGGGTGAAAGTTTGTATGAAAGTCCGTCATTTCTCAAGTTATATCCATGAAACTTGGTAGGTATTCGAGCTACCGGTTCAAAAGAAATACCGGAGAAATACGTGTTTCACAGTTTTTGAAATATTTACCCCCAAGAAGGTTAAAGAGGGGGTGAAAGTTTGTATAGGATATTTAGGAACCTAATTCCTCGCGGACCAAGTCGCAGGCAAAGCTTATAATCACATAACATTGACAAGGTGTAGATCTCGTTACCTTCTGTGAGAGCAGGGCTCGAACGACCTGCTGCGCGACATCGTCCAACCTCTTCTCGTGGTCGCTGTCCTGAACACTGGCCGACAAGGCCGAAAGCTCGCTTCGTAGCCTCTCGTTTTCCGCCGACAAGGCCGAAAGTTGGCTTTGGTAATGTGCAGCTGATGCCTGCAACAAATGAGACAAGTATGGAATTCTTGAACTGAGAACGATGGGCAGGTGAGTTATTTTTTATTCGTTGGCATGAACCTGGTAAAGCAAAGCATGTTTATGCCTCTATGGCAAACCATACATGAAAACTCCTAGAGAAGAATTTAGTATGAGCATGTAGAGAGTATATACCTACCTAGTAGTGTAAATTTCCTAAATTGGGCCTTGTGATTTGTTTCTTTTTCTATGCTATCGATTATAAATCGGTGTATGAAAGAAAGAAGGATCGATCTGACTGATTTATTTTGATAAAGGAGGTCGATTCACTATCGAATTTGAAATAGAGAATAGAAAAATTTATTCGATTTGTGACTACGCGAATTATTTAAGTAAGTTTACGTTATTTCAGACAACAAAATCTAATCAATAGGAACATCAGAAGAACAAAAGGTATTGATTCTACTCAAAGCATTTCATCATTCGCATTCATTTCGAATGCTTTTGTAAATAAAAGCTTTGTAAATGTTTCGCTCTTTTTCCACCCCTGTCCCAAATTTTATAGAGATGAGTATCAAAATTCAACATTTCTATCAAGATTGTTACGTCATTCATCACTTTAAAACATTTTTTTTGCATTTTAAATAAAAAGTATTCTCTCAAAAAGGACCTATCATTCGCACTCTTAATTAAACGAACGTCCATGGATGGCGATAATTAAAACAAACCATTTTAAATGGAACTACCTCAATGTTTGTCCTTCCCAATTAAAACTGCAAACCGGACACCTAAACCGTGGAGATCATTTGACATTGGTTGTAAATATGGAGTGTAAAATCAACCAGACAAATTGGGGATGTCTGTACTTGGTGTTAGAGTTCAAATTGTTGGGAAGATTTCGTCAAAACGAGCGGTCACAAGAGGTTTTCATTAGTCATCAAGGGGGATACAAAGGGGTACGAATCTGTTTGTACGTCTGTCTGTAAAAACAGGCGGTTGATACGGCGTGGAAGGGCGACGTATCAATGTGTACGTGCATTTAATTTCGACATAACCTTGGTTCAGGTGCAACGCTGGAGGAGCCTTTGTTTCACGTGTCCCCGGTAATTTTGTGCTTTTGCGTTGTTTTTTTAATAAGCAAACAGCGGCACTGGACTGTGAAAAGGTCTGCTTTTTGAATGTTCTATTCTGTGTACTTTTTTCGTAGACTTTTTAGACTTGTTCGAAAAACAAAACTGCGATGTTTTCGAATGACACTTCAATGTTTCAACTCAACTTATAACTCTGTTTAAATATTTTTCATATTTTTATTTTGTAATCGTTTATATCATAATATTTAATGTCAAGTTTTATTATTATAGTTTGTAACGCTGATAATTACTTTTTAAATAAAATTAAACAAAAAAAACAATGTACCTACCCATGTGACGTAAAGTTTTCTCTAAATACCGAATCAAGACTCAAAATCTTTTTCTTATCCAAAGAATGTTTGTTTTATAAACTAAACAGACAAAACTAAGTACTTACAGGATATATTATTTCGAAGTGTGTGCTAAGGAAGTAAAACACCCAGAACACCGTTTCAATTAAATTTTCAAAATTTAAAGTTTCTTTACACCTAAACGAAACTCAATTATTTATAAACAAGTTGTTAACACGGCAGCGCCACAGATGTTCAAGTTTGCAATTAAATTGGCAATTGGCTTCCCATCAAACGAATCTACTTTCATCCTCAGGCATAACCGTATAGAACATCCATCTCGTCGCCGCGCCGTTGCCGTCGTGTCTTGGAGTTTCCTAATTAATTTGGATAAATAATTGGTTGAGAAATATTAATTGCGGAATTCTGTCAACTTGTTGTTGAATCAATTGAATACCGCTGATATGCAAGTAAAAATAATATTTTATTTTCATGATATTTGTTCTGTAACCTTTTGATTTGAATTCTACCTAAATGCTATGAGATCTAAGTAAC
The DNA here is from genome assembly GCA_917051295.2 of Erebia ligea. NCBI lineage: Eukaryota > Metazoa > Arthropoda > Insecta > Lepidoptera > Nymphalidae > Erebia > Erebia ligea. The sequence continues at coordinate 18,205,670 of OU785223.1, forward strand.
GGATCTAATTGGAATCGTAAGGGAAGGTATTTTGCAATTTCTTTTATACCGAGCTCTCATAGATTGGATCCTATTCTAATGTGAAGTCCCGATTTATAACAGTTTAATAGCTTTAACAGTGTAAAGGTCAAAATCACCTCTTATTGATGACATACTCTCACGATTGGCTAAAACTCCTCATTGCAGCAAGAATACAAAACAAAACCTACAAAACACCCATAAAAACAATACCTTAACAACAACGATTTAAAGTGATAAATCACAATCGACGAAACTGAAAATCGGCTTATTAGAAAAGAAGAACAGACCTAAGATCATAGAAAGAATGCCATTCCGAACCAGCTGGTAGATTCGCTTGACGATTTAAGAGCACTTGTAAAAGTTTATTTAAATATAAACATTAAAAACAGCTAAACTTCTCTTTTAATAGTCCTAAATGTGATACAATATGCAGGAAATAGAAGGTCATATCTTTTATGGAAATAAATAAATTATTACAACTTGTATTCCACGATGTTAATATTTTTTTAATTATTAAAGAGCACAATAATACAATGTCGTTCATAGTGTTGCAAGCCAAAGAGAAAGCTTTAGAGAAAGAGAAAGAAGACGGTGAATAGTGTTGTTAAATATATAAAAAAATCTATGGTTGCCATAAATTGACAGATTATAATATTTTTATGAATATATATCACAATATGCAGAGGTACTGCGCCAGAAAGTGATGTTTTCATGGAAATAGGTAGTAACTTGTTCTATAGTTCATCAAAGAGGGTTCAAAATGATTCCATTTGAGGCAATAACTGGAATTAAACCGCGTGTGGGTTCGCCATTAATCATGTACCGTGTAGACGGTGCCTTTTGCCTGGTGACGCGTGAACTGGGGTCCGATTGGTTGGTTTTGTTATGTCTACCCACTAGCTAACGCAAAGGCATTTGTGCGTAGTACAAACAGTTCCTCATATACCTAATTATAATCAGCGGTCGATAGAGAGAGCTATGCTGATATGCTATGATAGTGAAACTCATCAATTCGTGGAGTTGTGTAGGGGGTAGGTACCTAGTTCTTTCTCTACTACAGCCCATTAACATCCCACTGCTGGGCACAGGCCTCCTCTCTCATAGGGGAGAGGGAATTAAAGCTTAGACCGACCACGCTGCTCTAATGCGGGTTGATGGGCTTTAACGACTATTATCATGTTAGTGATAATAACCGGGACCGACGGCTTAACGTGCCCTCCGAGGCACGGGGGTGAAACACCACCAACTTCCTAACTCCGGGCTAGTCTGAGACTGAGAATTTCCAGACTGAAAACCCAATACCCAACTATGGCCCGAGCCGGGACTCGAACCCGGGACCCCGTTGGCCGCAGTCGAACATGCCAACCACTAGACCAACGAGGCAGTCTTTCTTCTTTCAGTCTTCTTTCTTCAGTCAGTTCTTTCTTTAAATTTTTTAAATTAATACTGTTCTTAATAAAAACAGTGGGTAAACAATACAACGAAACAGTAAAAGTGAATAGTGAAAGTAACTCGATTAAAGCCCTATAATGAAACCAGACGCAAAAGGGACGGTAGTTACCTAGCTACTCGTATATTACCAATTCATCGGATGTAGATGGCTTGTCTTATTAAAGCGATCACGATAATTGATTCGTTATTAACAATGGCCACTGTATGCGCGGGTAGCTGCATAAATCTTATCCGATCGACGCCGCCGGGCTGAGCTAGCTTTGAATAATAGCTGCAGTACGCGGCTCCATTGTCTAGGTAAAAATCCAGCGGGATTTTCGCTTCAACCATCATCCGATATATCTGCTCGCTTCGGTAATGAAAATAGCTTAAAAGATTATCCGTACCTGCTAATATTATTAAAGGATTGTGTGTCTATCTGTAGGCCTGCTACGCTTTCAGGGCCCATTTGTTCTGAAATCAGTTTTGACGAATTTTTTTACAGATAGATAGGTTGCATCCCGGGGGAAGACATAGTTCAGACCAGGGGAATCAAAGAGTTCCCGCAGGATTTTTAACAAGTCGAAATCCACGCGGATTTTTTAAAATTCACCATTTTAAGATGGTAGCGGGCTAGTTAGGGGCGTGTTAGTTTTATTAAACCCATACCTCTAATCGATTTCTAAACGGCATCGTACCGGAACGTAAAATCGCTTGGTGGCACTTCTTTGCCGGTGGGGTGGTAACTAGTTACGGCCGAAATCTCCCACCAGGCCAGACCAGGGAAAATTCAGAAATTATAAATTCACAAATTGACCCTGCTCGGTATCGAACCCGGGGCCTTCAACACGTCAAGACAACAACGCTCAGAGGTCGTCAAAAATTTTGCTGTTCATTCATCTGTCTGCTCTTTGCATGAAATAACTAAATAGTATTGCCGTCCCGTATATTAATTCCCGTTAATTGGTTTCGTTAACGCAGTACCCGGTGCAGGCTACCTTGGGAGGGAACGTGGTAATCGACCCGTCGCAAAGCGCAGCGCAAAAACTTGCCAACCGTGCAACTTTGCAGCTCCCAATGCTGCCAATTGATCATATCCTAATATGACATCTGTACAAGAATATTAAATTAGAGTATTTTCAGTTTGTGATACGAATAATGAGAAAAATAAATCGCTGAGTGAAAATCAAAAATGCGCCTTTTCACTTTGAATGTCAACCGAGTGCGTCAAATGTGTGCGTCAGGCACCACCAAACCGGTGCCAATCTTGTGTGTCGCGTAAGTAGACCCAAGACCTTCTAGGCTTCTGAAATTTGCTGTTCATTCGTTTGGTCTTTGCATGCAATTGCATTGCCGTCCCGTATAGTACAATGGAGCCAGGTTAATTGGTTTCGTTAGCGCAGTACCCGGTGCAAGCTACCTCGGTAACTCAATTACGGAGATGCCGCCGCTCGGCCCGTCGCAAAGCGCAGCGCAAAAACTTGCCAACCGTGCAACTTTGCAGCTCCTAATGCGGACAATGCTGCCAATTGATCATATCCTAATATGACATCTGTACAAGAATATTAAATTAGAGTATTTTCAGTTTGTGATACGAATAATGAGAAAAATAAATCGCTGAGTGAAAATCAAAAATGCGCCTTTTCACTTTGAATGTCAACCGAGTGCGTCAAATGTGTGCGTCAGGCACCACCAAACCGGTGCCAATCTTGTGTGTCGCGTAAGTAGACCCAAGACCTTCTAGGCTTCTGAAATTTGCTGTTCATTCGTTTGGTCTTTGCATGCAATTGCATTGCCGTCCCGTATAGTACAATGGAGCCAGGTTAATTGGTTTCGTTAGCGCAGTACCCGGTGCAAGCTACCTCGGTAACTCAATTACGGAGATGCCGCCGCTCGGCCCGTCGCAAAGCGCAGCGCAAAAACTTGCCAACCGTGCAACTTTGCAGCTCCTAATGCGGACAATGCTGCCAATTGATCATATCCTAATATGACATCTGTACAAGAATATTAAATTAGAGTATTTTCAGTTTGTGATACGAATAATGAGAAAAATAAATCGCTGAGTGAAAATCAAAAATGCGCCTTTTCACTTTGAATGTCAACCGAGTGCGTCAAATGTGTGCGTCAGGCACCACCAAACCGGTGCCAAACTTGCGCACTAAAAAGTTATCTTGTGTGTCGCGTAAGTAGACCCAAGACCTTCTAGGCTTCTGAAATTTTGCTGTTCATTCGTTTGGTCTTTGCATGCAATATTTAAATTGCATTGCCGTCCCGTATAGTACAATGGAGCCAGGTTAATTGGTTTCGTTAGCGCAGTATCCGGTGCAAGCTACCTCGGTAACTTAATTACGGAGATGCCGCCGCTCGGCCCGTCGCAAAGCGCAGCGCAAAAACTTGCCAACCGAGCAACTTTGCAGCTCCCAATGCGGACAATGCTGCATATTGACCATATCCTAATATGACATCATCCTATATTAAATTAGAGTATTTTCAGTTTGTGATACGAATAATGAGAAAAATACTTCGTAGCATCGTAGCATCAGGTATGTCCAGTATGTACTCGTAACTAGGTATTATATTTTGATTTATGACTAGGAAAACGAATTATAGGCCTACGTGAACGGTTTTTTAAATTTTAGGTAAGTATAATTTGTTGCTTACATGAGTAGCTTATGAAATGAACAGTTTTGTAAGTCGCCTATCGTTTGCAATAATGTAGTAGTAAGTTACTTTATAAAACTACTTATGCTACATCTTTACCTATATCTAAAAGTTTTAACGTAGCGAATAACCAATGGATTAGGTATTATATATGTAGTTTTATACGTATTTCTAAAACCCTACTAAGTAATAAGTATTTTGAAACCCCAATCATGCTTAAAAATATGAAGCCGAAAGGTGAACATCCTCCGGTTTTTGTAATCGGTAAAAATAAACCAATCAGCACATCCAGCTTTCAGCGGAAGATTGTATTTCCAAACGCGCCAATCGACGTTTCAATTCCAATTTCTATCGTTTAGTCGCTGGGAATTCCGGAGCTCTTCGTGTACAAACGTTTGGCGAAACGGAATGGAATTCAGGCAATAAGTCCTTGCTACTTGTCTATGCGAGCTTTTGCTAAGTGGAGGGCAAAAAGTGACCAACTGTTTTCAGTTACAGAATTCAAATACCTAGTAATTTAGAAAAAAAAAAACATCTGTATTTTCTTATGACGACCTGTAAAGCTGAAAGGGCAGGCAATATAGTTATTATTTATTATTTGGAGAAATACTCCATAATCATATCTACTATTATTAAAAATGCGAAAGTGTGTTTGTTTGTTGGTTAATTGGTTTGTTGGTTTGTCCTTCAATCACACTGCAACAGAACAACGGTTTGACGTGATTTTTGGCATGGTAAAGGCCTTATCACTACGAGTGATCTCTTCCAGGAAAACTATAGGCATGAAAAGAGATCTAAGTTAACCTATAAGGAAGGAGACCTAAGTTTCGAAGCAAACATAACATTATCCATTTATTTCGTTTTTTATTTAGGGTTGTAATGGAATACGTAATCTCCAAATATCTGTTTACAAATAACCGAATATGCGGCGAACACAATTAGAGCGCGAGTGTAAATTTGAGTCGCAGCGCGCCGCGGGTGCCTACGGGAAGCGATGCACCCCATGACCGGTACAATAGGCCCGAGCAATAAAATAGATATCGAATATCGATAAAGTTCTGTAAGATTTTTTACATCTATAATTTTATCTGCACCTATCCTGTAAACATGTTAATGTAAAAACACCCAAATGTAATCTTATAAGTTAAATAAAAAAATTGTATTGTTGTATTGTTGTTGTATCTAAAAGAGTGCGACCATCGGTGGAAACACATCGCCAGACTTAAATGGACTCTAGTAATTTATATCTACTAATATTATACATGCGTCTGTCTAGACAGACAGGTACACTTTCGCATTTATACGTCTACGTGACAGACAGGTTGACATCTGTCTGCCTATCTGCAATGCTTACAAAGTCCAGAGACAGGTTGCATCACGGAAAAGGGCAGGCTGTTTTTTATTCTGACAAAAAGAAAAGTTCCCATGGAATTTAGTTTATAATAACACAAAAATAAAACTTTTTTGGTCGATAGTAATGAAAAATAAGTTTCCCACCCCTATCACCGCTGCCCTCAGTAACTGCGCCCTTGCACTTCGGAAGGGTGAAGCTGAATTATTGTTTAGAGGAGGGGCTTTTAAGCCGGGAAACCCCAGGCATTGTGCAGCCGATTTCCCGCTTTCCGCCGTTTTAATGTCCTTACATTGCTTATGGCCACTCTGAATCTACGTGTCTAGTTTACTCTCTGTTTGCGTCGTATTGCGTAATTTCTGAGGGTCTTGACCAGTTATAATATTACTAGCTGATGCCCATGATGAATTTTTTTTTATATATTCTCCACGAGAACTTAATTTTCCGGGATAAAAAGTATACCCATGCAAAAAATTATGTTGATCCGTTGCTCTGTTGCGGCGTGATTGAAGTAAAAACCAATAAACAAACACACTTTCGCATTATTAGCTGATGACCGCGACTTCGTCCGCGTGCATTAAGGTTTTTGGTTCCCGCGGGAACTCCTGCCCCATTCCACTGCCTGCATTTTTAAATCGGTTATCAACACAATACTGAAATGAATTTGTAATGTTCTCAACCATACTAAAATTCTACATTAATGTTCTCAACATCACTCTCCCTTCACAACCAATCTGTCTGACGCTCAATATTACCTAATTTAAGACGAAAATATTCTCGAAAAAAGCCTCACAAGTTGTACGAAAATGCTCTTCAAATATCTCATAAAAACTTTCACTCTGAAAATCCGAAGCTTTAACATTATGAAATATTAAGTCTCAAAATTATTGTTCCCCAAATATTCCGTAAGCTGGCGAATTAAAAATTCACGGAAGGCCCCGCTCTGCAAAATTTGCCCAGTATAAAATAAGCTTCCTGCAGTACAATGCTACTCTTTAATTTGTGTTTATGTTATGTTTTCAATAAGTTATAGGGATGATGCCAACTCAATCAAATCATCAACTCTTTATCAACATACTTGTGACTAATCAGACTTTAGACGCACTTTATGCTTGTTTATAATATGTTTTTAAATGATACCAAACTCAACCAATACTACTCAATTAAAACCAAAATACATATTTGTGTAGTCATCAACTTTAGACACATTTTTCTTCAACAAATTATCGATAGTTTAAAATGGCTGTGTGACGTCATCAGACTTTAGACGCACTTTTCTTTTTTAATCGATAGATTAAAATGGTTATCAAACTTAAAACTTACAGCCAGCTTGATAGAGCCAGCATCCCTGTTAAACTAATCTGATAAATAGATAAATATATGCTTGTGCATATATCTATTTTTCAGATCACGTCTTTGTTTCGCCTGGAATTTGTGAAAATCCTTAATAGGTACCTAACCTGTAAAATCTCAAGATTCTAGACTCGACTGTTTAAGCTGTAGGGTACTTTTGTATGCCAGTTAGTCAGTTTTTCCTTTTCTTTGTATATAATAGTATAGATAGCATCAATAGATCAACGGTCTGAGAGCAGGCTGAAATTTGAAAGGTCGTTAGTTTTGATTTCAAACCCATTACATATTTTACCAAACTCCTACATGTAAAGGGTATAAGAACCTGTAAGTTAACGGGTTGTTCTTAGTTGCTAAAAACATGCCTAATATTCATGACAATCCCGATGCCAAAACTAGTTACTAAAATATTGGCTGTTAAGATTGCAGAGCTCATGTAAAACTGGCTGCCGGAAGCGGGAATCAAATACAAATATTCAAAATATTTCATTAAACTGGACTGTTTGGCCGCTCTCCCTCCGATATACCTATCTAACCCCAAGACCTAACCACTCGGGCTTCCTACGTTTTGTATACTATGTGATTGCCGATTGACATGTGGAAATTCTACATCTCGACATCATACTTCATACTAATTGTTTGTTGGTTTATTGGTTTGTTGGTTTGTCCTTCAATCACGCCGCAAAGGAGCAACGGATTGACGTGATTTTTGGCGTGACTTCGTCCGCGTGGGTTGGGGTGTTTTGGTTCCCGCGGGAACTCTTTAATTTTCCGGGATAAAAAGTTGTTTTATTCCAGACAATAACAAACCATTATGCAACTCTTTGATTAAACGGTTTATTGCTATTTTTAACCGACTTCCAAAAAAGGAAGAGGTTCTCAATTCGGCGCGTATGTTTATTTTTTTTATTATTATTATTTTTTTTAATGAAAAAGGTTGACGTCAAAAAACCTTTTGTTACAAGTCGGACAGTATCGAGCTGTACACAGCACAACGCGTTAGAAGAATAGAGGTAAACAACAAAAAATGGCATATTTCAGTTTCGTTACAGTGAGCATTTGGTTATTGTTGATGTGCGACTCCCTCCAAACTCTGAAACGTCACATTTATCTGTGAATTTGAATGGGGAAGGCGAATTTTGATTTTCCCATTTCCCGTCACTTAAACGATGCTACCTCTGCCTTTTATTGTGTCGAGATTCGAAGCTGCCCCTATTTTTAATATCTCTAGCTCTAAACATTTTCGTATTGTCAGCCATTTTATGTCAGGGGGTACTTTGAATGTTGGAATGTTTGCTTATTTGATATGATCGTCCTGATTACATTTTTTAATATCGTACGACGTTATTCAAGAGTTCTTGAAATTTTCACTTTAGTTTGAATGAAAATAGACAGAATATTTCTGGCAACGCGAGTTTAATCGAACATATTTTATTTTGAAGTTAATTTTATCTCTCTAGTTTAAATCGTTTAAATCACCCGCGAGGACTGCACATTTTTTTTAACCTTGTAATTTCTTTGAAATTCGGATACTTTAAAATAATTGTAAATTCCTTATTAATTGGAACATGGAAAGTTTATCCCAAAACAAGTTTCAACCTAAACATTAAATGTACAAGAAAATAAACCATTTAGAATGTGAAAATCAAAATGAAAGCGAAAGTTTATAAAGGAGCACTCAATTTCCGGGATATATTAATCAGCTTTGTCGCCACTCGCCAACCAAACATTGCCAAAGCACCACTTACCGCAAGAAAGGCCCTCGCGCCACTAATTACGCAAAAAACATCTCATCCCCCTTTCAAACACACTCCGCCGTTCATAATCCCTCAAAGAACGTCCAGTTTATGACCGAACCAAACTTAATAGATCCCTTCACCCCCTGACTAAAGTATCCCAACTATTACAAATCGAGGGGGAATCTTGTATTCCCTTAGGTCTAGTTATTCTGGTCCGGGTGCGGTACTTTCGTAAATTAATTCCTCTATCTGCAGGGGCAGCTATAAGCCATAATCCAAAAATGATCGGCTGTCCCCTTGCAGTGCGATAAATGCTCTTTAATGTTGCTAAATGGCCGAAATGAGAAGAACCCAGATCATAACGATGTCACTGGTTATATCACCTAATGGAGATAGAGTAAGTATACAAATATACATATAAAATTGTAGCTATTATTTTTAGCTTTATGGCGCTAAACCCCATGTTTAGCGCCATATGTAGGTAAACGCCTGACAAACAGTTCGACCTAATAACGAACCCTAATTAACGATTTTCGAAGGGTTTCCTATACCTGTGCTGTGAGACCTTGCTTCTTGCCTTTCATGATTCTAGGTCAACGGGAAGTACCCTATATAGGTTTTAATTTATTGGCGAACATCAAAATACTCAAAATATGCAGCAACTTGATTTTTCTACAGATCCAAGGGCCCATATACCTTAGTATTGGATATTAATTTCAACTTGATACAGTTGATTTGAGTCAGACAGAGAGACAGACAGACAGACGGATACCGAAGTGATCCTATAAGGGTTCCTTTATCCTCTTGAGATACGGAACCCTAAAAAATAAAAACAAAGTTTTTTCTTATTGCAGTACCACACCCAGACAGTTTTAATTCATTAAGCGTTCCCTCCCAGTCTACGTTTGAATCGAAATATTTGTCTTTTTAAACTTTTTAAATAAAAAAAAAAAGCTTGCACAGTAGAGTGGCATATTACTCTATTTTGCTGAGAGCAAAAGTTCCGGGTGCACAGTTTAGTTGCAATTTCAATTTAACCCGCGCCAGGTTTGTGTACTAACCGTGAACGAAGTACCTGGGACACGCTTGCTTAACTAAGTGGATAGGCACAGAGTTGAGGAAAAGTTAGATAATTAAAGGGCAGCCAATAAGTGAAGCTGAAATTAAATTAATATCGAGGAGTCGAGATGAAAATAAAGTCGGGCCTACTGTAGCTTCGCTAAGCAGAACAGACGCGTAATATATTTTTTTTAAAAAACCATCTTAGCCATATAAAAATCGGAATTTCCCTCGGAAAAGTGTAGTGTTGTAAGCAAATACCAAAAAAAATGACTAAAGGACAGCTTTCCTATAACGTAATAAATTAAAAGCATCCTCAGAGCTTCCGGTAAGTTATCCCTGCATTCAGGCTTGTTAAGAAATTATATAAATGTAACTAGCGATCCGCCCCGGCTTCGCACGGGTAGCACTAATAATCCTAATCTATATAATATAAACTATCCTATCTCTCAAGTTAGATCGAACTGCACATGGTGTGCGAATTTTATTATAATCGGTTAAGTGGTTTAGAAGTCCATTGAGGACAAACATTGTGACACGAGATTTATATATATATAGATATAAATATAGCTACTGTTTTTAAAGTTAAACGACACAGCAGTTTTATACAGAGGAGTGTTGTGAAGCGACCCTGAACCGTGTTTTAAAAGATTTAAGTTTCATTTTTGTGATCAAATAAAAACGTATTCTATCTTTCTTTCAATACGTGGCAACACGTGAAAAACGGATGCCGGACTTGATAATAAATTCCTATAGGTATATATTATACTAAGTCACTTGAAGATAAGTATAGAAACTAAACTTAAGTTTAGAAAAGGCGTAAGAAAAGTTAAGTTTAGAAAAGGCGTAGACCGAAACAGAACCGAAATAAACGTGGTACAGCGGCTACAGCTGGCTCAACGTTGAAAGTGGCGATGCCTAACGTGAAGCTTTACGTCTCGCGCGTGAACCCCAAAGCATCGAAAGGTGACGTCATCCAGTACATCATGGAGACTTACCAAAAACGCTATGGTACATCTGCAGAAGGAAGAGCAACGGAAGAAGTGCAGATGAACCTGGAAGAACTGAAGTCGAGTAGGGCGACCTATTTTAACTCCTTCGTACTAACAGTTCCGGCTTGGTGCAAAAATGTGTTCCTCAGTGCGGGCTTTTGGCCTGAGGGCATAGTGTACCGTCGCTATAGGGAAGCGAGTGAAAAATCCTTACCTTAGTATTAAGATTATATTGTATTTTGTATTGTTTTTATTTTTATTTTTAAGTATGTATTATTGTATTTTATGTATTTTATAATATGGGCCTTGTTGCCTGAAAATAAATAGAGTCTATACTCTAGAGACGTAAGTATAGAGACGTACCTCCAGCGCGGAGGAAAGCGAGGCCTTCTCCTGCTTCAAAGTTTCCACGCGGCTTTTGTGTTGTAGCAGTGAGCGCACCGTGTCCTCCATCCTGCAACAAACAACAGCAACTTACTAACAAGTCTCTGCGGACGCGACAGGACAAAACGTCCGGTTCACAGGGCATGGACGTGTTATTATGAGTAAAGTGTAAGTGTAAATGTTGTTGTCACTTTTTTTACAATTCCACACACTTCATAACACCGGCATTTGCTTTTGTCGGATTTTCTCAGTGGAATCTTTTTTCCAAACCTGTGGTAAAATAAAAAAATGACGTATCATAAATGACTCCTGTATGTCGAATATGAATTAACAAATTGAGCATTGAGTAATATATATGTATAAATATAAATAACTAAGTTTTAAATGATGTTAGGTTATAAGTATATGTTTACCAGTTTATGACTATGGTATCAAATAGGTACGAATAAGTGCTATCCAAAAATGAAGTTTTCATCCATTAGCCTGTTTCATATCATTTTGTGAAATACTTAGGTATAGAAAGTATTTCATAAAATGATATGTAGCTGGCTTAATTCAATAAAATTAAATGTAAAGCATTATTCTACAATCTACGAGTATAAAACGCTTTCCAAAAATAAAATAATTTAGCCACAATTTCCTACCACACAGAACAAAAGCCTTTTATAGTGGCTCTGGGTAATTCTTTGCGAGTACTGCAGGCCCAATTCATAATAAGTTGTTAATCCCGAGTGAAAGCTGTAAGCACCTCGAAACAAAACAAAAGGTGATCTTCTAAAGCGTGCCTCATTATGCGAATGGATCCAAGTCGCGAAGTATAATCTCCGGAAAAGATTTGCATGGAGCGAGACTTTCGGACTGGGAAAGAGCGTTTCGGAAACTGCTCTGTGATGAAATACTCGTAGATGCTTGACTTATTCTTTTACTAAGTAAATGATGCAGAGACTTTGTCCGCACGGATTTAGATTTTAAAAATATCCCGTGAGAAATACTAATGGTATACGGGTAAAAATAGACACTGCCAAGGGATCTCAAAATACGGATTTTTTTTAGTTAAACGATCGTCCGCGTAGAAATAAAGGTTTTTTGACTTCCAGGTTAGGGTACTCTTTAATATTCCGGGACAAAATGTAGCCTATATTTCGATTCAAGTCGTAAGCTATATTCATTCTAAATTTCAGCCAAATCGGTCCAATCATTGTGGCATCAAGGGGTGACAAACATTTTGTCTGGTGGGTACGTTATCATAAGAATTTCTCTTATTGCTAAGTTGTTCCACTCTACAAGAGAAGATATTTCTTTGAAACAAAAGCTTCAGAATCATCATTCCACCCTCTTTTAATTATTAATACACCGTTGAAAGGAGATTAAAGTATTAAAGAAAATGTAACGGAGGTTGGAATGGCGGTCAGACGTGCTTTCCAACTGTTATTGTAATTTAGTTCATAATAAAATACATTTAAAGTTAATAATTGTGTGTACTTTCCGCGATGAAGATATTAAATAAGTTAAACGGGCAACGGGTTATATTTCGGATGAGTAAAGCTGATGAAGTACTTTAAAATTTATGAAGTAAATCTACCAGAATCGTACTGCGAAGATTTAGCGTACCTACCTACCGGTACGATGGTGTTTCAAAACTGAATAAACTTTTACAATGCTTTCAAATCGTCAAGTGAATAGTACTATCAACCACTGCACTGGTTTGGAATGTGTGCATGAAGATTTCCGTGAACGAAATAAACATGGGATAGGAAACGCAAGAAAAAATTATGAAATCACGTTCGACTAACTTTTGCGGGGCGAGGTGAGAGTGCCTTGTCATTTTTCTGCCCAATTATTGACACTATTGCATGAAAAATTTGATCACTATGACAACACAATATCATAATAATCAATGGTGAAACTGCCCAGTATGCGGCGGCCTGTTCCACTAGTCCCTACCAAGGTATCCCCCCTGGGGGGGAAAGGGGTAAGGCGAATATGGCCGACATCACGCGTCCCGTGGTTAATTAATAATTAGTCCAAGAGATTTTCCCATTATAATATTGACAGTTAATGCTAACTACAGTAACCGATTTTCATTTCAAATCTAAGGGCGAAGGCAAACGGGAACGACAATTTGTCCTGTCGCCTATAGTGCGCGCTTCATGTAAAAGTGAATGACGCGGAAGTTTAGTCCGCAAGACAAACGTTTTTCATCTGTAGTACGAGTATGTTTGCCTTAACACTGGAGGCTTGAAATTGCCTCGTTCATCCATTCGCACATTACCGCGTATTTCCCTCGTGGAGAATCTAGAATAAAATGCCACTCCGGGTCGACCACCGCAGTTTTGGCGTCGGGGCTTATTACAATGTAATTTAATGTTGTTTTTTTACTAGGAGCATTTTTTCTACAGGCAGTGTTTTACGATCCACAGTCACGGCAAGATATCGACCGCGCCGCGGTTTTGTTTTGATGATCTGGATATACTTTTGATGTTGTTATCACGTTTATGAACGGTCGTTTAAGGTTGACTGGTTGGTTTAATGTGATCGAATATTGAAACTTCTCTCAATATTGTACCCTTAATATTTCTCAAAGTATAATTATGAAACTCTTTAATTTTCCGGGATAAAAAATAGTGGGATGTAACTTATCTCTGTACCAAAATCAAAATCGATTCAAAAGATGGGCTGTGAAACCTGAGGCTGAGATAGACAGACAGACACACTTTTACACAACTATTAGCATAATTATATTAATTACAGCCATAAATCGATTTTTATAAACGGGTTCTCTTAAACCTTGTTTAAATGTTTCTGCGAATAAAGAATTTTGAATTTTGAACTTGATTGTGGTTTCGTAACTGCAAACTCCGGGCTGTTATTAAAAATTTATTTAAAGAAGAATCTTATTGAAAACATAACTTTATTTTTTGGCCTAAGTCTGAGCCCAGGGACTTATGACGTGATCCAAGCTACAAGACCTACAATGCAGTGTCAGATACCTACGCGTAACGTTAAAAAAATATTTAATTATCTAAAATCGCATTCATAATCTAGCAGCCCACGTGTATGGTAAATCTGACAACACCAGGTTCAGTAAGTAGCTACCCCCTTTTACCCCTTCCTAGGGTTACCACTTTACAGATAACCCGGCTACTCAGCCGGGTTTGTTGTGGGCTCTTCTCAAACCAGGGTACGTTTGGAACCCTCGTATTTTAAGACACCGTAATTGGGTATTTTATACTTATAGGACGTTCAAAAATTGTACAGTGTTCCTAATTTAAATAAATCCACTTTGAATCTTGAATCTTTGATATATCTTACTGAAAAAACTAGACAAAACCCCTGAATTTTATAAAAATGACCTGACATTATTGCCGCAAATGTTTTGATCAAATCGACTTCAAAGTTGCATTTAAAAAAAAAAAAAATTATAGGCTAGCACTTTACACTTGGCTACAATTAGACTTGCTCGCAAGTGGTGATGCATCCTAAGGTGGAGCGCGCTTGCCTAGAAGATGCTTGCATGGAGCAATTAAAGTTTTTTTTATGTAGATCATAAATTTTATGTTAATTGTGATGTTTTTTTTTAGTTTCCTACAAATAAAGCAATACAAACTCAAACTTTAATTTCATAAAATTCACCACCTGAAATTTTTAAAAACACACCGGAATTCAATGGCTGATCAATTGGATTGCAATGAAGACCAATGCCTAAAAGTCCAGATCTCAGGAAAATTTCTGACATCTGGTAACCCTACCTCTTACCCCTCCCCCTACACCCCGCAGCAGCCGCGACAAATTACCGCGCACCCTTGACCAGATGAGCGTCGTAAATCTTCTCGATTGAGCCCCAGTCTGGATTTAGGATCATTTGTGATAAGCCTGTATCGATCGCCGCCGTGAAACTCTGAAATATATCTAGATATTTTTGAAACCGTGAAATCCCCTTAACTAAATCTTTTTCATGGCACAGACCAGTCAATATTTCTCTGGTACAGTTATGTCGAGTAACGGCTAGGTTTCCTTAATAAAATGTTTTTCAAAATGAATTAATAAGTTTTGAAAATCGAATTATTACATAAGGTTTTGATTTTTCACGCTGGTGCGGATATGACTGCTCAACTATCAACTGTCGTCGTCTCAACCACTGCTGGACAAAGGTCTCCTGCATCGAATACCAAAATTCTACATCAATGGTCTCCTGCAAGGATCTCCACAGGACACGATTTTCTGCCGCTTGCTTCCAGCGGTTCCCAGCCGCTTGAGATCGTCCGTCCTCCTAGCGGGGGGTCCAACGCTGTCCTTTCCGGCCGCCTTAGGACCCTAACGCCTATCGGTTCTTCGGACTTAAGCTCTTTGAGCTACATCGGTTAATCTGGATCTCCTACGAATCTACTCATTACTAGGATTATCTAGTTTGTATATACTGTTGAAATAGTGTGGTTTAAAAATAAAGTTGAAATAATTGAAAGGTAAATGGGCCTAGTTTTTTTTCATTAAGTATCTCATATAGTGATAAGACCGCCCTTCTTTTTTTCTGTTTCTGTTTGTTTGTGTTTTCTGTTTTTTGTTTATAATTAAGTTATTTCTATGTGTGGCAATAAAGAATTTATCTATCTATCTCTATGTTTGGAATTGGACTATTTGAGTATAGCTAAATCTAACTAATAACAGCTATAATGAGTATAGTGTGTACCTAAATCTAAGTTCCACAGGCACCTACACTCATTGACATAAACAGGCAGGTTTAATTTAGGCTCCATTACTTATTTCGTACAGGCAGGTCGAGGGGGCGGTGTTTTTGAGAAATAGCATGTGCAATTAGTGTGATATTTTAGAGGAGTATTGTACTTTGAAGTCACATCAACAATACAATTTGCTTTAGTCGTACGACAGCAGCATTTCCAAAACAAAAAAGATAAGTTTTAAAATGTTATCCAAAAATCTTTTCAATAACCAAATTCAATTTCATGTCATTTTATTTCACATGATATTTTGCCATTGATGTAGAATTTTAGTGTATTTTGCATAGTTAATGACGGAGAGTGACAAGCAACTTTTTTTCCGTAGAAAATCAAATAGTTCTCATGGGATTTTAAAACCTAAGGGATTGTATGATTAGTCTTAGTTTTAATTCATTTGATCGTATAAAGCCGGGTATCCACTATGTTCCGCGCCTCTGCAACTGCTCCACATAGTAGATACGTTCGCGCTCCTGGAGCGTGCAACGGTGCGCGCTCCGCGCTCAGCGCTCCAATCGGTGGCGGTTTTTGGGCTAACACAGGGGAGCTCAGTCTGTTCGTGGACGCGAGCAAGTGTTTCTTATGGAGATGCCCGTACCGTCTCCATCAGAGCGGTTGCAGATGCGCGGAGCACAGTTAGTTCGCGAACATAGTGGATACCCGGCCTAAGAATTCCATGACATTAGCGTCAAAGTAAAATGGACCCAAAGGTGCTTGATCAAAAGTCGCAAATTCAGTACAACCGATTTTCATATGCAAACGTATCGTGAACGTGCCGCACCGCACCGTGCCTCTGTAGTGGGGCTAGACTAACTAACTTGTTCCTAAGGCTACCGTAACTAGTTCCTATCCACGCGGACAAAGTCGCGAGCATCATCTAGTCGTAAATAAATAAAGTTCGACAGTTAGTAGACCTATGCTATCCGAGCATTTTGCAATCAATAAAGTCGGAGCCATGAATCACCGAACACCGCACAGGCGGCAACTTGAAAGCTCATTTG
Organism: Erebia ligea; assembly: GCA_917051295.2. Lineage (NCBI taxonomy): Eukaryota > Metazoa > Arthropoda > Insecta > Lepidoptera > Nymphalidae > Erebia > Erebia ligea. The sequence continues at coordinate 18,222,392 of OU785223.1, forward strand.
GAGCTGTCAAAGCGTAGTCATTACGGAGTTGCGTGAAAGGACTCGCGTGTGATCGCAGAAATTTGGAAATGTACTGTTGCCGGCAATTTGCTGCCCGTATTAAAATTGCACCTGGGGGGTTACTACCATCGATTAAAAAGCAGTATTATTTTAACACTAGCTGATGCCCGCGACTTCGTCCGCATGGATCGAGGTTTTTTTCGAAGATGAAAAGTCTTTTCATCTTTTTGTAACTTAAATATGCAAGTTAGACATATGCTGTCGCTGACTTTTTTGTAGGCATTATCGAGCTCTACAACTTTTCTCTAGAACTCAATTATATATCTCTCATCGTTAAGGCAGCGTTCGTAAGAAACGTTTTCGTTCGACCGTTTTTTCTCCGACTTACTTTGCAAATCCGACTACCACGAAAAAGTCTTTTATAATATATATTTACCCGAAAAATGTTTCGGGTTAATATAAAGCCTATGACACTCAAATGTGGTTTTCTATTGGTACCAAAATTTTCAAAATCGTTCCTGTAGATGCAGAGATTACTCCCTACAACGTCACAAACTTTACCTCTTTATAATACTAGTATAAATTACAGTTTTATGTCACGTACCTTGACGTCCCTAAAATAAGATTTATAATTCTAAAACACAAACGTCAACAATACTATCAAAATACCGATTTAAGTGATGGTAGTAGGTATGCCCCCTTAAATCTTACAATACCCGTTGTAGGTATAAAATGATCCGTTTTTAAAGCTCTAGGTTGGTATTAGGGATATTTTTGCTATTTGTTGGAAACTGTTTAATTATTTGAAAATTATAAATATAATAACTGTGATCATACTAATAAATTATAAATGCGAAAGTGTGTTTGTTTGTTGGTTTATTGGTTTGTTGGTTTGCCCTTCAATCACGCCGCAACGGAGCAACGGATCGACATGATTTTTAGCATGGGTATACGAGTAGTTGACGACCAGTGTGCTTAGCATGCGCACAACGAGATTATCTCGCGACGAGAGAGAGAGATGTTGTCGTTGCCGGCAAATTTTTCAATTACCCTAACATGCACAAAATGCGGTAGGTATATTACAAGAAAAAATAGTCGACATGTAAAGGTTCGTAGAGAAAAATACCACAGCTAAGAAATATTACTTTTATCTCTACTTTTGACGTAACGAGACAAGTAACCATGTTAGGTTCGGTAGACAGAGAGAGATAACGGGTAGACATAATTTTACTCGTAGTGCGCATACTAGCCATATCTACTTGAGAGCGACATAGGCTACTTTTTATCACGGAAAATTAAGGAGTTCCCGCGGGAATCAAAAAACCTAAACCACGCAGACAAAGTCGCGGGCATCAGCTAGTATTTTATATATTCGGTGTTTTCGGAGTTTTTTATCAAAATGAAACACGATTGGCTAAAATTAAGATACGATAGGTACAAATTTTGTACCTATTTCATAATTAACGCGGACGAAGTCGCGGGCATCATTTTCTAGTACATAAATAAATAATTAGCCTTTTGGCAAATGTTACGGTACGCATTTACCGACTATGGTGTTGCTGTGTATATTTAACCTTCAACCTTTAACACACAAGGCATGAACATTAAACACACATTTTAAGCGGTTTACAACGAAGCTACGGAGTTACGGACGTTATGCTGTGGTTACTACATAATTTAGCGAAAAGGAAGTAGGTCAGGACACAGCTGTGGCCTGCGGGCTAAGGCTTTGCGGCTTTGTAAATATCTGCGTGAATTTTTATATTAATCGGGTGAGAATTTTTCGGAGGTGGTTTTGACCGCGTGTAGGTTGGTGTTTTTTTTAGAATTCTACTACAAGTTAGCCCTTGACTGCATACTACCATCGTTTAAAGCAGTATTACTTCAAAATGACAGTTTAATGTCGTGCATCTTGACGTCCTTAAATAAGGATTATAATTCTACAACACGAACGTCAACAATATTAAAACAACACTGCTGTAAGCGATGGTAGTGTGCTCCCTGATGGTAATTGACGACGTAGTCTAAGATCGTAGCAGACTAACCTGTAAGGAGTAGGTACGGCTGTTATAATTTAACCCATATCCTTAATAGGTTTCTACACAGCATTATACTGGAACGCTGAATCGCTTAGCGGACGTCTTGCCGGTGGGGCGGTAAGTGGTAACCAGCCCAAGCTAAAGCCTCCTACCAGACCAGACCAGAGAAAATTCAGAAATCATAAATCCACATTGATCCTGCCGGGAATCGAACCACGATCCTCCCAAAATAAGACTACAGCGTTTACCACTGTGCTAGGGACGTCGTCAAAAACTTTTTGTCCGTGGTGTATTTACGCCCTAAAGCCGCAAGGACAAATGTGTAATTTTATATTTCACAAGGCAGTCTCGAGAGCGTACATTTTTAATACTAACGAATTGGGTCAGGCCACCTGCGTCACGGCGCTGGAGGCCTTTCTAGCTAAATGAAGGGTAAGGATGAAATTTCTAATACTCTCAAAAAAGGTTCTTTGTAGATTGCAGCATGTAATTTTATAAGCTATCGCGGTTAGCGGTACAAAGAGGTGAAAATGAATAATGAAGTCGTAGCGCTAATTTAAATAATGAGGGTAGTATACCTACCTAACAGAAATAAGAAGAAAATGCTCCCAGTCAGCAAATAAAAAATACATAGTTAGTTTTTTTAGAATTTTGTCTGATTTGTTTGAACTTTGAAGCGAAATAGAGCTAAACATCAGCCAACAAAAGCCTACAGAAAAGCTTGTTTGGCCTAAGTACATACCATACAAACGTACGTACATAAGTAATACTACGTACCGCCAAGCAAATTAGAGTTCCGTTACGATGCCATACAGTAGAAACTTATTAGGGACATTGGTTTAACATAACTGCACAGATGGGCCGTGAGAGCGTAGCAGAAAGACAGACTTTTGCATTTATAAAATAATTAGTATAGATTAGTAGGATTGAATGCATGCATGAATAAACGAATGAATGAATGAAATGTATTCAAACGGAATTTTGGTAATTCACAGTTTACAAAAATCACATGAAAACAACCAATATTTTAATGTAACCATTAAAGTCAATCTTCCCACCTGCCGCTTGGCAGGAGTCAAATCTCATTGTGTATTGATTTATCAAGTCTGGTTCACTGTTCAGACCTACCGGGTTCACAGCCTGTAAAACACTTAGCTGTCACGTCAATTTCCGCTGCCGACTCAGCGCAAGTGGATTTGAGAGGCCAAGTTAGAAACTTTTGCGATTTTGTCACACTTTTAAGTATAAGTATAATAACAAAGTTTGTTTGTCACACTTTTATAAACAAAGTTTGAGACTTGGGCAGTTTTTCCTGCGAGACAAAATATATTTTTCTTGTGAAAATAAATTGAAAAATGAGTAACAAGATAGGCAAGAGATTCTGTAAGGCGACCTACAAATTAATGAGTGTGGATAACACACATAAGTCGTATACAAAGTAATCATCTAATATTTTGTAAAATTAGCTCAAACTCAAAACTCAAAAAGAAAACCAGCAAGAAACTCGGTGGTTGCTCTTTTGAAAAAAATAATTTACAATTACATCAAATAATTATGTAGATACATAAGTAACCGCAGTCCTCAGCATTTCTGGAGCGAGACAAATCCATGCTCTTTTATTATTTACATAATATAGCTGTGTTGTGTTAGAAAATCATCAACTCTTGAGATGTTTTATACTCTTTCCACGATTACCAGACTGTATTTATTACCTATCGACTTGCCATCGATGACATCACAAGAAAGAAAAACAAAGATACGGGTTAAAAAGACTAACTTTTATAACAATTTCTTGTAAAATTGGAAAAAAAACTGTGCATATTAGCACAGTTTTGTTTTACAGCTTCGTAAATCTCCATGAAGATATTAATTGTCAGCCGCAATCCTTGCATTGTCGCCATTGAGCCAAGGGTCGCGCCGTGTACAAGGAGCCAGGAATAGCTTGGCTAAAAGCTGCTCAAGAAAATGGGCTACGCTCCCATTGTTACCCCGTACCCTGTAGGACTCTCGCGGTATGTGTCCGGGCATTTTAATAGCTGTTTTTAGGGTTCCGTACCCAAAGGGTAAAAACGGGACCCTATTACTAAGACTCCGCTGTCTGTCTGTCTGTCTGTCTGTCTCCAGGCTGTATCTCATAAACCGTGATAGCTAGAAAGCTGAAATTTTCACAAATGATGTATTTCCGTTGCCGCTATAACAACAAATACTAAAAATTAAAAAAATATATATATTAAGGGGGGTCCCCATACAATAAACTTGTTTTTTTCGTATTTTTTTGCTCAATATTAAAAACGGTAACAGGTAGACGGTTCAAATTTTCACAGAATATTAACTTGTATATTACCTTTCAAAATAAATAATTAAATATCAATAAAGTAAATATTAAAGGGGGGCTCCCATACAACAAACGTAATTTTTTATATTAACAATAAACCTCTACAAACAAAGTTAGTTTTGCGGTTCAATAAATTCATTAATCGTAAAGCTTACTACAGGTTTGTACGGAACCCTCGGTGTGCGAGTCCGACTCGCACTTGGCCGGTTTTTATTTTGTGCTGTTTTCATAAGAATTCCTTGGCCGAGTTTGCGTTATACGGCATACGCGCGACGTGTATTTCTTACGGTCACTCGGCTAAGCTCGGAATGCGATTAAGGTGTATTTAGTTATAAACATAATAATTAGCTAGAATTATTATTATTATATTTTGACATGTTACTCCATTGCTCCGTTAATTACCTAATCAAGATTTGTTAATTTAGGTTTTTAAGCACAAAAAATCACTCGTGAGTTTACATACGAGTAGGATTAGATGCCGGCCACTTCATCCGCGTGGATTGTGTTTTTTCGAAGATTCCCGAGGGAATCCTTTTATTTCCCGGGAAAATAGTATCTTACGCCACTCTCCAAGTCTTGATTTATATCCATGTATCACGTCGATCTGATGCTCTGTTGCCGCGTGATTGAAGGACAGACCAACAGTGCATCAATTCAATTTCAATTAAATCTATTCAAATTAGGCACAAAGACTACACTTTTTGAACGTCAATAAAATATAAAACGTGATGGTGATAAATCGATTACGGTATCTTAAAACTAAAGCTCCGAGGGTTCCGTCTTGTACCAACCGTTCCTTTTTTTAGAGAACCTCTTATCAAATCCCTTAAGATTAATTCCGATTTTACTCCAATGCCCTTACATAATATCCACATAATTTGCTATGCATGCGTGTCCTTATATAATCCGACCCTCGACCTCTGACCTCTCGTTATCACCGGCCCTCTCTAATTGGGTGAAGGAGGTACAATGTAACTCGGTTAAAACGATCCTTTTATTATTAAATCTTGAACATCATTTTGCTAAATGTCGCAAGTGAGCAAGCGCCATCATTTTGTGTTATTTAAGAGATGTCTAATGCAAGTCAAGGTGGATAGTTTTTATCCCGGGGAAGGACATAGCCCAATTTTTTCCTTGAAAATTAAAGAATTCCCGTGGGAAATAAAAACCTTAATCCACGCAGACAAAGTCGTGGGCTATCGGTCTATCGGGCTATCATCTAGTATATTAGTTTAAATGTGAAAGTTTGGATGTTTGTAAGTTTGTAAGTTTCAATATTTGTTCCTCCTTCATGCTACAACGACTGAACCGATTTGGCTGGGAATGAAGATAGGCTCTAATACCTGAACAGTACATTTTATCGCAGAAAATCAAAGAGTTCCAGCGGGAATCAAAAAAACCTTAATCCACGCATCCACGAAGTCACAGGAATCATCAATTAGTTTACTTTAAGAAAAAAATACAATTTGCTCCCACTAGAAACCGAGCCCACTAGTTCTAAGACCATGGTACTCCTCACAGCATCAAGGAGATCGTCAATATCAATGTGACTCTATAATTAAAATCCCCAAAGACCAATTAAACTTGACCCATTATCAACACGGCGCGGTGCCTTAGAAACCTCAAGTGAATGGAAAACGCTGAATAGAACGGCGGGGCTCAAAGGAGAATGGCTTGCGTAATCGGAGTTCCTGGCTTCGGGCGATAAGTCTGTAAGTTATTTAAGAGTGTTGACGGTGAACTCGCGTAGAAGACTTCAAACGGTGTTCCGGGAGACATTTTCCCTTTCATCTCTTTAGTATTCATGATCTCTCTGGCGCAGTAGTCAGCGCTGTGGTCCCGGGTGCGATCCCCGGCAGGATCAATGTGAGGATTGGGTATTTGAAGTCAAATCAGTCACTTTTTTCAAACGTCAAAACTTTTACGACGTTTTTACGATGACTAAATTCTTAATTGTGAACTACTATTGTGACTAGTTGTCAAACACCCAATTTATAATCCGGTGTAGGGCCGGCACCCTACCGTCAAAGACGTGTCGCCAAGCTTTTTAAGCTTTCCGGTAAACCCATACGTCTAATCGGTTTCTACATGACATACAACTGCCATACCCCAAATAGTTTAGCCCGCTACTTTTTTAGAGTGCATCATCACCTAACACTTGTTGAGATAGCAGTCAAGGGCTAATTTGTAATAATAATTATAATAATAAAAAGTTCATACAGATAAGCCTAGACGGCTGGTATTAGACGGCTTATCATTCAGATAATTCTAATAATTCCACCTTTAAGAAAAAATATCGTTCGGGGTCACAGCACACCTGGTTAGTCCCATCTGGTCGAAAGTGCCCACGATTAGTCGTAATCGCTGTACTAAGCTTTGTCCGGCACTTGGGATAATTTATTGTGCCACTATTATTGCCGATCGGTAGTGGGTATAGACCCCTGAGGTATAATATGGAGGTACCCAATAGCTCCACATTTGTGGTTAAACAAATTTATGGAAACCTTTTAGAAAATGTAGAATAAGGAACATATTAAACGTATCATATCCTGCTAATATTATAAATTCGAAAGTGTGTCAGTTTGATAGTCTGTTCTGATCATCAGATCAGAACAGATCAAGACGTGATTGATAAAAGACCTGGAGAGTGGCGTCCAACTAAGGTGTTCCCATGGGTCTGTTAAAAAACATAAATCTACGAGGACGAAGTCGCTGGTCCATCATCTAGTCCTTAATAAAGCAAAATTCCAAACCAACTCATCGTCTCAACCGATAGACGTCCACTGCTGGACAAAGGTCTCCTGCATGGATCTGCACAGGTCACGGTCTAGTGCCGCTTGCTTCCAGCTACTCGTTTGATATCGTCCGTCCAAGTGGTCGTCCAACGTTGTGTTTTCAGGCGTGAGGTCACCATTCAAGCACCTTTGGACCCCAACGCCTATCGGTACTTCGAAGTTCGAACTATGTGCCCCGCCCATTACCGTTTAAGCTTAGCGACTCTTCGAGCTATTCCAGATTACTCTGGGGTTCTACTCTCTTTCTCTAAAACGAAACTTCGCAAACAAACGAACGAAATTTCGTTAACTCCTCTCCTACATAATATTATCTCTATGCTCCTCTCTATTTCGTTTTCGTACACGCAGACGAAGTACGGATCCATAGAAAATTTTCGTGACCGATTGGATCGAACGATTTTGAGTGGGTCTAATAACAGACTAATTACGTTCGTTTGCGAAGTTTAGTTTGAGAGAAAGAGAGTAGACCCCCTGGTTCTGCTACGAATCTCCTTATTTTTGATCACATACGAACACTCCGAGCATAGCCCTCTCCATCGCCCGCTGAGTAACCCTGAGCCTTCTTATTAGGTCCATAGTAAGGAGTTAAACCCTTGCGGATGAAGTCGCTGGTATCATCTAGCCTTTAATAAAGTAAAACTCCTAACTGTTGTACTTTTAATTGTAGTAAGTAAGTGCTTTAAGCTCAAAGAGCCGCTTAAATTTCTACACATTAGTAACAAGAGTTGCGCCGCACGTTGTCGCGCTAATACTTTCGCTTAATATGTTTTATTGCTGAATACAGAGTTATTTACGCGAATTAAAACAAAGACGCCATGTTTCCTCGAAAGTTCTCGAAGATTCTCATAATGAGAGCGACGTGCGATGGCGTGATTATTCCCATGCGCAGTCATTAGACAAGACTGTCTTAAGACATTGAGATTTATTAAGTTCCTTCTTGATGCTAATAATATGTTTAGACAGGTGCTATTTATCGGTGCTAACTGCCATGCCGGTTGGATTTGACCATGCAATTTGGTAATTCCTCTTAAAAAAATAATAAATATGAAACAGAAGTATGTTAACATGATAGAAACACAGGTATTTCGCAAATTATAAAAATATCACTTACGCTATATATGTAATATTATGCACCTAAATGCTATTACGTATAGCATTTTTCGTCACTTTGTAAATGAATTGAATAATTCGTTTAGAAATAATTAAATTTAAATACATTGATTTTATCACTAATTTTATAAAATAGGCATTATTTCAAAAATATATTTCTCATTTTTTAGCTGAATTAGTTCGTATTTCAATTCAGTCTCTCAAAACAAATCCTAAACGTGTAATGTTACTTTCTCATAAGAATGTCTGAAGCGTGCGCTCCCCAAACTAAATATGTAGACGTAACCATCCAAGAAAATTCTCTCACATTCATCGTCGGGTACAAATGAACCATTTAAGGTAAAGATTGTTTGAAACATTTCATTACACAGAGCGTACAGTTCAAAGCCTAAAGTACCTTTGGCGGCTCAACCTGCCTCAAAGTTTATTCCATGTAGACCATATAGACCATAGTGCACCACAAGTGGTGCTTACACTACGTGAAACTTTATCACTGGTTCGAAAAGCCGATGTCTACTACTGAGAAGAGCTGGCAAGGAACCTTACTTGTGATATACCAAACTTCTGGATTTGAATCGAATAATTTTTATTCCAATAACATTTTAAAAGTGCTTTCGAAAACTCCCGTAAAATGATCACTTGATATATTCATAAATTTTCCTCGCGTTCAGAACAACCGCGTCGGTTTACGCACAGGGCATTCAGTTCAAAGTGAAATTGAAGAATTCTATGAATACCCTCTCACGTGAAACGGCGCAATTTTACTAAACACTCTTTGAAATGAGTTTAATGACGTTTTAAGTTAAATTACTGGGCATATCCCTTTGTGCGAAGGATCATAAAATGTTATTCGCCATGAACTTGCAAATGTATGGTTTGGATTGCATTAAGGAATTATTGAAAGGTATTTTAAAAGTTTTCGTCAATTTTACTATTTATCAAATGACGTTTTATGATCGTTTCATTCGTGCTGAGGAGGTGGAACCAACTACGTGGTTACTACCATCGCTTTAAGCAGTACTATTTAAAAAAATGACTGTTTTATGTGTGGCATTCCGAACCAGTGGTAAATTCACTCGACGATTCTACAGCACTTGTAATAGTTTTATTTTATGAGTTGAGTTGAGTTATGTCACGTACCTTGACGTACCTAAAATAAGGATTATAATAATACTAATAAACACAAAGTCAACAATATTTAAGCAAATGAATGAACGAGATGTTTAATTCGCTATAATCCGCCACAGCAGACCAATCTATGTGGTACAGTGCGTGTCCTTCACCAATAGCATGCGAACAACCACCACTCAGCAATTCGCACCGGCACCGCACCACACCACACAAATCCTCCAAATCACTCTCGTTCATTCATCAATTAAACATCTCGTTTATTCATTATCATGGACTTCCGCAAAGTAACGCCTGCTTCGATTCAATAATATTTAAGCAATACGGCTTTAAGCGATGGTAGTATGCCCCCAGGTCAGTGCAACCCCGTATAAAAGTGCATGCGCACACGTTTTGTCCTGTCCTGTCCGTAGTGTGCTTTCGGCCTGCGAGCTATTTAAACGTCCTCTTTTATGTGGAGAGATCGTACTAGCGCGACAGGATAAACATCGTTCGCCTCTGACGTGGACGGTTCTCGCGGATGTTTGGTATTAATAATTCAGACAAGGGCTAATTTGTAAAAATTTACGGTAGCTGCAACACGCCTATGGAACTCACTATTTGAAAGCATTTTCTATTCCCTAGTGTGTTTTCGTTGTGTGTCCAAACATAAGAGAGGCAAGTGCGCGGCGGCAACACGCGGAGTTTGCAGGTCACAATTCTGCCACGCGCTAGTAAGGACTTGATAACAGCGCGGCATTCAGCGCACGCCAGCCGCGCACGATTGCCGCTTTAAGTTTGGACACACCTTTACAGTACAATGAGATCGTAATGATCGTAGCTTTCTACGAAAAACGTAGCTTCAGTCACGTGTTCGTAGACAGTCTACGCCGTAGTACTAGCTACGTGGCTACACCGTAGCCTTTTCTGTAAAAATGCCAAAGAACGTGAGGTTTTTAACCATCAGGCGAAGTTAAAGCTACTTCAGACTGAAGTGAGGGAACAAAAGCCCGCAATGCTATTGTAAGGAAGCCTTTGACCCCGATCTATTGTGTACGCTAAAAGACTTTATTATAAGGCGATATCTTTTGAAGGATGCTCTTTTAAAAGTTAGTAGCCCGGACGATGATTAGTAGTTTTTATTGTGCTTTGAGGAATAAATTGGGTGTTATTTGAGAAAAGTTGATAGTCACTACAGTGACATTATCACGTGCAATTTTAAGGAATTTAATGTTTGAGACTTTTGGATCGTGATGATCGTTTTCCGATACAACCAACTCCCTATATGACAATTTACCGGTATAATCTTTGCCGGTATAACCACTTGACCTGATAACACAAAAACACAATTTTAACACTATTTAAATGATAAACGTGATTTTACGTTTTCACGGCCCATCTATACGACAGATTTCGACGAAATTTGGTATTTGCATAAGTAGGAAGGAATAACATAGGCTAGGCAATGAGTTTCCACAAGATTTTCAAGAACTTAAATCCACAGTCCAAACTAGTCGCGGGTATTATCTCATCATCTAGCATAACCAATAACGAGATACTTACTTACGTTTCGATTACCGCGATATTGATAGAGTCGTATACCTCATGCAAGTTGAGACGTTTGATGGACACATGATAAATGGCGTCTTCAAAGATCTCTGCTGCTCTGCTGCTGGTCTGGTCTGCGGAAGAGGGGGAGAGGGGTGGAGGGGGAGGGGGATAATTTGCATAAACGACACTTAATGGCCCGCCGCGTTGCATTCACTATAAGGTAATCCAATCCTGTAGAACGGTGAGCGATGGGGTTGTAATAACTTGTGTCTTGACGATTAAGGATGGCTTAATTGGTTATGATGTATTGAGACGGTACAGTATCAATCTTTGTTGTCGATGTTTCGCAAGAACTTTTAAAGACCGCGATACGAAGACAATGGTAAGATAGTGGGAGTATATGTACTGCAAACAATTTTTAAATAACGTGTTATAACGCTTATCATATTTTACTACTAGGTTACCAGCCTTTGTTAACTTTGTTTACCAATCTTTAGCAACAAAAATACAACCTTATTATAATAAGATTTCAAATATATTTTATGTGACTTTTATGTAGGTACTCATATTAAATAGAGAAGGTCGTTCGTCCTTACATAATGAATACATGGTTTATAAATCTCGAAGGAGAAAAACCCAGTAATTTTTTCATCCGCGAAATCATCCGGCAATAAATCCTTGCCAATCATGCTGAGACATCAGTTTCCATCTGTCTGTCCCCCTCTCCCCTCCTGTGCCTGAGATAATATATCATTGCCTTCAATAACCTGCGAACATGTCGTGGGATGTACGCAGTAAGGTGGATGTGGTATGTTCTAAATTGGTTTTTACATCATCTGTAAAGGTTTACTTTCAATCCAAACTTCCATCCATACTAATATTATAAATGCGAAAGTGTGTCTGTCTGTCTGTCTGCTACGCTTTCACGGCCCATCTCTTCAACCGATTTTGATGAAATTTGCACTAGGGATAGGTTGTATCCCGGGAAAGGACATAGGCTATTTTTATCCCGGAAAATTCGAGAGTTCCCGCGGGAAAAACCTCCACAATACCACCACCAACCACACAATCCACACAGACGAAGTCGCGGGCATCATCTAGTTATTTTTATAAAAAATACATGTTACATAAAACAAACAATAAAATAAGTGGACAAAGGTGAAGCTTGGCCAGCGTGGTGGCGCTAATCTAAGTGCGGAATGGTAGACCTTTGGGAACTTTTAAAAAACTCCTCCTCACGATGTTGCATGTTTAAAAAACAGCAGTTAAGGCTATCTTTGATAGCTCAGCCAATACTGTAAACTAAAATAAAATCTATACTAATATTATAAGTGCGAAAGTGTGTTTGTTTGTTGGTTTGTCCTTTAATCACGCTGCAACGGAGCAACGGATCGACGTCATTTTTGGCATGGGTATAGTTGAGGACCTGGAGAGTGACAGGGTATTTTTTATCCCGGAAAATTGAGGAGTTCCCGCGGGAATCAAAAAAACTTAAACCACGCAGACGAAGTCGCGGGCATCGGCTAGTAAAAAATAAATGCAAAAGTGTGTTTTCTTATTTAGGGTTTCCTTCGATTACGCCAAAACAGAGCAACGGATCAACGTGTTTTTTTTGCACGGTTATAGTTGAGGACCTGAAAAGTGACATACCTTAGAACTTTTACCCAAAAAATCAAAGATATCCCCCAGCGACTGAACTAGATCTAACTGGTTCTATCTGAGGATAGTTGGAAAATGATTATGTCTCTCTTCTCTCTTTCGGGATGAAAAGTAGCTTATATCTTCACTAAATATATTTTGGTTAACCCCTTGTCCTGATTTAGTACATCGGTGACGTAACAAATATAAGCGCTTTGTGGGATCTCGTAACTTGTGGAAAGCGTCTCGCATCAGGTGTGACATTTATTTCCTTAATATTTTATGCTATACAAGTACTGCGAAAGAACATAATATTATGTATTAACCTGTCTATCGAGTATGTCTTATTAGCTATTTACCCCCGTGCCTCGGAGAGCACGTAAAGCCTGCGTCTGATCTCTCCGGTCTTGTCGGATCTCTGACCCATCGGGCTATGAGAGTAAGGGAATAGAGATTGGAACTGTGTTTGTGTAGTACACACTTATGCACTATACCTCAGGTGAGATCGCAGTCAAGGGCTAACTTGTAGAGGATTTAAAAAAAAATCTAATATCTTTCGCGCATATGACTCTTTGGAGATTGGGCAAAATTTGGTCGCGATTACATTTAGTACCAACTTATGCACTATTATATCTCTTGTGCAGATGGCTCTGTCAGAATGGCTATTACATTACGCGATTTGCCAGCGATTTTACTTTTGTACATATCTATGCAACTTTCCGGTCAAATAAGTTCAACTAAAAACTGCCAACAAGGCCTCGAAAGCAAGTTCTCAACTAGGTTTCACAAGGAGCACTCGTTAGAGTTCATCGGTCAGATTTTTTAAATTTCATAAAAATTATAGCCATGTTTGGCTAACTCAGGTGTAATGTAATGTTTTATTTCGTGTTACTTATGATCAGGATTCTGCAACCGGTTTGGAGAATAGATTCTACTGAGATGAGCCGACAAAAAACTCAGTAGTAACTAGATTTCGTAAAAAACTACGGTTCTTGAAACCAGAGCTTTTAAAATGGACCGCTGCTACGAACGCTATTTTATAGTTTTATGCAATTAAAAGTCCTTTCAGGAGCGGAACCTTTGTCATGCTAGCTGAGGGACTAAATTTTTTTCGTTAAAAGCTACAAAAAAATGCAAAAAATAAGGGATAGAACACACCAGGGACCGGACATAACGAAACGTCCGCATAATTCACTTTTATATATGAAGTCGCACAGACAAGAGTGACAGGTCAAAACGTCTTTGCCCTTTGATGAAGAAGTTTCGCGTTTTTTCATGGGATACAAATCTATTCTACAATTTAAACTTACTAAGTAACAAATTGGCCATATGCATAGGTGGGTGGCTCCGAATGTTACCACATCCTACCTAGAATTTTGTATCAAGGATCTCAATGCCCATTTCATTCGCGGTTTTCGGCATATAAGTTTACCAGATAAGTAACTAGAAAAAATGATACTTTTATACTTTACATTATTGTAAAGTTCTCCTCATGTTCTTATGAACATGAAGCGAAGGTAACAAAAGTAAGGCGGTAGCTTATTTTAATCAAAGTACGAAAGAAAACCGTCCATAAGTCCATAATCTACCAATAAAAAAGAAAACAAAGGAGGCTCTGCTGGTCGTAAATAATACGCGAGGATGGCGTGCCGAAGCCTCTTACCGACTGTAATTCAGAGGGATGCAATATCCCAAACGAGTTTTATGAGTTAATCACAACGTTTGAAGTTTGACGAATGGGGGGCATATTTATTGGTTCCATCACGATACTAGGTGTGCCTTCAACAAATTTTGCAGGAGTTCTTTTATATTAACAGACTTGGAATTGGATTTTCAGTATAACGCAGACGTGTCACTTGGGGGGAAAGTTGGGAACTGGATTACTACCAAAACAATACTGTCTATATGTCTGTACTACTAAATCAGTAAATTGTTCATTGCATTGTTCTTACTGATTATTAAATAGAGGATCTCCCAAAAGTCGTAATATCCACGTTCCCTGTTAGTTATGTGTTTGAAAACCATTTTAACAATCGTTTAAAGTAAAAAAGTGCATATAACTTTGATAACGATTCAGTATTTAGTAATACAAAATCCCATACTAAGCACGCATTTTGACGTTACTGATTAGACTAGTTGCCAAATACCCAATTTTGCAACTTTATAATTTTTAATAGTGGTTAGCCTAGTGATTGAGACGTGCGACCTCCTGTTCAGGTGGTCGGGGGTTTGATCCTTTTCTGAGTTAACTTGCTATATACTGTGAAGGAGAACATTGCGAAGAAACCTGAAAGCCCGAGAGCTCCTCGAAAGTATGTGTATTCTGCCAATCCACAGTTCCCAAGCGTGGTGGACGACGGCCAAATCCTTTTAATTTTGTAACAAACGTAGTTCAGAAAAAAGTTAACTACAGAAAAGCTAACTTTATTGATACTGAATATAAAATCTTTATAACCCTGAAACTATCTTATCGATCGAATCTTGGTATACTTACATAAAATAAATCTGTCCGTACCTATAAAACCTTGGGAGATATATTTTATGTAGGGCCCTGTATAACCCTAAAAACCGGGCAGTTTAAAGACAAAATGACTTACTTATTCGTCATAAAATTCAATATGACACCGAACGTCGCGTTTCAGTTTACGATCGCATTGATCGTTAGGAATATCGTGACGGGTGGCGACTGCAAGGAAAGAGAAATAAAACGTGTAAAGGAACGCAACGCATTGTGTGGAATCGTAAAGAATTTACATAAATGTCAGTGTTCCCTCTAGCGATTCCTCAAAATAGGGTAAAGAAAGAATGAAGAAGCATTTTTGATTTGGCGTCGTTCCATATTTGAAGTCTTGTCAGTCTAAAGCAGTCTAAAGTAAGGTTGTTCTTAAAGTATTTGTTTATGAATGGTAAATTGATTATTTTAGTAGCGAAACGCAGATATCTGAAGCCAGGATTTAGAACTCCGTTGTGGGATCGACGACTATGTAGAAATCGCGCGCGAGTTGAATGCAGAGTAAATGTATGGTGACACATACATTTACTCTGCATTCAACTCGCGCGCGAACTATACCATACGTTATAATAGTAGGTATTAGTCACAGTCATAATTAGTTAGTATTCTGTGCAAATGTCAAGAAAGAACTGTCAATTAATATTATCCCGAGCAAACTGAAAACACAAGGACAATTCGATGAATTCGACGACCTTTTGCAGTCGATACTCAATAAAATAAAATAAAATAGAATAGAAATTTTTTACAAAATTAGAGTAATGTTACTATTTAGTGTAACTGTACTATTATAATATTATTATGACATGGGAATGAAAGAAATTCACATAGAAAATCATTGTGTTTCTTTGTGAAACTCATTCCCCGTAATGTTATTTGGTAACGATCCCAAAACCCCATCAACTATTTAATAACGTTTTCAGTGATTATTCGGCTTGTAACTAAATTGTACCTATCTATCTATTACTTATAATAAAACTGTAACGGGTCCAATTCTGTACATTGAAGATATTTTGAAAATTTTTTTTGGAGGGCACTCATTATTCGATACTGAAGCCAAATCTGTAATTTTTTTCATTTTTGTGTCTGTCTGTCTGTCTGTATCTTGGCCGCGCATCACGCCGAAACTACTGAATGAATTCAAACGAAACTTGGCACGATTTGAGCCCATACTACGAGTTAGGACATAGGATACTTTTTATCCCGAAATTCTACCCCCGAAGGGGTGAAATAGGGGTTGAGAGTTTGTATGAAAGTCCTTAATTTCTCAAGTTGTAGCCATGAAACTTGATATATGAGCTACGGGTTGAAAATGAAAACATATGTGTTTCACAGTTTTTCAAAATTCCACCCCCGAAGGGGTGAAATAGGGGTTGGGAGTTTGTATGAAAGTCCTTAATTTCTCAAGTTATAGCCATGAAACTTGATATATGAGCTGCGGGTTGAAAATGAAAACATATGTGTTTCACAGTTTTTCAAAATTCCACGCCCGAAGGGTTGAAATAGGGGTTGAAATAGGGGTTGAGAGTTTGTATGAAAATCCTTAATTTCTCAAGTTATAGCCATGAAACAGCATTTGGGCTTTCGTTAAAATATGAAGAAGTACGTGTTTCACCATTATAGGGGGATTATACCGTTGGATAGTAATATAGGCTACTTTTTATCCTGGAAAATTAACTGAAAAACTTATTCCACGCGGACGAAGTTGCGGGCATCAGCTATAAAGAATATACATACATACATACATACATAGGCTACTTTTTATCCCGGAAAATTAATGATTTCCCGCGGGAATCGAGAAAACTTAGTCCACGCGGACGAAGTCGCGGGCAGCAGCTAGTATATAATAGTTTTGCATCGAAGAAGTATTGGCATTCCACTAACATTATGCCTATATTTGTTTTTTAAGTCCTTTGTTTTAATACAACGTTGTTGTAAAAGTGATTCAAAGTTCATTGAAGCAATCCAAGTTAATGTGTTTTTCTTTATGAAGTAGGTTCACAGAGCGACAAAAGACGCCACGATCTCTGGGGCGCAGAAAAATGTCGTCGCTCCAGCACTGCTAATTAACGTTATGTATCACGACGAAAGGATGTATCATGTTGCATAGGAGATAGCGGAAAATGACGCAGAAATAAAGAAATGTTTTGTAAAATAGTTTTGATTAATTGCCAGACGATAAGGAAGCGCCTGTAAAATAAACTTAATTTTGATTTCGAGTGTTAAGTCTTAGGTAGATTCGCGTAGAATTAGGCTTTTTAAATCCCATTGGAACTTTTTGATTTTGAAGTATAAAAATAGTCCGTGTGAAAGCTATCACTGTGTTGAATTTCGTTTCTTTTTTAAAGCGAGTGAACCGTGTAAAGGTAAGAGCCAAATACACTTTCGCATTAATATACGAGTAAGTATGGATTATAAAGTAGCCTGTTCCTTTTTTTATTTCTTTTATCTTTTTATCGATTCAATTCAAGAATATTGTTTGTTTTTATAAAACTATATAATGTAAGTTATAAAAGTCAATAATGCTTTAAGTATATAGGCATTCTTAATACTATTAAAATATTACAAAACATGGTCTTATCCGCGTTCGCTGCTTATGTGAACACGTCAAGCTTCGAACGACAGAGACTTTACAGAGCGTGGTAATTCATTTACGTTGCTTAGTTTAAGCTTATAAGCAAGTTACCTTTAAGTTGCCTCTAAGGAAGACAGAACCGTCGAGAGTAGATGGGATTAGAGGTTGACAGGCTGAAGTTAAGTTACCAAGTTGAAACGTTAATACATCTTAAAGCATTTAGGTTTTAAATAACAATTATATTTTCAGATAAATCGATAAATATCTATACTTATAAAATAAGGTATGTTAAGTCTGCCAATACTCAATTGACCAGTGTGGAGGACTATGGGCTCACCTCTTCTCATTTTGTAAATGTGTAATTATTATCTAATGACTTTATTCAGTTAGGTCAAAGAAACGTTTCATATAATAATTTCCAATGCTCCCTGGTTTGCACGCAACACGGAAATTAAATAAAACGAAAAAAAAACGCGATTAAAGCGGGCGAATGTGCTCGATACTGTACAGACTTGAGGACAGTGGCCTTTCAGTCTGGCAAAGCCATTGTAAACACAACAAACCTGCTTGTAGTCTGTCGACTAATTGCAGCTACCAAACATAAAAAAAAAATATTATAATACGTTTAATCACTAACATATTAGATAAGTATATGGAATGACCGTGAAAGTTTAGATTTAGTTTAAAAAAAATTGTTAAGGCTTTCATTTAATAGGAATTAAAAAAGGAAAAATCTGTAATCTGATTTAATTAATTTAATTATTGCTGATTACAATGTAAAGGGTTATAAGTCGCCGGTAACACTCGTCTAATCAGGAAACTAGTGAACCCGGGAATATTTCCGGGAGAAAATGAAATATTTGGGACCCCATGGTCCTGTGGTACAAGGTATAAGAATATAGCGATTATAATATTCGGGGTGAAATATTAGCAAGCATTTTCGCTTTGGAATAGTTAAAGGTTCCTTGCGCAAAAGATAAGTCATTCTTGTAATGTACAGAACGTTATTTCAAAAATTTTAAGTATATCATCTTAACCACAAATAGCACAAATATATTTTCTCCTTATATAAGTTACTATAGGACGTATTTATTTTGGTCACGTAAATGGCCTTATCTTGTTTTTGTTTACACAAAGGTACTAAAATAAATAGTGTTTGAGAGAGTTGATATTTAATACGAACTAATGCAAAATATACTGAGCATCAGTAAAGAGAAATAAGTTGCTGTGGTTTTCTTTTAGTAAAAATCAGTTTTCATTATGATTTATCATAATAGTTATTAATACGAACATAATATTAGTGAGCGAGAAATAGAAAACGATTCGAGTCCCCTTTAAAGACAAGTTTATACTTAATCGCTATGAGCTTACAACTTGGGCTGCAAGAAAAGGGTTGAGCGTTTACTGACAGCCGCAACGTAGGTCCTAGTAATTAAATATTTTAACTGATTAACTACGCAAAGGACCGAAGAAAGTGGTTTAATGTGCACGGGGGAAGTATTATTTTTAATTCCATCCGTGACGGGCCAAGATTTAAGAGTGACGTTTGAGAGGGTAGAAAAAAGATTTAACTGCGAAAAGGGGTCGAAATGGATGTTCTTAGTTATTACTCCTTAATAATAATCGTATTATTTATAACAGAGAGTAAAAGAAATGCTTAAAACTTGTGATACGAGGTATGAATATGAATCATTGTTGGGTTAGAAGTCGTCTAATCTAAAAATGAACACGCCTTGAATGTGTTTACGCTCACATACAAAATCGACGTCAATATTGGTCGATTAGTCTCCGGTTATAGATATGAATTCTACAGCCGGATCTGTTGGCTCACTAGTATATAAATGACGTGATCGTTTAATGATTAGATATATAAGATGTCCTGTGATTAGGTCCTCGAACTGCACCACAAAAGTAAAACTACTTTGGACACTGAGTTCTAAGCTGCCTTCTAGATTTTTCCATTGAATTTTGACACTTCCCGCAACAGGAGTTAGTGAAAAGACGATTTAAGCGAAAAGTCATACGAAAAATACTACTGTAGTACTGATGTATACACTCAAAGATAGCAGAAAAGCGAAGAAAAGTAAATAAATTAACAACAAAAACATTCCTTTTACAAAGTTAGCAGTAGCCTTTTATAGTTTTAAAATGAAAACTTCTTTGAAAGTTTTTCCTTTTATTTGTAGAGCAAAGAAACCAAAACAAAGACTTGTAACAATACAAGAAACGGTCTCTGAAATAATGCACAGTCCACTAACAGAGGTAACTTTTGCTTGCAGGGAGCCGTTTGAGCTTCAAGACTCCAAGAGAAGTTTAATTACAGGACTTCTAGTGTAAAGGCTTGAAGACTTTATAGCGGTAACTATAAGGTTGAAGATGTAGCGATATGATGTCTTTGAGTCGGTGTTCTGTAAAGGTAAGGTTCTAGTGAAATGCGAAAAATATATGAAGCTACAGCTCTTTCTATTGGAGAGTATAATATCGTCTCAATCCATTGTGGAACCACTGTCTTCTTGTCGTTTTTTGGAATGCGGAATATGATAATACGACGACATACGGCATTAAAAAAATACAGCATTAATGACAGGTTATTAACTTAAATATCTACTATATAAAAATAAGTCGGGTTTTCCTTCCTGACGCTATAACTCCAGAACGCACGAACCGATTTCCACGGTTTTGCATTCGTTGGAAAGGTCTCGGGCTCCGTGAGGTTTATAGCAAAGAAAATTCAGGAAAAATTTCAACAGAAAAGCGGGAAAATCTTAAACCACGCGGACGAAGTCGCGGGCGTCAGCTAGTTTATATCTAAAAAAAAATAGGTAAAAGTTTTAGTTTAAAATAAAAAAAAGATTATTGTTTATTAACTATCAGTATCTGAGCGCGGTTTCAAGCTTATTAATTATTAAAATTATTAGTAACACTCTGAAGTTGGCGGTGTTACCTAAACGGAAAATATAATATTATTATAATTATTTCCGTTGGACCTGCACATAGTCTATCTCCGGCCATGTAGAATTGCCGTCCCATCAGACTGTGAAAGTGAGGCACCACCTGTATTTACGCACACACATTGTGCACGATACGCTCGTTATATAGGGATTGTTCCCATTGAAATTGGCTGCCGGGCTGCCGTATCAAAATTAGTTCAGGTGAAAATTATTGTGAAAAATTTCATCGCACTTAGCTCGCATCGCTTAGAATATTATCTCATGAATTTGATGGGTGACCGCCCTAAGGCAGGGAAATTTCTTGGGCTATTTCAAGGGGCGGGATTTCTAATCATGGCGTCCGAATGCCCGATGAGGCTCGACTCATCAAAGTTCTGGGATTAAATTATTTTACGGGGAAATAAAGATTAATTGAACCGTTTCAAAGGATTTACGTCGGTGTAGTATTTCGTTACGGTTTACTGTGGAGACATTCATGTTTGATTTAATCATCATCATCATCATCATTTCAGCCTGCGGACGTCCACTGCTGAACATAGGCCTTTCCCAAAGAACGCCACCACACCCGGTCCTCAGCCTTCCTCATCCAGCCACTTCCCGCCACCCTCTTAATGTCGTCGGTCCATCGTGCTGGAGGGCGCCCCACACTACGCTTACTTGTACGCGGTCTCCACTCCAAGACTTTCCGGCTCCAGCGGCCATCGCTCCTTCGACAGGCATGGCCTGCCCACTGCCACTTCAGCTTGCTAATGGTTTGAGCTATGTCAGTGACCTTGGTTCTCTTACGGATTTCTTCATTTCGGATCCTGTCCTTAAGAGAAACTCCTAACATAGCCCTCTCCATAGCTCTCTGAGCGACTTCAAATTTGTGGATCAAGCCTTTGGTTAGTGTCCACGTTTCAGCGCCATAAGTGAGGACGGGAAGGACACACTGATTATAGACTTTTGTCTTCAGGCACTGAGGTATTGACGATGAGAAGACCTGACTTAATTTACCAAATGCCGCCCAGCCCAGCCGTATTCTTCTGATTTAATATTTATTGAGATTGAGTACTTACACGTATTTGGAAGGGTTTACGTTAATTTTACTTACTGAAGATTGCATATTTTCATGATTGCGACAGATTATTACCTGTAACAAAAAAATAACATAATTAAAACGTGATTTCTCTCTATGTATAAGAAAAATACGCCAAGAGCACACCCACAACCCGCCTTTTCACACCTTCCAAAGGTGGACTGGGAGATAAGGCTCTCGAGCATTAAGTCCACCTATTGTACATTGCAGCTAGTTCTGGTTGTGTAATAAAGTTAAAAAAAAACAATTTCAACAATGAAGCTCATTTTTAACTTAGTGTGGCAGCAGAGAACCTGACGCCAATTGAAAGGCATAACGTCACACTGAAATCGCGCGTATACGTGAAGTATTTCGAAATATGTAGCGCCTCAATAACCGCGTTGGACATCTTGTTGTTCGTTTTCACAAACAAAATTTTTTTAAGAATTTTAGCAGGTAGTGAAATTCTGATTAACTCTATTAACATAACTGCATAGTTTCATAATACTAAATAATCAGCAACTTTGAATCAAACGTCAAAACGCGCGCTTAGTATGGGATGTTGTATGAAATACTGAACAGTGATGTTATCAAATTTCGACGCACTTTTTAACTTCCGTCGGAAGTTTAAAATGGTTTGCGAAAATAAAACTAACAGGGGACGTGGATATAACGACTTTTGGGAGATCATCTAAGTCATAAGTCATAAGTCATAAATATTTATTCAATTTAGGTAGATGCACTACACTTATTGACGTCCAGTTACATAAAAATATGATGGTGATAATCTGTTACGGTATCTTAAAACTAAAGCTACGAGGGTTCCAAACGCGCCCAGTCTATTTAATAATCACCAAAAAATTATTTGAATAGTTGTCAAATACCTAATTACAGTTAATTATTATTTCAATCTATCCACACTAAAGATATTATTAATAAGGTACCCAGCTACGAAGATGTGTCAACAAATCTTATAGTTATATTCTCCGAAGCTTCCCGATCAATACCTTAACTTCCGATGGCAAGTTATTCTTGGCTTTATAGAAAATTTAATTTCCTCTTTCATGAAATTCACACTGAATATCGGATGGAGGGAGTTTGGGGGAGAGGGGGGAGAGGGGGGAGGTGGCAATCGAAATTATAATAACTGTGACGTTCAGTGAAAAGATTTGTAACGATGCGGTGATTAGGGAAATCCTTTGTGTGTCAGAAACAGGGATTTTGTTTTGTTTCATTATTTTATAATTCAATTAAAGAATTTGAGGAGCGTTAAATTTCTTGAAAAATTTACTACGTGACTTCGTCTGCGTGGTTTTTATTCCCGCGGGAACTTCTTCATTTCCGAGATAAAAAGTAGCCTATGTAACTTTCCAGGTCCTCAACTATATCCATGCCAAAAATCACGTCGATCCGTTGCTCCGTTGCGGCGTGATTGAATGACAAACCAACAAACAAACACACTTTCGCATTTATAATATTAAGTATGAAGTATGTTTTAGAGCAGTATCAAATTTTATTCAGAAAGTTCAGTGTTCAGTCAATTAGTGTAATAATAATGTACAGGTATACCACTTTTATAAGTCGTCAGAGGTCGGATTTTCAGATTTTCTCGGGATAAATGGTTGCTTTATATCTAATGTCGTCAAAATCGGGTTGAGCAGACGGACGGACCGAAGCATAATAATCCACGTACTTTGGACGGATTTCTTTGTGATCCAATGTTTGGTTATAAATGCCTTTCATTTTCTCAGTTATATTATCACCCCTCTAACTATAAGTAATGAAACATTTTATCCCATTTAAATTTAATAAGGAATCTAAAGAAGCCATTATGTGTATAAAAGCTTACCTCCTAAAAAATTCGACCCTCCCGCTTATGTCCCGCGGGAGGGTATAATCCCTCCATTTACTTTAAAATTAAGTTTATTTTGTCATTAAGTTGTTTGATACATAATTTTTGTTTCGCAAAATATTACTGCGGGCTTAAAGAGTGTTTGATTTGGTGTGGTTTGGCTTAATTGATAGCCGTATGGCGATTAAGAACATTGATGACGGAATTTCGAGTATTTATAATGCCTAATCCATTATTAATTTATAATATCTTGCCTATTATTCAGAAACTTATGAAGTATTCCAATTAAAAACATACAATAGTAAAATAAATCATAATATAAGCAGTAAAACAATTCATATTTTTGTTCATTATACTAACTCGTTTACGACAATAATTTGCAAAAATACTAACGCCCAAGTTCACATTAAGTTAATATTTTTTGATAATATAAAAAGATTAAAACTGGAATTTATTTTATCTCAATGAAACGTTTAAATTTTTGAATGACGTAAAAATAACTCTAAGCTTCATTCGACCAACAACTACGCAATACTATTCTTGCAATAAAAGTAATGGTACAATTTTTCTGTATTTCTGCCTCAATTTTGGCAAGTACTTCCTACATCAGATAGGTACCTCAAGATAACCGTATAAAATTGCATCACGCAAACAGATAGACATGTAAGGCATGGGAGCATTGACTTTGCCAAGATTTTTTGGCACTGCACCCCATTATATCCCTCAGCTTAATCTAGATCTATATTTACTACCCTCATTCAAACTGACATAGTAATAACTTCTCAACAGTTATGCAATTTTAAAATTAGAATTTAGATGTGAAATCATACTAATATTATAAATGCGATAGTGTGTTTGTTTGTTGGTTTGTTGGTTTGTCCTTCAATCACGCCGCAACGGAGCAACGGGTCGACGTGATTTTTGGTGAAGGTATAGTTGAAGACCTGGAGAGTGACATAGGCTACTTTTTATCCCGGAAAATTAAGGAGTTCCCGAGGAAATCAAAAACATTCAATACACGCGGACGGAGTCGCGGGCATCAGCTAGTCTAGTAAATAAATCCGAACGATGTTAACATTTATTTTACAGATAATGTGTAACTTTTCACTCAGATCGATCTTTTGTGTAAGCAATTGAAATGAAATCACTTACTGTTGGGAACTTTTGAATTGAACAATAAAATAATTATAAAGGTATTTAAAGAAGTCCAGAAGCACTTTAAGAATAGTTATTTTAGGGATAAAAAATCGGATTTACTTGACTGCTTATTTCTCTTTTTAAATCTCATAGATATGATTTACTAAATGTATAAGAGAACATTATTATAGTGAATTTCCTATGACTTGGGCCACGCTCTACAGATTTCCATCGCCCCAAAAGATTAAGTTATTTAACTGGCTTTCAATATTCATGGTTTACTTAGCAAAAGTTTGCGAATTACGCTTCGTTAAGAAAATATAAAACTAAACTCCAGACTTTAACGAGACTTTGCAAAATTTAATACTACTTAAGCAATGTAGGTAGGTACAGAAAATGCTTTTTCGATCAAAGTTTTGATAAACGTACTTAAATATACGTACAATATATGTACTTAAATTTACTAAACACATAATATAATATGAGACACTTTACTCACAGAAATAATTTAAGAAATAAAGTTTTCTTACATTAATTGAAGAAACATGGTCGACTATGGCCTAACTTTTCTCATTGTAAGAGACTTTTAGTAGGTCGCAATGGGTTGAAATGGCGATGGTTATAGACGAATGAAAAAATGGATATTCTTTTACTATCTGAAGATAGAAGATGCCCGCAACTTTGTCCGCGTGGATTGAGGTTTTTTGGTTCCCGCGGGAGCTCTATAATTTGCCGGGATAAATAGCCTATGTGTTATTCCAGACTATAATCTATCTCTGTGCCAAATTTCATCCAGATCCGTTCAGCCGTTCTGGCGTGATTGAGTAACAAACATCTGTCCATCCGACCAAACTTTCGTATTTATAATATTAGTATAGAAGGTTTGTATTTTAGTTTTTATCCATGTTATTTAAATTTTTCAGGGAATGGAACAATATTTCGATTTATTTGTTATATCCATACTAATATTATAAATGCGAAAGTGTGGCTGTCTGTCTGTCGGTCTGTCTGCTACGCTATCCCTGCCTATCTGTTCAACCGATTTTGATGAAATTTGGTTCAGGGATAGGGTGTATCCCGGGGAAGGACATAGGTTACTTTTTATCCCGGAAAATTAAAGAGTTCCCGCACGAATCGAAAAACTGAATCCACGCGGACGTAGTCGCGGGCATCATCTAGTATATGTTATGTAGCTACAACATAACAACAAGAACTAGATTAACAAAGCCATTTGATAATATTTTTATTTTAACCAGCCATCCTCCTAATAAATTCACCGTGCACGTCACGCAAGGGTTGTAACGTGGTTGTAATTATGACAGACAGACAGACAGATAGACGGAAAGGGTTGCTAATAACATTTTAAACGTCATGCTATAATTAATCGAGCGACGTGTAGACTACGTGACTTGATTATTCACATTTTTTCAATGAAAAAGGGTTGCCTAGAACCTGCAAAAAATTTGTAGAAATTACGTACACGATTGTGTTTGTGTGAGCATCTCATTTCAACGGATTTTAGACGGCGTTGAAGTATGATTTGGACAATGATGTTCTATATAAAATAGGGATTTTAACCCGACTTTCCGTCGGACGTTCTTTTTTGTCACGTACGATTTTTCTAGGATAGTTCCTCGCGTTTTATCATCCCAAAAATAACTTTGTTTTTAAAAAAACTTCGGAAGAAGTTGCACGCATCATTACGTCCTATCAAATCTATACTAATATTATAAATGCGAAAGTTTGGATGGATGGATGTATGGATGGATGTTTGTTCCTCAATCATTCCAGAATAGCTGAATGGATCTGCATGCAATTTGGCACAGAGATAAATTATAGTCTGTAATAGCACATAGGCTACTTTTATCCCGGAAAATTAAGGAGTTCCAGAGGGAACCAAAAAACCTTAATCCACGCGGACAAAGTCGCGGGCATCAGCTAGTAAATATTATAAATGCGAAAGTTTGGATGGATGTATGGATGGATGTTTGTTACTCAATCACGCCCCAACGGCTGAACGGATCTGGATGAAATTTGGCACAGAGATAGATTATAGTCTGGAATAACACATAGGCTACTTTTTATCCCGGAAAATTAAGGAGTTCCCGCGGGAAACGAAAAACCTCGATCCACGCGGACGAAGTCGCGGGCATCAGCTAGTAATTAATATATTCAGTGGCGTGCAATTCATAGAGACAAAAGCTACCCGAACGGAAATACATCAGTGCTCATTTTTCATCAAAACTGCTAGTAAATAGGTATTTTGACTAACTAATGCCTAGCTTTAAAACCTGTGCACGCCACTAAATATATTATTATATGAAAAAAATATTTACTCGAAAACGTCAAACTAGTTTTTTTCTATAGAAATACAGGGCTTTTTAAGCTTTTCTGTACATGAATATGTTTCTCTAAGAATAAAACAGCTAGAAAATGAACCTCGCTTCAACATTGCCCATTCATGTGTTATACATAAAAAAACTATAGTTTCTTGAAATACCTACCGTTTTTTATTCAACTACAAGTTAGCCCTAGAAAACATCGTGAGGAAGCCTGCACGCCTGAGAGTTCTTCATAATGGTCTCGAATCCACACTAGGCCAGTGTAGTAAACTATGGCCAAAGCCCAAAACCTTCTCATTCCGAGAGGAGACTCGTGCTCAGTAGTGACACAGTAAACAGATACGTTTACTGTGGTAGTGAGCCGGCAATGGGTTGATAAGAGTGAGAGAGATAGGGAGATAATTTACTTGTAGCTATTCTTTACAATACTTTTCACAAAAAAAGTTTCTCTAAGCAAATGAGACCCACTTCAATGTTCGCTATTCATGTAAACTCTACATGAAAAAAAAATACTATGTTCGCTATTCATGTATATACTCTACATGAAAAAAAATAACAGTTTCATGAAATACGCAATCAGCGTGTTTTGTGCGGCGTTCGTGATTGCCAGCATTGAGCCGGATCTGGAAATGTGTTTAGCCTTCTGACTTCTGATGTTGGCATATTTTGTGTTACATTCACACTTTTTTAGGTCGTGACCTGGTACAGTTGGAATAACGTGAAATAGGCTGGTATTTAATTTGATTGTAAGTAAGATTTTCGGACGGTAGCCGGTAATTATCCGTAGGTACTAATATTATAAACTAGATGATGCCCGCGACTTTGTACGCGTAGATTAAGCTTTGTAGGGTTCCGTACCCAAAGGGTAAAAACGGGACCCTATTACTAAGACTCCGCTGTCTGTCTGTCTCCAGGCTGTATCTCATAAACCGTGATAGCTAGAAAGCTGAAATTTTCACAAATGATGTATTTCCGTTGCCGCTATAACAACAAATACTAAAAATTAAAAAAATATATATATTAAGGGGGGTCCCCATACAATAAACGTGTTTTTTTCGTATTTTTTTGCTCAATATTAAAAACGGTAACAGGTAGACGGTTCAAATTTTCACAGAATATTAACTTGTATATTACCTTTCAAAATAAAGAATTAAATATCAATAAAGTAAATATTAAAGGGGGGCTCCCATACAACAAACGTAATTTTTATTTTTAATACGTCATAAATCGTAAAACTTACAACAGGTTTGTACGGAACCCTCGGTGCGCGAGTCCGACTCGCACTTGGCCGGTTTTTTTATTCCCGCGGGAACTATTTTATTATTTTATTTTGTCTTATGTATGTATATTATAATTATTTTGAATATATTAGTTTATCATAATATGTTATATATGGTATTGGTTAGTTTATTTAGCTATTAGTATTTAAGTATATTATTATATTTTTTATACTACACCCGCTCGGAAAGTACCCTCTTGCTTTTGTCAAAACGAGGTAGAAAGTACGTCATTGCTACAAACCAATTAAGCGGGAAGAAAAGATGTATGAAATTTCATTTCTAACGTGCTAAGCGGGGAGAAAACTGTATGAAAATCCATTTCTAACGCGCTGTTGTTTTTTAATTTTAAGTAAATATGGTATGGACGTTGAGAATTTGGATGTCTTACCTTAAGGAAATATAATATTAGAAGCAGCTTCACCATATTTGACATAGAAAAGTCAAATAATATGGTGAATGTCGATTGTCCACATCGACGTCGATTTTCGATATCGATAGTCGATATCGATATCCGATATTGATAGTCGATATCGATATCGATGTCGATTGTCGGTATCGATGTCGATTGTCGATATCGATGTCGATTGTCGATATCGAAATCTATATTGAAATAATCCTCAAAATGTAGTCTAGTTGTGATAGTGAAGCTTCGAATGAAGCGACTCATATAGTTATGATAGAACGTCATTTTTTTTTTTTAATTTTTTTTTTTTTTTTAAAACAATACATTAGAAATTAAAGCTAGCTAACCTAACCTAATTAAGGACTATTAACTATTATTAACTATTAACCTAAACCTTTTTTTTTTTGTTTTTTTTTTTGTTTTTTTTATTTTTATTTTTATTTTTATTTTTTTTTTTTTTTTTTTTTTGTTTCTGTATTTTATATATGGGTTTGTAAAAATATTTATTTTATTTATTATTTTAAACATTTGTAAGTTCGTTTAATCACTAATTATCGCTTATTTTCCTCGCAGGTGTAGTATAAAGCACTATGTATCACTCGGTAGAAAGTACGATTCCTACCTCGCGTGTATTGCGGCCCTTCGGCTACGCCTCGGGCCTCAAACTACACCCTCGATAGTAATCGGTCACTTTCTCCCCTCGGTGAACAATGTACTATTACACCACCTCCCTTAATCCCGTTCTTCATTTTCTCCCTAGCGTTAAGGTTGTCTGGAAGAGATCGCTATCTAGCGATAAGACTGCCTTATTTTACCTATTAATTGTTGTTTTCTGATTTGTAACGTGTTTCTTTGTATATCTGTGGTGTACAATAAAGTATATACACATAACTCTTTCATTTCCCGGGGAAAAAGTAGCCTATGTCCTTCCCTGGGATGTTACCTACCTCTGTACCATAGATAGATAGACATACACTTTTGCATTTATAATAATATTAGTATGATAAAGATTTCCAGACTAGTAATTGTCTGTACTATTATTATACGCAAGTGTGCTTGTTTGTTGGTTTGTCCTCCAATTACGCCGCAACAGAGCAACGGATCGACAGATCTTTGATGGTCCCTCTTTCCAACAGATTTTGACGACATTTGGTACAGAGATAGGTTCAATCCCAGTGGGTGACACGGGAAATTAAAAACCTTAATCCATGGACGAAGTCGCGGGCATAATATAGTTTCCACATTAATATTATTAAAGGAGATCCAAAAACATGTTTATATATACTCACCTAATACGCATTTCATGTCTGCTCTTAATTTTGAAATGCCATGAAAAATCGCATCTTTATACCGCTCCCTTCTAAATGGTCCCCCAGGAGGCCCTTTCAAGATTCCCCTAAGCATCCCTGTTATGTCATATTAAGGGCTAATTATGCCTGTATTCTTGGGCCCTGTTTGCAAAAGCTACTTTTAGTATAATAATATTACCTATCTGTTCGTTATTCTAAATTATGCTCAAATTGAAGGCAGAGTTTCGAGCTTACATTCGTTAAAACCCTGCTAAATCATACTAATATTATAAATGCGATGATGAAGATGTTTGTTTGTTGGTTTGTTGGTTTGTCCTTCAATCAATCAAATAAAGTTTGTGAGTTTGTGAGTTTGTGACATTGTAGAGGGTATTCTCTGGATCTAACTTCTGAACCGATTTTGAAAATTCTGTTACCAATAGCCTGAAAAATTAGGGATTCCCGTGGGAATTTAAAAAAAATATTTCACGCGGACGAAGTCGCGGGCATCTGCTAGTAGCTTATATCACTGGCTACATTTTAACTCAGAAAATTAAAGCGTACCCGCGAGAATCAAAAGGAACCAACGCAATCAACACAGACGAAGTCGCGAGCATCATCTAGTTGTCTAAACAATAAGATTATTTATACAATACACAAACTCAAGTTGGCTCGTAAAAGTTTTCATATCGTCTACGCCATTTTTGGCTGGCGACCGCACAAACAATCTTCGTAGAGTAGTTCGTGAAACCATAAAACTGGTCGTTCAACCCTTCCTCAGTGGAACGGATTATACAGTTCTTACGTAATAATAGGTTATTGGACTTCGGTAATGTGCAAGTTTTAGTACTTTGTTACAGTTTTGATAGTCACGTAACTGCAGTAGTTTTGTTGACAAGATTCTGCTGCGTGAGTAAACCTGAATACGTATGCGTTAAAAAATACGTTCTATGAATTCAGCCAATCATAATAATTTGACTATTAGTCAAATGAGAAACTCTTTAGTAAACGTCAAAAATGCGTGATTAGTATCATAGAAGTTTGTAAGAAATCTTGACTTGTGACGCAATCAAAACTCGACGCACTTTTAATCGATGGTTTGAAATGAACTTAAAACTAACAGATGTCGTGAATTTTACTACTTAATAATGATTTAAAAAATACATAGGACAAATCCCTAGCGATTGCAAAAATTTCATGCTAAGGGGTAAGATGCATTGATGTAGGTACAAGGTGGCTGAGTTACGAAAAGAAAATACTTAACGACAATCACGCTTATGAAAAGCTCTAATGAGGTCTAGGTTAGAGCGCGCTTGCCTTCAAAATGCCTATTCACTCTTTTCTTGAAGGTACTCAAGTGGCAGGAAACTCGGACCGGCGGCGTAGGCGTTCCAAACATCAGCGGTCCGTGTCAGAAATGTTGAATCTAAAAGATTGAAAGTTAAAACGACTCAGTCCAGTTAAACGACTTCAACTTAAAATCAAGTATCAGTAGTTGAACACTACTGATACTTGATTTTAAGTTGAAGTAAATGTAAGCCAATCTGAAAAGAATGGTCACAATCCAATCAAAATTTTCGGAGAAATCCGCGGACAAAAATACATACACCTATATTTGTTTATTTGTTTAGAAGCCCTAATAGATTATTATATTAAATATTATAAATGCGAAAGTTTGGATGGATGTATGGATGTATGGATGTTTGTTACTCAATCACGCTCCAAAGGCTGAATGGATCTGGATGAAATTTGGCACAGAGATAGATTATAGTCTGGAATAGCACATAGGCTACTTTTTATCCCGGAAAATTGAAGAGTTCCCGCGGGAACCGAATAATCTCAATCCACGCGGACGAAGTCGCGGGCATCAGCTAGTTATATTATAAGTATGTGAATATTTTTCAGTTCCAATAATATTACATACATACGAGTACCTACGTATCGAATTGTTAACCTCCCTTTTTTGAAGTCTGTTAAAAATGATTCGAGTTTGGTATGAAATAAAACGTAACCTATACCTATGAATAAGTGACCTGCCGTATAATAACCAGACCCCTTCAATAATCATACCGGTCCTTACCTATTTACCCGGTATGTAGAATAATCTTAACTAGATATAAAAGACGTGTATCAAAGGCCGTCCTATGCATACAGCTTCTGCGAGCCATTTAATTGGGTACGTCTGTTTGTCTGTGTCTCTCCAACTCTTTTGAAGTACGTTTACAATTTATAGCAACGATTTATTGTTACTATGAAAAGAAAGAGAGGCGTGTATCGTCGCTACAATAATACCAAGTTTTTTTATAGTGCAAACAATGCAAATCATTAATAGTTATTAAAGAGGTGTTGTTGATCTAAAAAATACTATTTAGTGAAAATATTGGCATCAAGTTCTGTTTTACACAGTTACAAGTAATATTTTTATATATTTCGTTCTATTGTTGTATTTTATCAGCCACAAACTTTAATTAACTAAACTGTAATTACTTATTTTAAAAATGAGAAGAGGTCTTAATTTTTATACGTATGAAATCCGTACTTGTAGATAGTTTAAGAAGTTAAGAACAGTTTTCAGGAATCAAATAAAACACCTGGTTATATCGCTTTAGCATATGAAAACATCGTAGCGAGAAAGTGTAAACGCGGCACATCGAAAGTATTATTATGGGTCGTGTTTGCCAGACCCTTCAAGCCACTGGTTTGCAGGCTCGTACTTTATTGATAAATTATATTTGCTTCATGTTGGCAAATATTTGCGGATATCGGAACTCACGGTGGGCTAGCGATTCATTCGATTATGCGTACTTAATATTCGAATAGCAATGCGTATTCGTTCGAGCATTTCACTAACTAAATGCTCTGCGAAATAACAGAATAACTCCAGATTTTGGAACGTGGGATAAGAAGATTTATTTTAGCTTACTAATAATGATAGTCATCTTCTAGGCAAGCGCGCTCCACCTTACGCTGCATTACCACTTGCAAGCAGGTCTGATTGCAGCCAAGCGCTAGCCTAAATATATATATAAAAAAAGTCATCTTCTCAAGTCTCAATCCATCGTTGGCCACTAACGAGTACGGGTTCCCTCTGAGAATGAGAAGCTACGGTCCACCATGCTGACTAAATGTAGACAACCGATAGGCAAATTTATTACACCCTTTTTGAGAACATTATGGAAAACTATCATGCATTCCGGTTTTATCACGGTGTTAATGGTAACATTACAAGTAAGGAACAAAAATGTGAAACATTACACAATACACAGTTTAGTTTTTTCCCCATTTATTTTATTTTATTCGAGTTTATCTATATATATAAAATTCAAAATCCTGACTGACTGACTGACTGACTGACTTATATATCAACGCACAGCCCAAACCGCTGGGGTTAGAAACTTGAAATTTTGACAGTAGGTTCATTTTGTGACGTAGGCGCTTACTAAGAAAGGATTTTTCAAAATTCTACCCCTAAGGGGTGAAATAGGGGGTGAAAGTTTGTATGAAAGTCCGTCATTTCTCAAGTTATATCCATGAAACTTGGTATATAAGCTACCGGTTAAAAATTAAGAAATACGTGTTTCACAGTTTTTGAAAATTCTACCCCCAAAGGGCTGAAATAGGGGAGTAAAGTTTGTAAACAAGTTGTAAGATATTTTTCAAGTTATAACTACGAAACTCGATATTTGGCTTTCGGTAAAAAATAAAGAAGCATGTGTGTCAAAATATTTAAAAATTACACCTCCAAAGGGGTTAAATAGGAGTTGAAAATTTGAATGAAAGTCCGTCGTTTTTCAAGTTATAGCCCTGAAACTTGGTATTTGGGCTTCCGATTTAAAATCATGAAATACGTATTACACAGTTTTGAAATTTCTATCCGCAAGGACGTTAAATAGAGAGTTTGTCCTTCAATCACGCCGCAAAAGAGCAACGGATCGATGTAATTTTTTGCATGGGTAGGTATAGTTGAGGATCTGGAGGGTGACATAGGCATCCTTTTATCCCGGAAATGAAGAGTACCTGTGGGAATTAAAAAACTTATGCCACGCGAACGAAGTCGCGGGCGTCCTCTAGTTTAATACATACCTACACTTCATCAAACAAACGTCTAAATTCTAAAATACCCTTTTATGCGAGTCTTTGCACATACATAAACATAAGGCATACCCATGGTACCTACATGTGGCGATTCGTCCGTCCATTCCTATGACCGTCATAAAATAAACATGGGATATCAAAGAACCAAAGTCTATGAGTGGGCGAATATCACCCAAACGTGTTTACTCAGTCCTAAAGGTATCCCGCACATTTTAATATTGCATTTTATATTACCAAAATCTAGTAGCTCAAAGATATTTTTCTACTTTACCGAACAATTAGAGAAACTTACAATATAATGTGACATTAAATCTTTTGCTAATTGCAAAGTAATACCCAAGTAAGTATAATGTAAGAATTAACAATAATAGTTTTATCCAAAAATAAGTCAATTAGTCCATAATACCATACTGTAGATAATAGGTAGGGTTAGAAGTACCGGAAAATAGGAAAATAGGTACCGGGAAATATTATACTTTTAGTAGTCTTTATTTAAGTTTCAGTGTAGCTTTTAATATACTAGTATCAGTATTCAGTACCTAAGTAGAGCTAATATCAAATAGATAATGACTGCATATAAAAGCGTAATAGATAGCCTAAACAAATATACAGAGTCAACACAGCAAAAAATACAAGCGCAAGTAATTCTTGAACGCCTTTGATTTGCCGCCGGCGAGTAATATCCTGTGGCGGCACAAACACGCTCCAAGCGAGCTCTACTCGTTGGATACTAGACTGGTCATTCTAACCGTGTGCAATACTACACATAGTTAGTACCTACTAGGAAAACGTCACTGAGTATAAAAAAGCTGAAAGCTTCGGATCTCGTCCAAAACATAAAAAACAAAACCAACGCATAGATACTGAAACCACATTGTAAGTACCTACATATCAGAGTCACCTATTAACCTCCTGTCTCGAGAGGATCTTTGACAAATAATTTTTCTACTTAACCTTGGAAAAATTGGGTTAACTGACAAAGTGGTGGAGAGACGTTGAGACCGTGTTGGTTGGATCCCCCGAGCACTAATCATGCCCGCACATCTTTTGATACCTAGATCCACGATGCCCTGCATGCCCCAAAGAACTGAGGCACATGAGGCACGAAATCGTCCACAGGATGGTCTTACAATAATATTATAGGTTCTTGTTGTTTGAGTGTTGCTTTAATGAAATATGTTTTCAATTTTTTAAGTTTATTAAAAAAAAATACACAATATCTAACACAAAAGGAACATTATATCCTCCAAGATTTTTAAGCCTAAAGTCGAAAATAAATTATGAGAACCTAAGAGTAAGAACATACAAGGCTATATAAAGTACTTAAATATATAAAGTTATCTAAAGTTTCAAAATTAAAAGTTAATTCTTTCATAAGTAGCTCATTACGTCTTGCCTAAAACTTCGCAGACAGAAAGGAAGACTCAATATTATTTTAAAATATTCCTACCAACTCGCAGGCTTCTGTGAAATTTATCATCCTTCCTCTCATCCAGAGAGATAATAATTGATCACTAGAGCGAGCGTGATCAAAATTTCCTTAAAATAACTCCAGATGTGTTTTTGTCATTCAACTTTTCTGGTGGAAGGCTTCGGCCGTGGCTAGTTACCACCCTACCGGCAAAGACGTGCCGCCAAGCGATTTAGCGTTCCGGTACGATGCCGTGTAGAAACCGAATAGGGGTATGGGTTTAATATAACTGCCATGCCCCTACCAGGTTAGCCCGCTACCATCTTATTTTGTTTTATTTAAATTCTTTAGTGCACATATTATAGAAATGCACAAAGGCGAACTTAATACCTAGAGGTATTCTCTTCCAGTTAACCTTTGGTAGTGGGGACAGGGTTGACAGCAAGTGTAGGTATAGTTAAAGTAGCGTAAGTAGCATTGTGCGTATAATTTAGAGAGAAAAATTGGAGAAAGAAGAAACATATTTAGGTAGTGGTTATAATAAAGTGCCATCTTAGCTACCGCTTACCATCAAGGGCTAACTTGTAGTGGATTAAAAAAAGTAGGTAAATAGCGATGAACTTGAGGTTTTTAATACCTTTTTTTGTATTATATATATATATTTTTTTTTTTAAATTTATTTTGTACCAGTAAGTTATACAATATGTAGAAAAACTGAAACATAATGCACAAGGACAATTTTTATCATATTACATCCAGGCTCTAGTTCACGCTGGCCTAGTGTGTTCAACGAAAACCTGTCAATGTGTAAACGCTACTTGCGAATTGCGCTTAATATCTGTTCCTTGTAATAATTCCTCCCTCGTAGCTTTAGTCTTAAGATACCGTTGTTAATTATCACCATCAATTCTTATTCTTTATAAACATGACGTTCAGAAGGTGTACTTTTGTAGGTACCAATTTTGAATAAAGATGATTTGATTTGATTTGATTTGAATATGAAAACTCAAAAAAAAAATGACAAGCGTATACGTAACTTGTCAAAACTTACCTTTAAAAAATTTTGTGTAAGGTCAACCGGGGCAAATGCAACTAAAAAATAAAAAGTTTCAAGTTTGAACAAACGCTGTTCTGTCCTACTATATTTGCTCATTTATTGGACCCGTTTACTTCATTACATATTCATTAAAGAATATTTTAAACCAACCAAGCATTCAAATAGTCCTATAAATAACTGGTAGTGACATGATTTCCTCAAATTGGAAGAAAAAGTTGCATTTTCCCCTAGTCGGGGGTAAATGCAACTAAATACCACAGTACATTATCTATTTAACTTATAAGAACCAAAATACAATATCATTATGAGTTCTAATATTGTTTATGGGATTTCAAACTTTATTATCATGCAGCAATGCCTATTTTTAAGTAAAAACAGATTGAATTGTGTATGGGGGCAAATGCAACTGTTTGTTGAAGAATCAGTGCGGGGACCGCAACGAACTAGCACTATCGATATTTTATATTATGCGTGTTAATTGTATTTGGGAATACCAGGACTATGGATGTATGTAATATAGCTAATTGTATCAAATCAAATAAATGTTTATAATGAACTTTTTATTATTTTCTACTAGTTATACTTGTACAATCACAGAACTACCTTTTAAAGAAACTTTTACATAAATATCAACTTTGGTACTTATAGAAAACTAATAGCACAAGTTATTCTTATATTATATATTTTATAGTTTATATCACTACTACTTACTACATACTTACTACCAGCACAATAGTTTAATATTTCTATACGACGTAAGCAATATTTACCTTTCACGTGCTTATTTATGCCTGGGTACGCCTTGAAGTAAATATCGAATAAGTATAAACTTGATGATCGATAAAAAAAAAATGTCGACACTGGCACATCACTAGAGAAAACAGTTTCATACAAAAATATATGGGGCTATTGTAACTAACCTCTAAGTTGCAATTACCTCATAGCGAGATTTTCGTGAGGTAAATGTAACTGCATCAATTACATTAGATAGATTCAACTAAAGCAATGAAAAATATAAATAAAATCACTTACGGTTTGTATTTAATCGTATCCAGTCACAAACACTTGATAAAATCACTAAGAAATATTTTTTTAACAGCCGCAACAACAACGTGTTTTCACGCGTTGTACCTTCAAAATGGCGGTTTGACAAGATGAGCTGTCGGTCAAACAGTTTTCATCCCAGTAGCGCCATCGACCAATTGTAAG
This sequence comes from Erebia ligea, assembly GCA_917051295.2. NCBI lineage: Eukaryota > Metazoa > Arthropoda > Insecta > Lepidoptera > Nymphalidae > Erebia > Erebia ligea. The sequence goes on from OU785223.1 coordinate 18,260,134, forward strand.
GTCTAATAATTGTTCGGCTATTAAATTATAAGTGGCGTTGTATTAAAAGAGCCTCAATAAATGAGTTTTAATAGGGAGTTGCCATAGCCCCATAGTTGCATTTGCCCTGGTTGACCTTAACACAATCCATAAACTAAAATGACAGTTCTAAATCTAGTTGTGTCCCTTTCCGCTGAGAGTATTATGAAAGGGTTGCTATCTATGCTGTCATTTTAGTTTACAGATTGTGTATACAACAGAATTACTTGTATTTTACTCATAATATATGTATGATAAGACGTGGCTTTGATTAAAATCATACAATTTATTTAATAAAAGTTATTTGTTTCGAGCTGTCTTTGTAACCATTAAGTGGAGGCGCTTACTCAAGTAGTAAAATATCTCTTTGGTCACGTTATAGATGAAGACAAAAATTGCGATGACGTACAACCTTTTTCGTTGGAATCCATATTTTTTTAATTTTCTCAATGTTCGAGCACCAAATTTGATTACGCTGTCATTTTAGTTTACAGATTGTGTATACAACAGAATTACTTGTATTTTACTCATAATATATATGTATGATAAGACGTGGCTTTGATTAAAATCATACAATTTATTTAATAAAAGTTATTTGTTTCGAGCTGTCTTTGTAACCATTAAGTGGAGGCGCTTACTCAAGTAGTAAAATATCTCTTTGGTCACGTTATAGATGAAGACAAAAATTGCGATGACGTACAACCTTTTTCGTTGGAATCCATATTTTTTTAATTTTCTCAATGTTCGAGCACCAAATTTGATTACACTGTCTAACGTTTTTCGTTGTTAAAACATTGTACCTAGGTATTTTAAAAACGGAAGTTAAAAATGTGCTTGTTTCCGACTTTTAAAAGCTACCTATAGAAAAACTTCTGTCATACCACATCTATGTCACTCTTATGGTCCCCAACTATACCCATGCAAAAATACGTCAATCCGTTGGTACTCAGTTGAGGCGTGATTGAAGGACAAACCAAAAAGCACACTTTCGCATCCATACTAATATCGTCTGTCTGCTACGATTTCACGGCCCATCTGCTCAACCGATTTTGATGAAATTTGGTACAGGGGTAGATTGTATCACGGGGAAGGACATAGGCTACTTTTTATCCCGGAAAATTAATTTAATTTTAAACCACGCGGACGAAGTCGCGGGTATCATCTAGTTTTTAATATTACTTAGTATGAAGTATAATTAAGTTCAAAGGAACAGCGAACAATAAATAAAGCCTCTAATACGTTTGAATTATGTTTGAATAGTTCGTTTGAATAAGAAGCGCGAATGAATGGCTGACTCATTGAATAGCTTCGCTGACATAGTGACTGACTTGCATTACTGATGATCTAGATTCTAGAATGAAGATAATCACAAAGAGGAAATAGAAAGGCTTTTCAGATTTCTGACAAAGCAATGCTAGCTTTGATATAAAAGAAAAAAATATAGGCACATTATTTCTTTACAAAATAATATTTATGTAAAGGTATCCTTATTTTTATTTTAAACCTGTTAAACAAAGGATATATTTTACATTGTATTGCGAACGACTGAAAAAGGAGGGCTACTTATGACAAATTACGCATTTTGTAAAAATATATAACCTTTGGCATCCATACTAAAAATTTAAATTATGCGAAAGATCTGTCTGCTACAATTTAACGGCATATCTTTTCAACCAAGTTTGATGGAATTTGGAATCGAGATAGGGTATTGTATCCCAAGGAGGGCATAGGCTACTTTTTATCCCGGGAAATTAAGAATTCTCGCGTACAGTATAATGACTGATTATGAAGATGATGAAGAGAATATTGAACGTCTTGCAATGTAAATGAAGTAATATAATCAGTTTGCTATTTGGTGTTAGCATTATGCTGTGACATATTTTTTACAGTTTTCTGTAGAACAATGGTACTTTCAATTATATTCGTGTTACTAGAATCAAAACATCATAATTATATCCTTTTTTAATAAGTGCGAGTAAATTAAAAAAAGTGATCTCTTCCTTCATGTTTTGAAACAATATAAAAAAAGAATAAGTACGTATTTCAGCCCTCCGTCAAATTTAAAACAATTTCGTTCAGAAGCACGCCTCAGCTCTCGTCAAGCCACACTGCCGAATTCGTTATCCCCCAATTTTTCCCTCGTAAAGCGTAATCTTGTTACAGAAAAAACTTATTTCATAAAGTCAAAAGGAAAAGGAATTAAAAGAAAAGGAGCCGTTTCAATGCAGATGGTAGCGAAATTGCACAGACTTAAAAAATAAAGATGGAGCTGACGGATGTATTCTTGTTTTTGACAACGCACTGGCCGTAACTCGGCGAACCACACGTACGATGAAATGGCGCGACTTCGTGCACTAATGAATTGAAGAATTGGATACAAATAGCCAAAAACAAAACAAGGACTTATTGGCGTGCAAATGAAGTAATAATATTTATGCCTATATTATAATGTACCATGTTCTGGACAATAAATGAATTATGAAGAGACCTTAGTCCTGCATTGGACTGCTGCAATTACAGGCTGTAGATGATGATGATTCACAAGTTTTTTTTTTTACTTTTTAGCTGACAAAAGAATGAAGTTGCATGCATTGAAACTGGATGTTGAGAAGAGGCGGATTTACGTGACTTTTACAATATAAAATTGGTGGAGAGAAAATTAAGATACAATGACACAAATTTTGAGCAACTTTCATAGAGTATATTAACCAGCTTCAAAGCTTGGCTTCAAGTAAAAACGCATCTCCTTTTTTGAAGTCTAACCATAGTAAAACCGCACTATCATCGGATTTTAATACCTAATATTAAGTTACAATCGTTTTTCCGAGTCAGCTAGATTGAAGCTCGCGCTAGTCTATATTTTTTGCATTAGTCTAAGGGAATTTATTAATGTTTCTTGTTTTAATGGAGCCTCAGTAGGTTCTTTGTAGATTCAACAATTATTCAGCGCATTTGCGAGGAGAGTCGGTAACAAAGCCTGTGTACTGTGTACTCTTACAAGGATTATTGTACGCCGTTTGAATACTTACTGCTAGTTTTGTTCGGTTACGCTTGTTTTGAACTTTATGAGATTATCCGTAGTTTTGCTTTTGGTTTTCTTTTTATTAGGTTTAACCAAGTTGTTATTTTTCTAATTTCAAATACGCTTTTGTGAAATGCATTCTTGAAAACAAGAAAAAGTTCTTGAAATGTCTTTTGCAGACTTATTGTCTACTTGATACAGAGAAATAGTATTTATTTTGTAAGGAAACAAGATTAGATTTTACATTTCTGTTATCATAATATTATGACTCGTTTTTTATAATTAAACTAGAGGATGCTCGCGACTTCGTTCGCGTGGCATAAGTTTTTAATTCCCACAGGCACTCCTTAATTTTCCGGGATAAAAAGAAGTCTATGTCACTCTCCAAGTCCTCAACTAAGTATACCCATGCAAAAAATCACGTTGATCCGTTGCTCTATTTCGGCGTGATTGAAGGATAAACTCTCTATTTGACGTCCTTGGGGATAGAATTTTCAAAAACTGTGAATCACTTATTTTTTCATTTCAGACCGAAATCCCAAATACCAAGTTTCATGGCTACAGCTTGAAAAATGACGGACTTTCCTACAAACTTTCAACCCCTGTTTCAGCCCTTTGGGGGTGGAATTTCGAAAAGCTGTGAAATACGTATTTCTTTATTTTTTACCGAAAGCCAAAATACCAAGTTTCGTTGATATAACTTGAGAAATGACGGACTTTCATACAAACTTTAAACCCCTATTTCACCCCCTTAAGGGTGGAATTTTGAAAAATCCTTCCTTAGTGAGCGCCTACGTCACAAAAGGAACATACTGTCAAAATTTCAAGTTTCTAGCCACAGCGGTTTAGGCTGTGCGTTGATATATAAGTCAGTCAGTCAGGACTTTGAATTTTATATATATTATAGATTATTATCATATTATCTTTAATCTAGCTTATTCTGTCTTTCAACGTTTGTAAGTACTAAAATATCAAACAACCTTAAACCCATATAATAAATTAAAAAAAATCATTCCGTATAAGCGATTTAGATGAAATTCAGCACAGAAGTAGCATCGTGGATTTTGAATAAATATGTTTTGAGTTTGAACCAACGTCCTTTCAGATTGTACTCAACCGTTGAACTATTGAGGCCCTTCAGGTAAGAGGGAGTCCCTCATATTTGGCAAACTCGCTAATTTGCGTGAACTACAGCGTCTGTCAAATATAATCCGCAGGAAGGGAGATTATCATATCGCATGAATATTTTATTAGACTCAAATTCAATCAGAAGTTGCACGGGGAGTCGGGAATTAGCCGGTTTGGACTTTTATTGAGTTTTATGCAATTATAAACAAGTTCTTTTGTAATATGGTTAGGGTTATTCCAAAACTTCTTATAGGGCGACAATACAGGGAAAAAGTCTTCGTCGAGCACTTTTATAATATGATGAATGATTTATTTATTACACGTAGGGCAACTTGTGGAATATGGAACTGCACCGACTGCCGTGAGAGGGCGAAACGTATTTCACATACGACGTGGGCGTTTTGCGCGGCCATTATGGCCGTAGTGTATTTTTCCTGAGATATTTTCGTAGGTTTCCGTCATAAAAAATCATGATTGACTGATGGAAATCAATAATGAGGTCTATAGGTATGAATGCGCTTGTCATAAGATTGGCTACCTATTTATTTAATTATTTCCAGTTGAAATAATTAGGTTGGAATATTCTTGTCATAATAATGGTTACTTTAAGTTGAAATACAATAAGTTTGCTATCCTATTATAAAAGTAGCGCCGTTTTAATTTCATTCTACCCCCGATTTGTACGCGAAAAGGCTTAAGTGCACCGCTTATTTAAATGTTGAGTGGCATACGCTTTAACCCGAATTCGAGGCGCGTAGGTAGTACATGCAGTTACGTAGAGTACGCACTGTGACATACATCAGATGGAACGGCTTGTACAGTCGACCACGGATTTTGCTTATCATCATAGCATTTCAGACTTATTTCATAGTTTAACGATATGATAATTCCAGGAACTCATGTGATATTTTGTTATTTTAAAATCGGATGCGCTCGACGACAATCATGCTTACTGTAAAGCAATGATGAGGTCCCACATAGGACATAGGGGACACTTTAAATTCCGGAAAATCAAAGATTTCCCACAGGGCTTTTAATAAAAAATAATTGAATCCTAAGAATAGTAAATCGATTTTACGCTCTCAATGGAGGGTAAAAGCTTGGTGGTGCCTTAAGTGTCATTTTAGTGGTTACCACTAAAATACCACTAAAAGACAGCTCATTAATAGCTTTTAGCGTAGACTTTATTCACTATTGGATACAACTATTCAAATCTGCAACTTTTTTTCAAACGTCAAAACGGGCGCTTATGATTTTGTATGAATTATGAATCGAACATTTTTTACTTCAATCGTTAGTTTAAAATGGGTTTTCAACATAAAACTAACAGGGGACGTGGATATTACGTCTTTTGGGAGATCCTCTATTTAATAATCACTAAAAAGAATTCATTTGACTAGTTGTCACTTGTCAAATACCCAATTGAGGCAATATTTGCAGCGCACTGTACACGGAAGGCAGTAAATCAGGGCTGCGAGCAACATCCGCTGTTTTATTATGTTTGTTATGTTTATTCATGAAATGCCTCATCTACTGAAAGTGAGTCTTTGTTTACTACCAGCTTACATATTATCACGAATCACGATGTAACGTTCAGGGTTAAGGGCATGTATGTTTGTCTTTAAAGTTATTGTGATTAAATACAAATAATCTGATTTTTATTTTATGTTTCTTCTAAGTTCTAGCTTTCTTCGACTATTTAAACATGTGTCATATTGGAGCATAAAACATTATATTATGAGGACATAATGATGCCCGGCATTGGTTCAATACCGTTTTTTTAAAATATATCTAATTCGAACCGCTAGGATATGGATTGTCCTTCTGGCTTCCGTTTTCCCCTCCTCTTTTAATATAGGTACCTTCAAATCAAGAGTGAATAGGCACCTTCTAGGCAAGCCCGCTCCACCTTAGGCTGTAGGATGCCATTGCAGCTAGCCCGAACACTGCGCACCTGTTTTTTTTTAATTTTTTTTAATCCACTACAGGTTAGCCCTGCGATCTCGCAGTCAAGGGTTTCCCTGTAGTGGTAGAGGCTAGTCTGATGGTAAGTGATGATGCAGTCTAATGGTAAATGGTAGCGGGCTAACCTGTTAGGGGCATGGCAGTTATATTAAACCCATACCCCTATTCGGTTTCTACACGGCATCGTACCGGAACACTAATTCAGAAATTATAAATTCCCAAATAGACCCTGCCGGGGATCGAACCCGGGACCTCCGCACGTTAAGCGCTACACACTGCGCCACGGAGGTCGTCAAAATGGATGTGTATTATGATTATAGAAAATAAGAATATAATCATATTTTATGAAACTTTTACATGAAAAGCATTATGAGATTCATATTATTATGTTAAACTGTTTCGTCTTACACAAATACGTAACTCTATTGCTGCGACGTTATCCTGGCGAAAGAAAAATTTGAATGTAAAATGCGGCGGCTCGGAAGGCGACAAAAAATGCTTATTCAAAGTGTTATTATTTTGCCGAGGCGCGGTCGCTAAGGCGTTCCAGAGCGGATGTGGAGCTATAGGCGGATTTGGGCGCGGTGCTAGTGCAAGCGTTGCTTCTATCACATTGTGTTTTTCCGCGGACTCAAAGCGATTTGTTTCCTCGTGTTTAAATTCGAGCCGCTAGGATATGGAATGCCCTTCCGGCATCCGTTTTGCCCTCCTCTTCTAATATAGAATGAATAGGCATCTTCGAGGGAAGCGTGCTCCACCTTAGGCTGCATCACCACTTGCAAGTAGGTTTGATTGCAGCCAAGCGCTAGCCTATATATTAAAAAAAAAAGTGTTCATTCATGTATGTTCGTTTGACGACCTCCGTGGCGCAGTGTTGAGCGCTGTTGCCTTAACGTGCGGAGGTCCCGGGTTCGATCCCCGGCAGGGTTTGGAAATTTATAATTCTGAATTTCCCTGGTCTGGCCTGGTGGGAGGCTTCGGCCGTGGCTAGTTACCACCGTAACGACGTGCCGCCAAGCGATTTAGCGTTCCGGTACGATGCCGTGTAGAAACCGAATAGGGGTATGGGTTTAATATAACTGCCATGCCCCTAACAGGTTAGCCCGCTACCATCTTAGATTGCATCATCACTTACCATCAGGTGAGATCGCAGTCAAGGGCTAACTTGTAGTGGATAAAAAATAAAAAAATAAAAAAAAAATGTTACCAGATGATGCTCGCGACTTCGTCCGCGTGGATTAAGATTTTATGATTCCCGCGGAACTCCTTAATTTCTGGGATGAAATTAGCCTATCTGCTACCCCGGGATACTACATCCAAATTTCATCAAAATCGGTTGAAAAGATGGGCAGTGAAAGCGTAGCAGACAGACAGACACTTTTGCGTTTATAATATTAGTATGGATACATGATAGCCTTTGCCTGCTTTGGTTGGTTGATGATACAGTCTAACATAGAAGCGAATTATTAGTGACAGCTGTTAATGATCTTTTGTTTAACCCAAACCCCTTTTTGATTTCTACGCTAAACCCTTTAGTGCGACCGCTTTGCCGGTAGGAATTAGGTATGTTAATTTCGGAGGATCAGTTTTGTACTTTTTGAGATGAGCAATTTCAAACAGACTCCGCTAGCTGTCATATCTTAGTACTAAGGGTTAAAAGTTAACGTGTATTAGAAAAATGTATAATTATTTTAGGTCATTGATGTAGAATTTTAGTACCTTTGTAGGTACGTCAAAATTGTCCCGTACACAAATTACCATTTAACCATCCATGTGTTTTGACCCTGTCTCTGTTAAACTATGTTTATACCACAATGTATATGGTAATATGGTGTTTATTGGTTATTTTTTGTGCAGTTTAAGCACAAAAAACAACTACTACAACTAAAACAACTATCTAGAACAAAAAGCTGTTGATTTTCCTTAACAATTAAAATAAAATAAAAAATAAGTTAGCATTTTGGCATTACGTGACACTAACAAAAAAAAAGTAATAGCCGCTAGCACAAAGCCCGCACCTTGCGTGAAAATGCGTAGCATTAGGCAGATTGAAAGGAAGTGGGTCAGGCCAGGATTTGGCTGCAGCAGCCGATTTAAATATAACGAAGGGAGATGGAGGCTGTAATAAGTGATTTCACTCTTATACCACTTTTATACGAGTGTATTGTATGTGCAGTGAGTGTGTATGTTTGAGTGTGTGGTTGTGGGATTTAAGTATATTATGGCTCTAATTTTTTTTAATGACTTGTGAAATAGATAAGATTTATGTAAGACAAAGAAGTGGACGTGAGATTCTGACACAAAAAATGTCTCTAAATTGCAACAGTCTCCCAGAAATCGATAGCTAATTGAATCGAAAGATAGTACAAAACAGCATAATCATAGGCTATGCTTCCACCAGGTATGAACTGCTTGCGAGTGGAATAAGTAAGTGAGGGGCGAACATTTCATTTCTGAAAATTCAGAACAGTTTTGCTATAGCAAAACTATACTACTATTATAAATGCGAAAGTGTGTTTGTTGGTGTCTTCTTCAATCGCGTCGCAACAGCAACGGATCAACATGATTTTTGCATGGTTATAGTTGAGGACCTGGAGAGTGATATAGGCTCAAACTCATGCAAAGAATAGTTGCCGCTACGTGCCGCGCCGCGTGCAACTCAAGTAAGGCTAGACCTTATTTAAGAGAACTTGCTGATGCCCGCGACTTCGTCCGCGTGGAATAAGCTTTTTTAATTCCTACGGGTCACTCCATCATTTTCCGGGATAAAAAGTAGCCTATGCCACTCTCCAGATCCTCAACTATTACGTTGTACGTAATCGTACGTCGTCGTTACGTATATATTACATCGATCCGTTGCTTCGTTGCGGCGTGATTGAAGTACAAACCAACAAACCAACAAACCAATAAACCAACAAACAAACACACTTTCGCATTTATAATATTAGTATGATATGATGTATACGAGATAAATAACCGTCATCGGTTAAAGCTGTACGCTCGTCGGCGTATAGTGATATTACAAGCAATAGAAATGATAAAACACTCCCATTTAGTACAAATATAATAAAACCACTCAGCGTCTGCAAATAAAAGATGGACCATTAAGAATCTGAGCACTTGAAGTAGCGGTAGGTACCAGTAGCAGCATTCCAGATGAATATTCATCGCGCTACCAACTCAAGTGATTTATTATGTAAAACTGGGCGGACGACCACGATTCTCGCGGTGTTTACTTTAATTATAATAATGGAATTATTAAAATAATGCAAACAAAATGTGTGGTGGAGTATTAACACGCAGGTTTCCCGCCCACGCTGTCAGTAAGCGCGGAATTTACTGAATAACTAAGCTTTTTTTCTATAAAAAAACTATAAGTCATTGTGGCTCTTAGCTAAAGTTGAATAAATGACAGCAAAGGCTGATGATGATGATGGAGATGGGATACCGTCAGAGCTCCTGAAGCACATGGGTAATAATATTAAATACAAAATGGTCAGACTGTTTAATAAGATCTATAACACAGGCAGTATTCCAATTGATTTGCTCCGTTCTACATTTGTTACTTTACCCAAGAAACCTAAAGCAGTAAAGTGTGAAGATTACCGCACCATAAGCTTGATGAGCCACACCATGAAGGTATTACTTAAAATTATTTATAACCGCATAAAAGGGAAATGCTTAGAAGGCATATGCGCACAGCAATTTGGATTTAGGCCGGGTGTAGGAACAAGAGAAGCCATTTTCACTTTGAACTCATTGGCAGAGCGAGCGATTGAACATCAGCAGTGTGTCTATTTGTGTTTTATAGACTATGAAAAGGCGTTTGATCGTGTCCAACACACTAAATTGATGGAGATTCTTAAAAGAAAAGGGCTGGATGAGAAGGACCGTAGACTAATCGGTAACCTCTACTGGTATCAGGAAGCTGCCATCAAGGTTGAAGGCAAGTTGTCTGAATGGAAACCGATAAGGCGAGGTGTCCGACAAGGATGTGTATTGTCCCCCTTACTCTTTAATTTATATTCGGAGGCCATCTTAACTGACTTGCTACAAACCCATCCAGAAGGAATAAGTGTTAATGGACTACGTGTCAATAACATCAGATACGCTGACGACACTGTGCTTATAACAGACTCGGAATGTGGGCTAGAGAGACTATTGGAAGATGTGGCAGCTGCTGGAGACGCGATGGGGCTAAACATTAATATTAATAAAACCAAAGCAATGGTCATAGCCAAAACCCAGATGCCACCTCCTAAAATAAAACTTCGTGGTGCTGATGTCGCAGCTGTAGATAAATTTAAATATTTAGGCCGAATCTTTACAACGGATCTAGATCATATGGAAGAAATTAAATGTAGAATTGGACAAGCAAAAGCCGCTTTTTATAAAATGTCGAAAGTATTGTGTGACCCCAAAATCCCTTTTCCTATAAGATATCGCGTTCTCAAGTGTTATGCCTGGTCCACTCTTTTGTATGGCTGCGAAACGTGGGTTTTAAAGAAAGAAAGCTGTCGACGGTTACAAGCATTTGAGATGTGGGCACTGAGAAGGATGCTGAAGATATCATGGAACCAGTTCGTCTCAAATGCTGAGGTACTTAAACGAGCGCATTGTAACCGAGCTCTAATGACAACCGTCGTGCAGAGAAAGGTGGCATTTTTCGGGCACCTTCAAAGAGGATCCCAGTACGCGTTCTCAAGGTTGATCCTGGAAGGCAAGGTTCCCGGGAAAAGAGCACCTGGAAGACAGAGGAGGAAGTGGATGGATGACGTGAAGGAGTGGACCCGTCATAATTACGCTGAATTAAAGAACATTGCTCAAAATCGGAAGACATTTCACCTGCTGACCGCCAAACTTCAATTTGAAGATGGCACCCGATGATGATGAAAGGCTGCCCCTTTCCGAAGGAAGGATTATAAAATGGATAGCAATATTTAAATAGAGCTGTTTTTTGTTCAGTTTAGAGATGGTGTATTCTTACGTCAATTCCGCTTGCAAATATACTTTTTTCAGGCTAGCGACTCTATAAATTATTCGTCCGCGTGGATTTAAATTTGAAAATTCCGGGGAAATCTTTAATTAATAGGTAGCTTTTTATCACGATAGGTAACCGATATGTGACTCTCCAGGTCCTCTCTATATAAAAAGAAAAGGTGACTGACTGACTGACTGAACTATCAACGCACAGCTCAAACTACAGGACGAATCGGGCTGAAATTTGGCTATTAGGACGTAGACATCCGTTATAAAGGATTTTTCAAAATTCAACTCTATAAGGGGGAAACATAGGAATTAGAAATTTGTGTAGTCCACGAGGACGAAGTAGCGAGCAAAAGCTAGTCTCTCTATAAAACTACGTTGATCGAAGGCAAATCCTTCAATAGTGATCGAATAATAAACAAACACACTTTCGCGTTTATGTACATAACAAATAAATACGTTTCACAGATCCGCTAAAAGATCGAGTACAGTTCCAATGAATCCTTATGCCTCATTGGGAATTTAAGGCTACGTCGTAACGATGGGATATCTACTTTCTATTCCTTGGAGACTCGGTGACAATTGTGATTTAGCGATTGTTATCGATCGCGATTGTCGCATAACAATCGTTCGGAGACCGATTTTTGCGAATGTCGGAAATAGGGACGATTTATGGAGGAATCTATTGCGATTCCGTTAGTTTCGTTTTCAATCCAGTTTAAGTTGGGTAGCAGTAAGTATTAAATGTATTCTTGTGTTAATAGTTTTTTAGATTCATACAAAAATATTATGGATGCGGAAATTTCTCTGTCTATTTGTCTGTTAATAGTTACTTTTGACGTGATACCGTCTTATAAATCGATGAACACCGGCTGCACGCACGAAAAAGTGTCTCGTTCCGCCTGAGCCTGAGCGTGCAAGTGAGAGCGCGGAACAAGCGATAGAGAGGCACGATCGGCCCAAGCGTTGGCTTGTGACACATTTATCTCTCTACTCGCGTGACCTCAGCAGGGCTAGCATGGGCCGGAGATAAAAATTTTATCCCCCGATTTTATCCACTCACAAGAGATAAAATTAACTAAATCCACTTCTCAGAGCACGGCAACAGGGGAGAGGAGAAGTTTATCCCCGTTTGACATTTCACGGGGACTCGGGGGACTATTTATCCACCGTTATTTAGCGTTTTTATTTATTTATTTAGGAATAAAAATTTTATCCTTTCCTAGGGGAGAAAATTGTCTCGGCCCATGCTAGGGGGGCTGAGCTAGCAGTTCGAATAGTTCTGCTACTGGAACGCCGCGCCGCCACGCTAGCTTCTTCGAGAACTTAAATAGTTATCACGTAAAACTATCGTCCGTAAACCGACATTACAGACAACAATTTTTTTTACACAGCCCGTCGGTTTAATTGATATTGACGAAATAAGTTACAGAAAGCTTGTTTCCTAATAAATCAAAGGATTTTAAGAAAATTTAAGAAAATCCCAATGATTTTAGAAACCTAAACTACACGAAGTCAAGTGGATGAATGAAAATAACGTGACGAAACCTGCATGCCTAGAGTTCTCCATAATGTTTTCAAAGGTGTGTGAAGTGTCCTTATTAGTACCAGCGTGGTGGACTTTGACCTAAACCCTTCTCATTTCGGACTCAGTAGTGGCCAGACAATTGTTTTTTTATGATTATTCCATAAAACTGCTTGGTGAACGCTACAAATACGACACCCGAGTCAAAAATTTCGATCACGATCCCGATTGTCCATCCCCAATTGCTCCGCCGTGTTGGAAAGGGCGACAATTTATGAAGGGCTGAATTCTCATTAAGGGAGACTAAATGCGTACATTCACTTATTGAGACGCTTTTTTCCCAACGTTTCTACGTTTCCCTTATTTCGGGAATCTCTTTTTCGATGTTCCATTTTTAGTATGCTTTTTTTGTAGTGGCCTTTTGTCAGGATTTTATTTTTTTAATCTAGAGATTTGGAATTGATGTTGACTTGGAGTTTGAAAAGCATATAACCGGTTAGGTTTTGTCGGGAGTTCGCCTGAACAGGCTCTACAAGTTAAAGCTAAAGCAAAGAGATCTTTAAAAAACCTAAATCCTCACGGACGAAAGCATGGTAAAAAGCTAGTTAACAAATAAAAGAAGGAACTAACTGACTGACGTTGAGTCTACATGATTTGAGATTTTGAGTGTAGGTAAATCATCTTTTTAATAAAGACGCGGACGCGGAACGAAGGAATTTTAGAAATTCCACGATCGAAGCCGGGCGCATTACTAGTTAAAAACATAATTCAGTTACCCCAAAGGGCACATAAACGAAATAATTAACAAAAACAAACAATTGCACTATTAGGTTTAATCCACACTTTATGACGCGTCCATAAAGGCGCGTGCACACGTAACAGTTCGACGCCAAAAGTCATTTACCCGCGCAGTCTATAAAGTTTACTCGCATGATCATTCGTAAGATAAATTCGTAAATTAAATTCCACGACACTTACGAAATTCTACTCTATAACTGACACATTAGAGTGCATATTTCGTTGGCAATAGAACTCACAGGCGCGCCTTAAAATAATGTTAGCTTATTCAGAGGTCATTGCGCTTCGGGAAATGGGTCAGATAGTGACAATTCTGGGTCAGCATTGGATTTCGGAAAAGTTTTTCCTACGAATGAATTATGTGGGAGTCCACAATAAGGTTGCATTAACGTAACAAGTTCGGTAATAAGTCCTTTTATTATTTACGACGGCCATTTCTCTTAATTGCCCTGTAATTTTGAATGATAGCATTATAAGTTAGATTAATGAAACGATTATGTTATTAAACAGGCGTTAGGTAAACAGCGCGTTATGAAATAGTGTGCGTTAATTTTATAATAGTTGTAAACTTTTATAGCATGTGAAGTTAAATTATTGTAAACTAAAATATCAACCAATATTTCCAATATATTTATTATTATCAAATATTTTTTTTACATTTAAATGGTTTCTTAGCACCCCATAAGCCTTGTCATCTTGTCTGCGGGCTGCACATTCCTCTTAGATCTACTTATTACGTGTGTGTTCCGTTATAAGCACTGCGAGCACTGGCAGTGCTCTTTACTGGGGACTTTCAGTGCTCTCAGTGTATTTCGGAACGCACCCTACATAAATACACGTATTATGCGGACAAATAAAATAACTGTACCCTCATAGGTATATAATTAAAAACTTTGTGATCTTAAATATTATTATTTCGGAATACTCGATCTTTGTGGGTACTGCGAAAATATTTAATTTAAACTTGAGGTTCACAATATAAGGTTGAGCGAAGCAAGTGTGTTGTTTTTCTTAAAAACTTGACTTGTCTATACTAATATTATAAAGAGGGTCTGAATAGAGATGCATTTCTCAGAATTAACTACCAGAGTACCATAGTTTCAAGAACAAGTGGTCTACATCATGAGAAATTATGTCGTATTAAAAGAATGGGGATTTGCATTGCAGTTACCGCAAATAAATACGTTTCAAGTAACAATCTCATTAAACGGAAGCGCGCGCCTCTGGGTCGACGGACTGTAGCGACTGGCGACGGCTTTACTAACTTTAATACTATGTGCTTCTACTTGCAGCTATGATAAATGGATGCGCCAATGAAAATAGTAACCGATTCGATCAAGAAATCCTCTGATAAGCTGTGTGAACGACATGTCTGTAGGAAGAGTGGTATTTTTGAGTGTTATTTCTAGTCTTTCTCGAAAACATGTAATGAAATTATGGATCAAGTCCCATTTCGTCTATATAAAGTCTGTTATTTCTTGTACTACAAGTACAAGAAATAACAGAATAAAGATTTCTTTCTTTGTTTCAAATGAATCGCGGTGAATTCGCCCCACATCTCCTGAAGATGCTCATCTCCTGAAGATGCTCCGGTTTCGGAGTGAAACGTACGTTGAGATTGATTTGGAAGATTTGTGTGGTGTGGTGCTGTGCCGGTGCGAATTGCTGGGTGGTGGGTGTTCGCATGCTATTGGTGAAGGACACGCACTGTACCACATAAATTTGTCTTTGTCTACTGTGGCGGATTATAGCGAATTAAAATTCTCGTTCATTCATTAAGGCATTAAAGTTTAATTACGAATGTAGTATATTTATATTTAAGACTTTTTGTCTTCGTAACAACGCGAGCATGTCGGTGGCGCGAATCCACAAGTTTACCCCCTACCAAAACGCGTGCTCAACGCGGTTATAGAAGTTTTCACTTCAAAAACTAGACTTTAAGTTATTAAATTCGGATACGCCCGTAATACATCCATGTACAAGTGGCGGAATATCCGCATGAGCGGATTTTAACTTGAATTGTTGCGATCCCGTCTTGCTCTGTAGAGAGTTGTGTCGGATATTGCAGCCACCTATCCTGCCCAGTGCTCCACCGCACTAGATCTGATATCTTGGACGTAGTAACTTTTAGTGCGATATTAGTTACGAGGTCGTACATACAGTTTCACTCATGTAAGTCGCTTGTATGTGTAACTTACGAAATGTAAACAGTCAGTCAGTCAGTTTTTTACGTATGACACTCACTTACGTTAAACTTACAAGTGTAATCGTGACCTTAGCTTTGTACATGTGTATATGCTTACGTTTCGTTTACTTAGCCAGCAAACCATCGTATTATTGTGCTGTAATACTTGTTTAATTTTAGGTAAAAAAACAATTGTTAGTTAGTTGTAAGAGCCGAATAACTCGTATTTGTAAAATTGAGGACTAATATTATAAATGCGAAAGTGTGTTTGCACACCGCAAATGAGCCACTGAACTTACCGCGGGAAAAACCTTATTCCGCGCGGACAAAGTCGCGGGTATAAGGATAAGCTAATTTTTTTATAAGAAAATTAGCAACAAGTAACAATAAGTACGTAGAAACGTTTAAACACAAGCACAAGTTTTAAATTAGCTCCAGCAATGTTACAAAAATTTTCCAACAGTAAAATTGTTGAACTAGCGAAAATTCTGGAAGCTGAGCATTGCGCCAGACAAGTCGGCCCCGGCCAATTTATGCGCATATCGGATAGCTATTAAACTTTCCTGCCTTGTTGTTGCGGAGTTGCGTTGATTTTTCAGCTTCCGCAAAGATGTCTTTTTAAGCACACTGTGCATCGAAAATTCAATTAATCGCCTGCCTGAAACAGTTGATATCTGGTATAAAGCTCGACAGTTTTTTGATTAAAGGCAACATTGACATTAATACGTTTTTTTTATCCACTACAAGCCTTTGACTGCGATCTGTCTTGGTGGTAATTGATGATACAGTCTAAGATGGTAGTGGGCAAGCCTTTTCTTTCTTATTCTGACTTTACTATTTAGGTTTATATTATTATTATTGCCGTCGTTTATTGATGATAATGATAATGATAAAATCTTTATTTGTTCCAAAAACCATAGTACAAAGCTTCTTTAAATTACCCTGGACCCCCTAACTCGGATAGCCCGTGTCTTGGAAGTCAGTCTCTTCCCATTTATACATTAGTATTACCTACGTCTATTCTATGTGTTAGTCAATAAAAAAATATTTATTTATTTATATTGTCTCAGTAGTCGCTCTATCAAGGAAAGGATAATTTGTTAATCGAAAATTAAACTATCATATTATGTTTTAAATATGATTACTTACTTTGCGTTCTATTTTCCCACCAACTTGACATATTACAGAGTCACCGAGTAACTTATATATTCTGCGAGGGCTTCACAAATTAATACTCAAGTTACTCCGCATCAAGGAGCTGGTTCAGCCGTTGTAGAAAGCTCTCGCTCTCAGCATTTTAAACGAAGCGATTTTCTCAGGGGCTGTTGCTATGGGAATTGCATTTGAACCTTCCATTTTCTAGAAACTTGAACTATGAAGTGCCATTTTCTTTATTAGATATCATTTTTGAGCGTTGGTACGCCATTTTGTATCGTTGTCACGTTATCATTTTTTCAACTTGGTCACATACGTACTTGTACTTTTTTTCGGATTTTGAGTAAAAAACATTTCAGTTTGAGTTTAATGGTGTATATAGTTCCATAACTTTATAGCGTTATTGGGTTGGGCGAGTGCAGGAGCTCTACCAAGAGTCTGGGTGAGCCCTAGGGTTCGACGAGATCGTGGGAAGGGTCTACCTATGGGCGCCTCCTGTGACGCTCGGACCGTGGCTCAGGATGACCGTTGGGTTTGGGTTTGTTGGTCTTTACGCTCCTGAGACTGTAGTGAGAAGCCACTTCCAGGTGACGTAAGAATTCAGGGAACTTTATTTTGTACTTACTGTTTATTTTATTTCTATTTAGATCAAAGTACAAGAAACCTCTGCATATTGCTTATGAAAACTTTTGCTCTTACAAAATAGAAAGGTGAAATGCCATAAAACAGTTCAATAGAAAGGTACAATTTGGACTTGTCACCTTTTGATAAATGATAAAATTTCATCTTTCTGAAAACTAACCAATTTTTTTCAAATCAAGAAATGATCTTACAAAGAACATGATGCTACAAACTTGCATACAAAATTCACCCCCAAATCCATCATCCCCTGTTACCACCGCTACAAGCCCCTAGTGGTCAGTGTACGTACCACCACACCACAGGCCATTTCCGGGGGTACGGCTGCACAGCCTCACTTCCGGGAGACAATGGCGGCCCTCCCGTTTCCGATCAGCGACTTCCCGTCGCCATTTTGCTAAATCTGAGTTCGAAATTGATTTTGAATTTTGCATTGCATATGCACTTCAAGATTTCAAATAGAAATTAGAAGCACCTATTGTTAAAGTAATTTTACCCAGTAGCAATACAACTAATTTCCGTTTCAGATCTATGGTAGGTTATTATTATAAAATTATGGTAATCAAAATCTAATAAAATTGCTGCAATACTCGTAGTATAGTGTTTGACTCTATCATTGTTCCAGCAATGAAAATTTATTATTATTGTTTTTAATATGATGATGATTTTGATGACGTTTTAAGAGATTGAATAGGTTCTTACAGCAAATCAGGAAATTCCGTGTCTAACAAATACTAGCGAAAAGAAAGAAAGACTTTCTTGAACAAAGTAAGGTTTTTTGTTCTTTAAAAAAGCTCTACTATAGAAATACTAAAATGTCTCTTAGTTCCTAAAAGGTTCTTAAGTATTAAGTACCTGTTTTAACTTTGGCTTAATGGATATAAAATACCTAAGACACGTCAAACAAAAGGCAATAAGATGCATTATAGATTTCGAGGTTATTTTTACCTAGATTCATCCGCTTTTATTTGTGTTATGTTTGTTTAGCTGAAATGTTTTCTTAATGAAGTTCTACATTATAATGTACTGAAGAAAGAAAGAAAGAAATCATTTATTTGTATGAATATGTGAAATTGAGATGTTTGTTGATGAATTTATAGAAAGCCGCAGCATATCCAGTCAGGATATTAAATCAGTTTGTCTATTCATCCTTACTAAGATAATAAATGCATAGTGTGTCTGTCTATCTGTTTTCTCTTCGTCCGTTCTTATTATGCTATTTTCTCTTCTTCGTAGCGTAAAACCGATTTTGACGATTTTGTTCAGAGAATGCAATTTCTGGTTCTCTGGAATATAACCTGCCATTACTTACTATCATTAAAGTCAGACAAACATACATTTTTATGTACAAGAAAATATGTTCCCTATAAATATATTCATTTAAATTCTTCACATTATGAAATCGCATGTTGTTATCTATAGCTATTGCCTCCTAGGAAGCAATTAGTGGGTATGGAGTAACTTGGGGCAATAAAATACTTTCTTCATCAAGGTAATGGCCCCGAATCGCGTTCGTCATCGCTGCTGCTACGTCACCGCTGTAAAGGTCTAGCCCCACTTGAGATCCATGGAGCGGCAAATATTATTTGTATGAGTTTGTATGGTGTTGGGCCCACTTAAGCGACGCGGCACGGAGATGCCCTGTGACATAATTGTGCAGAGAATACTTGCCGTTACGTGCCGCGCCACGCCGCGCTTCTGTAGTGGAGCTAGACCTTTATGCTGTTACACTGGGGCGTTAATGTGAAAACTCGTGTGAAAACTCGTGTGTAATCACTTGTGTTACAGAATAGCGCGGGCAGCCATGGAAAAGCAATGCATCATTATTTATACATTACAAGACTTTTAATAATCCCCGTGACTTTGTCTGCGTAGTTTTATGATTCCCGTGGGAACTGTTTAATTTTCCGGGATAAAAAGTAGCCTATGTCCTTCCCCGGGATGTAACCTACTTCTATACCAAATTTCAACAATATCGGTTGAACATATGGGACGTGAAAGTGTAGCAGGCAGACCGACACACTTTCGCATTTATAATTAGTATGAAGAATCTAAGTACTTAGTTTTTCATCTTTGTCCGCGTGGATAATAATTATCCTAGGTAAACACGACGCACGTGACAAATGTAATTCTTTCACCCGAAATACTACCTAAACAAAATTATCAAATTACTTTCATGTATATTACTCCTCCACTGTACAATTAACCCAAAAATACGTAATTTCGTCAAAGCAAGGGTGCAGCCAACAACAATTACAAGAAGTAAATTTGCATTTTTACCATCGTATGTTCTTTTTTACCTACTGCCTCGTTGGTCTAGTGGTTGGCATGTTCGACTGCGGCCGACGAGGTCCCGGGTTCGATTCCAGGGTCGGGCCATAATTAATTGTTGGGTTTTTCTGACTAGAAATTCTCAGTACTAGCCCGGAGTTACGAAGTTGGCGATATTTCACCCCCGTGCCTCGGAGAGCACATTAAGCCGTCGGTCCCGGTTATTATCACTAACATGATAAAGCGTTAAAGCCCGCCAACCCGCATTGGAGCAGCGTGGTGGGTCTAAGCTCTAATTCCCTCTCTCCTATGAGAGTGAAGGCCTGCGCCCAGCAGTGGGACGTTATTGGGCTGTAGTGGTGGTGGTGGTATGTTCTTTTTATTTACTCCACTACAAGTTCGTACGTTATCATCAGTTTGTAAGTGATAATAGTACGGTCTAAATTTGTAGCGTGCTAACCTGTTTAATATGAAGATCACTCTCCTGGTTAGGTAGGGCTGGTGAGGGTGACGCCAGGCGTGACAGATAGAAACACTCGGTACACACATGGAAGATGGTTTATTGACACGCCTGGCGTCACCCTCACCAGCTCTACCTAACCAGGAGAGTGATCTTCATATTGGCCCCACAGTTAGGGGTATTGCGATTATATTGGACCCACAACTCTATTTGACTTCCACACGGCATTGTCCCGGAATGCTATACTCCGTCAAACTTATCTGACCCGGTGACAGCATCGCTAGGCATACTAATATTATAAATGCGAAAGTGCGTTTGTTTGTTGGTTTATTGGTTTGTTGGTTTGTTGGTTTGTCCTTCAATCATGCCGCAACGGAGCAACGGATCGACGTGATTTTGGCATGGGTATAGTTGAGGACCTGGAGAGTGACATAGGCTACTTTTAATCCCGGAAAATTAAGGAGTTCCCGCGGAAATCAAAAAAACTTAAACCACGCGGACGAATTCACGGGCATCAGCTAGTATACAATAAAAATAAAATGAAAACAAAAACTTAACAGGCCAATTAGTTCCAATTTTGGCCACCGGGCAAGAAAGTTTGACGGACTATAAATCGCTTGGCAGCATGTTTTTGCCGGTATGGTCACGTATGGTGGTAACTATCCACGGCCTAAGATGCCACCAGACCAGACCAGAGAAAGTTCAGAACTAACAAGATGGCCCTACAGGAATCGAGCCCAGGACCTCCCACTTCTAAGACCGGAGCGATCACCGCTGCGCCAGGAAGGTCCTTAAAATAACAGTAACAGCAAAAAATAGACGAGATTTCATAAAAAATATATTTTCTTTCTAACGTGTAAGCAACGTTTCTCCCGCGTTTTTATCTAAACTTCCCGGTGTCTGCCCCATTAACCCCGGCTGGAGATAATCGCCGATTCCAACACTTCGTTGCCTCGCAAATGAATGGGTTTTTCCGAAAAATCTCACCCGAAAAATATCTTTGGTGGAAATAATTGTAATATGATTTTTCCCCTATATATAGTTCTATAAGGACATTCTAAGGCCCTTATTAATGAACTGAAAAGCTAATGAACACATTTTCATAAGTACACCTATCGTTCAATCTATTCTTAAGAACCTGTTCTTTGTTGATATGGGAGATACGTTCTTTTCTATCGATGGTGACGTCTATAGGACGTCTATTGCGGAAGGAACGAAACTACCGCATTATTATACCAAGAACACCCCTGTCATTATGTGATTAATAGAATGGGGTCACGACCCGCAGCAATGAGGAATGCGATGCAGAGAGAGACGTTTATAGACAAAAAAATACTGCGGAGTGACAGGGCCGTGACGGGGTAGGGGTAGATATTTCTAATTCCAATTTACAGTAATTCTAATACAAAATTAGTATAAAACTCGGAGGGGTAAGTATGCGAAAGTGTTGGTGTGCGGCCTGGTTTGTAATTTGTATGGGTGTCGGTCCACTGTAAGATTAAAAGTGTGCTTACGCTGTAGTTAGAGTTAATTTCTTACTGTTGGTACAGAAGTCTTCACTTGGTCATCAACCGTATTTTTTACCTGCAAAGAAACAAAATACCAGTCAGTAATCATAAGACAACATTTGAAAAATATTTACAAAGTAATATTAGAGAGAAGTGCAAAATTAGATAGCTAAAACATTAATTGAAGTAATTATATTATTAGTATTCTTATCCCGGCCTTTGTAGCATTAGTTTTAAAAGACCGTAATTACTTAATCAGCATCACGTCCTTTACTTGTTGTTAAAATAATTATATTTATTGAAGTAAAAAAATTCTACAGTCATACCCATTTTAAATAGGTAACTAACTGTAGACTACGAATTTGACTTCGAGTACTGTTCATAAATCATAAATGGACTAAAGTTTAGAAATTACCTCATACAGAGTTCCTTTTTAATCCACATAATATCATATAAGAAATTAATACTGAGTTCCTTTTTTTATCCACATAAATATATGGGTTACTTGTATCCACAGACTACAGTGTATAATGCTTGTATCGTTAAAATACTTTGTTTGTCATATAGTTAAGTATCATGAAAAGGGAAAATCAAAAATACATTTTTTCATACTTTTTCCTCAATTAAAGATAACAAACAAACAAGTCCTCAGGCAGTTCCTGTTTAAACATCAAGAAAGTAGATAAAAAATGTAACAAAAAAAAACGGAAACTGTGAAACTTGAAGGCAGGGCTGGCGCTTTTCTTTTTTTCAGGAAATCCGTAACAAGACTTTTGGACACATTGTTAAAAATGCTTTTCGGAAATACAATAATAATAATTATAACAAAGGGGACTTAGAAATAGAAATTATTTCTACATTTTAATATTTTTTCTGCTATGCCATTGTACTTTTCCTCATTTACTTTTGTTACCAAAGAGAAAGCTTTGCTAAAACCAGGTCCTTTTTATTAAAGTGGAATCTCTAAGTCAGGTGCAAACACAATAATTATGTTTATTAATATTTTGTGTTTTTCATATTGAAATTATTATATTATCAGCCTAAATTTTTTATGGAAAAATCTATCCGTTTAAAAAAAAACAGCTCAATGAAAAGCATATCAAGTTTAGAAAGTTAATCGACTAGCAGATTAAATCCTTATCTTTTTTACCCCTGCTAATTCTTCTGCATGGGGCCTTATAGCTCAAATGTTCCAGTGGTGACTAGGGATAATTAATCTTTCTTTAGGAATAGCTAGTAATGTGTGGCACAATCCCTATCCTTACTAATATTATAAACGCGAAAGTTTGTAAGTATGGATGATTGTTACTCTTTCACGCCAGAACGGATAAACGGATCTGGATGAAATTTGGCACAGAGATAGATTATAGTCTGGAATAACACATAGGCGACTTTTTGTCCCGGAAAATTAAATAGTTCCCGGCCGCCCGCCCGGGAACCAAAAAACCTCAAACCACGCGGACGAAGTTGCGGGCATCAGCCAGTATTTGATAAAGAAGCGCGCTCCACTTTAGGCTATATCATTATTTTTCTATTAGTTATGACTGGCAACCCTAACCTAAGGGCCTCAAATACGTAGATAGATACGTTATCCCATAATACTCGTTACATGTCAAACTTCTGCGATAGGGCGCATAATGGTTCACAACTCCCATGCCGATGTTTTTCTGCCGATTTCCTTGGAATTCTTGTTTTATGGAATTCTGAATTCATGGCTCGAGGCCATGGAATGTTCGCGATAACACAAGGGTCCTTAAGTATGCTTATTGGGTTCTGGTTATGCGAAAATGCGGTTAATATAACCGTATTTCAAATTCTGAGAATCGGGTTATCGATGTGTTTTTTCATGACTTCGACTGGGCTCAATGTTAGTTCTTAATGTAGGTACATATTTGTGGTTGTTACTTGGATCCTGCTCTAATGTTCTTCTTATACCTTGTCCATGTTTTCGATATTTTTTATATAGGAAGTATTATAAAAGGGATAGCCTCAAACCTGTAATTTAAAACCGGCTGCAATTGTTTGAGCATCTAGCCTGTCTACTAGATCTACTTGGTTGGAGCTACGGTTATTTAGGCGATGAAACATAATGAAGATAAGAAAAAATTATCATAACATGACGTAAAGTCTTTTTTATATAATACAGATAAAAATATTTTACTTGTGAAAATCCATCATTAAATCATAATTTTCTGGTGGGAGACGTCGGCCGTGGCTAGTTACCACCCTACCGGCAAAGACGTGTCGCCAAGCGATTTAGCTTTCCGGTACGATGCTGTATAGAAACTGCTACTATCTCATTACCACTTACCACCAGGTGAGATCGCAGTCTAGGGTTAACTTGTATTGGAAGCCGGCAACGTATTGAGAGTAATTCCTCTGGTGCTGCAAATGTTCATGGTCGGCGGTAATCACTTAACATCAGGTGACCCACCTGCTCGTTTGCTCGCTATTTTTATAAAAAATAAAATTAAAAGAAAAGAAAAGTATACACATAAGTAAAAAAACTTCAAAAAATTAGTTAAAGTTACACATAAAGTAACATTTTTGTCCCTTTTGGTTTGAGTATGTTATAGCGAGTGGGGTCTTTCAGCAAAAATGTATGAACATTGTTCCAGAATGCTCTGAAAGCGCCGCCGTTGCGAGGAATTTATTCAAAGGACGTTTAACTTTATATTGTGCAAGTTGTAACACGAAAATTTCCAGTGAAATTGTATACTTTGACGAAAAGGCTTGGCTGTGATTATATAATACTAGTAGACAGTAGTCTAGATAATGCGAGCGAGTTTGTCCGCGTGGATTTAGTTTAAAAAAAAATTCGGAGTACTCTGGATTTGAAGATTTAATATAGCCCATGTCACTTTCCACTTATCTAATCCGATCGATACTTCGATTCGTTACTTTACGTTGTTATTTTACGTGATTGAAAGATAATCCATTTAAGAAACACTTTCGCATATTTATTATAACCTATGTCATAAACAGTATATGATAAATTGTGATCAACCACTAACAATAATGCAAACAATAAAGCTTTTATTTATTTATTTATTTATTTATGTCCATACTAATGTTATAATTAATGTGAAAGTGTGTTTCTTCTACGATGCTTCTACGGCGACTACTTTTGAGAGGGCTTTGATTTTTTTAATTAAGGTACTTAGGTGGAAAAAAGGAAGATTGTTTGTGTTGATTTTTTTATACCACAGTGTAACGATTAATTAAGCTATTGTTATTGTGATGATCTTAAACTGTTGACCCGTAGTTTTTTCGTGCCATCTATATTTTCTAAAAAAACAACCTTATGGACCCTAACCAAAAAACATAATATATTTCTTTTGTATCTATGAACGAAATTCCACCTGCCCTCGATATAGTTTATTTACTCGTAGACTGTATTTTTACTTTCAAGTGACAATATCGTCTCTAATACAGCTCTACCAGTTTTGGTATAAAATTAATGAAGAGTGGCGGGAACAAAGTGTGGGGAACAAAATGCTCTGGGAAGAGTAATTAATGTGGTTGGAGTACTGCGGGTGACGTGATACTTTCGTGCTCTGAAAAACTTAGAATTTTCGAGACACTGAGTTTGTCTTTTAGTTACTAATTATTGTGTGTATGTGTTTTCCTTTTATACGACTGCCTGAAAAAAGGAGTATATTGTTTTCAGGGTTCATGTATGTATGTGAGTTTGTATATTCCACCCTTACTTCTATACGCCTGAACGGATTTTGATGAATGAGGTATCGTTAGAATCCTTAGCTTATTCCGGGTGACATAGGCTAGTAAAATTAAAAAAAATTGATAGGGTGACCATGATCCCGCATCAAAGGCTAAAGTTGTTTTTTTTTTCCAAAATGAGATTAACTATATTGTCATCATCAAGAAAATGATGAGTAGATTCCAAAAATATATGACTAAATTTCAATATCCTGTGATTCACAAAAAAATATCATATAACTATGGCAGTCGTATTTTCTAATTCTTTAAGTTATATTCACTTGTTCCGTAAGTTTTTAAGTATTAAAGGTGAGAACATTGGTGAGAAGTAAATAATGAATTATGAAGAAGTCTAGAAGTCTATTTTTGAAATGGGTATTGAAGCATATTTTTGCACAAAATCTGTAGTCTCTACTGGTGGTATTTAATATCAATTGTTAAAAAAAAATACAGAAATTACAAAGCAGGTACTCTGTTGTATAAGTAGGTACATTACAGATAGACGACCTCCTGGCGCAGTGGTTAGCGCTGTGTTCTTATAAGTGGGAGGTCCCGGGTTCGATCCCCGGCAGGGTCAATTCGGGAATTTATAATTTCTGAATTTTCTATGGTCTGGTCTGGTGGGAGGCTTCGGCTGTGGATAGTTACCACCCTACCGGCAAAGACGTACCGCTAAGCGGTTTAGCGTTCCGGTACGATGCCATGTAAAACCGATTGGGGGTATGGTTAAATACAACTGCCATACCCCCCAACAGGTTAACCCGCTACCATCTTAGACTGCATCATTACTGGTGAGATTACAGTCAAGAGCTAATTTGTAGTGGCTTAAAAAAAGGGTTTGCTCATACGACAGAGTACAGAAGAGATATTCTATGGATTCCCTGTGTGTGTACATACGTCTTGTACATTTACTATCCTCAATCTTAATTCTAACACTTTGTGTGGGTAGGAAAATCTCCGGCTACCCAATACCGCAATCCGGGCAGTATTAACGTTGCTGGAGAGATACACGGAAAAGGCGTGGTATTTAGCGAGGTATTTGGGGAAAAATAGGGATCAGGGATGATCATAAGGACGAAGTGGTACTTTTGTACTCATATTAAAAGGTTTTATTTCGCTGCTTAAAATGGTTTAGAAATGGTAATGGTAAAGATCTTATTTTCTTAAACTGCTTGTTTATAGGTATACACAAAATGCGACCAAAAACAGAAAATGACGTCATACAGAAAGCGCGCGATACGTTGTTCGATTGAATGAAATAAACTCTCGAAAGCACGTAGAATGTCTGAAGGTAGATGGTCACGATTGCTACATGTGCCTTGCAATTTCAGCGTTTGTAAGTCTTTATATCTGCAAGATTATTGGAGCGCTTTTAAAAAGAAAAAAATGGTAAAAATCATAGGGCATTTAGAAATCTTGAAAATATCACATTAAAAATATTGGCCCTCTAGACAAAAAATTCTGTATGGATTGCTGTCACCAAAAATACGTATGTATTCGTACAATATTGCACACTCGTAAATTCCGTGTAAAATAATATTAATTAAACATCGGATTTAATTACACAACCAATTCAATTCAGACCGAGACATAATTAATGTTCCCATTACCAAAATTCCACCAAAATCGGCTCAAAATAGCGACTGAAACATCATTCAAGAGGGGTTCTATTGCTTCTTATTTATTGACTCTAATCCGTTACAAGCATCTACTTAACTTGAGCCTTTAGCGTATACAAATTAGTGTAAATCCGGGGCCATTTATAATTGGCCAGATGAATGCTACGCATAGATATTCCCTCCCTGTTAATTTAAGCCTCTTAGAGGATTTCTAAGAGGTTTCACTTGAGTATCAAATAGGGCCTTGAAGTGGTCGTGTCTGAAGACTAAGCCAGTTTAACTTGAGCTGCTCTTTTAGTTTGTGTCCGTTGTTTTTTGATGGGAGTAAAAAGGGTTGGCGGTAAGAGTGGGGTCTGGTTTGAATGGTTCTTTTGGAGCTTGGTAGGGCGCGCCTTGACCGCAGCTCCCGTCTTAGCGAATACTCTGACATACACACTGACATAAATTGGATGCTCTTAAGGATCCAGCTTACGATAGTCGTTTGGGGGATGTGGTATCAAGTATGGGGATTTTCTTGTAGATACCTTCTTAGTTACCTACTTCAAACATATGTTATGTAACCGGTTTTAGCTCCCATGTTTTGTAGAAATATGCCAGACTAGTTTCTATGTCTAGAGATGAGTTCTAGAGGTATGTTAAGTACTAAACAATGGTGCTTTTTAACGGTAGAGTAAACGCTAAATAGACATGGTTTTCGATACATTAGTAGTTATAATCTATGCAATTATTGATGACCTCCTTGGGGCAGTAGTAGACTCTGTAATTTACAGTTTTAGTGTGAAGTTTCGGTTTCGATTCCCAGGGCAATTTGAATTGAAAATAATATTGTGAATAAACTATCTCTGGCCTGGTCTGGTGAAATATTTTGACCGAGGCTATATACAACCCAACCAGGAAAACTATGCCGTCAAGCTATTAGGAGTTCTAATCCAATGGCACGTAGATATCATATACCAATCAGGGATAATAACCAGTAAGGGTACTATTCCCATAATTACTGGTCAAGTTGCATGTAGGATGATCTGATCAGACGTGCCTCGGAGAGCACGTTAATCCGTCGGTCCCGGTTATTATCACAAACATGATAATAGTCGTCAAAGCCTGCCAACCCGCATTGGAGCAGCGTGATCTAAGCTCTAAAACCCTCTCTCCTATGAGAGTGGAGGCCTGTGCCCAGCAGTGGGACGTTAATGGGCTGTAGTAGTGGTGGCAGTGGTGGTTATCAGACGTTAAAGAAGACGAAAAATAACTCATCTCTATTGGAACAGACTTTACATAGTAACCTTTTTAAATGATATACGATACCTAAATCAATAATGTATAGTGACTAAATATTAGTTTGCCTGTCAAACTGGCAAGTTGGAGCGTAAACAGTGGATCACTGTTCAGTGTTCAGTGAGCGTGTCACCTACAGCGCTGGTCGCCGTCTACGAATTGAATCAACACGACGCGGACGTATTGTTTGCATTCCCTAACTAGCCTGCGGTTAACGTCTAATTTAACGGTCTATGGGATGTTCATCAACATTGTATTGGACAAAAGTAATTGTAAGTAAGTAATCTATATAATAGGGATGATGTTTATATCAAAAATAAATTATTTCTAACTAATACTTAAATAGAGGGTCTTCCAAAAGACCTAAAATTCACATCGTCGGTTATAAAATAAAAAAAGTGCGTTGAAATTTGATGACGTCACAACTGTGAATTTCATACAACTTCCATACCTACTAGAAGTGCGTTTTTAAGTTTGATTAAGAGTTGCTGATTTGATTGAGTGGTCATCATCCCTATTGGGTATTTGACAACTAGTCAAATCAGGTACTTTTTTTCAAACTTCAAAACGCGCGCTTAGTATAGGATCTCCAAAAGTGTTAAACGGACAAAGATATCACAAATAGGTTTAACAATAGGTTTCATTCCAATAGGAACCATTCAGCAGGTTTCTGTGTACCCCGCACCAAGTTAGAAGGTACCCTTATCCACGTCACACTGTTACAATAGAAAGATAAACGTATGTATAAATATACAGGTTGTTTGTTTTGAACTGCTATCCCTATCAACCCGCGCTGTATATTGCTTTCTTGGGTGTGAATACCGCGATGCAATGTACTACAGCGACATCTATGTTCTTAATGTAGAACTAACATGACTTTAACTAAAACAACTAATAGTACCTACTCAGGGATATTTCTTCCAGTTCGCGAACACAGAAACCCTCGGCCATAGCAGCCCACTCCGGCAAAATTGATGCAAAAAAAAAAGAAAAAAAACCGATAAAAGCGTACAATGGTATCACAGTGGCAATATAAATCCACGCCCGATGCGGTGATCGTATTAATTCATTTCCACTCGAACATGCGTGTGCGTACGTGACGGCCGGTGCTGAAGGTAAGGAGCTTTCACACAAGCCAACAGTGCAAGCAGGATCTCTGCGACAGGGCTTTCTCGCTGCATTTGCATCGACAGAGCATTTAAAAAGCCGAGAGAGAGAAGAATCGCACTGATTGTGTTTAGATGGCTGACTTGACAGCATCAAAAAAGGTCTTGACGATCTCCCTGGCGCAGTGGTGAGCGCTGTGGTCTTATTGTGGGGGGTCCCGGGTTCGATTCCCGGCAGGGTCAATTTGGAAATATCTATTTTCGAAAAAATACGCTAGTCTGAAACCGCCCTAAAATCTTGTCTGTTTTTGATCTTCCAGCATAAATATCCACCTTCGGGATACGTCTGTCTGTCAAACAGACAGACAAGCGAAATAAAAATTGATAGTTTGGATAGCGGATACTATCCTTTATGAAGCTTTGGAACGAGCAATCGAGCCCAGTAATGTATGCATTAACAACATTAATATTTAGTTCTATAATATTTTTGCAATCAAAATATGCGAACAAAATAGTAAGTACTACAGTAGTCTCACAAAAGTTTCCCACACAATTGCAATTTCACAATAAATCCACGCTCATAACGCAACAATAAGATGTCTTACCCCAAAAAGTCACAATAGTGCTCAGAAGTCCAACAATCATCCAGTCAATGTGAAAAGCGCCTACCATGAATACATGCAGGGGTCCTGAATATTGAGGAAGAAAAGAAAATGCTTCACCGGCTTGAATGCTATTGTGAGATTTGAAGACACTTGAAAAAATGCCTTTAGAATTGCATCCTTGTCTTGTCTTGTCTTGTCTTGTTGTTTGTTAGTTATACAACTAAAGGCGCGTTTAAAGGTCTAGCCCCACTACGGCGGCGCGGCGCGGCGCGGCACGTAGCGGCTAGTATTATTTGTATGCAGTTGGCACGGAGATACCCTGCGCGACGATCGAACATTGGATACCTACTCAAATCAATTAAATGTTACATGTTTAAGTATCATGTTACAAGTTACAACCAATAACAAATATACCATTTATATATCCAATTATATCGTGCCATTACATGCGAATAGTAAAAAGATTGAAGTCCATTACATTCGTAACCATCAGCCTCAACGCCAGATTTACGATGAGCAAGTTTATAGGCACTTTTAAACGGGAACAATAAAAAGTTCCGCCGTAAACGAGTGACTACGGGGGTCGTGGCTATAGCTTTATTTACCTTAGTTCTTGCTGTGTAAATAATTGTGAGTAGGTCACGCTATGAAATAGAATATAATAGAACTAGCTGATGCCCGCGACTTCGTCCGCGTGGATAGAGGTTTTTGGGTTCCCGCTGGAACTCTTTAATTTTCCGGTTTCCGGTGGATGGATGGATGTTTGTTACTCAATCACGCCGGAACGGCTGAACGGATCTGGATAAAATTTAGCACAGAGATAGATTATACTCTGGAATAACACATAAGCTACTTTTTATCCCGGAAAATTTAAGAGTTCCCGCCTGCCTGTGTAATTTTATTTTAATACAAAAATCTAACTAAATTAGGGCCACCTTTTTTATCCACTACAAGTTAGCCCTTGACTGCGATCTTACCTGATGGTAAGTGATGATGCAGTCTAAGATGGTAGCGGGCTAACCTGTTAGGGGCATGGCAGTTATATTAAACCCATAACCCCTCATACATATTACTTTCTAAATTATCTACCTAGAATCCTTTTTCAACTTTTCCTGGAAAACAGGACGTCATGATTAGCCCTGTCTGTTTAATTCTAGTCTCAAAACTGAAACCTCTTCGGAATATTTAAGAGATTTTTCACGAGTTATGGAAACAAAGAAACTCCAACATAATTCGGAAGCTGTCAGTACCAGGAAGGCAGCATGTCATAGGAGATCGTTCGGTTTCCATAACTACGGTGCAGCGACGCAGCGAGCTGTGAACGTTCCATTATTTTCCAGCCGTTGCGATTCGGCAGCAGTTTTCAATATTCCGCGTTCGCTACATATTCACGGTATTTGTTGAATATTGATTGTTATAGGTTTGTTAGTTTTAACTACGGAATTTCATGTAGGTATTTCATACTAAACAAATCCGAACATTTAAAATGGAATTAACATCTTGGCTCTCCCTTAGTGACCATGTATTGAATATGCAAATTGAAATCCGAAAGGTCGACTGTTCAAACCTAGCATCACCTTTACGCTTAGTTGGTACAGAATATGCCCAATATGCCTAAAAGTCTTTTAGCACTAATTTTATGTGGCCTAACGATGCCTTCCTTTACTGTTGAAACAAGTATAGTACATTACACATCTAGGGCAGTAAAATAAGAAAGCCTCAGATCACATGTTTATTGACCTCGGCATACGCATGTACGAATGTAAAAAATGAAAAAAAAGTGCCTGGGGATCGGTCAATTTTGACGTCCCTGGCGCAGTGATGAGCGCTCTGTGATATAGAAGGTCCCGGGTTCAATCCCCGGCAGGGTGAAATTGGGAATTTATGATCCATATGTATATATACTAGTAATATTTAAATGCGAAAGTATGTCTACCGATTTGGATGAAATTTGGTACAGGGGCAAGTTGTATCCCGGGGAAAGACATAAGCAAAAAATCCTAATCCACGCGGACGAAGTCGCGGGAATCATCTAGTTTCTGATATTTCTCTGGTCTGGGTCGGGTTACGGGATCGGAGTAAAAAAATCGTACTTCGGACTACGACAAGTCTTAACTACTAGGCTATCAGCGCTATAACACTAAATACTGATATTTTATCAGGGTTATCACACATTTCACCAAACTACTCGTAAAATACATCGCAATCCGTATCAAAAGATTCCCGTACCGCGTCGGGGCTAGAGTTACGGGGTCACGGGTGCGGGGTACCCCGTAAATCCGTCCTACGTGGCCGTTCCCCGTATCTCCGGATAGATAAGTAATCCCCTATGTTTATGTACGAACTACCAGCATTCTACTTAAACGGCCAATTAGATTCTAGTGGTTTTTAAAAAGTAGAGCTAGCGAAACGAAATTTAGTAAAGCTTTTTATTACTTTTTGTTTGTGAGTTTTGAACGCAAAGGATCAATAATTTAAAAGTTAATTTATACTAATATTATTTTAATTATAAATGCGAATGTGTCTGTCTATCACTCTGTCTGTCTGCCTGCTACGCTTTCACAGCCGATCTTGTCAACCAATTTTGACGAAATTTGACACAGAGATAGGCTGTGTCCCAGGGAAGGACATATAAGGCTACTGCAACTACTATAATATATTATCCCGGAAAAATTAAGAGTTCCCGCGGGAACCAAACCCTTAATCTGCTCGGAAGAAGTCGCGGGCATCATCTAAGTAGCTAATATAGTTCGGTAAGTTTCAGTAGAACCTGTGATTTCATGATACTTGATTTCATACCAATACTGTGACTATACTGTCTTGGAAGTTGGAACATTTAAAATAAACCGGCCAAGTGCGAGTCGGACTCGCACACCGAGGGTTCCGTACAAACCCGTAGTAAGTTTTACGATTTATGACGTATTAAAAACAAGACGAAATGAACCGCAAAACTAACTTTGTTTGTAGAGGTTTATTGTTAATATCAAAAAAACTATGCTAGTTAGAGCGTTGGTTTTATTTTTCCTGTAAAAAATACATAAGCTTCTATTGACCATAATTATTTCCGATTTTTCAATTGGTAAACTTCGGAGATAAGGGGGGGGAACGGTATTTTTTTCGACATTTTGCCCGATAAATTAAAAACTATTATGCATAAAAATAAATAAAAATCTGTTTTAGAATGTAGAAGTATAGCCCTTTCATATGATATCCCACTCAGTATAGTTATCATACTTTGAAATTTCAAACCCCCGATTTTCCCCCTTTTTTAATTAAACTAAAAATAATTTTCGATTTTTTTTTATTTTAATGATGTTAGGCCACTAATATACACAATTATTCCAAATTTCGTGTCGATAGCTTTAATAGTTACTGAAATAATCGACTGTGACAGACGGACGGACGGACGGACAAAGTCGCACCATAAGGGTTCCATTTTTACCATTTTGGTACGGAACCCTAAAAAAGTAAGACTGAGCATGTAGCTTTACCTTTGCAATTTCGTATATAATTATCATGTAGTGAAACTTGGCCATTAATTAGTAATGTGGTTGTGGTAGGACGCCCCAGCAAATAGACGGAGTTTGCTGAGGCGCGGTTGGGGAATTCGCACGTCTGCCTGCAAGCCTGTGTACCTAGTACCTACATATACAGACGTACTTGTGGCTAGTCATGGCAATTAGTATTATACCTAACTAGATGATTACCGCGAATTTGTACGCGTGGATTAAGATTTTTTAATTCCAGTGGGAACTACAGTGGACACACTTGAGATGCTCGGAGCGGCGCGGCACGTAGCGGCAAATATTATTTTATGAGTTTGTACGTGGCGCTTCGCGCGGTGCATCTCCGTGCCGCGTCGCTGAAGGCGCTGTGAGCTCAGGAGATCATAAAAAAAAAAAAACAAAAAAAAAAACCGACTTCAATAACCACAAACACTAAAAGATTTTTTTTTTAAATTTATTACCGAATATATTATATTTAGAAAAGTTAATGTAGGTAATTCTATATTATTATATTACTTGTAGTTCTATATGATTATATTTTGGCTGCTTAAAGGTCTTGAAGATAGCAAGTTATTTTAACAAGCTTACATTTGTCACCGTTTGATGGATATTGGATACATTGCTTTAAAAAACTCAGTTTTGCTGATTTCACGCTAAAATTCAAAATTCAAAAGTTTTTTATTCAAATAGACTTTTTACAAGTGCTTATGAATAGTCGAATGAATCTACCACTGGTTCGGAATGCCCAGTTCCATAAAGCCTCATACAAAGAATACTTGCCGCTACATACGAGCCGCGCTCTAGTGGCAGTTTTCGGGACTGCTTGAAAACTTTAAACCAAAAATTCAATACGTAAAATTATTTGAATCCACACAAGCCACACCCGAAAGAAATTTTAACCGTACAAAAGTCCACAGCCGGTAAATGTGGTAAACGTTTTCTAAGGGAGGTAATAACTACTTTTCAGCATAAACGCGAGCAAATATTTATCCTCAACCATATTAGCGTACATTATACTGACGTCACAATCATAATTGGCAAGCTTTTTCAATCCATGGATCAATATTTATTTATTCAATTTAGGTACACTGTTTCAGTTATTGACGTCCGAAACTTATAAAACATGATGGTGATAATCAATTACGGTATCTTAAAACTAAAGTTACGACTCACGAGGATTCCAAACACGTTCTGGTCTGTGAAGAGCCCACAACAAACTTTTCTACATAATAATATGTCGCTGTAAACCGTTCAAAAGTCCACTAACAGCTAGTAAGTAAATGTAAAATGTTATAAAGGTTTCTATAAAGTCGGTAGTACAGGGAGACATGTCAGGTTAAACGCGAGCAAATATTTATCCTCGACGATATTGGCGTCAGACAGACTGACGTATAGACTCCATCCGCCGCTGAGTTGTGCTCAAGCGGAGTGCAATTACTGAAACAATTGAATAGGACACTGTGCGCTTTAAAATTGTGATTGCTGGTGACTGAAGCTGAGTTTACACTTTTGTTTGTCTGTTTACTAGTACTATACATATTAAAGCTACGTATGTATGTATGTATGTATGTATATTCTTTATTGTACACCACAAAAACACAAAAGAAACAGACAACAAACATGAAAACTTAAAAGGTAGGTATAATAAGGCGGTCTTATCGCTAAATAGCGATCTCTTCCAGACAAACTTATCGATACGGAGAAAATAAGCAAGCGGAGAGTGGGAGGTGGTGCATAAAAATAAACTTAAATACCTACTAATAGATACATAAACTAACCAATATCATAAAATACTAACATATTATCAATACACTAATATATACAAAATACATAAAAAATAGACACACAGAATATTAAATACATAAATAAATACACATATAATTAATAATAAACAAATTAAACATGTCGCTATTGATGATTACAGAGAGACATGAATGATTTTTTACGTCAATTTTAAATTTATTAGGAGTTTTTAGCTCTATGTATTTCCGAGCTATGTGTATCTTTGATGCATAGGTGTACGTAGAGTGGCATGCATAGTATTCGAGGCAAGCATATTTTAAGAAGATAGGTACGTATTTAATAGCTAGCAAAGCAAAGCAAAAGCATTGAGCTATATTTTCATCTTGGGTAAGCAGTGATTTTGTCTCTATGAACTGCACGCCACTGATAACAGCGTACTTAGTACTCGCATGCGTTTTATGCTAACTTTTAACTGAATAATGATACTTATATGGGATGCTTAAAAAAGGTCCAGGTAAGAAGTATCTCAGTACATACTCGTAGGTACATAGAACAGGTATTTTGATGACTTTTAACATAATTTAACCATACCTACTTATAATATTATTATAAATGCGGAAGTGAATTTGTTCGTTGGTTTGTCCTTCAATCACGCCGCAACAGAGCAACGGATCGACGTGATTTTTTGCATGGCTGTGGTTGAGGACCTGGATACATACTGGATAGTGATATTGGCTACTTTTTATCCCGGAAAATTAAGAAACTCTTGGAATTAGTTAAATTATTAAAAAACTTATTCCACGCGGACGATGTCGCGGGCATCAGCTAGTAGAAGATACTTTATTATTATTTTTTTGAAGGGGAGAAGCTAGTATATAGTTTACATAAAAGGAGAGACTGGTTTACGACACTTCGCTATTCAAACTTCAAACGTTTATGTAACAATAAAGAAATCTTGTTAACATTCCATCTCAAGCTAAAAAGTTAAATTCACATACAGGAAAATTTTGTTTTAAATTAACGTCGCGAATAAGTCTGAAGTATCCCGGCCGTTCACGCCGCTCCAGCATTGACTCCAGAGCTGTATGACTAGCATGAGATTTTACATAAATCACCAACGATGATAGAATTCGTCAGTCCAAAAACTCCAAATACATTCGTGTTAAAGTAAAATGGAACTTACCTGCCTTACCTATTTTAGGATCAAGTCCTACCTTAAATCTAAAGAAACTCTAACCGGAAACGATGCAAAATTTTATTTTAATTTTAAATTAGATGATGCCCACAAATTAGCTTCGTCCACGTTGTTTAATGTTTCTTGATTCTTGCGAGAACTCTTAAATTTTCTTGTATGAAAACTAGACAATATCCTTCTCCGGGATACAAATGCAACCTACCTCGGAATTATTTATTAGTACTTCGGAATTATTTGAACAGATAGGCCGTGGCATTTGTAATTTTAACTTTAGGGTCCCATTTACTTTGACGTGATTGTATTTCGCCGCTCGGATCTTACCAACGTTGTCGAGGTGTAAAATTTCATACTAAGCTTATTGAGTTGAGCGGTCCTTTGTGTCCGGCAAAAAAACTACGTGGAACCTGCAAAATGAGAACCACAGCGAGTTGCAAGCGAACTGAAAAAGGAAGTTGGAAAAAACACTGTAAGAGGAAAATAAAATTATATGATTTAATCCTGCTTTCGTGTAATTTTCATGATTACGAACCACATTTGTGTAGTCTTTTAAATAAGGAATAAATATGTATTATTTATTATGTATTTTCTTACTAGTCCATTTGTCTATCATATATCATGATAAACCACTTCATATAATATTATTGCAGAGACTTAAATTAGAGTTTTAAGTACCAATAAGGTCAAAAACTTATAGCCATACGTTTCTATTCGGTATAGCTGTATTATAGCCGTGACTCAGAATCAGACAAAAGTTTTTTTGCCGTAGTCCTACGTAAGCGACAAACGCGACACCGCGACTCAATACGACGCGACGCGACAGTATCAAACAGTACTTAGCTGACACTTCACGTGGCCTACCTACGTCGTCGCGTAGACAAGTTTGTCATTTTCTATGGCGTCATATCGAGTCGCGTCGATCCTGTCGTCACTTAGGACAACCGGTGAGTCTCAGATAGCAACATTGTAGTATAGATAGTACATACTATTTTAATGGGAAATGCACACAGGCTTTTGACCACTCTCGAGTCCTCTCTCTAGTCGCGTGGAAACACGGAACAGCTCTCATATCTAGTGCCTCTGGAACTCTGAGGTTACGGTCATTAAATGTGCGATTAAAACATCTAAAATTCAAAATTTTAAAGTTTTTTATTCAAATAGACTTTTGAATTTGAGAATGATTCTACCACTGGTTCGGAACTCCTACCGAGAAGAACCAGCAAGAAACTTGGTGGTTGCTCTTTTGAAAAAAAAAATATTTACAATTAAATTAATCTTAAAGATATAGAAAAGTACCATTACTATAAGTGACAGATACACATTACACAGCCTAAACTAGTGTCCGATTATCATAAAAGTTTGTAGGATCTACGCCTGAGTGAAATTAGGTAGGATTTTAAGAAATTCCAACGTTTCTTCCTGAAATTATTTCCATGTATGGGAACAGACCTAATATTGTGATACTTGAAAATATTAGGTACATGTACCTAAATATTCGTTGGTAATAGTTAAAGAATATTTTAGATCCTGTATTTACTAAACGCTAAATCGCGTCGCGGATTTTTCCTGTAATATAATAACTAGCCACAACAGCCTCAATCCAAAAAATATAACGCATAAATCGCGTTTCCAGTGGCCCGGACGCCACTATTGAAAACCAGTGGATCGGAATTGTAGCTCGCGGGCTTGCGCCAGCCAAGCACTGTTGGCGCGCGAGATTACGCGGACATCGATTTTGTAACTTTCAGTCAGTCTGGCTGGATCTAGGCGATCTTGAGAGCTTTACATGCCATGTTAGCATGTTTACTTTAACAAAAGACATTGTTATTGATGGTTCTCGCTTAACTTTCAAGTACATCGGTAATTTTTAAATGTACATTTTAGTGTCTAAGCAAAATTGTTTATATTTGAAAATTGCTATACTACAGGGAAATAGAAATAAAATATTTGAGCTGTTTTATAAAAATCTCGACGGAGACTTTGAGATTAGAGAGCCTCAAAAATAATAATCGAATTATAAATAATAATTGATTGTTTTTTCTATGTCTCCTATGTTGTCAATGAGTTTTTAAAGTTTTAATTCGTTTTATCAATACAGTCCAAATATCAAAATTGATTTTCAAATTTCGAAGTAAGTCAGCTTTTTAAACTTTTTACTACGCCGATAAAACGTTTTTACGCGCTCTTATAACGGCTGCATCCATACTACCGAGTATCAGTCGAATTGTACCTTAGCTTTGCACGCATCAGTGCTTGATCGAATGGAATTATTTGGTATTACGGGTATATTTTCTATC
Source organism: Erebia ligea (assembly GCA_917051295.2). Taxonomy (NCBI): domain Eukaryota; kingdom Metazoa; phylum Arthropoda; class Insecta; order Lepidoptera; family Nymphalidae; genus Erebia; species Erebia ligea. Next base: position 18,298,857 of record OU785223.1, read on the forward strand.
TTTTCCACAGTCTGTCTAGACTCGAGACGGATTTAAGGCTTTTGAGGTTTTCATTTCCGAAATACGAAACAATTTACACGCTCTTTTAATGGACCAATCCACACGAGATCCAATTGGTCGTTTCGTATTGTATCTTTTCTTTATTGTACCTACACATCAATGCAGTGTTTGATCGAATTTCTATTTCGAGATCTATTTTATTAACAATAAACTTGTTTCAAAACGGATTTTGTTTTTAAATAAATCATTGCTGAAAAACAAAAATATATACTTAGTACTATTTTTACTTTTACAAAGTAAACTAATAAAAAGAAAAAACAAGTGCGTAAAGGCGGTTTTATCACTAAAAGTGATCTTCTCCAGACAACCCTTTATTATAGCTAATTAACCTAAGTCTTAATTATAATAGTTTATAATTAAGACTTAGGTCTTCCCACCAAGTTCTCCATACCTAGGCGAGCGGTGCCATCGGGCGGGATCACTACATTTTAGGTTGTAAGTTAGGATTTTAAGTGGCTTCATTTCATTTCATTCCAAGCAGAGTCGCATGTCCTGTTAAATCTAGATATAATTGATATGAACTGATACACTAATTTAAGCAATAAAGTAATTAATTAATAATTGTAGTGGTTTCTGTGTCCTAAACACTTGTGAAACAAATCATATCGGTTTGAAATAGTTACGTTTCATCCAGTCTGTTTACAAAATTATTTCCAAACTACCTATAAAATGCGCTTTTGATGGCCCAACCCGCACTATTGAGAGTCAGTCAATCGGAATTGTATCTTGGCTCTTGCCAGCTCACTGCTTCAACCAATGGAACTATGTGCCAATATGTTTCGTATCTTTTGTCCAGCCTGTCTAGACGGGTTTAGGTATTATTTTTATAAAATTCCACCTTTTGACCTTATTTTAAAAATTGCCTCAATCTAAATAAAGATAAAAAATTTACTTAGCTCTCACTGACTGCGCCAGCTCGAAAACTTGGACCTAGAAAACTGAAATTTTGCACAGTGAATCCTTTTTAATGTAGACAAAGAATAAGGCTAGATATTTTGAACCGCCACAACTTTACTATATTTACTCTTTTTTTACCCACGGGAGGGAAACCGCGGATGGACGGAAGATTACAAAAAGAGAAATTAAATGACATATCACCTACGGTAAAACTAACTAGTCTAGATACCTACTTGAGATTTGGCACGCAGGATTTCTTTGGCATGTGTAGATCCTTAGTTAGATTTTTTTGCAAAAGAGCAACCACCGGGTTTCTTACTGGTTCTTCTCGGCAGGAATAGTATTCCAAAATAGTGGTAAATTCACACGACGATTCATAAGTTTATTTTAGTAAAAAAATATGAGTTCGAGTTTGAGTTTGAGTCGATTTTTAAAAATGTGATTAGAGGGTACCTACCCTTCTAGCAGCTAGACTCTATTTATAGATACACTTTAATCAAAATTAAAATAATGATCTTTTGAATAACGTCTTGGTAAAACTACATTGGTAACTTTTTTCACCCCTGACGGTAGAGGGGTATATAACTGTGTGTATGTCTATCCATGTATCGTAGCGCCCAAAAAATATAGTTTCCGTTTTTCGTGAGCTCTGTAAACATTCGAATATATCTACGGAAAATAATGTTTAAATTTTTGTTAATAAAAATTGGAATTCAAATTACTTTTTGTAACACCTAAAAAAACGTTTTTGATAAATAAAAAATTGGAATACTGTTATTCTTTTGCCGCACTATAGTCGTTTTAAATTAAAGTTATATTTTTTATTAAAACTATTTCCCACGTTTGTTAATCGTTTCCACAGCAAAATCTGTGGAAACCATTACTAGTAATAAAAATCGATTTCATTCGGCGCCAGAAGCGTTGGCAATAAACTCGCAGTTGTCGAATTACTGGGTGTATAAGCTGAATCGTAAATTCGGCATTCGGCATTCGGCTTTCGGCCTCTGACGGCTCATTGGTCGCTTTGTTCGCCGAATGTCAACTGCCTTACACTGGCCCATTGATAAGAATGACAAAAGTTCATTTTAAAATAATAGACTGAATTTCAGCTAAAATAAGATGTGTGTGTGTAGATGTGATTATAACCACCCAGCAGTGGTCTCATAAGTGACAGATTCTGAGAAAGCCATAAGTTCCCGTATAATATTGTTAGATGGAAACTTAAAAACGATTTATATAATATGGTACCACTGCTATGGTTTGGTTGAGTAGCAACACTGGTCTGGGGACTCTATGATTTATCGTATAATATGGCGGATGTGTTTCTTTGTGTAAATTGCTAAATAAAGTATGATTAAATGGTTATCGAGTGTTTCGTCTTATTAATATAAACCGATATTCCGATGGATGCTTAGCTCATCTTATATCTACTAGATTTAACAAAAATATAGAGCGCAAATCATCTAGATCGTCTACGTGGATCAAGGTTTTGGAAAAATCCTTTGGGAACTCTTTGATTTCCCGAGATAAAAGTAGCTTTGTTCCGTTTGCCGACCCTGGGGCCGTGGAGTCTTAGTGCCAGAAATTTTTTGCGAGATATTTCACCGCGGATTTTTGGCTCATCTGGTGACAGAAGGGCTGGCTCATATTTTGCGCAAAGGATCAGCCTGGCTGTCCAACTCGGAAATGCAGCCAGCATTCTTGCCACCATTCCACGCAGGCATGATTTATACAGTAATTAGCTAGCTTTAAGTTCTATTGTATTGTTTTCAATAAAAGTTTACGGAACGTCAACAAAAAGTAGCTTTTATTTCTCCAGGATGCAAACGATGTTTGTAGCAAGTTCACATAATAGCTTAGATTTATAACAAAAACACGTTGCGTGTCTCTACAAGAGTAAAAATAATCCAAACGAAATAAAAAAGCACGCAACTCAACCGAATGTTGGAAACTCTTTAAAATATTTGACGATACTACCGCGAAGGTCGCACTAAATAACTTCTGCGGAAGACCTGCGGAAATTATGAGATTTTTTCTCTCTGTTACCCTTCAGGGAATAAGAAATTGTTGTCCTTGTCGCACATCCTTTTCCCCTGGATGGTGTGTAAGCAAAATTTGTGTTTATGGTTATTGAATAGCGTATTCCGCGTGCGTTTTTTATGCTAAGCTAGTGGCGAAATGTTATAGATATCATTTGTTTGGCTTACTCGAGAAATGCATGGTTTTTGCGGCTTCACGGTATCAATTTCTATAACTTTGCTATGCCTTTGATTTTACTTTACTGGATTCAGTTTTTCAGGTTTGCGATGGAATGGAAAAATTATCCTTTTAAAACAATGGCTTAAAACCAAACTCAAAAAAAGGCGTATGAGGCGTTGGTGTTTTAAAAGGAAAATAATGTTAATCCTGATAGGTCAGACAAACATTTTTATAATAAAAAACACGGTGTATATTAAATTTCACAGCAAAAAGTTTTTAAACAGCAAAATGTACTGTGTCCCAATATGTTTTAAGGAAAATAATGTTAAATCCTGATAGGTCAGACAAACATTTTTACAATAAAAAACACGGTGAATATAAAATTTCACAGCAAAAAGTTTTTAAACAGCAAAATGTAGGTGTCCATTTTCAAAGGTTAACAAGTGAAAAGGCTGACAGAACAATTACAAATTTGCGCATTCTGAACTTCACGAAAAGTTCAATTCATGCGCAAGCACGTTTTGCCATTTTTGCATATCTACCACCACTGAAACCTTGATAATGACCGTCACTTTATATTACGCTGAGTATCTAATACTATGCTAACATATAAAAATGATAATATATTCAAGTATTTTACAAGCTTTTATTAGACTTGCAATGTGGGTGGGTTTGTTTAGGTTAAAACTTGTATCTTTAAAACAGATAAATTACCAATATATGGTACTGTTTTATATGTAACACGTTTAGTTTAGATGACAATGCATGGTTAGCTAAGTGACGTCATTCTAAATAAAATATGGCGGTCTCCCAAAGATGTCGGTCTAGTTATTCTTATGTACCCCCATAATATGGGGACCAATTAAAAGGGTTTGCTAAATAAAAGTTTACTAGTTCCTGCGGTAATCAAAAACTCAAACAACGCCGACGAAGTCGCGGCACTACTCTTGTTTAAAATAATTCAAGAAAAAATTTGATTTTAAAGAAGCTCAGTACCTTAAGTTCCTTAAGCAAACTCACTGAATATTAAAAATCTGAAACTAATCCGCGAACATAAAGAGATTCCATCATCCAATTTCGACCCGCGCGATATGAAACAGACTTCAAAAGAACTCGTCTGGGAGCTACTCGCAGGAATCAAAAGGACATAATCTCGATAAAATTCCCTTTATATTCTTGCACAGAGTTTCAGGAAGTTGGATTTGATGTTTTTATAATGGAGTCTTAATTCCAAATTCATTTAGGTTAGCTTATATTTTTGTCCTGTCCTAGTAAATTAACTTTTCGCTTATCATCATAATTGGGAATTTGACAAATAGTCAAATCAGCAACTTTTTTTCAAACGTCAAAACGCGTCCTAAGTATGGGAATCATATGAAATTCTAAACTCTGACGTCATTAAAGTTCGACGCACTTTTTTACTTTAATCAATTGTTTGAAATGGTTATTCAACATAAAACTATCAGAGGACGTGGATATTACGACTTTTGGGAGATCCTCTATTTAATAATCACGACAAAATAATTTATTTAAATAGTAGTCAAATACCCAATTACAATACTACTTAGTACTTGCCTTACCACTACAATGCCTGAGTCTCCTCTCAGGATGAGAAGGGTTAGGCTATAGTTCACCATGCTGGCCAAGAGTGCTTTGTCAGCCTTCACACCTTTAAGCACATTATGAAAAACTGTCGGGTATTCAGCCTCCCGATTGTGTAAGGAAATCGTTATCGTAATCGTTTGTCAAACGGATAATACGACCTTCCTGGACCTTTTTGTCTGATAAACAAAATTTTGTTCAACAACAAAAGTTTGTCTGTTTTCGCTTGATGTAATCGTTAAACTGTTAAAGCTTGGATTTTCCATATCCGTCACGTTAATTAAATGAGTTTTAACCATTCAAAATTCAAATGTTTATTATTCAAATAAACTTTTACAAGTGCTTTCGAATCGTCGAATGAATCTACCACTGTTCTATGAAGTGTTCATTTAATTATATATTATCTAATGTTCTAATCATAGTCATAGTACATACGTGTTGTGTATGTAGGTACCTACCATTGTAGGCTCCCCCACACACTAGGCGGCTGGTCAAACAATGTCCTCTCGATTATCATCGCAACCTAACATGTCATTAACACTCACCTGCCCTGTTTGCCGGGTAAACTGAATTCCCGGGACAATGGACAAGTGTTATCGGCGTAAATAATTAACAGATTACTTGCATTAATATACAGCTACATGACTAATAAAGGTAGATATAGACTCACAAAACAATCATGAATGTTTAACCAAGATAATTATTATGTTCTGTATGATGTTTCGTTGAACTGCCTCGTTGGTCTAGTGGTTAGCATGGTCGACTGCAGCCGACGAGGTCCCGGGTTCGAGTCCCGGGTCGGGCCATAATTAAATATTGGGGTTTTCTGACTAGAAATACTCAGTACTAGCCCGGAGTTATGAAGTTCGCGGTGTTTCACCCCCGTGCCTCGGAGAGCACGTTAAGCCGTCGTCCGTCCCGGTTATTATCACTAGCATGGTAATAGTCGTTAAAGCCAACCCGCATTGGAGCAGCCTGGTGGGTCTAAGCTCTAATTCCCTCTCTCCTATGAGAGTGGAGGCCTGTGCCCAGCAGTGGGACTTTAATGGGCTGTAGTGGTGGTGATGGTGGTGGTATGATGTTTGGACGTGATAAATTACCCAGGTCAGATAAGTGGGCTGTAACAAAGAGGTCCATATCGTTTTACCTTAGTCATTTTAGAATTACTACGAATAAGTCAAGAATTACTATTAGTCTGAAACGAATCATATCCATACTAATATTATAAATGCGAAAGTTTGGATGAATGTATGGATGTATGGATGGATGTTTGTTACTCAATCACGCCCGCACGGCGGAACGGATCTGGATGAAATTTGGCACAGAGATAGATTATAGTCTAGAATAACACATAGGCTACTTTTTATCCAGGTAAACTAAGGAGTTCCTGCGGGAACCAAAAAACCTCAATCCACGCGGACGTAGTCGCGGGCATCAGCTAGTAAGTCATACGACTAATAGTTACCACATCTACAGCGTAATTAACTATCCTACTTTTTACCTATCTATTAGTAAATGGCTAAACAGTAAGACCATCCGTAGTGCGCTGTCATGGGTAAAAAAAACGTCCTGTAGGTAACAATTTAATATGCAAAGGTGTCAGTCAGTAAACCGAGTCAACAAACTCATAATTCCATTATAACAGGATCCATATCGTAGTAAACGTCTTATAGTATTAAGGGCAGTAGGCGAGTAGGTATTACATTTAACGCCTGCCTTTCTTAAAGTCGTTAGTAAGCAATGTGTCATGCTATTAATTGATACTCATTATTTTATTTGCATTCTTACATATGTATATATTTTTTTCGAAAACGAGATCATCCGCTGAATCCAATTCGGCTGGACTCTCTTCTTCTCGGTCGCATTCTTCATTTCTGAAGTGACCTCGTGACGCTCGACACGATAGCCTTCCACTCCGTCCTGTCCTCGGCTTTCCGCAATGCAGTAGTAAGCGGGAGGCCCGTGAGCGACTTGACCTGGTCAGACCAGCGGCTAGGTGATCGGCCGCGTGGTCTTTTGCCTTCCACCCTTCCCACAACTATGAGCTTATCCAGGTTACTAGGTTGGCGACGGGCAATGTGACCAAAGTAACCCAGAACAAAACAGTTCGGCTGGACAGCGTTCGGGAATCTTCGAGTGTCTTCTAGTCCAAAATTCCCCAGTGCCTGAAGACCCCAAGTCTTCGACCAGTGCGTGTTGCAAGTGGTGACATACGTCGATGCGAGACTTGGTCGTTAACAATGGGCATCCTAATAGGCTGATTACACCTACCGAGTAGAGAAGCGAGACAGTACTCTCGGCCGAGTACTCGGTGCGTATAAACACTTCGCCGAGTGCTCGGCCGACCACTCGGCCGAGCAAAGTGGTGAGACAATAGCTCGGCCACCATTCTATTTACTAGGCCGAGTACCCACCCTCCCGCTTCCCCGCACTGTCTCGCTCGCTAACTCGGCAGGTCTGAACACGCACTGTCTCGCCTCTCGGCCAGTCGATTCTTGCTACGCCGCGCGCGCAATTGTTTTCTTGTGGTTATTATTTAAAAGTAAAAAACAAGTTCAACGTAGAATTTACGTAGTAATACAGTAGTTTTACGTACGTAATAAAATACAGCATGGCTACTAATAATAAATGGGACATTGAAACAACTATTAAATTCTAAAAATAAAAAATTCTATAAAATTCTAATTCTACCAGAAGAGGTTTATGCAGCTTTGTGGATTTTCTAATAATTTTTTTCCGATCCATATCAGCGTCACTTGTCCTTGTAGGTACCGGGTATAAACTGAACTGACTGACTGTCTCGCCGCAATTTCGAAATATGGTATAAACACTCACTCGGCCACAGCACTGTCTCGGCCGAGTGACATTTTACTGTCTCGCTTCTCTACTCGGTAGGTGTAATCAGCCTATAAGAAAGCTCAAGGTCACTCAGCGGGCGATGGAAAAAGCAATGCTCGGAGTTTCGAATATAATGGCTGCTTCGCTGCTTCTATAAACGTCTTATCCATACTAATATTATAAATGCGAAAGTGTCTGTCTGTCGGTCACGCTTTCACGGCCCATTTGTTCAGTTCAACCGATTTTGATGAAATTTGGCGTAGGGATAGTTTAAATCCCGGGGAAGGACATAGGCTACTTTTTATTCTGGAAAATTAAGGAGTTCCGGTGGGAATCAAAAAACTTAATCCACGCGGACGAAGTCGCGGGCATCATCTAGTATAATATAATTATAGTATCAATACGTCCTGTATTATCATAATTCCGGCTACTTATCATGTTAAGCCTACGCCACACAATGGGGGGTTGTTTACACAATTAAGCTGCTTAACTCGATCATTATACAATAATAGCCATGAACAAGGTATGATCCAGGTTATCGTGTTTTCTTCAAAGAATGTAATTTTTTACACAGACTAGGTGTTTACAGTAGGTATTTATGATGATGACAAACTAGGTGTTAGTCTTTATGATGATAATCATCAAATCTGATCACGATCATTAATAAAAGGGGTTCCAATTTTTCGTATGAAATGTGGCTTATCGCAACTGGAACTACCATTTAAATGAAATAGATCGAGTGCCAGCTGTCAAGCGCTTGGCACTCCCATACAAATCGTAGTTAACATTGTCGCAATCGAATGGGAAGAAAATCTCCCACTAGGCACTACACTAGTGAGAGATTTTGTACATGACGTAGACACACACAGTGCAGACTGTCGAACGTACACTTTTCCTCCGCTCCGCTTCAATGGACAGGCACCCATCCATTGAAGCGGAGCGGAGAGGAGATGTGTTGGGCGGACCAATCTGATTATTATTGGTCGATGACGCGATATTATTTTCTTCAATAGACATGCACCCTAATGTTTGTAAACGAGAGAAAGAATTTTCGTTTGACAGGATTTTTTGATAATATGCGGCCATTCTTTAAACATTGTGTGAAGTAAACTCAAAAATAAACGATCAAAGGTAACAGAATGCTTTTGACATCTCGTTTTGAATCCCTTGGATCCCTAGAATCAAAATCCTCGACATCTAATCAACGTCAAATTCCCGAAAATTGATCAGAAACAAAACGCTACGCCTAAAACGAGCAGAAAACGAAAATACTCGTTATTATTTTTGCCGTTTCTGTTTGTGACAGCAGAAATTTGAGTATAAATCTAAGAAGGAGTATTAAAAATAAATAAGGGGAGGTCGGAGCGAACCGCGAGGCGGATGTTTGTCCGGCTTTTAGTGATGTTTGCTTCTGTTTTTGACGTAAGCGACAAATTCCGAGTGAACTATTGAGTTATGACTTTATAAGCTGTCACCCGCATCGAATAAATACGCAATAATAGGTATAGCCAAAGATAGTTCTATAGTTGTTCGCTTAATGAAAATAACTACCAGGCTTTGATGGTGTTAATCTAATATGATCTGTGACAAGCTGTCACCGACGTCTAATAAAAATGCAATCAATGATGATCATCTGATGAAATTGGTACATAGGTATTTTAATACTGCATCCTAAACGATACATGCTGTCTTATAAGTAAACCGCTCTGCATTTAGTAGCTGTCGTTTCAGTGCTAAATAAATATTGTGCAGGGCACAGACTAGGGCGCGTTTGGAACCCTCGTAACTTTGGTTTTAAGATACCGTAATTGATTATCACCATCATGTTTAATACTTACGTTCAAAAAGTGTAGGTAGGTGTACCTAATTTGAATAAATGAACATTGAATATTGAATCTAAGAGTGCAATGAAGTCAGATCACCTTGTAAATTTTTTGAAAATAATGTATTATGGATCCATTGCAGAGCCAAGGCAACGATATTTTTAAAAGTGCGATATTCTAGTTTCTTAACCTTTAATGTAGATTCGTTACTAACGGATTGATCTGTAATGATTTAACAGTGTATAGGTAAGATTTACTGATCCTGATGTCAAGAATTATTGGTACAATATAATATAATGTTGTACGCCCACGCCGCGTTAGCATACACAGTGTAAATTCATATACGGTCATGTGAAAATATCACAGTGCCACGCAGCCACGTCAAATGTCATTCCCTCCCAAATATCGCTGCGAACTTCCCGAGACAATTTGCATGGAGATGGCGCTAAAACCCGGCCTAGTGGTGTTGAGGGATGAACGTTTGAGATTTTATTGAGTTGAATGTTTTGAGCTCCAGTCTGAATTAATTCTACTGCGACACGAGAAGACTGAATTTGCCTAAACAATTTTGAGATTACAGTAATTTTAAAATGTAGATGTTTTTAGGTAATTAGGTATATCAACGGAAGAACAACAATAAAGGAGAGGCTTGAGTGTAGAAAAAAGGATTCGGGAATGACCCATCCAAAAAAGGTTCCATTGTCAAAAAATGTTCTGTTCTTGAAATAATCTTTTTGGAGTTTACCTCCTATAGAATCGATTTTCATTTAAGACCGGGGTATGAAAATTTGTGGGGAGTAAAATCATTCTTTCTCCGTTACGTTATTAACTTTATGTTTGCATGGTTAACACATGTTTATGTTTCCATGACTATGTATTTTGATGAATCTAAATTATATAATTAAAATAAATAAATGTATCAAGCATGCTTTCAGTAATAAAATGCGTTCACTTACCCTCATTTACTAATCTATATATTTTATACTCGTTACTAACTCCAGTCGTGCGTCGGAGCTGACACACACAATTATGTTTTTGCGATTAATTTATAAAATTACATATTTTTTGTAAAAATGAAGTTCATACGAAAAAATAAGAAATGATATATTTTAATATAAACTTCGGATATGAAAGTTAGGATCGAAATAAACTTGCGACCGCGTGTGATTCAATTTCACAAAATAATATACGCTCGCTACAATGCAGGCCAAAGTTAGTGACGTAACAGATGTATAACAACATTATTCAGCTCGTACGTAAAACAATGTAGAAAAGTTTCCGAGTTGAATCGAGTTACAGAAAATCGAACTAAGCACGGATTAAATGAGTTAAAACACTCAACTTGTTACGAGGGGGTACATCACTACGGCTCACGAAACTCGGTGTACTATGGCTTAACTGATTTAAATACAGAACAGACTCCGGGTCCTTGTACCAACACAGATAATAATATTACGAGCATATCTGACATTTGCATTTTTAACTTTGTTGTCAAGAAATATAAAGTCACACGCGCCCACTGTACGTTGATGAAAATAAGTAAGCAACTTTCAAGCAAGTGCCAAGAACAACTGTACGAAGTGTTAACTCAATCGCCGAATTATATGCGAACGTGGAACACATAGATAACGAACAGACAAACAGACGAACAGACCCTTTATGTTATGGAATCTATATTTTAAAGGTTCACGCAAATCGTTTGAGTTTTTAGTCTCTAGATTACAGTTTTTTTATAGCTTAAGTATGCCCGCGACTTTATTCGCGTGGTTTAAGTTTTTGAAAAATCACGTGAGAACTCTTTAATGTTTCAAGACCAAAAGTCCGATCTTTTTGCCTGATTATTAGTAACTAGCTGATGCCCGAGACTTCGTCCACGTGGTTTAAGTTTTTTAATTCCCGCGGGAACTCCTTAATTTTCCGGGATAAAAAGTAGCCTATGTCACTCTCCAGGTACTCATCTATACCCATGCCAAAAGACACGTCGCGTCTATCCGTTGCTCCGTTGCCGCGTGATTAAAGGACAAAACAACAAACCAATAACCCAACAAACCAACAAACAAACACACTTCCGCATTTATAATATTAGTATGATTATTTTGAGAAAAGTAAGTAAAGCTTGGTTAAAGCGTGTGAAGGTAATTAAGAGCGTAACTTTCTCATTTAAGTAGGTATGTTTTATGCATAGATTTAAGATGGTCTCGTAGCGCCAGCGAGACCATCTTAAATCTATGGTTTTATGATTCACTTGAATTCAGTTCAGGTGTTTCTTATTCAAATAAAATTTTACAAGTGATTTGGAATCGTCAAGTGAATCTACCGCGCTGGTTCGGAATTCTTATCGAGAAGAGCCAGAAAGAAACTCGGCGGTTGCTCTTCCATTTCTTGCAAGATATTATATTTAGTAAGCAAAATGTTTTTTCAATAAGATTTTTTTGAATTAGCGTAAGTAGACCAAATAAAGTATGAACCAAATAAATGAACAGAAATAAAAAAATAAATCAAGGAACAAGAAACCTTAATTCTTCTTGTTTGTCCTTCTTGACCTCCTTGTTCCTTGATTAGGTATCATGAACTTCCGCAAAGTAACGCCTGCTTCTATCCATTATTAAAAAAATAAATATTATTAGCATAGATTAGGGATGAATTGGTCGAAATTGAGTAGAGATTAGTAATATGCATCGGTGGTCACATTTACGCAGTGTAAGGCGTGGTTGGTGTACATCAAATATTTATTCTGCCGCCTTAATGGCGCATTAATCTTACCCCAAGTGCCTCACGGTTCTGACGTGCCTCCCAGTAAGATGAGATTTGTTGGTCTGGCTTACTTGAATATAAAAATTATTAATAAAAAAATAAATAAATAATATTTATTTGCAGGAATATGGGTACAAATTAGGTCTTAAAGTGGTAATTCCCTTAACATATTCTACCATATAATGGTGTGCAAATTGTTTGTTTTTAAAGTAATTAAATTAAATTAGTTCATAAAATCATTGAATTAAAAATAAAATTTGCGATTAAATTACATTACATTTGATAAAAATAGCAAAAATACTTACTATTAATACTATTCCCACCTATACATAGTTATCCTCGTTGCCGACTGCCTCGTTGGTCTAGCGGTTAGCATAGTCGACTGCGGATCACGAGGTCCTGGGTTCGATTCCCGGTCGGGCATTGAAATTGTTAGGTACTGGGTTTTTCAGTTAAAAAATTCTTAGTGCCAGCCCGGAGTTGGAAGATAGCGGTGTTTCACCCCCGTGCCTCGGAGAGCACGCAAAGCCTGCCAACCCGCATTGGAGCAGCGTGGTAGGTCTAAGCTCTAAATCCCTCTCTCCTAGCCACACACCAAACAACAAAAAAAAAAAAAAAAAAAAATGGGCTGTAGTGATGATGATGATGATACATAGTTATACGTATACACTGGGGGTAAAATCATCGCTGAAATCCGCATCGTTTTAATATTGCTAATCTACCTTGTGAAGTTCGATTATCATGGTGTATTTAGTACTTACTAATTAAGTAACAAAGTCTGATGTATGTACCTGTAACAAAAATAGAACAAATTAGTCATTATTGTAACGTTATTGTCATTCTAACAATATTTTATGTCGCGGAAAATCCAATCAATTCAAACGGAATGATTCAAAAACCTTAAAAATCTACGCGGACGTAGTCGCGGGCATCGTCTAGTATTAACTATTTCTACACCACACAGTCCACCACAGTTCCAACAAAGGGCTTACTACTATAGCTTAAAACAGTATCATTTTAATATCGTTAACGATTTGTTTCAGAATTATAATTATTAAATCCTTATTTTAAGGATGTCAAGGTAAGTCATAATATAAAACTGCAATATTCAATCTAAACTATTTTTTGAATAATACTGCTTTCAACGGTGGTATAAGGGCGGTTTCAGATAAGCGTATTTTTTTGCGCGTATTTAATGCTCGTATCGGCTTACGCGGTTACACGCGCGCCATATTTTGCGGTTCAAAAAACCGAATGCGCGGACATGCGTTTATTCCGGCGTGTTCGCTCGAACCCGTGGGTCAGTCAGTAGTAGCACAGAATAGGTAATAGTACGTTGTAGTAGTAGTACTTAGTCAGTAGTATACGTGCTTATTTAAAGCGCGTCAACGGTACGCGCCTACACGCGCTTCCAAAAACGAGCTTATACGCGCTGAAAAAACGCCAATATGTAACCGCTTTAAGCCCCGGATATTCTACGGGCGTTACTATTCCGTAGATATAAAACAAAAGAAGTTATTACCCGTTTCAAACGGAATTACAATGAAGTCACATGTTCCGATCACGTGGCTATACGAAAGCTATAACATCAACGGGTATGTTATACTAATTACCTTACACCTTGTAAACGTAATACGAGCTTATAAGCGCGTCAACGGTACGCGCCTACACGCGCTTCCAAAAACGAGCAAATACACGCCGAAAAAACGCTTTAATCTGCAATCGCCCTAAGCCCCCCGGATATTCTACGGGCGTTGTACTATTCCGTAGATATAAAACAAAAGAAGTTATTACCCGTTTCAAACGGAATTACAATGAAGTCACATGTTCCGATCACGTGGCTATACGATAGCTATAACATCAATGGCAATCATTTCTGTTTTATGGTCCGTCACACACCATGGATTTCATAAATCGGCGACGGGACGTGCGGCTGTCGTGCGATACTGTTTGATTTATGAGTGTTGACATCCGTAAAACTATAGCATTATGGGCGCAATAAACATAGAAAGTTATCATTTATTTCACTGTTTATCAAACTATATTTTATTTGCTTTAAAATGTATTTTTGATAAAATTATGCTATTTACTGTAGGTATGCTACAGTAAATAGCATAGCGTAGCTATGTACTTTCGGTTCCATATTGGCCCAACGGCGGACAGCAGGCCAGCAAAAGTGGTACCCCTTTTAATTTTATTAATTTTACTTTAGTTGCCAGTTACCAAAGACGAACGCCAAGCGATCTAGCGTCATGGTACCACATGAGTAAGATGCGCCCGCGCCGGTACGATGCCGGTAGGTATAGTGGGATGTGTTTTCGAAAAAATCTAGTTTCTAGTATTTTATTTGAACAAAAAAGCCAAAATTGAGTATGATAGAGAGATTGAAAACTATAAAAAGGTAGTCGTTGTACTACAAAAATAAAAATCATATTTTTTTCAGGCCACCGATACCGATAATAATTATTATAGCATACTAATTATTATAATTAGTATGCTATTTTCGTATAGCAGAATTTCAGTTTTCATTAATCTTACAGCTATGAATCGCTGTAAAATGAAACGCATTTCCGTGAAAAGCATCGATGTGTAATAAAAGGGCCAATGCTCAATGCCAATGTCCAATACACGAGCACGCTCTCGTAGGCTTTAAATTATTAATTTAAGCTCTGGTCAAACAGCGACGAATTGCGCGTTGCATGCGGGATGCGATTCGCTTTCAGCTAGTCAACTAAAAATCTCTGCAAGCCTATTTCGATCTCAGTGACCATGAAATTCAGTTGCACATTACGAAAAGAACTACTAATAAATCCATACTAATATTATAAAGAGGAAAGATTTGTTTGTTTGTAATGGATAAACTACTCAACCGATTTTAAAAATTCTTTTACGTAGAGAAAGCTATATTATCAGCGAGTAAAATAGGTTATATCTTATTAGTGCTACCCGTGCGAAGCTGGGGCGGGTCGCTAGTAAATAAATAAATAAACTTCTAATTTGTTATTTGGCTAAGTTTAAGCTGATAAACCAATTATGTTACAGTATCGACACCGCGCCGTCGCGTCACACCTCAATCCACCAAATAGATATATAAATCCCGATCCCGCATCCCACGCGACCGTATTAGCTTTTTGTTAGATCCCGCAAATAGCAAGCTCGAATGAACGAATGGAAACGCCTTCACCTATGAACAGCATCCCGGAAAAAACCGGAAACAGGAATCCTGCGAAATGTTTTCGTGGGAACGAGCCGGCCGCGTAAGTTTGACCATAGGCTTTAAATTATTAATTTATTCGTCGGTGTCGCCAAATTATTCGCGAGCATGCACCCATGGCCCCATAATCGTTGGATTCATCTGATGCATCGATCATTTGTATTGGGCGGGGGCTATGAAAATATTTGTGTGCACTGGTTTAAAATGGCTTTAAATTAATGCGGGATTTAATATGCGTTACCCATAATATTTCATGGTCGATCGGCGTATTTTTTATGCTAGATTCCACTGCCGTCGATCTAAAGTTCAGAGAGAAGATTGCGTCTCATTACAATACTTGTTTGTATTGACATCAACTATTGATTTATAAATGATTCATGCGTGGCAGCTATTTTGAAAAAAAATATTAAAATCGTTGGTCGTTTTTAGGCCAGACGCCAAACAAAAACATCCAAACACCCTTATATTCACTATAATCTATGTTTTGGCTTGTTTGGATCTCAATCCACAACGTTTCTAGATCTCTATCTAGAGAAAAGATGCTTATTTAGATTACGATTTCAATAAAAATGATTACGGGCACAATTTTTCAATAATCAAACAATTTTTATCTTCGGTATAGCTGTGAAGTATTAAAGTTTAGAAAGTATATTGAATTTCTGAAGCACTTGAATTACACAAACATACGAACTACCTAACATAAAGCTGTTTGTATCCCTAGATAGGTAGTCGTACAATCAAACGTGCAATCCAGTTAGGAAGCCAATTTGCTAGTTTAAATGCAGTTAGCGTGTAACTTTGCGCTCGGAAAGTTTGACGAAATCGACGCCGTGATTGGCAACTGCTGAAATGTATTCTGATTTTGTGATATTAAACGGATTGCCGATCAACTTTCGGAAAAGTTTATAATCATTTTACGTCTGCCGATACTTTATCTTTCCATTAATTTTATGCAACTGTCGAAAGCGTAGCAGATAGACAGACAGACACACTTTTGCATTTATAATATTAGTATGATTTTGGATTTCAGGTCGACTTCCAACGACTTTTTGAGTCTATATTCCATCAAAGACGTAAAGATTGTCGTGCATTGTAGAGTCAACATCTCCTGAAGATGCTTCGGTGTCGGAGTGAAATGTGCGTTGAGAATAATTTGCAAGATTTGTGTGGTGTAGTGAATATCGCAAGATACACAATGTACCACATATATTTACCTACTAGCTGATGCCCGCGACTTCGTCCGCGTGGATCGAGGTTTTTCGTTTCCCGCGGGAACTCCTTAATTTTCCGGGATAAAAAGTAGCCTATGTGTTATTCCAGACTATAATCTATCTCTGTGCCAAATTTCATCCAGATCCGTTCAGCCGTTGGGGCGTGATTGAGTAATAAACATCCATCCATACATCCATCCAAACTTTCGCATTTATAATATTTATTTGATTGTACCGGATTAAACAGCGAATTAAACTTCCAGTTCTTTCGTTATCATGGACTTTCGAAAAGTAACGCCTCCTTCTATCCAATTTTTGTAATAGTAGTCACAAATGTTTAATTTAAAAATCAAAAGTCCTTGTATAAAATTCGTGTTATTCCTAATGACTCATAATAAAACAGCAACCAAAACCGTATAATTTCTACACTGCTATGTTACTGAGGCAGTACTCTATATCATACTATAATCATACTAATATTATAAATGCGAAAGTGTGTTTGTTTGTTTGTTTGTTGGTTTGTCCTTCAATATTATAAATGCGAATGTGTGTTTGTTTGATGATAAGTGAAGATGCATTCTAGGATGGTAGCGGACTAACCTGTTAGGGGCTGTTTGTTATATTTAACCCAAACCCCAATTCGGTTTCTACACGCGGCATCGTACCGGAACCACAGAATAGGTAATAGTAGCCGGAACGCTAAATCGCTTGGCGGCACGTCTTTACCGGTAGGGTGGTAACCAGCCACGGCCGAAGCCTCCCACCAGGCCAGACCAGGGAAAAATCAAAAATTATAAATTCCCACATTGACCCTGTCGGGGATCGGACCCGAGACCCGGGACGTTAAGGCACCAGCGCTCAACACTGCGCCACGGAGGTCGTCGCTTGTCCTTCAATCACGTCGCAACAGAGCAACCGATTGACGTGATTTTTGGTATGGGTATAGTTGAGGACCTGGAGAGTGACATTACTACTTATAATAGGCTACTATTGGCTACTTTTTAACCCGGAAAGTTAAGAAATTCCCGCGGGAATGAAATAACTTAAACCACGTGGACGAAGTCGCGGGCATCAGCAGTGACTCATAATAAAACAGCTACCAAAACCATATAATTTCTACACTGCTATGTTACTGAGACAGTACTCTATATATTATATAGGTAACATAAAGAAAATGTTTCTGCAGCGTCGAATGCTCGCGCAATTTCGCGTTAATTGGTCTCTTTCACGAAGCCGCCGGAGCTTTGACTACTAAGCATTTCGTATTGCCATTAAATAGCAAATAGAAATCATTTTGTCGCCCCTTTTATGCGAGCACAAGTATTTTTGTAGAGCAATTATTTAATACTAGTTGATGCCCGGGACTTGGTCCTCGTGGATTAAGTTTTTTTGATTCACGCGGGAATTCTTAATTTTCCTGGATAAAAAGTAGCTTATGTCCTTTCCCGAGATACAACCTGTCCCTGTACCAAATTTCATCAAAATCGCTTGAACAGATGAGCCGTGAAAGCGTAGCAGGACACACTTTCGCATTCGTAATATTAGTTTGGCTTTTAGATTTTAGGTCCACTTGCACCGACTCGTTGAATTTGCTTAATTGCAATTGAGTCTATATTCTGTATTTTTCTAAGGAATAAGCTTGTAAACTAACTAACTAAACCTTTATAAACTTACGCTTTAAATATACAGATTACAAGAGAATAACCTTTATTGTCTACAATAGTAGTTTGTGATATAAGGGCGGTAAATAGGTTTTTTCATTACTCATACACGGAAAGTAGGTTTGAAGTTGCCTGAGAAGCGGGTTGAAAGTAATACTTTTCAGCCCTAGGGAGAATCGTTTTCAACTGAATTTTTATTGGAGTTCAAATGAAACACGTTTTTTTTTTTTTTTTTTTAATACCCGAGTGACCTATATCTATATCTATATATCTATCCATAGACAAGAAAAAAAATAGACTTTATTCATAAAGTAAAGACAACTGATTCATAGACTTTTTATTTTGACTTTCCTTATATTCGTAATGAAAAGCACAGTGTTTACCTCGGGATGAAAGACTTATTTAGTCCCTCGAACTATAGGCCCCCTCGCTACGCTCGGGCGCCAAACCCCGTCTCGGGACTAAATAAGTTACTTTCATCCCTAGGGTAACAATGTACTATTACATACGAGTTGACTAATGTCAGCCCGATGACGCCAGTCGAGGGCTGACCATCGTCACGAGTTTGTTAAAACCTTAACGCCCGTGTGTCACACGATATTTTTCAATACATTTGTGAGAAAACTTGAAAATAAAACTCGAGTAGGTAGGTACAAGGTACTCACTAGAAAATGGTCTTTCACGCCCGTACTTATTTCGAGATTTTTGGCGGCTATTAATAGCGCGATTTTTTTCTCACATCTAAAATACCTAATTGTTGATTTAATTTTATTAGTCCACAACACATAAACCACTCATATTTATTTAATAATTTATAAGAAAAACTCAATGAAACTTTTAAAAATAGCGCGCACAGATTAAAGATTTAGTATCTACGGCGCGTTGTTGTAATGTCTTTTTTTTAATTGGCTTCATGGCTCTAGGTTCTAGCTCTTAACTCCCAACCTGGACTATTCAGCCTTTACTTTTTTGATTTTTAATACTTATAACAATTTTAATTAATTATATTAAATACAATTTTTAATTTCATGAATTGATTTCATCAATCTACATCTAAATGTTATTATTTTTTAGGTTTTTTTACTTACAAAGTCAATATCATTATGAACCTTCTTGCAAGAAAACTTTTTAATTAGAAGTGAAATAGACTTAAAAAAAAATTAAAAAAACTGCAAATTTACCGCACGAGGGCAGTAAATTTAACTTACAAGCCCTGTTTACTGCCTCTGTAAGTGCATTTTTCGAGCAAGTGTATTGAAAATACCTTTACAGGATCGATATAAATTTTAGAAAATTTGGTTTATGACCTGATGGTAAACTTCTCAGGACTAGCTGAAAGGTCTATCTCAATATACTTAGAAGTTACTTGAAATCTGTCACATTAAATTAAAGCTTTCTTCAAACACCTACTCGATTTATTTCTTTGTATTCATGAATAGCAAAAGTTATTCTTCACGAAATCTATAATACACGGTATTTCGATATTCGCCACATGAATTTTCTTTCTATAATAAATTGGGAACAAAAAGTGATTTATGAATGAAACTTGATTTATGGGTCGGTAAATCACGCCTTCGCTTTGATGCATTCTGAACAATGGGCATAAAAGTGAAGTGAAATAAAATGATGTGAATAAAAAGTGAAATAAAAGTGAAGTGAAATGAAATGCGGTTTCCATGCGCGGTCACGGCGCCGCAGGCTAGCCGTGTCAAATGACTGCTGGAATATTAAATTTTATTAGAATTTTTAAAGGCTTCACGGGAATGGCTATGTTTATTGTATCGTTTATGCCTGCGACCACCTTTGCTAGGGGTGGGGCCTTAAATTCAAACGAATTTTGTTGATCTGCAATGGTTTTCTGAAAAATACTGCTTACGTGATGCATAAGTCATGTCCACAAACGTCGGCTCTATCTATACTAATATTATAAATGCGAAAGTTTGGATGGATGGATGGATGGATGGATGTATGCACTGAGAAAAAAATAATGTGCGGACAAACGTAATTCTGTATGTGGCCTACGTATTTCTGGACAAAAACGTACCAGGCGTACGTACGTAAGCGGTGACATTACGAAGAATGTATTCGCTGTAATGACCAGGGAACATTACGAATCAAATGAGACACGCACGCACACATTCAAACAATTACGTAGGTTTCCTACGTAGCTTTAGTAGCCGACATACAAATAAAACGGTGCTGGTTACCTTGTAGTACGTTCATTGAGTCCCTATGTATAGCACTAGCTTACTTACATCAGTACTTTGCATACGTATGTAATGAAGTGGTTTAGTTACGTAAGAACTTTGCACATGTGCCGTAATTGAGTGGCCCATCGTCTCAAAGACTCAGTATACTAGCCGTAATGTAGTGGATTTCTTATGTAAGCACTAAGTGTATGTACAATAAGGACTCGGTAGATCTAGGGTAAATGTAACGCTTACTAATGTGATGTCTATGTGTACATATTGCAAGAATTATTCTTATCTATGTAAGGACTCGGAATGTGTTCAGTAATGAAGTAGCTTACTTAACATAAGGATTTATTATACGTACAGTAATGAAGTGGCTTAATTATGTAAGAACACTGTGTACGTAAACGTGGATGATGCTTATTTCCGGAAGGACTCCGCGTACATAGAGGAAGGATTGCGCCATCGTATGTATTGATATAGCTGTCGTACAGTAAGATGTTGCAGTCGTACATCACGGTAAATTCCACGTACTTTAATGATGCCACGTCCGTACAGTCAGCATCAGACCGACTTACATAAGGACTCATTATACGTTTAGTAATGAGGTAGCTTACTTACATAAAGACTCAGAATACGTTCAGTAATGAAGTAGCTTACTTACGTAAGGACTCAGTAATGTAGTAGCTTAATTACGTAAGCACTCAGTATACGTTTAGTAATGAAGAAGCTTACTTACATAAGGACTCAGAATACGTTCAGTAATGAAGTAGCTTACTTACGTAAGGACTCAGTATATATTCAGTAATGTAGTAGCTTAATTACGTAAGCACTCAGTATACGTTTAGTAATGAAGAAGCTTACTTACATAAGGACTCAGAATACGTTCAGTAGTGAAGTAGCTTACTTACGTAAGGACTCAGTATATATTCAGTAATGTAGTAGCTTAATTACGTAAGCACTCAGTATACGTTTAGTAATGAAGAAGCTTACTTACTTAAGGACTCAGAATACGTTTAGTAATGAAGTTGCATACTTACGTAAGGATTCATTGTACGTACAGTAATGGAGAGGCTTACTTGTATAAGAACTCATGGTTCATAAGTAATGATGATGCTTATGTACGAAAGGACTCCGCGTACCTAAAGGTAAGGATGACGTTATCGTATGTAATGATGTAGCTGACGTACAGTAAAGATGTTGCACACGTACGTCATGCTAAAACCTAATTACTGTAAAGCCCATTTTACACTGCGAGTGGAGCGGACCCATTAAGGCCTCCGTTCAACTCGCAATAGTAAATTGCATACTTGTGTTTCCACCAGTAATTAGTACACAAGTATGCAGTTTACTCTTGCGAGTTGAACGGAGTCCTTAATGGGTCCGCTCCGCTTGCGGTGGAAAATGGGCTTAAGGATGACACGCCGGTAAAGTTAGCATCAAAAGATCAACATCTCAAGTAGTCAAAAAGTAGTAAGCATTCAAGTTTCTGATAATATTTACACAATAACAGCTACAGAATGATGTTACATACTACATACGCATACTTTTACAGTGTATAAGTATGCGTATGTAGTATTCATCTTTAAATGGTGCATAATATACACCATTTAGTTTTTAATGTGTAAGATGTAATTGGAAACTTAAATGCTTACCATTATTTGGTTACTTGAGTTGCTTATCTACTTCTAATGCTAAGTGTACAAACGATTCAAAATGTCCTTTTCCCAAAATGTCTTATTCCAAAAATGTCATTCTTCAACACTGTGGCTATTCTCTGCATATCACGCCCCAACGCGCAACGGCTGAACGGATCTGGATGAAATTTGGCACAGAGATAGATTATAGTCTGGAATAACACATATAGGCTACTTTTTATCCCGGAAAATTAAAGAGTTCCCGTGGGAACCAAAAAACCTCAATTCACGCGGACGAAGTCGCGGGCATTAGCTAGTAGTCTATACTTAAAGCTACGAGTATAACGTCTGGCAATATTAAACGAATTCAAACTACCACCACAATAACAAAATAAAAAAACAGTACTTAGTCAGTAAAGGAGCCCCTAAGTAAGTGTTTAAGGAACACTTCTTCTTAAGGACTCCTACACTGAGTTTACTTATTTTCCTCTCTCAACCATTTCATGCTATTGTAAATTTTAGGTACTAAATAGCAGTTTAACCATTTACCGTAATACTTACAGACTTTTAAATTAAAATGTCCCCATTCTAACAAAATAAACTAGACATCAGATATTACGAGTATTTCCATGAAGAATGTGTGTTAAACCCGCATGTTCCGAGTACAACGGATGTTGTAATAATTGGTATTATTTACGGGAAAGTGGCAATATAAAGTACTTTGTCACTATGAAAGTGATATATTATATTATTGCCTACTTAGGTTACATCATAATTCATAATGTCATGCATAAATGCAAAGTGGGTCTTAACCAAAACAACAGCGTGATAATATACATTCATACAGTGGGTCGACGCCGAAGCAAATGACACACACGGCTACCGTGACTGTTATACCTATCAACTAGACTACACTTTCGTATTTATAATATTAGTAAGTATGAATTCATAAATTTAAATATTTAACAAATAAGCAGGAGAAAGACTTCACATTTTTAAGGAGTTAATAAACATACAAAGAGTCTTGGTAAATCGCTTGGTCTTTTAAAAAAACATTACGTAACAAGAAAACGTTAGTTTCGCAGTCCCTACAGGGCTTTTGTTGCTTTCACGAAAAAGCAATAAAGAACAAATATAAGAGAGAGAAAGTAGTAGAGAGAAAAATAAATTGTCCTTTTTCTAATCTCAAGCACCAGCAAAAGGCCCCATTTTCCACTAATTGGGTTTGCTAAAAGCTTTCTCGAAAAACTTGTTATAAATGACCCCTGTGCCTCGTATATTTGAGATAGAACAAATAGTGGTTATTTTACGTACAAATAACAGTAAGTATGGTGAACTTGTATGGTTTCAAATGTTTTTCTCCATTTATGTACCATAACGTATTAGCTTTAGGTTTTAGGTTATTTGGAGCTATAAGTCAGAAAATAATAATTTTCAAAAAATCTAATATTTAAAAAATTTACGAAATATCAATGCCGCAGACGTCCGATAAACAGTTACTTCGAATAAGTGAAATAAAATACTAACACAAGATATTTATACGTTCCTTAACTAAACGTTTCTACAAAATTGGAGAGTACTTAACTACTAGATGATGCCCGCGACTTCGTCCGCGTGGATTGTTTTTTTGATTCCCACGGGAACTCTTCAATTTTCCGGGATAAAAAGTAGCCTATGTCCTTCCCCGGGATACACTCTACCCCTGTACCAAATTTCATCCAAATCGGTTGAACAGATGAGCCGTAAAAGCGTAGCAGACAGACAGACGGACTGACAGACATACTTTCGCATTTTAAATGTATGGATTTTCGAACTGAAAGAATTTTGGACTGAGAAATGAAAAAAAAAGTGCTTTAGCAGAAAAAAGTGAGCTGTGAGCTGACTTGAATAATACAAACAACTTAAGTTGGCCCATTTCTAAAAGTCGTTCTTGGATAAGTCGTCTACGTTAGTTCTAATACACCAGTAATAGCATTGAGATTGGCTTTTATAAAATAAAAAATACTTAGTACATGCACAAGCGAAGGCTGTATAAACTAGAAGATTGATGGAGCGAGTCACACTTTTCTAAATGTTTTTCACAAAGGCTTGCGCTAAACAAATTGATGCGGCGGCTTTGGCTGAATAATTGCCATAATTACCGAGCATTAAAGAGCAGAGGAATTTCTATATAATTGCACCAGCCTGGCACGCTCGACTGATATTTTTCTTTGTTGTGCCAGTTTACAAGAATTCTATGGCTTGGCCAGGGTTCCTACAAAAACCTTCCTAAAAATTCCTAAACTTAGATACTGTGGCCAATTCTGTATAACAGAATTCTAAACTAAACTAATGACTTAATTTTACAACGATGAAGCATGAAAATGAAAAAATGAGAATAAAATGATTTAAATATCACGTAGGACCACTTGTGTCACTTATGATATAATATGTCAAGACTCTACCAACAGTTCGGAAAGGAGTTCTACTGAGAAGATTCAGAGAGAAACTCACTCATGTGCACCGCTTTGTTTGCAGTTTGAAAATACCACTTTTATCGCTGGCAATGGTTTGAGTATCCTTAAATACTGTCTTCATAATATACCTACAGTAACTACAGTATGTTTTCATTAAGTCTACAGTAATCGATGCTCGTCTAGACTCTAGACGGTCTAATGTCTAAGAGGCGCACGTTACCTGCTCTGATTAACGTTAAACGGTATTAGATAGCGGCATTAATATGGAAATTTGGGTTTACAGACCCACTTGCACGAGGACTCTTATATTGATTTAGTTAAATATTTTAATGCTGTCCCTTTATGGCAATATATATATATATATTTGCCAAAAAGGGATAGCATTACAAAAAACTAATAAGTTTAAATGTCCTTGTACAAGCGGCCCTTATGACTTTGAATACTATTTAGCGTATTTTAGCGTAGCTTATTCTATTTTTAAAACTTATCATACCGGAACGCTAAATCACTTCTCGAGACATCTTTGCTGGCTGGGTGGTAACTAGCGACAGCCGAAGCCTCCCACCACGCCAGACCAGAGAAAATTCAGAAATTATAAATTCCCAAATTGGGTACCGGGGTTTGAACCCGGGACCTCCCACGTTAAGACAACACGCTCAACTGTGCCAGGGAAGTCATCAAGCTACTTTTTTATATAATAGCTGTTAATATACAATTTAATAATAGACTTACCAAGGGTTAAATTGTGAAGATGTTGAGGAGGATAATATTATCTTTGATTCTTGATTAAACCTTTGGTCGGCAACCTAACCTTCCATCTGTTAGATATTAATGATTGTCTAGACTGGCTAATGTTTCAAAGGCGTACCATCTGTTCCGTTCATTAACCTGTTCGTAGGTTCAATTTATCGAAGTACTGCGAGAATAATTGGGATCTTTAACGTCTAGGCACATTAATATTATAAAATTATATAATGCTATACTAATAAAATAATCCATACTAATATTATAAACTAGATGATGCCCGCGATTTCGTCCGCGTGGATTAATTTTTTTTCAATTCCCGCGGAAACTCCTTAATTTTCCGGGATAAAAAGTATGCTTAAGCCTATGTCCTTCCCCGGGATACAATCTATCCCTGTACCAAATTTCATCAAAATCGGTTGAACAGGTAGACCGTGAAAGCGTAGCAGACAGACACACTTTTGCATTTATAATATTAGTATCGATGTGAAAGTGTGTCTGTCTGTCTTTCACGGCCAATTCACCAATTCGATATAATTCGGTACAAATTGTTGAATTCAATTCAATTCAATAATAAAGTCGTACGTACATTCCAATGGAATGTTCCCTTTTACAATATTCTAACCCCACGCAAAACCTCGGGAACGTATTAACGTCGGATAATTATCGCGACCTGTAAAAACATTTCATAATTACACGGGCACCTAATTAAGATGGCCGCGATACTCGGGTGTACAAAAGTTAACGATTTCGGAAAGCTTCGCCTTCAGGCCATAAACGTCATACCAAGTGATGAACGGTCACTTCATTTCGGGGGGAAATGCATATTTTTATTAGTAAATTACGTTTAGGGAAGAATTTTGTTTCCATATTCAATTTTTTTTTCCTTTTTAAACTTTTTTTTTATCAACTACAAGTTAGCCCTTGACTGCAATATCACCTGAAGGTAAGTGATTATTCAGTCTAAGCCGGTAGCGGGCTAAACCTGTTAGGGCATGGCATAGGGCTGTATGGCAGTTAAATTAAACCCATGCCCCTAGTCGGTTTCTACACGGCATCGTGCCGGAACGGTAAATCGCTTGGCGGTACGTCTTTGCCGGTAGGGTGGTAACTAGCCACGGCCAAAGCCTCCCACCAGACCAGACCAGAGAAAATTCAGAAACTATAAATTCCCAAATTAACCCTGACGGGAATCGAACCCTGGACCGCCCACGTTAAGACAACAGCGCTCAACACTGCGCCAGGTAAGTCGTCAAACAAGGATATGCACTTGGAACGAAAAAAGAGGAGAGTAAGACCAAGGAAAAGATAGGGATGAAAGAAAACATTATGCGTGTATAGTCCCACAAACTTATCTGTCCCGGTGACAGCGTCGCTACACATTTAAAGTTGCCATCATCCATCCATCCATCCATCAGCCTGTATGCATCCACTGCTGGACATAGGCCTTTTCGAGAGCGCGCCACCAAACACGGTCCTCCGCCTTCCTCGTCCACCCGCCAAAGTTGCCAATAACCAATAATAAAATGAAAACAAAAACTAATCAGTCATGAAAATTTGTTCCAATTTTGGCCACCGGGCCACAAAAGTTTGTGGGGCTGTAAGAGGGGCGGATAATTCGTTGAAAGATGACAGAAGCGAGTTATGTTATGTATCGCTCTGGGATCTTGGACCGTTATGCAGATCCCACATGCCGTGGGCTAGGGATACGAAGAAGAAACAAAGATGAAGACCATTATGGAAATGGTGTAGATACCAAAAAAGGACAAAAATCTTGATTATTCGAAGTCATTATCACCTGAAATTTTACACCTTATAGATCACAGGCTTTCCACAAGATTCAAACTAAAGTGGCAATTCGTGCGTGATCCGAAACGAATTGGTTTCCCCCACGTGACCCGACTTGCTAAACGTCATGTCACGGCAAAAATGGATGTTCACGACTTTTAATTTATAAATAACTACCCTTAACTCAAGCACTTCGGAAACGGGCTTTAAAAATTTAACTTGATATAGATAGAGTTAGACCAATAATAATATGATCTTACCCTATGATTAGGACTCTGCTTGTTACAAAGCGAATCTTAGCACTCTATCAATCCTACTGTAGTAACCTATACCTAATAATTATGATTATGAAATAGGCTACCTTTTATGCTGGAAAATTAAAGAACACCCATGGGACTTTAAAATCCTAATTTATGTCCCCTGACTATTTGATGATGATTACATAATGATGTCATATTATGTCTTCAGTTTGTTCATACATATTTTTAAGTTCGCATTAAATTAACGTAAAATTAAACGCTGAATTGATATTACGCATCTTAATTTTGAGTATGCCCCGCCGCGAAAATGTAAATATGTTGAATGTAGTAGCATACGCAAATGACGCACGATCAAGTAAGATACCCAATTGTCTAAGCAAATCGTAATAATTTGACAGCTTAAAACGTATTACTCGAACTGTTTAAGGAGTTCATACATGCTTTTTGACGTGCAGGCATCTATGAACTCCTTAAATAGATCGAATTATCATCTATACAAACGATTACGATAACGATTTCCATATACAATCAGGGGGTTGATTCTTAAGCCATACATTACTATCTTAGACAGTGAATGAAGTAACCTTTTCTATATAATTATTTAGTGCCCGGAAATAAAGCAGCGTATCTGTTCCAACAAGCCAATTTCTGAAACAAGCTGCCTGTCTATTTGCTAGACGCGGCCTCACGACGCGGAGTAAGCTATGGATTACCTACATTACCGCTGCGGGCTGTAATACTGTAGCACTGTAATACTACACTTCTACAACGTTTCCCTGCACGCCCTATTCTAGGATATACGGGCAAATTGTGGGGTAATCTGACGATATTGACAAGCGTAATCACCATAGCTTCGAGCTTTACGTAAAAGAGATATTCGGTTTCTATCACTAAAATAAAGGTACCATAGCTATACACAGTTATTTACTTGACCATAATAATAATGTCCTCCCGACCGAATTTCGGCCACGGCGGCCTAGGCCTATCTCCAGAGACATTAGCCATCTGCGCGGGAGCTATTAAAGTGCACAAGTTTGTGCGCAAACACAGGTGCACTCTCTGTTTCTTCGCTCTCATAGCTCGATGGGACGGAAAATCCGACATAACCGGAGACAAAAAAAATCAAATAAATATTATAAATGCGAAAGTTTGGATGGATCATGGATGGATGTATGGATGTTTGTTACTCAATCACGCCTCAACGGCTGAACGGATCTGGATGAGATTTGGCACAGAGATAGATTATAGTCTGGAATAGCACATAGGCTACTTTTTATCCCGGAAAACTAAGGAGTTTCCGCGGGAACAAACAAAACTTCAATCCACGCGGACGAAGTCGCGGGCATCAGCTTGTCTTAAAATGTCGATTTTAGCATTATACTCGTATATACCTACCATGCTACCTAGCAAGTTTATGGACACCATTACTTATGTAAGATTAAATTTAAAATTATAAAAAATGCATTTTAAAAATTTGAAACCGGAACCCTGATCTCGGATTTTTAAGGATATCTATTTAAATTTTCCAACTGAAAGGCAATTTTTTACCTATTATAATTGTTCAAATAAAAATCGGCCAATAAATACCCAATGGCAAGTACCTAAATCTTAAGTGCCCTTGCGCACGTGTTGTTTTCTGTATTTTGTTTATAATTAAGTTTTTTCTTTAATTTATGTGTGGCAATAAAGAATTTATCTATCTATCTATCTATCTATCTAAATCTCTATAAAGAAATAAAGTAGTTTACAAACATCACAAAGTAATCGGTTGCCTCAAAAATCGGACCGCAAACAATCGGAGGGCCGATTTAAGTGATTGTTTAGGAAGTGTTATTTACCCCGGATGCAGTACAATCGGTGCGCGTGCCTGGAATACCAAATTGTTCGGTGTTCAACCTCGGAAGGGAATAGGGAGGAAGCTATACATACTTACTGAAGTCGTTTTATATTATTATCAAGTTTTAACGTCAAATAAAGAGCACGATTTCATTCGCAACAGCAAATTGTGACTGGACGGATATAGTAAGGGTTGCTTTCCTACCTTTTACCACGCAACCCTAACATTAATATTTCGTTGTCATCGTCGTCCCAACCGATAGACGTCCAGAGCATAGAAGGATATTCACAGACCATAGCCATAAGCCTATCTTGCTTGCACCGGACCTTGCTATTCGTGAGTGAAAAAGTTTAAATTTTTCAGATTTGTTTTAAAAATAAAATTACTTGCAAATGTAACTCGCCAAAACAAATCAAATGAGACCAAAATCGTAACTTGAGGGTTTACAAGATGTACTTATTAGTTCTAATATTCGTATAGTCCTAATAGCCTCCTGATTCCATCATCCGCCAAATTAAAGTATTTTCATCGGCATTACGTACATTTGCAAAGTTTCAAATCGATACAACGATTAGGATTCCAAGATTGTTTACATACTTAATTTACATAAAAGCGTGTTTTAAAATAAGACCTTAAATTAACAAAATAAGACCTGATTTAAAATCCAATGAGCAAATATATAATATTACTCTTTTGACACTCACGGTCCGACAAATTTTATTTTTTAAGTTAATATTACCGTAACATTTTTGACTTTACCGAGTTTCTTGCCTTCTCTTCTCAGTAGGACCTGTTCTCAGAACCGCTGGCAAAGTCTTAACAAGTATAAGACCTGTACAATGTACATATTTTTATGAACATCTAAACCAGTGACCTCTGAACAAAAGAACTGCATAGTACTCACTACAAAATTGCACAGTGCCTCGAAACAAAACTCAGTTCCCGCAACTTTTCCATGGCATAAAACGTCACACGACACTCCACTTTGCCGACGCGGTCCGCCAAACACAATTAGGGCCAAATTCGCTTAACAACGTCGCGCGAGCCAATTTGACGACTGCACTCCGCTCGTTAGCCCGTCAGCACTTGATGTAGACTAACCCTAAAATTCTAGTGCATTTTGCGACTGACGAAAACTGACGAAGGTGTAATTTTATTAGACGCAGCGTCCGGTATTTTTTCGCTGAGTTTACTGAAAAATTTGACAGGCTTTATAGAGGAGATGCTTCTGAATCGGCACTCAAAGCTCGTGTTTATTTATTTACTGAATATGATCCATACTAATATTATAAATGCTAAAGTGTGTCTGTCTGTCTGTCTGTCTGTCTGCTACGCTTTCCCGGCCCATTTTTTCAACCGATTTTGCTGAAATTTGGTATAGAGGTAGGTTATATCCCGGGGAAGGACATAGGCTACTTTTTACCCCGGAAAATTAAGGAGTTCCCGCGGGAATCAAAAAACCTCAATCCACGCGGACGAAGTCGCGGGAATCATCTAGTAATTGATAAGTTGGTAAAAATTATCGAAAAATTTGGATAGTAGGCCGATGATGAGTTTATGATGATTATGATATATTAGGACACTAGTTGACCGCCCCGGCTTCGCATAGGTGGACTTACCCTTATGTAAAAGTCGTAGCTATACATAATTTAATTACTTTAAGTAATTCCATGAAAAATAATGTTCCGTAAAAAAAGTTTTTTTTTTTTTTAAAATTCCAATAGCTACTTGACACTGGCAAAGTGCAGAGCTCTGTTTTGGCTCTACAGAAAGCCATAAAGCAAGAGCAGAAGAAGAAGAAAATATGAAATTTTTATCACAGAAATTTATTTTAATTTTTAAAAGCTAAAATCTTATTTTTTTTTATAACAGCCAAAAATGTAAATTCCCGTTAACCGTTTCAAAATAATCCAAAATGAAAGAAGAAGTTAAATAAAATAAAACGTGCCGAACGCCCGTTTATTCAAAACGCCGAAAACGGCATTCGTTAGAACTGCAAGTTAACAAGGGAGAGACAATTACCCACGTAGGGGTTAATTTTAATGAGGTGTAGATGTTACCTGGGCCTTGTGATGCGATAGGTAAACGTTTGCAGGGATTTTTGCTGACCGTTGGTTTCCGCTTTGACGACAATTTTCATAGTTTAAAAACGAATGTCGTTTTGCTTCCGAGAAAATATATGCAAATTTTTGACACAAAAAAAATATATACTTAAATGAAAAAGACATGTTTTTACTACCACTTTGATCTATTTACGTACACTGATCGAGATATCAAATATATATTCATATTTGTCTCTGATTGGTTGTTAATTAACGCTGAGTTAAGAACTCTTGACCTCCATAATTAGAAAAAAAAAACATAACGTGTCGTTTCGTTGATTTGCCAAAAAATAATATGTAGCTAATTTTTTTGTTGTGCACAGATTTCAAAAACTAAACAATACGTAAAGATCTCAAAAATAAAGACTAAAATAAATGCTTATAGCCCAATTACGGAATTCCACAGGTTTGCAAGGGTTAATTCCGTGAGCAAATGCTTGCTCGCATTTCTGCTGACTACTGAAATCGAAGACGGCAGACTTTGATGTTTCAACGGTTGCCTTGTTGAGAGTAAATCTAACCCTATAGAAAAGAATATAATTATTATTATTCAGTAAGCAAAAGAGGTCGCCTGTTAAAATAATACGACTACAAATTTCGTGAGTAAAATTTCGCTAGCATTTTCTATCAGCTTCAGTTTTCTTTTTGACTTTGATGTTTTAAATAATTGCACTGTTTAATATATTACTAGCTTTATTCTACGACTTATTTTATGTGGATTCAGATTTTTAGAACCCGTTGGAATCCTTTCATAGCAAATATTATGATATTGCCATTTATAACTAAGGGTTCTTACTTAAGGGTAAGTAACAGATATGGTAAGTATAGGATAAAGATGGTTGATTGCACTATAGATAGTTGATTTCAATTCCATATTGATAAATTCAAAATATTCTAAATTCAAATGCTTTTTATTTAAATAAACTTTTACAAGTGCTTTTGAATCGTCGAGTGAATCTACCATGCGCCGGTTCGGAATGAACTCCTACCGAGAAGAACCAGCAAGAAACTCGGTGGTTGTTCTTTTGAAAAAAAAAAAAAATCTAAAATTTCCTTAATGTGTAGATTACATAAGTAACCGCTGTCCTTAGCATTGCTGGATCGAGTCAAATCCATGCTCTTTTATCATTTACGTAATCTTCAACAGTATAATAAGCTTTTTTTCAGAAGCAAACTTATAATGGATTTCTTAAACTTGTGTAAAGGCAAGTTTAAATCATCATATTTAAAGTTTGTTTACAACATCTTGAGACTGGCAATCCATGTACCTATCAGCTATTGTTGGTACAGACTACAGTAGCACAGTAGGTACCAATAGCACTGTACATTATGACTTGGGCAAACATTGGGGATTTGTAGATAGGTAGGGTTAGTTAGCTGGTATTAACATACCCCGTCTACTGTTTATTCAGGGAGGATTAATTCTGAGATTTATGGAAATAATACTTTATGTATTTGGGGATAGAATAATTAGTATTTACTTACTACAGTACTTGGATTTTTCCAAGATAACATTAGTTTAGACTTAGAGTAATATTTAGATTAATATTGTTAGATATAATACAAACTAACATTATGTAAAAAAAAATCAATGAAATCACTTTTAACGCGTCTTAATTTAGTACTTAGATAAAAAATGAAAATGAAAATGAAAATGATTTATTTCATGTAGGACCACTAGTGTCACTTATGATAAAAATTTAGTTTTCTGATTTTCTTAATTCTGAAAAAATACTACTAATTTCTCTGGGTAATTTAACTTTAACGTACTAGTGTAATAAAAAGTATTTTCATTTTTCATCACATTAGCGTTAACGCAGGCGGGCCACATTCATCAGTATTCGAAGTAAATGAGTCCGGGCCATAAAACGGGTCCCAAATGAAACCGTATATCTTTCCGTGTGTAATTCAATTATACGCGGCAATCACATCGCCTCTATATAACAGGTGCATTTTATACCGTCGCCTATGGAGCCCTTGTACCATAGTTTTTGCATGGGCATAGTAATAAGCGGTAGCGATTTCATCTTCGCGATTTAAGTGTTGGCAAAATATTTTGGTACAAGAAATATATTTAATTTATATTTTAGTAGAATTAGAAATACAAACCTATGTGGGTTAGTACTTAGGTACTAAATAATATAACCCATAAAATACATCTTTTAGGAGTTGTTAGCGAATTATATTACTCACTATTATTATTGTATTTTTACTTACAATCACAAAAATAATAATATATTAGAAAAGCTATAGAATCGATGACAATAACTATAAAGTTAAATAATTAAAATTACTCTTTGAAGCATTTTCAAGTATTTCCAATTATAATTTTTAATTTGATAAGCTACTCGTAAATTTATGAACTAACAGAAAATATTATGATATGGATATCGGTATGGATATGGAGCTGTTCCTGCCAGAATTAAAATTATAAGTATACTTTGTAAAAGAACAAAAAAAAATTTAAACCTTATTGATCATAGTCTGCGAGATCATATGGCGCAAGGCTATATTATCATCAATGTATATAAACGTTATAAGGTTCACTTTTTGCTCTCGCTTCTGCTCTTGACTTGCATTCGGACACAAGCGGTCTATAAATCCTGGAACCCTCCAGACTTCACCGCGCCCATTAACACGGCCCAAGTTAGATTTTATGCGCGCCAAGAATAGAGAAAACAAACATGGAATTCCGTTACAATGGGATTTTTTGGGTACTGCGATTATTATGACTTATTTCTAAATGGTGAGGATGTATTTCGGTATACTTTATGCAATGAAAATGTGTCATAGAAAGTAAATAGTTTAAAGATTTTCTGTCCCTTTATAGTACATACGGTTGGTAGTAGAAGTTAACATCTAAGGAGGCAAGGTATATTTTATTGCATTATTCTCATTTCAAACCATCGCCGAACCTTTTACTGAGCAGCAGTCTCTTCACGGAATGAGAAGGGTTTAGGCATTAGTCGACACTACTGGAGTAGTGAGTGGTGGGTTTGGATCGACATATTAAAAAGTATACTTAGGTTATCACCGCTTCTTCTAAATTACTAAGTACACACCGCTATCGACATGATACCTCTTAGTGTAATTTTAAAACTAAGAAACACACAATCCAGGGACACCTGATCTAAGATTTATAAGCGAAGAAAAATTATACAGCACCGATGGGGCTTGACACCTGACTCGTGCAACCACTGTATTAATTTGCCATAAATAACATGTTCCGACCCTGTTAGAACACGGCTGAGTTAATACAGAAGAATCTGATTCTTAACATGAATAGGTTGGAAAATTGGGGCTGTTTCCATTTTTTTTATTAACTTCAGTATTCCAAATTTTTGGAACGTCTTTCTAAGATTAATTTTATACCCTTTAAAGTTGAAAAAGAGAATTCTCGTGATTTAGACAGCGTGGGTTAATCTTTTTTTGATTCCCGCAGGAACTCATAATTTCCCGGGATAAAAATGCGACCTATCCAAATTTCGTCAAAATCTGTTGAAAAGATGCGTCGCGAAAGCGTAGCAAACTTACACTCGCATTTAGAATAGGATATCATTGGGATATTGTAAAGATCGTTATTCGTAAGTCTTTTTGATGGAGAACTGAAACATACTAAGTAGGAAAAATGCAGAAGATATAGCATTAAGGGAAAGGACCCATTCCTTCCATAAAACGGCAAAACTGTCAAGCACTTTGCGGTGCGATATTTCAAGATGGAGGCGTCAATAACGAACAAAAGTCGGACAGAACAATACTCTATAGAAAACGCCATCTTTTAACCGGAGCCGTCACTATAACTTCAATATATAGTGTTCATTCTATTGTTCCAGAAATGCGTAGTCGTGTAATAAAAAGCGGTAATGTATGGTGCAATTAATAAGCTAAGATTTCTATCATAGTATGATAGAATTTTATCATATCGCGATCCACTTTAGGCTGCATCACCACTTGCAAGCAAGTCTGATTGCATCCAAGCGCTAGCCTATACATATTTTAAAAAAATACCATAAAGGAGAAAATGATCTATATGTTTTATGCAATTAATGAATTAGAGCGAAAACGCACAAGGAACCGGTTAAAATAAAACGTCTGCGCGAAACGTCCACATTAGAGGGAAACGACGTTTTGTTCTATCGCACTAGTGTGTGCAGCTTAATCCGAGTGACTTACGCGGACCTTTTGTCTGCCAGGCAATTTGTTTATGACCATAGTATGTTTTCGCTCTTTGCTAGCTTAAAATTTTAAATCTTAAAAAGCTATAATTAGTACTTCATTAAAATTAAAATATAAAAAAACCTCATTGTATTTTCAGTACCCAACATAATTTATTTCCAGTTTTAATATAATTTAGAAATATTCATTAATACCGTTATTTTATTACCGCAACAGTAAAATAATTTAAGTTCCAAATACGCTAACTCTTGTGATTTGTTTTCAACATTACCTTTAAACATAGAATTGATGGCACGTGGTCTCAAATTCATGCTTCAAACACAACCTGATACCTATTAAGTTAAGGTCTACAAAAGGCTATAACCCTTTAAATGCTAATGGGATAGTAGATACCACGATGAATAACGCGTATACCTACACCTATAGCGATTTATTTAGTTTGTTCAAGCGTCCGATATGGAAGAGATTATGGCGTATATTCAAAGACAATCTACATTTCGAAGTAAGGAGGTGTATTGATGTCATAATTTACTAAATAAACACATACACAACATATTCAGGTACATTATAGCACGTACATGTTTTGAAAAAAAAAAGTAAAAATGTATAAAGTTAACAATAAGAACTGGACCTTTTCTTTTGGGCCCTGTTTTGTTGAGTAAAAAAAAGTACGTTGTTTAGAATTGAAGGCTGATCATCTACTAGAAGCTTAAGTAGGTGAAAGTAAATTTTCACCCTATCGAGGTCGAAAGGTTGTTTGCCATACAACTACTACGTTGGTTGAAGGCAATTAAAGTATCACACAAACGCGTATGCTATTGAAATGGTAATTTCCGTTTTTATGCAAACTCAATGTTTATTCTATAGGGTTCACAGAGAAACTGTTTTCACCAAAAAGGCTTTGACAATGGTCAATTAATACCCCTTGGGTCAGCACGTTTGCATTTTGGTGTTAGCTGTTTTTATAAGGAATTTTCGAGAATGGGTTGGTTTTAATACTAATATTGTTGGTAAAATTTTTCCTTTATCAACTAGAGTAGACTCCTCCCGGACACAGCGGTGAGCGATGTGGCGGATAAGAGGGAAGTCCTGGGTTTAATTTTCGACAGGGTTAATTTATGATTTTTTTTCGTTATATACCGTAGCTTACCACCCTGCTGGTAAAACCTACCGCTCTAAGCGTTTTTTTTAATTTTTATTCCACAATACCTTGTGGAATAAAAATTAAAAAAACCTTGACTGCGATCTCACCTGGATAGTGAGATAGTGGATAGAGCAAAACTCGCAGCAAAAAGGTCTCTAACACTTTGTCAGAGGATAATTTCTGTGCGAAACATTAAAGAAACCTGGATAGTGAGTGACGAGGCAATCTAACATGGTAGCGGGCTAGCTTGGCAGGAGTACATGGCATACCGAAGTAAAGAAACGCTTAATGGCTTTGCCGGTAGGTTGGTAACTAGCCATAACCGAAACCTCCCACCAGACATTTAGCGTTCTATTTACATACCACGTAGCAACAGATTAGGGGGTTGGTTTTAATTAAAGCTACCATACTCCTACCCCTGCTCCTATCTTAGACTAAAGCATTACTACCGCCACCACTGCCCAGTCAAAAGTCAGTTTTCATAACATAAAGTCAATGAAAAGAGCTTCTCAATACAATGTCAAATTAATTTACCAACACGTCCCATCAAGGCATCGAACAAACATTATTATCCTTTATGAATATTTTGACGCATAATCTAAACTTCTATCTTACAAGTAACAAGTTATGTTTTCAAATAATTCAGTACTTGGTACTCCGGCATTTACACGCGATTTTAGGTTGTATTAAAGCTAGTAATAGGAGTTGAATTAGGGTGAATTTAGCCGGTGCGGGACCAGGTGAAAAGCGCCTATTCATCATTTATTTACGTGCAAGGTAAACTCTCCCCTAATTTGGGTAATTATTTGCGAAGGGAATCCGCTATTCAAATATTAAAGCCATGGTCTGATATTTGAAACATTTCAGATATTATGATGTGTTGCGTGGTTATGGTTACGTATTCCGAGCATTCAAGCAATGTCTGAAGAGGGATTTTGCTGACGGAGGATATTTTGTTCTTTTTTTACCATGAAATTAGGTAAGTAAAATTAACTTTATGGCGGATTTATTTAACTTGAATACTTAGCTTAGCTACCGTTGGTTATTATTAAAAGCTAACGCTAGTTCATTTAGCATTGCCTTTTCTCCTCTTTACTTTAGCTATGCAGGGTAAAGGGGATCCATAAACAACACTCTTTCTTTAACCATTAATTTTATAGACTACATAATATGGATGAAGACATTTCAGTCGCTTCAGTTATCGGATTTTATACTCAGTTGTAACCCCGGAATTTAGAGGATATACTGTTGTGACTGATAAGCTGATTTTTTAAGTTCCATCGATATATATAGATAGATAAATTCTTAATTGCTACACAAAACATAAAAATACACAGAAAAAGAAAAGAAAAAAAAGTTCGCAAGGGGGGTCTTATCACTAAAAGCGATCTCCTCCAGACAACCCATTAATTAAGAATCTTTAAGAAAGGAGCGGAATACTTCTAAGACATCATCAATAGCTCTTAATATAACCACCATTTACTATCTAAAGTCAAGTATCTAAGTTTCAATAGAAATCTATTCTTTCAACTTCTATCTTGACTGAGATCACGTAATCTCATTTGCCATTCGACCAATAAAGATGGGAATAGCTACAAATTTTTCGGCATTCAATATTCTCATCACTATTGGTCAAGTGGCAGATAAGATGACGTTATCAGACGTTACAGAAGTTGAAAAATATCTCCGAAAAAATAGCACGGGACAGACTATAAAATATGTTCTCCCGAGCGTATTTCGATGACGCGCGACGGCGCAGTGGCTAATCTCTAATCTCCTCAGAGATTAGGTGCGCGGGAGATATTATACTAAAGTGTGAGCAAACACGCAAGTGCACCATTCTTTTAGCCTTACTCTCATATCCCGATGGGACTGAAGATCAAACTAGACCGGAAAGAGTTCAGACACAGTAACGACGCGCGACGGCTTCATGTGCTCTCCGAGGTACGGGGGTAAATCAACGCCAACTTCCAAACTCGGTGTTAATACTGAAACTTGCTCGGCTCCTTTTTTACACATTAATGGCTACATCGTCAGAGGAATTGCCAATGAGTTGCTAGCTTTTCAAGCTTGTAAAATCATCGTACAATCGTGCATTGTCGAGTCAACATCTCCTGAAGATGCTCCGGTGTCGGAGTGAAACGTAAGTACGTTGAGAATAAGGAAGATTTGTGTGGCGTGGTGAATATCGCAGGCTTCAAGTAAAATATACAAACTGTACCACATAGATTTACCTACTGTGGTGGATTATAGCGAAATAAACTTCTAGTTCTTTCATTATCATGGGCTTCCGCAAAGTAACGCCTGCTTCTATCCAATATTATCAAGAAATGGTTTATCTTCCCCCTTAAAAACCTTCTACAGTAAAATATTGTCTTACATTTAAACAAAAATTACCATCCGTTTTTCAGAATAGAAAACATTGGTTAGGTTCACTTGGGGTGCAACCTAGTTACGGTATAAACATCGGCTTTTCCATTTTAATCTCCATACGATAATCGAAGGGTAGGGGGCGACATCTGGGCGCAATCTGCATAAGTTTGAATTTCGCACAATTTGAGACGCGCCGGCCTTTGAATTTATATAAATTCGCACCGTTGCATACAGGATGTGCTATCTAGTCTATTTTTATTCTAAATTTTTCTCAAACATTAAGTATCCCGCTTACCGACCTCTCTCAAAAAAATATGATTCAAATAAAATAATACTTAAATTCTAATACTGAAAAACGCATGCACTAAAAATTCTCTAAATTAACATCATGTATGAGAGATGCATCTCTCTTCTTAGAGAGATCTTAGTATCTTTCTATTTCATCTTAGATATTTTTGTGTAACGATTTTATTTTATTCAATAATGACTCGTTTCCAATATTTTTGTCGGTTATGCATAGCCTGCAAATTGCAAAATCGTAGCAGACGTCATCATCTTTTCTAGGCAGGTGCTCTCGAACCTAGACATAATGATTATTTTCCATAAGTCATGAATAATGGCAAGCGCAGGCTAATCTTGCAGTAATATATTATTTAAAAAAAAAAACATGCGTGAGTCAGACTTGCCCACCGACGCGGGCGAGGAAAGAAAGGCCAAATACTAATAAGTATATTATTATGTTTCTTTTATATAGCAACGGAACCCTTATTTGGACAGTATGACTCATATTTGGCTAGTTTTCTACTTCTACTTTTAATTTAGTACGGGACTCTAAAACACACAAACACACACATAGACATGCACGCTTACAAATAAGACTGAGTGTATAATAACATTGTGCGACAATTTTAAATTAAACTAAATAAAGAACACCCTCTAGGCAAACGAGCTGCAGTCCCCCATTATTATGAGTTTTCCCGAATTTTCCCTCAGGTTTTCATTAGTGGGGTGCGTTTTAGTGAGTTACGCAAACAAAGGGAAGGGTGCAAATGGCAACAAGATGCAAGGTGCAACTCTGGTTTATATTAAATTTTTATGTTTACCTAGTTTGAATAAATCAGGATTTGGCACGTGATGTTTGCAATGTTTGTATATGGCTAAAAGATTCGAGTTTAAAAAAGATATAGGAAATGAAAATCGAGTAAGGTAAGGTAAGGTATGTATAAGTGACTAGATGATGCCCGCGACTTCGTTCGCGTGAAATGAGATTTCTTGGTTCCCACTGGAACTAGCCTATGTGTTATTCCAGACTATAATCTATCTCTGTGCCAAATTTCATCCAGATCTATTCAGCCGTTCTGGCGTGATTGAGTAACCAACATCCATCAATCCATCCATCCATCGAAACATTCGCATTTATAATATTAGTATGATAGTATTTGGCAGCAAGATGGTAGTAGACAAATTTGGTAGGAGAATGACAGTAAATATATTGAAAACCCACTATCCACTAGACCAGATAATGCATTGGAAATCCCGAGATACCTGGTATATCTTTAGATTGCCAGTGCATGATCTGCAAGCATGATCTGCAAGTCCTAATAAGCTATTAGCTTGAAAATATTATCCAAGACGTACTTAGCATAAATAGGTACCAGTTTCTAGTGTCATATCCATTTTAAACATTAACTGAGACACCCAGAAACGAGGTAAGCCTTCTTTGAAATTCAACCCCTTAGAGGTGAAAATCTTAAATAACTTTTGTAAATTTTCTGTCAGATCATTTTCAAATCATCATTAAAATAAGCTCTAGGTACGAGTACAACAAATACTGAAAATCGTTTTAGATTTACCAAAAGTACCTACGCATAATTTTCAGTAAGTATGGATAAGAGAAAAGTTAGCAAATAAATGTAAAAGCTAATTTTTAACAAAAACTCCTCATTTAAAACGAAACAAAACAGTTTAACAAAGCAATAACAGTTAAATATACTTTGGGAAACTGAAAGGAGTTGCTAAATGTGTATACCTACTCCTTAACTTCCGTATTTAATTGAACAATTTATATTGATAAAAGCGTTTACAGGTCTCCTTAGGCCTAACTGGGTTTGGAGGCCTACTATTAGTTAAACTTCTTTTTTAGACTTCCCCCAATCGTGCAAGGTGCAGAAATCCTTTGTGGGGTCGAGTGTACGCTTTTATAACATGGTTCCCAAAGACTTAAAGACTGTGTTAAACAGCATTTGTTAAGTCGAGGTTATTACACTATCGATGATTTTCTGAATGACAAAGTTGCATGGAAGCAACCGGCCTCGCATCCAGTGACCCACAAGTCAGTGTACTTGTAACGTAATGTATGTGTTGTATTTGTTTACTTATTGTAACCTTTTTCTTTTTTAAGAAAAGAGCAACTGCTGAGTTTCTTGCCGGCTCTTCTCAGTAGAATCATCTTTCTGTCAAGTGTCAAGTCAAGTCAA
This sequence comes from Erebia ligea, assembly GCA_917051295.2. Classification (NCBI taxonomy): domain Eukaryota; kingdom Metazoa; phylum Arthropoda; class Insecta; order Lepidoptera; family Nymphalidae; genus Erebia; species Erebia ligea. The sequence continues at coordinate 18,340,302 of OU785223.1, forward strand.
GTGGCATAATTAGTTGTCCTACATAAAATAAATAAATCATTTATCAACTATCGAACCTAGATTCTCCATTCTATGAGACAACTGCGCCACGTAGGTCGTCAAAAAAGTAATATTCCTTTTTGTTAGATCTCTGGACGCTAAAGTGCGTAGAATGTTTCAAACTGTAAGTGGAATCTTTAAAAGTTTGAGGAGCAAAAGTTGGGAGTACTGGGACCCCAGGACACCTGCAAAGGCGTAGAGTCTAGACGGGCAAAGAAGGGGACAGTAACAACTTTCAAGGTGCTCGTTATTTGTTACAAAGTAACAAAGCGTTCTATTTGAATGACAAAGTTTGCTAAACTTACTTCAGTGCCGGTGTGACTGGGCTTAATTAATGTTTTACCTGTAAAGAAAAAAAATCTGGTTAGCATAAAAAAAAAATTTATGTACCTATAGTGAAAATTACCAAGTTTTTTCGTTGCGAATATGTACGAGGAAAAAACTATGGACAAAACATTTTTTCTGGCGGATTGACCGTCCGCGCGTACACTTATAAGGTAGGGAGCTGCACTTATTAGCGTGACAAGACGAAACGTGTTTTGTGTGGACATGCCTCATGTGTGTTTTCACCCTAAAGAACTTCTGAAAGAAAAAACACTCAAACTGACTGTCAAAGTATTACAAATATAAAAAGAATGAAATTGATACTCACAGTAAAAGTATAGTCTTAAAATATAACTAACTAAAATACGTTTCAATATTTCCACAGTATGGCCAACATACTATTACCTATTATGTGGTATGGCTACAGTTATTTAAAAGGGTTCCTTACCTTATCTATAACTAATAGTATTCTAGAAATTCTGTGGCAACACCACAACCTAAATAGAATAATATAATCTTCAGCAACTATTATACCTCATAGGAGTTACTTTTACGACCAGTTTTTTGCTAATACTGTTCCGTTTAAAAAGCTTGAAATTTTTTGTAGTAGAAAAAGAAAAAAAAACCCGGTTTTTAAAAAAATGTATCAAGATATTATTTTTCACTAAGTAGATAATTATGCCCACGACTTCGTCCGCGTGGATTATAGTTTTGATTCCCGCGGGTACTCTTTGATATTCCGGTAAATATAGTAGGTAGGTATATATAAATAGTAGCCTATGGGATGTAACCTATCCCAAACATGAAAAAATCTTGAAAAGATGGGCCGTTATAGCGTAGCAGACAGACAGACAGACAGAAACACTTTCGCATTTATAAAATCAGTATGGAAGTTGCTAATTTTAGAAATTTCTTTAATTCAATTATTTTTTGTACATAGAGCTTTAGGCAAAGAGCTTAACGCAAGATTTCAGCAAGCACCGAACCCTAAAACTTGGATAATTGAGACAGGAAGCTTGGCCCCGGTCCACAGGAAAGCGATGATCAGTCAATGAGCGCATAAGTGGTCAATTGATAGCCACGGGTGGTCGATGAGTGTCCCCTAACGATTCACACTCGATAAGGAGCAAATTATGATGACTTACATCAAGTTACGAATTTCGATTACCCTACACCTACAGTCCATTAACGTCCCACTGCTGGGCACAGGCCTCAACTCTCATAGGAGAGAGGGAATTAGAGCTTAGACCCACCACGCTGCTCCAACGCGGGTTGGCGGGCTTTAACTACTATTATCATGTTAGTGATAATAACCGGGACCGACGGCTTAACGTGCTCGCCGAGGCAAGGGTGTGACACACCACCAATTTCCAACTCCGGGCTGGCACTGAGAATTTCTTAACTGAAAAACCCAATACCTAACAATTTTTATGCCCAAACGGGAATCGAACCCAGGACCTCCTGCCTTGTTGGTCTAGTGTTAGATTTATTAGACTAGTTACATTCGATTAATTTCGATTACAGTAAATCATAATTTGGTCTTCATGTTAACTTTTACCCACGATTGAACATGGTGACTGTATGCGTTGGCAATAACATTTTTTTTTTTTGTGTACAAAAAATACTGGACGGTTATTATGCGGTGTTTTGCATTAAGTAGCTTCTGGGTACCAATCATGTAAGAATGTCCGATCAAAACGTTAAAGTTCGTCGTCAAAGTTTATAAACCATAACGGCATTAAATTAGAGCTCAATTTCGTGTATCCATTCTTATACGTTCGAGTATCGTTCATACCTAAACGTATAAGAATGGGCAGACGAAATTGAGCTCTAATTCAATGCAGTTATGGTTTATTTTACTTTGACAAAAATCTTAAACGTTTGATGAACAATTCTTACGTAATAGGGGGGCTGAGTTTCTTCTGTCCAGAGATATGTTATCGGACAAAACCGCAACCTGCAATCGTGTTTTTAATTTTTATTCTTATGTTATCATTTTCCTAAAAAATTACTGGGCGTATTTGACTAAATGTGATATAATATGTATTATATTTTGCTAGTTATAATCATGTACCTACTAGTTTAATAGGTGTACCCCAAAGTGTATTGTCTTCAAGCAACATGCTGATTGTCCTGCTATTTGAAATATAAAGTTTATTTTTGTTTTGTCTTAGACTCTATCCTCTATCTCTCTAGTGGGAGATAAAATCTAACACAAAATTTATATTTTCCCAATATTGTGAAATGAAATTTTCTTACATATAAACCGTACTCTTATTAAACAGTGCCTTACTCAGCAATTTGCCAATGCGCAAAAAGCCGCATAGAAACCTCGAGTCCACAGAAAGTGGTCGTTGCGTGAACTCAGCTCAAAGCACTATGCGTGCCTACTTGTGTAGTGCAGTGTACTTGGCTGCGGACTTTAGAAGTGTGTCATTAATGTGAGTGTCTTGTTCTGCTTACTTTTCTCTTTACGATGATTGACGGCAATGTCCGGTTAAGAATGTGGATTTTGTTCATATTTTTTTTAGTTTATAGACTAGCGCGCTCGTTATACAGTTTGGGAATGATTTATAATTGAGCTTATCTATCTATCTATTCTGTAGTGCTAGCGCACAACGTGTATAATTATGTCTACACGTTATCTCTTTTTGTCTACCGAAGCTAACATGATTACTTGTCGCGTTACGTCAAAGGTAGAGATAAAAGTAATATTTCTAACTAGCTGATGCCCGCGACTTCGTCCGCGTGGACTAAGTTTTTTCGATTCCCGCGGGAACTCATTAATTTTCCGGGATAAAAAGTAGCCTATGTATGTATGTATGTATGTATATTCTTGGAAAATCAAGGTATCAACAAGATCTATACGAATATTCTAAGAAAAATATATATTAACAGTAAAGCTAAAATACAACTAGAGAGCTTGGGGGATGAATTTCCAATTGGAAGAGGCGTTCGACAGGGCGATCCGGTCTCTCCGAAGATTTTTTCAGCAGTACTGGAAGGCGTGTTCCGCAAATTAGAATGGTCAAACTTTGGCATAAATATTGATGGAGTTAACCTAAACCACCTTAGGTTTGCTGATGATCTTGTACTGTTTGAGGAGAGTCCAGTAAAGCTAGAAATAATGGTACAGCAGCTATCTCACGAAAGCTCAAATGTAGGGCTGTCTATGAATATTAGCAAGACAAAAGTAATAACAAACTCTAAAAAAATAAATATCACAGTAGATGGAAAAATCATAATTTTCTACAATTATTAATTCATTCTTTTTTCAATTTATTAAAGGACTCTTGTAATTCAATAATGTAATGTAAATTCAATCTTTAAAATACTGTTAAATGTAATAATCAAAATATGTTATGACAAAATGATGAATGATAAAATTATGTAATGACTAATTTTTTAATGTTTCGAAATAAAGGCTATTTTGATTTTGATTTTGATGTATATTCTTTATAGCTTCTGCCCGCGACTTCGTCCGCGTGGAATAAGTTTTTCAGTTAATTTTCCAGGATAAAAGTAGCCTATATTACTATCCCACGGTATAATCCCCCTATAATGGTGAAACACGTACTTCTTCATATTTTAACGAAAGCCCAAATGCTGTTTCATGGACTTGAGAAATTAAGGATTTTAACCTTTAAGTACTGACGTGGTTAAACCAGGTCATAGATGCTGATGTGACGTCTCTCAGACGGCTATGGAAATAATCAATTTTTTTATAGATATGTACTAAAAAACGGCATTATTGATTTAAAATATGTTTCGACTGTTAATTATCTACTGATTAAATGTTAAAAAAATAACATTTTTTTATGGAATCAATATATATTTGGCACTTTATAAAAGGCATACATTTTTTATACAATGATTAGACATGTTATAGGAACTAGCTTTACTATAGCCATTTGTGTAATTTTTTGGCATAACTGTGCTACCAAACAATCAATCTTTACTAAAATACTAATGTAGTATTCAAACTTTGTCCTAGTTTTCGTAAATATCTAAGAATGAATTACTTATTGTCAACACATTCGATGCATGTTTTTTTCGAACATCTGAGACAGATAGGCTTGCGACACTCAACACAGCTGTACTTAGTATGTCTTTTAGGTCTAGATAGACATACATTACAGATTTTGTACTGTCTCAGTACCTGGAGGGGCCGGTCTCTTAGGTTCCAGGGGCAAATCACTGCCAAGAACACGCGTCATACTCAATCGCAGCTCTCTTGGTAATCAATCATCGTACACTCGTCGTTTCAGGTGTGGTAATACCAACTTTCGAGCAAGATTCGAGAAAGAGAATTCGAACGAGAGATTCGTGCTCTAGGAATATAATCAGGCACATCAGTAGTATCATGTCTTTTATAAAGCACATACGAGTACGTATTGACTTCACTCAAATCGAGGACTCTGAGAAAAATTGCGAGAAGCCATCGACATTGTTCAACATCTTGAGACCCGGTGGGTGGTCTATTTTGTAACTGACTCTAATTTTCTTTATCTCTTTCATCTTCCGACTGTTCTGATTCCGTTTTGTGATCATTTTGCAAGAAAAGAAGTCAGCGTCTGTTTCTTCATCAGTTACCTTCTAATTCTTGGTCTAATCGTGTTTGCAGAGTATCTTCGAAGTTTCTACTATTACTAGCCACCGCCATTCTTCTTTTGTGACTGATTTTTGATGAATTTGATTGATCTATCTAAAAAATACTAATTTAGTATTGAGGTGACGTCTCGTAGACACTTAGAAAAATATACAGCAATATTGACCTGACGTCCAACAGATCACGAACATTAATACTGACCTTACGTCTCAGAGACACTTTCAAGCAGTACAGCCAAAAGTGTAACAGCACCGCATGCGAGCTTTTGGCTGATCAATCAACTCGTGAAATCCCGAAGGTAACGGGGAGGGCGGGACCGTATCTTTAAAGTTGCCAACACAAAACTCAAATTTGTTCACCCGCCGTCTGTGAGACACCCACGTCAGTACTTAAAGGTTAATACAAACTCTCAACCCCTATTTCACGCCTTCGGGGGTGGAATTTTGAAAAACTGTGAAACATATATGTTTTCATTTTCAACCCGCAGCTCATATATCAAGTTTCATGGCTATAACTTGAGAAATTAAGCATTTTCATACAAACTCTCAACCCCTATTTCACCCCTTCGGGGGTAGAATTTTGAAAAACTGTGAAACACATATGTTTTCATTTTCAACCCGCAGCTCATATATCAAGTTTCATGGCTATAACTTGAGAAATTAAGGACTTTCATACAAACTTTCAACCCCTATTTCACCCCTTCGGGGGTAGAATTTCGGGATAAAAAGTATTCTATGTCCTACCTCGTAGTATGGGCTCAAATCGTGCCAAGTTTCGTTTGAATTCATTCAGTAGTTTCAGCGTAATGCGCGGCCAAGATACAGACAGACAGACAGACAGACAGACAGACAAAAATGAAAAAAATCACAGATTTGGCTTCAGTATCGAATAACGAGTGCCCCCCAAAAAAAATTTTCAAAATATCTTCAATGTACAGAATTGGACCTGTTACAGTTTTATTATAAGTATATATAGATCTGTGGTATATTTCTCTACGAACTCTTACATACCGACTATTTTTGCATGTAATATACCGCATTTTGTACATTTTAGGGTTAGCCATCTATTAGTAAAATTACAACATATCTCTCTCGTCACGAGATATCTCGTTGTGCGCATGCTAAGCCTACTGGTGACCTTCAGCTGTGGCTAGATACCACCAAATCCAGTTGAGAGTCGTATCGCCAAGCGATTTAGCGTGTTGTTCCGATGCTGCGTAGATACTAATAAGTATTAGGGTTTTTGACCGAGCGAAGCGAAGGTCTCTGAGTCTACTTGGGTGAATTGGCACTTGTCCGTCCGTCCGTCCGTCCGTCCGTCTGTCAGAGCCTTATAACTTCTGAGTTGCTGAATGTAATTACTTCAAATTTAAATATAATATGTAAATCTATGGCCTCCCGCCGAATATGGCTTAAAAAGTTATAAAAATCTTTATTTCAGGGGGGCTCTCATAGAAGCGAATGCGAAGTAAAATATTTTTTATAGCATTACATAGGGTTGCGGTATATGATTTTAAAGATAATTAGGAATAGAGTCCAAAAATATATTTTTTTTAATTTTTCCCCTAAAATTGACGAAATGGGGGGCTTTCAAAGTGGCGATTTTCTAACGTCCAAAGTTGACCTCAGAACTCTCAATTTTCTGAACTCTCCAGCCTGAAACTTGATCAATTATTTGAATTATATCCTGTACTTGAACAACAAATACTAAAATTAGATAAATATTATAAGGAAACGAAATTATTTAATTTTTAATGATGATGATATTTTTAACAGAACTTCGCAATGATGTCAATAGATGGCGCTCTGTGATACCGCGAGGTCTCAGTTCGGGGCGAACCACTAGTTATTGTTCAATGCGTTTAATATAATAGCAAGTGGATAATCCCATGTTTAGGGTAATAAACCTATGAGTTAAACTGTTAAAACACCGCTCGCGATTTGGCGTCAGGCTCTCAGCCAAATAAAATTAATCTATATAAATACATCTAAGCGATAAATATCCACTGCAGGGTACGTTCATCGGATGCGTAAATTCTGAAAACGGACGTCCGGTTGGTTCCAACGCAATTGTCATGCAAATGTCTGAATTAATACGGGCTAGTGGTCTCAGAGCCGGATATACCACGACCTTCTTTTTTCTTTTTTTATAGGCAATGTACCATCGCGTTTGTTATAAAATTACCTATATACTATATTTTGATACTAACTAATATATAACTCAAGCGGTTAACAGATCCGTGAAGTTCCCCATGGACTATGGTAACTTACCTGTTTATACCCACTTGCCAGGAAGTGTGGTAAGAAATGCCAAGAAATGAGCAGGCGCGGCTACCTCGGAATATTCTTTGTATTATTTACTATCGGTTAGAATAAAATTCGGCTGATTAACAGTACGGTGAAAAAAAAAAAATTAATTAATGAATTTAAAAATAGCCTGGTCACGATTTTGATAGGCAAGATATTTTAGGCGTAATATCTATTATTAAATTTAAAAAAAATATGTTTCATCTGGTGAACAGATCGGTGAAGGTCGTGGTGTATCCGGCTCTCTTACCATAAGTCTACCCCCGCCGCCTCGCGTCTCGGATCACAATGGGGGCTATCGCGTATGAATTTGCCGCTAGGGGCGCTGGTGTCGCGTGAGGGCCAATATCATTCATTTTTCACTGGTTTTGGCGGGTTTCGTGACATAAATTATAATTTCTTTAATTTACCTGTTGAAAAGTGATCTCCTTCGTGAAATTATCGCAAATATGGATTATTTGGCGATGAATGTGAACGCTTTGAAAGCGGAATTAAGAAAAAGAGGCGCAAAAATAGGCGGCCTCAAAGAGCAGCTAATTCAGAGGTTAGTTTGTTTACTGTTTCCAAACTTATTTTTTGCCAAAAGTATGCTTGTTTGCGAGGTAACAGCTGTGTTTTTTCTTTTTACATATATTTACCTAATATAGGTATTATATATTATATTTACTTACTAAGACTTCTGCATGAAAGGTTAAGGGTTTCATGCACATCAAGGACACACTTTTACTACATGATATTGAAATATACCTATGTCTCTGGTTATGTACCCACAGTAGGTATCACTAACGAGAACACACCTATCTTGGGATCAGATTACTATGTGTGAGATGACCAGAATTTAATAATAGTAGGTATTTCTCTTGATTAATATTAGATGTTTCATTTCAGGTTTCTCCAGAAGGATTAATTGGAGAACTAACTAACAGTATTGGAAGTGAAATGTACTTTCTCTATAAAAGATGAGTTTATCAGTGTGATAATTATTATAAGTACATAAAAATGATCAATAATGAATACTTATTGTTTGTAAGAAAGTAGCCCCTACTATCATACATACATGATACCTGCTATTGCTAGAAAATTTTCCAGCTTAATCTAGTATCTACCATTGTTTAGTAGTTTCAACTAACAACTCAACCATCTTTCAGTATCATATCCATTGTATGGATTTAAGTACAATGATTAATATTTTTTTGTATAGCAGTGTGTTTTAAAGGGAAAGGGAAGGATAAATATAAGTTTAATAAGTAATTAATTTATTTTTATTTTATTTATTAAGTGCCTATATAATTAATTCCTCAGAATCCTGCGAATTCCTGCGAAACGCCACTAGCCACTGTTTTAGAACAGTTTTATCTTTTGGAAACATGTGTTCTCCTTTTTTTCCGAACAAAACGGAACTGCACAACATTGCGGAACTAGCTACTCGATATGATGATAGTTATAAATATTAATAAACATAATGAGATTCAAGATTTAAAACTTTGTTTCGGCGCCGATCTTATAAAGTCGCCTTTGACAGCTATACCTCTGACCTTAGTCAACAGTGGCGCCAACTGGTGAGCAATGAAACGATAGTCCCCATTAAATTAAAACGACTGTAACTTTTACAATGTTTGAAACTTACATAATTAATCCGGTTTAAATGCTTGCGAGTTTTAACGATACTTTTGCAATTGCTGTTTTTTTAGCTTAGGCACAAAGTATATAACAAATCTACAACTGGGTCTTTCGAGGGACTAGATATTTTTATAGTTTTGATAAATTGTTGACTAAGTTTCGGAAGCAGATATGTAATTACAACTGTTAAAGTAACATAGATATAATGTTTTTGTATATTCTTAATATTAGTGTATATTAATTATTTTGTTGTTGTTTTTTAGCGATTAATCTATCCCATACATATTTTTGTTTTATCCTAATGATAGTTTTAATCATTTTTGACACCCAGAGACTAGATTTCATGCTATTAGGATAGAAGAAGTCTAGATGGGAAGAATCATGAAATATTGTAATTTATATTTACTTACCATAAAAGTTATAATCCAAAACCTTCCTGTTAATGTACTAGTTTTATGTGCCATTAATCCAAAGTTATCGAAAATAGAATAATTATCGAGTGGCATAAAAGAAATTAATTTAACCCTCGACACGCAACAAAACCAAAAAGGTTTCATATCCAATCTAGAAAAATCTATCAAAGTATGCCCTCAGGAGCTTAATTGCGAAATTCATCACGACACACGGGGAAAAATAGCCAAGGGCGACATCTACAAAGGTTGAAAAATGCTTCCAATTAGGGTTCTTTTTTCAAAATTCCATTTTTCAATAATGGCTGCCGGTGCGCAATTAACTGTCAAATGAATCATGGAGGACGACAGATTAAAAAACGTCATTTGTATTGAGATTTTTTTAAGGAGACTCTGACTTTTGGCAGCAAAAACGTGGTATTTCCAAACCTCGTATTGAGCCAGGCACATGGCCATTTTCAAATTTGTGTACAAATTTTTCAGTATTTTATCTTGGCAGTATAATATGTATGGATAGTCGGATAATTATTGCCAGTTTTTATAGAATATTTATGATTGCAGATATATTCAAGCGACTGGCGCATTTTTTGGCAACTGGCTATTTTTTAGGCGACTGATTATTTTTATTCCAAAATTATGACTTATGAATTTTTCTGAGTCAATACCAGCCTTGGTGAACTCATGTTCTCAGAAACAAATGAAGGCTAGCGATATTTAATATTTTCGTGGTGCCAGAAGCGTCAGCTTATCGGAATCGAAAAGAAAATGGAAAATGAGCTCGTGTAATGGCAAAATAAATAAAAGAGTTTGGGACTTTAAAAGACTCTGAAGATTGAAAAACAGACTGAAAAGCTTTTGCTTGGAAGGAATCGAAATTATTTTAGTGATTTAGATAAAGATTTTCATTTGGTACTTAAGAAAACCCTATATTGAAGTATCTGTCTAGTAAATTATATACAAAATAAGTATAGTTTTGTATCTTTCACGCAGAAGATTGCAGACGTAGAGAAAATAAAGTCAGCTACTATGTAATCGCGACTTAGAAAAATATAGTGAGTAGTCGTTTATTGACAAGTGTCTTTCGTTTGTTTCGCCATTAAAATGGCTGGCCTCATAAAACAAAATAACAAGCGAAAATAATTTAAAAAAATACAACTGCCCTGCCGTATTGAGTTAAAAAAAAATATATAGCCATTGTCACTCGGGAGGATGTTATGATTCTAACGATACCCCATAGTACATCCAAATCTATTTAGGCATTTAGAAGTTATGGTGCAATAAAGAAACTGGCATGTATACATACGAGTACATACATAAATGATAAACAGTCCTACAAACTTATTTGACCCGGTGGCCAAAATTGGAACAAATTTTAATGCCTGTTTAGTTTTTGTTTTTATTTTATTTTTCAACTAGCTGATGCCCGCGACTTCGCCCGCGTGGACTAAGTTTTTTCGATTCCCGCGGGAACTCATTAATTTTCCGGGATAAAAATTAGCCTATGTATGTATGTATATTCGGCCGCGTGGAATAAGTTTTTCAGTTAATTTTCCAGGATAAAAAGTAGCCTATATTACTATCCCACGGTATAATCCCCCTAATAATAATGGTGAAACACGTACTTCTTCATATTTTAACGAAAGCCCAAATGCTGTTTCATGGCTATAACTTGAGAAATTAAGGATTTTCATACAAACTCTCAACCCCTATTTCACCCCTTCGGGGGTGGAATTTTGAAAAACTATGAAACACATATGTTTTCATTTTCAACCCGCAGCTCATATATCAAGTTTCATGGCTATAACTTGAGAAATTAAGGACTTTCATACAAACTCTCAACCCCTATTTCATCCCTTCGGGGGTGGAATTTTGAAAAACTGTGAAACACATATGTTTTCATTTTCAACCCGCAGCTCATATATCAAGTTTCATGGCTATAACTTGAGAAATTAAGGATTTTCATACAAACTCTCAACCCCTATTTCACCCCTTCGGGGGTGGAATTTTGAAAAACTGTGAAACACATATGTTTTCATATTCAACCCGCAGCTCATATATCAAGTTTCATGGCTATAACTTGAGAAATTAAGGACTTTCATACAAACTTGCAACCCCTATTTCACCCCTTCGGGGGTGGAATTTTGAAAAACTGTGAAACACATATGTTTTCATTTTCAACCCGCAGCTCATATATCAAGTTTCATGGCTATAACTTGAGAAATTAAGGACTTTCATACAAACTTTCAACCCCTATTTCACCCCTTCGGGGGTAGAATTTCGGGATAAAAAGTATCCTATGTCCTACCTCGTAGTATGGGCTCAAATTGTGCCAAATTTCGTTTGAATTCATTTAGTAGTTTCGGCGTGATGCGCGGCCAAGATACAGACAGACAGACAGACAGACAGACAGACTGACAGACAGACAAAAATGAAAAAGATTACAGATTTGGCTTCAGTATCGAATAATGAGTGCCCTCCAAAAAAAATTTTCAAAATATCTTCAATGTACAGAATTGGACCTGTTACAGTTTTATTATAAGTATAGATAGATAGGTGATGCCCGCGACTTCATCCGCGCGGTTAAGTTTTTTTGATTCCCGCGTGAACTCCTTAATTTTCCGGTTATAAAAAAAGCCTATATCACTCTCCAGGTCCTCAATTATACCCATGCCAAAAATCACCTCGATCCGTTGCTCCATTGCGTTGTGATTGAAGGACAAACCAACAGACAAACACACTTTCGAATTTATAGTATTAGTAAGTACTTATATATTATACTTACTAATACTATAAACACTAGCAACGCTGACATCGGGTCAGATAAGTTTGACGGACTAAGTGCGAAAGTCTGTTTTTTTGTTGGTTTGTCCTTCAATTACGCCGCAACGGAGCAACGGATCGACGTGATTTTCTGCATGGGTATAGTTGAGAACCTGGAGAGTGACATAGGCTACTTTTTATTCCGGAAAATTAAGGAGTTTTCGCGGGAATTAAAAAAACTTAAACCACGCGGACGAAGTCGCGGGCATCAGCTAGTACAGTATACATGCACACTCGTACCTACAGTATTTTACTGAAAATAGACGAATAAGGGGTGACCATAGCGTCAGGTGTTCTGAAGAGTCGCGGCCCTGCTGATTATAGCCCTAATATTTCAGCGAGGGCCACCCCTGCTGATTTGCATTCGACAACGACTGCGACGCAATAAACGACGGAGCCATCGAGAACTGCCATTTTAAAGTTAAGGAAATAAAAGAACTTAATAAGGTATTGGGGATTTTATCTTATTTTAATCTGTTAGGAAGGCAGAGTAAGTAAGTATAGTTCACCAAACATGTATAGAATATCACGCCTACAGAATTCAGAAGAGGGAATTGTTCTTGAGAAGTTTCGGAATGGAGTTTACCTTCACCCACCTGCAGATAAGCAATTATTAATCAAATGAAACGTATCTTTGATTTATCAATTATCATGAAGTCAATTATACAAATAATTATTCTAAGATTCTTTGGTAGAAGAACATGAACATATTAAATTCGGAGAATCCATGTGATCCATACTATACTAATACTAGGTGCGAAAGTGTGTCTGTGTGTCTATCTGCTGCGCTTTCACGGCCCATCTGTTCAACCGGTTTTGATAAAAGGTACTTTAGGCAAAAATTAGATACTAATAACTACTTATCCTTTTCGGTTTCTACACGGCATCATTCCGGAACACTAAATCGCTTGGCGGTACGTCTTTTTTTTAAATTCATTATAGGCTTACGATTGACCACAACCACACCTGATGGAAAGTGATGATGCGACCTAAGATGGGTTGGGCGTTTGAATAGAAGATGCCTATTCCCTCTTGATTTAAAGATACCCGGATTGTAATGTCTGCCGGTATAGCGGTAAATAGCCACATCCAACGCCTCCCACCAGACCAAACCAGAGAAAGTTCAGAAATTATAAATTTCCAAATTGGCCCTGCCATTCCAAATTGATAATCGAACCCTTGTTCTCCCACGATAAGGCCACAGCGCTCATACTTAGGTACTTGATGGGCCCTTTCATAGAAAAAAATTGGGCGTCCGAACTGTGGGGCGCGCTCCACACCTGTATAAGCCTGTCCTTGTCCCCGCCATAGCGCTGTCCCGCTTTTCAGACTAGATGACGTTAGTAAAATACGCCCACATTATTATTATTATTATACACTTTATTTGTACCACCACAAGTAAAAATAACAAAGACAAGAATTAAAAAAAAAAAATAACACAGACAAAAGTAGGATACAAAAGGCGGCCTTATCGCTTAGGTAGCCACATTCTTTGTTTGACAGGGCCCGTCTATGTAAATTGAGGTCGTTGGCTAGTAATAATAAAATCTTTATCCAGCATAATCCAAGATCTACATAAGCGTAATCACATCACACGCTCGCTGCAGTGGCAAAGTACAACAGACGCCGCTAAACTAATTTGTACGTCTGTCTGCTCCCGTCTACGCGATAATTTCATAAAGCCTTAACACTGCACGGGCTTGCAGGTACGTATGTAGGTACTAGATGGGCCCTTTCATAGAAAAAAATTGGGCGTCCTAACTGTGGAGCGCGCTCCACATCTGTATAAGCCTGTCCTTGTCCCCGCCATAGCTCTGTCCCGCTTTTCAGACTAGATGGCGTTAGTAAAATACGCCCACATTCTTTGTTTGACAGGGCCCGTCTATGTAAACTGAGGTCGTTGGCTAGTAATAATAAAATCTTTATCCAGCATAATCCAAGATCTACATAAGCGTAATCACATCACACGCTCGCTGCAGTGGCAAAGTACAACAGACGCCGCTAAACTAATTTGTACGTCTGTCTGCTCCTGTCGACGCGATAATTTCATAAAGCCATAACACTGTACGGGTTTGCGACCAGTCACATTTCTCAAGATACTGTTGTTTGTACCTACGAGGGATATTATTATATTTCTTACTTATTGCAATCTTTTTTTTATTTTTTATCCACTACAAGTTAGCCCTTGACTGCGATCTCACCTGATGGTAAGTGATGCAGTCTGAGATGGTAGCGGGCTAAATGGCTGGCAGTTATATTAAACCCATACCCCTGTTCTTCCATTAGGAATTAGAAATTATGGGTGCAGTAACATAGTGGAACTAAGATAAATAATTGTATTCTGTAAGAAATTATAAAAGCGAAATTCCACTCACTCATTAATCACGATATTAGATCAGGAACTATAAAGCATACAAACATGAAAGGAAGGTAGGTCCCTTCTATGGCGTAGACGTCAGCTAAGAAACGGTTTTGAGTTTTTTTTTATCCACTACAAGTTAGCCCTTGACTGCGATCTCACCTGATGGTAAGTGATGATGCAGTCTAGGATGGTAGCGGGCTAACCTGTTAGGGGCATGGTAGATAAATTCACCCCTAAGAGGGTGAAATGGGGGTTGGAAGGTAAATAATAAAAACCTGTATAAGCTATAGGTATACTTTAATTATGTATAGTCTCTATAGATAGGCCTTTTGCAGCGAAAAAAAATTCATAATCTCAAAGGAAATCAGAAATTGTGGTTTAACGAAATGTACATGATGCACGTAAAGCTGTGGTGGAGCGGAAAGGTGGTTTAATATCTAATTGCCGCACTCAGAGTCACTTAATCAATACTTAAGGAACTTCCTAATATAGATTTTGTATTGAAATCTATATGGAGGAGCTCCTTAAGTAATGATTGAGATACTCTATGTGTGGCAGTAAGACTCTATCAATGTTAGATTTGCCATAAAAAAGTAACATTCATGCGCGTATCTATACCTACAGCAAAAACTAAAGTATGTGCTACGCAAGCCACTAGTTATACGAAACAATCCAAAAAATCCGAACTAAACAGAATGCACCCTCTGAAATCAGGGTGCATACCCCACTTTGCCCATAAGATGTATGATTTTAATAATCGCCAAGATTACTCTAAGAAGGGACCGGTGGATTCTTTCGAGTGTCCCTTAGAGGCTGTCTTGAGAAATTGTCCCTAGCTATTTCATTTGTAGGGCCCTCTTGATGCATGTATTCAAACGGACCCTCTCTGGAATTTCTTTTATTTGCCCGTTTGATCTGCTGTTCAGTATAAACAGAATCAAACGCATGAAAGATTTGTTAAGTACCTCTGTACCGAATAGAACTTTATAAACAATATGAATGAAAACTACTAATATTATGAATATAAAACTGTGTATATCTATCTGCTAAGCTTTCACGGCCCACCTGTTCAATCGATATTTATGAATTCTGATACAAAGATATACATCCCGGGAAACGACATATCTGGCTACTTAAGCTACTTTTTATACCCGAAAATCTTAATCGACGCGATCGAAGTCGCGGTTATCATGTAGTGGTAATATATTTGTAAGTACTTACCTATATTTTATAATAGTTATTGAATATGTAGTTTGAACGTAAAGGTTCATAAAGATGCAACTCTTCAATAATCAATGAAGATTGCATACAGTTTATTCAATGATTTGGGAGGTAGTTGCTTTTATAACGGTGTAAAAAAAGTTTAGACCAAATAACACGTCCTTGTCAACGTACCTACTTTCATTAATTCAACAAAACAACAGTCTTTATATTTCACCCCGTACCTAGGTATTTTTTTTAAAGAGAAGAAAGTCTTAACGTTGTAATGAACATGTCAAATAAATATTATAAATGCGAAAGTTTGGATGGATGGATGTATGGATGTATGGATGTGTGGATGTTTGTTACTCCATCACGCCCCAACGGCTGAACGGATCTGGATGAAATTTGGCACAGAGATAGATTATAGTCTGGAATAGCACATGGCTACTTTTTATCCCGGAAAATTAAAGAGTTCCCGCGGGAATCGAAAAACCTCGATCCACGCGGACGAAGTCGCGGGCATCAGCTAGTTATTAAATAAAATAAAAAAACAAAAACATTTTATCTTGATTAAAAAACAGACACGAGTAATAAGTAAGTCAATCTCAAAAGACTAGAGGCGTTAAACTATTCGGCCGTTAGTGTCATACAATTAACATCAAAATACTTCCAGCTAAACGTAAAAGTTAGGCTGAAATAACTCCGCATACAAGTACCTGCACAATTTGTGCCGCACAGGAAGGGGAATGATAGCGGGCGAATTTCAAGACGTCTCCGACGAGAATTTTCGTACATTTTCATAAGAAAGGAAAATATTCTGAGTGACAGGCGGCACGAGAGCACTGCAATCTGCGCCGAGATGAAACTCTCCCCGCCTTATGAGAGCCTAGTACCTACTTGGAATATGTGCTGCATGTTTGTACTACTTTGCCTAGTTACTGAGATACTCGACTGCGAGTAGTTTGAAGATAGTTTAATGCGTGCTGCCTGCTGTTGCATGTGGTCCTGCCGATGAAATGTTGGTAAGATCGTGATTTCTGGAAGTTCTGGCTAGAGCCCTATGTCCAGCTGTTCACGTCCGGTTGATAAAGACAATCAATTAAATACCTAGTAAATAGTAAACATGAAGCTTTCGTTTTTATAAGAAAGAAAAATATTCTGAGTGACAGGCGGCACGAGAGCACTGCAATCAGTACGTTTACTCCCAGTTTTAACATTGCAAATACGATTGATCGACGTGAGTGATCGATCGCATTTGCGTCAAACTAAAATGAACCTTAACGCATTGATTTAGAGCTCAATTTCGTGTATGCATTCACAGCCAGAGCTCCAAACGATACGTTTCGAAATTTAAATCGGTTGCACTGAATTTGTGGCTCTAAATCAATGCAATTAAGGTTCATTCTAGTTTGACGCAAATGTGATCGAACGCTCACGTCGATCAATCGTATCTGCAATGTTAAAACTGGGAGTAAGCGTACAGGGCTGAGATGAAACTTTCCCTGCCTTATGAGAGCCTAGTATCTACTCGGAATATGTTTCTGGATGTTTGTACTACTTTGCCTAGTTACTGAGATACTCGACTCTCAAAATGTGAGTCGTCTACATATTATAATGTTTAATTTTGATGCACGTTACCGGTAAAATTTTGGCAGACATGTTTGAGGTAGCCCCTGGTAGACACCGATGACCGATTAAATAGTAAGGTCTGAACCTAGTTAATTAAGAAACGAGTTCTTGAAGGTTAAAAATAGGTTAAATTGATCAAAATTGCATTAGGGCTATAATAAAAACCTATATAGTATCATAATATGTAAGAACAGGAATTGCAGAAACGCAATACTGCCGCAATATTTGTATTAAACAGCTAAACCTGTAGTATTAAATTATCTCTTTAGTACAGTATAGTAGTACCTACAGTACTACTAAATAAGGAATTTTAGAAAATTTCCCAAAGCCTATTAGTCAGTATTTCTAATAAAATACGGCACTTGGTGATAATACGAGTAGAGCCATCAAAGAAAATGATATTAGCATCAGGCTGTCCCTCTCAAAGACTAATATCCAACGACATTTATTAAGAAACCACTGCAGCATGGCAATGTTGCACTAATAAAGACTTGTCACTCTGCGGTGCCCGGCATCTTATCACAGAATAGGTAATAGTAGTAAATCTTATGGCGGCCCTAGACAAGTGTAAAGCTGAATCCAGACGAGCGTAACGTGTAACGAATATAACTTGTTAATAAAACTGGTGAGTGATCTTCGACATTTGAATCATCATGAATCAACCATCCCCATCCTGAATGATACTGAATTAATGAATAAATTAATTTTAACGTTTATACTATAGTGATTGATATTCATTCTAAACAAATATACTGTGTTCAGATAAGCTCACTTTTTGTTCGGACGATGCCCGCAACATCCCCATAATTGAGATCATCACAGTATCTTTATTTAGAATTAATAAATTGAAATAATGTGTTTTATTTTTCACCAATAGATCAATCAAAAGGAGACCGGGTTTTGGTAAATGGAGATTAGAGCATGTAGCAATTTAAGAAAGCGCAGCGACGATATTCGGCAGTTTGGTGGCATCGATTAGATGTGGAAAGCCGAAGAATTAGCAAGTTACTTACAGGAGGTCATGTTCAACTGTGAGTGCAAAATGGCGGATGATGAGGTACATCAAAATAGACCAATGGAGAACTTTCAGACATGCAGGTTTCCTTACAATATTTATTTCACCGGTAAAGTAAGTGATATTTAACTATTTAAAACTCACATACGTATAGGTAGCAAGGTAACTAATTGATGTCATAATAAGGCTAACTACAGCGTAACATCAGCTGGCGGCATTACAGTACACGATACGCAAAAGTTACACTCATCTGAACGCAACCTTATGAGAGACGCCATTTTGTTACGCGATGTGTGATTAACGCGCGCAGTTAATTACGACTTCTAACTTGACTTGAATTTTCGTAACATCTGCGTCTATCAGATTCCATCATTAATTAAACAAAATTCGGATTAACAGTTGTTGCCGACAAATAATTATAATTAGTATACAGACATAATTAACAAGTTAATTTCATTAAAGGATTCTCTCATTATTATCAAACATTATAGCTAGTATACATTTTAGAATTTCTTATTATTATTAAACGTAACCTAATACTAGTTTTATTTAGGTTTTACAGATCCTTTACCCTTAAAATATCATGGTATAAGAAATAATACCTTTATATCATACTTGCTCAGTAACTAGGGATTACTATGGTGGAAAGTCTCCTTGTAAGTTGGTGTTTGCAATTCAAGGCAACATTACGTCGCACTATGCTTGAATTGTAATGTTCACATTACAGTTCAAGCTATGCAAAACTCCTTGGTAAACAATCTCTTTTCTTATAAAATGGTAAGAAAACTTTTTACTGAAAAAAAAACACTGAACATGGCGGCATTTAATTTCCATACATTTCAAACTATGCAAAACTCCTTGGAGCTCAGAGCCGTAAAAAAAAAATGGAAAACTATTTACGAAAAAAAAAACCATTTTTTTCTATTTTTTCTCTAAATTTGCTAATTATTCTAATTAAAATTTCATTTTGCATTACCAATGTTTTATTTACCTCGCAAGAATGATATAAAGTAGAATGCTTACCTCGGTTGCAAGTAGCTATTACAACCTCGAACTATATTCACCCTCGCTCGCTGCGCTCGCTCGTGTGACTAAATATCTCGGGTGCACGCGATCCATTAGCGCCCTATGCGAGCTGCGCTCGCACTGGCGCCAAATTGGATCTTGTTCTGTAATAGCTTACTTACGTCCCTTGTGTAACAATCTACTATTACTTTTACGTTTTACTAGAAGTTGGAATTACGACCCATAATGCATTTCAGTTTTTCATGACTTGCTGGCGCAGTAGTCAGCAGTAATCTTATCTATGGAGAAAGCCATTTTTATAGCATTAAACAGATTATTAATTATTGTACTAGGAGTGCATGAAAAGGAGAAGCAAGCTTATTTTCATCTCCAATACAAAAGTATACAACCGCCCTGCACAAGGTCATCCTCAGGAATCGATAAGCTTTCAGCTATAAGAAGCGTAGGTCGCGGTGTACGGGCGGTGAATATAAATGAACTGTGTGATAGATAGAGACGATGATTTTTATTATATTGTATTCTCTTACTTCTCGTAGGTAGGGCTACATCTTGATACTTCGTGTGTTTATTTTTATAACAGGTTTTCCAAGCCCTTTCAAAATCAGCTGATTGTGTATTTCAATTTTCACGTCAGAACCTTTAATTCTCACTAAAAATTGAGGACCCGAATTGTCTTTAAGCATCTAATATCTAGGGACAAAAAAATGCCGCGTAACTCGCTTTTATATGGCGTCACACATACTAGAGCGACAGAGCAAACCATCGTTCCGCTCCAACTTTCCAACGTATAATTTGCAGAGATTAATTTAATTTTATTTTATTTTTCTAGACCGCCAGCTCGCTTTGGTGGTGGGTCTAAGCTCTAATTCCCTCTCTCCTATGCAGTAGGACGTTAAGACCTAAGTTGCTATAGCAACATTTCACATAGGAGTCTAGTGGGAGGTTAATTCAGTCTGGGTGTAACCCAAAGACAGCCGTGATTTACGCCGCTTAGGGCAAAATCTGTTTAAATGTAAAATGTGAAATTACGTCGCATGCAAATGCGCGGGACCCCTGCAGTTTGGTGGATTGGGGGTTGTTTGTTTACCCCGCTTGATATACCACAGTAGTTTTAAGTATTCCCTATTTTTCTAGGTATAACCACTACTTTTGCCTGTTAAAAGAAACTCATATATTAACTAGGTAGCCGATTTTATGTCGATAAATAGCTATGAACAAAATCCATTTTTACACGAATGTCCAAAAAAAAAGAGTAATGTTTTCAGGGTTCATGTATGTATTGTATTTATGTGAGTTTTTATTCCACCGTTACTTCTAAATGCCTCAACATATTTGGATGTCATTTGGGAGGATGTCAGGATGGCTTTATATAAATTTTTGGAAAAAAATAGGGCCGCGCACCCGCTTTTTAATTTTGTTCACTTATGTAACTCGATTTTCAAAAAATCCAGCCTTATTCCTATATAAGTAATTCCTTAAGGAAACAGTAACACAATAAAATATAATATTTTATATTTTATTTTATAATAATTTTGAAATAAGATGATTAAATCCTTAAAAGTAAAAATCATTAATTGAAACAACAAAATGAAACAAATCGAAGCCATTAAGCAACTTTTTAACAATTGCAAACCAATGAACGCTCAAATAGGATTTTTAAACAATACTTTAAAAAGCAATCGGATAAATTAAAATGCGATGTTCACGGGTAACAAAATATTGCTGCCGGGTGATCACCTTTATACAGCGTTGTATAATACCTATATTTCACAGGATCCCTCCCTCCGACGACCTACCTGGCGCAGTGTTAAGCGCTGTTGTCTTAACGTGGGAGGTTCAATTCCCGGCAGGGTCAATTTGGGAATTTATAATTTCTGAATTTTCTCTGGTCTGGTCTGGTGGGAGGCTTCGGCCGTGTCTAGTTACCACCCTACCGACAAAGACGTACCGCCAAGCGATTTAGCGTTCCGATACGATGCCGTGTAGAAACCGACTAGGGGTATGGGTTTAATATAACTGCCATACCCCTAACAGGTTAGCCCGCTACCATCTTAGGCTGCATCGTCACTTACCATCAGGTGAGATCGCAGTCCAGGGCTAACTTGTAGTGGAATAAAAAAAAAGCTACTTGACGAGACATACAAAGCATAAACTACTCATTAAATATATTTTTATAGAGAAGAGAGTTGGAGATAGGTACCTATTCATACTAATATTTTTATTGTGAAAGTGTATACCTAGATCAGCTGTCCATTACCTTTTCACAGCCATTTACGGCCTTAACAGTTTTGGTGTTTACGTTTAGACTGTTTTGAACTTAATTTGGTATAGAGATAGATACCTTGCGTCGTCGGGAGACGGACATAGGCTATTTTTAGTCCCGAAAAATTATTGGAGGCTTCTCACGTAATTTTTACAAACATAACTCCATGCAGACGAAGTCGTAGGGGAAAAGCCTATCAAACCTTTTAATTAAAAAATAAATGTTATCAAAAAACGTTTATCAAATTACGTTTCCCCTACATTTGTCCACGGTCCGTAGCATCTTAATTATAACACACAGATAGTTAAAACGCATTCCCGTACACAGATAATATAATATACTCGTAAAACATTCAAGCGTTCCTTTTCACGTAGCTAATTGCGATCCATATTAGAGCAAACAGTCAAATGAAAAGACTACAAGGAGCCGTCTCGACAACCTTAAAACTTAAAGTTCGAAAACTGAAGTTTCAGGATTTATAAACTCTCTCTTTATAAACGTAAGGGTGATATTATAACGTTGTTTCAAATTTGAAAGCAAAGGTATGTTGGCGGAGAGATGTGACAAAGATGAGGGGACGCGTCCCGTTTAATTTTCATTGACAAGTGTTGCCAGTCTGAGGACTGTTTATATTGTGATATTTATTTATTATCTGCCCGTTCTGGTAATTCAATTTTGGAATGGGAGATTGTATTTTAGTGTACTTAATTAATTTAAATTTTGAGGTACTTTGTGGTGTTAAGTTAAATTAAAGAAAGCTCGCCACGCTCCCCTATAGTTCAACATTGGTAAAGAACTTAATTATGTCATTTATATTTGGGTTGCAAAAAGTGCAACATTCTGAGATAGTAGTGTAGCTCTAATAATAAATCCATACGTCCATGCAGATGTTGTAAAAAAAGTGTCTGTCTGTCTGTATGCTACGCTTTCACGGCCCACCTTTTCAACAGATTTTGATGAAATTTGGTATAGAAATTTGATTGGGGAAGGAATTTTTATCCCGAAGAATTACGGAGTTCCCGTGGGAATAATAAAAACCTCATCCACGCGGACGAAGTCGCGGGCATAATCTAGTCTAAAATATATAGGTATTTCGATTTGCTCAGACTTTAATATCTAAAAGTTTATTTGATTTTCTCTATAAAAATCCGCCTTTAAGTAAGTAACTTAAGGCTAACTTGTCTTTAAACAATTAAATCTGCAGTTTTTTGGGCTCCGCACCTCAAGATGAAAAAAAGGAACCCATATAGGATCACTTCATTGTCCGTCCGTCTGTCTGTCTTTCTGTCTTCTATCTGTCTGTCAACACCCTTTTTTTCAGTAACGCGTGGAGGTATCAAGCTGAAATTAAAATCAAATACTGAGGTCTACCGGTCCCTTGGAGCTGTACAAAAATCAAGCTTCGAAGTCGACGCAATCAAAAGATACAGGCCGTTTATGCCGTACATTTTGGCATTCACCAATGAATTAAAACCTACAGGGTACCTAGGTTTTCTATACTAAGTATATACAGAGGTAAACTTTGTGAGGTTGTAGGGGGTAATCTCTGGATCTGCCGAACCGATTTTGAAAATTCTGGCACCAATAGAAAGCCACATTATTAATTGTGAGTGTCATAGGATATATATTAACCCGAAAAATTAGGGAATTCCCGTGGGAATTTCAAAAACTTATTTCACGCGGACAAAATCACGGGCATCTGTTAGTTTTTAATATTTCCATACCTACGCTAGAGACGCCGTCTAAAATACTTTTAATTATTATTATATTTCTTCTACAGCACGTCATAAGAACATCGCACGCGACTCGCAAGGCTAATATAAAAACACCTGCACCGCCTCATTGTTCCGGTACACCGTCATTCATTTCTACTAACATGGGCGCGGCTTGGCTTGCATCAAAGTATGTGCACGTTATGCGATATGACTGTGATGTAAATTGTTGCATGGAACTTACAAATAATTTGCGCTTAGTTTTAAACAAGCAATCGTGGCATTTTGTATGTACCTAGTTAAGGGCCTCCACTCCTCCACCTCCACACACCACTACAGCCCATTAACGTCCCACAGCCCACTGCTGGGCACAGGCCTCCACTCTCATAGGAGAGAGGGGATTAGAGCTTAGACCCACCACGCTGCTCCATTTCGGGTTGGCGAGCTTTAACATCTATTATCATGTTAGTGATGATAACCGGGATCGACGGCTCAACGTGCTCTCCGAGGCACGGTGGTGAAACACCGCCAAATTCCTAACTCCGGGCTAGTACTGAGAATT
The DNA here is from genome assembly GCA_917051295.2 of Erebia ligea. NCBI lineage: Eukaryota > Metazoa > Arthropoda > Insecta > Lepidoptera > Nymphalidae > Erebia > Erebia ligea. The sequence continues at coordinate 18,364,202 of OU785223.1, forward strand.
TCTAATCAGAAAAACCCAACACTTAATTATGGCCCGACCCGGGACTCGAACCCGGGATCTCGTCAGCCGCTGTCGAACATGATAACCACTAGACCAACGAGGCAGTTAAGGGCCTAGAGAGTGTTATTGACTCCTGCTTACGTTAAAAAGTTTTACAGAATCGAAAATCATCTAATATAATCCGGATCAAAATCATCGCCATTTCAATATATCACCCAGTCATCGTTTGAATGGATGGACTCTCGGTAGAATCCAATGGTTGGTCCAAGAAATAAACGAATTTGTTTTTCTGAATCTCAATTATTGTGCGAAATCTCGCGATACGAAGCAAGCGTTTATTGCAAACTACAGTCCCACAAATTTATCTGGCCCGGTGGCCAAAATTGGAACTAATTTTTATAACTGTTTAGTTACCGCCCAGCTTCGCACGGGTAGCACTAATAATAAAAATATAGGTATGTTAGCTTTCATATTATTAATCTTCCTAAAATTACCTACTAGGAAATCTTTAAAACCATGAGAGGAGAGGTGGAATAAAAATTCCTTCAAGAAATTCTTAACATATTTTGTTACACGCACATAAAATGCTCATAAAACTTGTACAGCTGTAGAGCATAAATTGTTCAATAAAAGTACCAAAGTAGCTACACGAACCTAAAACAGATTACCAAGTGGTTTCAATTATAGCAGAATAATGAGCAAGTTAATAGGAATAGCTTTAATGAGCATGAACGAACAAATGATTTTAAAAATAGACGCATCCCGCCCCTTCTCGTGTTGAGTCGAAAGCGTTTTAATTTGTCCAAGTCATTGAATAAAATGCCACTACCACTACTTACAGCCCATTAACTTCCCACTGCTGGGTACAGACCTCCACTCTCATAGGAGAGAGGGAATTAGAGCTTAGACCCACCACGCTGCTCCAATGCGGGTTGGTGGGCTTTGACGACTATTATCATGTTAGTGATAAAAACCGGGAGTGCTCTCCGAGGCACGAGGGTTGGTCACCGCCAACTGCTAACTCTGGTCTGGCACTGAGAATTTCTTACCTGAAAAACCCAATAACTAACAATTTTTATGCCCGACCGGGAATCGAACCCAGGACCGCGTGAGAGTCCGACCGTCGAATCGTGATCCGCAGTCAACTATGCTAACCGCTAGACCAACGAGGTAGTCAGTGCAGAATAATATGCACTGAAGAGCTATTCTGAACAAAAAATAATGCTATGTAGCTGTCACAATCAGCGCAAAAGCAAGTTTCAGGTTTCAGCAGCACGGAACATTTTGTTGGAATTAAAAACGTAATGACCCATCTATGCTTTGTACATAAAGGTCACAAATAAAATGTAAAAACGGCACATAAGTTTATCTTAAACATAACTTTTGAAACTAGTTACTAAAATATGATAAAACTTCAAACATCACTAACTCAAAATAAACCTTCGACTTCGATGAATAAGCGTAGCCATGCCTCAGTGTTTCAAAAACAGTATTCATTAGAATAATTTTCTATCATCTCTACATCTTTATCAATTAGTGGAGAGGCTACAGATTCCTGCATTTTTGAATTCAACCAGAGTTTATAAATGCAGGAATCTGTAGCCTGACCCTGCATTTTTGAACTCATTCAAAAATGTAGGAATCTGTAGTCTCTATCTGTAGTGAATAAAAAAAATGGAAAGCTAAAGCTTCTTTTCCCAGTCGCCAATACCGGGTGTGACATAACACCCGGCTTCACTCCGATCCACTTCAAGGCCGGGTCGAGTTACAGAAATAATTTCAGTTCAGACCGTAAAATAAAAACAAGGGGACGGAATGCTTAGTTTCGACTTACAGACAAAACAGACAATCATTTGGGGGGAGCTTTATTACGGGCGAGTGTCGGGTGGCTGTGACATCTCAATTTTATTTACTTAAAATAATTGGTTCCTTAGAGTACATAGTCTTGATGTCAGAGATGTGCTGCTGCCACCTTTTAAAGATACCCTTTGGATTATGATGTACTATGATATTTGATTTTGACGACCTCCGTGGCGCAGTGTGTAGCGCTGTTGTCTTAACGTGCGGAGGTCCCGGGTTCGATCCCCGGCAGGGTCAATTTGGGAATTTATAATTTCTTAATTGTCCCTGGTCTGGCGTGGTGGGAGGCTTCGGCCGTGGCTAGTTACCACCCTACCGGCAAAGACGTTCCGTTAAGCGATTTAGCGTTTCGGTACGATGCCGTGTAGAAACCAAATAGGGGTATGGGTTTAATATAACTGCCATGCCCCTAACCTAACAGGTTAGCCCGCTACCATCTTAGACTGCATCATCACTTACCATCAGGTGAGATCGCAGTCAAGGGCTAACTTTTAGTGGATAAAAAAAAAATAAAAAAAAGGATAGCTTTTCAAATAGGTAGGTACAATTTCATCCGAAATTTAAAAAAAAAAATACTTATTATAAGTGGGACTCACTGGATCGAAGGCCTCAAAAGAGTGGTGGTTGAGGAAGGCGAATGACCGTGTGTGGTGACGCAATCTCCAAAAGGTCCAGCCAATTAAGAAATTCGGTAAGTATCAATTTTATTGTGTGTATATTAAAGGTACAGTATACATATTATAGTATTGTACGAAAAATGTTTTAGATTTTCTGGTTAAATTGAAATCATTATCGATTTTTCGGATTCCTCTAGAAAATTTAAGTTTTGTGTTTTCTTTGAAATTTGAACACGGCAAAAAGTTGCATAACAAATTATAAGGGAGTAGTGATTTTCTTTACCACTGCAAAGTATTGAATTCCGTCACCCTACTTGCAAAGTTGCAGGGGTGAACAGAGATATCGGGTGACTTATTATTTTTAAAGGTAACACCCGCTAAATCCTATTAAATTAAATAAGTTACATAAAAACTCATAGCTATAGAAGACTAGCTGATGCACGTGACTTCGTCCGCATGTAATAAGATTTTTTAATTTCCAATGGAACTTCTTGATTTTCCGTGTTAAAAAGTAGCCTGTATTGTTTGTTACATTCCAGGTTCTCAACTATACCCATGCAAAAAATCACGTCGTTCCGTTGCTCTGTTGCGGCGTGATTGAAGGACGAACCAACAAACAAACACACTTTCGCATTTATAATATTAAGTATGATATCTTACTAGCTTGGAAAAAAAACAAATATTTAAATAGTTACATAAATTTTGCTACAAAATAATTTTGATTGTAAAGGTTTATTGCTGATTTCTAAAAATACTGTGCTAGTTAGAGACTTACTTACACCAGGTTCGTTTTCTTTCAATTTTTGGTCCAGAACTCTAAAAAGATAAAACGCAACTCCCTCCTCTAGTTATTTTTTCTGCAAAGTTTTCATTTTTTTTTATCCAGTGATGATGCATTCTAAGATGGTAGTGGGCTAACCTGTTATTCATTCATTCATTGTTCATTTCATTTTTGCTACGGAACTCAAAAAAACGCAACTACTCACTCTACAACTTATTAATTGAGTCATGAATAGAAATACTTACATTAAAATTAATCATCCCGATACGTTCACATGATACGATGCATTTATTATTTTCAAGTACACCGAACTACATTAAATTATCTTGCATCATAATGATAACGCATCTCTGTTAAAATCTTCTCTTAATATTGCATTTTTAACCATATTCCCTAATGATAGAATTCAAATTACATTGTTTAATTTTCCGTGTAATATTCATGAATATGAATAATTTCGAACTCTATTTTCTGAAATATAAAGTCGTTATTACAGTACTTATTAGCTGTTATGAACTTTGTTTGGTCTGTTCTTAGCATCGGCCATTTATTATTTATAAGTTTTACGTTGAAGAGGGGTTACCCTGGAAATAGAAACTGTGGATAAGGTCGGAATCTAAAACTGAAGTTCACGGTTAAGATGCAAGGAGTTCTTTTCTTATACAATAAAAGATAGCTAGTACATAGATTTTCATAGTTTTTGTCTAAAAATAATAATTGTGTGTAAAAATAGTCTATATAGTAGGTATAGATTATGAAAATCACGACGATAATCAGGGTTTAAACATTGTCATGAAGTTAAACTTGGGGTGATGAGAATCATGGTGCAATCTCAGACAAAATTGTCAAAAAAAATAAGGTACAGTAGTATAATTTTGTCTGAAAAAAAAACACTTACTAGATTTCCACTTTTCACTTTCCACTCACCTATTAGAAAAGTTACGAAGGTTTTCCGAAAATACGTTTAGTGGCATAGCCGATCCGTGAAGTAAAGTCGCTACTTCGTATATAAAATGATAGTCTCCTAATACCGAATCACTTAGCAAAATAGATGTGAAAATAGGCGAAAAAATTCAATTTCCGAACTCCACGGGCCTCAGCAAATTGGGTCAGATGTATAACGGTCCCCGGACCGTAAATCCCGAAGTTCGAATTTCGAACAGTTACGGCCCATCGACCAATCGGGAGAACGCTTATCGCTATCCAATGACACCGGCCTGATTACCGGCACCGTAAATTTGAAAATGGAACCAAACTTCGATAATTACCGTACTGAGAAACTGTTCCGATATCGCACGATAGACGAAAGCGATTCAAAATTCGATTATGAAAGATCAAAAATAATTAAAAATTTAAAAAAAATATTCAGACCGTAACATTCTAAGAGAAATGTATATTTCGGTTTAGATGCTGCCCGCGATCTCGTTTACATAGATTTAGGTGGAAACGTTTTCATTTTCCGGGGATACTACATACATAAAATCGTCAAAATTCGTTAATCAGATGGGTCGTGCAAAGGTTACAGACTGAGAGACAGACAGATACCCATTCACACTTATAATATTATTAGGTATGGATTATGATCACAATCACAACTGACCACTCCACTACACAGTTTTTGAATAGATATCAAGGAAACGTACTGACGAAAAAAATATTTAAATAACTAGTAGGTAACTACTGTCATGATTTACTAGTTTTATATTCTGTGGTACGCGACACTCGCAATAGGCCATAAAGAACTTAGGAGGACTAGGAGGATCCAGGGCCGTAAAATAAATTAAATAAAAAAATAATGGTATTCTGATGGCCAATCAGTGTGCTTCCCACAAATTGAGCGCTAAGGACGAAAATAACAAAAACTGCTTATTGAAATATTATTGTACGAGATAATTAAATTACTTTAAGAATATAACATTATTGTAAGGAATAAAGTTATAAACGAACATTGGGTTTTGATTTTACTCACCTATCTACTAGTTGCTCATTTGAGGTCATAGGTATTTAGTATAGTCGAGCTTTTTTTTAAATAACAAGCGTAGATAAGAGACAAAACCCGCGATAACGTAATTACGCGCCATTTAAGCCGATTGCGAGTCGATTTTACGGCGTATTAAATTAAAGTGAACACACTCGGTTATTCCGATCACGTATCGATATCGCACTTTATCGATACATTAACGCGAGGGATGTTATTAATGCTTGACATGTAATAAAGGTGTGTACATATTATACAAGCAAACGAACGGGCGCATAAGCCGAATATTTTATTCAGGTTCTCTTTTTTCAATAAAAAGAAAAGAAATTTTCTTTGGTCCGAAAACACTCAGGGACCGGACAGCACAAAACGTCTACGTATTGAAAATGTAATTCCACAGAGATTAATGGTCTGTGGTAACTGGCAAGTTGACAACAGCTGTCAGCTTTTAGTATAGTCCTAACAAACCTATCTGATCCGGTGACCTGAAATAAAAACAAAAACTAAACAAGCATAAAAGTTAGTTCCAATTTTGGCCACCAGGTCATATAAATTTGACGGACTGTAGAGTGTAAGACCCCCTTCCAGTAGTATAGCTAAGTTGTAATGGCGTCTCATAATAAGTTATTAAGGACTAGCTGATGCCCGCGACTTCGTCCGCGTGGTTTAAGTTTTTTGATTCCCACGGGAACTCCTTAACTTTCCGGGATAAAAAGTAGCCTATGTCACTCTCCAGGTCCTCAATTATACCCATGCAAAAAATCACGTCGATCCGTTGCTCCGTTGCGGCGTGATCGAAAGACAAACCAACAAACCAACACACTTTCGCATTTATAATATTAGTAAGATTACGTATTGAATATTTGGGTATTTCACTGCGCTTAGACGTTTATTTTAATACTACGCAATGCCTACAAAAGCTTACTAGATACAAAAGGGTGTAAAAACAGAGGTGGCGCACGCTATCACTGTTTTTTAGACCGCAATCATCGTTTTATCTCGCCCGGGGAGATATTTTGATGGATAGAATTTGTTTTTCCTCTTTTGCTACCGTCGCAGATGTGCTGGTTCACAGAGTGAGTGACACTAAACCCATTTTGATTGGTGGTCATGCTTCATGGTTCAACGATAAGCAATAAATTCATCCTTATATTGTCATGTATGTCTTATAACCTTTAATAAAATTGTTATTATGTATACCTAGTACTAAAAGATTCCTGTACCTACTTGCATATTTTTTCTTTCATAACGTATGTATTATAAAGTTATTAACCTACTAGCTGATGCCCGCGACTTCGTCCGCGTGGTTACAGTTTTTTTGATTCCCGCGGGAACTCCCTAACTTTCCAGGATAAAAAGTAGCCTATGTCACTCTCGAGGTCCTCAACTATACCCATGCCAAAAATCACGTCGATCCGTTGCTAAACCAACAAACCAATAAACCAACAAACCAACAAACCAACAAACCAACAAACAAACACACTTTCGCATTTATAATATTAGTATGATAATAAAATTATTGTTACATAGTACCTACTGGAAGATTCCTGTACATATTTTTTTTCGTCACGTATATAATCTGAAAATTGTTCTTCTTCTTTTTTTGGTTTTTGGCACTAAAATTGTTATAAACACGTTATAAAGTACTGAAAGATTCTTAGACATTTTTTTTTCGTCATGCATGTCTTAATATAAAGTTAAAATTATAACCTTTAGGCACCTTTAGGTACTTAATTTGTTATCTGTATATTATATATATATAGTACTGAAATATTCCTGTCCATATATATTTTTTCTTTTTAAGTGGAGAACGCTAAACCAGATGTAGTATATTCTCTTCAAACAATATCAACCTTTCGTTTTGAAAAAATAAAAAAAGCAAAGTCACAACATATAATGAAATTTATCCGCGATTCCTAGTAGGATCACGTAGCGTGCGGTAGGCCCGGGTTCAATTCCCTGTTGGGCTATATTTCGTAACTCGCCTTATTTGTATGCGCCGCGTCACGATAAAAAATGATGCCGTTTGATGGCGAGTGTGATGTATTGTTTAGTTTATGGGGAATACGATGAAATTGACTGGAATAAGGAGAAGTTTATAACAAGAGAATATCGCAAGAAAATTACTATGATGACCTTCCTGGCGCAGTGGTGAGCGCTGTTGTCTTAACGTGGGAGGTCCCGGGTTTAATTTGGGAATTCATAATTTCTGAATTTTCTCTGGCCTGGTCTGGTGGGAGGCTTCGGCCGTGGCTAGTTTACACCAAAAACTACAACTAATGGCAAAACGTACCTCCAATCGATTTATCGTTCCGGTACAATGCCGTGCATAATCCGATTCGGGGTATGGGTTTAATATAACTGCCATTCCCCTACACAGGTTAGCCCACTACCTTCTAAGCCTGCATCATCACTTATCATCAGGTGAGATTGCAGTCAAGTGCTAGCTTGTAGTGGATAAAAAAATAGCTAGCGACTGTAACTATTACCTATTTAATCTGTGCCACAACTGAGCACGTGTCTTTTCTCAAAATTAATTAAAATAAAATAAAGTCACAATCTTCGTAAATGCGTTGCACACCATGGTTACAACAATTCAATAATTAAAGACCTGGTCGTGCAAAATCAACAGCGGTTTTAATAAGCTATAATACTTAGACATTAAAAAACAGGAATAATATTATGGCCATTTACAGATTTTCTCAGACTTTCCTTACCTAAGCCTGACTAACCTAACATTGTGTGAGAAAGTGCGTGTCGGGTGCGAGGCACGATGATTTTCACCGAAATCAAGCGCGCGAAAAGAGTTGAACAGTCGTTGAAATGTATGTTTACAAAGTAAAGTTATTTCAACTAATTAATAAATAAACTATGGTTCTTGATAAATTGTTTTATAATTTTCATACTCCTAATCTTATTTATTTGCGCCCAAAGTTGTCATAAATTTTGTGTGAAAATAGGAATCTTTCGAGGCGTTACTTTAATTTTTTCAATATTTTATGCATGAATAAACCTAGATAATGACGAGACAAATCGAAATAATACTTAGTTTTGAGCGTACAATATCAAATGATATAGTAATTACGAGTTTACGTTTGTATGAAGAAGGTACCGGCTGGAGTCCCCTTATGCTTGGACTTTTGAGATTTTGTCAGGGACGGCTGAGCACCATATGTGAGATTTGCTCCTACCCAGGAAATAATGGGGCAAGTTACCTGGCAATCTCCCGCTGTGCAGCGTGCAGCTTGCCGGCGAGCCGCGCCGCGTCGGCCTCGGCAGCGCGCGCGCGCGCCTCCCAGTCGCCGCGCGCGCGACGCTCGCGCTCCGCATCGTTGCGCGCCGCACCCTCGCGCTGCAACAAACACATTTACATTAATAACAGGTTCCATACAACTTGTTTTTTTGAAGTTTTTAGCCGCGTTGAGCACTTTTTGGTAGGGGGTTAACTTGTGGATTCGCGTCACCGACATCTCGCTGCCCCATGCTTGCGTTGATACTACATTCGTGATTAAACTTTAATCCTTAGTTTTAAGGTTTATATTTTTTTTAACTAGCTGATGCCCGCGACTTCGTCCGTATGAATTGAGGTTTTTCGGTTTCCGCGGGAATTTTTTAATTTACCAGGATAAAAAGTAGCCTATGTGCTATTCCAGACATATCTATCTCTGTGCCAAATGTCATCCAAATCCGTTCAGCCGTTGGAGCGTGATTGAGTAACAAACATCCATACATCCATACATCCATACATCCATACATCCATCCAAACTTTCGCATTTATAATATTTATATTTGATTTGATTAGCCCATAGGCTAGGTGGTAGTACACAATAAAGTTGCCATTATAATATTGTAATGGGACTTAATGGTAAAAAAAAAAACTGTTAAGACTGTGTTAAACAGCATTTGTTAAGTCGAGGTTATTATACTATCGATGATTTTATTAACGTAAAAGTTGCATGGAAGCAACCGGCCTCGTATCCAGTGACCCACAAGTGTAATACCACAGTGTAATACAGTGTAATACCACAGAATAGGGAATACTTGTAAAGTAACGTATGTGTTGTATTGTTTTAATTATAGTAACCTCTTTCTTTTTTTAAGAAAAGAGCAACTGCTGAGGTTCTCGCCGGCTCTTATTAGAATTAGCTTTCCGGACCGGTGGTAGAGTCTTAACGTATCATAAGTGACACAAGTTGTCCTACGTGAAATAAATAAATCATTTATCATTTACATTCATAAGAGGTTCCATACAACTTCGTGGTTAAAACATTCCATTCCGGTGGTTGGGGGTGCAATCCCTCGCACATCAAATAAATCAATCAAGTTCATCTATGAACATAATCTTTATAAATCCAGCAATATTCAAGCATTATACAATTTTATGAAAGCCAAATCATAAAACGAGAGCGCGCAAAAATAAACCAGTATCTAGAATAGCTATGACATTACACAATGCCGAAAGACCGCCATCTCCGGGCCGCATCCGGCCAAAGCCGTATTTTATCATTTTATCGGTGGATCCGATAAAAATCCAATTTCGCCACGTCGCGTCGCCCACTTGTGACGTCACACCGCACACGTGACACCAGCTGCCGACGACGTCATGACTTGACGGTCGCATCCGAAATGGAGTTTTTATATTTTTCCTTGAATCAATTTCTGTTAAATTCGCTTAAACTCGTACCTAAGGTAGTATTAGGTAGTAGGTGTTTGAGTCTGTAAAACGTCACAATTATCAACCGATAGCTGGCCACAGATTAGGGTTGGGGTAAGATTGGCAGCCTTCACAAATCTTTGAAAAAATTATGTACCTGACCACTCGGCCACGCGCTCAGGGCGCGATTCCCAGAGAGACGCAGGTTCAAATCCTGCCGGTTCCGAAATTTTTTGATATGTATTTAAGTAACTTTAGAAACTTTCCTCGTGTGTGAAGCACTGTAATAAAATTATAAAATTAGTAAAACGCAAAATGTGTCATTCCTCGTTCAAAGTGTTTATGCGCTGCCAGTATGGCCCCTGAATTTATGATATTATTGCTGCGATTTTGCCCTTGGACGAGTGGATCATGCGTCCAAGATTTTGGGCAACAGTTTTAACCAATCAGAATTGTTTGCGATCGTTACACTGTAGCAATCGTTATTACGTAATAAGGCCCCTGCATCCCTTGCGGTATCTAATGTCAAAGTTTACTATATATATAAACTTCCATATTAAGTATAAGTTTCGCACGGTGTTAGCGGTAATTGCCATTAAAAGCACGAGTTGAACATAATTATCATTCGCCTAATGTCCTCGATTAATGGGAGAAATAAACGTTTACATTCGCTACGAGCCCTATCTCGAACTTACCTTACCTGCAGTTTACTTGGTTTAGCAAAGATTTAATCTCATATCGCGGTACAAGTTATAAGAGATAAAGTACATCACGCACAACAGACTTCCAACTGGAGGTTTAAGTGCGGAAACCTGCCTAGAAAGAATAGAAGAGCTTAAGTGGAGATAGATACCAATGACATAACTTATAAAATTAATGAGAAATTATAAATGACCATTTCTCTCTCCGCGTTGTATTCCCCATTACTGAGGGTCATGACCACTGCCACCAATAATGATCATTTAGATAATTTAATTAAGGTCATACTCAATTGTGTTTAATTTCAGATTAGCGAATCTGTGTAGCGAATAAATGCGAAAGTGTGTTTGTTTGTTGGTTTGTCCTTCAATCACGCCGCAACGGAGCAACGGATCGACGTGATTTTTGGCATGGGTATAGTTGAGGACATGCAGGGCTAGCATGGGCCGGAGATAAAAAAATTATCCCCCGATTTTATCCACTGACAAGAGATAAAATTAACTTATCCACTTCTCAGAGCACGGCAACAGGGGAGAGGAGTAGTTTATCCCCGTTTGACATTTCACGGGGATTAGCGTTATTAGATTATTTAGCGTTTTTATTTATTTATTTAGGAATAAAATTTTTATCGGGGTTTCCTCGGGGAGAAAATTGTCTCGGCCCGTGCATGCTAAGCATGGTCGGCTGGAGAGTGACATAGGCTATTATTTTTATCCCGGAAAATTAAGGAGTTGTCGCGGGAATCAAAAAAACTTTAACCACGCGTGCGAAGTCGCGGGCATCAGCTAGTTTTCTATAACTAACCTCTTCCCTTTTTGAGTTAAATATTTAGAAAAATAATAATCAGTACACCCGCTACCGCTTATGAATTATAAACCACCTACTTAAGTGGGATCCTAGCTTAAAGTTTGATGAAGTTTTAATTGAAAATTAGTCTTGGGCGTATCTTGGCTTCAGTTCATTTGGCCTCAGTAGACCGGGAAATTAAATATTATTTTGGCCTCAACTTATTAAAAGGTAAGCAATTAAGGATAAGGATGAGACGGCACAAGGAAAGTTTACTTACTGAATTTTTAGTATTGCTGGTAATAAGTACGAACGTTAATAATTAGGTATTTTGTGGTAATACAGTGTGGGACGACCTCCAGCCCGCTAGACTAAAGACCGATGGGAAGATGAGGAAGACCACAGACCATACAACCAAAAGTCGGAAGACCGTGTGTGGACTGTGGTGGAACGCTGTCTGTCTCGGAAGACTTACATAAAATATATCAAGTAGTGGACGCAGACTGACTTATTGTTTGGAATTTAGGAGTATGCTTACAAAATCCACGGAGATATGCACCAACATACATTAAAAAAAAAAAAAACACGCGCCGAATTGAGAACCTCCTCCTTTTTTGGAAGTCTGTTAAAAATTAGACTAACTCACAAGATTAATATTTTAGATTTATTTAAATTTATATTTGACAATAATTATTGTAGTTTTTCATTATTTTATTGCTATACTTACTTTTTATTTTTAGGACTGCCTCGTTGGTCTAGTCACTAGACTCTAGTGGTTGGCATATTCAACTGTCGCCGACGAGGTCCAGGGTTCGAGTCCCGGGTCGGACCATAATTGAGTATTGGGTTTTTCTGACTAGAAATTCTCAGTACTAGCCCTGAGTTAGGAAGTTGGCGGTGTTTCACCCCCGTGCCTCGGAGAGCACGTTAAGCCGTCGCGTCGGTCCCGGTTATTATCACTAATATGATAATAGTCGTTAAAGCCCGCCAACCTATTGGAGCTGCGTGGTGGGTCTAAGCTCTAATTCCCTCACTCCCATGAGAGTGGAGGCCTGTGCCCAGCAGTGGGACGTTAATGGTAGTGGTAGTGTAATTCCTAACCTAACCAAATTGTTATTGTTATGTATGTATGTTGTTAAGTTTTCTAACATTAGTCGCCAACAATTTACTATGTTGCTCAACAATTAAACTAATGTAATATAAACATACAGTACGTTATTAAAACAACGTGTCCTGTCGTCGAATAACTCTGTTCCATCGAACGTTTACTTAAAAGGGGAGACTTAATAGAAATGTTTTTTGTAACGGAAGTCTAATGAAGCGCTCCGTCGAATATCACCCAATGTTTCACACCTGTCAAACTGTCAGATGTCAAGTTGACGTTGACAGGGGGTAACGCCACCGAGCCCTGCGAAGATCGGTAGGTATTAGGTGGATATATCAAAACGTTTACAAACGATGTTATTTCCACACCATTTGGGGTCATTTATGTAAGAAATAAATGATGAGATAGGTTGATTTTGCGGATATCAACGAATGCTTGCAAAACTGTCCATTTATATGTCAAGTTGTCAAGGAGTCTCCAACACTTTGTTTAAAGGAATAAGAAGCGGATCCACCTCCGATTTGACGACCTCCGTGGCGCATTGTGTAGCGCTGTTGTCTTAACGTGCGGAGGTCCCGGGTTCGATCCCCGGCAGGGTCAATTTGGGAATTTATAATTTCTGAATTTTCCCTGGTCTGGCCCTGGTCTGGCTTCGGGCGAGGCTAGTTACCACCCTACCGGCAAACGTGCCGCCAAGCGATTTAGCGTTCCGGTACGATGCCGTGTAGAAACCGAATAAGGGTATGGGTTTAATATGTATAACTGCCATGCCCCTAACAGGTTAGCCCGCTACCATCTTAGACTGCATCATCACTTACCATCAGGTGAGATCGCAGTCAAGGGCTAACTTGCATCGAATCCGTCGTTTCGTTTCGTTTCCGACTTCCGTCGAATCGTTTTTATCCGAGTATTTAAGTACATTTATATTAGGACGGACAAACTACTAAACTAGTATCATTTTTAACAAAGTAGTATAATTTTTGTAGAAGTTACAACAGCTGTAAGTTGCTTAATGCTTATAGGTATTTATACTTTAGTAGTATACTTTAGTAGGGCTAACTTGTAGGGGATAAAAAAAAAACTTTAAGGACCTCTTAAACTAAAGTTCATTTAAGAATGAGTTTAGCTTTATAGACGCTGTAAATAGCGTTAAAACATTCATAAAGTCCGGCGGCGTCATCCCGCTGATTGATTACCTCATCTCGTCGAAAAAACCGCTCTTTTAATAAACAAAACGATTTATAAAGTCAGAAATTATACTCCTCCTTTCATTCGAGATGATTTATTTTCCCTTATATTACGGTTAATGTTCTCACAACTGTATACAAAACTAGAGGATGCTCGCGACTTCGTTCGCGTGGCATAAGTTTTTTTAATTCCCACAGGCATTCCTGAATTTTCCGGGATAAAAAGAAGCCTATGCCACTCTCCAAGTCCTCAACTAAGTATACCCATGCAAAAAATCACGTTGATCCGTTGCTCTATTTCGGCGTGATTAAAGGATAAACTCTCTATTTGACGTCCTTGGGGATAGAATTTTCAAAAACTGTGAATCACATATTTTTTCATTCCAGACCGAAATCCCAAACACGAAGTTTCATGGCTACAGCTTGAAAAATGACGGACTTTCCTACAAACTTTCAACCCCTGTTTCAGCCCTATGGGGGTAGAATTTTCAAAAATGGCGATACACGTATTTCATCATTTTGAACCGATAGCTCAAATACCAAGTTTCATGAATATAACTTGAAAAATGACGGACTTTCATACAAACTTTCAACCCCTATTTTACCCCTTTGGGGGTGGAATTTCGAAAAATCCATTCTTAGTGGATACCTACTCTTCACAAATAACACACTTTCCAAATTTCATGTCTCTAGGACCAGCGGTTTGGGCTGTGCGTTGATATATAAGTCAGTCAGTCAGGACTTTGAATTTTATATATATAGATGAAATGATGCTGAATGTAATGATAAACAAAATAAAGAATATTCAATCTCTTTTCCATATTATAAAATCTGAAAATAGTTCTGCTCGTTTAACAAACCGGTTATTTGGTGAACCACGCATGGCTCATATGCACGGCAATATCCAATCCAGGATCAAATGCTTACGAAGTAAGGAAGAGATTCGAATATTAATTTTTTAATGAAATAGTCGCTATAGTTATCGGCATCATGATCAAAAGGAAGCTCAGAGTAACTGGGTGGACAATGAAATGAGCTATATTATTATGATCGAAGTGAAGTTAGTACGTGATCAAATCGATAATGAGGAGATCTGTACAGAAAACAAACAAAGCTGACGTATCGCAAATAGCATTTAGCCTAAAATCTAGACACAGAAGCCTCTACAAAATACCCATTCCCGCAATGGACTTCTATCGGTTGAAAACGAAATGCAATGTATTATTATTTGGACTCCAAACAATCACATAGTTTTTGAAATGTTTATTTTAATGAGTTTGTTTTTACAAAGTTCTTGAATCCGAAGTCACTCTCACTTCACAAAGCTCCTCACCCCTTGTAAATTCTTAACCAAATACATTTTATTGACAGCATCTCTTAAAGTCCTAGTTTGTTTAGGCGTTAGGTATTAACGTCCCCCTCAAGGGGCAAAGTGAGAAAGCAAACAACGAGTTGCCAAATATTGTAAATCTTGCTTAGGACGCGTGCACGCCGGATGCTCATGAATAAACTGTAAATGACTACATAGCAATTTTTTTTTAAATATAATTAAATAAATATTTGAGTTGAACTATTTTGAATGAATACACTTTTATTAGACACCACACAATAAAGAATATTTCATTCATTCATTCAAAAACAAACCTGTTTAGGAAGAACCCGTAGCTCTACGTATTGCAAAGTTAAGCCAATTCCCTCTTTCTTCTCAGAGCTTGGATCACCGATAGACATTGGTATCCCAATATTCTGCTGAAAATAATCCCCAAAACTACCTTAATACCACTATACATACTTTTATGGAAAAAACAGTCTATGTGATCAGGATAAACATCTCTCTTTCGGGACTCTACCCTAAATATACTAAAATTAACTTAAAAGCTAATACATCTTAAAACGTGCTATTCAATCCATCATTCCCCATGCAGTGCGAGGATATGATGACGTCATAGTCTAAACAATGACTCGCGATTGGCCGAAACGTAGGCACGTGACCGGCACGCGTCATCTTTAGCCGCTAAATTAGATAGGGGTCCTTTATAACGGACAAAAAAGGGGAATTTACATAATGTGCGAATAAAATGCACATGTTAATTGTGTGTAATCAAAGGATTCGCGACTATTACATGACCAATTTGGCATTTTGTATGTCAAATGCAGGTTTGATCGAGACGTGTCTTGAAGTCGTGATTATCCAGTTTGTGGCAATGTATGGGATCAGATCAGAATATGGCTCGAACGTTACAACAGATAGCGGTCCCCGGGTATAAACGTCTATCCTCACTACGAGGCGCGGCACAGAGTGGCAAGTATTCTTTGTACAACGCGTCGTTTAAGTGGGCCCAACTCCATACAAACTCATACAAAGAATATTCTCCGCTACGTGCCGCGCCCCGTCTTTGTAGTGGGACTAGACCTTAAAATTCGCTTGGAGGAATCCAGGCTAGTTTTTTACCCGGGATCATTCAATATTGGAAGCTGTACCTATATATTATGGCGTTCTGTGGACTTCTGTCACTGTGTTGTCTTGTGTTCTGTGTGCACTTCGATATCGCGATTCAGACCCTGGCACTTTCTTGGCACTACAGATAACATCTTTGTGTTATCTGTAGATTATTCTTTCAAGAGATTTTCATCTAGTACTGATATTGAGACTACGCGACGAGGACGTTGGGCATAGAGAGATATTCCATGTGAAATTCAGAAGGTTTGACATCGGCAAATTTGTGGCTCTCGTGACGTCAAGACTTTACCATTGACAAAGTAGATAATTTCTACTGAGAAGAGCAACAAGAAAGAATTATATTAAGTATCAAGTATGTGAATTATTAATAGTCATTATAATAATAATAATAATAATTCTTTATTTACAGATAAAAATCCAATAATACAATATAAAATAACAATAATAAAAAATAAGTACTTATTTAAATTAGATAGATTAAAATAAAACTAGAAAACTTATTTCTAGCTTCACTTCCTATTTGCGTCCCGGTGGACACGCCGCCAGTGGTCAAACATCTGTCCTGACATATGCTCACCGATGATCTCAAGTATGACGTTATTCGACTGTCGCAATCTATTCCAGAAGGAGGCTATGCGATTACGAACAATCGCAAAGAAGTCAGGAACCCTCGCCTCGGCGAACATGCCCGACGCGCTGCAGTATCTCGGTAATCTCATTAGGATGCGGTATGCATTATTATACTGCACCCTAATGGTGCTCATTGTCGATCGCTTGTATTTCGTCCATAATTGACATGTATAAAAACATATGCACGAAATTGTGTTAGCTTGACGTCTTTATTACATTTGGAGAACCTGCGAGCAAGCATGTTACACCGAACCGAGAGGGCTCTTCTCTCTCTTTCAATGTCTAAGTCATCCTTGAGGTCACCGGTGAGAACATGGCCTAGATATTTGAATTGATGCACTTCCCGAACTGCAGAACCATTCAGATAAACCGGAGGCACCCTCTCCGGACCCTTTCCGGCTCTAAATACCATCATTTCCGATTTCGTTACGTTGTATTTCAACCCATGGTCGTTAGCATAACGACCACAGATTGAAAGAAGTTTTCTTAGCCCACTTATCGATGGGCTCAGGAGCACCATGTCGTCTGCATAGCTAAGGTTGTTGATACACACGTTTCCTATATGGCAGCCAATCCTAGTGCCCCTGAGCTCCCGTATAAGGTCGTTGACGTAGACATTAAAAAGGTCCGGAGAGGTAAGCCCACCCTGGCGAACCCCGCATTCTAGCCTATACCCACTAGAGGTCGCGTCGCCCCACCTTACATGGTTAATTTGGCCGCCGTACCAGTATCTCAACAGACCCACTATTTCGTTCGGGACCTGAGCCGCTTGCAGTTTGTTCCAGAGGACATCATAGTTCACTAGATCAAATGCGCGACTCAGGTCCAGAAAACATGCATACATTATTATTAAGTATTTATTTTTGCGTTGCTATCTTGATTTGGAATTTATTATTATTATTTTATATTATTTTTACAATTTTATGACATTGATGTACCTACCTATAGAATAATGTAAGAAAATATTTAGTAAGATTTAATTTGTATACATTACCAATATTTTTTTAAAATGAATTTAATGTTTGCTATTGTGACCTTCAAAAAGAGTACTATAAGGTACTTACCTTCTTTGAATAAAATATTTGAATTTTGAATTTTTTTTTTAATTTTGATTATTTTTTTAAGCTGCTTACCTTTCCTTAAAATAGACATCTGTAAAGGTGTTCATTTACTTTAATGGAAAAAACATACCTACTTCTTTTAGTCGCTCTTTCATCGTATGTCAATATACTTGGTCGACAAAAAATCCAATTTCGTCGACAAATTCTAATTAAATTCACTATCTCCTTAATCCTCGCCCCCTGCCTGGTATTGAAAGCAAAAAATGTGAGTCATCTACACACCCCCTGTGGATCAAACTTTGCATTATACCCTGCTATTATACGCTCTGGTGTAGGTGCCAACGTTGGAACCAATTTGGCAAATGTTTAATGCGCCAATCCAATATGTGAATCCACATGTCATTGCTTACTTATGTTAGACTTTATTTATAGTTGACAAAGAGAACATTGGAAATTAATTTAAAAAAGTTGTGCTACCTCAGGTCTTGTACATCAGAACGTAAATGCAAGAAGAACGTCTCCCATTTGTTGAGGGAATCTGCTTCGAATGGAAGCTCAGCACCGACCAAGTGGATTGTGAGGGGTAAATTCTGTATAAAATAAAGACATGGTTCAAATTTGAAAATAGCACATAAGACTTAGTTTATGGTTTACATATGGTTTACCTACTTATTTTCGAAATATCTAAGGTCCGTTTCTAGGGCAGGTGGTAAATGAACGATTATTTTTGGCATAATTGCATCTATTCAACAAACTTTGTAAGCATTTATCTTGTTCTAAATTTGATGATATTCAAAAATATCGTCAAACTTTTGTCTTCAAATTTTTACCTTGTGTGAAAATTACAAAATGTAATTACAAAAGTGTGTTCATTTCCTGGTTTGTATTTAAATCACGCCGCGAAGAAGCAATAAATCAACCTGGTTCTATGCATGGACATTCTTAAATACATTAATGTTACATGGGCTACTTTAATCCCGAAATATCAAAGAGGAGAGGGATTTAAAAAACTTAAATGAAGTGAATGAAGTCGCGTGCATCAGTTAGTATCTTAAAAGGCTTAATAAACAAATCTAACAGAGTTCTATTAGACTTAAGAATTAGAAAAGCAACCAACATTTGTACCAACATTGGCTCCAATTTTCAACCCCAATGAGTATAAAGCTGTAGGTGGGTACAACAAATCCCATATTCCCTCAAGGATTACTCTATAAATAATTCAATAAACAATTACGTACGTTACCAACAGATTTGAACTAGTACTCCATCGTAATCTGCTTATTGTAATTTAATAATGCCGGCATATCTACGGGCATTGAGTTTTGTGGTGAAGACTGAAGAGGGCTTAGAAACCGTATAAGACAGTGGGAATCGTAGCGTTTATGTTAATTGTACTTATTATTGACTAGCTGATGCCCGCGACTTCGTCCGCGTGGTTTAAGTTTTTTTTTATTCCCGCGGGAACTCCTTAATTTTCCGGGATGTCACTCTCCAGGTCCTCAACTATACCCATACCAAAAATCACGTCGATTGGTTGCTTCGTTGCGGCGTGATTGAAGGACAAACCAACAAACCGACACACTTTCGCATTTATAATATTAGCAAGTATGATAGCATGACTACGGTGCCTCACTTTACGTAAGTTCTGACCAATGACTGAGGCACTTGAACTTGAAAAAAAAACCCGGCTGAATTTGTTGTGGGCTCTTCTCAGACCCAGGGGCGCGTTCAGAACCCTCGTAGCAGTTTCGGACGTCAATAAGTGAACAGTGTACGTAAATTGAATTAATAAATTGATTGATTGACCTGCAGTTTTCTTAGTACACATAAAGTGGACTTTCAACTTGCTTATTTGTACCAAACAAATTCAACAAACACAATAATTTATTCATTTAACTAACACCGAACGGAATCCTCTTTAACTTGAATAGTGAATACCAAAGGTTTTAGTGGAGAGGACAGGAAAAACACTATTTACTAAGATCCGCGAGGGCTATAATCCCAAGGGAGTGTACTGTCAGCAAAAAAATTGCGGCCGTAAATAATGGTTCACTTTTACGAGCCACATTTATTATGCCAGCGGTGCATATTGACAGGGAATCGGAATAATTTATAAGTATTCGTGTATTTCTGTCCTAATTTTTAGCTTATAAATTCAAAATTCAAATGTTTTTTATTCAAATAGACTTTTTACAAGTGCTTATGAATATAACATAATAAGTACAGTATTCATATTATTTTGGTTATACCACAGATAACGGAAAGGTTATACAAACACAACTTTCGCCGTAATTATTATTTTGGTTATTCGTACACAACTTTAGCGCCATAATAAAATGTTATACGCTATAATTCTTTTAAACTTCTCCTTTTCATATAAAGATGCATAGTCAATAAGTTGAAAAATATTATGATAATGTTGCCAGTATAAAAATACGTAATTTGAAATACTTTGTAGATGGCAATAAATGATGTTCTTTAATATGTATTCGAAAATTTGCACGTAGGTTTAAAGGAGGCTTTAATTAATTTTATCATAGACTCGAATTATATTCCAGACAGTCGTATTAAAATAAATCTCTCCGAATGGAATTTATATAATTGGGATGAAGCCTATACATCAGGGTGTAATGCCATAAATCCAGCGGGAGAACATGGAAACTGCATTATGCAAACGCCATAACCGCATACACCGCGTAATGCATGAACTTTCAGAATTCCCGTCACGTGCATAAGTAATAGTTATCCTATTCTATGCAACCATTATGTTGCGTACATGCTAATTTGGGTACGACTATGTTATAAAACTTGGTTAATTTTTACCACGTACACGTAAGTACCTACACGTAGGTACTAGGTACCTACATAGTCGTAGAACTCGTAGTTCTGTAGGCCGAGTGGGAGATTTTTACGTAGTCGATCGCGATAACGATAACTAAAGCCCCATTACAGATGAACGGCGCGGCGCGGCACATAGCGGCATTTTTTTTGAATTGCGAGATAGGCTTGAGGTTGGCGACAATTATGCTTAGTGCAAAGCAATGACGACGTCTAGAAGATGCCTATGCTATGCACTCTTGCCTTGAAGGTTAAGTTATACGTGGCAGGAAACACGAGCGCTGGGAGGGTGTCCCACACCTTAGCGATATATTCTTTGTATGAGTTTGTATGGAGCTGGGCCCACTTGAGCGACGCGGCACGGAGATGCACTGCGACATAATTTTACAAAGTGTAACACTTGCCGCTACGTGCCGCGCCGCGCCTCTGTACCTTAAGTACCATTTATATGGAATTGATCGAGCGCCAGCTGTCAAGCGCTTGACAATTCCATACAAATCGTTTTAAACGCGACCCAATGGGAAGAAAATCTTCCACTAGGCACTCTGAAAATCAATGCGATGTAAGACTTTCCTTAGAATGCCTTTAGTTCAGTCGATGACCTGGGCATTATCGATATCAGATTGATCGTATAATGTAATTAATTGATGGATTGATAAGTCGGTTCAATAAGAGGGTAATATTGGCCTTTAATCTACAATACATCAGCGGCTTTGCTGCAGGTTTTACTGGACGTGTTTTACCTTACAATAAAACACATATTAAACTACTTACCTGATTCAAAGCCTACATAATATATTGAGATAGCATCTGCTTTTCCCTCTCTTTCTTTCACGTATTTGTGTGTCTGTTGCCGTCTCTGTCGCACAATCGTCCCGCTAGGCAGGGTGGGGGGCCGGTGCTGGCTGCGGAGGCCCTCCACGATTTCGTCTCATTGGCTCTTTTGACCAAGTGAAGCCAGGCAGAAATCGTCTTGTAGGCTTTGAATCAGGTAAGTAGTTTAATATGTGTTTTATTGTAAGGTAAAACACGTCCATTAAACTCCTGTACCGTGATTCAAAGCCTACATAATATATTGAGATTTGTTTATTATCGCCTGGCGGGACGAGACGCCAATGTGATTAGAATTGTAAGGGCGAATTATAACGGAGTAATGAGTATGATTCGTCCAAAATTGTTAATAAAAACCTGATAGCAAAAATACTATCTATAGGTCGTAAGTTAGTGCTAGTTTGAGACGGCTTTTGTATGGGGCTTTTATAAGTTAGTGACTAAAGAAAACATTCTGGTCTTCTATGTACGCATAACCACAGAGTTTCTTGCTGGTTCTTCTCGGTAAGAACAACATTCCAAACCAGTGGTAGATTCATTAGGTAGGTACTTGAAATAAAACATAATTGATTTTGATTTTTTTGCATATTAAGCAAATAAAGAGTGAATAAAAAACTTCAGGAAAATAGGACAAACACTACCTATACGATAGAAATGTAGTGTAAGTGTAATAACTAATAGTAATACACATCAATCGAATAATTACAGCAATCTAGATGTGATTAGACTAGTCTATTATAATAAGAAGGAATTGATAAGCCTTGTTTCATTGAACCCGTATTTATCAGGGGATCGCTTTTTAGCTTAATTGACCACCTTTGCAACGCCAAACTTCAAATGTCATTTCGTGTGCTTTTGGCGGTGGTGTACCAGTCACTGCATCAATTAGACTTTTCTCAACATCCCAGATTGTATGAGGTGCTTCTAGAGCTCTACGTTTGATATCTGGTCGCCAGTAAACTCTTTTCCATCGTGGAACCACTATTAAGAACATACCTGATGCTCTGTTCAGGTGATCAAGCACTCGTGGGATTAGGCATGGTGGAGGAAATACCCACGCTAGGCGGTATACCCATGTGTGAGCGAAGGCATCGTGCGCTATCGCGTCTCTATCAGTCAAATCCAGCGAGCAATATCTCTCTACGACATGTGCTATCCTGGAAGCAAACAAGTCTATCGTCGGAATTCCCCACTTGGCAAAAATAATGCTTGTTGCAGTTGGAAGAAGATGCCATTCCGGGGTCCTTGATAACCGTGATAAATGGTCAGCTTCGCTATTATAAAGTCCAGGAATATGGTAAGGTATAATGTTAATTTTATACTGGTCTAGTAGTGAAAAAATTTCATAAGTCAATTCCATGAGGCGATCTGACTTTGTACCGCCCTCGTGTCGTAAGTAGGCAATAGCGGTCGTATTGTCTGATTGTAACAGTATGGTTGAACCGGCTAATTGATCCTTGGCGATTACTAGCACCTTTAGGATTGCTAACAGTTCTTTGACATTGCTATGAAGACCTCGCTCCTCTGGTGACCAAAGCCCTGATAAATCCTTGTCGTTGAGCCGAGCTCCCCAAGCTGTATCTGCCGCATCAGTAGTCAGGAACTGGGATGCAGGCTGTGTGTGTAAGTCCGATTTCTCGTGACAGTTAATGTACCACCAGGTCAGTTCTGATCGTGATGCAGGCGAAAGTGAGTAGCGTTTGTTCGTGTCATGTCGCAGGAGTGAGTTAGCTTGATTTTGCAAATGACGGAAGTTTAGCCTACCCCTGGGTACAACGAAACTGGCAAAATTGAATAAGCCTGTTACAGATTGTATTTCTGTTAAATTTGCTCTATTTGTCTGTAGTAAAAGAGAAGTTTGCTCTTTGATTTTCAGGACCTTTGCGCGTGGTATACATTTTTTATTAAACCAGGTATCCCAAACTACGCCGAGATATTCGAGAGATTGCTGTGGCTTTGTAATAGATTTTTCGAAATTGACCTGCCATCCAAGTTCGGTAAGCAGGTTAATAGCAACTTGAACTTGATGTTCTAATATTGCGTAGTCTTGGTGAGCTAGTAAAAAATCATCCAAATAGACTAAAGTTCTGATCCCTTCCTGTCTTAAAAGATGTGCAATCCATGCGGTAACCGAGGCAAAAGCTGCTGGCGCAGAACTAAGGCCAAACGGCAGGCAAGTCATTTGTAGGAGTTTGCCTTGATATTTAATACGCAAAAACCGGCGATGAGATTTCTTTATAGGAAGGTGGAAGTAAGCCTGTGAAATATCAATTTTGGCCATCCAATCAAACCTTTGAAGGAAATCAGGCACATGATACATCGTTATCAGGCGAAATTTTGGCTGGCATACAAACATGTTGAGTGCCTTTAAATTAAATATTGGTCTCCAAGAACCATCGTTTTTCAGTCGGAGGAACATCTTTGATATATAACTAGGAGTCAATTGCGCTTTCTCCAAGACTCGGTCTTTCAAGAGTTGGGCAATGACTCTAGACATTTCGTCTGATTCTGGGGTAGAAAAAATGTCGTTGGTTAGGCAAGGCTGAACCAGAGGAGGCTTTTCAAGGAAAGGTATTCTATAACCTTTAATTATTTTTAATAACCTCTTAGAAGCTCCTTTTCTCCTCCATTTATGTACAAAATATTTTAAGCGACCTGCCTCAAAATATTTGGATTTATTCCTACGATCATGCGATGACTGGCATGTCTGTTTGATATGATGGTTTGCCGAGTCAGTATACGCAAACTTATTTTGATTGTGATCGTTTGTATCTTGCCCCTGCGTGGGAAGATATAATTGGTTCGAACACGATTGTTCATGGCTAGGATGGACTGATAAGTAATCTAAGCAGCGACTGCCGCTTCGCGTGTCCACCCCACGTGGGTGTTCGTTGCTATCAAGATCTTGAAAACCCTGTCCCTGTGTGGGAGGATAAAATTTGTATGAACTCGCTTGCTTACGGCTGGGTTGGTACTTGAACGCCGCTGATACCTGCTGATAATCGAGGCAACTACTAGTGTTACTAAGTGAGGGTATTCCCTGCGCAGGGTATTCGAACTCGCATTGGCAAGTATCTCGCTTAGCTTGCGCAGCTGTAGGGGTTTGCATTGGCTTGTGAATAGCGTTACTACACGAGGGTACACCTTGCGCAGGGTACTTACACTTAGCATGCACAACTGCTGCCTTATGCAGTGTTTTGCGATTAGTGTAGCTGTATAATGAGGGTACTCCCTGCGTAGGGTACATATACTCGCAAGAAACAGGCTTAGCTTGCGCCGCTGCCGATTCATGGCACGACTTACATCGAAAAGCATTTCTCGTACCACCCGCCTTTTCAAGGGTGCTAGTTAAGGCCGTAGGATCGAATAGGTTAGCGCAAGTGGGAGCAATCTTGCGCAGATTACTTCTTACTAGCGGGTCTTTTACGAAAGAAATAATTTCGTTCCTTCTTTGCTCAATCAAATCGGATCGATGTCCACATATTAACTGAATAATGTCATTAGAAATCTTCTGATACTTACCATTCGAAAACGTATTAGTAATAGTTTCGCTTAATTGCTCAAATGTGAGGTTATTTGGGCTGCGGGCCCTTTCTAATAAAGTGCAAATTGCATTTTGAAAAGCTGTTTGTTGCTTTATCAAGGCCATAGTTAAAACAGCGTAAGATTTCTCTGCGATCGCTAGATTAGCAGCATTGTCGAATTCTCTCACCTCTTCATTAGTTTCAAGTTGGACGAAACCGGGTTTACTTAGGTAATCATTTTGTATTTCAGTAAATCGAATGTTACACCAATCAACACTATTAAATCTTTGAAGTTTTTCAAGTGTTTTTAACTGATCAATGGAGGTTTTTGATATAGGGGTCACAAAAGTAGCCAAGTTCATACAAAATGTGTTATTATCATTACCACTTAGAATAGATTCTGACCCACATTGTTTATTAGGTAAATTACCAGGGACGTCAAAATTGATTTTAGGATTACAAGACTTATTGTGAGAAATGTCCGTATTATAAACCCGGTTTCGTGTTTCACTTACCCCTTTGATCGACCTCTCATGTCCGCTATGTTTATTGTGCTCATTAATTTCAGTCATGCATTATGTGTAGTCGAACTGTTCGATGTTGCGGGTACTTTACAGAGAACTCGTGTTGCGCACACGTGTTTCCGTTTTTTACCCATATTGCACAAGCATAATACACTTTAGTTATCGCTAGAACGGAACACAAACACAAAGAGTGACGAGTCACTCCCAACAAAGTCAATAATAATGAAGGTAGACATTTAAATTCAATGCCATTTTCATGCACTGAAGGGAACTACAACATTGAATTATATTACAATGAAATTTTCTTTAAGACACACTCATTACCTACTGTAAATGAATATTGAAATCAACACGTTAATAACGGTAACGCCGGTAAAACTATTGTAATAACCAGTAAATAAATCCACAATTAACTTTCGAACGGCAAACACCGTTTAAAGTAAAATAATATTGAAATCCACACGGAAATAACGGTAACGCCGTTAAACCTATTGTAATAACCAAAAAATAAACACAATTAATTTTCGAACAGCAAACACTGTTTAAAACATAAAATAAAATATAAAAATGAAAGACTCACGTGGCAAATAGCGGTCAAATCACTCAGCTTGTAGTGGAGACGACCGCTTGCGCCGGGGAAAAAGACGCCAATGAGACGAAATCGTGGAGGGCCTCCGCAGCCAGCACCGGCCCCCCACCCTGCCTAGCGGGACGATTGTGCGACAGAGACGGCAACAGACACACAAATACGTGAAAGAAAGAGAGGGAAAAGCAGATGCTATCTCAATATATTATGTAGGCTTTGAATCACGGTACAGGAGTTTAATTACTATATTTTACTACTATACTACTAGGTACTATAATTTACTATATAGTAGGTAGGTACTATATTTTGGCGTGTGCCCAGTTATAGCTACAGAATAATATTTCCTTTTTTAAAATTATTTTTGTTTACCTACTTATTTAACAGAAGATACCAATGTTTTAGACGTTAGAAAACCATAGAGTCATGAACCGTAACTCTTACGTAAGTTCTTTCCGATAGCTATAACATTTTTATGAAATTTCTTTAAAAAGATAAATAGTGGACCCATGTTTTCCTGTTATCTCATTCCGTCCAATTAATATTTCGCCTCGTTTTGCTGACGCTACAGTATCCAAACGGCTCGTGGCTTAAAACCAAGCAAGTTTGGATAGTCACAGCGCGTTCGGTCGGCTGCGCGTTTTTAACGAGTGTACCTACCCTCCGATCAACAGAGACAATACAAGCTATCTAATTAAACTGGCGAATAATGTTTTTCTTTATAAAATGTTCGCAAATAGCGAAAATGTTTACTTTATTACGGAATTTTTATTTCGGAATTTTATCGGCGAATTTTTTTGCCTCTCTCGCGTTTTCAGTGTTTTTATTAAGTTTAATTTGATTTTCGTCTGTTCTGATGAGGAAACGTTCATAGCATGTTGTGTATTAATACAAGGTGATAATAATATAACAATGTCAATATGAGCTAAGGGCAACAGCCAATACTCAATTTAATATTTATTTATTCAATTTACTTTTATACACTTAATAAGAAACTTATAAAACATGATGGTGATAATCAATGACGGTATCTTAAACTAAAACTACGAGGGTTCCAAACGCGCCCTGGTCCGAGAAGAGCCCACAACAAACTAAGCCGGGTTTTTTTTATTATCACACAAACATCTAATCAAATAATAAATATTATAAATGCGAAAGTTTGGATGGATGTATGAATGTATGGATGGATGTTTGATACTCAATCACGCCCTAATGGCTGAATGGATCTGGATGCAATTTGGCACAGACATAGATTATAGTCTGGAATAACACTTAGGCTACTTTTTATCCCGGAAAATTATAGAGTTCCCGCGGGAACCGAAAAACCTTAAACCACGCGGACGAAGTCGCGGGCATCAGCTAGTAAATATTATAAATGCGAAAGTTTGGATGGATGTATGAATGTATGGATGGATGTTTGTTACTCAATCACGCCCTAATGGCTGAATGGATCTGGATGCAATTTGGCACAGAGATAGATTATAGTCTGGAATAACACATAAGCTACTTTTTATCCCGGAAAATTAAAGAGTTCCCGCGGGAACCGAAAAAAATCAATTCATGCAGACGAAGTCGCGGGCATTAGCTAGTATTATTAGATCCGTACGCTTAGTCTAACTTTTTACATTTCAAATTCGATTGATCGTATTGAGCGTCCGATCTCATTAGCGAAATAGTAAAATGGACCCAAAAGCTCTTGATTTAAAGTCAAATTCAGCGCAGCCGAGTTTAATTTCGAAAAGTATCTGTGGAGCGCTGGCTGTGAAAGCATTTACACGAATTTAAGCTCTATAACGATGTCATTAAGATTCATTTTACTTTAAAGTTAATGTGATCGAACGTTTAATACGGATCAATCGAATTTGCTATGTAAAAACATGGACTGCGTACTGAACAGTTTTCTGTAGCGTTTTAGTAAGACAAAGGAAAAATGATCTCAATCAACCAAAAATGTACGTTCCATTAATCTTATAAGGAAGGATGCATTCGTTAAACTGCATGTAAAGTAAAAGTTAAATTAATAAGATGTCCACAAAGTTCGATATTTCTATTACTTAGTAGAATTCTAGGCAAACTAGAACTTTAGCTACACATGTTGCGTACTGAAAAATAATTACCCTATTTTAGTTATAATTTTGACATGAAATGTCAAAATTTCATGTCAAAGTTTTTGCAAAGTTTTGCTAACGCTATAATATTGAAAGTTTGCTCGTGGCTTAGCTTAACCCTGTCAAGTTACTCGTAGATCTGTCACAACGGGGAATACGCTCCGCTGGATAATTTTAACGAGTCCAATGACTAATGACTAGTGACAATGCCACCCAGTTTGATTCAGACAAAAACAGTAGGCTATACCTATGGAAAACTGAAGACCGATCTTAATAAAAGTCATGGTAAAATCCCGAAAGAAACACACTAACACTAATGTATGGTCACTTCAAGTGAAAATATTGCGTCTAGTTTAGGGGAATAAGAACAAATACGGTGGCAATCAAAGATTTAAAAAAAATAATAAATCAAAGAATAAGTGAATTTCATAAATATTTTAGACTAGCTGATGCCCGCGACTTCGTCCACGCGGTTTAAGTTTTTTTGATTCCCGCGGAAAAATCTGCGTCTATGAAGTATTGCATTTTTTGTCTATGGTTGCCGGTCAATAATTATGAAATTTCATAGGTGCTTATGTCAAAATTTAAATAAATGGTTTATGGTAACAGATAAAGGTTTATGTTACGCCGAGGACCTCCTGTTATATGGGACTTTTGTCAAAAGAACGGCATGGGTATTTAAAAATCATTCGCCTCAACTCTTCCACCTCACGCATGACGTCAAACGCCAATAAATCTCAGCATAGGGCAATACAGATAATAAAACTGTCGCCGATATATCTGCTTAATGTGCTGCTGAGAGATATATTATGCGTTCTGCATTTAATATTTTGTTATGGCAGAAATAACGGATTATCAAACGCCGTTTTATTTTCTATTCTGTAGACTCTAAAAAAAAACTAGATGTAGAAAATAAAACTACATTGGCTGAACTCTACATTTTACACTCTCTGTAGAGTGTAGAATGTAGAGTTCAGCCAATGAATTCAGTCAACTAAATCTTAATTATATACTACTTGATGATGCCCGCGACTTTGTCCACGTGGATTAAGTTTTGTTAATTCACGCGAGAACTCCTTAATTTTCCGGGATAAAAAGTAGCCTATATTATATGTCCTTCCCCGAGATGTAACCTACCTATACATACCAAATTTTATCAAAATTTCACGAAAAGATGGGCCGCTAAAGCGTAGCAGACAGACATACACACTTTCGCATTTATATTAAGTAGATACTAGACGATGCCCGCGACTTCGTCCGTGTGGATTGTTTTGTTAATTCACGCGGGAACTCCGTAATTTTTCGGGATAAAAAGTAGCCTATATATCCTTCCCCGAGATGTTACCCTATAAACCAAATTTTATCAAAATTTCACGTAAAGATGGGCCGCTAAAGCGTAGCAGACAGACATACTTGACACTTGCGCATTTATATATTTATATAGTACTAGACTGGACTTCGACCGCGTCTATTACGGTTTTAATTTCCGCGGGAACTCTGGAAATTTCCAGGACAAAAGTAGCCTATGTCCTTCCCCGGATAGAACCTACCCATGCACCAAATTTCATCAAAATTGGTTGACTGGATGAGCCGTGAAAGCGTAGCAGACAGACAGACAGACTTTCGCATTTATAATATTAATATGGAAAATGTAGAGTTCAGCCAATGACCTCTATAATACCTAATAGTGTATAATACCACGTACTAACAAGCTTAAGTTCTCTAATCAATTGCTCTGTATTTAATCAAATAGGATCAAATAATGCAATGCATAATAATAATTTCAATTGCTGACATGTATTGATTTCCACTGCCCGCTAAGCATGAATGGTGCAAGTGAAAAGCTGGAAGAGGTTCCGGGATTGAAATAACGGTGTAGCGAAAGTCGTGTGCTGTGAAACTTTAAAAAAGAACGACCCCCTGAGATGTGCAATTCTAGAATTCATCCAGACTTGTAAATGGAACTGAACATGTCAATGTGTCTCCGTTTAATAAAAAAGGAGCCCATAATTTTTTTTTAACTTAATTAACTTTATTTTTCTTTTCTAGGCATAGTCAAGATATCATTGAGTAGATAGATATTTTTTTTTAATCAAATAAAAAATCTGAGTTGTATTTGCCGCCAGTTAAAAGACTCACATAATATTCTTTCTTTGAATAAACCGACTGAGGGCTTAAACACACTGCAGTCAAAAAGTCCGAGTCATTAACTTTTGTTTATTTTTTATTCCACTACAAGTTAGACCTTGACTGCGATCTCACCTGATAGTAAGTGATGATGATGCCTAAGATGGTAGCGGGCTAACCTATTGGGGGTATGGCAGTTATAGTATTAAATTCATACCCCCAATCGGTTTCTACACGACATCGTACCAGAACTCTTACTCGCTTAACGGTACGTTCTTGCCGGTAGGGTGGTAACTAGCCACGACGGAAGACTCCCACCACACCAGACGAGAGAAAATTCAGAAATAATAAATTCACAAATTGACCCTGCCGGGAATCGAACCCAGGACCTCCCTAGTTAAGACAAAAGCGCTCAACCCTGCGCCGGAGAGGTCGGCAATGGAGCGCGTACTCTAGGTGACAGGACAAAACATCGTTCTGCTTTGACGCTACCGTTTTATCCTATCAAACCTGTAGTATGTTTTCGCGCTGACAGTCATTGCTTGTGCCAAGCGTCAAAGGCACCCCCACAAAAACAACGCAAGGGTGGATTTGCAGAATTAAATAAAAAACACACCTAGCCGGACACCGAAATGGCGTCGGCTAGCTGTTTTCGGGACGTTTCCTAATGGTATTGTTATGAAAGCGTATTGTTATTGCGACACTTGCGGGGGAAGCGGCGACGTTTGATTCGATTACAATAGCCAAAAAAAATATGTCACTTTTCCTACTCATTTTCCTATTGTTTTTCGAAATATGACAATGTAGACTTTCCATCATATTACTTTGCAAGAATAAATGAAATAAAACGGCCTTTATATAAAAAGCCTTGTGTCCAATGTTTTGGATTCGATTCATATTTTTACTAGATGATGCCCGCGAGAACTCCTCAATTTTCCGGGACAAAAAGTATCAAATTCAAGTACACTGTACATTTATTGATGTACAATTACTTCTAAATAATGATGGTGATAATCAGTTATGGTATCTTAAAACTAAAGCTACGAGGGTTCCAAACTCGCCTTGGTCTGAGAAGAGCCCACAACAAACTTATATCCTTTGTCTTTCCCTTTGATATATTAGTAAGCAGTGACATGTACCTAGTATCTTCTACTTTTGACGACCTCCGTGGCGCAGTGTGTAGCGCTGTTGTCTTAACGTGCGGAGGTCCCGGCTTCGATCCCCGGCAGGGTCAATTTGGGAATTTATAATTTCTGAATTTTTCCTGGTCTGGCCTGGTGGGAGGCTTCGGCCGTGGCTAGTTACCACCCTACCGGCAAAGACGTGGCGCCAAGCGATTTAGCGTTCCGGTACGATGCCGTGGAGAAACCGAATAGGGGTATGGGTCTAATATATAACTACCATGCCCCTAACAGGTTAGCTCGCTACCATCTTAGACTGCATCATCACTTACCATCAGGTGAGATCGCAGTCAAGGGCTAACTCGTAGTGGTTAAAAAAGACATAATCGTACCTACAGTGGGTACCGGCAATAAATCTAACGAAGATAAATCAATATTTGATATAACTAAAAGCACCCTTCTGTTTACTACAAATGCAATTCATTATACGATATACATGATGCATGCGCTACCCAAAGTCAATAGAAGCGATTTTCGATCGCCAAAGACCAAATGTCCCTTCACTTGGTTTGCACATGACTTAAGCGAAAATACCCCCATGTTTTATTTATAGTTTGCATAAAATATGTTCTGTGAATTCAGCAAACGGTCATCGCAATTGGTATAAGCTGAATTTACGATTCTCTCTAAACTGTTTATTTTAGCCAATAGCGTCAGCCGATTGGCAGGATTACGATTATCCCAATGTTTGCATCAGTATTTGGCAAAAATCAATAGTGACATCTTCTATGCTTAAAAAAATAGATATTCACTGCACATTTTAAATCAGCGGGTCTAGAAGCATAAAATTTTGCACAAGATAGTCCTTTAGGTTATGGCCAAAGCGAACACTAAGTAAGGATTTCTGAAAATTCCAAAAAACGCTGATTAAATTTGTCGTACTTCGTCCTTAACTTAACTTCGTCCGCGTGGATTGAGGTTTTTTGGTTCCTGCGGGAACTCCTTAATTTTCCGGGATAAAAAGTAGTGTATGTGCTATTCCAGACTATATAATCTATCTCTGTGCCAAATTTCATCCAGATCCGTTCAGCCGTTGGGGCGTGATTGAGTAACAAACATCCATACATCCATCCAAACTTTCGCATTTATAATATTAATTATTTGATTTGATTTGCTTATGTCAATTTGAAATTCTGAAAATTTCACTGAGGAAGGTGATGCCTGATAGCACAATTACTATAAGCATACACAGTTTATATGAATTCGTTGAAAATCCTATATAAATCCTATTAACCTGAGCTAAGTATTTGCAGTCATGTTCAGACAAAATCTAATTGACAAAATATAGTTAATCCAATACCACTTAAACATTAATTTATTAGTCTATTGATCACAAAAGCCGCCAGGGTAGAAGGCGGGCGGTAATGCAATTAAATGCGTTTGACACTAGTAATCTGCGAGTGACATCCATGATAGTCCGTGACGTTTTATTGGACGCGGAATACTTTGATCTTGCCGCTTCGTGTGTGCGATCACCAATTAGGTGCGCCCGTGTTGTGTAGGGCTGTCGATTTTTATGGAGATTAAATATTTACGTCCCTTTGTGTGAATGTGAAAAACATTAGGTTTCGTGGGGGAAAATTTAACTGACAGACAGACGTGACGCACCCAAAAAAACTTATTATGAAAATGTAAAAAAAACATGTTTTATCATAACAGCTAAATTTATATATTATGGACGGAAAGAAAACGATCGAATTGAACTAAACCCATCCAATTACCGACCGCGGTCAATTCTGCTTAGCCAGTAAAATATACAAAGAAAGAAAGTACAGATAGGTACAATATGGGTAATTTAAAAAAAAGTTGGGCGTGTATTTCAAAATACGGTCACCCATCCTTCAACTTTGGTCACCGTTGCTCTTATGCAAATAATGATTTTTATGACTAACCTACAAATCAGGCCTACCGGTACCAACGTAGTTTAAAAATGTGACAATCAAAATTACCTCTGATTAGTTACAGTTACACTCTAACTATTGATTAAAACAAAAAAATAAACTTTGCAGCAATATTACCATAAAATAAGTCTATCACAGCAATTTAGATTGTAGCAATGTGACAGTCACAACTATCGTGTAAAAGCGGGCTACACTCAGCAAATAAATACTTTATGGTCTGACACAAACTAATAAGAAGTTTTAAATCGAGTCTAGGGGAGGTCGGGCAAGCGGGGCACTGTGATCGAGTAATCGAATATCTCGTATTGAAGCGGATATTGAATTTTCCCGCGCTCAATCCGGAAGTCGTGGCTGCTCCTTACGATTGGTCGACGTAACGGCGCCGGTCTTTTTATCTTGTTTGCGTTAGTGTAAACAAACTATATTTTCTTTAACTGCCTCGCTTAGATGTTATTTGCTGATGTATGGAGTGGTAAGTTATTTTCAAACATACCAGCTGCTCTTAACATGTTTGGATTTATTCGTAATCAGGTGAGAAACTGGAATGAAAAAATGCTTACACTTTTAACTTCTACGTGATACTCGCATACTAAGTTATTAGTACCTATCTTCTCGACCATCAATAGTACGTTTTTTTGTGTGTATGTATGGTTTAGAGAAAAAGGCTTCGGCGTGTTACATTAAAATATATCGTAGTCTATACCGTGATTCTGGTATCGTAGTATTTCAAGAACCTCTGGATTATTTCAATATAATAGTTGTGAATGTCAATGACATTAGGTTTAGGGTTATTAATATATAATATTATTATCATGTAAGTATGGTAACATGGACGGACCAATATCGACCGAGTACGCCTAGTAATTCATCAAATTTTAATTACTTTTTTCTTAATCCAAAATTCAAATAAGGAACGTAGAGGTACACCAGACACGTGCCTGATCGATCGTGATAGTGATTATCTCGTGATATACGCAGTGATGAATGATCATTGTGACGACGCACAATTTACCAGAGTGATCGCTGATAGTGATTATGAATGATTGCGTAACGCGTGATAGGTAACGCGTTAGGGAGATGAATTTGTTATAAGATTATCGGTATTAGTTGTAGGGATGCCATATGTGCCAATTGCAAAGACAAATAATTCAAAACTTCTGTCCATAGATGACTTATAGAGGAAGAAACTAGAAGGAAGATACAACTTTTTAGGGCTTCAATAACTCGACGGTATGGAATGGATGGAAATCTGAATTAATGCAGGTTCAAAAATAATCCTTAGTAAGTACTTATACCTAAAAGTTGAATCTGTTTTTAGCCTCAGTAGAAGAGAAAATGGGGACTATAAGATACATTTTTAGAAAAGGGTAAAGGTTTTCGACTTTATAATATTAAAGATTCTCAATTATAGACACTACTTTTTCCTCCTTACTCTATCAATTGATGAGAGTCGGTAACTTAAGTAACTTCAAGGCAAGAGATTGGCTCTTGCCAAAGGTTTCTTCTAGGCAAGTGCGCTCCAACGTAGAGCGTTTTTTCACTCACCGGCACGGCACCGGTACGTCGCCGCCGCCGGCACTGGCCCGCTGACCAGCAACAAGCGGGAAGCTTGCAGCCCCGGCACCAGTGATGGCACCTGTGGGGGTCAACGCCGTGCCGTTACCGGCGCCGGTAAGTGGAAAAAAATGCCATACATTTCATACATTTTTGCTTCCCCGGCTGACGGGCCGGTGCCGGAGACGGTGCCGTGCCGGTGTCGTACCGGCGAGTGGTAAAACGCCCATTAGTTTGCAATTTTGCATTAAGCACAAGCCTATTATATATTAAAAAGCTTGCCTAAGCTTTTATACTGGTTGCGGTTTTTTTTAAGATGCACAGCGTGTGGGGTGAACTAACTTACGTGTGCCCCCAACCGAGGATGGGCAGTAATTAACACTATAAACTTTTCTATGCGTAGAGCATAATAAATAGTAGATAGATGTATAATTTTCCATTTTAACATCTTATTCTATTTATAAAAGCCATAACCTTTACCCGATTAATTCTTGAAAGCTATACAATTTTGTCTTAGTATAAGATTACCGATCACAATGTTACTCGTGCCATGCATCCTACTTCCTAACTGAGTTATAACGTATAATGGCTTGGAGGGAAACAATTTGATCTTACCATACAGTCTAAGAGCCATCTCTTAGCCATTCTGTGTAGAACATAATATTATCATATATCACTAGGCACCTTATTATACAATTTTTTGATGGAGTGATATCAGACTTTCGAATATTTCGCTCCGTTAACCACTCAGTGGAATAATATAATATGTATTATGACGTACGCTTGATAGCGAAATCTAGGGAAATCGCTTTTTCTCATCTAAAAACAATAGAACCAGACATGTCGCGCAGTGCAACTCAGACAACAAAGAACATATTTGTAGTATGAAATACGAACTTTCTACCACTTAATACCCACCAATGTTGCATTTTACTGTAAAAGTGTTCTCGTTGATGATATTTTAAGCGCATCTAACATCATGTTTTAAAACATAGCCTTCACAAAGTTTAGATATTTGCTTTTTATAGTAATGGATCTATTACGGGATTATCAGATTTGGCTACGTTAAGATTGGTGCTTTTGATTATAGATATTATCTTAATAAAATTGGTGCTTTTAAATAAATATCTTTGATAGCTAATCTTACCACTGTCTCTTTGCCTTCACTTACATTTACGTTTTAAGTGCCGTAATAATTTTGGTACACGGCATTCGAAAGCGTCTTGTGATTATCTTTGTATACTCATAAAATATCATAATAAGCTCCATAAAAATATTTCAACATAGTTATGGTTCTAGAGAGCATGTGCCATCGATATAATGATTGATTGAAGTAGATAGGTAGAGAAGTTTTAACAATGGAGTGATTTATCATAATTATGATAAAAAGTTGTATCCATTTTTAAGGTAATTATTCTCTAGGTTCTTTGTTGAGCTTTCAATCAGTACTTGTAATATTTTTGTATTATCTTCTTATTGATCATTAATAAAATGAAATATGGCCTACAATACTTAAAATTAAAATAAATTTGATGATATTTTTATATTTACTATATGCTACTAGGCTTTATTTGTAAAGCATAAAATTATAATGTTAGCATTGCGTAATTTACTAACTGGAAATCAAATCTGCTACCACGAAGCCAAAGGTAAATCGAGATATTTATTCATAAAACCCAAACTGTAGAGCATAATAATTATGTCAAAACCTTCGTCTCTTCTTCAAATAAAACAGATAATTCCGTCCATAAAATTGTCACAACCTCAAATATATCACCGAATAAGCAGTTTGGAGGCAAAAAATATTTTCCTCGACAAATAACATTGATTTACAAGCGTTTTCGCGACAAAAATAACGCTATTTTTAATGGCGTATGTATCATGGCGGAAACTCTTGCAATAAAACTTGGATTTATATCTTTAAATGCATTTTTGAGACGTTAAGTGGAGAGGGTTTATATTTACACGACCGCATATTAAGAAGCTAATAAATTAGTTCCGAGATTGGTATAATCTGTTCTAACCAATTTTGATAAAAAAATTGAGAAAATTCAAATAAATTTGGTCCATTATTACATACCTAATGATTAACCCAATTCATATAACAAATATGGTGTAGTTCAAAAGCTAAGCCAGATAAAAATGTACAGCGGAAGCATTAAAATGTAAATTTTGGAAAATTTATACTAACATGGTTGACACCGGAGACCCTGGTCTTGTTCAATTTAGATAAGTTGGTGCCCATCCGTAGCCATTAATGGCAGTCCTTTTCAACGACGTCTATCCAAATGAAGGCTTTTGAAACGTTCACATAGAGTCAAAAAGTTACACAAAGCTTACAAAAGTTTGATCAAATATTTGGCACATCTAAGGACACATTTGCTTGGACTGTCTCATTCACTATCACAGCATTGTCTTCTTTAATATTAGGTAATGAACACAATTTTATAAAAGTCACTTTATTAATGTTCGTATGGAGTAGAGCTGGAAAAAATGTTTTGGAATTTTAATCGAATTCATAAGATGAGTATAAAATGTATGATAACGATAAGAAAAACAAAATGACATAACATGTATGTACCAATAAAGCTAAAAAACACCATATTAAATATCAATTACTAAGTTAAAAACATAACATAATATAAGAAAATATCTCAATCTTTAAGTGAGAAAGTGTATTGTGTAATCAGAAGCAATAATGTCGTAAAATCGAGATCAGCAAATATGTTTAAACCACGTTTACGAAAGCGTCCCAAAAAGGGCAAAGCAGACGATCTTGCTTTCATTCAGGTCTTAGCCGCCTACGTTAACGTGG
Organism: Erebia ligea; assembly: GCA_917051295.2. Lineage (NCBI taxonomy): Eukaryota > Metazoa > Arthropoda > Insecta > Lepidoptera > Nymphalidae > Erebia > Erebia ligea. The sequence continues at coordinate 18,402,007 of OU785223.1, forward strand.
GCGAACGAGTAAATGAATCAATGCAATTGTATCAATGAACGCTGTTTGACTTTCAAATCAACTACTCTAACCGTTTCAATATCTTTATCTCTACATTGCTTATCAATTTTGTTTCTTAAATCATCACTACTCGTTTACTAGCAAAAAAATCTGTAACCTCTACATTATTTTAAAGTTAAACGATTAACTACCTTCACGTACAGATTTGATATTATCTGGTGGATTTATGTTAACCTCTGCAATAAATAAGGAAGAAACATGAATTACACCCTAATTAACATCACTATCTACAATCGATGGGGAGTCCAGTAAAACCAGTGAGTCATTCCGGTAACCGTTGCAGTGGTTAGCATTCATAGTTGTAACGTTTGAATTTTTCGAGCGGTCATTAAAGTAGCTGTCACGAGTGCAACAAATTTTCGGAGTTAATTTTTTTTTTAATTTTTTTCTGTAAATTCAGGAGCCAATAAATAGTAAATTTATATTCTGTTAATAGACAAGTAGACAAATGAGATTAACTGCAAGAGACAGAAAACCCCTACATGAATGTATCTAAATAAAAAATCAATCTCCATTAATTTTACAAGCCACATGTAGCAGTGTAACAGTGGAGTGAATCTTATTTATAATGCGGTGCACTGGATCGATACTGATAGTTTTAAATGCGATAAGCGAAGGGTTGTGGACCCTCACAAATACAAATACAACGATTGCTACGTAGATTAGTTACTTGCTAGTTGCTACGAACTTCATGTTTGAAAATGCAGAATTTAAAGTAGATCTGATTCATTTTATTGTTATTATCATTTCAAAGAATACCTTGTAACATGACTTAAATATTATTATATTACATGTTAATTATACTGATGGAATAATCAATTAAATAGCAGGAATCGATTCTCTTCAAGACCTTAAATATAAGAAATTATCAAATAAATATTATAAATGCGAAAGTTTGGATGTATGGATGTATGTTTGTTACTCAATCACGCTCCAACGGATGAACGGATCTGGATGAAATTTGGCACAGAGATAGATTATAGTCTGGAATAGCACATAGGCTACTTTTTATCCCGGAAAATTAAAGAGTTCCCGCGAGAACCGAAAAACCTCAATCCACGCGGACGAAGTCGCGGGCATCAGCTAGTAACTAATATAATTTAAATATCAATTTACTTCTCCAGCCTAATTAATACTCAATTTTAATATTGATAGTTATTAAATATTACCAAAAAGTCGAAATTTTTGTTACACTTGGTATCTTTATTCTAAAGCTTACTTATTTTACAAAACTTAAAGCCTTTTCTGCCGTGGCTGATATTTTTTTAGAAGTTATCAAAAGAAGTACAATTTTACCCAATTATTACATCCTGCAGTATAGTTTGATAAAAACAAATTGATTTATCTGTGCAATGACCGTATGTCGCATCGAGTTTAATGTGTTCCGATTAAGCATTACGATCTCATTTGCCCACCGGCCACATTGAATCAGTTTCACTCTGGATTTAATTATTCTACCAAACTCCCGATTTTCATTACCTTCTCTATAAACGAACTAATTATCGTTTCAATTCATGCGGGACTCATTCATACGTGGTCGAGACCGTATAAAATAAAATCTAATACTAAAAATATATACATACTTGATTTTCTAAATGAAAATAACTAATAACGTAAAATAAAAAAATACAAATACGGGTAAAGGAAAAGAAATTCACCTTGAAAAACTGATACAAAATAATTTTTATTCCTTATCGGTCCTTTTTTCACGACGAAACACGTGATTTCTTTATAATACAAAAAGCACGCAATATTATAAATCACTAAACATATTTCGTATTCGTTTCCGAATTTTTACCGCATATAAACACTTGGTTCTTTGACCTTTTCAGTATCGTCAAGGTCTTTTGTATCACTAATGGGAATTGTGCTGTTGTTTCATGTAATTGTATGATTGTTTATTAGCGTCCCACACACGATCGAGCCAGCACTGTTCCGTCTCACACCGATACGTCCGCTCCGCAAGGCAGCCGACCTCGCACTGGCTCCTCCAGCCCACTCTCACCCTTATTTTCGGCGCTCAGAGGGCGCAACTTATTTGGCCTCTTTGTTGTATCCCTAAGAGGGGTAAATTATTACGGTTTTGCGATAACATAATAGAACGGTGCACTAAATAATCGAAAGGATAACGCATTTTACTGACCGTTGAAATATTGAATTTTCCTTAAACGCACGTAATCGGTGGGCAGACCCGAAAAAATGGTTGTTTAATTTTCGACAGTGATTTAAGATGTTCGGATAGAGGGGATCATAAGGTAAAGATGAAACAAAACGTAAACTTCTTGACTTATGTGACATACCTATTTTCAATCTGTCTGTCTTTACTTTTTACGGTTCAACCGTTCAACTACAGAGATAGGTAACTTGCATCCCAGAGCCGGGGTCTTTGAAATATCTAATCACGGAAAATCAAACTCTACGGGATTTTCAAAAAACCTTAATCTACGCAAGCAAAATCGCAGGCATCATTTAGTCTAAATATTAAACAAGAAAAGGTAACTGATTGACTGACTAACTTGATTTATCAACGCATAGCTCAAACCACTGGACGGATCGGGGTCAAATTTGGCATCATCGTCATCATCAGTAACCGACAGACGTTTACTGATGGACATAGGTCTCTTGCAAGGATTTCCACTTCCATTCCAGCGGCTCCCTGCGATTCGTCAAACAAAGTTTGGCTTACAGATACCTTTTATAACGAAGGCATCCGATAAGAAAAGATTTTCGAAAAATCAACCCTAACGAGTATCAGGGAATAGGGGTTTGAAAGTATGAAAACCGAACTTAACGTGAGCATAGCTATGGGCTAAAGCTAGTAAGTTTAAAACGAGTCCATCTTGATATCAGTAACTATTAACCTATATGGAAATCAGCTATAAACATAGTAGGTACCTATCGTGTAACATTACAAAACATTCATGAATGGACTTAATTACACCAAACAGCTGTGGACAAAATGCACTGGACGAAAATAGATCTAAGATTATTTTATTCCGAAGCTTAAACAAAGCTAATTACAATACATGCAACCGATAATGTCTCTAGTATCAGGTGAATAGGAATTATTTTAGTGTGACACAGATTTCGTAAGTATACGTGACATTAATGATTGGTGTACGCTGTACACCAAGCGTGGGACCACCGCGTTGTATTTACATTTACACGAGGATTTGTTACGTTTTGTTAAGAAACAAATTAATGTGACATAAGATAATAACTTTATGTTATAAGATAAATAGAAACCTGGAAAAAAACCTGGACTGGACGACGCGAAGGCTTAGTCATTGTTCCAATCCATACCAAATTAATTCGAAATTCGAATGTACGTCTGTTACACCTCAAGTACTCAATCGATTTTTACCCACGTTGGAACGGAGACGGTATATAATATGAGTTTGCGTTTGTTTGTTTGTTTATGCACGTTTTTGTTTCCACTTTCCTGGAAAACTATTGGACCGATTTTAATGCGGTTTTTGCATTTGATAAGGTTCTTACATTTGTTTCAAGGTCATAGTCCACCAAGTTGCGCTGCAATAGTTTTTTATTTTTTAGTATGTTACCTTGTTTCTTAAAAAGTACAAAGCAGATTTAGATGCGGTTTTCTGCATTAGATATCTATAGCTTCTGAGAAGGTTCTTAAATATATTTTAAGATCAACGTCTGTCACGCGGCGCTCAAATAGTCGATTTTAATATTTTTAATATCGAAGTAGGTAATTAACTGTAGTATTATTTTAGGGATATAATGGTAAGGGTTTTATTGGCATACTTCGTCTTCTATACTCTGGGCTATGTCAGTTCCTTCTGCATTGGACTCGAGTAAGTGATTCTAACGAGCTTATTTCGCTAAAATCTACCAAAACAGATAAATCTGTAATGGTGCTATGTGTTTCATCATATTGTTATTGTAATATCCAGTTTATAGAACAGGTAAGTAAATCTCAGAAACCTTAGCAAAATGGAAGGGAGAAAGAAAGAAAGAAAGAAAGAAAATGTTTTTTTATTTGATCACTACAATATCTAGTTTTACTAATCCATACTTCCATACTAATATTATAATTGCGAAAGTGTGTCTGTCTGTCTGTCTGTCTGTCTGTCTGTCTGTCTGCTACGCTTTCCCGGCCCATCTTTTCAACCGATTTTGCTGAAATTTGGTATAGAGGTAGGTTATATCCCGGGGAAGGACATAGGCTACTTTTTATCCCGGAAAATTAAAGTTCCCGCGGGAATAAAAAAATCTTAATCCACGCGGACGGAGTCGCGGGAATCATCTAGTTATAAATAATATTAAGTAGATATAATATAGTAATACGTGACCAAATAAACTTATAAAGGCTTCCACCTCAGCATCAGCTGCAGCAGACTGCAGCGCTGGTTTTCAGTGGAAACCTTGATTATAAGTGAAGTCACGGACGGAACTATGAATATATATGAGTCCAATATCTATCATTATATATTTATAGTTAACTTATAATTATGTCTAAATATTACATTGCCTAAATTGAAAGATACAGAGCGCTTTGTCTGGGGCTTTAGACGAGGGTTTTCGCTCATACCTATTATTGCGATTTCATCACCGCTGTTGTCTTAACGTACGGAGGAATCGGGTTCGATCCCCCGGAAGGGTCCAGGTGGGAGGCTTGTACCAGCAAAGACTTGCCGCCAGGCGATTTAGCGTTCCGGCACGATGCCGTGTAGAAACTGATTAGGGGTATGGGTTTAAATTAACTACCATGTCCCTAACAGGTTAGACCGCTACATCACTTACTTCGAGATAAGATCGCAATTAAGGGATAACTTCTAGCGAATTATAAAAAAATTGCACACACAAAATCATCCCATATAGTAAAACAAGCAGGTTTGAGTGAAGCCACTTCTCCACTGACGGGTTCATACAACCGTGCAGATCTAGTCAATTTAGGTATACATTGAGAGGCAGCATCCGTCAAGCGTGCAAGATAAAACCCGGCACGATTACCGGCCTCATTACGGAGGGCAGTAAACCCGGCGATCCATCAAACTGCCTGCCTTCCTGACGAAAAAACAACCCGATTCCCTGGATGGAACGCTTCGACGTGGATGCCTGATTTGAATGAAGTGAGAGTAATGATATTACTGTGCCGTTAGTAGTTACTTTGTGAGTTTACTTTTATGACTTACTAGCTGTTGCCCGCGACTTCGTCCGCGTGGAATGAGGTTTTTGGTTTCCGCGTGAACTCTTTGATTTTCCGGGATAAAAAGTAGCCTATAGGCTACTTTTTATCCCGTAAAATCAAAGAGTACACATAAGATAATAAGAGAATAAGATAATAAGAGAACACATAGATGTGTTATTCCTGACTATAATCTATCTCTATGCCAAATTTCATCCAGATCCGTTCAGCTTTCCTGGCGTGATTGAATAACAAACATCCATCCATCCATCCAAATTTTCGCATTTATTATATAAGTATGTATAGATTAGTAAAGATTGACGTTTAGGCGATTTTTTTTTATTATACTACAAGTTAGCCTATGACTGTTATCTCACCTGATGGTAATAATAATGCAGTCTAAGATGGTAGCGGGCTAACCTGTTAGGGGTACAGCTGTTATATTAAACACATACCCCTAATCGGTTTCTACAAGGCATCGATGATCATATCGGAACGCTAAATAACTTGGCGGTACATCATTGCCGGTAGGGTGGTGGCTAGGCACGGCCAAAGCCTCCCAGACCAGACCCTGACCAGAGAATAACATACACGTACATAATCAAGATCAAAGGCAATCTAGTGTACCTACTACCTAGTCATACTACAAAATCTCACTATAATTTATATCTTACCTAGTTATATTACAAAATCTCACTATAATTTGTATCTTACCTAGTTATATTACAAAATCTCACTACAATTTGTATCTTACCTAGTTATATTACAAAAGCTCACTATAATTTGTATCTCTTGAAACAACAAGGCAAATGTGTTTCATAATATAGCTGGAGTGAGGAGTCAAGCTCATTTCCTAAATACTGATTACGGGGCTGGCAGATCGGCGCGATCGATCCAGCCCGGATGTTAGACAGCGCAGATCCCATCACCCGCAGCAGAGAGGTTAATACTTCATGACTTTTACTCGCTGCTTTTACTGACACGAAATTAAGCAATTCTACCCATGATAGCTGTAGGTAGATAATCTATCATGGGTAGAATTGGTTAATTTTCGTCCAATAAAATTCGGTTCTGTCAACTTTTAAGGACCGTGGATTCATGAATAAACATTTTTTTCCCATTAATATGAGTATATAGTATATACAACTTATACCATTGATGTAGAATTTTAGTACCTATACTCACTAAAATTACAATTTAGCCTTAAAATTAGACTAATGAGTAATTTTACTTTAACCTAAACTTATAAATTATCATAAATACTCAGAAGTAGTCCATTGACGTATCTTAGTCTTTCTTTATTCAATTTAATGGCACGATATTCTTTCACTATTCACTTATTACTAAGCACTAATCACTCTTGAGAACTAGCTCAAAGGGTTTTGTCCTTTTTAAGTCTCCTTACTAACTGCGTAACGTCGAGCAGCTGGATCGCCTCAACGTTGACGTGATAATGAAGCTGATGTTCGTGGGCTTCAGCAATGAATAAACATGATTCATAAAAAAAACTACAATGTACCACCACCTTCCTCTCTCGTCGACCTCACTGGCGCAGTGGTGTGCTTGGTACTTCCCTAGTTTAACAGGTCCAGTACCTGTAAAACGTGTGATACCTAGCAAGCACTTTGGTCACTTAAGATTTGTAAATAGTCTCTGGTCTGGTTTGGTGGGAGCGCTTGGTTTTCATAGCTTAGATCGCTAGATGTTAGATCAAGCGCGATGTTAGATCCTAATTGGGGGGTTTGACACATCCGTAGCTTAATAACGTAGGTAGTACATCTCTGGTGGAAAAGCAGACTATAGTTAGTATTCTGTGACATATAACCGACAAAGATATGCCGTCAACCTCGACCCTTCACCTCCCAGTCCCACTAATATGCCTTACCACTGCGCCAGAGAGGTCGACAATATTGCACTTAAGTTCCTCACACATATTTCAAAGTATATTTTGACAGTTTGTTTGTAAGTATGTACCTACATAAACTTTCCAAGTAAGCGATGCGTATCTTGAGGAGGGCTCGATTTACACTGTCACTGGGAGGCTCGGAGCACATGCCACTCTTATGTCTCGACAGCTCTTCACACGGCTCGAAATTTTACACTAAAAGTGTTAACCCTTTATACTTTCTTGTTTTAGAGGTTTGCAGAAACTTTTATGCTTTTACGAAGGACAAAATTTTGGCTATAAGTACCAATAAGTAAGGTACAACCTTGTACTTTCGTACACTCTTTAATTTTCCGGGATAAAAAGCATATATATCCTTCCCCGAGATGCGACCTAGCGAAATTTTGTCAAAATTGGTTGGAATGATGGGCCGGAAAGCGTAGCAGACAGACAGAACACTTTCGCATTGTCATAAGTCATAAGTCATAAGTCATAAATATTTATTCAATTTAGGTAGATGCACTACACTTATTGACGTCCAGTTACATAAAAATATGATGGTGATAATCTGCTACGGTATCTTAAAACTAAAGCTACGAGGGTTCCAAACGCGCCCAGGTCTGAGAAGATATTATAATACCTACCTGTACCTACTCAAATACCAAGAGTAGGTATGTGTAGTTTGATATAAGTAGATACATCAAAGCAAAATGTATTCGAAGTGGTAGGGGCTGTCAAGTTTCAAATATCTGTCTAAAGTGACGCGAAGTATTTATGCTAGCACGAGAAATTCTCTCAACTGCGAAAGGTGGGCGACAGCCTTGAAAACCCCTTTGTTTTGTACCAATTCCACCCTTATTTCTTAGAATACAAGAGTTATATCATGCAGCAATAAGGATACCTACTAAGGGATTTATTATGGGTATACATTTACTTCATACATTTATTTTATGTTTGTTGGTTAAGAAATAGGTACTGATAATATTATTTACTTTTTGTGTTTTTATTGGCATATATTTTGACTCCGATCTCACCGAACGTCAGCTGTGGCCTGTGGTCAGCTCTATCATTTTCCCGAGAAAAACTTAAGAACCTACCTATAGGTAGATTGCTTTAGCAATAAGACCGCCTTTGCACCCTTCTGTTGTTATATCTTTTAATCTTTCTGTTTATTGTCCTTGTTCTAAGTGTGTGCAATAAAGAGTTTATCTATCTTATCTAATTTAGAAACTACTTATTCCTATCTTAATTAGTTAAAAATCAAAAAGCATTCTGCTTCTTTAGCAGGGAATGCCAGTATGCTTCGAACGGAGAGGTATTTACCTATCAGATTTTTTTTCTCGTACCACTCTACTACTCGCTCTTCCTTAAGACTCACGTCTTACTAATTTTATTTACTTACTTTCTACCTTTCACGCGAAGCACTTCCTTATCAAAACGTGCTTTATTGAGTAAGTGAAGTTTGTTAGCTAATTTGAAGTGCTAAGATTGCACAATGCCAGTTGAAAATGTAATTACGTCACTTGAATGTAATGTGATTTGCAGCATTGAGACGTTAGATACTCGTATCACTGAGTAGTACTGTGTTAGGGTATCATCCTACATGCCATAAGTAAGTATAAAGTAGGCTAACTCCAGGATTGGATAGGTATATCAAATCAAATCTCTATTGATTTTGATAATTTTCTTTTCGTTAAAGGATATAAGTAGTAATGTCAGATTAGTCTCGATCTAATGAATAGTTCAGACACGTAGAGCGTAGTATGCCGTGCAGAAACTGATTGGTGGTATGGACTATGGGAATAAGTTTTTTTTAATTTTCCGGGACAAAAAGTAGCATAAGTAAGTCACTTTCCAGGTCCTCAACTATATACCCATGCAAAAAAATATCACGTCGATCCGTTGCTCTGTTGCGACGTGATTAAAGGACAAACGAACAAACATACACACTTTCGCATTTATAATATAAGTATGATAGCTTATTAGGTACAATAAAACTTGTGATTTTGAGTAGAGGCATCCCCAATTCAAATTACAAGTTTTAATGTGAAAAATCACGAAGAAAGTGAAGGAAGTGAAGAAAAATCGTCCATGATGCGGAAAGTTTCCAAACCCCTTTCAGGATATTAAAGAACTTAATAATGCATCAAAAACTCACTAAGAAGAAGTACAAATAATCAAATACTAACTAACATAATCGCTACGTCTAGACTAGGCACAGGCAGACTGGAATGTTAAACAAGGGTTCCGCATAGATTGAAAAACATCCCTATTATATATCTCCATTATGAGAGTAGACGGGCAACGGCCCCCGGTTCATGATATTCTACACAAGGGTCGTACAACTATGAAATAGGTTCTTGAAAACTGTACGCTTTGTTGGAGAAATTGAGTTTCTGTCGTCAATTTTAAACATTATTTCAAGTAGGTAAAACTTATCTAGGTATCTAGCCCGCGACTTCATCTGAATGTTTGGTTTTTTTTATTCCCGCGGGAACTATTTAATTTATAGTTTTCGTTGTGGTAAAAGTACTCCGGTAAAGTAACCTAAATCTGTACGAAATTTCATCAAAATCCGTTGAAAAGATGGGTCGCATTTATACTTAATAAATAATATATAATGTGTGGAAGCCGCCTTAAATACCTGACGCCGGATAAATACCTGACGTGTCAGGCTATCTAGACGCCAGGTACCAAACGATCCTATATCAAATACCTACGTAGGATATACCTAGGTACTATATTTATGTCTATGTCTAATATTTTTATTGAACACTCAATAGCAGGGAGCGAGGCTATTTACGTCGAGACACGTCATATACTACACTCCACAGGTACTTTGGTCTCGTAATGGCACAATAGAGAAAGGAGGACGCCTTGTACGAACAGATAGGTAGGTAGGTATCAAATAAACGCTTCCCTATTAAAAGTTCCGTTTTTCCCTCCTCCTTTATTAAAGGTACCTTCAAATCAAAAGTGAATAGTCATCTTCTAGGCAAGCGCGCTCCATCGTAGGCTGCATCACCACTTGCAAGCAGAAATCTGCACTGAAATCTGAATGCAACCGAGCGCCTAGCATTTAAAAAAAGCGATTCGTTCCAGGTACTTTACTACCATTATTCCAAAATGATAGTTTTATATCACATACCTTGACAGCCCTAAATTAATTATTATAATAATTCTTAAACACAAACGTGAACAACATTAAACCAATACGGCTTTAAGTTAAGGTTGTATGCCCCAGGTATTTCCAATGATATCTTTATTCAAACGTAAATATACTAAAACCAGGAAAATATTATTGTTTTGTTATTATAATATGTATACCTATGCAAGAAATCCGGCTCGGTCAAAAATCGTAATAGATTTTTTTGACTAACTGACCAAGATTCATAGCTCACGACTCACGAGTTAATATTTTCAATTTAGTGATAGTGAACAGTGATACATAAATCCATGACAATCCTCGACAGGATTCGAATCTGCATCTCTCTAGGATTCGCGCCCTGAGCGCCTTTGACCGCTTGGCCACGGTTTTACAGATATTATGTATCTGTTTTAATCCAATCCACACGATTGTTATTTTTGATATGTATTTAAGATTGCTTAGAAATATCTTAAGTGTAGGTAAACACTATATAAAAAAAATCCATGACATTTTTCAAAATATCTGCCTAATCTCAATAGTGATTGTAATTCAAAACAAAAGGGATACGAAACGTTTCCCTACAAACCCCTGCAAGATATAAAAACACCATAAAATTTCCATTACTACCCATCCGGGCAAGCAATGCCCGCTTGGCTCCTTGTCAAAGGTTAAAAATGTCTACATAAATTGTAAAAAACGTGCAAAAAATGGCATACTCAGTAAACAAAACGGGATTATTGATGGACGTAGTTTATGGGTGTTATTTTTTTGGTTAACCGTCATTTTAGGGGACTCGGGATGCGGTGTTCCCATATGAATTGTACTTTGAGCATATTTCATACATTTGGTTAAAACCTTGTTGGTTCTATGTCTATGTGAAATCTACATCAAAAGCCGAGCTCAGCTAGCCTAGCTTTGAATAAACTCTTATTCTCAAAAGGAGCCTGAGGTTTTTGAAGCCTGAAAGTGTCTGTATGATGGTTTATCCTTCAATCACGCCGCAACAGAATGACGTACTGATGTGATTTTGCATGGGAATAGCTGAGGGCCTGCAGAGTGACTTTTTACCCCAAAATCCCCAGGGATTTTCAACACCTAAGTCAACGCGGACAAGGTCGCGGGCATAACCTAATTGTCCATCTATAAATAATTTTAAACTTTATTTTATTTATATATTAATATAATTATATAATAAGTACTTTATTGCACACACATACTGGAGATAGTTTACCAAGCTAAAAACACAGTGCAAAGTTTTGCATGCAAAGGCGGTTTTATCACTTAAATCTATCTCTCAAAGACAACCTTCAACCACCAAACACGGTCTTCCACCTTCCTCATCCACCCGCTTCCCGCCATCTTCTGTAGGTCATCGGACCAGCGAGCTGGAAGCCGTCCTAGAAGAACGGCTTCCAGCTCGCTGGTCCGATAAGCGCAGCGCGTCCGATACCGGTACGCAGTCTCCACTCCATCCTACCAAAGAATAGGTAATAGTAGTAACAGAAGAGTTACTCCGCGAAGACCTTTTAACCATCAGCGACTCAGGTTACGTCGTAATAAAGTGCAATTCAGCTCGCACAGCGCTGCGAGTGAAAATAATTAAATACCTACCTCTATATATCTCGTTCTATCGCGTAACTCTTATCCCTTCAGACGCGGCGCGTGTAGCCTTAGGGTTGACTACTTCTTACTATCGGTATCATTACTATGTCGGTAATCGGTTGCAATGATGACGACAATTACTTTAAAAATAGATAAAAGATATATTATTATTATTCATAGATTTTGTAGAAACCAAATAGGGATATGGGTTTAACATGCTGCCATGCCCCTAACTGGTTAGCCCGCTACCATCTTACACTGCATCATCACTTACCATCAGGTGAGATTGCAGTCAAGGGCTAACTTGTAGTGGATAAAAAAAAGTAGTTATATATTCCACAAGTAGTGAAATATCAATGAATATTTTACACTTATATGGGGTGGAAGGGGGCCCATGCCAGAGTTTACGAGACAAAATAATATACCCACATTATGGATTAATCATCATCGACTCATCGGCGGCCCACCAGTCCCACTACTAAGCACGACTCACGAGGCTCTTCTCAGAATGAGAAGGGTTTAAGCCATATATTCCTCCACACTGGCCAATTTCTTGTTGGCAGACATATTAGAGTTTTTTATAATGATTATAGAACTTCAGGCATGTTTTCAGCTTTACACACGATTTTTGTTCACCGTAAATGATATATTTTAATTAATTAAGTTGGAGGTGCGTTCCCAGGATCGAACCCCAGACTTGGAGGCTGAAGTCTACCCATTAGGCTATCACTATAATATTGGATACTACCTATGGTTTATATTTACTTTTGTTTAAAACTGTATCTTGTGTGGATATAAAAATAAAACTACCCACATTATGTATTAATATTAGTTTTGTTTAGAACTCTAAGTAGGTACGTATGTACTATGTACCTAGATAGGCAAATAATACAAACTTACCTTTCAGGGTCCTTAGGAAGTGCAAAGAGCGATAAGTTAGGTCTTAATAATTAGAGTTTAAACGACCTAATGTGATACGATATCGTTTACTGATCTTTCTTTGTTTATCCATAACGAGAACTTGAGTAAAAGTCAAACGTATAACTACGGTCCGCGCGCAACACTCGACTGATACGAGTGCCGTCGAGCGTCCACGCAGCAGTAGTTAAATATCTCAGGTCACGTGACAAGTGAGCCAGGCCTGATCCTACACTGCGCTTACCGGTATGCGGTATCCACTCCAGAACACGTCTGCCCCAACGGCCATCGGTTCTGCGACAGATATGACCTGCCCACTGCCATTTCAGCTGGCTAACCCTCTGAGCTATAGCCCGCTCTATACTCGCTGAGCGACTTTTAATTTGTGGACGAGGCCCACCCTCAGTGTCCCACGTTTCCATTTCACGTATTCTGTATTGCTCTTGATCGATATCTCATGAAACACACTTAGGTCACAACACACTTATAAAATCAAAACACGTGCTCTTCAAAAAAACTCATTACAATTTATTGTTCCTTTTAATATTCACAATATTAGTAGGGAAATTGGTTGCAATGAAAAAGCAATTTCGCGGGATCCCGATCAAATGAAAACAGTCTTGCAGGCACTCATAGTAAAACTGAGTTTAATGTTCTCGCCATTAAACCGCCTGCCATAAAATACCACTTATTGTCCCATGAATATTTTATGGTGTTTTTTGTGCATTAGGTACTTTCATGTAACGTGTTATCGTGTCGCGGCTCTTGCCGTTTATATCTTAACAATGATAGCTCAACCTTGGAGTATGAACTAAGTATATCAGTAGCAGAAAGTCTTGTAAGGCCAAGTTTTTAATTGAAATGTATTGCTTTAAATTCAATTTAAATCATTTTTAGTGTCCTGTAGTAAAACAAGGAATAAAACCATTTATATCCTAGAATAATGGTGTAAAAATTAAGAGATATTATGCAGGATTGTTGGAAATTCTACCCTTATGGAGGTTTACCCTTAGGATCCGATCTAAATTTGTGAATTTTCAAAAATTACACGCGAACAAAGCCGGGAACGGTTAGCTATTATATAGATATAACTGTGTATTCTTGTACAACTTGCAAATTTTAATCAAATTCGTTTAGATCAATGCCATGAAAGCGTTTCCAAAATCAGACACAAAGGGACAGTCCCAAAACTTACTGAGAACTAAACGCTTTGTTAAGTGTTGGGCAAGTTGGTAGTATTGTCATAGAAATGTGTACAATATTGTTAGGAGTTAGCTGCTGCTATAGAACTATAGATCAAACTGTAACTGGAGGATTTCTACAAAAGTAATATTATAAACGCGAAGGTGTGCTTGATTGCTGGTTTTTCTTGCATCACGCAGCGACAGAGCAACGAATCGACCTGATTTTTGCATGGTTATAGTTGAGGACCTGGAGATCGACATAAGCTTCTTTTCATCCCGATTTTTTGTTACCTCAACTGCAACTGTTGAATTTATTACCGGCTCAGTAGAATCTGCTTTCCAAAAGGGCCGTAGTCCTGTGGTGGTAGAGACAGGAGCGAAACAGGAATGTCCTATACAAATAAACAAGTTTGAGTTTAAATTTCCAAATTCAACTAGTGTGGTATTAATACGTATTATAATAACAAACATATTATAAAAATACATATAATATAATATGTATTTTTGTTTAGGTGAGAGTACACAAACATAATGCAAGTAAATTCTACAGACAAACCATTATCAAGGTGCTACTCTCAAGGTATGCCCACATTCCAAACAATCCCATATCTCTCGTCAGGTCTCAAATGAATTACACGTTGCTTTTGACAACTATGCACGGCTCATTTGCTCAGTATTTCATTACTTTTGTCTGCTGCAAGACCAACTTGACAAGGGCCAAATGACCCCAAACTTTACTACGATATTTTAAACCCAAGATATTATAAACTCGACTCTAAAACCAATGCAATAGATTTTGATAAAGATGAAGATATAAGTTTGCAACCCTAGTATGAGATTTACAAATTAAACACACTAGTTGAACATGCAAATTTAAATTTTAACTCTAATGAAATAATGGTTATTTGGTATGTAAATTAAAAGTAAACGGATCTGCTTGATAGATAACAGGTATTTGTTGTAGATGTGACCGCTATTATGCAGCTGTTTAACTTATGTTTAACGTTAAGCTGAGATTAATGGTTGTTGATTGTTGTTTCGAATATTTAGTTATGAAATTTCTAAATGTTTACGGTTAAATAATTGTTATTGTAGGATTATCAGACCGATAAGCTACGATCGTTAACTGTGTATGCAAATTGCTAAAATATCCGTTACATAAATAAATAGAATCAACGCGTTCTGCGCCTTCATTTTAGATTATTTATATTTATATTGCATCGTGTTTCCTATTTGATCTTATCAATTTATAGATCTTTGAGATACTGTGATGAAGATTTGCTATCAAACTTGTTAAATTGAGTGAATCTTTTGTCTTCCTTGTACCATATTAACAAAATATAATTTACATATTGTAGCAGAAGCATAAAAGATGAAATTTCAGAGAAAACCCAAAAATATAAACGGCCGATGAACAATATTTTTCCGCTAACAGATGACGTATTCCCATACAACAAATCAGTACATAACGCCAAAGGTAATCATCTGGAAACTATTCTCTATTCAGAACCTGAAATTTTACACAAAAAACGGTCCAGGGAGGTGTCTCCACTCGTGTCCTCGATGACCAGTAAACCAAGAACTCCAAAGACTCATAAATTGAAAGTTATGTTATTAGAAATAAGGAAGAAGGTGAGGGGTGTGAAGGTCACGATGAGCTGGTTTAGGGTCAATAACGGCGTGTTCATTCAACCATTATTTCCGCGTGATTTGACGTGTCATTGCCATACCTTGGCAGGGCAGATAAAGTTGAAAACGAATCAAGTGTATAAAATCAAAAGTAGGCTTTCCGTTTTTAATAATAAACTGTGTCAACCTGAAAAAAATAAAAGAGAAAAACAAAAATCTTCCCGGCACATTTTAATAACAACTTATGGCGGCACGTATTTAGTAGCAACTAACATTATAATGTAAGCCGGGCAGTAAAGCTAGTTAATAGTTATATCTAACTCTATCAATAAAATTTTACCTTGCTGTTCACAATACATAATATGTATGTGTGTAAAATATTATGGTTTTCAGAAATTACTTTGTTTTTAAAATGAATACGAATATAATGTTATTTGCATCTTTCTCACCAGCGTGAAATTAGTATTCTTTTATGTACGCCAAATATACACAACATTTCAGCGTTGCGATAAGACCTCTTAACTTTTATCTCATATTAAATGCAACACAATATGATGAAGATAACGATGTATGTGTAGTATCATTATTTTAAATACAATATTTAATTAGAAAATCTGGTAAAAATAAACAAATAAAACTTTATAACACCTAACAAATACGAGTTCTTAGGTTGATTTGTGTTCATAAAATGTAAATGCGTTTTAAGTACAGAATAAAAACAGGAACTGACGGATATTCCAAACAGAAATATTATAAGTAAGGACGTGTGAAGACGAACGGATGAACTCGAATATGCAGTCCACATCGGCAGTCCAAAACTAATGCCGACGATTTATCAACATAAAAACCCTGAGGGAGAGAAATGTTGTCCAAAAAGTTAGTAAACATACAGTCTATGATCAAAACATATAGGTAAATAATTAGTTTAGGGTCAAGTACTTTTAGCTGTTTATTTTCAGAGTACGAGTATTATCTGGTGACTGTGGTGGCTTCGATATCTGTGGATTAATCTTAGGGGCATACTACCATCGCTTAAAGCCGTATTGTTTCGATTGTTTTAATATTGTTGACGTTCGTATTTTAGAATTATGATACTAATTATTTTAAGGACGTCGAGGTACGTGGGATAAAACCGTTATTTTGAAATAATGGTAGTAACCCCCCTACTGTCTTTATAATCTTCATCGGGATTTAGGACTCTAGCTGCCTGTAGCAACTGTATAATTAACTGGTATTATAATATTTTTTCATCAAAGATATAAGGATGGTTCCAAATTTAAAGTTTAAAATTTAAAGTCGTGAGAGTTTAGCTACGGAATGACCAGATGCATGTACCTTGATATCACTTGTAGCCAGATTTATGTTCTAAAACATGCTTTTAGATTCAAATTATTGTTTTTTGAAGTAAAATATGGATATGAACGCAAAACAACGATAATAACATTTCCTTGTGGCAACAAAAAAATCTTATCTTAAAATTTAATAAACGAGATTAAAAAAATGTTTTACGTAATAGAGCTCTTGACAGACATATCAGAGAGGTGTCGCTAAACGAAAATCTATACACGCACTTAGTTGATGCGATAAGAACATAAATCTGCCGATTCTGCCACCTTCAGAAGCGCTGAATCACGTTAATAAATTTCAGGAAACCGAATGACACCCCTCTTTGACGCGTTCAACGGCGCAATAGAAATATTGAGGGGATCACGAATTTACGATAAGCCTATCCCCAGTCTTTTGGGCTGAATCGATTATATTGGACGTTTTACGTGTAGGAGAGATTTGTCGCCAATTGCCCTTTTGCCTACCAAATTATTGATTGTAGCGTATAAATTGTCCTGAGTGATATTCATTGTAGCCACAATTTAGCACGACTCGGTATCAAGTATGACTGAATTACGCCGATAGTGCTAGCTATGAGCCGATGAAGACCAGTAAGTGATCTTTCTTTCTTTCTACTGGGCAGGTTTCCGCACTTAAACCTCCAGCAGGGCTAGCATGGGCCGGAGATAAAAATTTTATTCCCCGATTTTATCCACTGACAAGAGATAAAATTAACTTATTCATTTCTCAGAGCACGGCAACAGGGGAGAGGAGAAGTTTATCCCCGTTTGACATTTCACGGGGACTCGGGGGACTATTTATCCACCGTTATTTAGCGTTTTTATTTATTTATTTAGGAATAAAAATTTTATCCTTTCCTCGGGGAGAAAATTGTCTCGGCCCATGCTAGGGGGGCAGTTGGAGGTCTGTTGTACGTGTGTGGCCCCTCCCCGCTGAAGTTTCCACTCCAGCCATCCAAGCTCGCTCCAGAAGCCTAAAAGACCGCCCAGGCTATCGAGGGCCTCTCGTAGGGAGCGACCAGTAAGAGATGTCAAGAGCTGTTATAATACTATACAATAAGCAATGATATTATAAGTAATGAT
Organism: Erebia ligea; assembly: GCA_917051295.2. Classification (NCBI taxonomy): domain Eukaryota; kingdom Metazoa; phylum Arthropoda; class Insecta; order Lepidoptera; family Nymphalidae; genus Erebia; species Erebia ligea. The sequence continues at coordinate 18,420,017 of OU785223.1, forward strand.
TCTCTGTTCTGTGTGGATAGTGGTGACAGCGAACCAATAGAATGCATTTGTAACTACAAAAACCAATACCTACCTGTCGGTAGGTATTTTAAGATCTAGAGAACTAAACAGTCGTTAACTCTACTCTATCAGTTTAAATATTCAATATAAATTCAAAAATTCGTATTAAAAATGTAGTTTACATAATAACCATAACACTTAAAAATACATGCATTTTTTTTTGTTTAAAACTTTGGAAAGACTCGACGGCAGGCAGATATATTTTATCCATTACCATAATACCACGAAATGAAATCACTTCCTTTAAGTTATCTTTTGTATTTACTAAACACTCCTAGTGGATACTTCCAACAAACTATCAGCACTAACTGCATTGAGAAATTTATCACTAATACTAGAGTTAATATCCATGCACATATTTTTTAATATACTATTAAAGTTCAGAAGTAAAATCCTTCGTGACTTCTTATTTAAGTCCTTTACAGCTGTAATGATATTTGAAGCCACTGTTGTATCCATATCTCTAAGGTTAGTGCCATCAACGATCATCAAAGTGTCTAATCCACCCTCAAAAGAAGCTTTCAGTATCGTTCGTCTTGTATGATCTGCTGCACAATACGGCAAAATTTCTGGTAGAACAAGTACAACCATGATTCCCTTCTCCTCCCTTAAGATGTTTACTTCTATAGTTGGTTTAGCAGTTGTGTATTGCAATATAAAGGCATCAATCAAAATTCCTGCCACTATTCCATATTCTAGACCTTTGAACAGACATACCAATATAGTTACAAGTAATACCAACAGTTCTTTTTTACTGCTCGTCCACAGTCTTCTAATTATCATGCAGTCAACCATGTTGAACATGGCCGTTATTATCAATCCAGCTAGTGAAGCTTTTGGTATGAAATAGAATATTGAAGTCAGGAGACTAAGTGCCAAAATTATTAATAGTCCTGTAAAAATACCTCCAGCTTGAGTTTGTACTCCAGAAGCGTAGTTAAGAGCAGTACGCGTAAATGATCCTGTAACTGGCATACCTCTTACAAGTGATCCAAAAATATTGCATAGACCAAGGGCAATCATTTCTTGAGTCGCATTTATTGGTATTCCTCCAGCAAAAGCTTTAGCAATGGCGATTGACTCTAAAATGGCCACCAATGGTATTATAATAGCTTCAGGTCCCAATATTCTGGTCATGTCAGTGAAACTGTACGTTTCGTTTCCAACTATTGTACTGAATGGCGGAATTTGGAATTTAGGTAAGCCACTACCGATGTCACCTATTAATAATAGAGGCTCGGAATCTGTTAAGTGTTTCAAAGTGTAAGCAACGACGATACCAAATATGACAACCACGGCATTCCGGCCGAGAGATATAAACCATCTAGTTTGTTTCACAAATCCATCTGTTCGTCCACAACCTTCGCCGAGGCGTTTTAATAACAAAAGAATAATTATTGTGGTAAATCCTAGCAGTGTATCCCAGAGTTTAATGGTCAGGAAATTTTTAAAGAAATTATACATGGATTGAGCAAAATAGTTGCCTCCAGAGCCGGTGAGACCGAACAAACCTTTAAGCTGTGCTGCTGCTATTTGCAGAGCTGCTGCTGTAGTGAAACCACTGATCACAGGTTGAGATATAAATTCCACTAAAAATCCCAGGTTGAAAATACCCATCGCTAGTATAAGTACACCTGATAGAAATGCGACTAATACGGCAAAGTCTGCTGAGTAGCCAAATACGTATTTTGAGGTCATAGCTGCCATAATTGCTGTGGGTCCAACTGTAATATCCTTGCAGCTTCCAACAAACAGGTATATGAACCCACCCATAAGGCCAGCGTAAAGTCCATATTCAGGTGATAGCCCGGCAACAACAGCGTAGGCTATGCCTTGAGGTATAGCTGTCAATCCAACTGTAATTCCTGCTATTATGTCTTGCATCAATAAAGTACCGTTGTACTTTGGAAGCCACTCTATTATTGGCAATCTCTTCTTCACTGATTTTACACTGCAAGCGTTTTTGAAAGATTTTTTAATTTTTTGTCGAATGACTCGACCACTTTGTTTCGTGTTACCTAATGTTGTCATAACACGTGTTATAAGGAAATTTGTAAAGAGAAACTGAGACTTAATCTAGAACTTGCCGTTCGAAACATTATCAATGTTTGCAAAAAATTATCATTTGATAAAAATGAAGATTTATCTCGACTACATTTGGAGTAGCTTAACTGTATACGACTCATAAATTATTTCCCTAAACCAATAAAAATCGTGATTCATCTTACAGCTAACTAATCATATTATGTGGATTGACAATTTCAAACTTTAGAGGCTGTTTTATACATAGATTTATTTTGTGTTTTGTTTACTATTGGCTTTATACCAGAGAACCAAGGCATTTGACAAGTATTACCATAATGCACGAATTTTTTTTTCTTATTTATCCCACTACAAATTAGCCCTTGACTGCAATAATATTATGTAGAGTATATTTTCAAGTCTGAATTTTTCCAGACGTTTAAAACGCTAGAAACTCTTTCTAATTCCACACACATGTAGCACTTTGTCTTGATAATATCGACGTTGGCTGTGTTTGTGTGATAGGGCAGTGGGTTCGACCCCGAATGGTGTAGATAAGGGTGATGAAGGAGCGCGTGGCCATGCATATGGCCCAGGCATTATAGAGGACAACTTTACAAATGCAGAAAGTTTAGCAACATTCTACCTTATTGTCTTGTTTTAAGAGTTTTTACAGTGGAATGAAAATCGTGGAAAGTTACGTGGTGAAGCCAGTACAAAAGACTTTTTAGTTGATAGGGTTTAAACAAAAACTACGGTTCAGATTGGACATTGTTTGCAAAACACATACGTCGGAAAGTAATTAGACGTCGAGGTGATGTTTGCTTAACATTTTGGATTTCCAGTAAAGCAGGTCCCATGTTTAGATACCTCGCTATGATCCAAAACTTATATTATGGATGTTGTATGCATACGCAACGTTTAGTGGTTATGGTTTCAAAGTAACACGGACTTAAAGGTTTAGAAATACATATCAAACAACCTTCCAGGCAGGAGTGAACAGGCATTTCCTAGAGAAGCATGCTTTAACCTAGACCTTATTATTACTTTTCATAAGCGTGAATGTCCTCAAGCGCAAGTACCACTTAGTTTCAATCCATTGCCGGCTTACTACTTACTGAGCACGACCTATAAGAGGGATTCGATTTTCAGTAGGGGTAATTTCGGAATTTAGAATCTCTAAACAATCTGTCGTCCAGCCAGGTGTTAAGTTTCGACCGTGGCTTGTGACACCCTACTGGCAAAAAACATGCCGCCAAGCGATAAAGCGTTCCAGTACGATGCCACATAGAAACAGATTAGGGCTATGGGTTTAATATGGCCTTACAGTTAGCCAACCACCATCTTATGCTGCACCATCTCAACCATCAGGTTTGATCACAGTGAAAGGCTAAGTTGTAGTAGACTGAAAACATTATTAAGGACCTCGTTCAAACTTTAGTTCATTGTTCTCAATAATTGAAAGTTATTTGTGAAATACAAATCGATATTAATTGGATATTACGAGTACATAATAATAATTAATTAGTACACGCGATCTATAACCTATATCAAATTTACATATTCAGTACAATATTGTCGGTATTTAACCCTTTGACGGCAGGGGGGCGTTGCTAAGACCGAGTTGCGTGAACTATTATCTTATTTGATATATAGAGGAATTAGAAACCATTCAGAATAAAGCTGTGCCTCGAATCCGTTGCTGTTCAAATGTTGAAAGTTTTGGGTCTAAATTGAGTGACAAATGCCAGGGTAACGACGCTTTATACTAGTTCCAGCCTGTTGTTTGTAGCAACTTACTTATAATTGAATGAGAAAACTGTTTTATTAGGGTTCCGTAGCCAAATTTGGCAAAAACGGAACCCTTATAGATTCGTCATGTCTGTCTGTCTGTCTGTCTGTCTGTCCGTCCGTATGTCACCGCCACTTTTTTCCGAAACTATAAGAACTATACTGTTGAAACTTGGTAAGTAGATGTATTCTGTGAACCGCATTAAGATTTTCACACAAAAATAGAAAAAAAACAATAAATTTTGGGGGTCCCCATACTTAGAACTGAAACTCAAAAATTTTTTTTTCATCAAACCCATACGTGTGGGGTATCTATGGATAGGTCTTCAAAAATGATATTGAGGTTTCTAATATCATTTTTTTCTAAACTGAATAGTTTGCGCGAGAGACACTTCCAAAGTGGTAAAATGTTGGTCCCCCCCCCCCGTAACTTCTAAAATAAGAGAATGATAAAACTAAAAAAAATATATGATGTACATTACCATGCAAACTTCCACCGAAAATTGGTTTGAACGAGATCTAGTAAGTAGTTTTTTTTTAATAATTTAAAACTTACTACAGGTTTGTACGGAACCCTCGGTGCGCGAGTCCGACTCGCACTTGGCCGGTTTTTAATTGGAATATTATTTAAGGTGTGAATTAAAATCGAAGCGAAATAATAACTGTTTTATTCATGAACGTGTCTTTATTATAAAGTGTTAACTTACCAAAAAGAAAACATGGATTAAAACGTACCTGAAAAATACAAAAAAAAAGATTAAAATACTAAATAACTTTCCTGAGATTAGATTTATACTAATTACTAACTACTATTACTAACTACTATAGTTTTCAGAAATTTCAACCGAGATATCGTCTATATAACAAGTAGGGAAAATATACGTATAGCGACGAAAAAAATATTAATTAGTTTTATGAAAATTAGGTAATTAGGTTGCGAATCCTTTATGCTAAATGACGTACATGGTCAGTAATAATTATTATTATTCTATGGTCTAAGCATTTTGCACTAACAAGTAAAATTTTCTCATACGCTGTCAATACAGAACCTATAGCACAGAATCATACTTTATAATATATAATATATTATATTATAAATGCGAAAGTGTGTTTGTTTGTTGGTTTATTGGTTTGTCCTTTAAACACGGCGCAACGGAGCAACGGATCGACGTAATTTTTAGCATGGGTATAGTTGAAGACGGAGAGTGACTTATGCTACTTTTTATCCCGGAAAATTAAGGAGTTCCGGCGGGGATAAAAAAAACTTAAACCACGCGGACGAAGCCGCGGGCATCAGCTAGTAGGCATGCCTATAGGCCGTAGCTCATACACGATTCATTAAGCCGTCTACGTCAGGGCCGGGCGTAATTCCTTCGCCAATAATAACCGGGGAATTAATACGGTGTTTGTTTCATAAGCTGTGTGCGGTGGGCCGAAAGCACCGCGCGTTATTGGAGAAGGGTTACATTTACACAGTGATGATTAATATGTACTCGTTGTTAATATGGCATTGATTTAAACGCATGGGATGATTATGGCGTTTCACTGTCGATAGTTTATTGAAATTGCCTGATTCTTATCATCTATCGGACTATCTTTGATCGTCTAATTGTAGTTGTATAATTTTAGTGTATAATGAAATGAAAAACTACTCAGTTTCTTGCAGATTCTTCTCAGGAGAACTCTTTCCGAATCGGTGGTAGAGTCTAGACATAATCATAAGTAACACAAGTGTCCTCAATGAAATAAATCAATTCATTTCGTTTCGAAATAAAATGAAATGTTTATGAATTCATGTAGGACAACTTGTGACACTTTAAATGATAAGTTAGGACTCAACCTAAATTTATCATATAAATATTATAAATGCGAAAGTTTGGATGGATGTATGGATGTATGGATGTTTGTTACTCAATCACGGCCGAACGGTTGAACGGATCTGGATGAAATTTGGCACAGAGATAGATTATAGTCTGGAATAACACATAGGCTACTTTTTATCCCGGAAAATTAAAGAGTTCCCGCGGGAACCGGAAAACCTCAATCCACGCGGACGAAGTCGCGGGCATCAGCTAGTTATGTATAAATTAAAAACTTTACTGATTTGGATTCACAGTACCTACTATCCTGTGGGAGCCTCCTGTCTGGTTACTAGTTCTTTTTTGCTCTAAGTAACCGAGTCCAAAATTTTATGGAAAGACGATGGGACAGTCTAAGATGGAAAGCCCTAACTTGGAAAGCTGCAATGTAATGCCCTAATTGAGAAGATACCAGCTTTACGACACACTTTTAATCTTTTACGCAGCTCCATTGTTCGACTTTTACTAGTTGATGCCCACGACTATAACGTCCGTGTAAGGTTTTAAAAAAAATATATAGTCTTAGACCTTACATCTTAAACTGCATTATCACTTACCATCAGGTGAGATGGCAGTCAAGGGCTAACTAGTAGTGGATAAAAAAAAAGGATTTTTTTGTTTTTCCAGAATACCCAGTTTTGTCCGACTCACTGGATATATCTTTGTACCTACCCAATTTTGTAAAAAAAAAGAGCAAAAAACAGACAGACACGTCAAGAAAGACAGACAGGCGTTTATCAGATAAAGTATCAATAACATCTGATAAACCTAAGAGGATAATGATCATACTCAGGTTTATACTCGTTCCAAGCTTACGTACTCGCTTACAAGCTATTGCTTGTAAGCGAGTAGTTGCTTGAAACAGACAATTGTTATGGAAATGGTTAGGGAAGGCTTTCAGCGCTGAAAAAGGTCCTTTTGCAAACACGTAATAAAAATAAATAAATAATAATTAATAATTAAAACCTACTAGAATTACACCCTTTTAATGATTACCATAAATCTATACTTATAATAAAACTGTAACAGTTCCAATTCTGTACATTGAAGATATTTTGAAATTTTTTTTGGAGGGCATTCATTATTCGATACTGAAGCCAAATCTGTAAATTTTTTCATTTTTGTCTGTCTGTCTGTCTGTCTGTCTGTCTGTCTGTCTGTCTGTCTGTATCTTGGCCGCGCATCACGCCGAAACTACTGAATGAATTCAAACGAAACTTGGCACGATTTGAGCCCATACTACGAGGTAGGACATAGGATACTTTTTATCCCGAAATTCTACCCCCGAAGGGGTGAAATAGGGGTTGAAAGTTTGTATGAAAGTCCTTAATTTCTCAAGTTAGAGCCATGAAACTTAACATATGAGCTGCGGGTTGAAAATGGAGACATACGTGTTTCACAGTTTTTGAAAATTCGACCCCCAAAAGGGTGAAATAGGGGATGAAAGTTGGTATGAAAGTCCTTCGTTTCTCAAGATGTCAACGAAAGTTATATCAACGAAACTTTTTATTTTGGCTTACGGTAAAAAATAAAGAAGTACGTGTGTCACAGTTTTTCAAAATTCCATCCCTAAGGGGGTGAAATAGGGGGTGAAAGTTTGTATGAAAGTCCGTCATTTCTCAAGTTATATCGATTAAACTTGGTATACAAGCTACCGGTTGAAAATAAAAAAATAAGTGTATCACAGTTTTTGTAAATTTTACCCCCGAAGGGGTGAAATAGGGGTTGAATGTTTGTATGAAAGTCCTTCATTTCATAAGTTATAGCCATGAAACTTGGTATATGAGCTGCGGGTTAAAAATGAAGACATAAGTGTTTCACAGTTTTTCAAAATTTCACCCTCAAAGGGGTGAAATAGGGGTTGAAAGTTTGTATGAAAATCCTTCATTTCTCAAGTTACTTAAATCGATGAAACTTGGTATACAAGCTACCGGTTAAAAATGAAGAAATACGTGTTTCACAGTTTTCGTAAATTTTACCCCCGAAGGGGTGAAATAGGGGTTGAAAGTTTGTATGAAAGTCCTTCATTTCTCAAGTTATATCCATGAAACTTGGTATATGAGCTGCGGGTTAAAAATGAAAACATACGTGTTTCACAGTTTTTCAAAATTCCACCCCCAAAGGGGTGAAACAGGGGTTGAAAGTTTGTATAAAAGTCCGTCATTTCTCAAGTTATTTCGATGAAACTTGGTATATCCACGCGGACGAAGTCGCGGGCATCAGCTAGTTACACTATAATATTGTAATAGTTGTTTTAAGTTCTAAGTTTTTTAATTGTTCAATCGTTAAATAAATTCGGGTAAGTAGGTACAAATAAAAATAAAATAAAAGGAAAATAAAACTATTTTTATATTTGTTTTATTTAAAAATCATGCATATTGCATACCTACAGCAAATCGTACCACATGGATTTGTCTATTTTAAGGCACTATAGAAAATTAAACTTCTAGTACTTATTCCTTGGCTATCGTGGACTTCTGCAAAGTAAAGCCTAAAACTTCTGACCAACACAAAAAATTTCTTTTAAAAAAAAATCAAAATTCAAAAGTTTTTTATTCAAATAAACATTTGCAAGTGCTTTCGAGTCGTCGAATGAATCTACCACTGGTTCGGAATGCCATTCTTTCGCGAATTGTGTTTACAATGATATACCTACCATATTATTATAGTGTGGCCCCGTGGGTCACATTCATCAACCGTTTAACTTTACGAGGCCATGGGAAAAATAAAACGGCATCAAATTCAATTCTACGTAATGCGTAATCAGAGATTTGATGCGAGCTGAAATCCGGGCATGGCTTATCCGGGATACAGTCGTAAAGTGTATGCTCCCCGGGTATTGCTCCTATCGTTCAACTTATTTGAGTTAGCGAAATATTACTTGGCTTGACGAATTTTCTTGACTTCAACAACATTTGAAAAATTCTGATTTCTTTAGAAACTGCATGTCACAAGTATTTGTAGAAACGGGTTTATTCGCAAGAATTCATAATTATTTGGTTACTAGAGGTCGCCCGCGACTTCGTCCGCGTACTTACAATTCCAAACTTATAGCGGCCTACTTATAGCGGCTATATAGCTTAAGCAAGTTTTGTATTATTGCAAAGTAATAACTTAAATGCCGATCTTCAAAAACATAGGACTTTCATACAAACTTTCAACCCCCATTTCACCCCTTTTGGGGCGAATTTTCGTAAAACTGCTTGGTTTTTATTATTTAAATCTAATAACCTAAATACCGATTTTCAAAAAACATAGAACCCTCATGTAAGCTGCCAACCCCAAATTAGCTGCCAAATTAGGGGTGAATTTTCTCAAAACCGTTTCTTAGCTGATGTCTACAGACTACACCACAGAAGGAACCTACCTTTCAAATTTCAAGTCTGTATGCTTTATATTTCCTGAGATATCGTGATTAGTTAGTGAGTGAGTGAGTGAGTGAGTGAGTGAGTGAGTGAGTGAGTGAATGAGTGGTATTTCGCTTTTATATAATTATAGATTTCACGTCTCCGTCGAGACTCCAACATAGGTTTTGATTTGTGATTTGGACGCGGACCAACCTGGAGCGTGCTGGTACGGGACCACTCCGCTCATTGGTACTGGCGACACGAAAATCTATTTTAATCTATACAATGTATAATTTTTAAAGCTTTCAAAAAGAGTTCTTTCTAACCCAAAATGGCCTTTTTGCTCATTTTTAAAACTATTTTTTTTTTTACTATGGGGATACCTCGTGGGCCAAAGATGAGAATCATGACAGAAATCATTGAGGTGCAGGGATCTACCTTTTTTAGGTAGGTACATATACTTGTTTATGTGTGGCACCATTTGGAAATAAAATAAGTTTATTCTTTCTTTTAATCAGCCGTTCCATACATAACGTACTCTGTTGAATGGACGCTTGTGTACTTGTATGCATATAAAGAGCACACACCTTTGAATTAGGACAGACTTTCTAAATGACTTTGTTTATGTAATTTTTTTAAATTCTCCTTGGAAACACAAGAAAAGAGGAGCACTTAAGAAACGGGAATCTTAACTCAAAATTGCATATGAAACTCAGGCAAAAGTTATGTTTCCTTGTAGTGTGTTTAATTGTTGATTTGTCTTTCAAATATGGCGCAACAGAGCAATTTATTTAGCAATTAAGTAAGTTCCTAAATTCCATCAATATTCGAACCCAGAACCTCCCAATTACAAGATCACAGCGCTCATGACTGCGCCAGGAAAAGTCGCGAAAACCTGCCAGATTCATCCTAACTATTACGCAATGGAAAACTACTTTGTACGCGACAGTACTCGTAGTAGCCTTGACTTTGCCAAAAATCGACGTCTAGACGAAGCAAGTGGGCACTCGTTGGTAACTTGTCAAAATTATTATATGGATGCGGGCTTTTTGGCTAGTAAAGACCAGTAAATTCATGTATATTGTACTTGTAAAGTTATGTGCATGCAGAGTTGAATTTTATGAGCTTGATTTATCAAAGGAGCTTGGAAAAATTTTGCATGAAAATTTTTGAAGTAAGTGTTTCGGAGTATTTTATTACACTTGGAGATTTACGAAACACCATACAAAGTTGCTCCAATATAATTATTAGTATCCATACTAATATTATGAATTTGTGAAAATGTGTCAGCTCTGTCTTTTACATTTTCACTGATCATTCGCTTCAGTGATTTAACAAAATATGAAAAGTACAGAAATATCTTGCGTTGCGCAGACGTAAGTATCTGCTTACGCTCGTTTTATGCTAGAAAATCAAAGAGTCAAGTTTGAGAGAATTTTCAAAGAGCCTAAATTTTTATTTATTTTTATTATTCATTTATTATATAATATTTACAGAGCCATTTCGTTTTGGTGTAAACATAAACTCGATTGAGTTTTACCGTACACCAATGCCGTCGACCTTATAGCTTAAAATACATTCGGTACCTACGATTTACGCTAATTATAATATGCTTAATAACAATCTAATGGTTATATTAGTAACATAGTTTCTGTATTATTATCACTATTCTAATCCTATTATTAACTAACACTATAATATAACATCATTTCTACACTGAAAAAAATAGCACGAAACTTTTTACTGTTTTGGCACAGTAAAATTTAATTCGGTTAAAAATACTGATTTTTTGTAAAAGTAATTGGTTACTGACAGTTCGTCGAAATGGGCAAAAAACAGTAAGAAGCTAATCAGTTGCTTCAATTGTTTGTACATTAATGTTTACTGAAGCAAACGGTTCTTTTTAAGTATTGCCGTTTTCAGAGCTTTACTGATATTGTAGCAGTTAATTTTACTGCTTCAGAACAGTTTTTTTAGAATATAGTTAGGAGCTAAACAGCTATTTTAATTGTTTGAACTTTAAAGTTTACTGATACAAACAGTTCATACTAAGTATTACTTTCTTACTTACTGTCTTACAAACAGTAAGAATAGTCAACCGGTAAAATCTACTGTTATAACTCAACTGTTTTTCTTTCGGTTACTTGAACTTGTTTGGACAATAGGCTCCATTTTTACTGGCCAAAGCAATGTATATTACCGAAAAAGCAATTAGTTTTACTAATTTTTTTTTTCAGTGTATAATATCATCTAAAACTTAACAATCTATATGCGGGTAGGTTAGGAATACTTAATGCATAGAACGTAAAAACCTGTTGTTGACACTCTCATTCCAATTATTGAGGTCATGATACAGAATGATTCTGTAATTTAAATTTAGATTTATATATTAGTAGTTTATATAAGTGAATAGCACCTAAACATAGTAAAGAACCACTATATACTTAATATTTAGTTAAATACTTGAGCGTTACTCATAGTTATTAAGTATTTGCTTTAAATAAAAATCCTTTAATTTCCATTTTATGTTTTTGTGAGTAATGATGTCTCTAAGAGATTTAGGTAGTTGATTGATAAGGCTAGGTATAACATAGTTTAGTGTTCTTTTTCCATAAAGGTTATTATAATTTGGTACTTAATTGTAATTTTGATTTATCGCTCCTACGAGCTGAATGATATATTTTCTGTACTTTTTTGAGGTTTTCGCTAAAATAATGTTCAGTTAGTAAAATCTGTTCAGTTTTCTCGTGAATAGGTATTATTTTACAGAATGCAAATAGTGTTCGGTAATCTGTTTGTGTAAATCCACGCGGATGAAGTTGAGCGTCATCTACTTAGTTCAAATTAATTTTTAACCGACTTCCAAAAAACGAGGAGGTTCTCAATTCGGCACGTATGTTTTTTTTTTTTTTGATACAGTATTTTACACATAAAACAAGCGGCACAAAAACATAGCAGACCTATCCGACAAACTTATCTGACCCGGTGACAGCGTCGCTAGTATCTATCGTACTAATATTATAAATGCGAAAGTGTGTTTGTTTGTTGGTTTGTTGGTTTGTCCTTCAATCACGCCGCAGCGGAGAAACGGATCGACGTGATTTTTGGCATGGGTATAGTTGAAGACTGGAGAGTGACATAGGCTACTTTTTATCCCGGAAAATTAAGGAGTTCCCGCGGGAATCAAAAAAAAACTTAAACCACGCGGACGAAGCCGCGGGCATCAGCTAGTTAAAAAAGATATTGCTTTCTGCTACTGCTATATTATGTTAAATAAATAATATATAGGTATTTAAGTTTATTTATTTTTTCCTAAGTCGTAAAATACAAAATTCAAAATTCAAACCTTTTTTATTCAAATAAACTTTTACAAGTGCTTTCGAATCGTCAAATAAAAATCGTAATATGACTATTTCTCGACTGACTGCCTCGTTGGTCTAGTGGTTGGCATGTTCGACTGCGGCCGACGAGGTCCCGGGTTCGAGTCCCGGGTCGGGCCATAATTGAGTATTGGGTTTTTCTGACTAGAAATTCTCCGTACTAGCCCGGAGTTCAGAAGTTGGCGGTGTTTCACCCCGTGCCTCGGAGAGCACGTTAAGCCGTCGGTCCCGGTAATCATCACTCACATGACAATAGTCGTTAAAGCTCGCCAACCCGCATGGGAGCAGCGTGGTGGGTCTAAGCTCTAATTCCCTCTCTCCTATGAGAGTGGAGGCCTGTGCCCAGCTGTGGGACGTTAATGGGCTGTAGTGGTGGTGGTGGATGACTATTTCAGAGCTTTTCAGTGATACCTATTCTTCGAAACCTTCGTATACTTAGTTTAATATTTCCCACTTTAAGAAAACAAAGCGTTCGCGGTCATAGCAGCCCCATATCAGGCTCTCGAGGTAACGGGCCACTAAATCATACTCCCTCCGGTTTGTTCGTGGCAGATAAAAATGCCAGAAACAGTGTGTAATAATTTTGTTTTCAGCAACGTCAGTGCAAGGTTTCGGTGAAACTTTATATCATGTTTTTGAATCGACCGACGATATATGGTTGGCTGGCTAAAAGGTACGATGCCAATCCACATTTCGCCAGCGTGGTGGACTATAGGTTTTTTTTTATCCACTACAAGTTAGCCCTTGACCGCGATCTCACCTGGTGGTAAGTAAGTGATGATACAGTCTAAGATGGTAGCGGGCTAACCTATTAGGGACATGGCAGGTATATTAAACCCATACCCCTATTCGGTTTCTACACGGCATCGTACCGGAACGCTAAATCGCTTGGCGGTACGTCTTCACCGGTGGGGTGGTAACTAGCCACGGCCGAAGCCTCCCACCAGGCAAGAGTAGAGGGCCAGCGATGGGTTGAAATGAAGACGATGTGCGGTAAATGGTTTCTTTTGTATATTGTGCACTGGATCATGCCCGCGACTTCGTCCGCGAGAATTAAGTTGTTTTTAATTCCATAACTTTCCGAGATAAAAAGTAGCCTTTGTTGCCCCTCGATTTACCTCAATACCAAATTTCATACAAATCTGTTGAAAAGATAGGCTGTTAAAACGCAGCAGACAGACAAATAGGCACACTTTCGCATTAATTTTGCTTCATATTAGTATGGATAGTAGCCGGAGAGCGCATGGTGTATAAATTATACCATACATTGTAATTTGTACTACATGATACAGATTTATCTAGTATTTAGCAGAATGATAAAGAATAAAGATAGTATTTTAATATAAGATAGTATTATTTTTTTGAGTTTCACGTCGCTGCTTAGATAAAGTGAAAATAGATAAAGCCCTGTACGCTTACTCCCAGTTTTAACATTGCAGATACGATTGATCGACGAGAGCGTTTGATCGCATTTGCGTCAAACTAAAATGAACCTTAATAGCATTGATTTATAGCTCAATTTCGTGTATGCATTTACAGCCAGCGCTCCAAACGATACGTTTCGAAATTTAAATCGGTTGCACTGAATTTGTGGCTCTAAGTCAATGCTATTAAGGTTCATTTTAGTTTGACGCAAATGTGATCGAACGCTCACGTCGATCAATCGTATCTGCAATGTTAAAACTGGGAGTAAGCGTACTGTACTGCGCAGTTTTCAGGATATAGGTATTATAATTTATATGTATTTGCATAGTCAGCTACATTAGATTTAACTAACACCGCAAGAGTTCAGCCTTGTCGCATCTAACAAGTGGTTTTGGTAATTCAGTAATAGTTACTTAAGGTCCTAGCCCCTAGGTATTCATTCCAAAACATGAGCTTGTCTTAAGGGTTAGCACGGCTACAGATGAACGGAGCGGCGCGGCACGTAGCGGCAATAGTAGATTAGTAGCCAAGGGTTGTAAGGCATCAATTGCAGCCCGAGATATTTAGGCGCACGAGCGCAGGGAGGGCGCCTATAGTTCGAGGGTGCAATTGATGCTTACACCCGAGCTAACTACTCTGCTTTACATCTCGATTGTGAGGTAAAGTAGGTCCTTATTACCCCCAAATGGAGCTTGTAGGTGACCAATTAGCGCTCTAGGGTAATAATGTAGCTAGAAAAGCCCGAGTAAGTAATTAAAAAAAAAACTCTTCACTTTTTCAAAAAGTTCGCGTACATCTAACCATCATACTTTTTTTAATTACTTACCGCCCTAGGGCTTTTCTAGCTACATTATTACCCTAGAGCGCTAATTGGTCACCTACAAGCTCCATTTGGGGGTAATAAGGACCTACTTACCGAATATGAGAGATGTAAATATTATTTGTGTGAGTGTGTATGGGTCTGGGCCTACTACGCTTGTCGCGTCGCGTAAGAAGCCAAACCAGGGGGTCTACTCTCTTTCTCTCAAACGAAACTTCGCAAACGAACGTAATTAGTCGGTTATTAGACCCACACAAAATCGTTCAATCCAATCGGTCACGAAAATTTTCTATGGATCCGCACTTCTGCTGCGTGTACGAAAACGAAATAGAGAGGAGCATAGAGATAATATTATGTGGGAGAGGAGTTAACAAAATTTCGTTCGTTTGTTTGCGAAGTTTCGTTTTAGAGAAAGAGAGTAGACCCCCTGTAGTAGTCGCGTAGTACCAAAATTATTGGAACTGATTTTTATGCCTGTTAAGTTTTTTTTAAATTTTATTGTTCATATATGCTAGTGACGCTGTCCGGTAGTCAGAGAAGTTTCTGGGACTATAAAATCGATTGGCAGTACAAGCGTGATGCAGCGCGCTGTGCGGACGATCTCATAACTGTGGACAGCACAATGCGGCGCCGGGCGGCGCGCTTGTATCGCACGTCCATCAATGTATCCGGAGTTGGTGTGAGAATTAATGGTAAAGGTAGTTTGTGTGTACGTTTATACTATTTGCATACTGTGTTGAGAACATAATGCAATTCAAATTCAAAATCAAATGTTTCTTATCAAATAATATAAATATTATAAATGCTAAAGTTCGGATGGATGTATGGATGTATGGATGTGTGGATGTTTGTTACTCAATCACGCCTCAACGGCTGAACGGATCTGGATGAAATTTTGCACAGAGATAGATAATAGTCTGGAATAACACATAGGCTACTTTTTATCCCGGAAAATTAAGGAGTTCCCGCAGGAACCGAAAAACCTCGATCCACGCGGACGAAGTCGCGGACATCAGCTAGTATCAAATAAACTTTTGAAGCAGGCATCTGGATTACTGCTCTTAAGGTGATAGTAAGTACGAGTAAGTATGCGTACGTAAAAGCTCGGCAACCTTTTACGCACCCATGTCTGAGTCATTAGGCGTAGGTAGGTACTTTACTTGCCTAGATACATACTCTGTTTAATAATCTCTTACTTATAATATCTGGTCAATTATATTTCATATATATCTAAATGTGTTGACAATAGACATCAAGTGGACTCAATATACACTGACTTTAGCAGTGCCTTCGACAAAGTTGACCATAACCTCTTAATATTAAAACTATGTGAGTACCTACGGAGTCCATAACCCCTTACTCTCGTGGTTCAGATCATACCTTGCAAATAGAGTTCAAAGAGTAGCATTAAAGGGCTATACCTCAGATCCTTTTATAGCTACGTCGGGAGTGCCGCAAGGATCTCATCTCGGACCTATTCTTTTTTCCCTGTTTATAAACGATATAACTTGTATAATTCGCTACAGCAAATGCTCCATATTTGCTGATGATCTTAAGCTTTATCGGGAAATCAGAACCATTGAGGATAGTCGTCTATTACAAGAGGATCTCAACTCTATTCAAGAGTGGTGTACCAAGAATAGAATGATCCTCAATGTCACTAAATGCGCACATATAAAATTCACCCGCAAAAAGAGCAAAATAAAAACTGAGTATTTTATACACAGTCAGCTACTCCATGAGGTGTCAGTAATTCGGGATCTCGGGGTTACGATTGATGATAAACTAACATTCAAGGAACATCAGAACCTAATAGTCTCTAGAGCGTGGAAGTTGTTGGGTTTTATCAAGCGTAACACTACTGATTTTAGGAGAACCGACTGTATCATAACATTATTCAACGCGCTGACTCGAAGTATCCTTGAATATGCAGTCTCGGCATGGAACCCGCATTATAAATCACATATCACACGAATAGAGCGAGTCCAACGCTCCTTTACGAGGTACCTAGCTTTTAAGGACAAATCCTGCCCTTATAGAGCTGACTACGAAGCGCGTCTAAAATATTTTAAGATCCAACCCCTTGAAAAACGAAGGCTTGTGGCTGATCTAACTTCATTGTATAAAATTGTCCACTGCACATTAGACTCTCCTGACTTGTTGAACCAGATTAACATACATGTTCCTCGCCGTCCTCCTAGATTTCCCCTAAAAAACACCTTTATACCATGCTTTTCAAATAGTAATCTTGGCAAATACTCCCCAATTAGTCGATTTATTAATAACAATTTGACCCACCTTGACATTGACATTTTTCATGACACTCTAACTAGCTTTAAGAAGAAACTTTCAAGAAGAAGCCAAGGGCTGTAAGGCATCAATTGCAGCCCGAGATATTTAGGCGCACGAGCACAGCGAGGGCGCCTATAGTTTGAGGGTGCAATTGATACTTACACCCGAGCTAACTACTCTGCTTTACATCTCGATTGTGAGGTCAGTAGGTCCTTATTACCCCCAAATGGAGCTTGAAGGTGACCAATTAGCGCTCCAGGGTAATAATGTAGCTAGAAAAGCCCTAGGGCGGTAAGTAATTTAAAAAAAAACTCTTCACTCTTTCAAAAAGTTCGCGTACATCTAACCATCATACTTTTTTTAATTACTTACCGCCCGAGGGCTTTTCTAGCTACATTATTACCCTAGAGCGCTAATTGGTCACCTACAAGCTCCATTTGGGGGTAATAAGGACCTACTTACCGAATATGAGAGATGTAAAAATAATTTAAATCCATCACCACAGGGGGTTACTACGATCGCTTAAAGCAGTATTATTTCAAAATGCCTCGTTGGTCTAGTGTTTGGCATGTTGGACTGCGGCCGACGAGGTCCCGGGTTCGAGTCCCGGGTCGGGCCATTGAGTATTGGGTTTTTCTGACTAGAAATTCTCAGTACTAGCCCGGAGTTAGGAAGTTGGCGGTGTTTCACCCCGTGCCTCGGAGAGCACGTTAAGCCGTCGGTCCCGGTTATTATCACTAACATGATAATAGTCGTTACAACCCGCCAATCCACATTGGAGCAGCGTGGGGGGTCTAAGATCTAATTCCCTCTCTCCTATGAGAGTGGAGGCCTGTGCCCAGCAGTGGGATGTCAATGGGCTGTAGTGGTGGTGGTGGGATGTAAGGAATTTGGAATTTTAAAATGACTGTTTTACGTAACGTACCTTGACGTCCCCAAAATAAGGATTATAATTCCAAAACACGAACATCAACAATATTAAAACAATACGGCTTTAGGCGATGGGAGTATGCCCCCAGGTTATGGTTTGCAAGTTGTGAATAACAAAATATCGAATAGTCAACAACGTTCACACAAAGTTGCCGACTGTCAGCAAACACGAAGGGCGCGCTATCGCATAAGTGTCACGAGAACAAAGCGCGCGGCGCCGGGCTGCGAGTTTGTATCTCATTTCATAGTCGATTCGATGTGATAATATTTTTTGTAGACTGTTAAATATAAGGAAACGTTTACAAAGCGTCGATTTTCTTTAATTAGTAAGCTTCTAACGAACAGCACCTGTTCATTTTAAAAATAGGAGAATAGAAAATCCTTTAATAGAGATCTGGATGACTAGATAAAATTGTGTTTTAATTTGGCCATCTGAGACTTCTTGAAAACGTCGTATATCATACTCGCCGTACATCGTCGTATGCCAAAGAGATCGCCAATAAAGAAAAGCAGACTCACTTTAATACTTATGCCAGTTTTTACCAATAACTACCTCTACTAATTTTATGCGACCACCTAAGCCCATTAGGTGACAGTTACTGTTCATGAAAACTGTTACCTTTTTTTTGTCTTGTCGCTCATCCACTCTGTGAAATAAGTCTCTTTAAAAAATCAAAACACTACAAAGGTTTTATTAATAATTATAACTGTTTGACCCACCTTGACATTGCCATTTTTCATGACACTAACTAGCTTTAAGAAGAAACTTTATTCGTTGAAATGAAACTGTAACTTTATGGATGCAATGTTTTTCTTTTTTATTTAATTTGCCGACTCAATTTTTAATTTAATGGTATTGTATAGTAGGATCTAATTTAATTGTAATTATTTTATTTTATTGTACTTAATTTATTAATCTAATTTAAATTAATTGTATAATATTAATTATTATGTATTCAAGTTTAACTTTAATTATGTGAATCTATTAGCTTGTAGGTATTCTTTGCTTTTCTATTTAAATATTAAAAAAAAAAAAAAAATTTGACTGGATTATCTATAATAATGCTGTATTTGCCTATAATTAAGTGTTGTGATAGAACGAGACATGACTGTATTATTTTATTATTATTAATTGTTTGAACAATACTTGTTGGCATTTCAATAAAAAAAAAAAAAAAAAGGTTATGTTCTGCAAGATGTTATAGCCAAGTCAACCTGTCCTGTCAACATTCACACAAAGTTACCGACTGTCCTTATGAAGATCAGAAACTTCACCTTACTCCTCCTTCACCGTTCTACCACAGAACAGCGAGAAACCGGCAGCGTTGGCTTCCTCAGGTGGTTGACGTCCAATCTACTTGCACGAAATGGTTTTGCTCTACGTTTCTGATACAAACCGCTAAGGTATGGCGGCGCACGTGTTTCCTGCCTCGCATAACTTAAATCATATCATACTTTATTTATTTATTATTATAAATGAGAAAGTGTGTTTGTTTGTTGGTTTATTGGTTTGTCCTTTAATCACGCTGCAACGGAGCAACGGATCGACGTGATTTTTGGCATGGGTTTTTTATCCCGGAAGATTAAGGAGTTCCCGCGGGAATCAAAAAAACTTAAACCAAGCGGACGAAGTCGCGGGCATCAGCTAGTACTACCGATGGTCTGTGGCTAGTACCTTCACAAGGCATGAGTGAATAGGCACCTTCTAGGCAAGCGCATTCCAACCTAGACCCTCATCATTGCTTTGCATTAAGCATGACTGTGATCAAGCCGCAAGCGCAAGCCTATTTGGTTATTTAAAAAAATTCTTACTACCAAGGACATACTACGGATATTTTCTCTGACCTTGAAGTAAGGTTGTTTATCCTAAGACTAACTGGCGCCGATGTCACTTTATTTTTCCATAAGGAAAATTAATGGTACTTTTCCCTTTCTACTAATCGTTGCCATATTCATTAGACCGTTTTAAAAGTCAGTCTGATTTATTTCTTGGAAAAATATTAAGTTAGGTCTAGGGTATTCCTAATTTATTGAATCGTTAACATTTTAGAACCATTTTTAGGGTCGCGTACCTAAAAGATAGGTTTGCAACAGACAT
Organism: Erebia ligea; assembly: GCA_917051295.2. Classification (NCBI taxonomy): domain Eukaryota; kingdom Metazoa; phylum Arthropoda; class Insecta; order Lepidoptera; family Nymphalidae; genus Erebia; species Erebia ligea. The sequence goes on from OU785223.1 coordinate 18,440,041, forward strand.
AGGTTTGCAGACTTGAAATTTGGAATATTTAAATAATGCTTGCCCAACCTTATTGCAAATGAAATAATTCAAAAAATTATTGATAGTTTGTATTGTTGATAGTATGCGAAAGGACGTGGTAACCCACCACATTATTATCCCAAGAAAACTCCTACCATTATTTAATTAATGGAAAGGGGTCACGACCCTCAGTAATGTGGAATACGACGCAAAGAGAAAGATTGTTATAGTAATTACTTAAAGATTAGTGCTTGATTTTGTCCTCTACTTATTAATTTAATATGATAATCGAAAACATACCGTTAAATGTCGCCTTTTTGTCGTGCTTATGGATGTATCAGTTGATTGCGATCATTAAACAACTTTGACAAGATTATGGACTTTTGTACCTCCATGCGGCGGAAAACAAGTTTTAACCATATCGGTCCTGGTTACTACCAGTAACCTATGGGTTGAAAAGTGTTAAAACACAGTAGAACTGGTAGAACTCAACGAGTCGTATGCGGAAGGACCTGGGAACCGACCGGTTTATCCCAAGAAAACCCCTACCATTACTTGATTAATGATAAGGTATCACAACCTTCAGCAGCGAGAAATACTGTACTGTGAGCTGTAACTGGAATATGGTTACAGTGCTGCATCCACCACAAAGGATACCTTTTGTTAGGAGCCAGGCAATCTGCGACAACAAAGAACGAATCGACTGCGAGTTGCGACCGTCTCTTCCTGGGAAAATTTACACTGCTCTGGCTCCTGCAATTAATCGCAAGTGTGCGGTTTAACTTATCTAGATGCATGTGCTATGAGTGAGGAGGTCGTTGGCTGACATTGGAGCAACCTGGTCAGTGACCTGTCTTTTTTACAAGCTTTTATTTATCTTGCAATGTATACATGTATGTATTGCAATTGTATTTATTAAGTACTAGCTGATGCCCGCGACTTCGTCTGCGTGGTTAAAGTATTTTTTGATTCCCGCGGGAACTCCTTAATTTTCCGGGATAAAAAGTAGCCTATGTCACTCTCCAGGTCCTCAAATATCCCCATGCCAAAAATCACGTCGATCCTATCGATTTTAATACAGCCCCAAACGATTGAGCTGAAATTTTGCAAACAGGTTTAGTTTGGATGACAATGCATGGTTAGCTAAGTGACGTCATACTAAATCCAATATGGCGGACTCCCAAGGATGGCAAATCAGTTAAAAGCGTTCGCAGAGAAGAAGACGAAAAGTCAAAATACGTCACACTGAATTCAATATGGCGGACGATAAAAGCTTGTTTATTAAAAGTGTTTTTTAATGATTTAAGACTTATTATTGTCATTTTCCACTTTGCATCTTTTAATAAACATAAAAGAATTTGCCATTTTCTCTTTCTGTTGTTACTATTAGATATTATACCTATCTACGAAATTATTCTGACCATGCAGCGTAGCGCGGCTTTCTACAAAATCCCTACTAATATTATAAATGCGAAAGTGTGATTGTTTGTTAATTTGTCCTGCAGTAGAGCTACTGATTTTGTAGAGTAAGTAGTAAGTAAGTAGAGTAAGTAGAGTACTTTAATAGAGCTACTGATTGAATATTTGCATGGGTATACAAATAAGAACCTGGATTTTACACTGAGATAAATTTTATCTTAGATTTTCTTCTTCTTTAGGCAATGTTCTTTTTTATTTTGCCCTTTCAAAACTGTTTCCATTTAAAAGGGAGGATCCTTTTCCGATTTGAGTAAGAACTTTGCGCTTTCCCTACTGGTAGGTAAATAAAAAGTTCTCCTTCTTGATAGGAATCGGAAGAAATGTTTCTCAGTTTTTATGTGAAAATATTACGTAAAGGTAAAAGCATGTTGCACAAGATTTAATACAGAAATAATCTCTCTCTCTCTGCGTCGTATTCCTCATTACTGAGGGTCGTGACCCCTTTCCATTAATCAAATAATGGTAGGAGTTTTCTTGGGATAATAATGCGGTGAGTTCCCACGTCCTTCCGCATACACACAGAAATAATAGCTACTTATTAATGCTTGAAGTAGCTTCTGATGTTTCAATACAAAATAGAAGGCTGATAAAAGCTAGACAATATGGTAGAAACAGCAGTCGACGACACGACATAAGTCATATTTAAGCCATTTAACACCATATCTCTTCCACTTGGTTGCTCAAGACAGGCATCAATTATGTATTTCTTTGTGCCGCTTGCTCGCAACTTTTGCTCAGTATCTAACTTCTGCGAGCTTATTATATTTTAACACTGACAGCGTTTTCGCATTATCGTGATCAGAATAGTATTAGTTTTTCTTCTTACCTTAAGGCCAATACAAACCAAATGAAGTGCTAATGTTTGAAAATTGGGGCAAATTTGATGAATTATTGGTTGTACAGGTACTTTATCTATCTATACATTTTTTTAAGGATTTTAATCATTGATTCAGTTGTTATTAGCCTGATGCTCGATACATTCAATAGTTTGATATCTCTTTTCCGATGAATATATAATCTGACAATACACATTGTCTCAGTTAAAGATATTTTTTTATCCCACCACCACCACTACAGCCCATTAACGTCCCACTGCTGGGCACAGGCCTCCACCCTCATAGGAGAGAGGGAATAAGAGCTTAGACCCACCACGCTGCTCCAATGCGGGTTGGCGGGCTTGCGGGACCGACGGCTTAACGTGCTCTCCGAGGCACGGGGGTGGAACACCGCCAATTTCCTAACTCCGGGCTAGTATTGAGAATCTCTAGTAAAAAAAACTCAATACTTAATTACTTTATTAATATTTTAAAATATCATACTAACATACTATATGAATGAGAAAGTGTGATTGTTTATTGGTTTGTCTTTCAATCACGCTGCAACAGAGCTTCGGATCGAAGTGACTTTTTACATGGATGGTATAGTTGAAAACCTGGGGAGTGACATCTAGGCAACTTTTTATCCGGGAAAATTAAGGAGTTTCCGTGGGAAATAAAAAAACATATTCCACACGGACGAAGTTACGGGCATCAGCTAGTATAAATATGAAAAACGCCACCCAAGGGAATTTAAAGGGCCTTCCTAATTGATATGTCCAATAAAATTTACCCCGTATTAGCATAATCCGGCAAAACGTGGACAAATTGCCAACCGTCATATTGCATGCATATGCAAATGGCCCGACCGTGCCTGCATGTGTCCCTTTGTTGCCCTTTTGGCTGTGGCCGTCTTAAAAGGCCACCTCAATGGACAATTAGGTTATAATGGCCTTTTAGAAATATGAAAGCTGTGAAAGGATTTTGCAAAATTGCCACGTTCCTAATACGTAGTTTCGACTTTGGATGGTAAAAGGGATTTTGTGTGTTATTTTTTTATCCACTACAAGTTAGCCCTTGACTGCGATCTCACCTGATGGTAAGTGATGATGCAGTCTAAGATGGTAGCGGGCTAACCTGTTAGAGGCATGGCAGTTACATTAAACCCATACCCCTAATCGGTTTCTACACGGCATCGTACCGGAACGCTAAATCGCTTGGCGGCACGTCTTTGCCGGTAGGGTGGTAACTAGCCACGGCTGAAGCCTCCCACCAGGCGAGACTAGGGAAAATTCAGAAATTATATATTCCCAAATTGACCCTGCCAGGGATCGAACCCGGGACCTCCGCACGTTAAGACAACAGCGCTCAAAACTAGTATAAACTATTACTACTAATATTAATAAAATACTTCTTAAAACGTACGTTGTAAATTATCTACATCAATGACGTAAATAGATAAGTACTAGCTGAAGCCCGCGACTCCGTCCGCGTGGTGGTATGAAAAATAGTTTACGTCCTATTCTCATACCTACTGAATATACATATGAAATTTCATCAAAATCGGTCAAGCCGTTTCGGAGGAGTACGGTAACTAACATTGTGACATGGAAATTTTATATATCTATAGATAGATTAGATTTAGAAGATAGCACCAAAGCACTCATAAGACAATGTCACATAATTTTTGCGAGGCTGTATAGACAACACGACCGATAGTCGATAAACAAGCTTCCGCCCCATCGGCGCCTCGTTTAATCTAAAGGAGTGGATGTATGAGTTATTGATACCCGAACGCCACCGACGACGCCCGGGTATAATCTTCTGATGACAGGATACAAAATTTACACTGTCGCTAGAGATCGGCGAACTAAAAATAGGATGAATTTTCCATTTCCTAGGCCTAAAATTTATAAACGTAGGTAATCAAATAAATAAATAAATAAAATCAAATAAATATTATAAATGCGAAAGTTTGGATGGATGTATGGATGTATGGATGTATGGATGTATGGATGTATGGATGTATGGATGTATGGATGTTTGTTACTCAATCACGCTCCAACAGCTGAACGGATCTGGATGAAATTTGGCACAGAGATAGATTAATTATAGTCTGGAATAGCACATATAGGCTACTTTTTATCCCGGAAAATTAAAGAGTTCCCGCGGGAACCGAAAACCTCAATCCACGCGGACGAAGTCGCGGGCATCAGCTAGTATATATATATATATTATATATATCAATATCAAATAAATATTATAAATGCGAAAGTTTGGATGGATGGATGTATGGATGTATGTTTGTTACTCAATCACGCTCCAACGGATGAACGGACCTGGATGAAATTTGGCACAGAGATAGATTATAGTCTGGAATAGCACATAGGCTACTTTTTATCCCGGAAAATTAAAGAGTTCCCGCGGGAACCGAAAAACCTTAATCCACGCGGACGAAGTAGTATATTATAAATGCGAAAGTTTGGATGGATGTATGGATGTATGGATGTTTGTTACTCAATCACGCCCCAACAGCTGAACGGATCTGGATGAAATTTGGCACAGAGATAGATTATAGTCTGGAATATCACATAGGCTACTTTTTATCCCGGAAAATTATAGAGTTCCCGCGGGAACCAAAAACCTCAATCAACGCGGACGAAGTCGCGGGCATCAGCTAGTAGGTAGTAGGCAAAAGTGAATGATCGGAGCGCGCTCCACAGGATCACAGTTTAACTCTATGTTCATTTAAAACTTCGTATAATATCGAATATTAAAAAATTAAACTCAATGATATAATTATATCAAAAAAGACACGCTCTACAAACAAATAATATATTTTCTGTGGTTTGTCTACAGCCCATTAACGTCCCACAGCTGGGCATAGGCCTTCACTCTTATAGGAGAGAGGGAATTAGAGGTTAGACCCACCACGCTGCTCCGATGCGGGTTGGCGGGCTATATGAAAATTGTCTAATAAAGGAGACTATGAAAAGACACACTTTTGCATTTATGCAAAAAGTGCGGATTATAAGTTTGTGTGACTATACCTAGAACTAAATATGACTACCTAGTACCTACTAAACAGTTTTCAAAAGTCATAAAGTTCAAAATGTTCCGCAAGTCCTGCGAAAGTCAATTCAGGATCAATCTATTTACTACTTATCCAAGGGGGTGCATAAAAAATTGCGACGCCGTGCCGGCGCCACGAGAAGCCTATATCAAAACTTGTGCGAGAACTTTTTTTATAAAATAAAACTTTCACACAATTAATAAAGATAAAAATACGTATGATGAACAGTCGAAGGACAGTTTTCGGACTAGGTAAATAAAAGTGGTATATTTACACTGATCGATACAAATATATGGACTTAGACCATGTTGAAGTTTTAAATTTTCACTCTATGGGTAACCAAAGTTTTTTTGTATTTAGTTGAAACTGTTACCTTGATTAATTATGAATCTGCGTAAGGTAACTCTACATTGGTATAAGCAATGAAAAACTTTTTCAGTCAGTTTTCTTTCCAAACCCATGGTAGATTCCTAACATAGGTATACTCGTAATTATCGTAAGGGGCACAAGTTGTGCTATATGAAAATAACATTTCATTTCATTTCAGTTCAATAAAATACGTATACCACTAACACCAGCGAAAATAGTATAAGTAAGTTAACTGATTCAACCAACATCATCAGAGCTGATTTTTCAATCAAGAAATTTTTAAATAGGTAAATAGTTTTTGTGTAGAAAAGTGTTGAGATATTAAACTCCAGTTTATTTATCTTAATAGAAGAGAAAAACGTTAAAAACTGATAATAAATGCATACATTGCAGACAGATAAAATGAGCGATATAGGCACGTCACATCCGGTGCAATGAAAAATGGCTGCATTTCCGCCGCACATGGCGCTGTGATAATGGGTTTACCTGCGCTTTACGGGGTTTTGCGCTCGCATTGTTTTTCGTTTCCGCCACTACTTTCGTATTTACACTATTTCAAGGGCTTTTAGTTGAGTCATCATGATGGGTTGCCATTTTTGTCGACTTCAATAAATTAATGTTCAAAAACCCGGTTGAGTTTGTTGTGGGCTCTTCTCAGACCAGGGCGCGTTTGGAACCCTCGTAGCTTTAGTTTTAAGATACCGTAACTGATTATCACTATAATTTTTTAAAAGTATTTGGACGTCAATAAGTGTACAGTGTACCTAATTTTAATAAAGAAATTTGACTATGACTTTGATTACACTAATGTAAATTCACCATGCGTCACCGAAAACAATTAGTATTTTTGGTGCAGCCCACAGCGTTAACGGCTTGATCGATTTTGATAAATTAGTGATCGTTAGTCGAAGGATTGGAATAGAGAATGGCGAATTTTGATTATAAAATACAAAGCAAAACACACATGAAAAAAACACTTGTCAAAATACTGATCAGGGGAATTAAAAATAGCCATAATATATCTTAATTAAATTTTAAACACCGCTCATACCTCCGTCAATCACGAGTCAAAATTTAAACGGGTCCGTTTCACGCAGGTTTACTCTAGTTTGACGAGGGACTGAGTCTGCGAGTGAGTATGAGGAATAATATTAACGAGTTGCAATGCATTGTTTCAAAGTTGTCAGCAACTTTGGGAATAGGTTTGTGATTGGCAGCGGTCCGTGAGTAAGATTGATTGTGCAACCGCTTACATCTTGATATGTGTTCTCAGGACCTTGCTAGCTCGTTGTTTCTAGTCGGAGGTTTTGGCCGTGGCTATAGTTACCACCCTACCGGCAAAAACGAGCCGCTAAGCGATCTAGCGTGCCGGTGCGATGCCGTGTATAAACAAATAAGAATAAACTTCTTCGATTGAGAACCATCTTCGATTGCATCATCGCTTACCACCTCTTGAAATTGCAGTCAAGGGCTATCTTCCAAGGGAATAATTTAAAAAAGGTACTAAATTTCAACACATCGAAATCATTTTATCATTGGAATCAGATTAATTAATTATTTACTCGAGCAAATGAGTGTTTACCCCCCACTTTACCCCCCATGTTTGTCAAGTCCCCGTCATTGTTTATTAACAAACCGAAACGCGATTAACGCAAGGTGTGCGTATTAACGCGAACCAAGGGTAATGCATTCATTTGTAATGCGACGCGGCGAGGAAATTGAAGTTACATGTACAATGTACAGAATAATCAATTTACAGAGCTGTCAGTCCAGTGAAGAATTATTGTTAAAGTACTTGACATTTTTTGGTCTTTGCGTTTTCTCTTCTTCTTCTTCTCAGTCGTACACTCTTGGTCGTGGCTGCTGGAATGATTCAGGTACACTCGTCATCGGTCTTATTCTTTAAATTGTGCCGCACCGCCTCCCGCGCGATGCCCCTCCACTTGTCTCGGTTGGTAGCGTTGTGGGAGCACTCCACCACAGTTGTCTCGATCACAGCTTTTATTTTTAGGTCTGTCCATCGAGTAGGAGAATATCTTTGCGTCATAATTCCTAAATTAATAACCTGGGTATGGAATAGTGTTCTGAGAACTATACTTTACTACTAATTCTATTTCGGATATCTTCATAAGATACTATTCGTATCTTAGCTGTCGTTCAATTATCCCTAGTTTTAAAACATAACACGTAAATCATTCCACAAACTTTTCTTCTCAAAGTAATCTAGCTTTGAATTTACGTTTGCCTCGACTTTTGATCCATAATCAAACATAATCAAGCAAGAAATCGTTTTTAGTGTCAAGATTATAATTATTTTTTTATAAAATGGCAGAACATTGCATTTAATAAAAATATTTGTCTTGTTGTCCCTCTGTGAGTATTCACTCTGTGCAACGTGTATCAAAAAATCGTACGGTCTACCCTCAATTGGGTATAACAGGTAAAGTGGTAAGTGAGGGGTACATTTTAAATGAAGTGCTGTATCTTTCATCAAACGTATCGCTTTAATTACTGTTTGGCGGCCAAATCCAATTATGAGTACGTCAAAGTCATCAAATATTAATGCTTAATTTGTAAATCCTTGAAAAAAGGGGCGAAACAGCGATTTTTTATATTTATCTAGACCGAACTATAAAATAATTAATAACTTGTAAGTATGTGGTAGAGTCAAATTCTCAAGTAATAAAGTCAAATTCTAAAACAAAAAAAACAGCTCAACTAAAATTCGTACAAACTTCTGCTGCTTCTTCTCTGATAAATACGAAAATAAGGATATACTTGAATGATCCAAGTAAGACATAAAATAATGTACTGTGTTCAGAGTTTCTTAAAAAAATCGTAAGATTTCAAACAGAATCTTTTTTTTTTAATTAGTTTGAGCTGTAGGTACTAGGTAACTACGTCGATAAGTCAATTCCTTCTTATCTACTACAAGTTCTCATCTGATGGTAAAGTGATGACGCAGTCTAAAATGATTGCGGGCTAACCTGTTAAGGGTATATGGCAGTTATATTATACACATACTCCTAATCGGTTTCGGTAATCGAGTAGATAAAACATAACAAATTCGCGAATTATAAAAAAGTGAATCCACAGAAAGATAAAAGCTCTTATTTGCCAACACTACAAAGTATGGAATGAAACTTTTATCATACGATATGCTTTGGGTAACTTTTAAAAGTCAGTCAGCGTCACGGATGACACATCGCAGTTGGGAAGTTGAGCTAACAAAATGCCAGCCAAGTTGGCGTCCGCCTGGCCCTATTTTGATGACCCAGTTCGGTGATTTTATACCAGTTCCGTCCATTTTATACGTTCCTCATCTGGTTTACAATATTAATTAAATTGTAGACAAGATAAAGATACCTGCGACTTTGTACGCGTGGTATTAGATTTTTTTTTAATTTTGAGGTTTTTTTTGGGAACTCCTTGATTTACTTAAAGGTAGATTTAAAGACCTTGTGGCCGTCCCCAGGATGCAACCTAAATCTTTACCAAATTACGTTAAAAACAGTCGAGTCCATGATAAAATAACATGGACAGGCAGACAGACACAGATATATTATTTTACTAGCTATTACCCGCGGCTTCGCTCGCGTGGCTCAAGGGAACAATAACTGAGTTTAATGTGAAAAATTTACAATTATCAACTTAGCTGTGACTGCCTGTTTGAGACATTTCACTCCGCGCTCTGAACTCTGCACTCTGCACTCTGAACTCTGCACTCTGAACTCTGCACTCTGAACTCTGAACTCTGCACTCTGAACTCTGCACTCTGAACTAAGCACTCTGAACTCTGCACTCTGAACTCTGAACTCAGACTCTGGACTCTGCACTCTGAACTCTGCAGTCTGAACTCTGCACTCTGAACTCTGCACTCTGAACTCTGCACTCTGAACTCTGACCTCTGCATTCTGTCCTCTGAACTCTGCACTCTGAACTCTGCACTCTGAACTCTGATCTCTGCACTCTGAACTCTGAACTCTGCACTCTGAACTATGCACTCTGAAGTCTGAACTCTGCACTCTGAACTCTGAACTCTGAACTTTGCACTCTGAACTCTGACCTCTGCACTCTGACCTCTGAACTCTGCACTCTGAACTTTGAACTCTGACCTCTGCACTCTGACCTCTGAACTCTGAACTCTGCACTCTGAACTCTGAACTCTGAACTTTGAACTCTGCACTCTGATCTCTGACCTCTGTACTCTGATCTCTGAACTCTGAACTCTGAAGTCTAAACTCTGAACTCTGCACTCTGCACTCTGAACTCTGCACTCTAAACTCTGAACTCTGAACTCTGCACTCTGACCTCTGCACTCTGACCTCTGCACTCTGAACTCTGTAGTCTGAACTTTGCACTCTGATTTTTTTTCTATTTTTTAGTCATTCTTATACTTACTATTTACCCCCCAAAAAGAAAAAAAAGATAATTTTTGATTTTTTAAAGATTTTTGACTACAGGGTTAATGCCTTTGTTTTAAGGTTCGCGTTGTTATGAAGACAAAAGTTCTTTAATATAAATATAGTACATTCGTAATCAAACGGTAATGCCTTAGTTTTACGGTTTATATTTTAATGTTCGTTTTCACTTCTATCGGCAGTCCCTATGACTGCCAATTTTTTTTACTTTAATGAGAACAACTTCCAAGAACACTTTCGCATTTATAAAATATATTAGGATATTAGGATTATAGGATGTTACTAAGGTAGCACATGTTACTTTCCTGGTCCAAAAATAAATCTGAATGTCGGCTAACCTGAACGTGGGCTAACCTGAACGTGGGCTAACTTGGACGTCGGATAACTTGAACGTCGGCTAACTTAAACGACGGCGTATCTGAACGTCGGCTAACCTGAACGTCGGCTAACCTGAACGTCGGCTAACTTGAACTTCGGCTAACCTAAACGTCGGCTGACCTGAACGTGGGCTAACCGGACGGTTATGATAACCTGAACGTGGGCTAACCTGAACGTGGGAACGGTGAAACAAATAAGAGAAAAAGAGCATACTATCCCACAGGAACTGTTGGTTACGGGATAAAAAGTTACAATCACTTTCCAGCTATTCAACTATACCTGTGCAAAAAATCACGTCAATCTGTAACTCCGTTGCCGCCTAATTAAAGAACAAATGTGAGAAAAAGAGCATTATATCCCACAGGAACTGTTAGTTTTTCCGGGATAAAAAGTGGCCTATGTCACTCTACGGGTCCTCAAATATACCCATGCAAAAAATCACGTCGATCCGTTGCGCCGTTGCCGCCTAATTGACAAAAAATGCGAAAAAAAGAGCATGCTATCCCACAGGAACTGTTTATTTTTCCGGGATAAAAAGAAGCCTATGTCACTCTCCAGGTCCTCAAATATACCCATGCAAAAAATCACGTCGATCCGTTAAGCCGTTGAAGCGTGATTGAAGGACAAACCAACAAACCAACAAACAAACTGACTTTCGCATTTATAATATTAGTATGGATATTAGGATATTAGGATTATAGGATGTTACTAAGGTAGCACATGTTACTTTCCTGGTCCGAAAATAAATCTGAATGTCGGCTAACCTGAACGTGGGCTAACCTGAACGTGGAATAACTGGGACGTCGGATAACTTGAACGTCGGCTAACTTAAACGACGGCGTATTTGAACGTCGGCTAACCTGAACGTCGGCTAACCTGAACGTCGGCTAACCTGAACTTCGGCTAACCTAAACGTCGGCTGACCTGAACGTGGGCTAACCGGACGGTTATGATAACCTGAACGTGGGCTAACCTGAACGTGGGAACGGTGAAACAAATAAGAGAAAAAGAGCATACTATCCCACAGGAACTGTTGGTTACGGGATAAAAAGTTACAATCACTTTCCAGCTATTCAACTATACCTGTGCAAAAAATCACGTCAATCTGTAACTCCGTTGCCGCCTAATTAAAGAACAAATGCGAGAAAAAGAGCATTATATCCCACAGGAACTGTTAGTTTTTCCGGGATAAAAAGTGGCCTATGTCACTCTGCGGGTCCTCAAATATACCCATGCAAAAAATCACGTCAATCCGTTGCGCCATTGCCGCCTAATTGACAAAAAATGCGAAAAAAAGAGCATGCTATCCCACAGGAACTGTTTATTTTTCCGGGATAAAAAGTAGCCTATGTCACTCTCCAGGTCCTCAAATATACCCATGCAAAAAATCACGTCGATCCGTTAAGCCGTTGAAGCGTGATTGAAGGACAAACCAACAAACCAACAAACCAACAAACCAACAAACCAACAAACAAACTGACTTTCGCATTTATAATATTAGTATGGATTCTAGGAATTTATAATATGTATTGCAAGATAAGGCAATTTGTAAACATACTTTATTTAGTTCGCCTTTGTACTCTACGTTCTATTTTTATGTAATGAAATCCACACTAGTACATACCTATTAATCTATTATCCCTAAATGCGAAAGTCTGTATCTATCTGCCTACTACTTAGCCTATTTCTGTATTCTGAGCTGCTACGCTTTCATGGCCAATCTTTTCAACAGATGTTGGTAATGAAATAGAGAGTGCGCCATTTGTTAGCGACCACTTGTCTACCTACTACAATATCTTCTACGTTGACTTGGTTCCAATACCAGTCCCCCCCTAGCCAAGTTACATACGTTTCGTGTCTATATTCTTTTTATAATCGTAACCGCTATAGCGAAAGCGATTAAAAACGCTAACCATAGACTATTCATTTCTTTTTTTTCTCGATTAAAAAAATATAATAGACACGAAACATATCTAACTTGTCTAGGGAAGCTGGGCGCTTAAGCTGAAAGATAGAAACTGATAGGCAACACCTACTTATGAAATTCAACAAAAGCTTATACAAAGATTGAAAGCACTTGAAAGGTTAGAATATCACACAGACGATAAAAGTTTCGTATTTGAATAGCAAATGTACACAGAGTCGCTACACGTCGCAGACATTTGTCTTGTCTGTGGTTCAACGTTCAACCACAGAATAGGTAATAGTACTCGTAGGTTCAACTTAAATATCACTACACGTTTGCTTTTGGAAAACTGGATCTATCTTTTAGGACTTGCGAATGTTTCTAAAAGTAAAAATATTATGCTTTAAAGCTTGAAGGAGTAAAGTAAGGATATTTAAATTGTACTTAGGTCATTCTTCCCATTAATTACTTATAGTAATAACGGGGTTTCAGGGAAACTAGACTGCAGCTTAGCTCCCGTGGGGATTTCTTGAAACCCGGCCTTTCTTCCGCATGAGGAAAAAAAAATGAGGAGATCCGCAGAAGAACCAAACAACCAACATTGCTCGACGTGTTGCGAAGCTGAAGTGGCAATGGGCGTGGCACATATTTCGAAGAACCGATAGACGTTGGGGCCCTAAAGTGCTGGAATGGCGACCTCGCACTGGAAAGCGCAGCGTTGGCAGACCCCCCACTCCGACGGACGTGGACGGACGGACGGATGTGGAAGGACGATATCAAACGAGTCGCAGGGAGCCGCTCGATCCAGGCAGCGCAAGACTGCGGCATGTGAAAATCCTTCCAAGAGACCTATGCCCTGCAGTGGACGTCTATCGGTTGATGACGACGATGACGACGGTCTTCGTCTACATTTTTCGAGGAATCTCAGTGCAACATTTCAGCTTTCTAAGTCAAAGGGTTTGGGATGGCGTTAAGGTGAATCAAGCAATACTCGATTTAGTTTACGCTCTCCGAAGTCTGGAGCAACGGTTAAGATCTATTCAGTCCTCCCAATTGGTTAATTAGCTTATCGACATTACAGATTAAAACATCGCCAATTTTGATATTTAGTGTCTTCGTGACGACTTCTTTCTTCACTTCATTTCCTCACTTCACACACACCTTCACAGTTCACACACCTTCAAGAACATTTTGGAGAACTCTCGGGCGTGCTGGTTTCCTTACGATGTTTTCGTTCACCATTCGAAGAAAGTGATATTTCATTTCCTAAAACGCATATAACTTTGTAGGTTTTTTTTTTATTCCACTACAAGTTAGCCCTTGACTGCGATCTCACCTGATGGTAAGTGATGATGCAGTCTAAGATGGTTGCGGGCTAACCTGTTAGGGGTACGGCAATTATATTAAACCCATACCCCTAGTCGGTTTCTACACGGCATCGTACCGGAACGCTAAATCGCTTGGCGGTAAGCCTCTGCCGGTAGGGTGGTAACTAGCCACGGCCGAAGCCTCCCACCAGACCAGACCAGAGAAAATTCAGAAATTATAAAGTCCCAAATTGACCCTGCCGGGAATCGAACCCGGGACCTCCGCACGTTAAGACAACAGCGCTACACACTGCGCCACGGAGTTCGTCAAAACCGCTCGCGCGGAGAGGTGCGTGCCCGGGGATCGAATCCGCGACCCCGCACATGAAGGAGGTCGGGTGTCTTAACCACTAGACTATCACCGCTTCGTGACGATTATTATTAAAATAATAATTATATCTTTCCTAAAGAACTCTATAAGTTATAGTTAATAGTTTTTATCTGAGAGTCGTTATGAGTAAAACTATGATTCAGACGCCCTTAGATAAAAGGGAAAATTGTTTTCCTTGATCTACGGCCCTTCCGCCTCTGATTCACGTTTACTTAGAGATGATTTTGTGGAGAAACGAGTCATAATCAAGATATACTAAGTATATTGTGAAAATATACCCACGTGTTATGAAAACATAGTTTTTTCAATACACTTGCTCGCAAAATGCACTTACAGAGGCAGTAAATAGGGCTTGTAAGTTAAATTTACTGCCCTCGTGCTTTTTTTTGCAGAATTTACTGCCCTCGTGCTATTTTTTTGCAGTTTTTTTTTAATTTTTGTAAGGCCACTTTACTTCTAAATAAAAAGTTTTCTTGAAAGAAGGTTCATAATGATATTGACTTTGTATGTAGAAAACTTAAAAAATAATAACATTTAGATGTGGATTGATGAAATTAATTCATGAAATTAAAAATTGTATTTAATTTAGTTAATTAAAATTGTTTTAAGTTTTATAAATCAAAAAAGTAAAGGCTGAATAGTCCAGGCTGATAGTTAAGAGCTAGAACCTAGAGCCATGAAGCCAATTAAAAAAAACGCAATTACAACAACGCGCTTTATATAGGTACTACTAAAATCTTGAATCTGTGCGCGCTATTTTTAAAAGTTTCATTGAGTTTTTCTTATAAATTATTAAATAATAAGATGAGTGGTCGTGATTTGTAATAATAAAATTAAATCAACAATAAGGTATTTTAGCTGTGAGAAAAAAGTCGCGCTTGTAATAGCCGCCGAAAATCTCGACTAAGTATGGGCGTGAGAAGCCATTTTCTAGTGAGTACCTAGTTCCTACCTACTCGACTTTTCATTTCAAGTTTTCTCACAAATGTATTGAAAAATATCGTGTGATACACGGGCGTTAAGGTTTTAACAAACTCGTGACGATGGTCAGCCCTCGACTGGCGTCATCGGGCTGACATTAGTCAACTCGTATGTAAAAACCTATTTACCGCCCTTATATCACAAACTACTATAATTTGTTTACAGGAGTGCTTTTTTCAATTTATATATTTGAACAGTGAACAAAGAACCAAACAACAATAAATTAAACAACGAATAGCTACACAAATAAGCAAAAAATCCAGTATACATATTAAAGTACTAGCTGATGCCTGTGATTTCATCCGCGTGGATTGAGGTTTTTTTCGTTCCCGCGGGAACTCGCTAAAAGTAGCCTATTTGTTATTCCAAACCATAATCTATCTCTGTGCCAAACATCCAGATCCGTTCAGCCGTTCTGGCGTGATTGAGTAACATCCATAAATCCATCCATCCAAACTTTCATCCATCCATCATCCATTCAAACTTTCGCATTTATATACAACTAGCTGATGCCCGCGACTTCGTCCGCGTGGATTTAGGTTTTTCGGTTCCCGCGGGAACTCTTTAATTTTCCGGGATAAAAAGTAGCCTATGTGCTATTCCAGACTATAATCTATCTCTGTGCCAAATTTCATCCAGATCGGTTCAGTAGTTACGGCGTGAAAGCGGAACAAACATACAAACAAACTCACTTTCCCATTTATAATATTATAGTAAGGATTCGTTTATAAGTATAGAATAGCATCAAAATACTATACACCAAACAAGTATTAAACTCCAAACCAGTCGGGTTATAGTTACCAACTAGACGCTAATGCGCAAGTTGGGAGCTGTCGTCTAATCCGACGTCCGACAACTTTAAGCCAGTTGTATTGACACCGGCTGCTGTTTATTGGGATTTAGATTCAAATCCGTTCAAGTGAAGTTTCTTAGATTTCTAGAAATATGATGAACTAGAATAGAAGATTGATTTTAATTTGCAAGATTTTTGAAACTTGGTTCACACAAGGCATGCGTTTATTCTAAAAAAAATAAGAGATACTACCCAAATTTATTTGTATCCAATTTTTGTAGATTTCTAGAACACAGAATCATCCGTTTCTAGATGCCATGGAAGAATATCGCTTACCCAATAAAATCGGTTTTTTTTACTCAGCAGTATTTTTTAATTAAGTATAACGATTTCCTGTATACTTTACTAATACTAGTATAATACTTATTTAAAACATTTCAAAATACTGCGTGTTTAAATCAAAATCGGTACCAAGTACGCACGTGTATTACTTCCAAGTGCTCTGTTATATGACCGAGTATTACCTGAAACAATAAATAATAATTCAATTTAAAAACAATAAAAAGTTTACCTGTTACAACTCTTAGACAAAGTTAAAATCACCCATCTTTAAAACGGTAAAATACCTGTCATTTTGCACTCACTTAATAATTAGTTATATAGCAAGCATTATTCAAACAAATAACTTAATTTATATAAAACGCTGACGCTTATAATTTTAACCACACATTGTACCATTTTGTTACAAACATTGTGTTTACCGTTTTATACTTAGGGTTATCTGTGTGTAAGGCAAGTTTAACTGTGTATGTATATAAGGCAACAATAACATCGTTGTTTAGAAAGCGCTATCTCCTATAACTTGGACCACACGCCATCCTTAACTGCACATACATACGCTAACACAAATGTTCTTTTGCAGTAACGATCGTGTAATTAGCACTGAAATATGTAACAGTTGCGCGTTGCTTTAACCGTGTTTAAGTGAGGTTTAAACGTGGGTTTTACTGTGTGTGAGGAAAGCTTTAACTGTATATGAAGCATGGTTTATTCCCTCGCTTTGCGAATTACATAATATACCTACTTAAAATATTAATTGTTTCAAATTCATTTGTTGAATAGACCCGGGACTTTATTTCGCGTGGTTTTGGGTTATTTTTAGGGTTCCGTACCCAAAGGGTAAAAACGGGACCCTATTACTAAGACTCCGCTGTCTGTCTGTCTGTCTGTCTGTCTGTCTGTCTGTCTGTCTGTCTGTCTGTCTGTCTCCAGGCTGTATCTCATAAACCGTGATAGCTAGAAAGCTGAAATTTTCACAAATGATGTATTTCCGTTGCCGCTATAACAACAAATACTAAAAATTAAAAAAATATATATATTAAGGGGGGTCCCCATACAATAAACGTGTTTTTTTCGTATTTTTTTGCTCAATATTAAAAACGGTAACAGGTAAGTAGACGGTTCAAATTTTCACAGAATATTAACTTGTATATTACCTTTCAAAATAAATAATTAAATATCAATAAAGTAAATATTAAAGGGGGGCTGCCATACAACAAACGTAATTTTTAAGCAATTTTTTTTAATAATTTAAAACTTACTACAGGTTTGTACGGAACCCTCGGTGCGCGAGTCCGACTCGCACTTGGCCGGTTTTTTTTTAATTCTTTGATTCACTGGAGTAAAAGGGAGCTTAAGTACCTACTCACATTATACGACACAAGCTACATACTAAATTATGTTGATACCGTTCAACCTATGTGCTATAAAAAGATAACAGACAGATATTTGCATTTATTTTAATATTTATCATAATACTAGCTGATGCCCGCGACTTCGTCCGCGTGGTTTGAGTTTATTTGATTCCCGCGGGAACTCCTTAATATTCCGCGATAAAAAGTAGCTATGTCACTCTCCAGGTCCTCAGCTATACCCATGCCAAAAATCACGTCGATCCGTTGCTCTGTTGCGGCGTGATTGAAGGACAAACCAATAAATTATCAAACCAACAAACAAACACTTTCGCATTTATAATATTAGTATGATTAGTAGGGATGCAATTTAATTGTTTCCAAGCCTAAATATTGTTTTTCTTGTGCAGACTTAAATTAAAAACGGGTTAAAATTTTAAATTTTCGCACAAAATGGCTGCCGCTTTCCCTCGCTTGTCATTTCAGACCGAAGGGTCATTTGTAAAGCATTATTCGCACCTGGGCCTGGGCGGACCGCAAGCAAGGTGGACAATACAAATTAATTTAGGGATAACGGATCCCAGACCGGGCTGCTAAAATTTAACACCATATAGATTAAAAAATTATATAGTAGAGCAAGTTTAGCTGTCAGTTTTTAGTGCGTGTTAGCTCTCACTCTATGTGTGTTCTATCGACTCTATAGGGAGTGTTTCGAGGAGCTATTTATTCAAATACCACTATACATCTACATACCATATTCTTGCATCCCTTACGCAACAGAAACAAATTTTACCTCTACTACCTGGATAGGTACATGTTTCTCTACCAATCGTCCCTAGGTCTGAACCCAGGTTCCATCTACCGTATTCCCTCAAAACTACGAGTACAATATGAGGCTATTCAAGGGGCGGATAAACAAACTTCATAAAAGCTGACAAAACATTGGCGGATCCTCTGGTACTACAAATTTTATGGACGGCAGTAATTGCAAAAGGTGTTTGCTTGCTATTGTTATAAAAAAAGTCTAGGCTTGACTTGGAGTTCTTAGTCGATAGTTTCGGTGCAGTCAAGTACGATTATATTTTACTTCTTTTCTTGGTTTTTGGCTTTCAGTAGTGCCAAAACAGCACAATGCACTTCGCCAGTGTCAAGTAACTTGAGGCAGCCGCGGGCAACTGCGACCTTCATTCGTTGTCATTTCAACCAATAGACGTCACGGCAGACAGCTGCACGTCCCCACACCTAGCGGACAGTTGATCATCATTCAGGCGCTTTGATGCCCTAGTGTAAAAGTTATAATTCTGTGTGTGTGTGTGTGTTACGTTGTTTCTTTTAAAAAAAAATTAAGTGCGAAACGTATGGAAGTAGCATCTTAGCGGCCCGCGACCGCCCTGTCTGCTTGATCAGCCAGTGACCGGTCCTCAGATGTGCCCGCAGTTACACCGTACGTTTGATTTACAAATTACTCTCATTATACAGTTTTACAAAATCCACACTAACATTATAAATGCGAAAGTGTGCCTGTCTGGTCTACGCTTTCTTCTGGTTTATTAATTTGCTGAAAGGTACAGTGATAGGTTGCATCCCGGAAAGGACATAAGCTACTTCTTATCCTAATCATAAAAATTGAAGTTTCTGCAGGATTTTCATTTTACGCGCGGTCTAAGTTGCGGG
The DNA here is from genome assembly GCA_917051295.2 of Erebia ligea. Classification (NCBI taxonomy): domain Eukaryota; kingdom Metazoa; phylum Arthropoda; class Insecta; order Lepidoptera; family Nymphalidae; genus Erebia; species Erebia ligea. The sequence continues at coordinate 18,459,319 of OU785223.1, forward strand.
CGTCATCTAGTAAATCATATTGAAACTTTAGAATTTATTATGGCGATATTGGTAGATTCACAAGACGATTCAAAAGCACTTATTTATATGTATAAAAAGGGATAAACTGACAGACTTATTTATTATTATGTCTGTAAAGTATATTCATTATTATTAATATACAAGTCTCACCGATGACTCTTCAAAACTTAGATTTTGTACAATGTTTTTTATTGAAACAAATTTCACCATTCTTCTGTGTTCATTTGTATGTAGATTTGTTCTGTAAGTACATAAAACAAAAGATTCGAGTAAAAGATAAGACAAAAGATCAAACACAATCCACGCACGAGTAGATCGTGTCGTATTTATAATTTTCCTATTTTAACGTTAATTAATACGCGCGGAACGCGACACGTAATGATGGCTTAGCGTTAGAGACAAAGCAAAGTCATACCTACCCCCTTAATTAAGGGGATTGACAGGGGAGGGGAATAAAAGATATTCCGCGTGTGACCTCCGCTTTAGGGTGCCTTTTCACCGAGATATGTGCTACGTACTGAGCTACGGCTGCGTGTCAAACCCACCAATAAGCGCCCTTCACCTACTCGTAACATCTAGCGAACTATAAGCTATGAAAGTCCAACGCTCATATTGGTGGGTTTGACATTCATCCGTAGCTAAGCAGCGTAGCACATCTCTGGTGGAAAGGCAGCCTTAAGCCCGCTTTACTTGCGTGAATCGCTTAGTGCTAAATAGTGCGTGTTTACACTACGGACTGGGCAGGAAAAAATATCTTTGTTTGAAAGGTGACTTGATCGAGAGTTTTCTCAGCTATGTTTCAAGAAAATTGGTTCCGCCGTTGATGAGCGGATGTGAGAAACTTCCACTGGTCTGATCGAATGGAAATTCGTAACCTGTTACTCCAATATGTCGGGGGTTATTTTAAATTTTTAGTTTTATTATAACTATTAAGGGTAAGATTACAGTCAAGGGCTTCTCATCAAACAAAAGTAAAACAGTTCTGAAGCATATGGTCACAAATTTATAGAAATGATCTGACCAGAATTTACCCACGGAGTTTTAATATACATATTACCTACTACAAAACCGCATACCACAGACTAACAAAGCGGGTCAGAAGCGTCAAATTAACTCGACCATAACGACCGCCGGGTTTCGTGTGCAAAATTAATTCCAGATTTGGGCTAAATGACAAAATATAATATGTGCGTGTCAAACCGAGCAATTCGTTTTGTTTTGTTTTGAACCCTTGACGGACGCTACACCTGTGTTTTATTTGAAATTTCGTCATAGAGTAGACAAATGGAAGATGCGCTACTCTGATTGTTATTGAAATGCATACAATTTTAGTTAAGTATTCCTTTTTTTGACTGAGTTAATTCCACCGGCACCTTTCTTATATGTAGAAAGTAATCGAATAGGTATATCTATACGTATTAGGATTTAGAGACTAGCTATTGGTTACTGGTTCATCACCCATTTTGTAGAAAGTGGGAACCATGCTATGTTAATAAGTGGCTTGAGAACCACTTAAAATATTTTCAACATTAATTGTTAGTTTATACGTTTGATTTTCCACGATCTGACATTCTTTTGTTATTTTGATTGTTCTATTGAATTCTTTATTACACACACACACACTAATACAAAAATGCTAAGAAAAAATTTAAATGAGTAAATTACTGTCCAAAGGTGGTATATTTAGTTTTTTTTATTGCGAGATAGGAGCAATCCTATCAAGCGTCAAGCGCAAGCTTAACGACAATCATCATGCTTAGCAAAAAGCAATGATTAGGTCTAGTTTGGAACGCGCTTGCCTAGAAGATGCCTATTCACTCTGGCGTAGAATTTAGGTATCTACTTGGTACATACATGATTCATGTAGTCAAAGCGATCTTACGATATTTTTTGTGATAGGAGCCTAGAGCTGGTAGAGCATCCATCTATTTTGTGTCTTCACGTTATTTTGCTGGCAAATTCGACGCATAAGTCGTTCTTGTATACATTTAATGTTAACATACGATATCTATGAACTGCATGATTATATTAATCTTTGACATGTTATAAATTAACTGATACAACATCAGCAAAGGCGTGGCTGTGTAATGCGTGGATTTATACTTCAATTATACAACCTTTAGTTAAAACGTACCTTCCTACACGAAGTTTATGTATCGTAGTTTGTAACATTAGTTCAGTTAAACAAGCGTAGTTTGAAGACCTTACTGGCGCAGTATTGAGCGCTGTGGTCTTATAGGTAAGAGGTCCCGAGTCGATCGCTGGCAGGGTCAATTTGGTAATTTATAATTTCTAAATTTTCGCTGGTCTGGTCTGGTGCGAGGTTTCGGCTGTGGCTCGTTACCACACTGCTAGCAAAGATAATTTTGCGTTCCAGTACGATGCCATATAGAAATCGATTAGGGGTATGATTTTAATTTGACTGCCATTCTACTCATAACAGGTTAGCCCGCTACCATCTTAGACTGCATGATGCATCATAACTTATCACCATGCCATTGCAGTAAAGCGCTAACTAGTAGTGGAATAAAAAAGAGATCATGTACAAATCCGCCGACCTATATACGAGTAGCTGATGTTCACGACTTCGCCCGCATCAGCTAAGTTTTTTTTATTTCCACGGGAACTCTTTACTTTTCCGGGATAATATTCAAGTCTATGTCACTCCCCAGGTCCTCAACTATACCCGTGCAAAAAATCACCTCAATCCGTTGCTCTGTTGCGGTGTGATTGAAGGACAGACCATTACAAACAAATACACTTTAGTATTTATAAGACAGTATAGTATAGGCAGGCGAGTTGAGTTTGTTCTAGGCTTTTATGTTTTCGTTATTAGGTATAATATATAAATTTAGTAAGATGTGGTAATTTTACCAGATCTACACTCCCCATTTAAGGCGGTCATGCTCATTTACCTCTCAATTACTTCTGGCAAACATTAATTCACGAATGCTACCATAGCTGAACGAAATAACTATTTAAGTGACAAAATCGAACAATAATCTTGGTATTATCCATACTAATAATAATTATTTACCTATCATCTATCTAATATTATAAATGCGGAAGTGTGTCTGTCTATCTGTCTGCTACGCTTTCACGGCCCATCTGTTTAACCGATTTTGACGAAATTTTGTACAGGGATAGGTTGTATCCCAGGGAAGGACATAGGCTAATTAAAGAATTCCCGCGGGAATCAAAAAACGTAGTCCACGCCGACGAAGTCGCTGGCATCGTCTAGTTATATCATAAAAATATCGTAAAAGTCAAATCATTCTAAGACATATCGAAAATAGCGAAATCGGTGGGATTTCAAAGCTATAAACCCCATAAAATCACGGCGTAAGACTCCCTGAAGGCTTGTATAACACACATAATGATACTACCAAAATCTCGTATCTATTTAGTCAATGAACGACATAAGGATAGTACTTGAAATTAGGAAATATTACCTACTGTCACTTCCATATTTTAATAAGCATCTGATCAAATTAAAAAACTTTACTTTGCGACAGTATCAATTAACACTTCTGGGCTCTCTCATTATCTTATTATCTCTTGTAAGTTGATATCTTATCTAATGATCGGTTACAAAATGTCAGTTACAGTCTTCTGTTGTTTCACAGTCAAGCGGCACCCTGCATTACTTTAAACAAACTTCCGAATGTTTTGATTTCAAATGACGGGACATGTCTAATATTTTGGTGAAAACCCTTTAATTACCAACTTATTCGCCATCAGACAAGCAATTTTGAGCTTTAACGACTTATTTTTAAGGATTAAACCATTGCAAAGTGTACTTTGTATGGTAAAATATGCCATTAAAAGGTATTTCGGAGTTGTTTAAATTGTAAAGTTCTTTGACGACGCCTCGAGAGGAAATGAAAATGGAAATGGTAATTATTTCTTCGTTTTAATTATAATTGATTAAGTAGGTATGTTTAACAATAAAGTAATGTTTAATTACAGAGTTTTAGGAAAAGGATGGCTGTTGGAGCCCTAAATAACCCTAAAGGTAAAAAAAATAAGGAGTTCTCCCAGAAATTTAAAAAAAAACTCAAACCACGCGGATGAACTGGCGGTCATAGTAACAATAATGGATAACCATTAAACCATTAATTAAATATGCAAGCCTAACTTGCGAAAAAAATATTACTCGGCATATTGTAAAGCGGAACTTGTACATAAGGTTTTATGCTTTTTACATCAATTTTAAACTCAATTATGTAGTAGCATCGATATATATGTAGGTACTAGATGGGCCCTTTCATAGAAAAAAGTTGGACGTCCGACTTGTAGGGCGTGCCCCTCACCTGTATAAGCCTGTCCTTGTCCCCGCCATAGCGCTGTCCCGCTTTTCGGACTAGATGGCGTTAGTAAATTGAGTTATTAGCGTTTGAGGCTAAGTAGAGTATTATAAGATGGAGCCGCCAGACGCTAAATAAGTTGAGGATCAAAGTAAAAAAAAGAAACCTTATTTTGTCAACAACATAATACTTTCGCATGCATTTTAATTCAAGACAATGCACCAATTTGCATGGTGTTTGCATGCAGACAGCGCGGCTTTGACGGCTTGTTTGTTTGCATATTTAATGCTATTTAGCAATGCCATTTACTTTCTTCTGCAAAACATCCAACGAGTGTCCGACTTTGTTCGAGAGTGAATTACACCTAATTTATTACGTGTAATACTACTTTTAAGAGAAGGTAGCCTTTGCCCAGCAGTGGAATTATATACTCAACGTAAAAAAGTACTAAAATAACACTAAATACAGGCTTATATAAATAAATAAATACTAAACCTACCTACGTTATTATATTAAACTAGCTTAGGCCCGCGACTTTGTCGGCGTAGACTACACAAATTCCAACCCTTATTTTACCCCCTATAAGTGTTAAATTTTCAAAAATCCTTTCTTAGCGGATGTCTTTATGTCATAATAGCTATCTGTATGCCACATTTAAAGAATAAAGGTGTATAATATGAATCTAAGTGGTATTATTTTGAGCATCACATAATAATCTTACCTATTTGCCCTGTCTTATTAAAGTGGTTTCCCTCTCATAAAACAACCTTCGCTGACGTATGTCCGGTGGAGCAATAATCACTTTGAAAAATGTCCGCCATTATTATCCGGAAGTGAATATCGGGGTTCGAATATGGAATATCGTATATTATACGTACTTATTACACACATAGTATAACATATTATTGCGTTGTATTACTCTTAGATCCGGAAATAGGGATGATGCATAAGTCTCAAATAACTTCTTACTGATTAATTATTACATAGAGTCTTCCCAAATACCTCAAAATTCACAGCCTCGGTTAGTTTTTAGTTTGATAACCATTTTAAACTACTTACCTATACAAATTACAATTTTTTTTTAATTTTACTACAAGTTAGCCCTTGACTGCGGTCTCACCTGATGGTAAGTGATGATGCAGTCTAAGATGGTAGCGGACTAACCTGTTAGGTGTGTGACAGTTATATTTATTAACCCATACCCGTAAACGGTTTGTACACGGCATCGTACCGGAACGTAAATCGCTTGGCGTTGCGTCTTTGCCGGTAGGGTGGTACGTGGTAACCAGATACGGCCGAAGCCATCAGACTAGACCAGAGAAAATTAAAAAATTACAAATTCCCAAATTGACCCTGCCGGGAATCGAACTCAGAACCTCCCACGCTGTGACAGCGCTCAACACTGCGCCAGGGAGGTCGTCAAACATGTATTATATTATGCAGACCGGCGCGGTAGCGGCGGGTGCTTACAGCTCAGGGGGCATATAACCACCGCTTAAAACAGTATTGTTTTAATCTTGTTTCAGAAATATGATCCTTATTTTAGGTACGATAAGGTGCGTTATATTTTAGCATCTGCTGTAAGCAATCTTAGTATGCCCCCTGCATTGGCATTCCTCACCTCTGCAGCTTTGAATGCAGCGTCTGAATAAATGCAAGAGCATTCTTTTTGCGGGTTCGCTACTAATAAATGTTGTTTATTTCTGCCTCGAAGTCGTATTCGTCGAATAGCGAATGTGAATATTCAGAAGAGAATTTTATAGAACTAACAGACTAAACTAACGTACTAACAGTTCCCGCTCCATAGAAATAACTGTTAGTCCACCAGACAAAAATAATTGATTCCGTTCCGTTTATGAAATAATGTCCCTCAAAGTTTTTAGCAACTATAGCACGCCAATGGGTCCCTACCTTATGCGTGTTCTAACACCAGTTATTTAACAAGATAAATAATCTAAAAGATTGAAAGTTAAACCAACTTCACCACATAGTTAAAAGTCCATATATTGAAAACTACTGATCCGATTTTGATGAACCTTGCCTTGTTCCATAAGTTGAAGTAAATATAAGCCAATAAATTTCTATTCAATAGTTTCGGAGAAATCCGCGGACAAACATACATACATACACCTATGAAATTTTGTAAAGGGGTTGTTTCATCTTGGGCCAGGTACTTGTACAGTATTCCAAAAAATAGTATAAAATCATAGAAAACTAAATAAAATATGCTTTTTGGCAGTTTTACAGTGATTAAGAGGTACAAAAATAAAATGTTTAATTAGGTACATTTGTAGAATAGCAACTCTCGCAGCTCATCCATCCATCAATCTGGCTGCTGTTGGATATTTTAAGGTTAATTCACATTTCCCAGGTAATTTTATGTCAAATGTCATCATGACACGTGTAATATACGTCAATGTCAAAATGGACGCATGTTGTTGCGCTTTTATTTTGCAAAATAATTTCGCATTGTACCTCGCAAATTGAACTTTTTAGTAAGAAATAAAGAAAAAAATATTACTATTTTATGACCCCGAGTATTTTGAAATACCGTGCAAGTACCTGGCCCAGGCTCCATATAAATTTGAAACAACCCCTTTGTTTGGAAGCCCTTAAAGATTATCATATCTGGATATTTTGCAGTTCCAATAATCTAGGTATACTAATATTTTAATCGCGAAAGTTTGGATGGATGGATGTATGGATAGATGTTTATTACCCAATCCGCCAGAACGGCAGAACGGATCTGGATGAAATTTGGCACACAGATTATAGTCTGGAATAACACATTGGCTACTTTTTATACCGGATAATTAAACAGTTCCCGCGGGAACCAAAAAACCTCAATCCACGCAGTTAAAGTCACGGGCATTACATAGAAACGTGTCGAATTGTTAGCCCCTTTTTTTGAAGTCAGCTAAAAACAATCTCGCCACCCAAAAACTAGTTTTTAAATAAGTTTCGTAGAACGGCCGCGTAGCAGGTGCGTCCACACGCTCGCTCTATTGTTCTACGCCGCTTCAGGCTTTGATGTCGCACGTTAGCGCTGAATTTTATTGTCCGCGGTTTACCTACAAAACACGGGATGTTGGGATGGCGGGGTGTCCGTCTGTTGTGAAATCTTGTGAATAGGAAACGTAATCAATCCTTTTCAATTTAAGTTTATTAGTTATTTAAGTCCGCGTCGAATAAGTTTTTGAAGTGAAAACTTCTTTAGCCACGTTGAGCACTTTTTGGTAGGGTAAACAGGGTAGGTAAACTTGTGGATTCGCGTCACCGACACCGTCACCGACACCTCGCGTTGTTACGAAGACAAAAGATCTTAAATATAAAAAATATTATATTACATTCGTCATTAAACTTTAATGCCTTAGATTTAAGGTTTATATTTTAATTTAATTTTTTTTTTTTATAATATTCGATACTTAATATTTCACTTCTATCGGCAGTCCCTATGACTGCCAATTTTTTTTTTAAATTCTTTCTACATTTTCCGGGATAAATAGTAGCCTATGTCACTCTCTAGGTCTTAATTTATACCCAAAAAACCTCGATCCGTTGCCATGTTGTGGCGTGATTGAAGGACAAACAAACACAGTTTCGCAATTATAATATCAGTATGACTAGATGATGCCCTTCTTCCTTAGTTAGTAGATTTAGTTTTTTTATATAGAAATCATTGATGTTTCGGGAAAAATATAGCCTATAAATAGGATATTTTCGTACTGGAATATCAAAGAGTTCCCTTGAGTTTTTCCCTGGAATCATCTAGTTGAGATAATATAATAAACTAAAAAGACAAAGATGGTATAAATCCTTTGAAATTATATTATGATATTAATATGTCGTCCATAATATTATATCACATAGCTCATTAGACGTGCGAGAAATAATTACAAGGCGAGAGATAGAGAGTGCAGATTCAAGATTACAAAGGAGAAACACTGCCTATATTTTACGCACGGGCTTTAATTTAAAGCTCAGATTTTAAAACCACTCTGTAGCAGCTAAACAAAGAGGTAGATATTATTTCATGGAATAACACATTTTTAACCGACAGCACCAAAAGAATAGTAATACATATTTTTATAATCGTAACCGAATAAAGTAATTTTAATAACGCCATAGCCGTGACGCGCAGCTTACATCACAGACTTAATACTTAATATTATAAATGCGAAAGTGTGTTTGTTTGTTGGTTTGTTGGTTTGTTGGTTTGTCCTTCAATCACGCCGCAACGGAGCAACGGATCAACGTGATTTTTGGCATGGGTATAGTTGAGGACCTGGAGAGTGACATTGGCTACTTTTTATCCCGGAAAATTAAGGAGTTCCCGCGGAAATCAAAAAAAACTTAAACCACACGGACGAAGTCGCGGGCATTAGCTAGTAATATTATTATAAATGTGAAAGCGTGTTTGTTTGTTGGTGTCTTGGTTTGTCTTTCAATCACGCCGCAAGAAACCAACGGATCGACGTGATTTTTTGCGTAGGTATAGTTGAGGACTTGGAGAGTGACATAGGTTACTTTTTATCCCGGAAAATAATTAAGGAGTTCCCGCGGAAATTAAAATAGACTTAAACCACGCAGACGAAGTCGCGCGCATTAGATAGAAACGGTTAAAAATGTGAAGTCGTTTTTATAAAATTTATATCTTATCAAATTCAAATTTTTTTATATTTACATTTTACATTTAAAATGTAATCTATATATATAAAATTCAACGTCCTGACTGACTGACTTATATATCAACGCACAGCCCAAACCGCTGGTCCTAGAGACATGAAATTCGGAAAGGTGTGTTCTTTGTAAAGAGTAGGTATCCACTAAGAATGGATTTTTCGAAATTCGACCCCCAAAGGGGTAAAATAGGGGTTGAAAGTTTGTATGAAAGTCCGTCATTTTTCAAGTTATATTCATGAAACTTGGTATTTGAGCTATCGGTTTAAAATGAAGAAATACGTGTATCGCCATTTTTGAAAATTCTACCCCCATAGGGCTGAAACAGGGGTTGAAAGTTTGTAGGAAAGTCCGTCATTTTTCAAGCTGTAGCCATGAAACTTGGTGTTTGGGATTTCGGTCTGAAATGAAAAAATATGTGATTCACAGTTTTTGAAAATTCTATCCCCAAAATCTATATATAAGGACGTCAAATAGAGAGTTTATCCTTTAATCACGCCGAAATAGAGCAACGGATCAACGTGATTTTTTGCATGGGTATACCTACTTAGTTGAGGACTTGGAGAGTGACATAGGCTTCTTTTTATCCCGGAAAATTAAGGAATGCCTGTGGGAATTAAAAAAACGTATGCCACGCGAACGAAGTCGCGAGCATCCTCTAGTATAAAATGTAAATGTAAGTAACGGAAATTATGTGAGGAATAATAAAAGCTATTTTATTTATTTTATTTTATTTATATTCCTATTAATATTATGATATTGAACTTAGGAAAAACTGCTGCGTTTATTATAGCAAATGTGTATACAAGAAAGGGACAAGCGTATAAAGATCTTGTCTCAAACAGGGACGGGTCATCTCGCTTACTAATTGAATCCCCCAAGTTTGATTAGGAAGGGATGTTAACGATTATTGCTACGTTTGATTGCTTTAGTCAAATAGTTGCCGTACTAATGACCTAGTCAAATTATGTTTAACTGCTAACTGTGAAAATTTGACTACTATTTATAAATATCACCCAGTTATTTTAAGTGTAAGTTATTATGGACTTGGGGGTCATCTTGACTGAAAGAAACTTTCAACTTTTTTGATGGACAACTCGTCCGGCAGTAAAATGCTGAGTTTTATGTACAGTCAAATACAAAAGTATTTCGCGAATCTTATATTTTATTTAAGGTTTTTGAAAAAAAATTACATGGAATTACTATCAGGGAGGATATATGTAATTGAAAAGAGTTGCCGTATTGAAAACAGTCTATATGTCTTATTATGATGTTATATCTTAACACAGGATGAATTTGATAAGCCGTTGATAACGACCTCTCCTAGTAGGTGATGATGTAGTCTGGTGAAGATAGTAGCGGGCTAATCTGTTAGGTATGGCAGTTAGCTACATAAACTCATACCCCTACTCGGGGGACACGCGGTTAATACCTAACCATGTTCTGTGGACCTCTTTACAAAATACCTTCTAGCAGTGGGCATCTACCCTATAAACTTAATGCGTCTTAATAAATATGGAAAATACAACAAGAAAGCACCACAGAACCTATTGGGCATACAAGATACAACAACAGTATAAGTATGGAGAGAAATAAGCTAGAATTATGGTTAAAATAAATGCCTGTATTTACAGCTCTCCAGATTGAAATTTTATAATTTCTTAAAGAGCTGATAAAGTAAAATAATAACCTACAATTAAAGCGGTAAACGTAAACTTAATCGCGAAACATCCAATTAAACTGACACAGGTGTGACATTGCTGCAATCAAAACAAATCAGACAAATATTTAGGTGAGGAACGACAATCTGGACATCGTCCAACTGCACTATTTCTACACCTACAACTAAAAACATACTTTAGCACCCACACTCAAGGTGTAAACTTGGTTAACACCATCGCTGATCGATCGTCTCGTTTAAAACTTAGAACTTAACAATTTAAAGTATATCTTCTGATTTAAATTATAGAGCTTGAATTTCACTACGAGATAGAGTTGTACTTATGTCGGTAAGATAACTTGCATAGCAGTTCAATCATTTCAAGTTGCGATTTAGCGATCTGAAATAAATTCAATGACTGACAGTTTAAAGTTCAAATTATACTGAGTACGTGTTTGTAGTTAAGCTTTTAAAGTATGGAGAGGAAATGTAAAGAGAGCCGCAAAACATCCGGCTTGAAGGACCATCTAATCGCATTCGTCACGCGGATTCCTGCGCGCGCGCCGCCTTTGACGCATACCGCGCGTAATTAGAAAGAGGGATTGATTCATTTCCACTGGTATTTGCTACGGATATTTGCGATATCAAAGGGTAATAATATCCGTGGTATTACGGTAACGTCTTCCTTGTTTATTCATGGTACTGAGGGTCTTTTAAAAGCCCGTGAGTGTGTGTTTAAGACGTTGAATGATCGTGTTACATTCATCAGTCAAATCATAAATAGACATACTCGTACATTGTTGGGTAAGTTAGGTAACTCATGATAATACAATGTGCGTTGCAGAAACTGTCGGATGGATTATAAGTACCTACCTATTGCTGAAAAATCCCACAGTTTTCATCAACCAAACTGAATCAAACAGACAAATTATTATGAATGAATTTTGAAACTTTTCACAGACAAATTTTGGCATAACAAGGCTGAAAATTTTATAAAAGACCATGAATTTAATATTAAAGATTACATGATGCCCGCGACTACGTCCGCATATATTAAGGTTAGTTGATTCCCGCGGGAACTCTCAAATTTTCCGGGATAAATGTTATTCAGCCTGTCTGTTCATTCAGGTCATAAGCTGTCTCCACTCCAAATTCCAGCCAAATCGGTTTAGTCATTGTGGCGTGAAGGAGTTACAAACACACAAAGAACAAAACTTTAACATTTATATTATTAAGTAGGAAGATAATAATAAAATCCTATACAGTTATATTATAGAAGTGAAAGTTCGGATTTGTGTAAATTTGTAAGAGAGTTTTTAAAGAGATCCTGCGGGATTTAAAAAGCCTTAATCCTTAATTAATAAAAAACCTAATTTTAAAAAACGCATGTCGGTTTATATACATATACTTACTATCCAAATCAACAATAGTTTATAACATAATTTTTACTATAAGCTTAGTTCATGCAGCTTCATGTATTCTAAAAATCTAAACAAAAGCGAAATGAGTCTGGAATTAAACCGTTTAGGATGTAATAATGAGCTGGATCGCAACGCACATACAATGTCGTCTATTTTTCGCATTCCCACTTCACATTTTCTCATTGAAGGACAAAGTGCGTCTAGACGAAGGGAGATCGGAATCTTAATTAGTTTGAGAACACCTTAAATAATTATGTTGGATATAAACAGTTGGACAGTGAATTATGTAAATGCTACATTGGGAATGCTATATCAGGGTAGATTTTCTTACAAACTTTTTTTTTATCCACTACAAGTTAGCCCTTGACTACGATCTCACCTGATGGTAAGTGATGATGCAGTCTAAGATGGTAGCGGGCAACCTGTTATTTTACCTGATACAAAAATTTGGGTAGTTTCTGATTCACCTACCACTAGTGACTATAATATGATGCTAGCGACTTAGTCCACGTAGATTAAGTGTTTTTGATTCCCGCGGGACCTACTTAATTTTCCGGGATACAAAGTAGCCTATGCCCTTCCCCGGTATGCAACCTATCACTACCAAATTTCATCAAAATCGGTGGAAAAGATGGGCCGTTAAAGCGTAGCAGATATACAGCCACACTTTAGCATTTATAATATTAGTATGGATGTTATTTTTATGACCTATAATTTTGAGCGTGGAATATTCCTACGAAATGTTAAAAAAAGATTAAATTAAGTAAGTTTTCAGTCCACTGCCAATTTAAACTGTGTCGCCTATTCCTGAAACACCGGACATGGATGTATGATCAAAGTTTTCCACGCATCGTACCCACCACGTCGCGGGTCGGGAGATTAAATCCGTAGATTATTCACCTATCTATCTCAGCAAATCTTAATGGGAAGGTTAATTACAACTTCGTAGGTATAAGGGAAGCTATAGTAGGTGCATAGTACAGAATCTTGTGCAAAGAGAGTCTATCGTGAAGAAAGACAAAACATTGACCGTTTATAGCATCAATAATCAATAATAAAAATAAAATTATTATAATTTTGGTGTCCTTCCAAGTCTAGTTAAAAGTGTAAACGCTGAATTTACCGTTCTACAATCGTCATTGTTTTCTCGGGCTTTTACTTTGATTGATAACTGTTTTTTTTTATATTTGCAAAAAAATAATGCAATAAGTATATTTTATTTATTCAATTTATGTACACTGTACACTTATTGACGTCCGAAACTTATAAAACATGGTGGTTGATATCAATTACGGTATCTTAAAACTAAAGCTACTAAGCTCCGAGATGAGCCCACATCAAACTCAGCCGGGTTTCTATAATTTGCTAGGCTTCCAAATAATGGCTCTTGCGTGAGCTTACACGAAAATAGTACACAGTAGTACAATATTGTAGTGGAATTTGTATTTAACAGTCTGTCATGAAGTATTTGCTTAGCCGTAGGGCGCAAACGTCTCAACAAACAACACTCCTCCCTCAGCGGACCACCGCTGACGCCAGACTATTTGAGTTTAGTTTGTACTGGACAGGCAAAGCGCCTGTTCAAACTAAACTGTTTATAAGATTGAGTGGACTGTAATAAAAGCGGATTCGCTCAGTGGATGATTATGAGAGCTATAATGCAGGGTTACTCTATGGTCTGAAGGTTTGCTATGAAGTAAAAGTAAGTATTTTATAGTAAAAATACTGTTTTTTGAATCGCAAAATGTGGCGCGCGTGTAAGCACGTGAGCAGATACAGCTTAAATACGCGTAAAAAAATACGCTAGTCTGAAATCGCCCTTATACTATTAGAACACTGGTGTGGGTGGCTTCGGCCGTTACCGCGGCCTTTTATCATTTACATTTATCCCGTACCTTTAACCTACTATACCTATATATGTTAACTTCTCATCGAAAAAAAAAACAAGCAGAGATTCTGTTCAGTTAGTGTACCAAAGGTATATACTATCCATTTTCAATTAAAATCAAAACAGCACACAAAAAATCAAAGAACAAAAATTCGGCACAAAATCGGTATTCGGCTAATAACCGGAAGACGTACACAAAACAATGAAAACGTTTCCAATCAATTTCACGCCGCGCTCAACTCTCATCGGGGTTTGATGAGCCAAGCGAGGGCGGAAGATACAAAAACCTTTCGTCCTGTTTCATTTTTTTTTAATTCCTGCTTATTCTCGTTTCGTCCATATGGTTCATTTCTTTTTCTGAAATATTTCCGCTCTTTAATTAGGTATAACAAGTGAATAAACTCAAAGAATTAAAAACTACGACTGCCATAGTTAAATGATATTTTTTTGTGAATCACTGGATATTGAAATATAGTCTTATATGTTTTTGGAATCTACTCATCATTTTGTTGATGATGACAATATAGTTAATCTCATTTTGGAAAAAAAAAAATTCAACTTTAGTCTTTGATGCGGGACCATGGTCACCCTATCAATTTTTTTTTTAATTTTACTGGCCTATGTCACCCGGAATAAGCTAAGGATTCTAACGATACCTCATTCATTAAAATCCGTTCAGGCGTATAGAAGAAGATAGAAGTTATGGTGGAATATACAAACATACATACATACATACATACATACCTACATACATACATACATACATGAACCCTGAAAACAATATACCTACTCCTTTTTTCAGGCAGTCGTATAAAAAATAACGGTTAATCATAACAACTATTTTGAAACGTTGAACAATAACTCGCCAAAATATCACCGCTCTGATTTTCACATTACAATACAATACAGAAAAAGTTTCTCTGGGGGGGTGATTAGATATCTATGGTGGTACTATTACTCCAGTTTTCACGTACCAGGTACTGTGCTATTATCTATTCTGTACTTACTATTAGTAAGCGGCTGTTTAAGAAGACATTTTAATCGAGCTGCATATAGATTGAAAAATTAGGCTCCATGGTGATACAATGAATTGCACAAATAAATAAATAAAACACAAAAAAATTGATTTCCAAGCCAATCGCCGACCGACAATCGATTTAGAATTAGCTGAAAGGTTAGATTTACAGCTTGCTTGCATGCTGGAGATGGTTATGATTTTTATCTCGGAAAATCGAAGAAGCTCCTCTAGGATTAACAAAAACCTAAAATCCTTGCGGACGAAGTCGCGGGCATCATCTAGTAACAAAACCTTCGACTCGGCTAATTCAGCTAATCATCAGGCGCATGCGATACAATGAAAACGCATCCAATCAATTCTGCGCCATCTCCCATCGGGTTTGACCAGACGAGTTCAATTCACCATGTTTTAAATTTTTTATTGTTGCGACTTATTTTCGATTCAACACTCTGTTGGAAACGTTACGTACCTACAAATAAATATAAACTTTCCGTAGCCAATGTTTTGGGAGAGCCGCGTGAAAAAATTTGAAATTTATTATTCTTTGTGTAATTTTTGAAGTGAACTTATTTAGAATCGTTGTACTTATTGTATTAATAGATATGATTTACATAGGAATAGTTCATTTTCAATAGAGTGCAACGTACGAGTAGGTACACCGAGTTTCTTGCTGGTTCTTCTCGGTAGGAAGGACATTCCAAACCAATGCAGTGGTAAATTCACTCGACGATTCAAAAGCACTTGTAAAAAGTTTATTAAAATAAAAAAAACATTTGAATTTGATTTTTGAAATTGCATTCTATGCCCCTAATTTTATAAAATTTTATAATAATATTAACATTTTCATCGATCTAGAAAATATCATTTACTTAAGTATATCGCCTCTGGAGAGATGCGTAAACGTATGTAGTAACCGCCCCCCCCCCCCCCCTCCTCTCCCCCCTACCCTAGCCACCAGAGGTATTAATTAATAGAAGCCAAATATTGACATCAGCGAGAGAGTTACTACCACCGCCTAAGCAGTATTATGTACATCAAAATTGCAGTTTTATGTCACGTACCTTGACGTCCCTAAAATAAGGATTATAATTCTAAAACACGAACGTCAACAATATTAAAATATAACGGATTTTAGCGATGGTAGGGTAGTATGCCCCCAGAAAGCCGTGCTAATAGAAAAAATAAAATAAAAACCGGCCAAGTGCGAGTCGGACTCGCGCACCGAGGGTTCCGTACAAACCTGTAGTAAGTTTTACGATTTATGACGTATTAAAAAATAAAAATTACGTTTGTTGTATGGGAGCCCCCCTTTAATATTTACTTTATTCATATTTAATTATTTATTTTGAAAGGTAATATACAAGTTAATATTCTGTGAAAATTTGAACCGTCTACCTGTTACCGTTTTTAATATTGAGCAAAAAAATACGAAAAAAACACGTTTATTGTATGGGGACCCCCCTAATATATATATTTTTTTAATTTTTAGTATTTGTTGTTATAGCGGCAACGGAAATACATCATTTGTGAAAATTTCAGCTTTCTAGCTATCACGGTTTATGAGATACAGCCTGGAGACAGACACACAGCGGAGTCTTAGTAATAGGGTCCCGTTTTTACCCTTTGGGTACGGAACCCTAAAAATATGGTATTTACTTGCAGGTAAATACCATACCATACCATGTAAAATATACCTAGTGTAAAAGTTGATGGGAAACGTAATTTGTTTTTGGGCCTTGTATTTGCTTAGTATAATGTAGATTGTAGAACATATTATTGGTTTACAGTCAAACCCGGGTTCAATAGCTTATATTGAATAATATGGATGTGCGCGTATGCGTGCACTATTTGTAATACAAATTATTGACACAAATACAATTTTTAGTACCTATACAAAATTACAAATACACACATAACCGCGCATCCATATTATTCAGTATTAGCTGGTTTTGACTATAAATCTGGAATACGGTCCCTAAAATTAAAACTTCTAAGAACTACTTTGGATTATCATTAGTCGATAATATAATTACTTTCGGATTTAGTTACTTCTAGCCGAGATACATCCGCATGGATTTGGAGAACCGGAATTTGGATCCCTCGGGAACTCTTTGATTTTCCGGTATAAAAAACTTATCTTAAAACTAGTATGGCGCGTGGCTGCGCGGCCCGCTAAAGCGGACCGCGTAGTGGACCGCTCGGTCCACTGTCTACTTACTCGCTGTCATACTATCCTGGTTTACTGTCTACGTGTTCTGAACTGAACAACACACTGCTATGCTAGTGAGCACAGTGGAAGCGCCAGCACGCCAAGCGTCCGACGTAAAAGAAAATTCTCATAAAGGAAAAAACATAAAACAAAGACCACCAACCCCCCGCCCCTCACCCCCTTGTATACCTTTGGGTGCCATCGAACTTCGGCAACTTGGCTTTCGTAATGGCGAACCGACAATAATTATTCTTCCATAAAGAACAAATCTTGTAAAAAAACCATTTAAAAATCATGCATATTTCCTAACTTCTTCTACTCTCTTCAATGTTCGTAGATTGTGGTTTTCGGGTGGAAAATTATCAGGGCCTGAAAGTCTACTTGATGAGCAAAAAATTAAGATGGCAGGATCTGCCATCTTAATTTTTTCTGCTCATCAAGTAGACTTTCAGGCCCTGATAATTTTCTACCCAAAAACCACTCTTCCATATTTTAAATACTGTCTGAGATGGCCGCCATCTTGAATCCGCCATTTTGGATTTTTTTTCAGTTCACTGCCAATTGTATGAAGTTTCGAGTATTTTTTGTTTGAGCAGCCCCTACCTATCTTTAATACCCTGACCGTGCTCCTCACCCATCATCCGAACCTTCGATCATCTCCATATTTTTTTCTCCGAACGATTCGTCAAAATGAGAATTCTTCCATAAAAACAAATCTTGAAAAGGAACCGTAGTCTTGCATAGTTCTACACTTGTAGCCTCTTCAATATTCGCCATTTATTTTCTATGGAAAAATAAATTCCGCCATGAACAAACCACTCTTCCATCTTTTATTAATACTGTCTGAGATAGCCGCCATCTTGAATCCGCCATTTTGGTTTTTTTTTCAGCTCACTGCCAATTGTATGAAGTTTCGAGTATTTTTTGTTTGAGCAGCCCCTACCTATCTTTAATACCCTGACCGTGCTCCTCACACATCATCCGAACCTTCGACCATCATCTCTCTCCATATTTTTTTCTCCGATCCATTCGTCAAAATGAGAATTCTTCTATTAAAACAAACTTTGAAAAGGATATATCCGCCATATATTTTCTATGGAAAAATAAATTCCGCTATCTTGAATTTTTTTCCTGTTCATCAAGTAGACCTTCATGTCCCTATCATCTTTTGCCAAGAAACCACTCTTCCATCTTTTATACTCTCCGTGATAGACACCGACGAAATTTGTATGGCGGCCATCTTAAATCCGCCATTTTGAAATTTTTTTTCAGCTCACTGTCAATTGGATGAAGTTTCGAGTGACATTTGGTCGAGCACCCCCCGCCTATCTTCAATACCCTTTTCTATGGAAAAATAAATTCCGCCATCTTGATTTTTTTTCCTGTTCATCAAGTAGACCTTCATGTCCTGATCATCTTTTGCCAATAAACCACTCTTCCATCTTTTATACTCTCCGAGATAGACACCGACGAAATTTGTATGGCGGCCATCTTAAATCCGCCATTTTGAATTTTTTTTCAGCTCACTGTCAATTGGATGAAGTTTCGAGTGACATTTGGTCGAGCACCCCCCACCTATCTTCGATACCCTGGCTGGTGCTCTTCATCCGTCTTCGAAATCCTCAATCATCAGCTCTCTCTGTATTTTTTCTCTTAATGAATTTTTGTCTTCTATACGAAACGATGAGTGAAAAAAAAAATGTTCATACAAAATTTTACAGGAGAGGTGATCAATCAGTGAATCAGCACGAGCAGCTATATATATATTAACTAGTATGGCGCGTGGCTGCGCGGCCCGCTAAAGCGGACCGCGTAATGGAGCGCGTGGTCCACTGTCTACTTACTCGCTGTCCTACTATCCTGCCCCCCGATTATGTAAGAATGGCCGATCAAATCGTCAAAGTTCGGCGTCAAAGTAAAATAAACTATAACAGCATTTAATTAGAGCTCAATTTCGAAACACGAAATTGAGCTCTAATTCAATGATGTTATGGTTTATTTTACTTTGACGCCGAACTTTTACGATTTGTCCGACAATTCTTACATAATTTGGCAGTTATTTACTGTCTACGTGTTCTGATCTGAACAACACACTGCTATGTTAGTGAGCACAGTGGAAGCGCCAGCACGCCAAGCGTTCGACGTAAAAGAAAATTCTCATAAAGGAAAAACATAAAACAAAGACCACCAACCCCCCGCCCCTCCCTTTTTGTTTGAGCAGCCCCTAAGTAGGTACCTATCTTTAATACCCTGAGTGTGCTCCTCACCCATCATCCGAACCTTCGATCATCATCTCTCTCCATATTTTTTCTCCGAACACTTCGTCAAAATGAGAATTCTTCCATAAAAACAAATCTTGAAAAGGAACCGTAGTCTTGCATAGTTCTACACTTGTAGCCTCTTCAATATTCGCCATACATTTTCTATGGAAAAATAAATTCCGCCATCTTGAATTTTTTTCCTGTTCATCAAGTAGACCTTCATGTCCTGATCATCTTTTTCCAAGAAACCACTATTCCATCTTTTATACTCTCCGAGATAGACACCGACGAAATTTGTATGGCGGCCATCTTAAATCCGCCATCTTGAAATTTTTTTCAGCTCACTGTCAATTGGATGAAGTTTCGAGTGACATTTGGTCGAGCACCCCCCACCTATCTTCAATACCCTTTTCTATGGAAAAATAAATTCCGCCATCTTGAATTTTTTTCCTGTTCATCAAGTAGACCCTCACGTCCTGATCATCTTTTGCCAAGAAACCACTCTTCCATCTTTTATACTCTCCGAGATAGACACCGTCGAAATTTGTATGGCGGCCATCTTAAATCCGCCATTTTGAAATTTTTTTCAGCTAACTGTCAATTGGATGAAGTTTCGAGTGACATTTGGTCGAGCACCCCCCACCTATCTTCGATAACCTGGCTGGTGCTCTTCATCCGTCTTCGAAATCCTCAATCATCAGCTCTCTCCGTATTTTTCCTCCGGATGAATTTTTGTTTTCTATACGAAACGATAAGTGAAAAAAAAAAAGTTCATACAAAATTGTCCAGGAGAGGTGATCAATCAGTCAATCAGCACGAGCAGCTATATATATATTAACTAGTATGGCGCGTGGGTGCGCGGCCCGCTAGCGGACCGCGTGGTGGACCGCGTAGCCCACTGTGATTTACTGTCTACTTACTCGCTGTCCTAATATCCTGGTTTACTGTCTACGTGTTTGACGACCTCCGTGGCGCAGTGTTGAGCGCTGTTGAATTAACGTGCGGAGGTCCCGGGTTCGATCCCCGGTAGGGTTTGGAAAATTTATAATTTCTGGCCTGGTGGGAGGCTTCAGCCATGGCTAGTTACCACCCTACCAGCAAAGACGTGCCGCCAAGCGATTTAGCGTTCCGGTACGATGCCGTGTAGAAACCGAAGAGGGGTATGGGTTTAATAAAACTGCCATGCCCCTAACAGGGTAGCCCGCTACCATCTTAGACTGCATCATCACTTACCATCAGGTAAGATCGCGGTCAAGGGCTAACTTGTATAAAAAAAAACTGAACAACACTGCTATGCTAGTGAGCACAGTGGAAACGTCAGCACGCCGAGCGTCCGACGTAAAAGAAAATTCTCATAAAGGAAAAAACATAAAACAAAGCTGGCTTTCCTAATGGCAAACCGACAATAATTCTTCCATAAAGAAATAAAGAACAAATCTTGTAAAAAAACCATATCAAAATCATGCATATTTCCTAACTTCTTGTACTCTCTTCAATGTTCGTAGATTCTGCCATCTTAATTTTTTCTGCTCATCAAGTTTCAGGCCCTGATAATTTTCTACCCAAAAACCACTCTTCCATCTTTTAATTAATAATGTCTGAGATAGCCACCATCTTGAATCCGCCATTTTGGATTTTTTTTTCAGCTCACTGCCAATTGTATGAAGTTTCGAGTATTTTTTGTTTGAGCAGCTCCTACCTATCTTTAATACCCTGACCGTGCTCCTCACACATCATCCGAACCTTCGACCATCATCTCTCTTCATATTTTTTTCTCTGAACCATTCGTCAAACTGAGAATGAAACCCTCATGTCCTGATCATCTTTTGCCAAGAAACCACTCTTTCATCTTTTATACTCTCCGTGATAGACATCGACGAAATTTGTATGGCGGCCATCTTAAATCCGCCATTTTGAATTTTTTTTCAGCTCACTGTCAATTGGATGAAGTTTCGAATGACATTTGCTCGAGCACCCCCCCACCTATCTTCAATACCCTTTTCTATGGAAAAATAAATTCCGCCATCTTGAATTTTTTTCCTGTTCATCAAGTAGACCCTCGTGTCCTGATCATCTTTTGCCAAGAAACCACTCTTCCATCTTGTATACTCTCCGAGATAGACACCGTCGAAATTTGTATGGCGGCCATCTTAAATCCGCCATTTTGAATTTTTTTTTCAACTACCGCCAATTGGATGAAGTTTCGAGTGACATTTGGTCGAGCACTCCCCACCTATCTTCGATACCCTGACTGGTGCTCTTCATCCGTCTTCGAAATCCTCAATCATCAGCTCTCTCCGTATTTTTCCTCTTAATGAATTTTCGTCTTCTATACGAAACGATGAGTGAAAAAAAAAATGTTCATACAAAATTTTACAGGAGAGGTGATCAATCAGTCAGTCAGTCAGCACGAGCAGCTATATATATATTAACTAGTATGGCGCGTGGCTGCGCGGCCCGCTAAAGCGGACCGCGTACTGGAGCGCGTGGTCCACTGTCTACTTACTCGCTGTCCTACTATCCTGCCCCCCGATTATGTAAGAATGGCCGATCAAATCGTCAAAGTTCGGCGTCAAAGTAAAATAAACCATAACAGCATTAAATTAGAGCTCAATTTCGAAACACGAAATTGAGCTCTAATTTAATGCTGTTATGGTTTATTTTACTTTGACGCCGAACTTTGACGATTTGATCGACAATTCTTACATAATCGGGCAGCTGGTTTACTGTCTACGTGTTCTGATCTTAACAACACACTGCTATGCTAGTGAGCACAGTGGAAGCGCCAGCACGCCAAGCGTCTGACGTAAAAGAAAATTCTCATAAAGGAAAAACATAAAACAAAGACCATCAACTCCCCGCCCCTCCCTTTTTGTTTGAGCAGCCCCTAAGTAGGTACCTATCTTTAATACCCTGACCGTGCTCCTCACCCATCATCCGAACCTTCGATCATCATCTCTCTCCATATTTTTTTCTCCGAACCATTCGTCAAAATGAGATTTCTTCCACAAAAACAAATCTTGAAAAGGAACCGTAGTCTTGCATAGTTCTACACCTGTAGCCTCTTCAATATTCGCTATATATTTTCTATGGAAAAATAAATTCCGCCATCTTGAATTTTTTTCCTGTTCATCAAGTAGACCTTCATGTTCTGATCATCTTTTGCCTTGCTTGGTTTCTTGAAACCACTCTTCCATCTTTTATACTCTCCGAGATAGACACCGACGGAATTTGTATGGCGGCCATCTTAAATCCGCCATTTTGAAATTTTTTTTCAGCTCACTGTCAATTGGATGAAGTTTCGAGTATTTTTTGTTTTAGCAGCCCCTACCTATCTTTAATACCCTGACCGTGCTCCTCACCCATCATCCGAACCTTCGATCTTCATCTCTCTCCATATTTTTTTCTTCAAACCATTCGTCAAAATGAGAATTCTTCCATAAAAACAAATTTTGAAAAGGAACCGTCAATATTCGCCATACATTTTCTATGGAAAAATAAATTCCACCATCTTGAACTTTTTTCCTGTTCATCAGGTAGACCCTCATGTCCTGATCATCTTTTGCCAAGAAACCACTCTTCCATCTTTTATACTCTCCGAGATAGACAACGACGAAATTTGTATGGCGGCCATCTTAAATCCGCCATTTTGAATTTTTTTTCAGCTCACTGTCAATTGCATGAAGTTTCGAATGACATTTGGTCGAGCACCCCCCACCTATCTTCGATACCCTGGCTGGTGCTCTTCATCCGTCTTCGAAATCCTCAATCATCAGCTCTCTCTGTATTTTTCCTCTTAATGAATTTTTGTCTTCGATACGAAACGATGAGTGAAAAAAAAAATGTTCATACAAAATTTTACAGGAGAGGTGATCAATCAGTGAATCAGCACGAGCAGCTATATATATATTAACGGTATGTTCACACTCCAAGTGGGATCAAATTACTTCAGTGCGACAACTCCTTGTGATGTGATTGAAGCAAGTATGCACAAACCAACACGCAAATCCATACTAATATCATAAAAGCAAAAGAGATTTTGATGAAATTTGGTAAACAGATAGGTTGCATCCCGGGGTAGGGCTTACTTTACTTTTGTCCTTTTTTATCCGAAGTCGCGGGCATCATCTATTAAGAATAGTGACCATATTTTTAGTTAACAAAATACCTATATGCTTTCGCTAAAATATTTTACAGGTAGTTAAGTACCTATTATCTATTATGTCGGTAAACAAAGCTCCTAGTAATTGTTTCAATTTGAAAGGAAATATTGAACAATGGAGCCGGGATTATACCCCCTCCCCCCCTCAATTTTCCCTACCCCTTAAAATACTCTCTGATTTCGGTAAACAAAGAATCAATCAAGCACTCACACTTTGAAATATCTCCCGTGGAAAATCCTATACCTAATGCAAACAATTTTAATACAGATAGATACTCAATCCCTTTCAAATTTTAGGATTAGTAAATTGCTGTTAGGAAAATTAGTTTGCATTGAATTTGATATCCTTGGAGTTATTTCAATAGAAATAAATAGTAATTTGCATTATAGTACAGTTTTTTGGGTTCCGTACCCAAACGGTAAAAACGGGACCCTATTACTAAGACTCCGCTGTCTGTCTGTCTGTCTGTCTCCAGGGTGTATCTCATAAACCGTGATAGCTAGAAAGCTGAAATTTTCACAAATGATGTATTTCCGTTGCCGCTATAACAACAAATACTAAAAATTAAAAAAATATATATATTAAGGGGGGTCCCCATACAATAAACGTGTTTTTTTCGTATTTTTTTGCTCAATATTAAAAACGGTAACAGGTAGACGGTTCAAATTTTCACAGAATATTAACTTGTATATTACCTTTCAAAATAAATAATTAAATATCAATAAAGTAAATATTAAAGGGGGGCTCCCATACAACAAACGTAATTTTTATTTTTAATACGTCATAAATCGTAAAACTTACTACAGGTTTGTACGGAACCCTCGGTGCGCGAGTCCGACTCGCACTTGGCCGGTTTTTTTCTGATTAATCACGCATTTGTTACTCGAAAACAGTTCGACAAGCATCTTACAGTGAATATGCAAGCGCGCTCCAACTTAGGCTGCATCAATACTTGCCAGCAAGTCTGATTGCAGCCAATTGCGCTATAGTCCATAAAAAAAAGGATTTGGAGATTTGAAAATTTAAGAAAAAAACGAAAAAGACCATGTCGAAAATAATACAAAAATATTGCATTTTCTTAAAATATCGAATCTTTTGATAATAATCTGCAAGCTATGTTAGCTACCTAGTTGCAACTAGAGAAACATTAGAGACGCATTAGAGAAACTCTGTAATGATAATGGAAGGAGAATAAATATACTTATATATAAAAAAAAAAAACTTGCAACCACACTTAAATCCATACTTTCGTACTAGTATTATGAATTTTTTATCCCAGAAAATCTACTTTTTATCCCAGAAAATCAAAGCGTTCGCACGGGAGTTTTATGCTGGGAGCAGGCGGGGCACAAGATGTTAAGTGATTACCCATGAACATTTGCAGCACCAGAGGAACTGTCAATGCGTTGCAGGCTTTTGAGAAACTTGATTATCCTCCCTTTGAATAGTCCTATATTATAATCATGAGGGTACACAGATGGTGGAAGGTGGAAATATATCGGTCATCATTTAGTTAAAAATTACTCTTACCTTTATCAATTTGTTTTGCAGCTTGGTGACGGCCATACGCTCGCGCTGCGTGCGCCTTTTCTCCTCTTCTAATTGATCTTCTAACTGCTTGATGCGCTTTTCTAGAAGTTCCTGTAACGATAAATTAATGAATTATTATTCTGTTATATCTATGCCGTGTTAACATTTGGTCGGTGACCGAATGCATCGACCGTATTCGGTTTTCGCCCAACAGTTGGTTTCGGGTTATAAGTCGGATAAGACCTAATACGGCCAACCGTAACAACTTTCAAGCTAGGTCGGTCAACGTATGGTCTGCGGTCAACGCAAACGAGCTGCGATCGGATTCGGCCAACCAAATTATAGTTCTCAATACACTTGCTCGAAAAATGCACTTACAGAGGCAGTAAACAGGGCTTGTTAGATAAAATTTCTTCCCTCGTGCAATTTTTTTGCAGTTTTTTTTTAATCTTTGTAGGTCCACACAGCTTAGCCCGCTACCATCTTAGACTGCATCATCACTTACCATCAGGTGAGATCGCAGTCAAGGGCTAACTTGTAGTGGATTAAAAAAAAAAGGTCCACTCTACTTCTAATTAAAAAGTTTTCTTGCAAGCAGTTTCTTATTGATATTGACTTAATGTAGAAAACTTAAAAAATAATAACATTAAGTAATTAATTGATTGATTTTAAGTTGGTGAAATTAATTCATGTAACTAATTAAAAATTGTATTTCCATTTGTCGGTAGCCAAACCGACCAATGTAAACGCGCCATAACGCCTCTAGTACAACGATGCACTCGCACGGAACGCTAAAATAACTTATACTACAATAATAGAGGTTAAAAATCGCCTAATATCCGAAACGGCACCGGGTAAATAGAAGCGTGTCCGGCAAATGACGCCAGATAAATGACGTTATATCCGGGTTGCCATGATCAAACAATTTCCCCGTTATATAAACTTGGACAAGTTAAACGATGGTTGTTTCGAGTTAAATCATCGTACAAATACATTTTTAACTCGATAGATAAACCAATTAAAGGTAGTATAATATATATTTATAATAACACTACGTGTAAACTGTAAGCCTGAGTGTTTTGTTTTCAAAGACTTTTTTTTTAAATTGTGTCATCTTGGAAATCGATATTATGTAGGTACATCAACGATGCATTTCAGTTTCGAGGTTAATATTTTCATCGCTGCGCGAAAAATACTTTCATACTAAACGGTTTCTTAGAAACGGTTGTGGTTTCATTAGAAATTCATTCATAGTAGGAATGCACATTTGAAGAAGTTGTATAGACACCCGACCTCCTTCCTATACGGAGTTGCGGGTTTGATTTTCGGGGACGCAACTCTAATTTTTCGGAGCTATATATACCTATGCATTTAAAGAAATTAAACTTTTTTCTTTTTTTTTTTATATATCATAAAGTACTAACAACAGTTAATACCCTATTAAAGTTACGATCTAGCCTATGAGTAAATAAAGCTAATGAGTAACATTATTTTAACCTAAACTTATACCACAGAATAGGTAATAGTAGTAACTTATACTATAAAATTATATCTAAGAATTGGTCCATTGACTTATCTTAGTTTACGCTAAATTTTATTATGAGACACTGTGTTCTTGTGTTCTTTGCATTGCACTTAGCACTACACTTTCACTTCACTACACTAACTCGAAGGGCTTAGTCCTTTTAAGTCTACGCACTAAATCCGTATTGTCCAGGAGCTGGATCGCCTCGACGTTTACATGATGATGAAGCCTGTATTCGTGGGATTTTGCTTGTCTTCTTATGATTATATCTACGAAGTCCATTTGTAGATCGCGATGAATATCTTCGTTTCTGACGTACCAGGGTGCATTGACGATACCCCTTAGTACTTTATATTGGAATCGCTGAATTATTAGTATATTGCTTTTTCTGGTACAGCCCCACAGCTGACAACCATAAGTCCAAACTGGCATCAGGACTTGTTTATACAAGAGTATCTTATTTTGTATGGATAACGATGAGTTTCTTCCTAAGAGCCAGTACATTTTTTTGTACCTCATGTCTAGGTCTTCTCTTTTCTTCTTAACGTGAGCTTTCCAGCGTAGCTTACTATCAAGGTTCATTCCAAGATATTTTGCTGTATTAGCATAGGATATCTTTTGTGTGTCAATATAAATAGGATAGTAATTTGCTTTTTTATTTGTAAAGTCAATATGGGTAGACATAGAATCGTTAAGTCTTATACGCCATTTTTTCGTCCATTTATAGAGCTCATTTAAAGCTGTTTGTACTTTTCCCACTGCCTCCTGGTGAGTGTTACCCACAGCTATGATGGCAGTATCATCGGCAAAAGTAGCAATAGTATTATTAATTGGTTCGGGAAGATCACACGTGTACAGGAGGTACAGGATAGATCCTAAAACGCTCCCTTGAGGTACTCCAGCTTTGATCTCCTTCAGTTTAGAGTAGGCATCTTCTTGACTTACCCTAAATACTCTATCAGATATATATGATTCCAGTATGTTTGCAAATGGCTCAGGCAGTAATACTTTAAGTTTATGAACAAGACCTTCATGCCAGACTTTATCAAAGGCTTGGGCTACATCCAGAAATACAGTTGAGCACACTTTCTTTTCTTCTAGAGATTTTTCAATTATGTTTGTTATTCGATGTACTTGATCAATTGTGGAGTGTTTTTCCCTGAATCCGAACTGATGATCAGGTATCAGATTATTTTCTTCTAATATAGGTTTCAATCTAATTAGTAGTAGTTTTTCAAAGAGTTTTGAAATAATCGGTAACAAAGAAATCGGTCTGTATGATGTAACATCATTTGGAGGTTTTCCTGGTTTAGCAATCATAATGAATTCCGCAACTTTCCACAAGTCAGGGACGTGCTTCAATCTGAACGCTGCATTTATCAGTGTTGTTAATTTTACGATTGCTTTTTTTGGTAGATTACGCAGAATTTCCATTGTAATAAGATCATATCCCGGAGTCTTTTTTAGGTTTAGCTGTCTGATCATATTGAGAACTTCTTTTGGTGTTACTAATTTAATAGGAGTATTTTCTCGATTGGTTTCGATCGTAGTTAGTTCAATATGGTCAAACGAAGGAGTCGTTTGGTTGGAATATATTTTCCAGGTATTCTGCAAACCTTTTTGCCTTTTGCTCACTATTAATTGCCCACGTTCCATTTTCTTCCTTGATTGGAGGAATATTCACACATGGTCTTTTTAAATTTCTAGTTGCTTTCCAAAGTGAGTAGTCTGAACTACGGGCGCTCGTGAGGTTCTGGAGGTAGGTGTTGGTTAGCGAACTATTAAAACGTTTGATTGTTTTTCTAAGAGCCTTTGTTAAGTTATTCAACACCCTTTTATCAAGAAATTAAATAATATTATCGATTAACAAAACAAGCAAAGCAAAAATATTTTAATCCGCGATCATTATCCGTAGAACCTATAAATTTTAATATTAATGTATAATCCCCATTACCATACAAACGATGGCATATAAATAATTGTTGGCCCGACTTCCTAACAACTCATTACCAAAGGGCGACGATTCCGAACTGACTGTCACGAACAATGGCTAGATTTTCCCTATCTTTAAATAACAAAACCAAGAGATTTTGAACCGTATTTGATTGTTATAGAGACGTGGAGGCTTTACGGTTTTGTATAATGTTTGGATGAAGACAAAAGAGAGACGCGATAAATATTAGGCATAGAGTAAGATATTAGGCATATTCAAATAGATGACCAACTTGTACAAACCAATCAAACCAATCTATTTTTGTAATTAACTCCTGAAAAGCTGCTCATTTCCCTTTATTTAAATCAGTACAATCTTTGAACCGATGGTAGAGTAAAATGAAAGACTTGGATTCTTTGGAAAAGCTTGAAAGTAGGAATTTTTACAGAACTTGTGTGTACACACAACGGGATTCCAGTAAGCAAAAGTTCGTTACAACAAGTTCTACGAAAAGGTCGTCGTTAGTTAGGTAGGTAGGTACTAGGTAGGTATCGTAAGTATCTACCGTTTGCCATTTTAAGCCTGTCTTTTTCTCTCTAAGTATATGCCTTTATATCATTACTAGCTGATGCCTGCGACTTCGTCCGCGTGGATTGAGGTTTTTTGGTTCCCGCGAGAACTGTTTAATTTTCCGGCATAAAAAGTAGTCTGAGTCATTCTCTGACCTCTAAACTACCACTATGCGATCCCTTTCTCTGTGAAAAACAAAACTATCCCACGGATAAAAAGTAACCTGTGTGTTATTCCAGACTATAATCTATCTCTGTGCCAGATTTCATCCAGATCCGTTCTGCCGTTCTGGCGTGATTGAGTAACAAACATCCATCCATCCATCGATCCAAACTTTCGCAGTTATAATATTAGTGTAGGTGGTTCTCTGACATATAATAGTACAAAGACATTATTTATTTCAGAATTGTTTTAAATTGTCGCAACTTCATGAATATTTTAGTCTTTGCCACGATCTTCGGCGACCTCCGGCGCCGCAGGACGCATGCGTCATAAATAATATCCACAGTGCAGAGGGGGTGAAATCTTTTGGAAATATCGCCAAATTAATGGCCATACTTATTGGAAATTGATATACGGGATATTCTCACTTCCCTTTGTCATATCTCAAAAGATTGCCTCCGAGCATATAACATTGCTACGAATCCCCCGTATTCTATTGGCATAGTATTTTTGTAATTGTTCCTATCTTTTTCTAGGCTATTTTGAATAACAAATGCCAGGGGCCATACTGCTAACGCTTTAGCCATATTGTTTCATTATTGTTGACTTTCGTGATTTAGAATTATAATCCTTAATAGCTGCCCGCGACTTCGTCCGCGTGGAATAAGTTTTTCAATTCCCACGGGAACTCCTTAATTTTCTGGGATAAAAGTAGCCTATGTCACTCTCCAGATCACGTCGATCCGTTGCTCCGTTGCAGCGTGATTGAAGGACAAACAAACAAACCAACAAACCAATAAACCAACAAACCAAAAAACAAACACACTTTCGCATTTATAATATTAGTATGATTTTAGGAACGATAAGGTAATTGACGTCAAACTGACATTTTGAGTAATATTGCTTAAGTATTACTTTAAGCGCTGGCAGTGAAATGAAATGAATGGCCCCAGGAAATGACTATATAATGTATTTACTTCCATCTCTACTAAGTAGAGATAATTGCTCTTTAACTTCCCTTCCCCGGGATGCAACCTATCTCTGTACCAAACTTCAAAATCGGTTAAACAGATGGGCCGTATGGAAAGTGTATAGACTGACAGATAGACAGAATAGAACACACACTTTCGCAATTTATAATATTATGGATTGGAAACTGTATCTGGCTATCTATTTAAGTCTGTTTGGCTGTCTATCTGTATATTTGCTACGTTTTTACGACTCCCGACCCACCTGTTCTATTTTCATAGAATATGTTCTATTTTATAGATTTTGACGAAATTTGTAAAATAGATACATTGCATCCGGGGAAGAACATATAGGTTTTTTACCGCGGAAAATCAGAGTTCCGGGATTTAATAACAACCCAAATCTTCGTGGACATAGACGCGGGCATCATCTAGTTTATAATATTAGGTAGGTAGGCAAACTCCCACTGTCACCAGTTCCAGGCCTTCGAAACAATCAACAAATATATATATATATATTATCTTATTGTTGTATCTGTCAGTCTGTCCATTTGTCTTCTTTCCCTGGCGAAGGCTGCCCATTGTACCAACTTGACAAATTGGCTACGTGTCAATTATAGCCTGAAAGGACCATTTTGATAGGGGATACACGTACACTTGGATTTTAGAATATGAAATAGAATTTCAAAAACTGTAAAAGTAACATTGAAGCTTTTCAACGAAGTTTGTCAAAATGTATAAAGTAATATCTGCCTATTTTATGAAATGGTTTTTCTTGACACAAACATACACATACATATTTTTGATACCTATTAGCGTAAATACCTACTTTACATAGAAAATATAAATCGGCTTCACATTGCAAAAACTTTCCACATTCATTACGTAACTAAGTGTATATTGTATGATATTATCTACTGGGTAACATTTTCTTTTTATTTTTAACCGACTTCAAAAAAGGAGGAGGTTCTCAATTCGTCGGAATCTTTTTTTTTTTTTATTTTTTATGTATGTTCCCCGATTACTCGAAGACGCCTGGACCGATTTTGAAAATTCTTTTTTTGTTTGAAAGGGTATACTTTCGAAGTGGTCCCATATAAATTTGGTGAAGATCTGATGAATATCTTCGAAGATAGATAATGGAACTCTTCAACGGATAAGAGTAAATTGCTCGCGATCAGTGTGATAGTCTTGTAAACAGTATGTTTTAACCATGCATAGCATATCTCGTTCTGGTTACATCCTGTATTTTAAAACAGTGGGGCCACTAAAAATTGTGAAATAAAAAATTTTCAAAAAAAAATAAAAACCGACTTCAAAAATCACAAACACTAAAAAGTAAAAAATAATTTAATTTATTATGTATACACAAGAGTTAATTTAGTTCTATAATAACATTCTTTGGAGTCGGTGCCAATGTGGAGTCACGTCAACAATAATGAAGAGTAGGTAGACGGTTCATGCGGCTAATTGGTACCGACTCCAAAAAATGTTATTATAGAACTAAATTAACTCTTGTGTATACATAATAAATTAAATTATTTTTTACTTTTTAGTGTTTGTGATTTTTGAAGTCGGTTTTTATTTTTTTTTGAATTTTTTTTATAAAAATAAACAAATCCTGGGGTTTGCCAACTCTTCTCAGTAAAATCTGCTTTCCGAACCGGTGGTAACATAAATACGTATACACAAGTGACGTATACCTGACACAAGTTGTGCTATATAAAATAAACCATTTTGTTTAAAATAGAAAACCGTTAAGAATCCTGTTTGAACAAAATCAGATTTAATGAGCTTATACCTAAAGCACGAGTTAAGTGCAACCTAATAAAATATAACACCCTAGAGAGTTTCTGAGTTTGAGTTAACTTGAAGATTTATCAGTCTGTTCTAAGGGTAATTGCACTTTGCATGATTTTTAATATTTAAAGACCCCACCTAAATTGTACGAACCTTCACAATACACACACCTTCAAAGTACCCAATATAATTTATGTACACACCATTACAAGTCCTCATAAATTATACATAGCCAAACAATCAAACATCTCAACCACTCGCTAATTACTTGCCGTGTACGAATTAAAAGCACTCGTCCCACGTCACCGTCCCATGAATGCTTGACAAGGCCCTATGGTACCGGTACCCTGACCACACTCGAACAGCGAGCAAGATTAACCCCGACGAATTAAACTGAGGCCCCGTGAAACCTTAGCGAAACTGTACGGGGAACAAGTCACAAGCTTTCGGCGCCTGTCTTTGAATAACCTTAGTAAGTAACGGTATTAGAACAGCTATAATAAGCGAGTAGAAAAACCTGTCGTGCAAAATTAAAATGATTAAATTATACAACGAGCAATAAACATAATGTCCAAAGAATCAAACTATTAAAAGGCTATGAACAAAAACTTGTTCATATTAAAATATTTTTGTTGCTCTAAAAGCATTGCAGCGCAACCAAAATATTTGGTGGGTCTCTATGAGGTGACCCAGTAATGACCCTAGGGACCCACGATGTATTAGGCCATTTAAATGCACGAAAAAATTAAATTCTTACAAATGATAGGCTTGTTGCGTTTCCATGAAATATAGGACCTTGTTCCTAGATCTTTTAAATAAATATTCCCAAATAAAATTCATTCGCGGCATTTGCATAAAATAGGTTCTACGACGTCCCAATACTTTAACCTTTAAACCTGTAATGTCAATTGGCAAGCTTGTTTTGTAGTATAAAAAATCGAGTCAATCACAGCAAAAACACGACTCCCACGCAGCAAAAACAGCCCATCATACGTTCATGAAATGAAATGATGTATTTCACGTTCTAACCACTTGTGTCACTTACGATAATATGGCAAGACTACCACGCCGTGTCCCTACCTACACCCTACAGATTCATTCGCTGTCGCCTATAACTTAAAGTGCAACAAACTCGAAGTCACCCTCTTTCATCCATCATTAGCGGACAAAGGCTAATCTAACGTGGAGAGCACTTCATCACCGGAGATCGGCACGATAATTAACGCGAGATTACAACTGTACGGAATATACTCGTACCTACCTATATAGGTAACCAATTATTTCGGTAAATAAGGGATTACTAGATGATGTCCGCGCAATTTTATTGCGCGTGGATTTGTTTTTTTGGAATTCCTTGAGAATTCTTCGATTTTCCGGTATAAAAAGTAGCCAGGATGCAACATACATAACTATCACTTTACCAAATTTCATTAAAATTGGTTGAACAGATGGGCCATGAAAGCGTAGCAGACAGACATAATATTATACGAATTAGATCATTGATTATTTAATTATTAGGTGTACTAGTAACTAGGTAGTTAACAGGTTAACCCGCTACCATCTTAGACTGCATCATCACTTACCATCAGGTGAGATCACAGTCAAGGGCTAACTAGTAGTGGATAAAAAAAAGTAGTTCAACTGATTGGTTCAACCGCTGAGCTCGTGGTAAGACATAAACGCATCTATACTTACATTGTAATAAAGCTGTAATTGGACGATTCCCTTACATTGTATATATTTTGAAAATTGTAATTAGAGGAGGCTTTTTAATCTATGCAGAGCCCCCACCACCACCACCACCACCACCACCGTACTATAGGTACAATTTTCATCTCCAAAATAACTTTATTTATGAATAAAACGCGTCCTCAAAAGTGACGGCACCAGTTTAGTTTACCTGTGGTTATGCTGCTAATTAATTTCGTTGCTAAACTGGATCTAAGCAACATGCAAGGACAAAGCTTTTAATTGAATTTGGAAGTTTGTGCTTTATACTCTACACGTTATGTATCTACACCTTATGTATCTACACCTCATGTATCTACACCTTATGTATCTACACCTTATAATATTTAGTGTATACTTTATGGAGTACCTCGCTAGTACTCAATAATAGGAAAAAAAACCTTCATGCATGTGTTAGTAGCAGTAGTTACTAGTTATTGAGGCCAATTCTGTATAACACAACCACTAAACTAAAATGACAGCTTGAAATCTAGTTCTGTCCCGTTCCGAAGGGACAGAACTATTAAGAAAGGGCTAGCAATATTTTTAATGCCGTCATTTTAGTTTAGTTTAGAGCAACCGCCGAGTTTCTTGCTGGTTCTTCTCGGTAGGAATGGCATTCCGAACCAGTGGTAGATTCATTTGACGATTCGAAAGCACTTGTAAAGTTTATTTGAATAAAAAAAGTTTGAATTTTGAATTTTTTTTTTTGAATTTTAGAGATTGTACACTACAGAATCAGCCCCATCGAATGATTCATGACGGAATTAAGTTAAGAGATAGGTTATTCCCAGGAATGGGCAATGGACATGCGTAGGCTGTTTATCCCGGAAAATAAAAGACTCAATCACGGGGTTTTTAAAAACCGATTTTTGAAGTAAAAACTTCTTTAGCCGCGTTGAGCACTTTTTGGTAGGGGGTAAACTTGGGGACTCGCGTCACCGACATGCTCGTCACCGACATGCTCGTCACCGACATGCTCGCGTTGTTACGAAGACAAAAGGTCGTAAATATAAATATACTACATTCGTAATTAAACTTTAATGCCTTAGTTTTAAAGTTTATATTTTAATTTTTTAATTATTTTTATTCAAATTTTAATACATAATAAAATTCTATGTTATAAGTTTTCACTTCTATCGGCAGCCCCTATGACTGCCAATTTTTTTTTTAAGTAGCGGGTTAATTAAAGGCTTTTCAGAAATCACAGTATCAATACATGTATGTATACCTATACGACTAGAAGAAACGACAACGAATTTTTTTTTTTAAATTAATTCTTTACTGAGGCAACCAAAATAGCCCATATAATCTCTCGGGATAAAAAGTAGCTTTATTAAGTCACTCTCCAGATCCTCAACTGCATATACATGTATACAACAATAATTATATGTCAACCGTTTCTCTGTGATTCACAATACGAAAATGATATGAATATTATTAGGGTATATCATACTCGTAGTATGGATGCATGAGAAACTTAACGTAGTCCTTCCAATAAAATCCGACAATTTCACTTAGCAAATTTCAACGGTCAAAAAAAACTTTTTTTCCATTTATTTCTTTGTAAGCAGTCCCTCTGTCCCTTATTTTCCATTTGGCCACTGGGCGTGTCAGGGTCTGATTGATGTATTTTTCCAACCCTTTCGATGGCTCTTTGGGGCTGACTCGATCGTTGTTAATAGCAAAATAAGGTCTAAATGGAAATAATGATACCTCTATTGTACAAAACATTTTATTTCAGTTGTCTTAAAGAGTGCAGTAGATATAATTTTAATCCTTAGCGATTAAGGACAGTATTTCAAGAAATTCTTTTTTGTGGTTTATCATGTACAAGGCCTGATCATCTCAATTTCATAGTTCTTAAATGTAGTTCGTAAACGTTACAATAAAACTTAAATCTAGCTAACCTAACCTAATTACTGAACTGATCATGTGGAATGGTGGCAAGAAAGCTGATTGCATTTCCGCGTTAAACAGCCAGGCTGATCCGCAATAAGCTTTTTGCACTAAGACTCCAAGGCCCAGGGCTAAAGGAAAAATTAAGTAAAATCTTGTAGTTAAAGCATATTATTAGTAAAGACGTTACAGAAGCGGGACTATTGATTGAAATCAAAATTGAAGAGTGTAAACTTCATTTTCATTTCTGTCGAATTTGTTTTGAGGATGCAGCCCGAACACAATCAAAGCGACACATCAGTTCATGGATTTTACAATGCTTTGTTGACGTAAAAAAATCTGGAAAAGCCACAGAAAAGCGATAATACATTGCATTGATTGTGCTTGGGCTGCTGTATAATGGCCCGTTGTGCTGGATGAGCGAAGAAAGCGACGCGAAACTCCACACTATCCATAGAAAATGACAAACGTTTCTACGAGTCAACGTGGGACACTTGAGGGGCCAGGGCTAGTGTGCTTAGCATGCGCTCAACGAGATTATCTCGCGACGAGAGAGATATATGTTGTCGTTGCCGGCTAATTTTTCATTTACCCTAACATGCACAAAATGCGGTATATTACAAGAAAAAAATTGTCGACATGTAAAGGTTCGTAGAGAAAAATACCACAGTTAAGAAATATTACTTTTATCTCTACATTTGACGTATCAAGTA
The DNA here is from genome assembly GCA_917051295.2 of Erebia ligea. Lineage (NCBI taxonomy): Eukaryota > Metazoa > Arthropoda > Insecta > Lepidoptera > Nymphalidae > Erebia > Erebia ligea. Next base: position 18,495,775 of record OU785223.1, read on the forward strand.
AGCATGTTAGCTTCGGTAGACAAATGGAGATAACGGGTAGACATAATTTTACTCGTTGTGCGCATGCTAGCCATACAGGATGTTGTCGCGTTTGTCATTGAAAGGACAGGATATACAGCTAGGTATATAAACGGCTAGGATATATGCTGTAATGTAATGTGTGATCAACATTATACCTATAGTTTTGGCAGGCTTCACAGCATCTAAAACAAATGCCGTGTCTTGCTCGCTACGTTCCATCGTTTGCTACCGTGAGATTGAGATACATTCGCTTAAGATCCACCTGTGCTAAGACAAATGATGCTGTTCAAAACACTGATCTAAGCCTGCAATGCATTATGATCTCTATTAGCCTTTTAATAAGAACTGTAATAGGTAGGTGCGTGGTTTTCGTGGTCTTCAGATTTATTTTCTACTAAAATATATTTTGCAGAGATGAAATTAAGTTCTAAGACAAAGTAAATACTTTTATGTTTTCACACACTTTTTTTAAATCTACAATGTTTGCTGATAATGAGTTTACCGATACTGTCTTTGAAATGTATTTTTTGGTGATCATTGATTTTTTTTTAACTCCAAAGGCCATGTTCTCAAATACCAAGCTTTAAACTGACTATAGAAAAACTATGGCTTGGAAGGTAATTAGGTATAAGAAAAACTTTGTAGTTTACTACAAGTTAGTTCGATTTCACCTGGTGATAAGTGATTGATCCAGTCTAAGATGTTAGCTGGCTAATCTGGTATGGCATGGCACCAAGCCTGACCCGTAAATTTGTCCTAGGTAAGCGACAGAAGCGACGCGACGCGACGTGGCGCGATATGACGCCATAGAAACTGACAAACTTGTCTACGCGATGACGTAGGGCACGTGAAGGATCAGCTACTGTTAGACACTGTCGCGTCGACACTGTCGGTCGAGTTGGCGCGTTTGTGGCTCACCTAGGGCAACGGGTAATGGGTTTCTATACGCGGCATCGTACCGGAACGCTAAGAGGCTAAATCGCAAAGGGGCACGGTACTTTATTGATGGGGTGGTAAGTAGCCACGGCTTTTAAGGAAATAGAACCAATAAATTTTCTTGAATTGCTCTACATGGATGAAGCGACAGGCATATGTTAGTAAGCTGGTATTACTATAATTGGGTCGACGCCCTATAGGCTATTTTGTGTGGATATGTTAAGAATCCATTGTAGATAAAGTTAGACCCTATGACTTAAGATTTAAAACTGTTTTTCACTTGCACTGGTAAAGAGCTTGTTGTGAAGAATGCAGTGAGCTTGTTTAGTAGACAGCAATTTAGTTATTATGAAAACAAGGTCAACGGCACATAACCATGTAAACGAGAGTAAATTCTGCTTGAAGGACGTAAAGTGTAAACGTAGGCCTTTAAAATTCTGGAAATATTTTAGTAAGTAATATGATATAAGATATCTAGAGATGTTACAGCCTCTCAAGTTTTTGTTTTCGTTCTGCCAGCTTCTATTTTGATAGAGACAAATATGCAGTCTTAAATGTGAATTATCATCAGAATATTAAACCAGAAAGAGATGTTGTAGATTTTTTTTCTTCTTACACATAGTTTTTCACAGTTTCCAAATCCATCCATACTAATATTATGTGTGCGAAAGTGTCTGTCTGTGTATAACACCTTATCTTTTCAACCGATTTTGATAAGATTTGGTACAGAGATAGATTTATCTCGGAAAATTAAGGAGTTAAAGTTCTTGTACCAGTAATAAAATGCAATTAGCCCTTACCTTTGCATAGTACGAATTCCTATCATCCTTACACGCATAAGAAGGTCTGTTAAACATGTCTCACACATATATCATAATGTCACTATTAACACCAACTTGATAATATTTGCGAGTTTATCAAATAACAAGCCTTAAAGTATCGACCATAAGCGACTCTAATGCTTTTCAAATCACAAAAGTTGAATGAAAACTGAAAACGTAAATTTTTCGGTTTTAGTCGCACAAATTCACCCCGGCCCGACGACAATAAATACGAAATTAAAACTATGACACTTTAATTAAAAGATGCTATGTCTAAAAAGAGACAAAAAAAAAGTGTGCGTGTTCAAGTCACATACGGCAGAAGTGAAACTTCAGAAAAGTAGCCTACGAGAGAATGAGATAAAGGTAACTTGTATTCTATCGCATTCTCTCGCAGTCTCAATCCTATTATGAATATGTTTGTCTCTCTGTTTCATCGAATTTTCAAATCACAACGATTCTAAAAAAGTTTCACTTCAAAAACAAACTCGCTATTTCAATTGATTTATATTTCTCAACGACACTGAACTATCAACTGCACAAGTACTAGCAAGCTATTAAAATAAGTGATACAATCAATCGCTCTTGTAAAAACGTATTGAATAGAACAATAATGGTGTGGAGAAGCAATAATATTTATTGTTTAAACGCTCCGCTCGCGACGTATCAACAACAAGGACTGGATGTCTTTCGTCAATTAGAATGGACAGAGCAATTTCTGACAGAGGTTCAAAATACTACCAGTGGAAGTAATGTGGTGAGATAATGTGTTCCCAACAAAATTTCGGCCAGGACAGCAAATCTCCACAGAGATTAGCCATCTGCGCGAGAGATATTCTCAACAAAAGTGTATGCGAATAAACACAGGCGCAATCTTTATTCTCTTATTTGCATAGACCGTTGGGACGGCAATCAGACACAACCAGAGAGAATTTAGGCGCAGAGCTTTACGTGGTCTCTAAGGCACGTTGGTGAATGCGCAGTTGAACATGCTAACCCTAGACCAACCAGGCAGTGAATACCAAGAGGTTGACGCTCAAGGATCAATACATCAAAGATTAGTTATTATTATCATCTTAGACAGGGCTGACAAGGAAAAGTATGGTGCATAATCATTCAATAATTGCCGGATAAAGCTCAAAACATAGCTGTACCACAGTCTAAGGAGGTACGTTTTTTGCTATGAGTCGTTCGACGGAGGCGTATAGACAGAGCAACGCAACGGTGCGGACGAGACGGATTAAACTGGCAAAATTTACAGTACAAAGTTCTGTATAAATGTCTATGCAGTTCCCTACATCTCTCAACCATAAGTTGAGAGATGTAGGGAGATGTAGAGAGAACCGTACCTCTAGGTCCTCTAGGTTTTCGTGGTAGCTGAATCTGTCATTTGTATGGGTGTCGACCAACTGTATTGAATATATACTTACACTGTGGCTGTATATAGAAATACCTGTATTTTTTCTAGAACATATTATTATTTTCTCGAACAGTGATGAGATTATCCCGGAGTTTTCGCAATAAGAGCACCGAAACAGCTCTATGTAATAGCAGACTGTACGTATTTGAATTTCCATAATGTCTCGTTGAAGCACTCAAGCAATGAGTGGACTATTGTGGACTGTTCATAATACAACGATTTATTCATACTCACCATCGCTACAAATGATAACTGAGCAACTTTCGAAATAAGGCCAAACTAATTGGCTTTTAATATTATATTTTGTTTTATTATTCAGCAATAGTTATCTTGTGTTGTAACTGCTTCGTTGGTCCAGTGGTTGACGAGGTCCCGGGTTCGAGTCCCGGGTCGGGCCATAATTAAGTATTGGGTTTTTCTGTTTAGAAATTCTTAGTACTAGCCCGGAGTTAGGAAGTTGGTGGTGTTTCACCCCCCTGCCTTGGAAAGCATGTTAAGCCGTCGATCCCGGTTATTATCACTAACATGATAATAGTCGTTAAAGCCCGCCAACCCGCATTGGAGCAGCGTGGTGGGTCTAAGCTCTAATTCCCAATCTCCGATGAGAGTGGAGGCCTGTGCCCAGCAGTGGGACGTTAATGGGCTGCAGTGGTGGTGGTAGGTAGTTGTGACTTGTGATGAACTTCGACCCAAACATGCAAGTAAATATGTTACTCTATAGGGAAAGAAATGAAAAAATTAAATAAAAGAAATGTTACTTACTTTAAAGGAAGAAATGAAGAAATTAAATTAAAAAGATTTGAGGGCAATATAGAACTAGTAACTTGTGGTTATTTATTTGACTAAGTATCCGAAAGAGCTCGATAGAAAGTAAAGGCTTCAAATACCCAAAAGCATAGGACTCGGTTGAAAAAGTCACCGCTGTTATTCTTTCGATAATTTGAGTAAAACTAGAGTCAAGCAGTCAACATTTTGTATGCAACTGGCACATCAGATTCAATCTCTTTTCACCCGTATTACAATTATTATCATTCGTAGATCAACAGACAGCCCTTATAGTCTACAGGCAAATGTTAAAAAAGTCGTCTCCTTCAGGATTTTCATAGCCACCTCTTCTATATACGAGTATGTACCTATAATTGGTATGTATTTGTTCGTCGTGTGTGTGTGTCTCTAGAAACGCTCGGCCGCCATCTTTGTGACGTCACAACTACAGGTGTCCCTACTTCTGCGTTCTACGACCGACAGTTTCTTGTTCTAGAGACCATGACGAATACATACATACCAGTCGTAGGTATAAAGAAGAGACGACTACGAGATTTCGTCAGAATGATCGATTTCCTCTATATTACTAGCGCGCCCTAAAGATAACATAAAAAAGAACCTAAAGCTTCAGAGATCAACTCATCAACCAAAACGAACTCCCCCCAAATTCCGAGGGCAAAATTAGCGTCCCATAAAGAGATGCACAGAGATTAAAAAATGCATCAGAGATCCAATTTGCGAGCGTTGTTACGCCAGTGTTCCGCACAAACGGATTATCCACAAGGCAGGCATCAAAGGGTTCCATTTGCGAAATTTGTATTTCCATTACTCAAATTGGTTTGGTGACTTTCGGATGTGACTGACGACTTCGCAATCCTCATGTCTCTATTATAACCACCTTTGTGGAAACTGGAGTTGTTAATTTTAGAAACAACCCTTATGTGGAGGAATTTCCAGCGTTACATAATATAGGCGTAGGAAGATCGAATAACCGTCAGCGTTGGCATCCTTATGTAGATGACGTACAGTTTGCTCGAACGAAACGGTTCTGCTTTACGTTTCTGATACGAATCGCCAGGATGTGAAATGCTCTTCCAGCGCATGTATTCCCTGACACGTATAACTTATACCTTCAAGGCAAGAGTGAATAGGCATTTTCTAAGATTAAATATCATTGCAAAAACAAAGCTCAATGGACATGCACGATTAATTTCTATAAATACTAACTACATGATGTCCTCAACTTATCTCCTGAGAAGTCTTAGATTTGCCGCGTTAAAAGCCACTAAAAAGTATCCCATATCTGTCCCCAAAATGTAAACTGTACTAAAATTAATCAAAATTGGTTAAATGCATGAACTTGAAGTAGCCCGTGGTTAAACGGTTGGGCCGTAAACAGACAGACAAATAGAGAAATTATGAGATAATCTATACGAATATTAAAATAGTTAGATGGATGGATGAATGGATATTTGTTACTAAATCACGCCAGAACGGCTGAACGGATGACACAGAGATAGATTATAGTCTGGAATAACACATAGGCTTCTTTTTATTCCGGGAAGTTAAAAGAGTTCCCGCGGAACCAAAAAACCTCAATCCACGCGGACGAAGTCGCGGACATTAAGTCTTCTAGTGAGGAGGCATCATCTATTACCGCAATATCCCTATCACAAAATGAATTTTTATTAAAAAAAAACATAATTCAAGACTGACCACCCAACGCGTGTCCTTTATTACACATTCCTTAACTTGCCGAACTAAAAAACGCACGCTGGTCGTTGGCTGTTGGCACGTAGCCAACGGGCATAGTCGCATTAATTACTACTTCACCAGATGGCGCTATGCAGGTGCCGCGTATATCACAGGCTATCAAAACCAGCTCTGGCCTATGAATATGGACGTTGACACGCAAAACCTAAATTGCTTTAGATTTCGCTTTAGAATTTCCTCTCTCGGAAATACGTGTACTAAAATAAATGGCGGTTGTAATTACGAAAATCGAGTGTTGATTAAAATTCTGGATGGCGATAATTAATTTACGATTTTGAACTCCATAACTCAAACGTCCAAGAGGCGAACTGAAGTTAAAAAGGTTGAAGAATGTCCGTCGAATTTCGACTATGGTTAAAATATGAGTCACTTTATCAGGTCCAGTGTTTCCACAGCCTCCCGAAGTTCAAACTTCCAAATCCAATCAGTCATAACAACAGCCTCCCTAAGCAATTAACCACTCGCATCCCAATCGATATTTTAATCTATATTCTGAACGAACAACGCACCAACATCAGCTGAGGCCATCTATTAAACGACAGTTATCTGCATGATTGATTGCGACTGTATGTAAAAACTCGGCTGGAACTGTCACCGACAGACCTAACGGAGTGCCTAGTGGGAGATGTTCTTCCTATTCGATCGCGACAACGTTAAAACGAGTTTCTTGCTGGCACCGAGTTTCTTGCTGGTTCTTCTCGGTAGGAATGGCATTCCGAACCAGTGGTAGATTCGCTCAATTCGGAAAAGATTCAATTTTCCGAATCAAAGATTCGGAAAAATTTGAATTTCGAATTTTTTGAATTAATTACATAATGGCAGGGCTTTTCTTGAGATACTAATGGTGGGTTCCCAGGTCCTTCCGCAAGTTTCAATGTGTCAAATTTCTTCTCATGAACCCCCCAAATACAGAGGGCAAAATTAGCGTCTGATAAAGAGATACACAGACATTAAAAACTGCATCAGAGGTTCAATTTTCGAGCGTTGTTACACACAAACTGACGCTCGATCAATTCCATGTAAATGGTAGTTAACTTTGTCGCGATCGAATACGTAAAAAACCTCCCACTGGGCCTGCTGTTTACATTGACTGGCTTTCGTCCGTGACTTCGTTCGCGTTGAGCCACATATGAAATAATTGGTAGAGCGAATTTCAATACTCGTTATGATCTCCCTCTCACCGGTCGGTTCTTCATTGCTGAAGAATGAAGATCGTGGTCCTGGCGAGATCGTTCACATAGAAATGCACAGGTATACTGTATATGGAGCTGCACAAACTACCGCGACATGACAAAATGTGCTTTCTCTTTCAACGCAGGCGTTTAGGACGGACGTTTTGAGTTTTGTCCTGTTTGTGTTTTCGCTCTTATAGTAACCCAACTGGCAATCGTACTCTAGTAGCTCCAAATCTGAACTGAGAATATCGAAGCCACGGAATATTAGACAAATGTTAGACAAGATGGTACCCCCCTGTGTGGTCAAAAGGTTACTTAGAGAGAATGTTCATAGTTACAATAATAGTTCAAACGATGTTCCAGAGTGTAAGGAAATGTATTCAAATTATAAGGCAAAGCACCCCCGAGACTAGATTGAAATCTCTAATAATGCAGTCCGCTAGACTAATCTTCATATAGTGTCTGCAATTCCCTAAAGAGAAGATAGTAATTACCTATCCAACCTACCCATCCGACTTTTTTTAATGTTCATTTTTATAAAAAACTAGCTGATGCCCGCGACTTCGTCCGCGTGGACAATTTTTTTTAAATTCCTACGGGAACTCCTCAATTTTCCGGGATAAAAAGTAGCCTATGTCACTCAAATTTCAAAAACTGTGAAACACATATTTCCTAATTTTTACCCGTAGCTTGTAAACCAAGTTTCATGGATATAACTTGAGAAATGACGGAGTTTCATACAAACTTTCAACCCCTATTTCACCCTCTTAGGGGTGGAATTTTCAAAAATCCTTTCTTAGCGGATGCCTACGTTATAATAGCTATCTGAGTGCAAAATTTCAGCCCGATCCGACCAGTGGTAAGAGCTGTGCGTTGATAGATCAGTCAGTCAGTCAGTCAGTCAGTCAGTCACCTTTGCCTTTTATATATTTAGATTAGAAAAAAATATTGTAGGTAAAACTACCAGAATGAGTTTAGGAACCAATGGTAGGGACCCTTTTTAGGGTTCCGTAGCCAAATTTGGCAAAAACGGAACCCTTATAGATTCGTCATGTCTGTCTGTCTGTCTGTCTGTCTGTCTGTCTGTCCGTCCGTATGTCACAGCCACTTTTCTCCGAAACTATAAGAACTATACTGTTGAAACTTGGTAAGTAGATGTATTCTGTGAACCGCATTAAGATTTTCACACAAAACTAGAAAAAAAACTATAAATTTTGGGGGTCCCCATACTTAGAACTGAAACTCAAAAAAATTTTTTTCATCAAACCCATACGTGTGGGGTATCTATGGATAGGTCTTCAAAAATGATATTGAGGTTTCTAATATCATTTTTTTCTAAACTGAATAGTTTGCGCGAGAGACACTTCCAAAGTGGTAAAATGTTGGTCCCCCCCCCCCCCCCCGTAACTTCTAAAATAAGAGAATAATAAAACTAAAAAAAATATATGATGTACATTACCATGCAAACTTCCACCGAAAATTGGTTTGAACGAGATCTAGTAAGTAGTTTTTTTTAATAATTTAAAACTTACTACAGGTTTGTACGGAACCCTCGGTGCGCGAGTCCGACTCGCACTTGGCCGGTTTTTTTTATTAGAAAACTTTTATATTCGCCACTTTCCCGGTTAGGTAGGTACGTATCAAAAGTACGTACGTACTTACTCGGTGACTTAGGTACATAAATTAATAATATTATTATTGCTTGATTTTGCATTTTTTAATTCATTTTTTTTTTTTGTGGTTCTAGACGACCTCCCTGGGGCAACGTTGAACGCTGTGTTTGTATTATACGTGGTAGGTCCCGGATTCGGTCCTCAGCAGGGTCAATTATATTTTCTAAACACCTAAAAAAGGGTAAAAGTGCATCATAAAGTGTTAGTCGTATTGCGAATTAAGTTATTCTCTCCCGTACAGTAATAAAATTCACTAAAACATCGGTTTCCGTGGTTTACTCAGAGCGCATAGTTGAAACGCTTGAATGTGGCTTGAGTCTAGCTCTGGGGGATTTGTTAAAAGTTTGCAAATGCGCCTCTGCGGGTCTCTGGCAATCCGCCATTATGGAGCTGTAAAGAACACGATTCCTCCAGTCGGTGCTAAATCTAACTGTGGTTGAAAGTTATTCGCATTTTGGTGCCGCCATATTATTATCTTCAGAATCAATGCAATCAAAGTCTCACTTAACTTTTAAGTTATTTGTGAACTGCATGCGGTAAGATTTAAGATATTTATGACCTCACTCATATGAATTGAAATAGGTAAATCGGTGATATACTTAGGTATATCTTACACATAGTTTTCTACTTATTCTAGAAATTCTTCCTCGAAAGCGTTGCCTCATTTGAGAACGTGAAAAATAACTATTATATAGTCACTTTTATTTACTATATTAAAATAATCAGATACTTAAATATTCGAAACTAGATGATGCTTGCGACTTCGTCTGCCTGAATTTTGTATTTTTTACTCCCGCAGGAACTCTTTAATTTTCCGGGATAATTGTCCCTCCCCGGGATGTAACATACCTCTATACCAAATTTCATCAAAATCTCAAAAGCAGACAGACAAACTTTCACATTTACAATAGTTATTAGTATGGAATCAAAAATGTTTCTTTGTCTCTCTGTTACCTTTTCACGGCTGATCCGCTTTTAACTAGTTAAATTTTGCTCAGTATTCTTTATATTAAGTGTAAATTTTGTAGTTTGTGTCAGCAAAAGTATTTCATATTTGGACACCTTTTGATTTTTTGCACTATAGACAGTTAGTACCTTGTCTACTTACTTATAATAATTAGGGTACCCTTTTCAGTAAGCTCCACGCATTTATTTGCTTTTACCATAAAGCTTCGAGCCTTTGCGTACCAGAAAACTAAAAGTAGCAATTAACAGCAATCACCTTAACCGGGCCATTACTCCTACATATAAGTACTCATACAGCCCTGAATCTTCACGGTACATTACTGCATCAAACGCAGAGGGCACGTAACGTATGGGCCACTTTAGCTAATGCCCCCCTGAATGGCGGGAGATAGACAAGCAACAAATGGGGAGCAGTCATTACCCATGTTATGGTTATGTGTACCATTGTATTTTGGTGCATGCCCTTTTGGGGTGTCGCACTTTCATGCACTCACTGTGGTATCGATGTTTCTTATCTATCTTATATCTTATGCCTATAGCTTTAAAGTGGTAATTTTTGACAGCTTTTTCCGAAGTTTACCAAACCAGTTTAGTTCGGTTTCCACTCCTCTTTTAATATAGGTGCTTTCAAAATATCAAGAGTGAATAGGCATCTTCTAGGCAAGCGCGCTCCACCTTAGGCTGCATCACCACTTGCAAGCAGGTTTGATTGCAGGCAAGCGCTACCTACATATTAAAAAAAATAAGTAATATCAACTATTAAATACTCTGTACTATGCGGTAAAATGATTGCTAATTTCTCAATCACTCCTGATTGACTATTCTTTTACTACTGGAGAAATTCTATTGTCACAGCAATAATGCAATTAATTCCGCCAATCGTAACAATTGAAATCGTAGCAATAATTATTGATGCAACTTTTTCAGAAGTAGAGTCAAATCATATCGTAAGATTTAGCTATGACTAACCTACACGCAAGTGACGTGATGTTTGTATCTAGTTTGAAATGTGTGCACACTATCAGGCTAGGCACATAACCTACATTTTTCTACTTCGTCCAAAAAACAAAATGTGAAAATTTTAACAATTTAAAGACAAGCTACTGAATTTCATTGAAATACTGCTCAGCACAAATACCTTGACAACGTTTTTTCTAAGCTTTTCTAAAGCCAATGAAATAATATTCACGAGAGAGAGCGATGTGTCGTATCACGTATTCACATTTTTGGAGATATGTGTGCCCAAACCGTTGAAAAATTTGAGAACATGACTATATTATGATATACTGCAAAAACCTGTTTTTGAAGAGGTAACAAAAAGTCGCTATATTATTTTAATTTTACTTTTACTACGTTGGTAGGGACTAGTGGAACAGGCCTATTTTTTACATATAATATTATTTTAAATGTACCTATTATATTTAAAAACAAGTCAAAAGGCAGATATCAAAACTCATCAATTATTTTTGGCTTAAGTATAATCATGATACCATCTTTTACACTTGGTCACAAAAATATCTACAATCACAATCTTGACTTAGTCATCAGTACATACACATTTTTCACTTTTCCTAACATACAACGTCACTGAACTGGTTCCTTGGCCTGAACTGGTTCCTTGGCTAAGACATATCGGATGCGAACATACACATCTATTTTTTTGGTCTCTGCTATACACCACCATAAGCGTTAGAAACTTAACCAAAAGAACTATCCAAACAACATAGCAATTCTCTTCTAAAGTGGTGACGATGTATGATGCCAAATTCATCGTCTAATTTAGGTAATTGGTCTTTTGTGATCCTGGTACCTATAAGGAATATGAAACTTTCCGGTTGTCGGAATTTCTTTAATACGGAAATTTTGGGTTTCTGTGTCATGGAACTTCTGGAAATCTTGAAGCTTTATGTAAAATCGCACAGCATTTATTTTCTTGTCTTGTAACTTTTTTCTTTAACTTAAATTGTTTATATTATTAGTGGATTCATAACAGCTGTTTTATTTTCATTTATCCATTGTTTTTAAAGTGTTTTAGAGAAATTTGTTGAAATTTTCTGAGCCTATTTTTGCTTGACGTCCTAGTGACACTGATTATGGTTGATGTTTGTTTGATGCTCAGTTTGATGTCTTACGAGATAGAGATAACAAGATAAGGGAGGGGATTAAAACCACAGATAAAGATTAATGAATAATTAGACGTCACGCAACTGTGCACGCAATGGCCTAGATTTCAAAATACCTAAGGCCTCAAATATCAAATACCTACTAAAGATTTTTTCTGAACTTATTACAGCGTTGGTAGCATAATATTATTTTCTAGCGAACACCCGCCCGTGGGCAACTTTAATAAAGCGATTTACTTACATTTTAAAAGTCTTCTACTTTGTGCGTAACATGAGTAGGACAGTATATTTTAGTAATAGACTTCAAGGTTCCTATAAAACGACCGATGACCTCTTCTACTTATATTTCATCATCGTCATTACAACCCATTAACGATCCATAGTCCACCACGCTGGACATGTGTGGATTGGCTGACTTCACATCTTGAGAATATAATGAAGAACTCTCAGCCATGTAGGTTTCCTTTCGCTAATTTCCTTCACCGATAAAGCGAGTGATATTTAATTTCTTACTTGCATCTATTCTTATTGAAATACTTTCGAAAAGCAACTAAGCATATTAAATTGACAAGAATTTATATTAATCTCCAACATTGAAGACAGAAAAGAAACCAAATCATGTGCATAATAAAAATAAAACGCGCTAGATGCGGCGTCTACATTTTATCTGAAATTTTCCAGCCATATAAGAGTAAAATCACGTCCAAAGTGCACGTACCATTAATATTAATATTGGAATTATGCTTGTAACAAGATAGCAAGACGAGACGGCTGGATTGGGAAGCCATTTGCATTGCTTACCATCTTCTATAAAGTCTATTGCTTGCACTGATCCCTTGGTGGTATTATGAAGATATCCTTGTAAAAAGCTTCGCCTGCAACTTGTAAACTTCATGAATGTCCCCTTTTTAGGTTTCCTCGAGATTTTTGGATAAGCCTGAACCTTTTTGACGACGTCAAGCTATAGTCGCAGGGAGCCGGTGGATCTATGCGTAGCAAGACCATGATATAAGGATGTTCGTACAAGAAGCCTATATTCAGCAGTGGACGTCTATCGTTTACGACGACGATGATGACGACGAGTCTTTTAGGAAGCGGTTGAGTTTGTCATTGAATATAATATAATATATCCGGGAGATTATTGGAGTAAGACTTCAACCAGCCATTTATTTGTACCAGAAACACACGTAGCGTACACGTAGACGTAGCGTTCGGTTACAATGTTATTGAGCGAATTATTATCATAATAAATTAATAAATATTATAAGTCACATTTGGAAGTCACAAGATAATAATAATCGATGCAATTCTATGACGAGATAATGATAATGAAGGAACTAGAAATTTAATCTGCTATAATCCGCAACAGTAGGCAAATATATGTGGTACCAGTGTACCATGTGTATCTTGTACTTGCAGCACACGAGTATATTATAATAATGACTAGAGGATGCTCGCGACTTCGTTCGCGTGGCATAAGTTTCTTTAAATTCCAACAGGCACTCCTTAATTTTCCGGGATAAAAAGAAGCCTATGTCACTCTCCACGTCCTCAACTATACCCATGCAAAAAATCACGTTGATCCGTTGCTCTATTTCGGCGTGATTGAAGGATAAACTCTCTATTTGACGTCCTTGGGGATAGAATTTTCAAAAACTATGAATCACGTATTTTTTCATTTCAGACCGAAATCCCAAACACCAAGTTTCATAGCTACAGCTTGAAAAATGACGGACTTTCCTACAAACTTTCAACCCCTGTTTCAGCCCTATGGGGGTAGAATTTTCAAAAATGGCGATACACGTATTTCTTCATTTTGAACCGATAGCTCAAATACCAAGTTTCATGGATATAACTTGAAAAATAACGGACTTTCATACAAACTTTCAACCCCTATTTTACCCCTTTGGGGGTGGAATTTCGAAAAATCCTTTCTTAGTGGATACCTACTCTTCACAAAGAACACACCCTCCAAATTTCATGTCTCTAGGACCAGCGGTTTGGGCTGTGCGTTGATATATAAGTCAGTCAGTCAGGACTTTGAATTTTATATATATAGATAAAATAATTCTAACCCATAATCGTGAATCTTCTGGACCTGGAGGCTTATACTACCATCCGTTCTGTTTTAATATTGAAGACGTTCGTGTTAGAGTAATTATAATCCTTATTTTAGGGACGTCAAGGTACGTGACATAAAACTGTAATTTTCAAGTAATACTGCTTTAAGCGTTGCAAGTAACCCCCTTGTACAGTCAGTGTAATTCAGTTTTAGTGCCACAATTAATTCATTTTACGTTCCATCTTCTTTGAATTTCCACTAGACGCCTTTGCAGATTTGCATTCATTTAAATGAGACCGGTCCAACGTCTAGTCTAAAGCAGATGTCTAATGAGGTTTAGGGATTGATTTTCAAAGATCCTTATTCCTTTCTTCAAAATGTTATTTGATATGGCCTGTGGATATGGCGCCTTTTACTCTCAAACTAAAGTTTAAAGAAGCCTTTTACTATGAGTAGATACAGGTGCGATATGTAACCAACGAATAAGGTATACCTTATGACCTACTCTAATACTAATCTCAGTCTAACTAAAGTAGGATTTACACACTTAAGCGAACAGAACAATCCAACATTAATTTAAAAAACCTCATTGTACTATTGCATTTTTTACAGACTTTATTTTAGTAATAATATCAATTAAAATATGCACACCTTTGACCCAAAAGCTTACTGGGAAGTGATGCTATAGCCGGTTAAGGTAAAGACGCCTATTTCACTCTTATTTTAATGTTTGTCAATAAAGTGAAGATCAGCAATCCATGTCAGGAACTCATGGTCTCTAAAATAAAAAACAAAGACGCAAAGTGTTTAATGCACATCATAGTTGATAGAAAAATACAAGTTTGTCGTTTTGCCGTAGGATCTTCTGAATAAACCTCTGTACCAAACGGATTCTATCAATATAACAAATCCCTCGTCACAAAGTAATCTCTTATACAATCTTACAAAGACAACCTTGATAGAGGCTTTCGAAAACAATTTTGGCGCGACTAAATACGCATTAAGGTGCATTTAAGGGCAATTATATGTAACCCTCGCTCTGATCAGGGGATGTAGGAAAATATTGTAAAGTATTATCATTTTGCTTTATGAAAATACTAGCTGATGCCCGCGACTTCGTCCGCGTGGATTGAGGTTTTTCGGTTCCCGCGGGAACTCTTTAATTTTCCGGGATAAAAATATAGCATATGTGCTATTCTAGACTATAATCTATCTCTGTGCCAATTTTCATCCAAATCCGTTCAGCCGTTGGAGCGTGATTGAGTAACAAACATCCATACATCCATACATCCATCCATCCAAACTTTCGCATTTATAATATTTATTTGATTATTTGATAAACCAGGTATTTAATATAAAAAACTAATTATCTCTGTCTCCTCTGCGTCGTATTCCTCATTGCTAAGGGTCGTGACCCCTTTCCATTTATCACGTCACTAGAGGACGCCCGCGACTTCGTTCGCGTGACATAAGTTTTTTTAATTCCCACAGGCACTCCTTCATTTCCGGGATAAAAAGAAGCCTATGTCACTCTCCAGATCCTCAACTATACCTACCCATGCAAAAAATCACATCGATCCGTTGCTCTGTTGCGGCGTGATTGAAGGACAAACTCTCTATTTAACGTCCTTGGGGATAGAAATTTCAAGACTGTGGAATACCTACGTATTTCATAAATTTAAATCGGAAGCCCAAATACCAAGTTTCAGGGCGATAACTTGAAAAACGACGGACTTTCATTCAAATTTTCAACCCCTATTTAACCCCTTTTGTGGTGAAATTTTTAAATATTTTGACACACGTACTTCTTTATTTTTTACCGATAACCAAAATACCACGGTTCGTTGATATAACTTGAGGAATATCTTGAGAAATGAAGGAATTTTTTACAACCTTTCATCCCCTATTCCATTCCTTTGGGGGTTGAAATTTCAAAAATGGTGAAGTACTTACTTCTTTATATCTAACTGAAAGCCCAAATGCTAAGTTTCATGGCTATAACTTGAGAAATGAAGGACTTTCATACAAACTTTCAACCCCAATTTACCCCTTTGGGGGTGGAATTTCGAAAAAACTGTGAAACACGTATTTCTTTATTTTTTACCGAAAGCCAAAATACCAAGTTTAGTTGATATAACTTGAGAAATGACAGACTTTCATACAAACTTTAAGCCCCTATTTCACCCCCTTAAGGGTGGAATTTTGAAAAATTCTTCCTTATTGAGCGCCTACGTCACAAAAGGAACCTACTGTCAAAATTTCAAGTTTCTAGCCACAGCGGTTTAGGCTGTGCGTTGATATATAAGTCAGTCAGTCAGGACTTTGAATTTTAAGATAATGTGGTACCTACCTACCTAGAAATATGTATTTATAATTTACTAGTTGATGCCCGCATTTTTGTCCGCGTGGAATTCGATTACAATTCCTGCGGGGCTTTTGAATTTCCCGGGATAAATTTAGCCTATATTTGTTGTTCAGGGTTTATGCTAACTCAATTCCAAATTTCAGATTGACGATTCAATGATGATGAGAATTTCAGTTATTGTGGCGTAAAGAAAAAACTAACATCCAAACATAATCAAATATATAGTACATTGTTACCCTAGGGATGAAAGTAACTTATTTAGTCCCGAGACGGGGTTTGGCGCCCGAGCGTAGCGAGGGGGCCTATAGTTCGAGGGACTAAATAAGTCTTTCATCCCGAGGTAAACACTGTGCTTTTCATTACGAATATAAGGAAAGTCAAAATAAAAAGTCTATGAATCAGTTGTCTTTACTTTATGAATAAAGTCTATCTTTCTTCTTGTCTATGGATGCACTCGGGTATAAAAAAATAATAAAAAAAAAAAAAAAAAAAAAAAAAAAAAAAAAAAAAAAAAAAAAAAAAAAAAAAAAAAAAAAAAAAGTCTTGTTTCATTTGAACTCCAATAAAAATTCAGTTGAAAACGATTCTCCCTAGGGCTGAAAAGTATTACTTTCAACCCGCTTCTCAGGCAACTTCAAACCTACTTTCCGTGTATGAGTAATGAAAAATATTATAAATGCGAAAGTTTGGATGGATGTATGGATGTATGGATGTGTGGATGTATGGATGTTTGTTACTCAATCACGCTCCAACGGCTGGACGGATCTGGATGAAATTTGGTACAGAGATAGATTATAGTCTGGAATAGCACATAGGCTACTTTTTATCCCGGAAAATTAAAGAGTTCCCGCGGGAACCGAAAAACCTCAATCCACGCGGACGAAGTCGCGGGCATCAGCTAGTCAGCTAGTACACAATAATTATTGATGGATTTTTTTACGGACTTTTGCATACTTATTTATATTGTTTTACTAAAATTCAAAGACACCTATTTCGTAAGAATACGGATGTTAAAAAGGAAGATTTTCTTTATAAAACCGATTGATGTTTGCGATTTATATATAAATTATAAAAACCGCCGACTTTCGTGTCACATTATACGGAAAAAGGTCCAAATATCTTGGACAAACAAATTGGAGAACTTTGGAACCTTTTTGACGAGGGATGAAAAGACGAGGCGCGTTTTATTGAAATTGATGCTACCCTTAACTTTTGAGGGCCAAGTAATTGTTTAAAAGTTCTCTCCTCATTTGAAAAAGTATAAGGAACTTGATCTTCCGCTTTTTGTAGGTAGAAAAATTTGGTAGTAAGTATAATTTTTATGGATTTCATTTCTTATAACTTTACACAATAAAGTTTGAATTCTTGAAACATGCCTCGTTTAGACATGATCTTTGTTTGATTATGTGCTAATTACGGTTTTTCGAAAAATATTTTCCCAGATGATTTTCATTCAAATGTGTGCTTTAATTAAGTACAGCAAAAGGCTAATTCTGCCTCAGTAACCACTCTATCACATTTAATTTAATATAAAATATATAAGACTGCGGTATCCAGATATTTATGTCACATATTATATTATCATCTTACTAAGTACCTGCTGGACAAAGGCTCTCCTTTCTTCCACTCCTTTTTTACGCATCAAAGATAAGTACATGTATTATATTTATATCAAAGAACGATATACATAATACAGTTGACCCTTTTTCATATTGTCTCAAGAATAAATCAAAATTAATTTACTTAGATAAGTAGGTATTATTATTTGAATATTGCCCTCATATGCCAATTTATGTATGATAATAACTGAATTTGGAAAAGTTGTAGAATTGGTAGTAAGATTTTCCACATTGATAACGTCACGTCATATACCTAATTTCATCAACTGCGGCATTTAGATCCAAGCGTAACACAATCTAAAAATGACCAAAATAGACATGTAAGCGCCACCTACCTTATCACCGTCGAACTTCTCCGGTTCATCGCTACATGCCCTGTCTTCGCGTCTCTCCTTCGAACCTCGTCGAACCAACAGCGGAGTTTGCGGCGGCGACACTAGCGCCACGCTATTCCTAGCACTCCCAGGCGGCGACTTTATGAACTCAATCTTCCCACCCTCCATACAAATATTCGGGGTCAGAGGATACATTGGCGACATGGCGACATTCGCGTTCGCCAAGTGATTGTACATCTGGTTGTCTTCTAGGGGGAGCGACTTTGGTTTGTTTTTCTTGCGATAGGTGGATTCGTACGCTAGAACCTGTGCTTTTTGTTCGGGATGAACTTGCCGCACTTTTCCGGGAGGCCGATCGGGTGGTTCTGGAGAGACGCTGCCATCTGCAACGGGGCTTTCAATTCTTTCATTGTTTGATATTCTGGAACAAAATAAAAACCTAAATTAGATATTATTACAAATTCAAATTAAAACAAGGAATCAAAAACTCTTATTTCAAAAGAAAATTAAAATAAGCTGTCTCAGGTTCTGGAAAAATCAATACAAAGAAAACAGCATGGCGCCACTGTTAAATCAAAAACTTCTAAAGTTGTTACTAGATGGCGCTGATCGCATCAAAATATTACATTTCTTGTTTTTATTTTATATTTTCAAAAATAAATATTCAAAAAAGCAAAAAAGTGTAAAATCAGCCATACATAAGCAATAAAGTGTTATTTCAATTGGAAAACGTTTTGATTTTCAAGTATTTCATAGTTAATTTAGCGAAAATCCTAACTCGCGCTATTGAAGTTTTTTGCCTGTTTGGGTATATATACGAGCGGGTCGGTTGTACTATTGGAAGTGTATTCTTTAGTGTGATGCCACTTAACCTTAGATCACTAGCGCTAGTTAGAAGGTCTATAGCACGTGACGTCACGCGCTCGTATTAAGGCGACGCTTCTTGTAACGTGCGCTGCGGACGATCGCCCGCGCGGCTGCGACGGCCCAGCGGCGCACTTTCCTTGGGCGGCCTCTATAAACCTTACGCGGTTTTAGTTAACTCGTTAGCTTAGCTCCGGTTTAATATTCGAGCACTTCTATACTATGGCGGCGAGAAACACACTCGAATGCCAGTTTTTTGATCTATTGATTAAAAAAAACACTTATTGATACCGATTTATTTTATGCCTTCTTTTTTTTTTTGTGCTTTTTTATTAAAAAACAATACAATAGAAATTAATGCTAATTAATTATTATTAATTAATTAATGCCTTCTTAGCATTACTAAAATTCTACATCATTATGCTTCTTAGCTTTACTTTATTGTGCTTTCGGTCTTTTAGGTTTTATGGCTTCCGAAAAAGTCTCAGCAATCCTCAATCATGGGGAAGTATTTCATTGGGAAGGTTTACAATTAGGATCTTTTTCAGCGAAGCTCTAATGAAAATCTAATAATTCATAAGTTTGATAGGACTAAGTGGACCGTGCATGTTTTAAAAGTAAAAAGTTGAATGTTTTGGAGTTTTCACATCTCTAAGTGTCATGAGACATAATTTATTAGGTAGTATCATAAGTCAATGGGTAGTATAGAGTGTTACAAAAATCGTTATTTACAAATTAACAACAAATACGGTCTAATCATGCAAGTCAAATAATTATTATTAAAGTCGATTTATTTACAACTTGTCAGTGTTCATATCAAACATGATTGCTTTATTAAACACGCTTCTAAACACCTGAAAAATGTATCTTTATTCGGTTGTTTATAAAGACTTTAATCGCTTGAATGGCGCTAGTATGACCAATTTATATAATTGATTGCAGTCGGTTCCATATAATGTACGATTGGATATTAATATTGGAATTGCTTTATGAAGGGCATAATAATGTCATTTATTGAAAGTGAAAAAATAATGATTACAAGTTGTATTGGCGCCACACATTCCGCGAATACCTACCTACCTGTAAGTAGAAGGGTCAATGTGCCATTTTTTCAAATCAATTTCTTGAATGTCACGTCTAGCTCACTATCATACTATTATTATTATTCTACAGAACTCACGTAAAACGTTTGACGACCTCCGTGGCGCAGTGTGCAGCGCTGTTGTCGAGGTCCCGGGTTCGATCCCCGGCAGGGTCAATTTGGGAATTTATAATTTCAGAATTTTTCCTGGTCTGGTCTGGTGGGAGGCTTCGGCCGTGGCTAGTTACCACCCTACCAGCAAAGACGTGCCGCCAAGCGATTTATACAGAATTGGCAACATTGTCGGTCATAGTTTGTTAAACACTTTTTTTTTCATTCATCTATCATCCATCCAATCCATTTAAAATCATCATTTATTCTCAACTTTCATTTGTATGCTCAGAATCAGGACTCATGGTAAGAGCAATTAGCTTAGAATACCTACTAATTAACTAATAGTACCTACCTAGCCGAAATCAAACGATATATTATAATAATAATGTCCTCCCGACCGAATTTCGGCCACGGCGGCCAATCTCCAGACAGATTAGCCATCTGCGCGGGAGATATTATAGTGCACAAGTGTGTGCGCAAACACAGGTGCACTCTCTGTTCCTTTACTCTCATAGCCCGATGGGACGGAAAATCCGACACGACCGGAGAGAGATCAGGCGCAGGACCGACGGCTTAACGTGCTCTCCGAGGCACGGGGGTGCAACACCGCCAACTTCCTAACTCCGGGCTAGCACTGAGAATTTCTTGTCAGAAAACCCCAGACTTGTTGTGACCCGACCCGGGACTCGAACCCGGGACCTCGTCGGCCGCAGTCGAACATGCTAACCACTAGACCAACGAGGCAGTTACGAGTTAGTTAGTTAGAACGATATATTATATAAATGTAATGAAATGCTACTATTAATAATATTTATATTATTTTTTGTTATGAGACTGATACACGTAAGTACCTATTTTAGCTTGGCAAATGTTAGTTATAAAAAAGTAGGGCCTGCATAACCAGGTTTTTTTTAATCTCACGAAAACAGTGGCAAGTGTTGACACAAGATAAAAAGGTAAACCAACAGTAGCCTAGATAAATGTGTCAACCTGCCTTTTGAGTCTGCCTGGATTACGTTTGTGGATTCAGGCGACAGTATATTTTAGTTGTTTGTTGAAAAATTATCCCCAAATGAAATGTAAAGGCTTAAATTCTTTTTGGGTGTAAAGTACCAGCTACCATCATGATTATAATATGGTAATATCATCAAATAAATATTATAAATGCGAAAGTTTGGATGGATGTATGGATGTATGGATGTATGGATGTATGGATGTACTAGCTGATGCCCGCGACTTCGTCCGCGTTGATTGAGGTTTTTCGGTTCCCGCGGGAACTCTTTAATTTTCCGGGATAAAAAGTAGCCTATGTGCTATTCCAGACTATAATCTATCTCTGTGCCAAATTTCATCCAGATCCGTTCATCCGTTGGAGCGTGATTGAGTAACAAACATACATCCATACATACATCCATCCATCCAAACTTTCGCATTTATAATATTTATTTGATGGATGTATGGATGTGTGGATGTTTGTTACTCAATCACGCCCCAACGGCTGAACGGATCTGGATGAAATTTGGCACAGAGATAGATTATAGTCTGGAATAACACATAGGCTACATTTTATCCCGGAAAATTAAGGAGTTCCCGCGGGAACCGAAAAACCTCGATCCACGCAGACGAAGTCGCGGGCATCAGCTAGTTTTATTATAATATCATTTAAATCCGGAACGAGGAAATTCGTAAAAGAACTAAAGTGACCGACATAGCTCTGAGGATTAGCAGGCTGAAGTGGCAGTGGGCGGGTCATATCTGTCGCAGAACCGATGGTATTGGGGCAGACGTGTTCTGGAGTGGAGACCGCGTACCGGCAAGCGCAACGTGTAGGACGACCTCCATCTCGCTGGTCTGATGACCTAAAGAAGGTGACGGGAAGCGGGTGGATGAGGAAGGCAGAGGACCGTGTTTGGTGGCGCGCTCTCGAAAAGGCCTATGTCCAGCAGTGGATGCATACAGACTGATGGATGGATGGATTTTATTCAACTAAAGCCATTTTTAATACACACACTGCATAACAGTAAACAGTACCATCGACCAGTGTTGCCACCTTCGACAATGCAGGGCGTAGGTAGATTATACAGATAAAGCCCATTATAGACTACTATCTGATGCCCGCGACTTCGTCCGCGAGGTTTAAGTTGTTTGGATTCCTGCGGGAACTCCTTAATTTTCCGGGATAAAAAGTAGCCTATGTCACTCTCCAGATCCTCAAATATACCCATGCTAAAAATCACGTCGATCAGTTGCTCCGTTGCGGCGTGATTGAAGGACAAACCAACAAACCAATAAACCAACAAACAAACACACTTTCGCATTTATAATATTAGTATGATCGATACAATGAGCCTAACAGTACCCACTCGTAGAGTTCCCTATAAATCTCATAGTGCTTCGAACCTTCTGCACCAGAGTCTCAATTACAGTCTTAATTGATAATTGAATAATTTTTTATGTAACTGGACGTCAATAAGTGTAGTGCATCTACCTAAATTGAATAAATATTTATGACTTATGACTTATGATATGATTTGCATGGCAATATTGGATAAAAGCAGGCGTTACTTTGCGGAAGTCTATTATATTCAAGGAAGAAGCTCCATTCGCTATTATCCGCCGAAACCATTGACTATGGCCGAAACAGACAAATCTATGTGGTATCTTGCGATATGCACCGCCCAACAAGCCAGCAAATAGCAATACGTCCCGCCACCACACCACACCACACAAATCTTCCAAATTACTCTCAACGTATACGCGACACCGGAGCACTCTCAGGAGATGTTGACTCGACAATGCACGATTGTTTACAATGGAGTGAAACGTACGTTGAGAGTACTTTGGAAGATTTGTGTGGTGTGGTGTGGTAGCGGGGTATATCGCTGGCTTAGGTATTGGGCGGTGCATATCGCAAGTTGCGCGTTGTAACACAGATTTGCCTGTTTTTAGGGTTCCGTACCCAAAGGGTAAAAACGGGTAAAAATATATATATTAAGGGGGGTCCCCATACAATAAACGTGTTTTTTTCGTATTTTTTTGCTCAATATTAAAAACGGTAACAGGTAGACGGTTCAAATTTTCACAGAATATTAACTTGTATACTTATTACCTTTCAAACTAAATAATTAAATGTCAATAAAGTAAATATTAAAGGGGGGCTCCCATACAACAAACGTAATTTTTATATTTAATACGTCATAAATCGTAAAACTTACTACAGGTTTGTACGGAACCCTCGGTGCGCGAGTCCGACTCGCACTTGGCCGGTTTTTTTTTTATTCCGGTACAAGTTAGCCCTTGACTGCGATCTCACCTGATGGTAAGTGATGATGCAATCTAAGATGGTAGCGTGCTAACTTCACACGAGTACTGTGCAAACTTGTTAGGGGTACGGCAGTTATATTAAACCCATACCCCGGTTTCTACATGGCATCGTACCGGAACGCTGAATCGCCTGGCTCTGCCGGTAGGGAGGCACTAGCCGGGGCCGAAGCCTCCCATCAGACCAAAATTCAGAAATTTTGGCGTTTAATAGCGAACTAGATGATGCCCGCGACTTCGTCCGCGTGGATTGGTTTTTTTATTATTCCCGCGGGAACTCTGCAAATTTCCGGGATACAAAGTAGCCTATGTTCTTTCCCGGGATGTAACCTATCTCTGTATCAAATTTCATTAAAATCGGTTGAGTTGTTGGACCGTGAAAGCGTAGCAGACAAACAGACAGACACACTTTCGCATTTATAATATTAGTAAGGACTAAGCTTCTTGCTGCTTGATTGACCAGTTGGCTTAAAGAGCTTTCTTGATCAAATAAATATTATAAATGCGAAAGTTTGGATGGATGGATGTATGGATGTATGTTTGTTACTCAATCACGCTCCAACGGATGAACGGATCTGGATGAAATTTGGCACAGAGATAGATTATAGTCTGGAATAGCACATAGGCTACTTTTTATCCCGGAAAATTAAAGAGTTCCCGCGGGAACCGAAAAACCTCAATCCACGCGGACGAAGTCGCGGGCATCAGCTAGTAGTATAATAAATAACTCATGGGTTAAGTACAAATAGCAATTCGAGAAGCAGCATATACAGTAGGTATATGATTAAAGACTTCTTAGGCGCAAGCCTTTCAACGAGAGCCCGCCAACCCGCATTGGAGCAGCGTGGTGGGTCTAAGCTCTAATTCCCTCTCTCCTATGAGAGCGGAGGCCTGTGCCCAGCAGTGGGACGTTAATGGGCTGTAGTGGAGAAGCAGCATATACCTACAGTAGGGATGAGTAAAGACTACTTTAGGCGCAAGCCTTTCAACGAGTGCCGAATTCGAGCCGCTCCTCCACTTGGCTCTTTGATGTTGCTGCTGACTGTTTTATCTGTCACCCGCCTCACCCGGCGGACACTGACACCGCGAACTTACGAACAAATGTATTATTTTTATCCATGACGGAACGGAGACGGTACCTATATTTGGATAGAAGCAGGCGTTACCTTGCGGAAGTCCATGATATTAAAAAAAACTAGAAGTTTAATTCGCTATAATCCGCCACAGAAGGTAAATCTATGTGGTAGGTACAGTGCGTATCTTGAACTGGCAGCCCGCGATATTCTCCACACCACATAAATCTTCCAAAATAAACGATTGTGAAGAGAACTTCACAATCGTGCATTGTAGAGTCAACATCTCCTGAAGATGCTCCGGTGTCGGAGTGAAACGTACGTTGAGGTTATTTTAGAAGATTTATGTGGTGTGGAGAATATCGCGGGCTGCCAGTTCAAGATACGCACTGTACCACATAGATTTACCTTCTGTGGCGGATTATAGCGAATTAAACTTCTAGTTTTTTCGGTACCTATATTGTTTGCCCTAAGAGGTAGTGCGTTTGTTGGTTTATGCACTTTTTTGTTACCACTTTCCTGGAAGACTATTGGACCGATTATAATGCGGTTTTTTTCATTAGATATTGAGAAGGTTCTTAGGTATGTGTTAAGGCCACCAAACTGCGCTGCAATCGTTATTTTTATTTTTTAGTATACGTTACATTGTTGAGACTGATTTTAGCCGACAACCACGGCCGCCTTCATCAGACAATCAGAAGCTGATTCCGCTCTAGTAAATGTACGCAGCTACGAATAATAGTACGATATTCTTATTATCGGGCTATTTGATATGGAGTAATATTTTCTGTGATATCGGTTCTTTACGAGAATATTATATATAATTAAGTATAATTAGTATAATATTATGTATTATGTATGTTATATTACTTAACAAATGTACGGACAAGACGCAATAGTAATAATAATATAATAAGTATAATAATTATGTTAGCAACGCCCTGACAGGGCCTCATGTCCATGTACTTAATAATTAATATTATGTACCTACTAATAAGTAAGGCATGTACATGAAAGCCTTCAATCTAATTAAATGACTAATACTATCAGTTTTTTGGACAACCTTTAATTTATGAGTCATATAGGTATTCATATAGCTTGTCTGCTTGTGATGCGTGTTTTTGAAATTTTATGTTATTGTGAACATAACATAGCTGCTGATAGCATGCTATGAAAATAATTAACTTTTTATCTAATGTCATGTCATATTAAACAACATAGGTAAACTACGGAAGCTATTGTGATTTTTACAAATTATAAAACAATGACTTTTTTAAATATATTTTTACGCCGATGTTCAAACATTTAGTGTCGACAAACGACACGTCAAAAAGAAATAAAGTGATGTGAGGTGACGAAAATATTACCGCAAAAGCGTTCGCATTCTAACCGATAAATCCCTTTAAACCAATTCAGCACCTATTGTTAACTTCTTTGGGTCGAATATGGCATGTATTGTTGATGGATTTATGGTGTTCTGAGTATTGAACTGTTGCTTCCTTCCCGTTCCCAGGGACATATTTAGAAATGGACTAAATAGACTGACTGCAAACAAACGATGCTTGATGACTCTGATGAGCCACTTCTTGTAGTTTTAAAGTTTTTACGCCGCGGTGTTGTGAGTTATTTATACTGAGTTGTTGTAATTTAATACGTTTTGAAATGAAATGATATGAAAATACACTTTATAGCACACCAAGCTAAAAACGTTGAACATAGAAACATACATTAGGGGAAGAAGCTGTACAATTGGCGGCCTTATCGCTAAGAAGCGATTTTTTACGTTTTGTTTACGGTATGCGGTCCGCAGTCAGCCAGCGACCGCGTCCCGCGAACAGTATCATGAATAAGAGCCCCGAACTGGTTCGAAACTAGTCTGGCATTTTCCGACATAACACGTGAGTTTACCCGGTAAGTAATTATGTATAGTTAAAATGACTTCACTCACGATAGTTAAAATAGGATACTAACTTTGCACGTCGCGTCACGTCATATCGCAAGCTTAGCTAATTATTAAAACAAAAGAGGCATCCTGTATAACCACGTATACGTTATACAGGCTGAGCGCGCTGAGCCGACGGATAGTAAGCACCCTTGAATGTAAGCCTTTTGAAGAGGGATGCGCAGACATGTACACCCTGTGTGGTTACTTTGTAATGTATATGGGGTTACAAAGATATCGTAGCTAGGAGTTGATAGCTTGGTTTGAAAAGGTGTCTGATAATGTTGTTAAGTAAAAATCTAGCCCCACTAGAGATGCAAAGAGCGGCGCGGCACGTAGCGAGTAGCGACAAATATTATTGACCGAGCGAAGCGAAGGTCTCTGAGTCTACTTGAGTGAATTGGCACTTGTCCGTCCGTCCGTCCGTCCGTCTGTCAGAGCCTTATAACTTCTGAATTACTGAACGTAATTACTTCAAATTTAAATATAATATGTAAACCGATGGCCTCCCGCCGAATATGGGTTAAAAAGTTATAAAAATCTTTATTTCAGGGGGGCTCTCATAAAAGCGAATGCGAAGTAAAATATTTTTTATAGCGTTACATAGGGTTGCGGTCTATCATTTTAAAGATACTAATTAGGAATGGAGTCCAAAAATATTTTTTTTTTAATTTTCCCCCTAAAATTGACGAAATGGGGGGCTTTCAAAGTGGTGATTTTCTAACGTCCAAAGTTGACCTCAGAACTCTCAATTTTCTGAAAGGCTGAGCCTGAAACTTGATCAATTATTTGAATTATTCCTGTACTTTAACAACAAATACTAAAATTAGATAAATATTATAAGGAAACGAAATTATTTAATTTTTAATGAGCTTCACTATGTTTAACAGAACTTCACAATGATGTCAATAGATGGCGCTCTGTGATACCGCGAGGTCTCAGTTCGGGGCGAACCACTTGTTTTTATGAGTTTTTATACGACCGCGTCGCTTTAGTGGGACCAGTCCCTTACAATAATATATGCCGCTACGTGCCAAATGCCAATGGGGCTAGACCTTTAAACAGACTCTTAAGGGCTTAACCTACTTTGTAATTGAGTTAAAATATATCGCGATTATAACGGAGTCGGTGTTTCACCATGTTCATTTATATGTAAGTACAATTATTTATTAGATAAGTACGTACAATTAATTGCAAATGTTGCTTCATGGGCGCAACTGTACATCGCGCCTAATTAATTAATTCCCTCATTGCGTGACAATAAGGCATATTTGTTTTGACATACAAACATAATAACCTCAATATTAGTAGTGTCTACCGTTTAAAAGCAATGGCTATCTTCAACGATCTCTAGAAAACAATTTCGCATCGTTTTATTGGGAATTTATTTTTAAAGCTGAATATAACCTCTGTAAATCAGTTCAAGAACCGACTGGATTTAAAGCACTTAAAGACAAAGCACAAGATTTGATATAGGCGCATCAGCGAATGCTGCCTAGCCTATTATAAATAATAATAATAATACATACGTACAAAACTTTACCAGCATTTTCCCTTTGAAATTGGGTAGTTAACACCAGCCTACCGGCAAAGACGTACCGCCAAGCGATGTAGCGTGCTTGGACGATGCCCTGTATAAAACCGATTAGGAGTATGGGTACTGCAGTACCCCTAATAACCAGGTTAGCCCGCTACCAACGTTAGACTGCATCATCACTTACCATCAGTTGAGATCGCAGTCAAAGGCTATCTTGTAGTCAAACATAAAAAAAAAATAACAAGTTTAGCAAATTAGTACCTAACCGATAGCTGATGACCAGTCTATCGATTGAAATACCGACTAAAAATTCCCAGCCAAGTTTAACCTAATCATCGAATTAAAACAAAATGAAACTCTATCGCATAACGCACAGATATAGTGCGTTCGGTATCATAGTGTCGGTACACCCGCAGGGGCTGCAGGCACTTATTATTTTGCTTTTATTTTATTATTCTGCTTTTGTGTACTGTGTTTGTTAACTAAATGTTTTTCTATTCTAAGAATAAAAAAAGAATACTATTTTGTTTATTCTGATGGTTATTGTAATAAAATACGAATATAAATAATAAACACAAGTTAGGTAGAAAAAAGAATTTTAATGAAAAAGGTAAAAAGTACCTATACATAAACAATAGGTATATATATAGCAGATAGCAGAGTCAATAAAAACCACCTTTCACCGCGGCGCGGCGGCTCGATGTAATATGCGAAATTCTCCTGTACCTGTACGGCGGAAAGCGGTGAGCTTGATGTCATGGCGGTGCCTTTGACAAAATGAGGCACGTGCCACGGCGGCACGGCGGCGGTGCGGTCAAAGGCGACCGTATGAAAACGAACAGACTTTACTCTATCCTCTAATGTAAATCCCTTAATAAAGAAAATAATCATTACAAAGCAAATTATTTCATGAAGTTAAGAAGCTTATTTTTGTAATCTAATAGTGCTAATAAAAAGCCTAGCAAATTAAACCACTGTATAATCCCTTTACTACTTGATGACTCAGTCACACAAAAGTGCTCAGTAACCATAACCATGCCATTTACCTATTATTGCTATAGTAACTGGTATCTATGCTACTTGTTTTAAGGCCTGGACCAACAACACCGGTAGCGTTGAATACGTGGCTCCTTGAATTAGTAACATTTATATTTCAACGGTAAAGGTTAACTTGACTCACTGAGTTACAGAAAGCTCAGGTTCGCTCAACGTCACTTGGTGAGGAATGGAAAGCGAAATTTGCTTGGAGTTTCTCCACGTCATCAAATCGGAATCGCCGATGATTTGTAGAAGTAGAAATATAACGTAGTAGCTCAACGTGGCAACGGGCAGGGTACATATTTTTTTTTTTACTAACTAGTACGCAGTGGGTGATTGGTTTTATGACTTGCCACTGAGAGACCATTAGTAGATTTTCTGCGATAATCCTTGAGTATTGCTAACCCTTTTGCCGTGATCGTCCATCCAATCCAATCCAATCGTCCCGCGTTGTGACTGCCCAGGCCTTTAGTGGACACGGAAAATAAATAAAATCGACTAGTAGCCGGCGCCCGAGTGTAATTATAAAGATAACATCTCATTCTTACGACTGTAAGGATATGATCAGTGTTTGAGATAAAACAAAAATAAGTATATTTTTAAATCCGCGAAGTATAATTATTTAGGTACGTAAACGCTGCTAGAATCCATACTGATAATATAAATGCGAATGAGTGTCTGTATGTCGGACTGCTACGCCAGATTTTGACGGAATTAGCTTGCAATTGAAGATATCTATTCACTCTTGATTTGAAGGTATCCCCCTTTTTTAAAGGCAGAAGGGAAAACGGAAGCCGGAAGTGCATTCCATATCGACTCCACTAAGACCGAGGAAGTAAACCGCTTTGTTTGTATCCGTAGAATTTCGACTATGTACTTATGCAGACCCTGACGATGCCTTGCGGTATGACGTTAGAAAGGCTTTTCGTCCAAGTAGAAAGGTGAGGGAGGAACAAGATCACAAAGATAATGGGCATACCCCTCCGAAATATATCCTGTCGATTGTTTGAAAAGTCGCTATAGATATTGTGTTGCAAGGAGCTGATTGATTAAAAAAAAAAAAAAAAAAATTAAAACTATGCTAGCGGTTCGAATTAGAAACGGCCGAAGAAACTCGCTTCGTATAATATGTCCTTGGAATTTTGACTACACCTCGACTTAAAGCGAGCTGGGCATTTATGAAGGGAACTGCTACACCTGTAGTGATACAAGCATTGCGCAATGCAACAGTACTGGACCAGGTAGGTGCAGTAATATGTACATTCCTCCTGATTGTGCCAGACCCTACAGTAACGAAACACCATTGTGGTGGTTTGATTGACGTCCATTTCCCGCTGATTGCCGCCTTGTATTGATATGACTCAACCGAATCTGTGTTTATTGGTTTTGATATTGGATTGTTGTCATTAACATTTTTTATATGTCTACATACCTAATAATTTATTATTAAAGGGCCAATTTATTTGTTATGCAGGGCTTGTTATTACTTACTTAATGGGAATTGTTAAATTAGTCGATCTTGTCGTCGACGACCTTAAAAAGGTAGCGGGAAGTGGGTGGATGAGGAAAGCGGAGGACCGTGTGTGGTGGCGCTCTCTCTAAAAGGCCTATGCCCAGCAGTGGACGAATGCAGGCTGATGGATGGATGGATGGATGTCGTCGACGCCACAGAGTACGGTCTTGTGCCGCTTGTTTCCAGCGGCTCCCAGATGCACGCTTGAGATCGTCCACCTACTGAGGGGTCATCCAACGCTGCGCTTTCCGGTGCGAGGCCGCCATTCAAGCACTTTGAGATCCCAACGCCTATCGGTTCTACGAACTATGTGCCCCGCCCATTGCCACTTGACCTTGGCGACTCTTCGAGATATATCAGTTACTCTGGTTCGCCTACGGATCTCCTCATTTCTGATTTGCGCAAGGATACTCCGAGCATAGCTCTCTCCACCCGCTGAGTGACCCTGAGCCTTCTTATCAGACCCATTACCCATTGTTCGTTCTCATTGCATTGCAAAAGGTTGTAGAGAAGGCAAAGTGTGTTAAATAGCCTCGTTCTTTGACAGGTGCTTTTGGAACTCTTGTAGGTTTAATTTTAGGTTTAGTTTATGTTTACGTACCTAATTAATTGGCACCGTTACTCCATTACTATTTAGTGGTTAAATTCAACAATTTATATCCAAAAACTGTACAGTATACTATAAATGCGAAATTGTGTTTGTTTGTTGGTTTTCTGGTTTGTCTTTCAATCACGCCGCAACGGATCGACGTGATTTTGGCATGGGTATAGTTGAGGACCTAGAGAGTGACACAGGCACTCTTCAGGTTCTTTCTATCCCGGAAAATTAAGGAGTTCCCGCGGGAATTAAAAAACCTTTATCAACGCGGACGAAGTCGCGGGCTTCATCTAGTTATGAATATTTTGGAACTTAGAACGTAAGTAGGAAGTTGTTAGTTCCTTGCCTAATTTTAGCCGAACGAGATGTATGAATCACAAATCAACATCTAGGTTACCTATTTTAGGTTTACTGCTGCCCTAAACGTAGCGAAGCTTTTGAAGTGCCAATAAATACGGCGGCGTTTACGTCGTAAACCTTCAGAATACTCCCGCAATTATTGTTATAAAATACCTCATACTTATTATTACATTTATTACCCCTAATTGTAGTTTTTGTAATACACATTACAAGAGGTAGTTAATCTAAGTTACAAGCATAGTCCTGGTAGTGTGCTAAGTTCTAAGTTCTTGTACTAGGAGCGTTTGGTATTCGATATTTGAAATTGTTATTTGACGTTCTTTTTTTTATCCACTACAAGTTAGCCCTTGACTGCGATCTCGCTTCATGGTAAGTGATGATACAGTCTAAGATGGTAGCGGGCTAACCTGTTAGGAGCATGGCAGTTATATTAAACTCATACCCCTATTCAGTTTCTACACGGCATCGTACCGGAACGCTAAATCGCTTGGTGGCACATGTTTGCCGGTAGGGTGGCAAGTGGAACTGCTTGTATTTAAAAGAAACAGCTTTAAGCGAAATTTTACCCTTACTGCCGTTGTAATTAATAGCAGTAAGTCGGAAAAGACGGTTTCGGGAAAATGGTGCTTATAATGAAAAAAAAAAACTTTAAGCGAAATTTTCTTGTACTTTCCCACCTATTGCTCTATCAATTACCACGGCAGTATACCTACTTCCCGTGCGTAATATTTCCGTAAAAATAAAGGAATTCACGTCTCCAAAATACAATTTATCTCTGAGCCCAAGATAGTTTCAGACTTTTCTACTACCACAGAACAAGTAATACAGATGTACGACTACTAAAGATAATAAACAGACGATAAAACTTCTTCATATAAGTATAATAATGTTGGGCGGACTAATTTTAAAATGGGTTGTCGTAAAGTAATAAATAGCATTAAATAGGTAGGCACAAGTAGCATGTAGTTTTATTTCGCTCGGATCTGTTTATAACATATTTCCATACCGTACTTGCCACAAGTACCTATGTCGGAAGAGCATGTTAGCCGACTGTGGGGCAAGTAGGGTGACCGCAAATTGACGGGGATGTCGCAAAAAATTAAACGAACGAAAGAACGACGCGGTATTGATACATTAATTATAATTAAATATAACTTGCCAATGAGCAATCATACATACTAATATTATAAATGCGAAAGTGTGTTTGTTTGTTTCTTTGTTGTCAATCACGCCGCAACGGAGCAACGGATCCTGATTTTTGGTATGGGTAATGGATGTAGATGAGGACATAGGCAGCTTTTTATCCCAGCCAATTAAGGAATTCCCGCGGGAATCAAAAAAGTTTCTTGGCTCATTGGCAAGTTCATATTATAAGTCACAGTGAAAACACACTAGAGAAATAAGTCTGGCGACAAAACAAAACGTCGTTCCCCTAGACGACGCGGACGTTTCGCTCATCCGTTTTGTCCTGTCCGGCCCATATACGCGCTCTTAGTTTTTCGCCGTTTTTAGCAGTTTGCACAACTTTTAGAAATTTGAAATAGAACTGCATTTCAACTCAAACTCAAACTCAAATCTTTTTTAATCAAGTAGAATTATTAACAAGTATTATTGGTCCTCAATAATAGTATCAGTACGGTGTTCCTAATTTGAATAATTAAATATTGAATTGAATTGAAGACTTTGACAGGTGCTTTTGAATCGTCGAGTGAATCTACCTAACTGCAATAGAACTGCACAGCCAGCGGGTAGTTCATTTTCATTAGAACTAGGCATTAGACTGCAGAACGCATAGGATTATGAACAGACAGACAGATACATTTTCCCATTTATAATATTAGTATGGATTTAAAGTAGTATTCACACGAGGATCTATTTCAAGAAAGTGGAAAAAGGTTGCTCCAGAAAAAAATGGTCACATCAATTTACATACGTAATTGCTCGCAACATTACGCAGTTCAGTGCTCCTTGCGCGCGGAGGTGTGCGTTTGTGTTATTTTTATTGAGTTGTAAGAGCCGCGTCGGTTGATATCTCACTACGGACGTTTATTATGTAATTACCGCTATATATAGCCTGGTAACGAGGTTTCAACTCATCTTAATCTTTGTATGGGCATGCTTTGTTTGGGTGACTTATCCGAACTGTGGGTGAAGGAACTATTACGAGACGATATTATAGACTTTTTAAAACTTTTTTTAGATTATAGTTCTTTTTGGGACAATGAAATGCGAGGACCTGGCCTGGAAAAATCCTATGGAGAAATCGTAGTGACAAAAAGCGTTAAACTGTCTCTCTTCTTTTAGTAAAGATGGAGAGGGACAGAGAAATACATATATTTTTCAGGAACCTCCAAAAGTAACAACTAACAACACTTAATTCGTAAATTTTTTCTAATGAGTAATCACTAATCACCAAAAACGTGGAAACGCTTTTTTAACATAAATAACTAAAAATCCATTTCAGGTGTTTATTTGAAGCAATGTGTAGAACATTCACACTCTTTTCACGCTGATGTCACGGAGTGGACGCACTCTTGTCACGTTGCTGTCACGTCCGATCACCGTAGTAGTGGCACCGTGAGAATCGGAGGCTTTCATTTGTTTGTTTTATTCTCTAGCTTGCCCGATCAGTGATCACTATACTATTCAACTGCCACTAGACCACCATTGGATACCTACCACCATTTTGATAGAAATGTATTAACGAGTAATCTCCAAAAATGGGAAAACTCTCAAAAAATTAGTTTGATAGTAGATACATTACTGTCCAGGCCGGAAATAAGGCAATTGATGGCCGAGTAATATTGAAAGGACGAGGCGAAACCGAGTAGGTACTCACACAGTGCATTCACACATTAGAGAGTTTTACCGTGGTTTTACGGTACAGTCAGTCAGCGAACGCGTCGCGCGAGTAGGCTCCTGTACCCTAACTCTGAGATTGATCGAATTTAAAATACGGTCTCACTAGGTGAGGTGAATCACATTTGAGTCAAACTAAAATGGACCCAAAAACTCTTGATTTAAAGCCACAAATTCAGTGCAACCGATTCAAATTTCGAAACGTATCGTTTGGAGCGCTAGCTGTGAATGCATACACGAAATTGAGCTCTAAATTAATAAGATTAAGATTCATTTTAGTTTGATGCATATGTAATTCACCTCACTTAGTGAGACCGTATTTTAAATTCGATCAATCTCAGAGTAAGGGTACTGTACCCTTACTCTGAGATTGATCGAATTTAAAATACGGTCTCACTAAGTGAGGTGAATTACATATGCATCAAACTAAAATGAATCTTAATCTAATTAATTTAGAGCTCAATTTCGTGTATGCATTCACAGCTAGCGCTCCAAACGATACGTTTCGAAATTTGAATCGGTTGCACTGAATTTGTGGCTTTAAATCAAGAGTTTTTGGGTCCATTTTAGTTTGACTCAAATGTGATTCACCTCACCTAGTGAGACCGTATTTTAAATTCGATCAATCTCAGAGTAAGGGTACTGGTCATGAATAAGGGCCCCGAACGGGTTCGAAACTAGTCGGGCATTTTCCGACAAAACACGTGAGTTTATCCGGTAATTATGTATATTTAAAAGTACATTCACACTCTTGTCACGCTCATGTCACGGAGTGGAAACACTCTTGTCACGTCGCTGTCACGTCCGATCACCGAAGTAGTGGCACCGTGAGAATCGGAGGCTTTCATTTGTTTGTTTTATTCTACGCTCGCCCCGACTGCAGATCGAAGATAAGAGCACTATTCAGCTGTCAAGGTTTTGTATTGTTTGTTTATGCAACAGTTACAGTGACATTGAAATGGGCTCCTTTATTTTGTTTATGGCAACATTCGAATTGAGAGATTGGATTTTTTAAACTGATTTTAAAATTGGGGATGTTACAGGTTGAAATGAACCGACCTACCTATTTATATCTACTCAACTCAGAAACATAACATTTTTTTGAATTAATTTTTGATACGGATTGATACTTGATCTAGGTACATCATACAGATGGAAGAAGGAATACAGAACAAGGAATCTGCTTATTACTAGAACACCAAGTTAGTAAGAATCAGTGGTACGATCTCGTAGGTACCTACTTACTAGCTGATGCCCGCGACTTCGGCCGCGTGGAATAAGTTTTTTTAATTCCCACGGGAACTCCTTAATATTCTGGGATAAAAAGTTAAGTTAAGCCTATCTCCAGGTCTTCAACTATACCCATGCAAAAAATCATGTCGATACGTTGCTCTGTTGCGGCATGATTGAAAGAAAACCAACCAACAAACATACTTTCGCATTGTATAATATTAGTATGATTCAAACAAATCACGATAGTTATAATCACCCTAGATTATTGTGCCATAGAGGACAACAAAAACAGATGTACCATTCAATGCAAATCGAAGTTCCCACAATCAAAAATGCGGAACAAGAGAGCACGATAATTCTATTAGGACACCCGGCACGGTGACCTGACATTTAGGGCTGCCACTTTCTTCACATATATATTATTAGGTACAATAG
Organism: Erebia ligea; assembly: GCA_917051295.2. NCBI lineage: Eukaryota > Metazoa > Arthropoda > Insecta > Lepidoptera > Nymphalidae > Erebia > Erebia ligea. The sequence goes on from OU785223.1 coordinate 18,531,797, forward strand.
TATAGTATATCATTGTTTGTTTGTGACACCATCATTGAATAAATTTATTTTCTTTCTTTCTTTCACAACAGCAAATACATACAATAGAACCAAACGAAGTACATAGTCTTAAGTTACATGTACTTAAGTAATAGTTTTCATAAAACCTTGAAATGAATTGATTAATTAAAGCTTTTTTTTGGATCAAAAATTTTGCAATATTATACAAAAGTATACATGCGTTCAATTTTATATTAAAGTAAATCTTGAGTAGGTACAATCCATACTAATATTATAAATGCGAAAGTGTGTCTGTCTGTCTGTGTCTGTCTGTCTGCTACGCTTTCCCGGCCCAATTTTTTCAACCGATTTTGCTGAAATTAGGTGGTTAAGAGGTAGGTTATATACCGGGGAAGGGCATAGGCTACTTTTGATCCCGGAAAATTAAAGAGTTCCCGCGGGAATCAAAAAACCTTAATCCACGCGGACGAAGTCGCGGGCATCATCTAGTACGTTATAAATATGAATGTTTATATTTTTAAACCTATTTACAAAGAGATAATTATTATGTTTTCCAGCACAAATAAAAACAGTTTTAATTTTGTATTGGATAGAAAATTAAAGTAAGAGTTATATTTTCACAATGGCAGCCCTAGAAAAATCCCTGACCTACACGTGACGTGAGTGCATGCCCTGTAAATTGCCACGCAGCGCTTGTTAATAGCCAAAGATTAAACAAACAGAACCATTTGAGTCTTACAAACACTTTTTCTACGTATAACTCAGTTGCTATCAAAAAATGAAAGGCACTGACATATTATATTTTTTATCCATTGAAGGTTTGATATGAAATGTTATTTTTATTTACATAGCGAATCTTCAATGGATAAACAATATAATAATATTATGTCAGTGGCTTTCATTTTTTGATAGCCACGGAGTTAGAGAATAGGGCTGCAGGTCAATAAACTGCATTGGAAATTCAGATTACTCATAAAGATTCGAAAGCACCCATTGTAAAGGAATCCATACTAATAGATATAACATACTAATTTTTAACATACGATTTTTATGAAATTTGGTACTGGGATAGGTTGCATCACGGGAAAGAACACTTTTTATGGCGGAAAATTTAAGAGTTCCCGTGGGAATCAAAAAAACTAAAACCACGCGGACGAAGTCGCGGGTTGCTAGTATTTCGATAAAAATCTTTCTTTTTGTATCTTTTCAATTCCAGTAGTTAAATTTAAAAGGATATTGAATCGAAGCAGGCGTTACTTTGCGGAAGTCCATGATAATGAATGAACGAGAAGTTTAATTCGACACTGCACGATTGTAAAGTGCATTGTGGTTTACAATCGTGCATTGTCGAGTAAACATCTCCTGAAGATGGTTTCGGAGTGAAACGTAGGTACGTTGAGAGTGATTTGGAACATTTGTGTGGTGTGGTGCTGTGCCGGTGCGAATTGCCGGGTGGTGGGTGTTCGCATGCTATTATTTATATGAAAATTTATATGAAGGACACGCACTGTACCATATAGATTTGTCTACTGTGGCGGATTATAGCGAATTAAACTTCTCGTTCATTCATTAAATTTAAAAGGAGTCCCAATAAGTACACAATATTTCAAGCGTGTGTGAAATGTAAATTCGCCTCGCCAGTTGCCCGTTCGCCTCAATTGCAGCAAACGCAAATGCACTTCTGTTTACTCGTCGCGCCTGTGTGTGGAACTAATTCCGTTCCAAACCAAACACTTTCCAATCAGCGTTTCACAGACCGAACGCGGAATCAAAACAATTTATGCTTACGAGTACAACGTTAATATCTGGTTTGACACAATACTTATACCAAATCTGCTGATTGAAATGAATATCTTTAATGATAGAAAAGTTTGTGTTTAGTATACCTACTACTCGTAACTTAAGAGTTAATGTGACCTCTCCACTACAAAACTAGTTTTGTAATTTGTTATCTTGCTTATGTTAAAACTACCCTCAAATCATTTTTGTTTTGATTTTGTTAGTCTAACCACTTTATTAGTTGCGACACAGACTCATGCCATATTATAACGTGTATTTACAAATTATGTATTTACAACAAATATGTATTTTCTCATTGTAAGTGAACTCTGTGTTCTTTATGGGAAATAAATGTCTTTAAACCGAAATCACGCTGATTAGGTAATAAAGAGGCCTAATTTTTAAATGGAGTCTGAAGAATTTAAGATCTACTAGCTGATGCCCGCGACTTCGCCCGCGTGGTTTAAGTTTTTTGATTTCCGCGGAAACTCCTTAATTTTCCGGGATAAAAGTAGCCTATGTCACTCTCCAGGTCCACAACTATACCCATGCCAAAAATCACGTCGATCCGTTGCTCCGTTGTGGCGTAATTGAAGGACAAACCAACAAACCAATAAACCAACAAACAAGCACACTTTCGCATTTATAATATTAGTATGATATAAAAAGTTTCCAAAAGTCGTTAGAAATTCGGGTCCGGGGTTCCGTGACGGGAATCCGTGCACGTATGTGCGTTTTGAGCGCTCACAAATCACTGGCTTTAAGAGTGAAGCAATACATCGTGAGCATAGAGTTAAATACTCTTACTCTGAGATCGTGCGTTAAATATCAACTCTTACTCTGAGATCGTGAGGAAATCCGCACAGAACCTGCACGTGACGACGACCTCCCTAGCGCAGTGTTGAGCGCTGTTGTCTTAACGTGCGGAGGACCCGGGTTCGATTCCCGGCAGGGTCAATTTGGGAATTTATAATTTCTGAATTTTCCCTGGTCTGGCCTGGTGGGAGGCTTCGGCCGTGGCTAGTTACTACCCTACCGGCAAAGACGTGCCGCTAAGCGATTTAGCGTTCCGGTACAATGCCGTGTAGAAGCCATGCCTCTAACAGGTTATCCCGCTACCATCTTGGACTGCATCATCACTTACCATCAGGTGAGATCGCAGTCAAGGGCTAACTTGTAGTGGATTTTAAAAAAACGTCACACGCTAAGTATTGCCTTAACAAACCAACAATAATAAACAGATTCCCTGCAGTCTGTACTTAAAAACCCTTCTAAGAGCTTATTCTATCACCTCCGATGGTCTGGTGAGCCTTAGCATATGGTGACTGCTTTATGTTTTAAAAAATGTCATATACGTACAATAACTTATAGTACAAACTTATCATACTAATAGTATAAATGCGAAAGTGTGTCTGTTTGTTGGTTTGTGCTTCAATCACACCGCTACAGACCAACGGATCGACGTAATAATTTGCATGCGTATAGTTGAGGACCTGGAGAGTGACAAAGGCTAATTATCCTTTTCCGTGGGACTTAAAAAAACTTACCTAATGCACGCGGACGAAGTCGCGGGCATCAGCTAGTTATTTTAATAATTGTAATTCCGACTTTACCGAGTCTAATGTAAGATTTACCTGTATGCTAAAAAGTTAAAGTCACAAAATAACGATTGTCACAGAAATGTTTGGACTTTCTAATTTACAACTTGGTAAATTAGGTAATTGGCTTAGCTTTTACTGAACATTTTAATCTTACTATAGTCAGTTTTTTACCATAATCTCTATATTAACAGGTTGCCATGAATTCTTCAAGCTACCAGCACGGTACAATGTTGGACGTTATTCCGGTGCCCTGACTCAACAATTATTCTGCGAAACTTATAAATAGTGGTCCAGCACGAGAGCTGATTGACTTTTAATGCTCACAAGTCACACATTAGACGCTCTAAGTATCACACCAATATTGTAAAGGCGAAAGTCTGTGTGTGTGTATGTTAGTTACTCTTTCACGCAAAAACTACTTGACCGATTTGGCTGAAATTTGAAAATTTGAAATTTAAAGATTCTTTACAATCTTGCACTGTCGAGTCAACATCTCCTGAAGATGCTCCGGTATCGGAGTGAAACGTACGTTGAGAGTGGTTTGGAGGATTTCTGTGGTGTGGTGAATATAATAAGTGGTGGCTATAAGTGCGGGATACACACTGTACCATTTATAACCACTGAACCAATGAGGTAGGTAAATTAAATACATACAAAGTTGCTTACGAGCTTACAATCATACTTAATCATATCAGCTAATCATACTATCATACTAATATTGTGAATGTGAATGTATTTGTTTGTTGGTTTGTCCTTCAATCACGCCGCATCGGAGCAACGGATAGATGCGATTTTTTTGCATAGGTATAGTTGTCGGACCTGGATAGTGACATAGGCTACTTTTTATCCCGGAAGATCAAGGAGTTCCCGAAGGAATCAAAAAAACTTAGAGCACGCGGTTGAAGTCGCGGGCATCAGCTAATCTATACTTACTAATATTATAAATGCGAAAGTTTGGATGGATGGATGGATGGATGGCTGTTTGTTACTCAATCACGCCAAAACGGCTGAACGGATTTGGATGAAATTTGGCACAGAGATAGATTATAGTCTGGAATAATACATAGGCTACTTCTTATTCCGGAATATTTAAGAGTGCCCGCGGGAATCCTAAAACCTGAATCCACGCGGACGAAGTCGCGGGCATCAGCTAGTCAACAATAATCTTAGCCCTTCAGATCTTGATACATTAAATACAATACTGAAGTACCTTTTATCTGGTACTTAAACCCGTGTATAAAATATGGCAGACCCGTAATGGTTTCTTATCACCAGGGTTAAACAGAGATATTGCAAATGGGCACGCTTTACCTATAGGTACAAGGTGATCGTTAAACACGTAAACTCTTACAAGTGTTTGTAGCCTTTCTGTTATCCTTTGCTCAAACATTCAGTATTTTATAGGATATATTTCGGTGAGCTCAGGAGCTTTTCGATCTTGTACCTTCCTCACCTTTCCACCACCGTACCGCAAGACGCCGAGCGAGTTTCCACCCCTATGTCGTCGACGTTCCATCCACACGTACGAATCGCTTTGCGTCTTCATTCCTCATTTGCATGGCTAGGGTCCTAAGCACTCTACCTTATTTTTATGGACTTCTGCCAGCTGGCAGGGCGTGTCCGGCTTGCACGGACTAAAAACAACTTCCACTTGTCTTCGACCATTCGAACACGGAACCACAACTGCATTAATTCGTGCTGTACTCTAGCTGTTCTCGCTCGCTCTTCTTCTTTTCTTCTCTTCCTCTGTCCTCCCTCCTCAACATTATGCCCCTTAGCATCTAGGCATATGTTTGCCACGCGTCTGCACCAACCAATATGCATGAATATATATTTCGGGCATCCACTATAGTACTATACTCTCGCTGGAACACTCTACCCAAAATAGTGTTTCTCACCGATTACTATCAGGGTATCTTTAAATCAAGAGTGAATAGGCATCTTCTAGGCAAGCGCGTCCTATCTACGGCCGCATCATCACTTCCCATCAGGTGAAGCGTAAGCCTCCAATAAAAAAAAACATAAAACATTTTAAAAACTAATAAAACTTTCCCGTTTTTACTAAAATATAAGTAATGTTAGACTTTATAGATGAGACTCAAATATCTTAGCCTAAGTGACTCTGCTTTTTTTATTTTATTTTAACAACTTTTCTGTTTTAATCGCCAATTTTATTTTACCATTGTTTAAACGTTAGCTAACGAGCTATAAGATGGCCGTTTCAAATCGAACCGTAATTTAAATAAAATAGTCGAATAACGAGTTAATTAACACATGAAACGAAAAAAACCTACAAAACACAACACAGGAGTTAAAAAGATAAACGCATTTTTCTGAGTTCATTCTCGTCTTATATTTTATTTTTAGATAGATGTTTTGTAACTTGTATTCAAAGTAGCAATTTACCCAATTTACATACTAACTTGAAAATGCTTTTTTAATCTGTTCTTTAAAGCCACGTTCATACGAATAACAACATACCTAATTTAAAAAAAATCATACTAATATTATAAATGCGAAAGTGTGTTTGTTTGTTGGTTTATTGGAGCAACGGATCCACGTGATTTTTTTTATGGGTATAGTTGTGGTCCTGGAGAGTTACATAGGCTACTTTTTATCCCGAAAAATTAAGGATTTCCCTTGGGAATTTGAAAAAAACTTTTTCTACGTGGACGAAGTCGCGGGCATCAGCTAGTAATAAATAAGGGTTGCAAAGTGCAAACCTACCTTTCAGGTACGCAACCTTAAAACCACGACAACCCTGCTGCTTGTAATGTTTTCTGGGCTCATGTATTATGTATACTTAACGTGTGAGTTTCTTCATTCCATCATAACTTCTAAATGCCTGAATAGTATTATAATAATGTTTGTTTAAAAAAAAACAATATGGCAGGGCAGTCGCGTTTTTTAATAATTCTTATACTCTCTAAAACAGATTATAAATGACCTACATATTATTCATTGATAAACTCTTTGCAATTCATGTTTTATGTATTTATGCATAATATTAGGTAATTACGATGCAGCGCATGTCTCACTCTATTATGTAAGTCCTCCCGGGACATACGAAGTTTTGGGTCAAACAAACACTCCTTTTCGTGCAATAGACGCATTTTTCCCATATTTACCACTTTAATAATACACTATTACTACTATATTATTATATACCTACTTTATTAGTTCTGTATAATTTGTGTCCATTGCAATAAGGGAGAGTTGTACTTCGACTTTGGAAAAACACGAATGCCCTACCATATTGAATTTTTTGAATACTTATTTATAGGCAGTGTCACTCGGAAGGATAAAACAATTTTAATAACACCTCATACATCCAAATCTGTTCAGGCATTTAGAACTAGAAGTTATGGTGGATTATAGAAACTCATATACCTACGTATACATACATACATACTTGAACCCTGGAAACATGACACTCCTTTATTTGGACAGTCGTGCAAAAAAAAACCTCTTGGAAACATTCAAATCAAACATTAAAGAAAGTAGAACATTCACAATCTGATACCATCCTACAGCCATAAGAAATTAATCACAAAAAATATCTGGAAATAATAAAATAAAATATATTTAATGTTTCGAAATGTGTTAAAACCTGACTGGGCGTTCTTCTTACGTGCCGATACAGTCGAATCTTCGCGATACAATCTCTTCCATGAAAGAGCGTACAAATAAGAGCGAATGCGTTATAAAATTGACTTCCCATTAAAATATTTTATTGAAGGAAGTCGCGATTTTATCTCTCATTTGGCATTTTGGAGCGAAAAAGGAACGTGATTCGAGTTCGTGTTATCGTCGTCGATTGGAGTGGTGTGACCATAATCTTAATGATTTATAGGATAATATGAAGGTGGAAATTCAGGACATAAATTACGTTACTCATATTTATATTGGCATTGGCAAAAATTGAACGTGATTCTAGTTCGTGTTTCAAGTAAAACGTCGTCTTCGATTGGAGTGTTGTGACGATAATCTTAATGATTTATAGGATATGAAGGTGGAAATTCAGGACATAAATAACAGAACTCATTCGGCATTGGCGAAAATGGAACGTGATTCTAGTTCGTGTTATACAAACACACGAAGGAAACGCTTTGCGTCTTCATTCCTCATTCGCATGGCTAGGGCCTGGAACACTCTACCTAAAACTGTGTTTCCCACCCATTACAATCAGGATACCCTTAAATCAAGAGTGAATAGGCATCTTCTAGGCAAGCGCATCGCATCTTAGGCCGCATCATCACTTCCTATCAGGTGTGATGTGGTCAAGCGTAAGCCTATAATGAATTAAAAAAAACAGTACCTAAAATATGAAACAGAAAATATTATTTTCCATAAAAAATAACTATTAAGTATGTACTTAATTAATTATCAAACGCGCGCGAGATTCAATACTTGATAATATATGTTGTACTTATACGTCTTAGAAATATAAAATATCTCAACTAAGATGGCTGCATCAAAATAGCTGTTGTGGCCATCATAATATTACCTCGCTAGCGCGAAAATGAGTATTATCTCATGTTAGATAATAACTGTTCGGTACTATTATCCAATAGTGGTAAAAGTCAACTTTATATTTTTAAAAGTGGTAAAGAATGATATCAATAAATATAATATTAAAAAGAATATAAAGTAAGAGCCATTTTACACAAATGTGAAATAATTTTGGTTTTCAGTTTGGGTAGAGATAAAAGCTCTAGTCCCATCACAGAGGCGCGGCGCGGCGCGGCATGTAGCGGCAAGTATTCTTTATATGACGTTGGGCTGGGACCACCACGGAGATGCAATGCGCGATGCGGCCCCGTTAAAACTCATACAAATAATATTTGCCGCCACGTGCCGCGCCGCTTCGTGCATCTCAAGTGGGGCTAGACGATTGACAGCAGTGGACTTCTATTGATTGATTGAGGGCCTGTAAGTACTGTTACATTACAGTTTATTTTTTCCACAATTAAGAATGGAACCATCTTCACGACTTCCTTCAAGATTTTATCCCACTTAATAAAAAACAGGGTTGAATAAAACATTTCTCATTCAATTTTAATTTACTGGCAACATAAAGACTTAATCGCTAGTTAATATTAACATCGGTTTATATACAATAATTGTTCCGCTACGCACCTGTCTTTAACAGGAGTGCAATAATTCTAAAGAAGAGTCGTAGAAAACTGGAATCCAAAACCAGGGTTACCAGATCCTACAGAAATTGTTAATCATAATACACATATTTTTGGAACAACCTAAGTGCGATAAAAAATTGCCGTTCACTGCAGGGGACAACCCTGAATAACTTCTAGAAATCTGGGAAAATTGTCAGGAATACTATCCCCACATAACTAATATTTTGGGGTTTAGTAGGTACTAAGAAATATGAAATTCCGCAACCTACAATTTTCTTCACCGAGCTTGGGGAGAGCTAACGTTATAGGGCATTTTCCTGAAGGCTATGATCCAAAATGAAGAAATTGGCAGAAGAACCAAGGTAGCAGCTGGATGAGGAAGGCTGAGGTCAGGGCGTGGTGGCGCTCACCAGGGAAGGCGTGTGCTCAACAGTCAGCTCACTGGCTGATAAAAAGATGGTGATGTTTTACATGAAAATAACAAGGCAATTTAAAATCTGTTAAAACACCTGAGTACACACTACACAGCCATCACGAATTCAGGAAAATTATCCCTACACGACTGACTTCCCTAACCAATGTATGTTCAAAAGCAAAAAATCTAGATCGAGCAATTGAAAAGCAGTAATGGACGTATAATTTCAAAATGGGAACGTTTATAAAAAACAATCCGTTAAGCATGCGCTGGCGCACGAGCCCGTAACATCTGTTCCTGATTGGCCGGCTTTTTGTTCCATATTCGAAATAAATCGATCTTCTGGACTCTGGCGCAGTATGTGTACAATTGTCGTGATGGACAGACGTGTTTCGCACCTGCAGGCATTGTTTGGATAAGTGTTTTTGTCGACATACCTGTTACCCCCAATCAACACTTGGATCCACATTTACACTATCTTATACAAAAAGAATTTTACTGGCTAATATAAATTATCAATACCAGAACTCTGACCAAAAGATACATGAAATGTATGCACTATGCACTTCTGAATTTTGAGCTACGTGCGTTTTACACAATTATATAAATATCTCTAGCTAGGTGAAGGAAAACATCGTGAGAAAACCTGCATGCTTGAGACCTCTGCGTAATTTTCTCGAAGGTGAGTGAAGTCTACCAGTCCGCACTTGACCAGCGTGGTGAACTATGGCCAAAGACTTCTCATCCTGAGAGATACCTACTGGTGTTCAGTAGTAGAGTTGAAATGATGATGATGATGACATGAAATGTTGCAGCTTACATTTTGGCGACAGAAATAATTATAAGCATTCCAATAAATACATAAATTGTACGCGGTTGAAACTTGAATCCGGTAACTGCTGAGTTACATTTATCTCTTTGCAACATTGTAATAAGCAAATTCACTTCGACCCATTTTACAAATTGTTTGCAATCGCATTTTTCTTATTGAAATTTTATTTCCTTAAACAACAAAGTACGATCGAAACGCTCCTATTTAAAAAGTCGTTATTATTTTTTATAGTTCGTTTTCCATTTTTATGCGGTAATGGAGAATCGAAACACATTCAAAAGAAATGTTTATGTGCAACTCTTAGGTTTTTATAGCTACAGCCATTGAGTTAAAGACCATAGAGACATAAATGCCATGCATCATCATCCCGAGCTGTACAAACTCAGCGAGAAAGCGAAAGAGAATGATTGTCTCTTTCGCTTTCTCGCTGCGTTTGTAGACAAAGCTTTCTAAAAGCCGCCATTAAAAACTACTTAGGATATGTTCACAAGTAATTCAAGGACTGAAAGAGACAAAAAATCTTCGTCGCACCTTTGTGCTTGGTCAGCACTCGTTATTTAAAGCTAATAGACATAATATATTTAACTCTTGTAAACAGTAAGATGATAAAGATAGCAATTTTATAACTGACAAGTAAAACTCACGACTTAGCACCGTGGTTTGACAGCTAATGAGCTACATGACGATCGTAATCGTCTCTGATTGGCTGACACTTTTGCAGCATTTGATGGAAAACACAGTCGCAGAAAGAATACCGTACAATCTGCTAATCACAAAACAATCGCAATTGTAGCAATATCACAACACTTTCATGCCAAAAGGGCTGGTGTAGCGCCAATTTTTTTGAACGACAAAAAGATCCTCCTGTTTATCTATTAAGGGTGTTTTTCGGGATATCGCCACCTCTAGTTCGTATATAACACCTCTCTGGCTGCAGACGTTTTATGTTTTAAGTGAGAGTAAAGTGTTTCAGAAAGCGCGAAAATAAAATTTCACCCATTTCGGATGGACCGAAAAATATTTTTTATCGCTTCTTTTTTATCGATGTTACTAAAAGTTTGTCTCTGAAAACTTGGTGATATTATTTACGTACGAGTAGTAGTACGAGTTAGTAAATCCTTGGTGACTCGCCTTCTCGGTTGCTTGCTATTCATATAAAAACAACAAGAGATATTCGCAGTTCGCACAAAACCCGGTCGGGGTAAAGTCTTTGATGTACTGGTTACTGGGTAGGTAGACGGAATGTCTCAGGTTTCGGAGTCCGGACAGACGGACGGACGGACAGCCCGCACCTGCCAGGCACTTCCTGTTCGATGCTTTTTGTTCTTGTGGCATTTCCTGGATCCTCTGCTCGCCATAGTGTAATTACGCACAGGTGGTTCTTATTAAATTGACGACATGACCATTGAAATCATGATTCCTTAATACAATAACAACAGCCCTCTTGCTCAACGATTTATAATCGCTCCATAGGTCAGTCGGCATTTTTAAAAGCAAAATTAACTTTTAATTAGTTTTTATCCACTACAAGTTAGCCCTTGACTGCGATCTCACCTGATGGTAAGTGATGATACAGTCTAAGATGGTAGCGGGCTAACCTGTTAGGGGCATGGCAGTTATATTAAACCCATACCCCTATTTGGTTTCTACACGGCATCGTACCGGAACGCTAAATCGCTTGGCGGCACGTCTTTACCGGTAGGGCGGTAACTAGCCACGGCCGAAGCCTAGCACCAGGCCAGACCAGGGAAAATTCAGAAATTATAAATTTCCAAACCCTGCCGGGGATCGAACCCGGGACCTCCGCACGTTAATGCAACAGCGCTCAACACTGCGCCACGGAGGTCGTCAAATTACGTCAGAAAATTCTGAACAGTTTTTAAAGTTTTCTTTATTTTCTAGTGGCGTCTCTCAAAAAGTTTAAGTAAGTACTTACTTAGAACTAATTTCTTTTGAGTTCTTAATTAAAAATATTGATGTTGCCCAGTTTCTCGATGCTTTTCTTCCGAACTGAACATTCCGAACTAGTGGTAGAAAGTAGAAACACTCGATGATTCAAAAGTACTTGTACAAGTTTATTTGATATGAATAATTTATGTATGAACTTTTAAGTAGGGTTGAGTATGTAGAAAAATCACTCAAGATGTGGTAAGGTCAAGATCTGAGAAAGCAATAAAATTGGCACCTTTCATTGCTAAAATTCATTTCAATAAATAATCAAAATTAATGTTACACATTTTCTTCAGTTTTCAAATGAAACTCATAATAAAGACAAGGCGTAGGTATTTGTGGAATTTAGCATGAAAGTTATTATCTGGCACGTCGTCCTTCTCCATGACCTAGGCAACGTGCCAAATTTCCCAGAGACACACTAATTTATACTCGTACTTTCTGATGCTCGCGACTTCATTCACGTGAATAAGGTTTTTCAATTTCAACTGGAACTCGGAATTTTCCGGGATAAAATACAAATAAAACAGTGGCCTTATATTGTTAATTCAGGTTAAAAGCTATATCTATTCCAAATTTCAGCAAAATCGGTTTAATCGTCGTACATCTGTACATCCAAACTTTCACATTTAGTATATTACGTAGTAATAAGTATGTATGAACGTATCAAGCTACGAATGCATTCATGCTCATTTCTTTAAAGTTTAAGAGAATAATAAAGGCACCGCACGCTTTTTATTATTATTTTTAAAGTAATAAAAATATTCCAAGCTAAAATCAAACTTTGAAATATACAGCCTACAGGTTCACTTTATAATGTGTCGCGAGAAGCGAATTTTTTTACGACTGCCTGAAAAAAGGAGTATATTGTTTTCAGGGTTCATGTATGTATGTATGTTTGTATGTATGTATGTATGTATGTATGTATGTATGTATGTATGTATCTATGTATGTATGTATGTATGTATGTATGTATGTATGTGAGTTTGTATATTCCACCATAACTTCTATACGCCTGAACGGATTTTGATGAATGAGGTATCGTTAGAATCCTTAGCTTATTCCGGGTGACATAGGCTAGTAAAATTTAAAAAAAAAATTATAGGGTGAGCATGGTCCCGCATCAAAGACTAAAGTTGTTTTTATTTTTCCAAAATGAGACTAACTACCTATATTGTCATCATCAAGAAAATGATGAGTAGATTTTAAAAATATATAAGACTATATTTCAATATCCAGTGATTCACAAAAAAATATCATTTAATCATATTATTCATATTATTTTTAATTCTTTGAGCTATATTCACTTGTTTAATAAATCACAGGTGTATAGTTTTTCTCTGTATACACACATTAGTCTGTGGTAATGTTTTTATTGTTCGCGCGGTGAAATGACTTACGCCCGGCTTAACAACTTTCTTAATTCTATTCATAAGGTTTTTTTAATCACTGTAATCTTGGGGCCACGGCCATTACCGCTACCGCTCACTCACAACATAGCGGTGCAGCTAGCGAAGTGGACCATGGATGGACTAAAGCATTGATAAGGAAATTTGGAACAAAGGTAACTATGGGCCTCATAAGAAAGCTCAGATTAACTCAGCGAGCGATGGAGAGAGCTATGCTCAGACTTTCTCTAGGTATGTTATCAAATCAGAAATGAAGAGGTCTGTAGAAGAACAATACTACTAGAGAAACCAACCAACATAGCTTAAAATGTTATGATATGCGAAGTGGTAGTAGTGGCACATAGTTCAGATAACCGATAGGATTCCAAGGTTTATTCACTGTAGTGTACCGAGAAAGAGATGGCCACTAAGAAATATTGACCGCATTTACAGATATTGGTCTTATAGTATAGTAATTTCACGTGCGTGATTTACCATATTATAATGGTGTCCATAGTTGTCACCAGTAGACCCTGCTGAGGGCGATTATGTAAAACCTGCATCAATCATTCTCAGTCAGTGCAGTCTCAATTGTTTTGATTGGCTGAATGTATGGTATTTGGTCAATGGATTTTAGCCAACAGTGGAAGTATTTTAACCAATCTTTACACCGTAGCATGTCATTTTTAGCCCGCCAACCCGCATTGGAGCAGCGTGGTGGGTCTAAGCTCTAATTCCCTCTCTCCTATGAGATTGGAGGCCTGTGTCCAGCAGTGAGACGTTAATGGGCTGTAGTGGTGGTGTCATTTTTAGACAATTTCCCTCCTGGTTGAGACGACGACAACGACTGTTATCCTAGGAAAGTACAGATGCAAAGCGTTCTATGACTTTGATAACACCTATTAGCCTCGCTCTAAGCGGCATGGCCGTGGCCCGGCGGTAAGTTTTTGTTTGCCCCTTACATCCGACCGGGTAAGCGGCATTTCATTCCCACCACGGGACAATGTCGAATAAATACTTTTCAATGAAATGATTGACAATTTTTGGGTTATTAACTCTTTTTGTTGTTTCATTGTATTGGATGGAGATGAACATCCGTTGTTTTTAAAGCAAATATTAAATGAAAATACCAATCGGATTTTGGTGAGGACGACCGAATAACGCGAATGGGTCGCACTATCCTGTTCAGGGGGGTTACTACCATCGCATAAAGCAGTATTATTTCAAAATGACAGTTTTATGTCACGTACCTAGTTGACGTCCCTAAAGTAAGGATTATGGATATGTTCCGATATTATACACTGCGAGCACTGTACTGGGAAGAAATTCGTTCCATTATGAACTGACAGTATACTGCCGCAGTATCCTAGGGAAATATATGACGTCATAAATCGTCGCCATTTTTGTACTGTGGGCACTGGCGTTTTCAAGGTAAGGTGCTCTCAGTGCTGACTGCGTTCTGTTTTAAACAGTTACCAGTAGGTATATAGCTAACTATAAAGGAACGGCTTCGTAGTATACTAAATTGACGTCACACCTTACAGTGCTCGCAGTGTATATCGGAACATACCCTATATATTTTTTTTATTGTGAGATAGGCTTGCGCTTGACGACAATCATGCTTAGTGCAAAGTAATGAAGAGGTCTAGATTGGAGCGCGCTTGCCTAGAAGTGCCTATTCACTCATGCCTTGAAGGTACCTAAGGTATACGTGGCAGGAAACACGTGCGCTGGGAGGGTGTTCCACACTCTAGCGGATCAGAAACGTCGAGCAAAAACGTTTCGTGCGGGCAGGTTGGACATCAACCACAATTCTAAAATACGAATGCGTACGTGACATCAAACTGTCATTTTGAGTTATAAGTATTGCATAAGTATTGCTTTAAGCATTGGCCCCTGACAGCAGGTGTGGTTCAAGGTTAATCCATTTTGATTGTTTCATAGACAAAGAGGGGATACACAAAATCGACTTACTAGAAACCGGCATAAACTAGTAATGCCGCAATGTCGTCTACGTAAGGTGCAGCAATCCTTTGTGGGGTCGAGTATTATATTTATAATATGGTTCCAAAAGAATTTTTGGACTTGCCGTTACACAAATTTAAAAAAACCGTAAAAGAACACTTGTTGAGTCGGGGCTATTATACAATTGACGAATTTCTTAATGACAAAGTTGTATGGAAGCAACCGACTTTGGGTCAAGCTCCCCACAGGACAGTATAATAACTTATACTATTGTATTTATTTTACATACTTAAGTACCTACGTAATGTAATAATTTATTGTTTAAAAAAAAAAGATCAACTGCTGAGTTTCTTGCCGGCTCTTCTCAGCAGAATTTTCTTTCCGAACCGGTGGTAGAGTAAAAAAATGACGTAACATAAGAGACACCTGTCCTACATGTTTTAAATAAATGAATTGAATTGAATTGAATTGAATTGAGTATTATTACATAGTATTGCTTTAAGCGTTGGCCCCTGACAGCAGGTGTAGGTAGGTTCTAGCTTAATCCATTTTGATTGTATCATCGATGCGTCAGCGCTGAAACCATAGCTTTGCGTCTGAACCTTACACAATACCATCGCAATGGTGCTCGCGTGCATACCCAATTAATATGTTATTGTCATTTCCACGGTACGCGGGTTCGACCACCGGAATAAACAAGCAACTCGCTGGCGAGGTTTTGAAGCTATATTTAGCTCTTCTCTAACGAACAAGTCCTTTTATTGCAGAGATTTGTCTTATTTTCATGATAAAGGATGTCAGGAACTCGTGTTCGCCATGTTAACTGTCACATAATATAAATATTATAAATGCGAAAGTTTGGATGTATGGATGTATTGGATGTTTGTTACTCAATCACGCCCCAACGGCTGAACGGATCTGGATGAAATTAGGCACAGGGATAGATTATAGTCTGGAATAACACATAGGCTACTTTTTATCCCGGAAAATTAAGGAGTTCCCGCGGGAACCAAAAAACCTCGATCCACGCGGACGAAGTCGCGGGCATCAGCTAGTCTAAATATATAAAAGGCAAAGGTGACTGACTGACTGACTGACTGATCTATCAACGCACAGCTCAAATCTCTGGACGAATCGGGCTGAAATTTGGCTTGCAGATAGCTACTATGACGCAGACATCCGCTAAGAAAAGATTTTTGAAAATTCAACCCCTAAGGGGGTAAAATAGGTGTTTGAAACTTGTGTAGTCCACGCGGACGAAGTCGCGGGCATAAGCTAGTGTTAAGTAAGCTTTACAAAACTAAAATATAATTATTTATACACAACTAGCTGATGCACGTGACTTCGCCCGCGTAGTTTAAGTTTTTTTGATTCCCGCGGGAACTCCTTAATTTTCCGAGATAAAAAGTAGCCTTTGTCACCCTCCAGGTCCTCAACTATACCCATGCCGAAAATCACGTCGATCCGTTGCTCCGTTGCGGCGTGATTGAAGGACACACCAAAAAACCAATAAACCAACAAACAAACACACTTTCGCATTTATAATATTAAGTATGATTACTCAAAATGACAGTTCGATTTCATGTACCTTGACATTTCTAAAATAAGGATTCTAGACATAAAACCACAGAGCATAAAACAATATTATGGCTAAGCGATGGTAGGTTGCACTATGCCCCCTGACACGCGCTAGGCCATGACTGTGTGAACAAGTAAAACGCGTAACGGTTTTCAGTGGGTATAGGCCGCTGGTATAGGCACATTGCACCAGGAACTAGAAGCTTCTGTTTGTTATAGCGTGAAGTTCTTCTGGTGAAGCTCTTTGACTCTTCTGGATCTGACATACCTGTAACAAATTAAAAAAAAATTAAAATCATACTATTTAATCTTGATTTAATATATCAATGACGACCGGTGAAGAGTTGGGTCACATTCTATGTTTACTCTATTAGCTCTTATTGACTCTAGGCAATAAAGCTAGTGGACCCCAACAATAATTCCTCAGGCGACTGCGACAAAAATATCCAATCCAAAAATCATAAAGAAAGTAAGGTTTTTTTATGCTATACCCAATTTTCAAAGCAGGAAGGTACTTATCGCGTAAACGCAGTTTAGGTTTGATAATAAAATCGGTTTAAATATCGATGTTCTGCATAATTAATTCGTTTGATATTTCGGGTTTGAGTGTAAATATATATATGTACCTAGTACCTACTATTATTTTAAAAAGAAATCGAGGATATTCAGTCATAAATATTAAGTTTTAGGTATAAAAACCTAACTTCCGCATGGATTTTTTTTTGGATATTTTTGAATAAGTTTTGGTTCATACCATACTACAATCATACCCTGTCATGTTTCAACGACTGAGGATTTAATGCGGGGGTCTCCATACAACGAACCGCCCGATTGCCTAGAGTCTAGACTATGTGGTTTGTTTTGTATGCTTTGTAGGTTACGATTTAAAATGGTTTTTAGATTATTACGATTCTCTTACTTAAAGACTTTACTTATTTATTACTAGATGACACCCACGACTTCGTCCGCGTTGTTTAAGTTTTTAATTCTCCTTGGAACTCCTTTATCTTTCGGGCTAAAAAGTAGCCTATGTCACTCTCCAGGTCCTCCACTATACCCATGCAAAAAATCGCCTAGAATAAAAATAAATCAATTGGGCCCTAAGAAGGTAACAGACAGACACAGAGACGCATTTTCCTTCGCATTTATAATAATTTGTAAGTATAGATTATAATTTAATTAATAATCCAATTATCAAGAATAAAATTAAGACTAGAATTATCATGTTATTGCCTCGTATGAAAACAATAAAGAAACAATAATTAAAAGTGCATCGCATCGAGGAGATAAATTGTTTAACCACTTCATCGAAGACAGGTTAAAAAGGCATTTTTTATAATGCTTGCTGAGCAGAAAAAGCCCTTTGTCTGGCTGTCTCATAAACTGCTATACCATGAATAGGGTTGACCAAACTCCATAATAATATTATCTGATATATTTTTGACGATGCAAGTGTTGATAATCCCTAAAAATTCTGCCAGTAATTATACGAAATACATGCTTCCTATGTACGCTATTTAATATATTATGTATCTATTTTTGGTACAAAAAAAACGCTATTTTTCTATAAAGCATTGCACAAACAATCCAGTCATCCAGGCTTCGTCGTCGTGACATAAGTTAGGCCTATCCAGGCGTGGCAGTATACAGATTGATCTACTGACTTTTAATTAATTAAGTACGCAATTAATTATATTTGTTAAGATTGGTTTGTAAAAATGAGGAAGAAATTAGAAACCTAATAAATTGTATCCCGGAGAAGGATACACGTTGGTTTTTGTCCCGGAAAATAGAAGCTCCAAAGAGCTAATCAAATAACTAAATACACTCGAACGAAATCATAAATAGTGGTTACACACAATACGTACCTACTACCTATTTATTGACAACATTAGAGTGGTTTTTTTTCAGTTAATTGGTTTAGACAGCCCTAGATATGGAATATGCGCGTACATCATTGTAAAGGTCATCACCCGATACGCCAGACCGCACGTGAGCGGTGCTTTTAGTATTTTTTTCATTTGTTTGTACCTTGTTTCGTAAGCCAAGCTATCTTTCTTAAACTTTGTTTTGTTGACCCTATCTTTGTATCTTTGCCGACTTCAGAATATCCAGAAAGGCTAAAAGCAACGTACATACAAACTTACTAAAAGGCGCAACGCCCACCTTCAGATCGTATGAATAAATATCTAAATCCAAGCTATATTATATACTTAATTTCTTTGGTGTAACTTTACGTTGGCCCTTGTGTCCACCATGTTTGGTCCTTCTCCGTTAAGCCAATGTGAATAATTTATGTGAAAATAGTTAATTTATTTAGGTACAGCCGACAAACTGATCGTACCCGATGATAGCGTCGCTAGTATAAATTAAAAATAAAATAAAAACTAAACAGGCAGTTTCCCTTTTGGCCATCGGGTCAGATAAGTTTGATGGGCTATAATAATATTATGTATTTATTTTCCGTGCGTTCCGTTATAGACTGAGAGCACTGTTCAGTGCTCTTTACTGTGGAGAAATTCGTTCCGTTATGACTGACAGTAAACTGCCGCAGTATCCTAGGGAAATATATGACGTCATTAATCGACGCCATTTTTGTACTGTGAGCACTGGCGTTTTCGAGGTAAGGTGCTCTCAGTGTTTGTCTCAGTGCTTACTGCGTTCCGTTTTAAGCAGTACCCAGTATACCTAACTATAAAGGAACGGCTTCGCAGTGTACTGAATTGACGTCACACCTTACAGTGCTCGCAGTGTATTTCGGAACACACCCTTTAACATTCATAATGTCTAAAATCTAATTTTGTCATTCATCATCAAAAATCAAAATATCTTTAGTTCGCGCGCGAGTTGAATGCAGATATGTACACACACACACACACAGATACACGCAGACATGTGCACACATACATAAGCTCTGCATTCAACTCGCGCGCGAACCATATATTTAAATCACAAATGACTCAGCTCCAATTTGCGCCACTTCGCATCGTATGCGTTGAGCTTTCAACGATGACTGAAAAAATACGAAAAAGTTATCGAATATCGACACTCTGTTGTTAGATCAAACCTAGAAACCGAAAGAATCCAATATCACATTTTTTAAATAATTTTTTGGCTATGTTTCTGAGTAAACTGTTATCTGACACTCTCCAGTCTCCACCCTTAAAATCTCATTGTGACCTTTGCATTAAATTTCATATCATGGTGCCTTAGTAAAGTTTTTTGTTTAATGGCATATGGTTTGTGAGAACAATTCAAGTAACTAATACGAAACCCTATTAAAGCAGCGATTTTCAATCAACTAGGTGATGCCCGCGACTTCGTACGCGTGGATTCAAGCTTTAAAATCCCGGAGAACGTTTTATTTCCAGGGATAAAAGGTAATTAAAATGTCACGCTCCAGGTTCTCAAGTCTCAACTATATCTACCCATGCAAAAAAAATCACGTCAACCTAAGCCCATAGAAGGAAAAACCAACAAACAAACAAGTCTGCGCATCTATGTATATACCTATACTAAAATTATAGAAGCGAAAGCTGAACAGATCTGGATGAAAGGCAAAGGGATAGCTGATTATATAAATTGTATGGAAAAACACACAGGCTACTTTTTATCCCGGAAAATTAGACAGTTCCCGCGGGACGCAAAAAACCTAAATCAACGCGGATGAAGTCGCGGGCATAACCTAGTTATTATATTATATATATGTATTATTATATGTAATATATATATGTGTGTGTGTATATTAAAGATAATATATGTGTGTTATTATATATAGGTAGTTATAGTATATTTATCGACAGAATAACGTTAATTATTCCAGCTGATATGCTCTTTTACATAAGACTGTACTGGTTTAGTAGTGGTAGATTCATTCGACTATTTATAAGCACTTGTAAAAAGTCTATTTGAATAAAAAACTTTTTAATTTGAATTTGAACTAGTGCTGCGATAGGACTTACGCAATAATAGCTTAAATACCGTAAACTTAAGCACCTGTACAAGTTCTACAGCTTAACCGATACCAGCTACGAATTGCCTAATCTCAAATTCATAGGCACGACACGAGCATTACATTACACTGGTGTCGGAGAGCAACTACATCTCTCGTTGAATGTCTTATTCAGAATGATAAATTGTAGCGAGGGAATCGTGCGCTTATTATAATTTTATATTGCCTAATGATTAGGTTCTATTTAAATTTCGAACATGACGGTCGATTATTATACTAATATTATTTAAAATGCGAGTGTTAATGTTGGTTTGTCCTTCAATCACGCCGCAACAGAGCAACGGATCGACGTGATTTTTGGCATGAGTATAGTTGAGAACCTGGAGAGTGACATAGGCTACTTTTTATCCCGGAAAATTAAGGAGTTCCCGCGGGAATCAAAAAAACTTAAACCACGCGGACCAAGTCGCGGGCATCAGATAGTTTTGTCATAACTGGTAGCGGTGATAGGCGATAGCCTACTCGAATAGGCCGCCGGGGGTCCGAACCTAAGGCCCAATAATTATCTTAGCAAATTGTAATCATTTGACCGCTTCAAACGTATTACTCGAACTGTTTAAGGAGTTCATACATGCTTTTTGACTCGCAGGCATCTATGAACTCCTTAAACAGGTCGAATTCAACGACAAACGATTACGATTTCATTACACAATCGGGGGGCAGACCTCCGGCAGCCTATTCGAGTGGTTGGGGGTTCGATCCCGAGGGCACGCACCTCTACATAACTTGTGATTGGTACTTTTTAAGAAGGAAAACATCGTGAGAAAACCATCGCGCGAAACTTCGTCATAATGTTCTCGATGGTACTTGAAGTCCACCCATCGACCACACAATGTGGTCGATGAGTCCACCAATCCGCCAGTGACCAGCGTGGTGGACAATGAATACTAAAAAAATGAATAGAGCAATTACGAAATCTCATACATATAATATCATTTCAAGTATTTCGATGGCCATGTAGCGTTTCAAACGGAGTACGTAGGATGACATAAATAGAGCTAAATTACTATATAGTAGGTAGGTATATATACCAACCACAATTTCATTTATCTATTAAACACAAAATTTCCCACAGTATTTCGCACTCCTAGCACAAATTGTCAATTACTACAACTGGGCCAGCGATCGGATTGATCTATGCTATAAGTATAGAATTTGCAAGAATTAACTGTACCTACCTACTCTATGTCGGTGAATGTACTTGATTTAAGATTTCCGCTTTAAATAAAATCTCTCTCTAAACTCAGGAATATTCAAATCGCTGGTTGAGTTTTGTTTTTAAACAACTTCCAAAAAAGGGTGATTCTCAATTCAGCGCATAATTTTTTTAACTCTACAGATGTGCCATAATCAAAACCCATACAAATTCACGCTAATATAATCCATACTAATATTATAAATGCGAAAGTGTGTCTGTCTGCTACGCTTTCACGGCGTATCTTTTCAACAGATTTTTATGTTTGGTATAAAATTGGTTGTATGTTAGCTTTCACAGGCCATACGTTGAAGAGACAACGAAACAGAGAACCGAAACAGAGAAAAGCTCTATTTTTATGGCGAAAAATAATAGAACTCACGGGATTTTAAGCATAAGTCTGCAGAAGGAGTCGTGGGCATCTATAGGGTAAAATTCGCATGGACTATATTTCGAAATATATTTCATGCGAATGTTACCGTTTTCTCTTCGTTTCAACCATTGGCACAAAATAACAGCGCCAATTACTACATCTGGGGCGCAGATCGGATTGATCAAAGTGGTATTTGCGAGAACATTTCACTGCACGATCTCTGCAGTAGAATGCAGTAGCGGACTAAAGGTCGGGGCCTCGTGTTTAGCGGGCCCTCCAAAATCCTCATAGTCAAATCTCAAATATAATAATACAACTTATTCATTTCGTAGGGTGCCAGAGTAACCGACATAGCTCGGTGAGTCACTAAGCATAAGGGTCAATAGGGACATAGAAGAAGCGATAGGGGTTGTGGTCCCAAGGTTCTTGAATAGAGGCCTCGTACCGGAAAGCGTAGCATTAGACGAGTCTCTAATGGGTGAACTGATAATCTATAGCGAGTATCTGGGAGATGCTAGAAGCAAGCGGCACATCACCGTGGAGATCCAAAGGTAGATCCTGCAGACTTTCAGCACAGTAAACAGATACAACCAGTATGGAAACTACCTAGAAACGTTTGAAACAGCTCACTCACACAAACACGCATCCACGACACGTCATGACGTGGCACTCACTACTGACGGCACTGCGACGAGTGCTTATGGGTCTCGTCGATGCGCATGTTTGTGTGAGTGAGCTGTTTCGAATTTTTCTAGGTAGTTTCCATACTGGTTGTATCTGTTTACTGTGCGTTTATCGAGCAGGGGGCGTCTATCGGTTGAGACGACGACGACGAAATATTTTCAATAAATAAGTAAGACCCAGTTTGTACTTTGTTATGTACAAAATTCCGTATTGCGGTTACTAATTTCCAGTTTTCTTTTATTCATCAGGTGTCTAGGTTCCCAGCCCCAACAAACCATTATAAATGAACCCGGTGGCCTCATTCAGTGATACCGCCTCAGGCCTCCGACGGACTCGGTCCGCCCCTGGTACAATGATACCTAATACGCTAAATCGCGTTAAATCACACAGCTATTTAGGTCATTCGAGAAGCTCTGATAGACTGATGTATATTACACCCACGATATAAATACATAACAAACTAGACTCAAAATACAGGAAATATGTACAACAAAAGACAAATTCATAGAGTAACAGATTAGCAAACCTGATTAGACAATTAATGAAATGATATAAGATTAGCTGATGCCCGCGACTTCGTCAGCGTGGCTTAAGTATATCTAATTCCCATATTTAAGTATAATATAATAATTAATATTAAAATTAGCCTATGTCACTCTCTAGGTCTTCAACTATGCCCATGCAAAAAATCACGTCGATCCGTTGCTCTATTGCAGCGTGATTGAAGAACAAACCAACAAACAAACACACTTTCGCATTTATAATAATACTAGCTGATGCCCGCGACTCCGTCCGCGTGGTTTAAGTTTAAGCCGGGATAAAAAGTAGCCTATGGTCTTCAACTATACCCATACTAAAAATCACGTCGATCCGTTGTTCTGTTGCGGCGTGATTGAAGGACAAACCAATAAACCAACAAACAAACACACTTTCGCATTTATAATATTAGTATGATTAGTATGGTGATTAGTAAGAGGATGATACAAATGGCAATGTTTTGATATGTGTAAAGGTAGTAGGGGTAAGTTGTCGAAACATATCTAAGTTTCGTCCACTTACCCCAACTACCTACTCTTCAGGCGGAATGCAAAGGTTTTACCTGAAAGATAGGTCGGACAATGTGTAAACAAACCGACGACCTCCCTGGCGTGCGGAGGTCCCGAGTTCGATCCCCGGCAAGGTCAATTTGGAATTAATAATTTCTAAATTTTCCCTGTTCTGGCCTGGTGGGATGCTTCGGCCGTGGCTAGTTACCACCCTACCGGCAAAGACGTGCCGCCAATCGATTCAGCGTGCCGGTACGATGCCGTGTTATAGAAACCGATTATGGAAACCGAGGTATGGGTTAAATATAACTGCCATGCCCATAACAGGTCAGCCCGCTACCATCTTAGACTGCATCATCACTTACCATCAGGTGAGATCGCAGTCAAGGGCTAACTTGCAGTAGATAAAAAGTAAAAAAATATATAGGCATGTATAGGTTCAATATAGCGCATATTAGTCACTATGTGAGCACTGAGCATGTAGTAGGTACATACATTGCGATGTACATGCAACACCCACGTGAAAGGTATAACCCGAGCGCAGTTCCCATGGATGCGCTCTCACGGGTGTTAATCTGACTCTAACATACAAATGTGAATGTGATTTGCTGCATTATCGATTTCATTACGAGAAACAACTTTACCCACTCTAGACTTACGTATATTAGGTTTGTTAGGAATATGATATCTAATTTAATTTAATGAAATCGTTGTGAAACTTTTAAACCTTACCACCACCACTACAGCCCATTAACGTCCCACTGCTGGGCACAGGCCTCCACTCTCATAGGAGAGAGGGAATTAGAGTTTAGACCCACCACGCTGCTCCAATGCGGGTTGGCGGGCTTCGACGACTATTATCATGTTAGTGATAATAACCGGGACCGACGGTGAAACACCGCCAACTTCCTAACTCCGGGCTCCTAACTAAAAATAAGGTATTCGTCGAATAATTTTTATGAACTTTTTCACGTAGGTACGTGGCCTTTCGAAGCTTTAGGTTTTGTCCAGATTTGGAATATTTTGATATGTTTGCTATTGCCCGACGACACAAATGATAGGAATGTGTTTGTCAGTCGTTACGTTTGTTTATTGATTTCTGAAACTCGAATCTAAACGCATATATACTTAAATACCAATTTTGATATTACTCTTGCACCAATAGATTTGACTTATTCTTGCGAGGTACACCAAAGAAATCAGAGTAAGTATTTACTAAATGAAAAACAAAAATGGCGCCCACACGATGTTTTTTTATTACTAGTAGGTACTAAAACATAGTAAGTATAAAATACTGTCAGCACTAGCAGGTACTGGATTAAGGGCTTGGCCAGACACAAAGCGTAACGACAACTGCACGGCCTGGACGCCACACATAACGTACGGTCTATGCTTAGTTTGTACAGTTTGTACCTAATGCAACAAGGAACTCTGAGCAACTTTCAATCAAATCACCCCAATGCGCATTTGAGTTCTTCAGCAGCTCGAATTGGGTATTTTACAACTGTTCAAATCATTGATGTAGAATTTTAGTGTACTCATTCTATTTCAATGATTCAAATTAATTATTTAAAAATATAAATAGAAATAGAGGCTCTCCCAAAAGTCGTAATATCCACGTCTCTTGTTAGATTTAATATATTAATATAATATAATTTATAAGTTTGAAACCCATTTTAAACCATCCATTGAAGTAAAAAGTGCATCGAATTTTGATGACGTCACAGTTCAGTGTTTCATACAACATCCCATACTAAACGCGAGTTTTGACGATTAAATAAGTTGCTGATTGGACTTGTTGTCAAACACCTACCCAATTATCTAAGCATAAGACACTGGCAATCGCAGTGCGCAGTGATAATATCCATAGAATAATTTCTTTTAAGTAAAAACATGAAGCTAAGTAGGTACTTTGTACACATTTCTGTCGGTCGCGCAGCCGTTTTTTTGTGACAAGCCTTAATTAATTACTCTACACGTAACTTGATTAGCTGTGAGTCACCGAGAACTGCCTTCAAGGGTAATAAGACCTGCGATACACAGGAAGAGTGGCGTGCCATATAGGGCGACCCGTGTGACGAGAATAACTTCACTCTCGGGTAGGTCAGTACAGCGCAAGTACCAAGAAATAAGAATACACGATCACACTATAATTTGCCTTACTAAAGGTAATTTTAAACCAAGGAAATACGGATCAAGATTTTGATCATGGCATTTTTTTTGTTTATTCCACTACAAGACCTAAGTTAGCCCTTTACTGCAACTCATCTAAGTGCGATGGTAAGTTATGATGCAATCTAAGGTGGTAGCGGGCTAACCTAACACCTAATCCGTTTTTCTACGCGGCATCGTACCGGAGCGCTGAAACGCTTGGCGGCACGTCTTTGCCGGTAGGGTGGTAACTAGCCATGGTCGAAGCCTCCCCACCCGACAAGCACGCTTACTCCCAGTTTTAACATTGCAAATACGATTGATCGACGTGAGCGTTCGATCGCATTTGCGTCAAACTAAAATGAACCTTAATGTAATTGATTTAGAGCTCAATTTCATGTATGCATTCAAAGCCAGCGCTCCAAACGATACGTTTCGAAATTTAAATCGGTTGCACTGAATTTGTGGCTCTAAATCAATGCAATAAAGGTTCATTTTAGTTTGACGCAAATGTGATCGAACGCTCATGTCGATCAATCGTATCTGCAATGTTAAAACTGGGAGTAAGCGTAAAGATGCCCAATTGCATTTTACAGCATAAAACGTGTTTCCCGAACTGTTTTAGGATACATGATGCTTTTTGACGTGCGGGCATCTATGAACTCCTTAAACAGGTCGAATTATCTGTTTGACAAACGATCACGATTACGATTTCCTTATGCAATCGGGGGGCAGATCAGAGAACATGCAGAAGTTATTTATTTATTTATTATTTATTTATTTATTTTATTTTATTCACATTTACACTTTTTACATTTACTTGGGTTCTTAACACCCTTAAGCCTTGTCGGCTTATAAATTACCTAATTGAACCCGGGACCTCCCGCTCAACAGCGCTCACCACTGCACCAGGAAATCGTGATTCGTCGGTCCTGTTATAGTGTTTTAGCTCTAAATATTGTACGTTTTCAAACACGTTACACATTACTCAGTAGTCTATTTTAGAATTCGACTATAATATGATGCCCGCGACTTCGTCCGCGTGGATTAAATTTTTTTATTTCCGCGGGAAGTCCTTAATTTCCCGGGATAAAAAGTAGCCTATTACCTTCACTGGGACACAACAACCTATGTTTGCACAAAATTTCGTTCAAATCGGTTGAAAAGATGGGCCGTTAAGGCATAGCAGACAGACTTTCGCATTTATAAAATATTATAAATGCGACAGTGTGTTTGTTTGTTAGTTTGTTGGTTTATTGGTTTGTCCTTCAATCACGCCGCAACGGAGCAACGGATCGACGTGATTTTTGGCACAGGTATAGTTGAGGACTTGGAGAGTGACATAGGCTACTTTTTATCCCAGAAAATTAAGAAGTTCCCGTGGAAATTAAAAAACTGATTTCACTAGGACGAAGTCGCTGGCATCAGCTAGTTTATAATATTAGTATGGATTAGTATCCCATTATAAAATTAGCGTAAATACCCAATTATGGCAGATAGTCGGATACATTACATGTACTCGTATGCAAATCGTTCAAGTTAGCCGAGGCACCGAGGTCGCCAGCAAGGAACTGTCAGAACTGCCCCCCAATCATGTAAGAATGTCCGATCAATCGTTTAAGATTTTTGTCAAAGTAAAATAAACCATAACAGCATTGAATTAGAGCTCAATTTCGTCTGTCCATTCTTATACGTTTAGGTATGTACGATACCCTAAACGTATAAGAATGGGCAGACGACGAAATTGAGCTCTAATTAAATGCAGTTATGGTTTATTTTACTTTGACAAAAATCTTAAACGATTGATCGGACATTCTTACATGATTGGGGCCCAGGTCTCATTGGCGCCACCGGCGTTGATTGAAAATAAAAAACGCCGATGTGATTATTAATGTACCGAAACCGGAATATGCGTACGAGACGGGTTAACTGGGGTGACCACACAGCGCATAGACTGTGGACAAGGAGGACATCGTTTTGAGAGCTTAAAATGTATGGTTACGTTTGTCAAACGGCTAACTCGAACTATTTGAGACTAGCTAATGCCCGCGACTTCGTCCGTGTAGATTAAATTTTTGAAGTAAAACTTCTTTACGCACGCTTGACTTGGGGAGTAAGCTGGTGAATGCGGGACGAGAGCGTTACGAAAAGTGCGAACGGAAGTTGAGAGGGAGATATAATAAGTTAGTGAAGATAGAAAGAGAGAGAGAGTTACGTTTCGTATATTACTGTAGGGGCAAGAGAGAGAGGTGCGAGCACACATTTTCTTTCTCTCTTTCTCTCATAGCCAGCCAATTACTAAATTCTTCTTCAGTCGTGTGGTCTAAAGCACACTCGTTTTTTTAAATTCGTGGGGAACTCCTTAATTTTCCGGGATAAAAATAAGCCTATCTCCCCATTTCCTCAACTTTACCCATGCAAAAATAACGTCGATCCATTGCTCTGTCATTATTCATCTGTGATTGAAGGATAAACCAACAAACAAAAACACTTTCGCATTTATAATACATATTAGTAGGTATGATGCTTTTCGATTCATAAGCATCAATGAAACTTCTCAAATAGTCAAATTAGCCATAATTCTGTCAGAAGGTTACTTTCGGTACTCAAACCCATATTTGATATTTAAGAGATGAAATAACAGACAAACAGATGAACAGAGCGACAGACGGGCCATCGACGGATTGAAATTGTAGGTAATTAGGTATAGAGTAGGTAGGTAGGTTAGGTTGTAGGTAATGAGGGTAGATTAGGTATAGGAGATACATTTTACAAAAGCCGTAACAAAACCTCAGTTAGATGAGATGTTGCCGTCACCAAATTTATCTTATTTATTTTTTATATTTTATTTGGCAACCAAAACAGATTAAAATAGTAAATACTGATCTAACCTAAAGTCTTAACTAATTACATTTTAATCTTATTGTAATCCTACAGGGTCGCACTACATGAATAAGGTTCTTTATGCGTACAAAGTAAAACCACAAAATAACAAAGAAATTAAGAATACCTAATATAAGTAAAGCGAACATAACTATTTTATACCTACTTAACTATTTAACACGATTTATATTTATGAATCAAGACAACCTAGAGTTAAAAATATCAATATAAAATTTTTCAACGTCATTATACAATCGACACATTCTTATCATAGGATTTACCAAAAGAGTTATCTTTAACTGTACCAGTTCAGATTAAAAATATACGTCTATGTGATAAAATTGATGTACACGAACCGGAATAGGTGTACACGGGTTAACTGTTGTGACAACGAGTCACACGGATCGAGGACAGGTTCGTTAATGCATGATTAGATTCTTATCATTATGAGTTTATTAAGTGCTATTGAGTTGCTGTCAAATCTGATTAATTTATGGTTTGTTGCATTCAACGCACGAGTGTAGAGATTCATACCGTTATTAAGGCTTATCCACATATACCGGTCAGCAGCGGCTTGGCCAGAGTCCTAAGTCTTTTTTTTATTTTTATTCTGGTATTTTTTTTGGGGCTTTTATAGTAAGCCTATATGTCAGCCCCATCGTTACACACAAAATTACAGACAAATTATTATTAAATTGAAAGCTATAACAATTTTAGAGAATCCCTAACGAATGTATACACTTTCATAGCCGAAATGTCCAAGGGTTTGCTAAAAATTGAATAAAAAATACCGATATTCATAAAATTTAAATTAAGTTCATCTGTTAGAGATTCTCTCAAATTTTGGTTGCGAACACATGCCAATAGCAAGTGTACAACATCATCAACATCACCACATTCTTCACAATTTGGAGAGTCACTTTTCTTCATTAAATATTTAAACTTGCCTAATGGCATGTGTCCGGTTCTTAGTCTAAATGCTATAACTAACTTATTTCTATTAATGTTGCTATTTACAAACCATGGTATACGAGGAGGTTCAGTCTTAACGTCCGAAATGTTATAGTGGTGATATAGGTACAAATAGACTTTTCTATTATTATGGAATAAGCTTGCGCTTGACGCCAATCACGCTAATTTTAACTATTTTTATAATTTTTAACATTATAAATGTTTATATTTTATATTTTTGTTGTATTTTTTTCAATATATAATTTTTATTATAATAATATAGGTAGATAATTTTAGACTAACCACGATACTTTGATCTATCAACTTGATATTATAAACTCTGACAGCTTTGGCAAAATGGTTGCTTCTTTTACTAAAAGCAAACCAGACTGTACCGATAGCCTAGTCACTAGTGGTTAATCGACGTTCGGACTTCGGCCTCCTATTCAACGGTCGGGGGTTGATTCATCTAACTTTTCTAAGTTATATGTGTTTCAAGTAATTAAATATCACATGGTATACGGCTTTAACGGTAAAGGAAAATGTCGTAAGAAAACCTGCACGCCCGAGAGCATTTCATAATGTTCTCAAAGGTATGAAGTCTTCCAATGCGCATTTGATTGACGTGGTGGTGGTAGTGGTGGTGCCAAATCATTCGCATGTGCTCAGTAGTGGGCTAGCGATGGGTTGAAATGAAATGATGATTATGATGGCTAACTAAATAAGTTATACTTATAACAGACAAGACTTCATAGTAAATTAAGAACAAGTGAATATAACTCAAAGAATTAAAAAATACGACTGCCATAGTTAAATGATATTTTTTTGTGAATCACTGGATATTGAAATATAGTCTCATATATTTCTGGAATCTACTCATCATTTTCTTGATGATGACAATATAGTTAATCTCATTTTGGAAAAAAAATATTCAACTTCAGTCTTTGATGCGGAACCATTGTCACCCTATCTATTTTTTAAAATTTTACTAGCCTATGTCACCTGGAATAAGCTAAGGATTCTAACGATACCTCATTCATCAAAATCCGTTCAGGCGTATAGAAGTTATGGTGGAATATACAAACTCACATACATACATACATGAACCCTGAAAAAAATACAGGTACTCCTTTTTTCAGGCAGTCGTATAATAAATGGCCACCCTTGCATGAGTCACACACCCCTAGCTAATTTGTTATTACCGGCGCCTGTCGCGAACATCCTGCGGGTACACCACCGCAGCGAGATTGGCGGGTTACATGCTCTACATCGACAGCCCGCAACGAATGTGCGACAACGCAACAAGCACGAAACCAGCAATGTACTACTTTGTAACACGATACTTTGACATGTTGAACTCAAAACGTACAACGCACCACGCGTTTTTGTAATCACTTTCATTGGATTTTTATGCTTATGTAGAGAAACTTTAGCGGTTAGGTTTCTATAAATGTTTTTAGGGTAGATTGTACAAACGTATTAAGAAGTGGTTAGCGCAGTGAAGGTCGCGGTCGAAGGCATTTTCAATGCATTATCATTACCTGATTTATTGTTGCTTACCTTTTTTTTAGTAAGATAAATAGTGTGAAGATTTATATTTATAGGTGTTTTAAATAAAGTGTGGATTTAATACGATATTTTTTGCAGCTTTTTTAATCTGACCAATTTTCACGCCTGGTCGCAAATAGCTTGGAAATTTAAAGTTTTTAGGTTCTACAATATAAAAACGCCATTACAGAATACGCCTATTAAGTATACCGCTGAATATAAACTTAGCCTCAATCTATCTATAGGTACCACCGAGGAATAAGTTTCTGCGGGAATTTATTAATTTTCAGAGATAAAAGATAGCCTAGGTAAGTATGTGTTATTCCAGACTATTATCTATCTCTGTGCGAAATTTCCTCCAGATCATTCCAGCCGTTCTGGCGTGATTGAGTAACAATACCTAATTTGATTTGGAGGAAGCTTTAATAATGATACATTCTACAGCGCCAAAGACCTATTTTTTTCGGATATTTTGTCTGTCTGCGGCATCGCGCTTAAACTAATGGACAGATTTAAATGCACTTGGCATACTTATAGCTATTTTTAATCCCAAAAAGATAGAATAAGGGTTCCTTTGGGATAGGGGATGAAAATTTACCAAAATACTGCTGCGTTCAGACTTTAATAAAAAAATAAGTTAGCCAACTTAAAAACACTAGGTATTACTTAATAAGTCATCATCATCATCATCCTCAACCGATAGACGTCCACTGCTGGACATAGGTCTCTTGCAGGGATTTCCACACGCCGCGGTCTTGCGCCGCCTGGATCCAGCGGCTCCCTGCGACTCTCCTGATGTCGTCCGTCCAGCGAGTAGGGGGTCTGCCAACGCTGCGCTTTCCAGTGCGTGGTCGCCACTCCAGCACTTTGGGACCCCAACGTCTATCGGTTCTTCTAACTATGTGCCCCGCCCATTGCCACTTCAGCTTCGCAACACGTCGAGCAATGTCGGTTACTTTAGTTCTGCTGCGGATCTCCTCATTTCTGATTTGATCGCGCAAAGAAACCCCGAGCATTGCTCTCTCCATCGCCCGCTGAGTGACCCTGAGCTTTCTTATGAGGCCCATAGTTAGCGACCAAGTCTCGCAACCGTATGTCATCACTGGCAACACGCACTGTTCGAAGACTTTGGTCTTCAGGCACTGAGGAATCTTGGACGAGAAGACATCTCGAAGCTTCCCGAACGCTGCCCAGCCGAGTTGGATTCGGCGGCTCACCTCTTTCTCGAAATTGGACCTACCTAGCTGGACCATGTGTCCCAGGTATATATACTCGTCTACAATTTCGAGTGCAGAGCTCCCAACGATTACTGGGTGGAGCGGAACATGAGCATTAGACATGATTTTCGTCTTACTCATGTTCATTTTAAGGCCCACCTGTTGGGAAACTCTGCTGAGGTCATTGAGCATTGCATTAAGGTCACCCAGAGTCTCTGCCATGATGACTATATCATCGGCAAATCGAAGGTGAGTGATGTACTCGCCATTGACGTTGATGCCAAATCCGTTCCAATCCAGAAGCTTAAAGACGTCTTCCAACGCAGCGGTAAAGAGCTTTGGGGAGATGACATCTCCCTGCCGCACTCCCCGCTGCAGTTGGATTGGCCTCGTAGTCTGGTCCTGTATCCGAACTGACATTGTGGCGTTTTCGTACAAACACTTCAACACTTGGATATACCGGTAGTCTATCCGGCATCTCTGCAGCGACCTCAACACAGCCCAAGTTTCCACCGAATCGAAGGCTTTCTCATAGTCCACAAACGCCAAGCGTAGGTTATACCTACTCTTCAGTCTTCTGTATAATCTGCCGCAGCGTATGAATGTGGTCTATGGTACTAAAGCCTTTTCGGAATCCGGCTTGTTCGGGAGGCTGGAAGTCGTCGAACCTACGAGCGAGATGATTCGTTATGACTCTCGAGAATAACTTATAGACATGGCTGAGCAGCGAGATGGGTCTATAATTCTTCAACAAGGTATTGTCTCCCTTCTTGAAGAACAGAACCACCACGCCCCTGTGCCATGCCTGTGGCGTTAAGCCCTCGTGAATGACGGAATTGAACAATCGCTGAAGGACCTTAAGTATCGGTTTTCCACCCGCTTTCAGGAGTTCTGCTGTAATTCCGTCCTCACCTGGCGCCTTGTTGTTCTTTAGTTGCTTGAGAGCCATACTAATCTCGTAAAGGCTGACGTCCGGGATATCTTCGGTATAGTGTCGGGTCAATTTGGCTCTGGGATCTCTAGCCAAATCCTCAACAGGCTTTTGTGTTGTGGTGTATAACTGTCCATAGAACTTCTCCACCTCTCCCAAGATCTCAGGTTTGGATAAGATGAGACTACCATCATCAGTTTTCAGTCGCGTCAGCTGGCTCTGTCCGATAGACAGATCTCTTGCGAATACTTTGGAGCCCTTGTTACGCTCGATGGTACCTTTAATGTATTCGGTATTGAAATTTCGCAAGTCGCGCGTTTGCGCTTTAGAGATCTGCCTATTAATCTGCCGGTAAGCAGACGCGTCTGCTGACGACTGTAGTTCCATCTCTGCTCTCTCATCCATGAGTTTGAGAGTGTGGTCTGAAAACTTTTTAGTTCTTTTTGGACGGTGGGTCTTAAAGAACTTGGACCCTACCGTCTGGACAGTTTCCACCAGCCTGTTGTTCAGATCGTCCACAGACTCGCAATCTGCTAGGCAATCGAACCGGTTCTGCAGTTCCAGTTGAAAGGTCTCGGGGTTTTGAATATGAGCACGAGAAGGTCGGAGAGTAGACTTCACCAGTCTGGCCCTTTCCAGCTTGATGTTAAGATTCAATGTGCCTCTTACCATGCGGTGATCACTTCCGGTTTTAACCCTGTTGATCACAGAGACATCATTGAATATTTGCCGCCTGGTCGACATGATGAAGTCAATCTCATTTCTCGTGAAACCATCAGGGCTTATCCAAGTCCACTTTCTGTGTGGACGCTTCCTGAAGAAGGAGTTCATCATAAAGAGGCCCTCCTTCTCCATGAAGTCGGCCAGCATTTGGCCTCTGTGGTTCCTCCGCCCATATCCGAATTGCCCCACTCTCACCTCTGCACCGCTTCGTTCACCCAGCCTTGCGTTGAAATCCCCCATCACAACATTGTAGTAGGATCTAGAGGTATGCATGGCTCTTGAGATATCCTCGTACAATACCTCTACCTCCTCGTCGGGTTGTGCCGATGTCGGTGCGTAGACCTGTATAACCTCCAGTGAATACCGTTTGGTTATTCTGAGTATAAGGTACGCTACCCTGCTCGACACACTCTCGACTTGAACAACATTGTTGACGAGAGACTTGTGGACGATGAATCCGACACCACCCTGGGACTGCTGGTCGCCCTCCCGGTAGTAAAACAAGTTACCGGATTTGAGGATTATCGAGTCCTCCCCCTCTCTTCGGACTTCAGACAATCCTATAACATCCCAACGCAACTTGCTTACTGACCAGCAGGGGGTACCGCGGGCAGGTGAGGCTGGCTGTTGGAGTACTAGATGTAGGTGCACTCCCTTACCCCTTAATAAGTATGTACTTCTTATTATAGAATATATTATAGGTATAAGGTACATTGAATCCCAATTAAAAATTCTTAAAATTTAAATCCGCGTAATTTTTACCGTGAAATTGGCGTGAAATAAAAGAATGACTACAACGATTAATCACAAATTAATTAAAACCTTTCAATACGATTCAATAAAAACCTTCGCAAGGGCAAATTAAACCCTACGTGTTGGCGCCGAATACACGTTCGAAAGTACTTTTAAAATTGCGTTTTAAATCGTTTAATTAAAAACCTAATTTGTTACCTCAGTCATGCGGAAGCTTATTGAGACGTGATTTTTAAGGTTCCGTAGAATTAATATGAACCCTTAGTTTCGTCCAGTCCGTCTTAGTTTTAAAATACCGTTTTAGAATCCCGTAGGCAAATCGTGGATAATTCGGTTGCACACGATCTAAAAACGTAACTAAATTGGCAAAATCTAGTTATCCCTTTTCGCGGGGAGTATTATGAAAGGGATAGCAAGAAAATTAGTGCTGTCAATACAACAGAATAGGGATTTTGCCTATGTCAAAAGTAAATTATTTCTTACTGATTACTAAATAGAGGGTCTTCCAAAAGACCAACAATTGACATCTTCTGTAAGTTTTTTTAACTTTGATAATCATTTTAAACTATCGATTAAAGAAAATAATGTATTGAAATTTGATGACGTCACAACTCACAACTATGTATTTATACAAACTTCCATACAAGAAGCGCGTTTTTAAGTTTGATAAAGAGTTGTTGACTTGATCGATTTGTCATCATCACTATTGACCACATAGGCTACTTTTGACCCCAAAAATTAAAGTTCCCACAGTGTTTTTGATACTTAAACTGACGCCGACTGGGTCGCAGGCGTCTAATTAATAAATTTACCTGGCAATTATATTTAGATAATAGCAATTTTTGTGATTCTTTTCTCTATATTAACAAATACGCGCAAAGAGCCAAATTAACGAGAATAAGTAGTAAGTATTTGCAACAAATAATAATTTTAATGTGAAAAAATTAAAACAAATGTCTTATTCATGGACTTTTTAACGCTATTTGTCACTATTTGTCACTCACTTGTCACTAGTTGTCACTCATTGTCATTACCGTCAGTCATTACTCATTACTAGCTTGCCTCCATATCCTAACAGCTTTCAGTTTACCTACTTTGTTTGTGTATTCCAAAGTAAACCATTTACCAACGTCGCTTCAAAATACACAGTATGTCAAGTTACGGAGGCATATTTGAAGGCCATTTCAAACTGTCAGCCACAAAGCTAACATACTGTGTGTTTCTAACCTGGGACAGAACACTTGGTGTTTTTGTCTAGGCTACCTTAGCCTACCGTCCACTGCGAAAATTGCATACAAACGACCTGACGACCTCCCCCCTGTCGCAGTGTTGAGCGCTGTTGTCTTAACGTGGGAGGTCCCGGGTTCGATTCCCGGCAGGGTCAATTTGGGAATTTATTATTTCTGAATTTCCTCTGGTCTGGTCTGGTGGGACGCTTCGGCCGTGGCTAGTTGCCACTCTACCGGCACAAAACGTACCGCCAAGCGATTTAGCGTTCCGGTACGATGCCGTGTAGAGACCTACTATAGGGGTATGGGTTTAATATAACTGCCATACCCCTAACAGGTTAGCCCGCTACTATCTTAGATAGCATCATCACTTACCATCAGATGAGATTGCAGTCAAGGGCTAAGTTGTAGTTGAATAGGAAAAAAACGCTTTCACTAACTAAGAGCTAGCGGTAAGAACTGAGCGACCAAAAAAGAGTTCAACTAGTACTTTTTCAGAAAAATTGTAACATATTGAAAAATAAAAATCACGATTGCAGGGCAGCTTGGTGGACATCTATATTATCTAAGAACCTTCTCAGAAGTTAAGCATATCGAATTTAAAAAACCGCATAATAATCGGTCCAGTAGTTTTCCTGGAAAGTGGTAACAAAAAAGTGCACAAACAAACGTACAACCTATTAAGGCAAACACATATACCGTGCCCGTTTCGTCGTGGGTCAAAATAAGCTCACTCATTCAGGCAATTGGCAAAATCAAAAAAATCAGGTAGAGATTTCTTATAGAGATAAGTGTTTCCTTGTCCACTATGTGGACTTTTCTAATAACTTTTTGGTACAAAATAAATTAAAGAAAATCTAAATATATAAAAGGCAAAGGTGACTGACTGACTGATCTATCAACGCACAGCTCTAACCACTGGTCGGATCGGGCTGAAATTTTGCACTCAGATAGCTATTATAACGTAGGCATCCGCTAAGAAAGGATTTTTGAAAATTCCAACCCCGAAAGGGGTTGAAAGTTTGTATAAAAGTTCGTGATGCACGAACGTCACCGAACGAACGGGGATGGACGTGATTTTTGGCATGGGTATAGTTGACGACCTGGAGAGTGACATAGGCTACTTTTTATCCCGGAAAATTAAGGAGTTCCCGCGGGAATAAATAAAACTTAAAGCACGCAGACGAAGTCGCGGGTATCAGCTAGTAATATAGTTGAAGTGCAAAGTTGAACCTAATTTGTCAAAACAAAGTCCGTTCCGCATAAAGATACCGCTCATTACCCTCTTGCAGTGGTAATCCCGCTACAGTCTACACCTTTACTTGTTTCTATTTAGTAGCTGTAAATAACAGGGTTACCAACTTCCTAAAAATAGGTCTCAATCCGAATCTCATTTATAAAATCTTTACTGTCGGAAATTCGGACGTAAGTAAAATTTAAACAAAGACTTTAATAATTAGGTTCTCCTCTACTAATTATTAGAAAAGCCGAAGAATTATTAGTTAT
This sequence comes from Erebia ligea, assembly GCA_917051295.2. Classification (NCBI taxonomy): domain Eukaryota; kingdom Metazoa; phylum Arthropoda; class Insecta; order Lepidoptera; family Nymphalidae; genus Erebia; species Erebia ligea. The sequence continues at coordinate 18,569,645 of OU785223.1, forward strand.
TTCCAAAATAACTAATAAGTCCATAGTATAAATTACAGGTTATTTTGATTCGTTAAAAGATTCTACTTCTTTCTGATTCTGCTTATTAAGAGCCGGCAAGAAACTCAGCATTTAGAAATATCACGGTAAGTTCTAATCAATTATTATTAGTAAATATAATCAGAAATCAAAGTATTTTAATCCTTGACTTGTTATGTAGCTGCTACCTAATACCTACTTACGTTGCAAAATGCTTTCGTATAAAACCTGACTATATTGTAAATAAATAAGATCTGTGCTTGTTCTTATCCGTTATTCCAAGTAAGTATAATAAATTTTATTTTTATGTACAAACAATAAAGGTTTTTGACCCCACCGTTGTCCTTTCAAGTATTTAATTTCTTCGATCGAAAGATAACGTATCTCGATTGCGAAATTCGGACAAATGTGTAGTAAGCTTAAGAAACGTTTCAAATTACAATTGCGTCAACAACCAATGTAATTAGAACCTTGCTTTTACTGTAGACTATAGGGCTGCCTCGTGTCAAAAATGAAATCATTTTTTAAATTTAAAATTTAAAAACTTTAATATGTCCATATTTTAAGGATTTAAAGAGGAAATATTAATATTTTCAAATTTAAAATTTAGAAAGATCTTAGTTTCTACTTTTAGGTAACCTACCTTAGGTACTTGGGTGCCTTCAAGGCAAGAGTGAATAGGCATCTTCTAGGCAAGTGCGTTCCAGCCTAGACCTCATAATTGCTTTGCACTAAACATGATTGCAATTCGCAATAAAAAAGAAAACAAATCATTTTTCTTATTAAGTAATATAAGTATGTGCTTAGATTGATACTTATAGGTGACAGGCGACAGCCCTAGCGGTACATTTCATTCGAAGCGGATCGCGTTACATCGGATGAAATCTGAATAAAACACAAAATTACTAAACAAAGCTTGGATTTTTTAATATTAACACAACGGTTACATAGGTTTTAGGTAAGTAAAGTTATGTGCTCACTTATATACCGCAAAGGTGTACCGTTATACCGCGGTTGAAGTTATTTGAGCGTGACAGCAGGGTTTTTAATTACTTAACATACATTTTACACTAAGTACTACTAGATACTAGATGATGCACGCGACTGTGTCTGCGTGGATTAAGGTTTGTTAACGCCAACACATTTGCGAAGGCGGTCAATATACGAACAAAGATCGCGGCCAACTAGGTTTTTTTATAGTGTCAATAGTGCTTATGGACTATTGTCTATTTTTTGTCTATTTTGTATCATATAATATATTTATCTATAGTGTCTATACATGTATAAAGCCAATGTTGCTCCGCTGGAAGAATAAGTTTATCAGTTAACATTCTCCTTTCCACCTGCAAAATTTAAACCTGCCTATCGGGCCCTCGCGTGTCGCGATTATGTTAGGAAGTTGGCGGTGTTTCACCCCCGTGCCTTGGAGAGCACGTTCAGCCGTCGGTCCCAGTTATTACCACTAAGTAATAATATGATAAGAGTGGTTAAAGCCCGCAAACCCGTATTGGAGTATCGTGGTGGGTCTAAGCTCCAATTCCCTCTCTCGTATGAGAGTGGAGGCCAGTGCCCAGCAGTGTGACGTCAATGGGCTGTAGTGGTAGTCGAAAAGTAAAACACTTGAACCGGAAAAAGCGCTTCAATAGAGCCAGTAAAATAGGCCTACCAGAGCAATATTTTGATTTTGAATTTACGTCCTACGTCGGAAACGGTAGTACAAATTATGATTCTGTGTCATGCAAACCTTTGTCAGTGCGGCACAGATGCATAAATTCTAAGCAACAAGGGAATAGAAAAGCTATTCAAATACAAACATGTATACATTTTCATTCAAATAAGCCCAGTTTTCTAGCGAGCTTTTGATATTGTATCTATTGGGCTAAAACTAACGACTGAAATATTTGTCGGAAATATTTTTTTACTTTTATTAATATTTTTTTTTATCAACCCTTGACTGCGATGTTATGATGCAGTCTAGATGGTAGCGGGCTAACCTGGGGTATGGCATATAAACGAAATCGGTTTCTAGACAGCATCGTACCCGAAGGCTTAATCGCTAGGCGGCAGGGTCTTTGGCGGTAGGGTGGTAACTAGCCACGGCCGAAGACTCCCACCAGGCCAAACCAGAGAAAATTCAGAAATTATAAATTCCCAAATTTACTCTGCCGGGTATCGAACCCGGGACCTCCCTCGTTAAGACAACAGTTTGGTGATGAAATTTGGTATGGAGATTGGAGATAGATTACATCCCCGGGAAGGACATATTATGCTACTTTTATCTCGGAAAATTTAAAAGTTCCTGCGGGAATAAAAACCTTCATCCTGCAAGCGGACGAAGTCGCTGACATCACCTAGTTTTTATTTCTTCACTGAATACAACAAACAATAAATTGTGAATAATTTAATTTATTGGATCAAAATGTTGCAGTAGTTACTTAGTTTTCATATTGCCAAGCGTCTCTTCTGAGATTAAAGATCAAAGAAAGGCCATAATAGTGTATTGAACTGCACAAGAATTTCCCATAATCAAGGCTACACCATTAATCAGTAGGCTTCGGGTAGAAAAAGTGATATACGATCTACACAACCTCAATACAAAAACCTAAGTAACTTACTGTTCGATAACTGTGATGAGAAAATGAGTAGATACGAGTATATAAAAGGAAAAGGTGACTGACTGACTGATCTATCAACGCACAGCTCAAACCTCTGGACGGATCGGGCTGAAATTTGGTATGCAGATAGCTACTATGACGTAGACATCCGCTAAGAAAGGATTTTTGAAAATTCAACCCCTAAGGGGGTAAAATAGGGGTTTGAAACTTGTGTAGTCCACGCGGACGAAGACGCGGGCATAAGCTAGTGAGTAGATATAGTTATAACAAACAAACATCATATTACTAGTGATCGATAGTTTAAAATGATTATCAAACTTAAAAATAATAGAAGATGCTAATTTATAGGTGTTTTGGAAGACCCTCCATTTAATAATCAAGAAAATATATAAAGAAAGAAAGGAAATATATTTATTAAATGATGGTGTCACAAACAAACAGTCAATTATATCCATACTAATATTATAAATGCAAAAGTGTGTCTGTCTGTCTGTCTGTCTGCTACGCTTTCACGGCCCATCTGTTTAACCGATTTGAATGAAATTTGCTATAGTGATATAGGTTACATCCCGGGGATGTATCCTATCACTCGAAATTTTCCCGGAAAATTAAGGAGTTCCCCGGGGAATTAAAAACCAATCCACGCGGACGAAGTCGCGGGCATCGTCTAGTATTTTATATTATACTACTAGATGATGCCCGCGACTTCGTCCGCGTGGATTATGATTTTTTGATTCCCTCGTGAACTCATTAATTTTCCAAAAGTAGCCTATGTCCTTCCCCGGGATACAAACTATCGGTTGAACAGATGGGCCGTGAAAGCGTAGCAGGCAGACAGTCAGACACACACTTTCGCATTTATAATATTAGTATGGATATGGGTTGTACCTGTGACAGTGACACCACCCAGAACGGGGGTACAGCTCAGCCTTTTGCCCTACCTCAAAACTACTAGGTAGGCAATAGGCATCATCCCTATTCTTATACCTACTGCGTTGTCGTTCTATGACCTTATTACAATGCAAGCAACGTCCAAAAGTGCATTGTGGCGGGTCACGTCGTGGTACCATAATACGAGGTAACATAAACGCGTGTACACTTGCTCGCTAGGTATCATACCTACGCATTATCTCACGCATCACGTTACTGTCATATCATATACCAAGTTTTAATCTACAAGCAGTAGCGATTTTAAAGAGTCAAACTTTTTTAAGTCGTGACTTGAGACTGTATGGGAGCAGGTGATATGGCTCGACCGTAACAATAGGAGGATCATCCTACGAGCGGGTGTTGTGCTCGTTAGGGGACCACTGGTCCGACCATCCATCCGATCTTTCGGAAGTCCTTTATAATATGTATAGCGTAATTTAGAGAAAACTTCGTAATCGCGATTCAGGCTCTTCGTGTTCTTCGTTCGCTACTAGTTCGTACCATCTATTGGCTTTTGTGCGGACTGCGAAGACAGCCACAAGACCATAGACTCCATAAATAAAGATAATATTATTATTTCTGCTACCTATTATTTAGCTTTGCTAGAGACTAACTCAGATCTTCAGGGAACAACTCGAACGTTACTGCCGCGTTATCTGTCCTGCTGTTATCTGTACTGCTGTTATCTGTCCTGTCGAACGCGACAGGACAGATAACAGCACATACAATTTTTGAGACGCCCAAGTAGGTACTTACTACTTAATCTTATTTTTTAAATCATATTTTCAAAACTAAAACATAGGTACATAACTATAGTGTGCTAAAGTCTAACTAAAGTTTTTTCTAGATCAGCTTTGGACGTTAATTCGAACATCGAATAAACGTCCAACGGTCTTGGTTGATTAAATACTGAGGATAGATAATTAATTTTCCATTTTGAAAAAAAAAAGAATGAATTTTTATCGTAAAAAAGGGATTGGCAAACCATTTTGGGATATAATTAAGTATTGCACGAGTTTTGTGGTTGGCTGCTGTATTGAATTTTTTTTTACCCTTTTAAATCGCTATCGCTTAAGTCTTAAGCCGCTTATAAACAAGACTTTCTCATGAAACATCACGTATCTAACATAAGCAGTTTCTTTTGCCGAGATGTGAAACGCAATGATTCCTCGCATTTCAAAGATATCTAAATCTTGACTTGGTAGCAGATGGGACTAGTTCCATTTCCATCAGCTGATGCCTGATACCTTCAGCTGTATGCTAAAATGCACAGTTTTGACTCGACGCCCTATTACGGGCTATGACCCTATAAAAATTAGGCTACATTGTAACGATCACATTAATAAACTCTAATTGGCTGCTCTTTAAATTAAAATGGGTCTAAAATATCTTTAATATTGCTCCCAGCAGAAAAGAATATCACAAGATTAAGATCTATCAATTTAGTTTTGTTTAAAGATCGGGTACACCAGAATTAGCTACATTGACTGTCGCCCGGGCGTCTAAACACTCGAGCAATCAAATTGTTTCAAAAATATGCTATAACTAATCGAACTCTCATGAGAGTAATAATAAAAAAGAGTATATAAATTTAAGATGCCAAAACTGCTCAACTAGGTACTAGATTTTTAATCTGGTTGCTAATGAGCATCTAGCAAAATGTTAACAATAGTCACTCTATGCTTCAATTAAATCTCTTCGTCTCGTTCAGCTGCGGCGACAAAAAGTAGTCTAAAGTAAAAGGGAAGGCTACTGCGTAATACAAAGAGCCTGTTCGTGAGTACATCCTCGTTAGATAAGCGTCTTGGACTCCATGCAGACACACAGACATTTCCCATCTAATTTGAGGCAATATTAAGATTTTATGGAAAAACTAACATAATATAAGTACCTACATTACAATTTACAATCCTACCATCAACCTGCCAGGCAGCGCTCCGGTACTATGTCGCGTAAACCCCAATAAAAGCTAGATAAGGTTTAATTTAACATGTTTGGTGAGCCTAATATTTTTCTTACAACGCGACGTATGGACGTCTATCAACCACCGAAAAAGATCATGACGTCACAGCCTGATGGGCGACGAATGACGATGTATCGGTATTCGGTAGGCCAAAGCTGGCGCCGGATTGATGGAGTCGACCAAGATGCAAAACCACACTGCACTTGCCCATCATTACCCCCATATTAAATCACAGTCAAGGGCTAATTTTTTACCGAGTAAAATACTCGCAGCCGCCCCGCGCCTTATCTAACCAAACCTTTACACAATTTTAACGAGCGTTTCGATCTCCCCAGTTTACAAGATAAGTATTTACGGGCTATTGAAAAATATACAGGCGTACTAAAGTGTCCGAAATAAGGCATTCCTTTAGTCGAGACGGGCATCTTTTATAGCAGGTTCTAATGTTTTATCGTGTCTTAAAATTCGTCCTTTGAACCTTCGAAAGGTTGTACATGTATGTTTAAGCCCAGACGAGTATGGTATTTTTCTACTAGCTGATGCCCGTGAGTTAGTCCGCTTGGATCAAGGTTTTATAGTTCCCTCGGGAACTCTTTAATTTTCCGGGATAAAATGTAGCCTATGTGTCAATCCAGGGTATAATCTATCTCCATTAGTCCATTCCAATTTTCATCCGAATCCGTCGAGTGGTTTTTGCGTGAAAGAGTAACAAATATACACACACGCATACAACTTTCGCCTTTTTAATATTATAGTGTGATTATCGTGGTCGTCGTCTCAACCAATAGTCGTCCACAGCTGGAAGGTCTCCTGCATGGATCTCCACAGAACATTGAAAGAGTGACTTAGGATTTTTTTTTTATATCATAGATAATTAAATATCACTTGCTTTAACGGTGATGGAAAACATCATGAGGAAATCGGCATGCCAGAGAGCCCTTCATAAACTCAAAGGTGAATGCTATCATTCCGCAATCGGCCAGCGTGGTGAACCACGTCCTTCTCTTTTTCTCTCTCGCATAGCAGTGATAATAATCTGTACTATTTTTAAAACCTAATACATAATTGGTATAATTGGTAATTTTGACGACCTCCGTGGCGCAGTGTGTAGCGCTGTTGCCTTACCGTGCGGAGGTCCCGGGTTCGATCCCCTGCAGGGTCAATTTGGGAATTTATAATTTCTGAATTTTCCCTGGTCTGGCCTGGTGGGAGGCTTCGGCCGTGGCTAGTTACCACCCTACTGGCAAAGACGTGCCGCCAAGCGATTTATAATTCCGGTACGATGCCGTGTAGAAACCGAATAGGGGTATGGTTTTAATATAACTGCCATGCCCCTAAGGTTAGCCCGCTACCATCTTAGACTGCATCATCACTTACCATCAGGTGAGATCGCAGTCAAGGGCTAACTTGTAGTGGATTAAAAAAAAAAAACTTAATTGGTATATACTTAAATGGTAATACAGACGGACGACATCAAGAGAGTCGCATGGAGTCGCTGGATCCAGGCGGCGCAAGACCGTGGCTTGTGGTGGACCCTACAGGAGACCTATTTCTAGCAATGGACGTCCATCGGTTGACGACGACGACGACGCGACGTCTTAATTGGTTTTTCATTGCGGCCATCACTCATTTATTGTTCTTTGTCCTTATAGTGTAGTGGTAGTGTGCTAGTTAGTTCCCTACACTGAATAAATCTTTCGTTTTGGGCCCTTAATTGAAAGGCAGCAATGAATAATTATATACACAGATAATTGAAACACGTTGAACCAGGAAACCGCTGCGGCGTGGCTGAAACACAACACTCGCCGTTAGAAGTGTTACGCGCAAGTGATTTACAACTGTATTAACATGCCGCGAATGTCCTCTCCACAGACTGACAGCCCGTGAGCCTTCCGTTATGTTGGATATAAACATAGTAGCTGATGCCCGCGACTTCGTCCGCGTGGATTGAGGTTTTTCGGTTCCCGCGGGAACTTTTTAATTTTCCGGGATAAAAAGTATCCTATGTGCTATTCCAGACTATAATCTATCTCTGTGGCAAATTTCATCCAGATCCGTTCAGCCGTTGGAGCGTGATTGAGTAACAAACATCCATACATCCATACATCCATCCAAACTTTCGCATTTATAATATTTATTTGATTATGTAGCTTTCGACCGCAGCCTCTATCACGTTAGGTTCGATTTTCATACAAATTTCTAACCCATATTTTGGGGTTGAATTTTCAAATACCTATCTGATTACCCGAATTTTTTTTTTAAATTTTTTTTTTTAGTGACTAGAGCTAGATGGTTATGAATATCAAATCAAATAAATATTATAAATGCGAAAGTTTGGATGGATGTATGGATGTATGGATGGATGTTTGTTACTCAATCACGCCCCAACGGCTGAACGGATCTGGATGAAATTTGGCACAGAGATAGATTATAGTCTGGAATAACACATAGGCTACTTTTTATCCCGGAAAATTAAAGAGTTCCCACGGGAACCGAAAAACCTCATTCCACACAGACGAAGTCGCGGGCATCAGCTAGTTATGTATAATATTTGAAATGACTAGAGCTCGGCTGCAATCAGACTTGTTGGAAGTAGTGCAATGCAGCCTAAGGAGGAGCACGCTTGCCTAGAAGATTTGAATATGTGAGCCCGATCCGTCCAAGGGTTTGAGCTTCGTCCGCGTGGATTAAGAGTTCCCGCGGGAACTCTTTAATTTTCCGGGATAAAAAGTAGCCTATGTCCTTCCCCGGGATACAAACTATCCCTATACCAAATTTCATCAAAATCTGTTGAACAGATGGGCCGTGAATGCGTAGCTGACAGACAGACAGACAAACAGACGGACAGACAGACAGACAGACACACTTTCGCAATTATAATATTAGTATGGATTTAGATACCTAATACATAGTTTACTATAACTTAAACCTCACGAATAATGTTTCAATGCGTTTCAATTCCATAAATAATATGTTTTTAGGATGATCGCGGCTCGCACTTTTAGGTTTTTGAAGAATCCCTTGGGAACTCTTTGATTTTTCTTTGATTTTTTTTTTTAAATCGGTTTAACAGATGGAGCGTGAAAATGTAGCAGGAAAATAGGAATTCTATTTTAATTTAACTGCCATTCCCCTAACGCTAGACTGCATCATCACTTACCACCAGATGAGATCGCAGACAAGGACTAACTTGTAGCGGCATAAAAATAATGTTGCTGCAACAGTATCTATTTCAGCCTATTAAGAATTTATCATCTTTTATTTTATGCCTGTCCAAGATTTCGCACGAGATGAGGCCCTAATCGAGCGCAAACTTGTCAAACATAAAAAAATATCCAATGCATACGATCATACATCATACATGTCATAGAAAATTACCATAATAATACAAGATGCGCATACGACTTTAACGCAAGTTTCCCATTATAGAGTCCGTTATATCATTTAAAACAAAACCTAAGACTGCCATCCGAGAGCCTAGATGCAGGCATTATGAAACGTACGTATTACCCATTCGACTCACTCCGTACGAAGGCAAAGTGTACACTGATGGGAAAATTATCCATGTTAATCCATACTTTTTACGAAATTGTGTCTGGGGCCACAGAACACATAAGAAAGGTTATGTGTTCTGTGTCTGGGGCTATACTACCAATGCTTAAAGCAAACCTTAAGCAATATTACCTACTCAAATATTCACTAATACTGCATCATTAAAACCAGTAAATAGTAGATTCGCTCCCTATATTATAGCCTTTGTAGTGTTTTCTATATTATGTATGGATGTATATTATTTTAATATTTTATTTTGAATCAATAGATCTACTGTAATTACTATGTGTTTTATACTACGGGCCTTATTGCCTGAGATAAATAAATAAAGGCAAGCGTAAAAGTTTGAAATGATTCTACTTGACGGTCCAAAAGAAATCGTAAAAAAAACCTTTGAATTTGAAATTGACAAGTTTTTGTTTTTTTAAACACAACAATGAATAAACACACTACAAACAGATGGTGTGCACTAACCATCGGTTCTATTTTTTGATTGATTCCCCTATAAATACCTACTCCGTGAGACACCTCTTTGCGATAGAGCCTTCGAGATAATAGTAATTGCCTTTACAGTCCAAATTGATTTACTGCTAATGGAATTACGAGTATGAACGCGAGGTGGGGCTATAAATTACCCTGTAAACTTATGTTTAATTTCAAATAGTATGAGTAACGTCATGCAGGATTGAATGGGAACAAAACACTGATAAGGTAAAGGAGATCACAGAACAAACGAATGCGTGGCCGTAAGCGGAATCCTAATTTTTTAGGATAGGTGGTAAATTATTTTTAGTATAGGATCTCCCAAAAGTCATAATATCCACGTCCTCTGTTAGTTTTATGTTTGGAAACCATTTAAAACTATCGATTGAAGTAAAAAAGTGCGTCGAATTTTGATGACGTCACACACTGAAAAAAATGGTTACCAAATTATTAAAGGTTGGCTGAATTACATGAAAACTCTGATAAATATAACAAAAACTCGCTAAATTTCGCTATTGAACTTACAAAACAAAAAAGGTTGAATTTGGTACCAGAGTTTTGATGTAAATTAACAAAGAATATTGTACATTTTACCAAACAAATGTCAACAATTTAGTCTGGTTGATGTAATCATAAAAATGTGATAAGTATTACCAGACCTCGCGGTTGAACTTACAAGACTAAAACGGTTCAGGTCAAAATATAGTCCCTACCAGAGTTCATGGTGAAAATTACCAAAGAATATTGTACATTTTACCAAACAAATGTCGACAATTTAGTCTGGTTGATGTAATCATAAAAATGTGATAAATATTACCAGACCTCGCGGTTGAACTTACAAGACTAAAACGGTTCAGGTCAAAATATAGTCCCTACCAGAGTTCATGGTGTAAATTACCAAAGAATATTGTACATTTTACCAAACAAATGTCCACAAATTAAGTCAGGTTGATGTAATCATAAAAATATGATAAATATTACCAGACCTCGCGGTTGAACTTACAAGACTAAAACGGTTCAGGTCAAAATATAGTCCCTACCAGAGTTCATGGTGTAAATTACCAAAGAATATTGTACATTTTACCAAACAAATGTCGACAATTTAGTCTGGTTGATGTAATCATAAAAATGTGATAAATATTACCAGACCTCGCGGTTGAACTTACAAGACTAAAACGGTTCAGGTCAAAATATAGTCCCTACCAGAGTTCATGGTGTAAATTACCAAAGAATATTGTACATTTTACCAAACAAATGTCGACAATTTAGTCTGGTTGATGTAATCATAAAAATGTGATAAATATTACCAGACCTCGCGGTTGAACTTACTAGACTAAAACGGGTCAGGTCAAAATATAGTCCCTACCAGAGTTCATGGTGTAAATTACCAAAGAATATTGTACATTTTACCAAACAAATGTCGACAATTTAGTCTGGTTGATGTAATCATAAAAATATGATAAATATTACCAGACCTCGCGGTTGAACTTACAAGACTAAAACGGTTCAGGTCAAAATATAGTCCCTACCAGAGTTCATGGTGTAAATTACCAAAGAATAATGTACATTTTACCAAACAAATGTCCACAAATTAAGTCTGGTTGATGTAATCATAAAAATATGATAAATATTACCAGACCTCGCGGTTGAACTTACAAGACTAAAACGGTGCAGGTCAAAATATAGTCCCTACCAGAGTTCATGGTGTAAATTACCAAAGAATATTGTACATTTTACCAAACAAATGTCGACAATTTAGTCTGGTTGATGTAATCATAAAAATGTGATAAATATTACCAGACCTCGCGGTTGAACTTACAAGACTAAAACGGTGCAGGTCAAAATATAGTCCCTACCAGAGTTCATGGTGTAAATTACCAAAGAATATTGTACATTTTACCAAACAAATGTCCACAAATTAAGTCTGGTTGATGTAATCATAAAAATATGATAAATATTACCAGACTCGCGGTTGAACTTACAAGACTAAAACGGTTCAGGTCAAAATATAGTCCCTACCAGAGTTCATGGTGTAAATTACCAAAGAATATTGTACATTTTACCAAACAAATGTCCACAAATTTAGTCTGGTTGATGTAATCATAAAAATGTGATAAATATTACCAGACCTCGCGGTTGAACTTACAAGACTAAAACGGTGCAGGTCAAAATATAGTCCCTACCAGAGTTCATGGTGTAAATTATCAAAGAATATTGTACATTTTACCAAACAAATGTCCACAAATTAAGTCTGGTTGATGTAATCATAAAAATATGATAAATATTACCAGACTCGCGGTTGAACTTACAAGACTAAAACGGTTCAGGTCAAAATATAGTCCCTACCAGAGTTCATGGTGTAAATTACCAAAGAATATTGTACATTTTACCAAACAAATGTCCACAAATTAAGTCTGGTTGATGTAATCATAAAAATATGATAAATATTACCAGACTCGCGGTTGAACTTACAAGACTAAAACGGTTCAGGTCAAAATATAGTCCCTACCAGAGTTCATGGTGTAAATTACCAAAGAATATTGTACATTTTACCAAACAAATGTCCACAAATTAAGTCTGGTTGATGTAATCATAAAAATATGATAAAAAATTACCAGACCTCGCGGTTGAACTTACAAGACTAAAACGGTTCAGGTCAAAATATAGTCCCTACCATTGTTCCCAACTACACTGTAATAGTGGTAAAAACACTATATTTTCGGATAATTTACCACCTACTGTAGAGATACTGATATTACACTGTAATTTGTGACTACTGATTAATTAATTTCTCTTTAAACTTTTTAGGTAAAAATATAATATGTAATCTTAAGTTTCTACAACGAATAATTATACTTTATTTTTATCACCGAGGATCTAGCAATATTCTCTGTTTTGTTGCATCTGTGAAAGGGGAATCCCCGTTATTCCCGAACTTACCGCCCGACGAATTTTGTCATTTTTGGTTCCCAATAATTTACTTTACGTTATTTCCTTTCTTTCGTTTTATTTTGTATGCATTATGTAATGGCCCGACCTAATATTCTTTTAGGTGGCGCAATTAGGTAAAGTCAATATAAAATTGTATGAGACCGTTCGAATAGAACGTTTATTGTTAACGCTAGAAGATTCAAAATCCATTAGAAGTTTTATAAACATGCAACATTATAAACATGCACAAATTTTCGCCACGCCAACTTCCTTCACATTAATTACAGATAGGGTTGCCAACAGATTTTTTTTTGTTAAGGTTGTTGTTTAAAGTTTTAAACAGAGAGAAAACAAAAGTTAAGTATATTTGAGTGAAAGTTTTGTTTATTGTACACGTACAAGATGAAATTTTCTATTTTAATACGAAGTTGCATAAAATGAACAAGCAATATCGATTTTTTTTGAGAATAATGAAACTCTCGTCCAATATAATAAAAAAAAACCTTGAGAGGTGTCAAGGGACACCCGGATGGAACGAAGTTCCTTTCGATTAATTAGTGAAGGAATTGTAATAATTTTTTTTAAGTTATAATAATATTTTTTTTATTATTAACAAATATAATGGATCTTGGATCGCTAAATGGATGATATATTCGTGATCAGCAACCCCAAAAACCCTGAAAACGATACCCATAATATCAATTTTAGTGAAAATTTCAAGTCCGCCATCTTGGATTGCTAAATGGATTATATATTCGTAATCAGCAACCCTGAAAACCCTGAACACGATACCCATATCGATTTTAGTGAAAATTTCAAGTCCGCCATCTTGGATCGCTAAATGGATTATATATTCGTGATCAGCATCATCATCATCATGATCATGAGATCATGATCATGATCATGATCATCATCATCATCATCATCATCATCGGCTTACAACTATAGCAAAAAGTGTCGTGGCAACTTTTAGTTGTCGTGCCGACAACTTTTAATCGCAAAACTGTCTGTGCAACTTAATTTCGTGCCAGTCTTAATTTTTTTCGTCTAGCCCCCTTTCGCAATCGCAACGCGCCATAAGGAACTTCGTTCCAAAAACTATTACACACTCGTGATGAAAAAACAATAAAAAACCCACAGTTTATTGTTTTTTCATCACGAGTGTGTAATAGTTATCATTATGTGCCTAATTGCGGTGAGATTAGACGCACATTATGAGTAAGTGTATTGAAAAATTATTTTCACTTTATAACACAGATAACATCTTTATAATAAAGTACGGTTGGCAACCCTAGACGTCGTAGAGTTGGAGCGGCGCCGGCGGCGGCCAGCCCAGCCCCCACTTCCTCAGTCCTCACTCGCCCCGCGTGCCGCGTGCTGTGTTCTTTGCTGTTTACTTCTATTCTATCTTTTTGCGCGAGCTCTCTTACCAGGTGGTCGCTGTGGTCAAGTTTTAAAATGGATAGTGACATTGAAGAGGACCTAAGTGTGGGTGTCGCCGAATATTTGAAGGAATGGGGATTATCTGACGAAACCATATCAAACTTTGAAGGTGAGTGCCTATTTTGATCGATATTATATAGGTACCTATATTTTTAATAATGCGTGTCTCAAGATGGCGCCATGCCTTTAAGTTGTGTTGTCTAATAAATTAATTTTGGTTGTTCAATGTGTAATATTGTACAGTGAACTAACGATTGAGTGAATGGCTAATGAAGAATTCAACTTGAAACGGAGATAGCCCTTCTTTTGTCAAGGATATCCCACGTGTTTTTTTTTGTAAATCGCTATTACTACTAAAGGGTCAGAGTTTAGAAGGGGACGATAAGTATTTAGGATGCCTAGATATTTACCTAGAAATAGCGGTTAGGTACCTACCTAATTAGCTATTTTACCTTGATAGATTTACAAAACGAACTTCAGTAAATTTTATCAGATTAGTTTGGTAGGCATACATAGCTAGTTCATATAGCTAGCTATACATAGCCCGTAGCTAGTTCCTAGGTATAGAGGTGGTTAATATAACACGTAACGCAATATGATAACGCGTTATTGTTCCGGTAACTGTAAAGTTATCGAAACGTCAGGGAGGCTCAATAATGAATACACGTGATAAAATCCGTTTAAAGTGTTTAATTTAAACTAATAACTTAAACCAATTATTCTAACTTATTCCATTTTTATTTTTCAGATGTTAGAGACTTCTGTTATTGCGCGGCAATCGGATATAAAATAGTTCCAACTGTGAGAATACAGTGCAAAGATACAGATGGCAAAAAAAAAACCATAAAGCCAAGCATTCAAGAACCTATGAACAGTTTCATTCTTCATGCAAAGGTATGTATAATTTCACTTTTAAGACTAGGAATTATAAAAAATACGTATAAAAGTAAACAATTCATTCTTATTTCCAGAACCAAAGCGAAATCCTCACCCAGCTGGACTATCGGCGAAAAGCCCAAACTGCTAAGGGTCTGCGGTGCCAACCCATCATTATTGCTGTCGGACCAACCATCGATGCCCTAAAAGACGTTTATGTTGCGTATGATAACATCCTTTATAAAATAGACACATTCTTGAAAGCGCTGGACGTATGCTTCAAAACTTTTCACTGCCTGGATGCAGAATATCCCATAGAATATCCCATTCTTATTATTTATTTATTTTTGAACATTTTTGAAGTGGCGCTAGTTTTGCGGCTATACTTACCTTAACGCAAATGCCGAATGCTGGCACCTGGTGCCTGGTACGGCTTATCAGCATCCTGGCCGAAACCTGGTAGCCTTGTGTCTTTTAAAATAAGAAAGGTATATCATGTACATATAGGATTCAAAATCCTATATGTACTGATATAATTTTAAGATGAGTGATCTATTGATTATTTAATTGTATTTTTGATTGGTAAAATAAATTTTATGATATGTACTAAAAATGAGTTTATTTTACTTTAAACCACCGTTTTTATTAAGCCCTTAAATAAGGTTACTGGTAATTCGACGTATTCTAGAAACTGCTGATTTTCGGCTAGCCTACATGACCTTTTTAACAGCAAATTGTGAACTTTACTGTATATATCCCTAAAAATAAAATGTTGAATTACCAATAAGCCTGTATATTTTTGAAGTGTTTGTCAAACGGTCTTAAAACTTTTTATTTTTTTCAGATCCTGTATTTCTTGTATGGTTTTTGTTTATGTGGTATCATTGAAAATTAGAAACTTAGTAGCTAATCTGCAATATTGCTGACATGGTATATCATATTGCAGTTTAGATTTTCAAACTGCTGGCCACGAAAGTAGTACGTAGTTTTAAAATCTGCAATATGATTTTACTCTCATACCATGTCAGCAATATTGCAGATTAGCTACTAAGTTTCTATTTGGTAATATATACCAAAAAGTCCTGTACATTTTACTAGTGTTAGTTTGATAAATTAACCAAACTAACATCAGTAAAATTTACACTATTTATTTGGTATGTTTTACTTAACTAAGACCGGTACAATCAGACAAGCACTGATAAAATATTGGTAGATATTGGGGCTGATTCTGTAGTGCACAATCTCTAAACTAAACTAAAATTAGAGCATTACAAATATTGCTAACCCTTTCATAATACTCCCTATGGAAAGGGACAGAGCTAGATTTAAAGCTGCCATTTTAGTTTAGTTTAGAGATTGTGCACTACAGAATCAGCCCCAATACCAGTTAAAGTTTGGTAATAACTACCGTACAAATCTGTTAGATATTACCAAACAAATTTTAGGAAAAAATACGAAACAAACATGATAAACAATACTAAATTGTATTTGATAAAATCTACGATACACTTCTGGTAGTTAATACAATATTATCTCTGATGAAAAGCACAATACACATCTGGTAGATGTTACCAAACAATTGTTAGGAAAAAATACGAAACAAACATGATAGACAATACTTAATTGTATTTGATAAAATCTACGAAACACTTCTGGTAGTTAATACAATATTATCTCTGATAAAAAGCACGATACACATCTGATAGATTACACTAAGCTAACCTTGATAAGAACTGCATTACACATCTGGTAGATATTACCAAACAACCTTTGGTTGTAACTAAAATTAAATCTGGTAATTATTACCAAATTAACGCTGATAAAATAGACCAAACGTGATAAGTAAATACTACAAAATGTTGTTTGTTAGAGTTTACCAAATAAAATAGATAATACTTACGAGTTAAGTTTAGTGTTCTCTATCAAACTGATTTAATACATTCTACCATATAATAAGTGCTATCTACCAAATTTTTGTTGTATATTTTACCAAATACCTTTGCATTTTCTATTAAACTACCTTCGGTAATTTGTTCCATCAAAAAGTAACAGTAGAACATGCAAAATGTATTTGATAAAAAAGACAAGTATGTTTGGTAAAATATACAATATCACTTTGGTAGATTGCAGCAAACAACATTGTACTTTTTTACTAGGGTACTTTGATAAAAAGGTTAGTAAAGTATTTTGGTAAAAATTATACCAAAGTACTTTGGTGAGAAATTTTACCAAGTTTGTTTGGTAAAAAAATATACTAAAGTACTTTGGTGAGAAATGTTACCAAGTTACTTTGGTAAAAAATTATACTAAAGTACTTTGGTAAAAAATGAACAAAACATAGGTGTAATCTACCAAATAAATTTGGTACAACACCAACTTAATAAGTTTGGTAAAATCAACAAAAATTCGTGATAGGACCGAAATCAACCTAAAACTTTGGTAACATTTACGCAAAATCTGTTAAATCCAACCTAACATTTTTTTCAGTGCAGTATTGACGTTCACAGTTGTATTTCATACAACATCCCATACTAGGCGCGTGTTTTAACGTTTGAAAAAAGTTGACTTGTTGTCAAAATTTCAACGGTACTCTAATAACTCTAGAGTGAAGTATTTTTGTGTAATAGACGTCAACTTCTGGTCGAAACGACAGACTTAGTATACAAGGATACCTCAAAACAGGGTTTTGTGCCGCTTGCTTCCAGCAGCTCTCAGCTACTCGCTCGAAATCGTCCATCCACCTATAGTGTACCCGAGAGTACATCAACTGTCACCGGGTTGGTTGGGATTTTCCAAAGAAAACTACTTCTTGATTCTCGAAGGCCCACTTTATTCTTCTTGTAGTAGGTACCGCTGTGGCTGTAGCTGGCGAACTGTGTCGAACCACAAAATCGCTCGGTATATATACAAAATCAGTCCTAAGAATGTAGGCCCTCTGATTGGCTGCCGGAATTTAACCAATCAGAGCGCTCATTAACATCCAATCAGGATAGAGGGGGTGAAGGCGCGGGCGGTGCGGCTAGCGCGCGGGTGTGAAGGGCGCGGGGAGCGCGGCCTGCGGGGTGTGTGCGCGGGGAGCGCGGTTATCTCTATCCCTCTCTATCCTAATACTACTCTAACAACGTTTATTTTAAGACTATACTGTATAATCTAAACTATTCACAATTATTTCCTATTATAGATTATTTAACATAACTATACTATGACTATTTTACTTGAACACTATATTATTTTACTATGAACTGTTCGAGTTGTCAATAAACTTATTTCACTATAATATTCTGTCCCGCACATCTCTCCCGCCGTGCGATTATGTCGCATCCTCTGTCGGTGCGGGCACGTCGTCTGTCAGGGGCAGCACCACCAGTTTCCTTACGGGCCGTCGCAGCACTCCTCCCTTGGTCTTGATGTCCACCGCGCGTACGACGTCGTCAGGTCCCGGGTACGTCGCGATGACCCTGCCTCGGATCCACACGTTGCGTGGCAGGTTGGCGTCGACCACTTGCACCAGATCGTCTTCTTTGATGGCTGGCCCTCGTCCTCGCGGCTCCCGCCGGTGTTGAAGTTCGGGAAGGTACTCCTTCACCCAGC
This sequence comes from Erebia ligea, assembly GCA_917051295.2. NCBI lineage: Eukaryota > Metazoa > Arthropoda > Insecta > Lepidoptera > Nymphalidae > Erebia > Erebia ligea. Next base: position 18,588,047 of record OU785223.1, read on the forward strand.
GCGTCCAAAAAACGTCGGCCAGCCTCTGTGCCGCTCGCCAACTTGACCTGGAGACAGTGTCTTGTTCATTGAAGGTACCCGGCTGTGGTACCCGACCTGGACCGCCCAACAAGAAGTGGTTCGGCGTTAATGCTTCCAAGTCGTCGGCGCTGACTGAGACGTGTGTCAGCGGCCGACTGTTCACGGTGTACTCCACCTCAGCTAGCAGAGTGGAGAGAACCTCTTCTGTGGGATGTCGCTCGTGGAGAGTGGCTGCCAGCGCCGTTTTCACGGAGCGGACCATGCGTTCCCAGGCCCCGCCCATGAAAGGAGCTCCTGGTGGTATGTATCGCCAGGAGATTGTCTTCTTTGCTGCTTCTTCTGATGTGGCACTGTCCATCGCTTGTCGAAGTTCTCTGTCTGCTGCTTTTAGATTTGTTCCGTTGTCCGACCAAATTTCAGTCGGACAGCCTCGGCGAGCCATCATCCTCCGTAGCGCCATTACCGCCGAGTCGGCGCTGAGTGAGCCAGCGATTTCCAGGTGTATGGCCCTCATAGTCAGGCATGTGAATACGGCCACGTATCTTTTCTGTCGCGTCCGCCCGACGGTCACTGAGAGCGGCCCAAAGTAGTCCACTCCGGTGAAGGTGAACGGTCGCTTATGGTGTGCTAAGCGACATGCTGGCAGGTCCCCGGTCCTGGGGTACGGTGGTGTTTGCGTCCTCATCCTGCAGAACAGGCAGCTCCGAATTAGTGTCCTCGTGACGGGACGCATCCGTAGCACCCAGTGCTGCTGCCTGCATTCGTTTACCGTAGCTTCGACACCGGCGTGATGCAGCTGTTGATGGACGGCCTTTATCCAGAGCTTGACTGTTGGATGATCACCGTCTAGTACCAAAGGGCTCTTGAAGTTTTCTGATACATCTGCTGTTGCTTGAATGCGACTTCTAAGCCTGACTGCATCGTTGATGTGTTCGATGCTAAGCTGGTACAGACGGCTCTCTTTGCTGAGTGGCTTGCCCTTCTTTAAGGTTTCTATTTCCGTTGTGAATGAATCTTCTTGAGAGGAACACATCAGGAGCTCTTCCGCTCTTCTGAGATGTTCGGCCGAGACTGGGAGGAACTTCTTGCTGGATGACGACGGTTTCTGGACTGTCTGTTGCTTATTCGTCACGGGCTTGTTTGTTCTTCGCCAGTTCGGGTCCTTTTCTTTGTTCTTCTGGGTTCTTCTGTAGTTGACTCTTTGTTTCGCGGTTCTGCAGAGCTGGATGAATTGTAGAACCCGCGCTGTCGTGTATCTGAGTCTGTCCCAACTGGAGAAGCGAGAGACCTCTGGAAGCGCTTCCGAAAGTTTCGGTTTCTGTTTATCTACAACGTGGTTTATCTTTTCTTCGCCGGTGGGTTCTTCCTTTTCAACTGTAGAGACTTCGACAGGCCATTGATCTTCTGTTTCGTAGAGGAAGTCGGCTCCCTTGTACCAGCGATGGTCCTTGTCGAAAGCCACCGGAACATCTCGTGTCGCGTCATCTGCAACGTTCAATTTTGTAGGAACCCATCGCCATTCGGACACTGTAGAGGCTTCTTCAATTGCGGCCAGGCGATGCGCCACGTAGGGTTTGTATGAACGTGATCCTGTCCGTATCCAAGCGAGCGTAGTCTTGCTATCTGTCCAAAATACTTTGCAGTCAGGCTTCTTTTCGTGTTCTTCAATAACTGTTTCCGCGAGTCTAGTTCCCATGACTGCTGCTTGTAGCTCCAACCTCGGGATGGACGTCAACTTCAGCGGCGTAACCTTCGCTTTGGCCATGATGAGAGATAGGCCGACTTCACCGTTCGGTGCCACTGCTCTCCAGAAGAGGACTGCTGAGTAAGCTGCTTCACTGGCGTCGGTAAACACGTGTAGCTGCAAGGATGTGGCGTCGCTGTAGTGGAGATATCGCCTTGGGATCGTGACGTTGCTGAGATTCTTCAGATGGGTCATCCAATCTTGCCATTGTTCAGCCAGGTCTTGATCGAGTTCGTCGTCCCATGACGTACCTCTTCGCCATACTTCTTGCAGCAGCTGTTTCGCCCGTATGGTTACAGGCGATGCGAAGCCAAGTGGGTCAAATAGTGACATGACTATTCGCAGTGCTTCTCTCTTCGTTGGTGTTTTCCCATTTGTCGCCGTCGGTGCGATTCGCGCTAAGTTGAGGTTGAAGGTGAGCTCGTCTGTGTTGAGCTTCCAGATCACGCCCAGTACTCGTTCTGTTTTCTCTTCTGATTCATAGAGTTCCAGGTCTTCTGCTTGGTCTATTTCACCCAGCGCTTCTAGTAGAGGTGCTGAGTTCGACTTCCACTGTTTCAGTTCGAGCTGGGCATGCGAGTGCACTTCACGCACGCCCCTCGTGATGCGGATTGCGTCTTCTAAACTTCTGAAGCTGTCTAGGTAGTCATCAACGTAGTGCTTCTGTACGATGGCAGCTGCGGCCTCAGGATGCGTATCTTCATGCTGTTTGGCGTTCAGGTCCTTTATGTAGATTGCTGTCGACGGAGAGCTTGACGCACCGAAGATCAACGATGTCATTCTGTATTCTTCGGGTGGTTGACCATCTCGTCGTTCCCCGCGCCACAGATATCGGAGTGCGTCCCTGTCTTCGGATCGTAGCTTAACTTGCATGAACATTTCCTTGATATCTGCGGTGACTGCAATCTCGTGTTGCCGGAACCTCATAACGACGCCCGGTAGAGACTGTAGAAGATCAGGTCCTTTGAGTAGCATGTCGTTGAGAGCTACTCCCTTCGTCTTGGCTGCAGCATCGTGCACCACTCGTAGCTTGTCGGGCTTCATTGGGTTGATGACTGCGAAATGTGGCAGGTACCACGTCTTTCCTGTAGTCTTCTGTTTCGGAGCGAGTTCAGCATATCCTTTTGAGATGAGAGCTTCCATCTGTTCGGTGTACTTCAGCTTCAGCTTGGGGTCTCGGTCGATCTTCTTTTCGATGTTGAAAAGTCGTTTCATAGAGTTGTCGTAGTTGTCAGGAAACGTGACATCTTCTTTGCGCCAGAGTAGACCAGTCTCGAATCTTCCTTCTTCTGTTTTTGTGGTGGTTTTCTCGAGGATGCGTAAGGCTCGTTCCTCGGGATCCGTCTTCGGCTTCTTAGGCTGTATGCAAAGTGCGTCCATCTCGAAGTACTGTTTGACGAGGCTGTCCAAGTTATCTTCGGTTTCTTCTGTGACATGGGATACGAAGTCGATGCTGCGTCCGACGTTGCGACTCTCTGTACCGTGCAGCACCCACCCCAGTGGTGTGAGAGAGGCTATTGGTTGATTTCTGTCTCCTCTTCTCACTTCTGTAGTCAGCAGAAGATGCCAATTGTCTTGACCAATCAGCACTCGTGGCTTCACATTTGCATATATGAGGTAATCCCGGATGTCTGCCAGGTGTTTGCATCCATCCACCATTTCTGTTGAGACTCGTTGCGACGATACTTGCAGGTTCTTCACTGTGCGCGCTTGTACTTGCTCTTCATGATCGTTGAGACCTCTCAACCTGATGTTCACTCTTCTGGAGGCTGATTCTGAAGTCTTCATGTCGTTGATGGTTTCTATCTTTAGCGGATCGACGGGTCCTGTTGCTCCGACGTGTTCGGCCACACCGTCGTCGACCAATGTTACTGTTGATCCGTCGTCCAGCAATGCGAAGGTGTTGATCGTTCCTTTGGGACCTTCAACTTGTATTGGTATAATTTTCAAGTAGGACTGCTTCTTCTTAATAGTCCACGTGGAATTAATTACTTCTGTAGCTTCCTTGTCTTCTTTCTGCTCTGTCGCCTTGGTGTAGTGCAGCATCTTGTTGTGATAATTCTTGCAGCTGTCGACACCGCACACCTTGGCTCTGCAGCTATGTGTTCTGTTTCTGTAGCGAAGACACCGGAAGCATAGGCGTTTGGACTTTGCTGTATCCCATCTTCCATTTGAATCCAAACTCTTGAACTGTTCACAGTCCACGGAACTATGTCCTTCTTCGCCACACACCGGGCACCTGGGTGTGTACGTCTTCTCTGTAACGTTGTGGATCTTCTGTGGTCTTTTCTGTTGAGTGGTTGCTGAATGTGACGCCACCTGTTCAGGTAGCGCGTATGGTCCGCATAGCTCCGCTTCTCTCTTGAGGAATTTCTCCATCTTCACTAGATCTGGATCCTCCTTTGGCTGCGTTGCTGTGAAGTCGTAATATCTGTAGCGCAGCGTAGGTGTGAGCTTGTCCACGACGGTCTTCGAAACTTCAGGGTTGTACATGTAGTTCATGCAGCTGAGAGTCTTTAATGTTGCCACTACGTTGGAGACTTTCGTCGCAAATATGCAGATGTCACGCGCTGAATCAGTGAGGCGCGGCAGTGCTCGAAGCGTTTCCATTTCCATCATAGCGATCGATTCTGGTCTTCCAAATCTCGATTCCAGGGCCTTCATGATTTCTGTAGGATGTGCACTGGTGATGAGTAGCCCCTCTACTGCTTCTTTTGCTCTTCCCTTGAGGTTTCTTCGTAGGCGATTTGTATTTTCTATCGCGGTGAACATGCTTTCTGTTTCAAAGAAAGCGGCGCGGAACGGTAGCCACTCTTGATGTGATCCACCAAAATTGGGCAGCTCGATGAACTTGGGACGTTGAGCTGCTTTGACTGCGAGTGTGATGGCTGTAGCTAGCTTCGATATTTCTGTTTGCTCTCCCGCCGGTGTTTGAAGCTGAGACTTGTGGTGTTCCTCTGGTTGTTTCTGTTGCCCCGCGTTGTTGACCACCGGGTCTTCTATAGGGTAGTGCGGTGCCTCGGTGATCGCCAACAGGGGGGGCGGCGGTTGATTGTTGAACCAGTTGTTCATATGCTCGTTGACTGCTTGGTTGGGCTGGACGGGAACACCATCTTCTGGTAATTCTTCAATTAATTCATCTTCTGTGTCTTCAGCTTCCAGGGCGGCGATGCGTGCGGCAGCTAACTCGACCTGAAGTCGCAGTAATTCTTCCTTAGCTTTCGCTATTCTGTGAGCTTTGGCTTTGCTATAAGTTGATCCACCCCCTCCCCCCCTCTTGCTAGGGGGGCGCAGGTCCTGTGGTAGCTTCAGCTCTTGTGGGTTGACAGTTCTCCTCGTCTTGACGGTTGAAGTTTCTGTGTCCTGGCTACGCCCCTGTACTGTAGCTGTTACCTCCTTCGCTGAGGGGGGCTTCATCTGTGTCGCGTCGGCTGGCAGCGTCGGCGTGATAGAGGGCGTAGTCGAGGCAGCGGCGACGGCCGAAACTTTCGTTTTCGCTGTTGCAACGGATGGCACTGTAGAGGGCGCTGACGTCGCGGAGGTATCTGTAGTCTGTTCTGTGGTCTCCGTGGTGCCAGTTCCCGTGGCTGTAGAGGTTGTGCTGGTTTCCGTGCTTGTTTCGGTCGTGGTCGGTGAGGTGGTAGCGGTACCCTCCGACGTGGTCGGAGTCTGGTCAGCGGATGTCTTGCGGCTCTTGACTTCTTGACGTGTGACTGGCATTTTTGCTGGGTTCAGTTTTCACGGCGAGGTCCCGGAGCTGTCCCGGAGCTGTCCCGGAGTTGTCCCGGAGTTGTCCCGGAGTTGTCTCGAAGCTGTCCCGGAGTTTTCCGAAGCTGTCCCGGAGTTTCCCGAAGCTGTCCCGGAGTTTCCCGAAGCTGTCCCGGAGTTTCCCGAAGCTGTCCCGGAGTTTCCCGAAGCTGTCCCGGAGTTTCCCGAAGCTGTCCCGGAGTTTCCCGAAGCTGTCCCGGAGTTTCCCGAAGCTGTCCCGGAGTTTCCCGAAGCTGTCCCGGAGTTTCCCGAAGCTGTCCCGGAGAATTTTCCGAAGAGTCACGAAGAATTTTCCAGCCGAATTTTCTTCAGAATTTTCCAACTTATCCGGTTCGAAGGACCATTCAATGTACCCGAGAGTACATCAACTGTCACCGGGTTGGTTGGGATTTTCCAAAGAAAACTACTTCTTGATTCTCGAAGGCCCACTTTATTCTTCTTGTAGTAGGTACCGCTGTGGCTGTAGCTGGCGAACTGTGTCGAACCACAAAATCGCTCGGTATATATACAAAATCAGTCCTAAGAATGTAGGCCCTCTGATTGGCTGCCGGAATTTAACCAATCAGAGCGCTCATTAACATCCAATCAGGATAGAGGGGGTGAAGGCGCGGGCGGTGCGGCTAGCGCGCGGGTGTGAAGGGCGCGGGGAGCGCGGCCTGCGGGGTGTGTGCGCGGGGAGCGCGGTTATCTCTATCCCTCTCTATCCTAATACTACTCTAACAACGTTTATTTTAAGACTATACTGTATAATCTAAACTATTCACAATTATTTCCTATTATAGATTATTTAACATAACTATACTATGACTATTTTACTTGAACACTATATTATTTTACTATGAACTGTTCGAGTTGTCAATAAACTTATTTCACTATAATATTCTGTCCCGCACATATAGATCTTTCAACGTTGCGTTTTCCTATGCGAGGTCGGCATTCAAGCACCATTGAGACCTTAGCGGTACTTCAGACTATGTGCCCCGCCCGTTGCTACTTCAGCTTTGCAGCTCATCGAGCTATGTCGGTTAATCTGGTTCTAATACAGATCTCTTCTGTTTTCTTATTCCACGGCAAGTTAGTCGTCGTGGCTAATTCTGTAGTAGGTACACATGAAATTATGTGCTTTATTGGTCTTTAATCTAAGTTTATTATGTACTAGCTGATGCCCGCGACTTCGTCCGCGTGGATTGAGGTTTTTCGGTTCCCGCGGAAACTCTTAATTTTCCGGGATAAAAAGTAGCCTATGTGCTATTCCAGACTATAATCTATCTCTGTGCCAAATTTCATCCAGATCCGTTCATCCGTTGGAGCGTGATTGAGTAACAAACATACATCCATACATACATCCATACATCCAAACTTTCGCATTTATAATATTTACTAGCTGATGCCCGCGACTTCGTCCGCGTGGTTGAGGTTTTTTTGATTCCCGCGGGAACTTCTTAATTTTCCGGGATAAAAAGTAGCCTATGTGCTATTCCAGACTATAATCTATCTCTGTGCCAAATTTCATCCAGATCCGTTCATCCGTTGGAGCGTGATTGAGTAACAAACATACATCCATACATACATACATCCATCCATCCAAACTTTCGCATTTATAATATTTATATATAATATTTATTTGATGTCTGTCCAAAGACTGCTCCGAACTCAAACTCAAATCTTTTTTATTCAAGTAGACTTTGACAAGTGATTTCGAATCGTCGAGTGAATCTACCACTGGTTCGGAATAACAATGCTCCTGGTCCAAACGCTTGATTTTTTAGTTTGATTCAGAAACGGTTAACATCTTTTCTGTTAATATTGTTTAACTATACAGATACTGGAAATTCCTAAACGTATTGTGTGAATGTTTAATTTTAATAATTTTCTTATGTAAATTTTTAAAACGCTCTAATAATACGAGAGTTTTATTTTTCTCCCATTGCGGCGAATACTACTTTATTACCACCATCTCTTTCCCCGGGCAAGATTGCACCAAATAAGGGTTCCTTTTTTAATACTATGGCGTGAAAGTCTAAGAATCTGACCCGTGTTTATCCTATTATCAAAATGAAAAAATCCCGAAATATACTATTAGTGAAGTTAATACCTACCCCTATTTACAACCCCTATAATCCATATTACTTTAAAAGTTTTTCGCAAAGTAGGAAGCGCCAATTACGAACAATGTATCAGAAAGCTGAACAAAATTATATTTCCCGAACCATTTAATAAACCCACGTGCACACTAGAGTATAACAATACAGCTTCCCTCTCTGATCTCAGACCACCCCAGCATTAACACCACTTCACGGATATTTGTAGACAAGCCCTATTGTATCGATTCTTTTGTCAGGAAGCATCGGGGATAGATATCGATTAAAGGAACTGATATGATGCGGTGTAGTAGATAACCAATATGTAGGTACATGATGTGCCATAAGAATTAATTTGACTTCTTCGTAGTCTTCAGTATAAACACACCCCTATGTAGAAACTTGAGGATGCCCGCGATTTATCCGCGTGGATTAGGTTTCTTTTATGCCCACGGGAACTTCTGATTTTCCAACCATACCTAAATTTTATAAAAATCTGTTGAAACGATGGGCCTTGAAAGCGTAGCAGATAGACAGACAGGCACACTTTCACGTTTACATTATTTGTATGGATTAGGTAGGTATACTCTATACTTTATTGTTTTCATGTTTAATTATAAAAGGCAAAACTGCCCCCTAGCAAGCTTTTTGAGACCTCTGTGCCAAAATATAATAAAATCAGGTTTGCCGTTTTTCCTGTAACGCGCTAACATACAGACGGACAAACTAAAAGTCAGGATACTCTACATGGCTAATCTTTAAAGTACCTACAATATACTGTGTACCTACACACAATTTCCCCATAACATAATACCCCTCTGTACTCCTGTTTACTCAACACGCACATAAAGGTCCCATACAGATTGCATACAGCCCGCCCCATAAAATCAAACAAAATTACAACATGGAATATACACCCCTAAAATACCAAAAATACACGCTATTATTCCTTGCACATTTTCGTCGCTTAAGGTATGGTGTGTACAATTTTATAGGTGACATTATGGTGACATTAGTGTTATCTGTCATTATGATTCCTGTTCTCACTACACAGGTCGTTGAACTGGTATGTCGGGCGAGGAAGAAGACAATCTCGTAGCCGCAGCCGTTGAGCAGTTAGAATTGTTATAGGACCCGGGTTCGATCCAAATCCATACTAATATTATAAATGCGAATGTGTGTCTGTCTGTTTTAGTCTGTATATCTGTCTGATACGCTTTCACGGCCTATCTATTCAACTGATTTTGATGAAATTTGGTACAGGGGTAGGTTGGATCCCGGGGAAGGGGCTACTTTTTATCATGGAAAATTATAGAGTTTCCGAGGGAATACGAAAACCTTAATCCACGCGGACCAAGTCGCAGGCATCATCTAGTTCATAAATTAAAGATTTTTGACGTGCAGGCATCAATGAACTCCTTAAACAGGGCAAATTATACGTTTAACAAACGATTACGATTACGATTTCCTTACACAATCGGGGGGCAGGGCAGAGCAAGGCATGTTGCTAGCAAATGATAAAATCGAAATGCAATTCCACAGTCCTACCATATAAATCGCAACGAGAGAAGTGCAACGATAAACCATTCACTCATTCAATAGAACGAACCGTTACATATAATTATGCCGACAACATTTTCTACCGGCCCGAGAGTCGGTGGTCACTTATGAAGAGTTGCTTGAATCTTTTGCAAATATTACTGAAAAAGTGCAGAAAAGATTGAAACTTCACACCACCTGTTTATTTAATTCCATATTATGAGGTATCATTTTACGATTATCAGCGGACAGCTATTTAAAGCCAGCTAGAAGTTTAACTTAACGTTTTAAACTGAAAAAAAACACGGAGGACACGCGCCCCAAGCACAGTGGTAAGTAGTAATTACTAATTACGCACTGCACCGTCGCCGTTATGTTACAGTAAAAAAAAGCCAATTTTGAGTTTTTGATCAAGAAAGATACCGCGCCTCAACTTTTCCAGTATGACTTGCGCTTAAAGGTGACCGATACACAGTATAGGTTTTACAATATAAAATAGAAAATCGTAATTGGCAAGCAGCTCTACTATTCCAAACTAAGGTAAAAACAAAAGCAAAGCGTGACAGTGTACTGTAGCGTGAGATCAACTACTCGGTAGGACGTCAACCTAAACACAATGCGTACTGTTCGTAGCACTACGAACAAAAAAGTAAGTACTTTCGTGCGCTGCGGCACCTAAGTGAAGCTTCGCAGTAGTTTTTATATAACGGTGGATCTACACATGTCACCCTCACCGGGCTTCCACCCGGCGGCATCTGTGGATCATAGATTTAATTTGGTCTCGCTAGGGAGCGCAGCGGATGATAAATCTATGCTGTGGAGTGGATCTACCGTTACAATTTCCAACCGCGTTGGGAGTCGGACTTCATCAAGCGCCTCTTCATAATTACCCATCAGCTCTCTGATACCATTCCCGAATCAAACAATTACACACCTATAGCATATCCCGGAAAATAACTGAAATAGAGTGTTTAATTTAAAACCTTGTTTTGAAGTTCTTAGAGTGTATTTTGGCACGTGAAATAAATATTTACTATCAACTAACTGGTGAACACCCACGCGTGCTCTCAATGGACTGTCGCAATCACCCAGCATGTATGATACCTGACAGATTTTGATACTTGAACGATTTATCTGATTATATTATTACATACTCACTAATTTATATCTGATTTTTAGGGTTCCGTAGCCAAATTTGGCAAAAACGGAACCCTTATAGATTCGTCATGTCTGTCTGTGTGTCCGTCCGTATGTCACAGCCACTTTTTTCCGAAACTATAAGAACTATACTGTTGAAACTTGGTAAGTAGATGTATTCTGTGAACCGCATTAAGATTTTCACACAAAACTAGAAAAAAAACAATAAATTTTGGGGGTCCCCATACTTAGAACTGAAACTCAAAAAAATTTTTTTCATCAAACCCATACGTGTGTGGTATCTATGGATAGGTCTTCAAAAATGATATTGAGGTTTCTAATATCATTTTTTTCTAAACTGAATAGTTTGCACGAGAGACACTTCCAAAGTGGTAAAATGTGTGTCCCCCCCCCTGTAACTTCTAAAATAAGAGAATGATAAAACTAAAAAAAATATATGATGTACATTATCATGCAAACTTCCACCGAAAATTGGTTTGAACGAGGTCTAGTAAGTAGTTTTTTTTTAATAATTTAAAACTTACTACAGGTTTGTACGGAACCCTCGGTGCGCGAGTCCGACTCGCACTTGGCCGGTTTTGGAACCAGTTCTACTTAAAGCAGAAACACAAGTTTATAATATAATCTATATAATCACTTATCTGGATTTCTACAGGGATACAGATATACAGCAGGGAAATTTTAAAAATATGTGTATATCATCAACTATGATTAATTTTAACCGTTAGTTTGAGCCTGCGTCACTCAAAATGCACTAGACCGATTAGAAAGAAATGTTAACATTAATAATTAATCTATTCAAATTCAAATTCAATTTTTTTATTTTGCCAAATTGTGGGTAACAACAGTTGTTATTTACATTTTTTTAATACAGCTACATTTTTATTTACGCAATTAATTATATTATAGGAACTTGTACTAACTCGAGAATGTAATTCAATAAGAATAACGTTTCAAAACTTCATGCGGGCATCGCCATGAATTACAAAGATAGACTTGTTTTATTTCATTGTTTTGGTTACAGATATCTTTTATGGGTAACCTTAAAACCCACCCGCATGTTTTTCTTTTATCGGAATTCCGACTGTAATTTAAAAATTTAAAAGTTTCCGGTTACATGGTTACTTAAGGACTGATAAGAGTTTAGCGAAATTATAAGTTAAACATTTATATGTATGTAAATAGGTTAAGAAATGTACATTTTAAGAATCCTTACTGTAGCTTGTCCTTTAGGATTTTTTTAAATGTAGCAATAGCAATGTTTTAATCTATGTAGACATGACACACTTTAATGTAAGTTTTTGCCTTCCTAATTGATTAGATTAATTCACCCTTGTTGAAGGAAAAAAGTTAAGAAAATTTTCAAATCTCGGTTGATTCATTTCGTTTACTTGAAATTTATGCGATAATTTTATGAAGCTATGATATAATGCGGTTTTGAAAGTAATGACAACCTTGATAATTCCGCAACGCAATTTTCCGTATGTAGCAAATTTCCGCGGAGTGCAATTTAATTTTCTTAGGAAACAAACTCAATTCTAGTCAGTAGTGTATTCAATACATACCATTAGCTACATACTTGTACAAATCATTTATGTTCAATTATCGCAGGTCAATAAAGGTCAACCGTCAATCGTCGTCCGTCACATACCTAATATGTATGTGCATTGGTAATGAACTGTAAACAGGGCTATTACTCATGCCACGATAGTCTAGCTAGCAATTATAATGTTTAGATTGCTATAAATGTTGTGTTTCGACATTGTATAAATACGAAAATGTGTCTGTCTATTTGATAACCTTGTTATACTACTTCAAGCAATTGTTACATAACTAAAAGCTTTATCCATTAGGTAGAGGTCGCGGCAATAGCCAATATTCATAAAAACGTTTCTACTTATCAAAATATTGAACCGTGGTGTTGGTTTGTTTGTTTGTGCGTATCATGAATTAACAATTGGTTCGATTAAGACGCAACTCTCACTTTTGGAAGCATTCAAAATAGGACATAGAGCCACTAATTATATACGATCAACATTACATTACTTTAAAAGTACTGTTGTAAGTAGGTATATTACACATAATAATACAATTCAGTTTCGTTTACAGATTGATTGATTTCTGTGGCGGTACAACTCAAAGCATCAAAATGCACAAAGCGCGCTACAACTCTCGCGCCACACAGTCTAGAAGTATCGCTTGCTTAATACTTGAAGCGTGGGTGTTGGTACGAAACGTTTGGTATTACGATGCTATTCCGTCGTATAGCAAGTTTATTTGAACGCCTTTATCATCAACATTATTTCGTATGAAAATTTTGCAAATATCAAGAATATTTAAGCGTAGTATAAACTTACTTTCTAACTTATAGGTACTATTTTATACATGGTACAGAGAGATTTTGATTTTGATGTAATTTATGAAGTCTTTAAAAAAAGTAATTTTCACGTGCACTATTGAAGTTTTGATTCCAACCGAAAATCGGTGATATTCAGTGACATTTTTAAATAGAACATTGGTCTAAAAGCTCTCATTTGGAAAAACACACAATGAATAGAAGCTCTTCTCTTTAAAGTTGGTTAAAAGAGAAATGCCCAAAACGAATAAACTTACCGTGTACTCAAGTAATTAAGCGTGATGACTGTGTAATTCACAAAATACTGGTTTCCAGTTAAATGTGGTTTTAACTCATTTTCACTTTCGCATTCGTTTGCATTGTCTTGTTCAGTATAAAGGTGTAAACTGGCGGTTAGTCTTCAGGTTCTTGATTAACTTTCTAATGTTATGAGTTATGACATCTCAGTTTGCGGCGTACGTCGTATTCCTAGGCCATTATTTATAATCAGCTACTATTTTATTTTTAACAACTGCCTCGTTGGTCTAGTTGTTGGCATGTTTGACTGCGGCCAACGAGGTCCCGGGTTCGAGTCCCGGGTCGGGCCATAATTGAGTATTGGGGTCTTCTGACTAGAAATTCTCAGTACTAGCCTGGAGTTAGGAAGTTGGCGGTGTTTCACCCCCGTGCCTCGGAGAGCACGTTAAGCCGTCGGTCCCGGTTATTATCACTAACATGATAATGGCCGTTAAAACCCGCCAACTCGCATTGGAGCAGCGTGGTGGGTCTAAGCTCTAATTCCCTCACTCCTATGAGAGTGGAGGCCTGTGCCCAGCAGTGGGACGCTAATGGGCTGTAGTGGGTAGGTATTTTATTTTTATTTTATTCACTACAACTTCGCCCTTGACTGCGATCTCACCACATGGTAAGTGATGATGAAGTTGGTAGCGGGCTAAGTAAGCATATTATATGGAAGTATGGATCCTTTGCTCCGTTGCGACGTGATTGAAGGACAAACCAACAAACAAACACACTTTCACATTTATAACACTATTACACTTCGTATTCGTCCTCCGAGATTAGCATGATATACTTGTAGTACCGTGTACGTACGGCCACTTTCACACGTTAGTTGAGGTAGCTGGAAATAAAAACAAACGCTCCCTCTTACCGGCCGATAGCAGGCCGCTATATATAGGCCCCACTCCTGCACAACTAGTCATTCGTGTTTTCGTGCTCAGCCACTTCGCACGTCCGCAAATTCGGTGAGTTTTTATTTTATTTTTAAATTATTAAATTAAAAATTAATATTTTTATTATTTATTTTTGTGATAAAAACGTAAAAGTGATTTCGGAAATTTGAAATTAAAACCGATCACGTAAACGTTATCACCGAATAAGTTTGTCATCGAGTTTTTTGGAGTCTTCTACACCATCGAGCTTTTGTTTTTGAAGTCTTCTACACTGCTTGTCATCGAGTTCTTTGGAGTCACTGCAATCGCCAACACTGCCACCATCGAGTCGCAACATTGCTCGTCAGCCAACTTTCTAATAATGTGTGTTTACGCATAGGATTTTTTTTTAGATATATACCTAAACTCAAACCGAAATTCAATTAATGTTTCTTACTCAAATAGACTTTTACAAGTCCTTTTTGAGTCGTCGAGTGGAATCTTTCACTGGTTCGGAATAACATTCCTACAGAAAAGAATCAGCAAGAAAGTCTGTTAAAATCTACCTGTCTAGACGTGGATATTATGAAATCTTAGCAAATCGGATTGCCTATGGCTACCTATTGAAGTGTGTTTTCGCATGCAATCTCTTGCCTACAAAATAATAGACTTACAATAAGTCGTAGGCGAGGCCCCCCAGGCATTGCTCAAATTTGAAGTACGTTTTCGCGTGCAAACTCATGCCTACAAAATGATAGACTTACAATGAGTCGTAGGCGGGGGCCCTCAGGCATTGCTCGATTTGAAGTACGTTTCAATTTGGAGTACGTTTTCGCGTGCAATCTCATGCCTTCAAAGTAATAGACTTGCAATGAGTCGTGGGCGAAAGCCCTCAGGCATTTCTCAAATTTGAAGTACGTTTCAATTTGGAGTACGTTTTCGCGTGCAATCACATGCCTACAAAGTAATAGACTTACAATGAGTCGTGAGCGAAAGCCCTCAGGCATTGCTCAATTTTGAAGTATATTTTCGCGTGCAATCTCATGCCTACAAAGTAATGGACTGGCAATGGGTCATGAGCGGGGGCTCTCAGGCGTTGTTCAATTTTGAAGTGTTTTTTTTTTTTCGTACACGATTATATATTATGAAATTATGCCTGTATTGCGTTGATTGTTTGAACTAACTATTGCAAAATCTATTTTTGAGAAGTGCGTCCTTTTACGCACTTTATTGGCACACCTTTTTTCGTACGACGAAAGTGCGCGCGCACGTGCTTGAATCTCAAAGCATCTTCGATCAGGTGCGAAAACTTATCCAAGCATTCATGTTGCCATAATATGCTTCACTATTGGGACTGCGTTCTAATGAACAATAATGAATGACTAATGTCATGAAGACCAACGATCTTACCTGCCCTGGGAGAAGTCATGATGACGCAGGCGCAAGTCCCGCCTTCACTCCCGAATCCCGACAGCAAGACGCCTTCGAGTTTTTTGTTTATGATGTTTTGAGCATAGCTACTACAGCAGAGCTTTATAAAACGATACGGATCGTCGGATACAGCATCTATTAATGGACGCACGACGCTTTAATTACGACATACAGCGATTCTTTAACAAGACGTTTAATTGTCCTCAGGATTAGTTATTGCATATTAAAACTAATTCTTATTATTTAGCAAGAATCTTTCAGAAACTTACAAAGATGCTAAGGCGATAATTAAATAGAGCGCAGAGTCGAAACAGCCTCAAGCCCAAACCGCAAAGGAAGTTTTAAATCAACAGACCTGTTATGCGAGCATTTCGGCTAAGGACTTCTCATCGCAGCCATCGTTGTCCGAGATTAGGAACACTGGTAATTTTTTTTAAAAAATTTGTCAAAATTTTTAAAAAAGCAGTGGTCATCCATAACCGATGACCCTACAGTGGTTAGTTGTTTTTTCCTATAGTATTCCTATTTTAAGTGTTTCTTGTTTTGCCTCGAAATTCATTCAAAAGGCAGTCGATTGAACCTGCCATTAATTTTTGACTGCAGTACTCTTTTTCCGAGTCATACGGCAAGAACATATTTACTTTAATATAAAACAATGAAAAACATTTCAATATTTTTTTTCTTTATTTGAAGAATTTAGAACAATAATTGTATTAGTGAGAACTGCTATATGACCACAACCAATCAAAAAGATGCTTAGTTTTCGGTCCTAATACATGCAGACCAGAAAGGCAACTAAATTAATTGCGCTTTTGTTTGAATATAGTTTTCCAAATATACGTTCCACAGTTATTTGGTTTATTTAAACCAAACTGCAATATTTTTTTCTAAAAATTTCCTCGAGGCTAAGAAATTAATGTAACTCCTTTTAATCATAATAATTCTTTAATAATCTTTACAGTTTGGCAACTTAACAGTTTTATTTTATAATTAATTTTAAAACAAGTAAATAACTTCCGTATAAGGAGTTCCGACACTACCTATAGTTATTGTTCGATGATGATTGATTCTCTTTTTAAAAAGAAATCACAAAACGAACGTCTATATAACATAATATTTCAATGAAAAGAAACGATAAGTTGCCACCGAGCTCCTGCAACTTTATTTTTTGGAATACGTTTTTGGATTACTTCATCGTGGCCGGCTAAAACAACCAAGTTTTAGAAGGTGTAAATGTTTTAAATTTAAAAAATGGTAATTAAGAAACAACGCATCTATATCCTGTTGTCCTTCAGATTTTGAGCGGCTTAATTCTGTAAACAAAATTGAAATGATGTAGAAATTGTCATAGGATTCTCAACTGCGGGGTTGGGGGCCGCTTGTGGTGAGGAAACTGCTAGCACCCAACGAAATGAGGCATTTCACATTAACCAGTTGGAAATTCTGCCAGCTTACTTCGGTTTCAAGTATTTGTTGAATACTTACACATTTTTTCAAAATCTTTTTCAAGATCGCCAATACCATTGCAGTTGGTTTCATAACCTGCATGGCTGGTAGGTACTTCCCCTCTTGAGATGAGCCCACGAGATATATATTGAATAGATGCGATTACAAAGATGTTTGTATTACATATAAACGCTCTAGTCACGATACTAAAGCTATTAGAGAATCAAGACGAATCCGTTCAAAGGTATTTAGTGGGAACTGTCCAAATAATTCGAAAATTCTCCTTTTTGCGTCCCAATGTTATACCAATTATAAAAATTATATATTTCGTGTAAGAATGACTCAGATGCGTACGCCATTAATGCGTTCATGGGTTTCAATCTCTTGGGTTTCCACTCTTCGGTATTATCAAGAAAACACAAGTAAAGTTTATAATTTTTGTTCCTTTATAGCCTACCATCATATCGCATATTTAATGGTTTACTTGCTGTAATTTGTCTTCGGACCCACTGGTCCACTGGTCTTTGAACCATCTGACGTGGTTATATATATACAAAAGTATATATATATATTTTTTTTTTTTTTTTTTTCTTTCTCTCTCGTTCCTGCAGCCGCAAATTACTGCTGGCTGCTCGCCGGTAGTCTTTATTGATAAGAGATTTCCCACTCTCATCTATAGAAATGATGAATACCTTTCAGTCAGTTTTATTTCTGTCCTTCTGTAAATTCATTTAAACAACACGATAGTTGATCAATTAAGTTGTTTCAATTCGGCAATCAATACTATACATCTCTTCCATGGATGTCTTCAGCAAGCATTGATTCAATTGAATTTGAGTTGTTGAAATTTATCACAACTTTACCAATAGTTGTAGATCTCGTAATATTAGAGATAAGTGATCTCTAAGTATAATATGCAGTTTCATTGAAAAAATTGAACATAGGTACTATAAATAGATTTTCTAAATTTTTTTTTTTTCAAATTCATACTGACTTTCTATGCTAAAATGTAACATCACTTGAGATCCTTGAAATGCATTAATTTTTTTTTTTGTGTTTTGTTTTTCTCAATCAATGATCTGATGAAATTTCAACTATAAAAGAACTTTTGAAGCATTAAATAATTTTATGAGCTTCAAGAACATTACATAGAATGCAAAAGTTTTTCAAAATTGTAATAATAATAATATATAACATAGAACTTTCCTTCGAAATTTCTCGTCAATCAAAATTTTTAATTTTTAATTAAAACTTTCTGAACAGGTTTCTTCCGTATATAATACAATTTTTACATTATCGTAAGTGTAACCCTCAATAGTTATCTTGACAAAATTAAACACCTTCGACACAATTCCTCAATACAGCGCGGCCTCAAGAGCCCGCCATATCCACAAGAATATTTTAGTTGCAGTCACTTGGCATATCCACAGACTGGTCCTTGTTTTTGCCCAAAGTACACGACACTAAGTAGTTGCTCGAATACTTTTGAAATTATAATTTTCCTTATCGAAAATTCAGATTGTTGAGTTGACTCATTTCTTACAAATACTATGATCCTGTAATAATAAAATCGAGCATTATAAAAAACAAAGTTATACAGTACCTCGTAAATATCTATCAAAATAAATAAAATTGTTCATTAAATAAGAACATAATCATTATTATGTATTAAATAATGACCTGATGGTTAAAGTGCGTTTTTCGCATAATAACTACGAGTAAGACCTGTTTTCATGACAAGTCTCTCAATATCTACAAGTATATCATGCTAATCTCGGAGGACGAATACGAAGTGTAATTAATGATTAAACGAACTTACCTGTAAGTGAAGTTCGATCATAATTATACGAGTATTCGTCCGAAGAGATTAGCATCCCACCCTCCCACGGGTTACCCCAGTGTCATGAAAAGGTCAAATTTCAAATTCAAGGTTAAATTTGTAATATATATGTGTTTATGAAAGTATAAAAAAAAAAAAAAAAAAAAAAGGTCAAGCTCCGAACTAAATGACTAGTTGTGCAGGAGTGGGGCCTATATATAGCGGCCTGCTATCGGCCGGTAAGAGGGAGCGTTTGTTTTTATTTCCAGCTACCTCAACTAACGTGTGAAAGTGGCCGTACGTACACGGTACTACAAGTATATCATGCTAATCTCTTCGGACGAATACTCGTATAATTATGATCGAACTTCACTTACAGGTAAGTTCGTTTAATCATTAAGTATATAGTTAAAATACTTAGGATTTCTTACTACCTACTAAAAAACAAAGTCTCAGAATAATCCGAACAGTAGGAACAATTCAGTTTTCAGTCCAAAGCAATCTTCGTGAAACCGCGATTGGATCGGTCGGATTCAATTTCCCGGGCATCAGAATCCAATCTAAAAGCACAGCTAAAAGTCTGCAGGACTTTACCCGACGTCAAATATGATTTTAGGATGTTCCATTTTGATTGGCCCACCGTAATCTACCTAGAAATCATATTTAGGTACAGTCCCACAAAATTATCTAGCCCGGTGGCCAAAATTGGAACTAACTTTTATGCTTGAAGGCTTGGAATAACTACCTATAGAAGGTATGTTTCCAAACAACGCCTCCTCAAAACACAAATTCGCTATGCGTGCTGTGTAAGTGCCTCGTAAACGCAAACATAATGTTGCCAGTTTAAATGTTTTCCACCTAAAAGTTGGGTATGTAATTGGTTAGTTTGTTTGTAGCATTGTAGCTTTTAAAAAGCTTTTTTCGGACTGCGCGAGCGTCGTACGATGCCATTTATGGCACCAATTGAACGGCTTACATTTCGCGAGTGTACTAGGTTTCTATAGGTAGTTATTCTAAGCTTTTATGCCTGTTTAGTTTTTGTTTTTATTATATTTTTCATAGATACTAGCGACGCTGTCACCGCGTCAGTTAAGTTTGTGGGACTATAGAGCTATTTTAAATTTGACGACCTGCAGGCGCAGTGTTGAGCGCTGTTGTCTCAACGTGCGGAGGTCCCGGGTTCGATCCCCGGCAGGGTCAATTTGGGAATTTATAATTTCTGAATTTTCCTTGGTTTGGCCTGGTAGGAGGCTTCACCCGTTGCTAGTTACCACCCTACCGGCAAAGACGTACCGCGGACCGCCAAGCGATTTAGCGTTCCGAGACGATGCCGTGTAGAAACTAGAAACCGATAGGGGTATGGGTTAAATATAACTGCCATATCCCGGTACCATCTTAGGCTGCATCATCACTTACCAACAGGTGAGATCGCAGTCAAGGGCTAACTTGCAGTGGATAAAAATAATAATAATAATTGCATAATTTGCCTCAAAAAAAAAAGATATTTCTCTTTTGTTCACTGAAGTTCTAACTCTGTATTAAGCATAGTTTTTCTTATATTAACCAAAAAACGATTGTATCTACCTTTACCGCTTATAATGTACTAGATGATGCCCGCGACTTCGTCCGCGTGGATTAGGGGTTTTTGATTCCCGCGGGAACTCCTTACTTTTCCGGGATAAAAAGTAGCCTATGTCCTTCCCCGGGACATAACCTACCTTTATACCAAATTTCAGCCAAATCGGTTGAAAAGATGGGCCGGGAAAGCGTAGCAGACAGACAGACAGACAGACAGACACACTTTCGCATTTATAATATTAAGTATTCTTCCAATACCACCGTCATACCACTCTACGGACCAACCACTTGGTAGTACGTATCAGCAAAAAATTTACCTGTAGACAAAGAAACGACAATTATTATTTTTATTTATTTACAACGACAAAGAATTATCATAACATCATAACAATCATTATTTTACTTTTTCTTATAAAACATGATGATGAATGAGACATCTATGGTGATGCAGGTATGTATGTGTGTGTGTGTTATATAATGATGAGTGCACGTGGGCGTGTCCATGTGTGTGTTATTTGGATCTTTAGTTGTGAAGTCTCATGTTACGGTTCAACTTTTATAGGCATTTCGAACAAAGCCAGTAGGTCAAACGCGTAATAAATAATTAAATTAATCTCTATCACCAAGGCCGAAGGCGAAATTCGAGTGATTTATGTCCAATACAGTTTTATTAGGCGCACAATTTATTGTTATATACTTTTATCGCCGCTGCCTCAGGGTCAGATTTCGTATTTTGGATGTACTTAAACAGTTATTAGATTACTGTAGGCTCTACGATATATTATAAACTAGCTGATACCCGCGACTTCGTTCACGTTACGTTACTTCTTTTAATTCCCGCGGGAACCCTTTAATTTTCCGGGATAAAAAGTACCCTGGTCCTCAACGATATCCATGCCAAAAATCACGTCGCTCCGTTGCGGCGTGATTGAAGGACAAACCAACAAACCAACAAACAAACACACTTTCGCATTTATAATACTAAGTATGAAAGTATGATAATAGTGTGTATATGCCCTTATTTGCTAGCTAAGTGAGCGACAAACGGCGGCCGCGACAAGTATTGTTTGAACAGCGATAAGGGAATTGTAATTAAAATATGCAAATAATATACTTACCCACTTTTAGTTTGATGTCATCATACGAGAGAAAGTGGGACAGTGTTTACAATGGGATCGTCATATCAGTTTCATAGTAACTATTAGGTTACAGGGAGAGAGCAGTAATTAAAGATTTATCTAGTTTTTACCTTTTATTAAATTAGCACTTACAAATTGCGTGTTCACCATGATTGGCAGAGACAAGAGAGAGAGCGATCAAAGAGCGGGGTTTTCAACACAAGATAATGCATAGATCATATAAGGTTGTCTGTGTATGTTTCATTGCCATACTTTAACACTTCCCCTCAATGAAATACATACAGACATCATGTAATATATCTTATTAACAAACAACAGAAGCCAGAACTAATACATAAGCTATATAAGTGACAAAAAAATTTAACCGATACATCAAACTATGTAAACCGTTCTGTAATATAGATACTCTGTATACAAGTAAATATCATTAAAACTATGTACTATGCAAAATATATAATATCATAAAAAACTACTATCTTTGTTTTATTTAAACATTTCTAAACAAATCTTATTTGATTTAACCTTAAGTACATTTCTAAGCATACAGCCTATATATTTTCATTCTAAAATAACTATTTTAATTTTACAACAATAAAGTTAGTATATTTCTAATCAAACAGGTTATACCTTAGTTTTACTTTACCTAGTCATCTCTCTAGTCTCTTTACATTTTAATTTTAACCATTTATTCTAAACCTAAACAACTTACAAATTTTGAAAACAAATTTTGTCCTAATGGTTTTGTCAAAATATCTGCTACTTGATCTTGAGTTCTAATGAACTTTATACATATTTTATTATTATTAATGAGTTCTTTGATGAAATGGTACCTTATGTCTATATGTTTCAAGCGTTTGACATTTTCAGTGCTTGCAACTGTGATAGCGGACTGGTTGTCTGAGTGTATAGTTACTGGGCTTGCATTAAATATGTTTAGGTCACTAAGCATATTAAGCAACCAACAAGCTTCACTGGCCGCCATACTCATGGCTATGTACTCTGATTCGGTTGAAGACAAACTAACCGAGCACTGTTTTTTTGAACACCATGATATCAAACAATTTGAGAAATAAAAACAATAGCCTGTTGTTGATTTTCTATCCAAAAGATTCCCACCCCAGTCTGCATCACAATAGCCATATAGCAAACTATCATCACACTTGAATATTAACTTATATTCTAGACTATATTTTACATATCTGAATACTCTTTTTAAAGCATTAAGCAAGCTTTTATTAGCTTTATTTTGAAATCTACTAAGAATAGATACAGCAACACATAAATCTGGTCTTGTGCCAGACACAGCATACATCAAACTTCCTATCATTTGTCTACAAGTATTTTCTATATTTTTATTAACTTCAGAACCATCATTACTTTCAAATATTTTAGTATTAAAGTTTTGTTCCATCGGGGTAGAGATGGGTTTACAATTTTGCATTTCAAATCTAGCCAAAATGCTCAATAAGTAATTTTTCTGACTTAAGTCTGTAATACCAGTTTGGGTGTTTTGGTTTACATTTATACCTAGAAAGTCAGACACCAAACCAAGATCTTTCATTTTGAATTCATTATTCAGTATAATTTTAAGGTTATTTACAAGACTTTCATTAGTTCCAAAAATTAACAAATCATCGACATACAGCAAAAGGTAAATCTGGTTATTTTTATCACATTTTGTGTATAAACATGAGTCGGAATGAGATCTATGGAAACCCTCTCTAATCATCACAGAATTAAATTTATCATTCCAATATTTAGGAGATTTTTTGAGACCATATAAGGCTTTATTTAACTTTACAATGTTCCGATCATCACTATAAGCGCCTTCTGGCAATTTAATATAAACATTTTCATGAATTTCCCCATATAAAAAAGCACCCTTGACATCCATCTGATAAATAGGTAACTTATATTGAGTTGCTATAGCTACAAACAATCTGAAAGTTGATAATTTAGCAACAGGGGCATAAATTT
Source organism: Erebia ligea (assembly GCA_917051295.2). Classification (NCBI taxonomy): domain Eukaryota; kingdom Metazoa; phylum Arthropoda; class Insecta; order Lepidoptera; family Nymphalidae; genus Erebia; species Erebia ligea. The sequence continues at coordinate 18,611,255 of OU785223.1, forward strand.
CATTTAAATCTAATAAGTCACTTTGTTCAAAACCCCTAGCTACCAACCTAGCTTTATACTGTACATGGTCACCTGACCTTTTTATCTTAAAAACCCATTTACTACTAATCACACTTGCATTTACAGGTAAACTACAATATGTCCAAGTATTATTTTCCCTTAAAGTCTCTAATTCCTTGTTAATAGCTTGTTGCCACTCACCGCAGTCCGGTCTTTCCATCACATCCTTATATGATTTGGGTTCATCAGAATATACATGGTTGCATTGGTAAAACTGGGTCGGTTTCCTTGCCCTTTTGGTTTGCTCTATTTGACCTGAAAAACCTGAAATAGCTGAAATAGAATCCCCAACCCGAGACTTACTTACTTCCCCTGAGCCATTTTGCTCTGTATCTGGTTGTTTACTAGTATCAACAGTCTCCGTAATTTCTTCCTCAATTTCTGGTATTTGTTGAATCAAAATTGGTTTCTCTACTTGTTTTTCCAACTTATTTTCCTCAATAAATGTAATATCCCTCTTAAATTCAATCTTATTCTTTTGATTATAAAATATTCTGTAACCTTTTGTATTTTCCCCATACCCTACTAGTATTCCTTTTTCACTCTTTGCATCCCACTTTTTACGCTGTTCCTTAGGTATATGAGTAAACACCGGAATTCCAAATGTTTTTAACTCGTGTATATCAAACTTTTTCCCTGTCCAGATTTCATATGGAGTTCTCTCTGGGTCAGAGCTTTTAGCTGTTCGGTTCAACACATATGCTGCCATGTTAATAGCTTCAGCCCATAATGCTTTTGGCAGTGCCCTTGTGCACAGCATAGTTCTAGCAGCTTCCACTAAAGTTCGATTTTCTCTTTCAGCCTTCCCATTTTGTTGTGGTGTGTAAGGTACTGTTCTTTGATGGGTAATACCATGTTGATGTAACAGTTCTTTGACATCCTGATTTATAAATTCCAAGCCATTATCCGTCCTTATAACCTTAATTTTCTGTCCAGTCTCATTTTCAGTCTTTAAGATAAAATTTTGAATGCAACTTTTGACTTCATGTTTGGCTTTTAAGAAATAAACTGTCCTAAATTTTGAAAAGTCATCCTTCAATAAAAGAAAGTAGCGTGATCCACCTATGGATTTATTTTCCATGGGGCCACAAACATCCACATGAATAATTTCACATATTTTACTTGTTTTAGTTTCACTGTTTGGAAAAGGTAATCTATGCATTTTTCCTTCTAAACAACCTTCACAATTTGTAATGCTGGAGTTATCATAACAAATATTGTTCTTTTTCAATATAGACTTTACTTGTTCAAAATTTTGATGGGCCAACCTTTGGTGCCACTCATAAAGATCTGTTGAAACTTTGGCTGCACTAGCAATGCTGAACTCAAAACGTAAATTCATGTAATATAAGTTTCCATCTCTCTTTGCTATTGCGCACACTTTATTATTTTTATAAAACTTACAGTAGATGTCATCTGTCATCATGACATAACCATGAGAGGTTGCTCCGTTCACAGAGAATAAGTTTTTCTTAAGGTCTGGTACATACAATACATTATTTAGAGTTGTATCAATCCAATTTGTGCCATTATACACCTGAGCTGTCACTTGACCGCATCCCAGTACTGAAATTGTTGTGCCATCTCCAATGATTACTGACCTTTGTGAAACAGCAGAAAATGTTGTAAACAAAGTCTTATCACAACACATGTGCTCGCTCGCACCTGTATCTACCAACCACTGTGAATGCTTATATTGTCCATCATGATTTATTACCATGAAAGCGTTACTCTCGCATTGTTTCTGTTTATTCTTCTCTATGCGGAACCTGCACTGATTTTGAAAATGGCCTACCTTTTTGCAGTAAAAGCATCTCTTATCCTCTCTATTATTAGACTGATTATTAACCCGGTACTGACTTGCATGGTGCCCTACATGATTGTGTTTATAACCCCTGATCTTCTTTGAATTGTTCTTCTTTACTAGAAATGCTTGAGATGATGAAGCATTCTGAGACTGCTGCGTATCTCCCTTTGCTTTCAGCCTCTCTTCCTCGATGAGCAATCTAGCAACTAAGTTATCATAGTTCTGCTTGTCGTCCGGGGCCGACTCCCATGCCGATACAAAATGCCTGTATTGTTCAGGTAGGGACATTAATACTTTGGTAATGACAAATTTTTCTGATACCTCTTCTCCCATCTGTCGCAATTGACTTTGCATCTCTTGTATTTTGGACAAAAAAACTGAAATATCCGTACCTTCTTCATATTGAAATTGAAAGAAACGCTGCTGTAGTATATGGACGCTGGTTTCGGTCATTTGTTCGTACACGCTCTTCAGCTTGCGCCACATTTCGGCTGCTGTTGTGCACGTGATAATATGCAGCATAACATCTTCTGTCATTCTAGTTACAAGAATTGTTTGTGCCTTCGCATCCTTACCTTCCCAAGCCTTCTTTTGGGTTGCATCTTCCGGCTTAAAGCTGCTCCCTTCCACAATATCGTATAATCCCTGCCCTCGTAACAACACAGTTGTCTGGAATTTCCACACATTCCAGTTTTTCGTGCCCTCCAGTTTTAAAACTGTTCCCTGGATGGTAGATGTTAGCGGAGTTACTTCCATCTCGCACTGGCTTAATGACTTTCCTTGTTATTAACAAGTTTTTACCTGCGATTATTAATGTTAATCCACGCCACGCCGGTCTAACCTTCGACTCGACTATTTTTCTTACCGCAATTTTCAAACTAAAATGTGCAGAATTACGTGCCTGGCGCCCATAACCTATTAGGTTACAGGGAGAGAGCAGTAATTAAAGATTTATCTAGTTTTTACCTTTTATTAAATTAGCACTTACAAATTGCGTGTTCACCATGATTGGCAGAGACAAGAGAGAGAGCGATCAAAGAGCGGGGTTTTCAACACAAGATAATGCATAGATCATATAAGGTTGTCTGTGTATGTTTCATTGCCATACTTTAACAGTAACCAATATGCTATTGCTGTTAGAGAATAAAACTTTGAGGCCAGGGATATAAAATGTATCTTTCTTCTTTTTTACTCGGCAAAGCCAAAAGGAAGGGTTATGATTTTAGCAGTCTATGTATGTATGTCTGTATGTTTGTATTTATGTAAGTTCCACCGTATAGCGCCTGAACTACTGGGCCTATTTTGATTGAGGTGTCAAATGTCAATCAATTCGTTATTATCCACCACTACAGCCCATTAACGTCCTACCGCTGGGCACAGACCTCCAATCTCATAGAAGAGAAGAAATTAGAGCTAAGACCACGCTGCTCCAATGCGGGTTGACGGGCTTTGACGACTATTATCATGTTAGTGATAATAACCAGGACCGACGGCTTAACGTGCTCTTCGAGGCGCGGGGGTGGAACACCGCCAACTTTCTAACTCCGGGCTTAGTACTGAGAATTTCTAGTCAGAAAAACCCAATACAATAATTATGGCCCGACCCGGGACTCGAACCCAGGATCTCTTCGGCCGCAGTCGAACATGCTAACCACTAGACCAACAAGGCAGTTCGTTATTATGGTCTGGGTCAAACTTACTAAATTAACAGACATAAATATAACAATCGGCCTTGATCTTAAAGCACAATTATTAGTGTAGTGCAGTCGTAATCACATACGTAATGGCAATAAATCAGCTGCGTATCTCTATGGGCTTACTGCCAATGCTTGAAGCAGTATTATTTCAAAATGACAGTTTTATATGACGTACCTTGAAATAAGGAAATAAGGGTTATAATTCTGTAACAAGAGCGTCAACAATATTAAAATAATAGTGATTTATGCAATCATAGTAAGCCTGTTTACGTCCGACGATGCACGATGTCTTGGAGCAGATAAATCAGTCATTAATAATACTATTTTAATTACAAACATGATTTAATAAGTGCGCAATAATTTATCTCAGGAAATAAAGAAAAAATACGGAAAGTTATTAACTAATAACAAATCTTGCCAACAAGTATTTTAATATTAACTTCGAAGCAAACGCAATTCGCAAAAACACAAGAAGACAAGAAAATACAAAGACCTAATCGTATAATTATTATTTTACAAACTTGGGTTGGTATGACACTACTAAAAGCCAGTAAACAAGTAAGAAGATAAAATATGAAATGATTAAAATAATAATGAAATGTTATCGGTCGTTGATATTTTTTAAATCATCTTCATTTTAACTGTCTCTACATTAAAATTTACTAATTCTTTTTTTAACCTGTGGTAGATTTAGTACTAAACAGAGGGGAAATGGTTTGAACAGTCAAATTATTCTCTATTTAGAAGACTTGGAAGACTATTTAGAAAACAATAAAGTAAGCAAATAAACATATTTGACCGAGCGAAGCGAAGGTCTCCGAGTCTACTTGGGTGAATTGGCACTTGTCCGTCCGTCCGTCCGTCTGTCCGTCTGTCAGAGCCTTATAACTTCTGAATTTCCGAACGTAATTACTTCAAATTTAAATATAATATGTAAACCGATGGCCTCCCGCCGAATATGGCTTAAAAAGTTATAAAAATCTTTATTTCAGGGGGGCACTCATAGAAGCGAATGCGAAGTAAAATATTTTTTATAGCGTTACATAGGGTTGCAGTATATCATTTTAAAGATAATTAGGAATAGAGTCCAAAAATATTTTTTTTTGAATTTTTCCCCTAAAATTGACGAAAGGGCTTTCAAAGTGGCGATTTTCTAACGTCCAAAGTTGACCTCAGAACTCTCAATTTTCTGAACTCTCAATCCTGAAACTTGATCAATTATTTGAATTATATCCTGTACTTGAACAACAAATACTAAAATTAGATAAATATTATAAGGAAACGAAATTATTTAATTTTTAATGATGATTATATTTTTAACAGAACTTCACACTGATGTCAATAGATGGCGCTCTGTGAAACCGCGAGGTCTCAGTTCGGGGCGAACCACTAGTAAAAATCTTATTCAAAACTGTGATTTCATTTGACCTATAGTGTCGTGGACTGTTAGGAATATGACTCCCAAACTTGGCACCCTATTTCGAAGAAATGTTGCATTTTCGCCAATATTTGTAGAAAATTTTTGGATATTTCCAATCACGGCATGTTTCCATTCGACTAGGCGCCACTCCATATTTGCTCTACAGAGTTTAGTGCTTAATGACGTAACACGGACAAACACACTCGTCTGCTCTCTCTGATGTTCTGTTTATCGCCACTAAATCACCTTGGGATGGTATTTTAGGATGAAGGGCGCGCGGCTCCGTTGTTGTAAGCGTTACGATTTACCTATTCTCGTAACCGTTACTCTACATATAACAATGACAATGTTTTTTCCTCCTATTGAAGCTTTAATTTGCAAAATCTTTTACGAACTACATATTACATACAGTATACAATATCAAACAGTTTCTTCAAATCAGTTTATTCTTTTTCTCTGGAAGAAAATTCAGAAAACTTGGTTATGATATAAGATGATAAAATATAAATCACATAAAATACTATCAAGCACAGTGTGACACATTATTTACTTATCGTCCAGTTGCATATTAACCTGAGGCGATGCCCGTTTTGGGATTATTTGTGGCAGTTTAAAAAGTTAAGTTAATTTAGTTCTAGTTTTAATTCTGTTTTTAAAATTTTTGTTTGTTCCGGAATAAAGATTTTATTTATTTATTTATTTTATTTATTTAATGTGAAATTATAGTTGCTCATAATATAATTTTTAAATCCTTTAATTTATAGAGCATACTCTATCTGAGGCATTCTCAAAGTCATCATAGCGTACATACATAATATTATATTGTGAAGCAAGCCACCAGAACGACGACCAATCAGTAATCACCAAAGACAGTTGCAACTAAAAACATCGTAGATCAATGGAAACAAATCAAGAAGTTTGCGTCCACGTGCCGTTTCGTTTTACAACTTTTTAATTTACGTCAGTTTGTAGCATACCACGGCTTTAATCTCTACACCACTCAAAGTGTAAAGGTGTGTCCAAACATAGAGCGACAAGCACACGCGATTGTAGGACACAATTTTGCTGCGCTCTAGTACCGACGGATATTATAATAATTATGCGCGGCAGACGTCCAAATAACAGCGCGGTATTCCGCGCCGCAGCGCAAGATCGCCGCGCTATGTATAGAGACACCTTTAGAGGCAGGGGTCTGCAGTGTTAAAACTACATGATATACGACGCTCTACGGGCAAAGTTATTGTCAATTTCCTCGAACTGCTTGCTTCCGTATATTTTGAGGAAGAGTTCTATTGTGTTTTGAACATAATATCTACCAGACAGGTCGTTTGTGAACCTCCCTAGTTCAAAATTAAGGTGCTTCTAGCCGGTATTTACTGGTATTAAAAAAAACACGGACTCATAAGAAACGATTCGCTTCCCCGTTTCTAAAGCGCACTGCTATAATATAATATGCCCTTCCGGCTTCCGTTTTTCTCGCCAACAATAATATTGTTTAGTCATCAGTCAACTTTTTATATTTTGGTGGCAAGCCATTGATGTAGAATTTTAGGTAATTAGAAAAAGTTTTGCTTGCATCAAACCGTGAAGTACCTATTTTCTAAAAGTTCAATCTAAGAGGTCCTCTTAAAGAGGACATTCGTGCTTAGTAATTGCCTTGCCCTTGGGATAGGTTCAGAATGACGATGATGATGTAAGGCTGATTTAGACACAATATAACCTTTATGTACTTAGCAAAATAATGATGGGAATATCTACAAACTTGTCGTCTTTAGATGACGAGAAGTTAAAAAGTTTTTAAAAGAAAAGTTTATCTTTATTGGAATATACTCGTACTATTGGTAGGTAGGTATACCTATAGTATGTTCCAATAAAGATAAACTGGTAACTGGAATGGCAGATGAGATTACGCGATCAGACGTTCACCACACGATGGCAAAAATAGCTCATCTCTATTGGAACAGACTTTATAGTAGACTAGGTACCTATTCCAGTACCTAGGTACATACGTGTATTGTGTTTACTGTTGTACATGTTTGTTTATTTTACGTAATGAACACTAATTAGGACTGAGAAAGACTAAAGGCAAAGTCACGAATGTTTGCTAAAACATTTAATTAGTGTTGCAACTCGCAATGCCAAAGTTAACGAGGTATGGAAGTCGTCCATTGCAGTTGTCTTGGTACGATTGTGTTTAGACGAATCGTGATCGATTCAACTATCCAAAGTTAAAAAAGGCATAAGAACCCGCGCAAATTATTATATAATATACATAGCAATGCTAAGGACAGCGTGTGTATCTACAAATTAATTGAATTGTAATTTTTTTTTTCATAAGAGCAGCCACCGAGTTTCTTGCTGGTTCTTCTCGGTAGGAATGGAATTCCGAACAAGTGGTAGATTCATTCAACGATTCAAAAGTTCTTGTAAAAGTTTATTTGAATAATAAACATTTGAATTTTGAATTTATAGGCGTTAAAATATTATATAATTATATCGTCATGCGTTAACGATACATCTGAAAATTAAAATGTTTAAACTTAAGTGACAAACTGAATTTAATAAATTTACAGATCGCAATTCATTCATGCATTTTAAGGTCCAAAACCTATTCCCGTTGCCGATCACAATCGCGCCGGCCTAGCGCACCGGGCGTATGTAAACGAGGCTAATAATATTATCTAGGCTAGATTATGTCCAACGTCCATTGCTTCATGCCGGCTCGTTAGGTAATCGTCCTCTCGATATAATCGACATCAGACCCCCGATTGCGTAAGGAAATCGTAATCGTAATCGTTTGTCAAACGGATAATTCGACCTGTTTAAGGAGTTCATAGATGCCTGCACGTCAAAAAGCATGTATTAACTACATAAACGGTTCGAATAATAAGTTTTAAGCTGTCAAATGATTATGATTTTCCTAGACAATAGGGATGATGCCTATATCAAAAATAAATTATTTCTAACTGATTATTAAATACAGGGTCTTCCAAAAGACCTAAAATTCACATCCTCGGTTAGTTTTAAGTTTGATAACCATTTTAAAATATAGATTAAAGAGAAAAAGTGCGTTGAAATTTTATGACGTCACAAATGCGAATTTGATACATCTTCCATACTAGAAGTGCGTTTTTAAGTTTGATAAAGAGTTGCTGATTTGATTGAGTTGTCATTATCCCTATTGGGCGACCGTATTATGTAAATTGTTTAAAAGTAGATACTGACGTTTTTTCTTCTATCAAACTATTGCCGGCTCACAACTGAGCACGAATCTCCTCTCGGAATGAGAAGGGTTTGGCCATAGCCCACCACACTGGCAAAGTGCGGATTGGCACACTACATACACCTTAGAGAACATTATGAAGAACTCTCGTGCGTTTATGTTTTCCTTCACCGTTTGAAGCAAGTGATATTTAGTTTCGTATAACGCACATAACTTCGAAAAGTTGGATCGAACCCGCGACCCTGTATCTTCAAAAAGATTTTTGAACAATGAACAGATTTATTGGTACTTAAATAATGAGTATCGTATTAAAATTTTACAGTCACTTAGCTTTGTGAGTAAAAATAAAAATAATATTTTTTTTATGTGCGCTATAAATTAGTACAGCAATATATTATTTAATTAAGCTTCCATTAAATTATTTGTGATGTAGTTTATTAAGTGGTCGCGAATTAGATCGTTTCTAGTGACAATGTGATAGCTTAATTTAAAGAAATTTATTTTATAGACACATTAAAATAAATTGTGTCATGTCCAGAATTTATGTACTAATGTTTTATTAGTCGTTTACAACCGTAACTTGCGGAGATTTACATTCTGTTGAATTTAACATGGCTTACAAAACACAAAACACACAACAGTAAAACAAAAAAACCGGCCAAGTGCAAGTCGGACTCGCGCACCGAGGGTTCCGTACAAACCTGTAGTAAGTTTTAAATTATTAAAAAAAAAGTACTAACTAGATCTCGTTCAAACTAATTTTCGGTGGAAGTTTGCATGATAATGTACATCATATATTTTTTTTAGTTTTATCAATCTCTTATTTTAGAAGTTACAGGGGGGGGGGGGGGGGGGGGGGACACATTTTACCACTTTGGAAGTGTCTCTCGGGCTAACTAAAATGATATTAGAAACCTCAATATCATTTTTGAAGACCTATCCATAGATACCACACACGTACGGGTTTGATGAAAAAAAATTTTTTGAGTTTCAGTTCTAAGTATGGGGACCCCCAAAATTTATTGTTTTTTTTCTAGTTTTGTGTGAAAATCTTAATGCGGTTCACAGAATACGTCTACTTACCAAGTTTCTACAGTATAGTTCTTATAGTTTCGGAAAAAAGTGGCTGTGACATACGGACGGACACACAGACAGACAGACAGACAGACAGACATGACGAATCTATAAGGGTTCCGTTTTTGCCAAATTTGGCTACGGAACCCTAACTATCCACAAACTTACATGAACCGGTGGCCAAATTTGGAACTAATTTTTATGCCTGTTTAATTTTTGTTTTTATTTTATTTTTCATAGATACTAGCGACGCTGACACCGGGTACGATAAGTTTGTCGGACTATAGGATATAGGTACAATGGAGAACCTACTAATCATAATACTGTACCTACCTTTATAATTTTATTACAGTGCTTCACACACGAGGAAAGTTTCTAAACTTATCTACATACATATCAAAAATTTTCGGAACCGGCAGGATTTGAACCTGCGTCTCTCTGGGAATCGCGCCCTGAGCGCCTGGACCACTCGGCCACGGTTCACTTGCCTGCCAGTGACGAAATTTGAGATATGCATCTTTAATCCAGTCTTTTATCGCGACTGTTTATGCCATCCAGTAGCGACACATTGCAGTATCGAAACTACTTTCAAAGGCCCATATTCGATGGAACTCTTTGAACGAGGACTGACATATTTTGCGTTAATATAAAAGCATACAAACTTGAAATTTGGAAGGTTGGTTCCTTCTATAAGTAGTTTATACATTAGCTAAGAAACGGGTTTGAGAAAATTCACCGCTAAGGGGTTGAAATAGGGGTTAGAAGTTTGTATGAAAGTCATTTGTTTTTGAAGTTAGTGACATGAAAATTGGCAGTTAAGTTATGAGTTATAAATAATAAAAACCTATATAACCAATTTTACAAAAATCTACCCCAAAAGGGGTGAAATGGGGGTTGGCAGCTTACATGAGGGTTCTAGGTTTTTGAAGTTAGACTTGAAAATCGGTATTTAGGTTATTAGATTTAAATAATAATAACCTGTTTAAGCAATTTTACAAAAATTCGCCCCAAAACGGGGGGAAATGGGGGTTGAAAGTTTGTATGAAAGTCCTATGTTATGCCACGGTAATATTATGGTTATATAATAAAATTAATTAGTAAATATAATTATGTTTTTTGCGGATATAGCTATAACTCTTATGTGTTATGTGTAGTATGTTATTTTATAAGTAATTCACTTTATACTTATTTCAGTCTACTATGCCTAGGCGTAGAGATGAGAGAGATGAATGAAGATAAACAATTTTACTGTGCTACTTTTTGCCCTTGCTTGGTGAATATGCTAACATATTCTTATTACCTATTAGATTTAATATTTTTTAGAGCTTCTATCTGTATTGAGTATTTTCTATGGAGAGGATATCCGCGAGATGAATATTATAATGCCATATTATTTAATAAATTTAAAGGTTTTGAAATGTTTACTTATCCACAGTCATTGCCGTTATCATGGAAATAGGAATAGTTTTTATGACGGCAGAATCTATATTATTAGTATAATTATTAACTATTTTTGTTACAGACCATATCTTATTTATTGATGGGTACTAAATTTACATTTTACTATCAAAATGTAAGAGGACTACGCTCTAAAACCACTGGATTCCTGTCAAGCGTTTTGGCCTCTGACTATGACGTTATTTGTTTATCTGAAACATGGTTGTTGCCAGGGATATACGATTCAGAGATCTTTGACTGTCGCTACACAGTGTACCGCTGCGACCGTGATTACTCTTCTCGTGGAGATAAAATGGGTGGGGGGGTACTTATCGCCGTTCAGAGGGGCATGTTAGTGAAGGACATCCAAATGCAATCTTCTAATATTAGTAACTCGGCAGATATTATCTCACTCACTATTAGTATGAAATTAAAAAATAAAATCATTGATTGTCGAATTTACTGCTGTTACTTTCCACAGTGCTCCAGCCAATTTGACGAGCAGACTAGATTCTATGAATCGGTTTCCGAAGCGGTGATTTTACACCCTAAAGATACATTTTTGTTGCTGGGTGACTTTAATATTCCGGCAGCGAACTGGGTCGCTTCTCATAACAGCCGGTGTGCGCAACTTATTGATGGGTCACAGGTACTTGTCAGTGCATTATCAACATTCTTATCTCTGAATAATTTAAGTCAATTTAACCTGATCCCTAATGCCAATAATCGGTTTTTGGATTCAATTATTAGTAACACTAGCTCCGTGGTTGTTACACGTAGTGATTCACCATTAGTAAAGGAAGATTTACATCATCCGGCTCTTTGTATTGGTCTAAGTGAATATATATATACCAATTACCTTACTAAGACCCCAAGAACAGTTAAACTATTTCATAAAGCCGACTATAATGTAATTAATAAGAAACTATCCGAGTTTAACTGGTTTGACTGCTTCAAAGGCCTTGATATCGACAGAGCAATTGAAGTATTTTATGATATTCTGAACGATATTATCGCTATTTATATCCCCACTAGAATAGTTATTGATAATAATATATATCCGGTCTGGTATTCAGCTGCACTTAAAAAAATCATAAAAGAAAAACTAAAATTTCATAAAAAATGGAAAATCTATAATAATTATGCGGACTACAGTTCCTTCCGGTGCCTTCGCGATAGGCAAAAAAGGGTTGAAGCCGACTGTTACACTAGATATTTAGACCATGCGGAAAAAATTCTTCTTAAGAATTCTAGTTACTTTTGGACTTTTGTTAAATCAAAAAAACAAACTATAGACCTACCTGAAAGACTATACTTGGACGACTTTACTACAAACAATGGTCAAGAGATCAGTGATCTATTTAATAAATACTTTCATTCATCCTTTGAACCTGATCTCTTTCGTTCTAAGTCTCCCGTTTATAATAACCCATGCAACTCCTCAAATGAAACGTGTATAAACCTGTCATCGGTCTGTATTTCCGTGTCTACTGTTAGAAAGTATCTAAAATCACTTAATATCAATAAAGGGGCCGGACCCGACGGTATACCACCCTTTTTTCTAAAAAATTGTTTTCATACGATATGTGTTCCATTGTGTATTTTGTTTTCTTTATCTTTGAAAACAGGTAACATGCCTACTTTGTGGAAGCGGTCATATGTTGTTCCTATATTTAAAAATGGGGATAAGCATGATATTAAAAACTACCGCCCTATCTCCAAAATTAGTTGTATTCCTAAATTGTTTGAGCATATAGTCTATGATATAATTTTCCCAATTTTACGTCCTCTAATAATACATCAGCAGCATGGTTTTGTCGACAGAAAGTCAACAGAAAGCAACTTATGTGAGTTTACTGATTTTGTTACTTCAGCGATGGATAAAGGACATCAGGTAGACGTCGTGTACACAGACTATTCAAAAGCCTTTGATAAAATTTCTCATAATATTCTTATTTCTAAACTTAAGCATATTGGTGTACATGGTGACCTACTTCGATGGATTGAATCATACTTATTTAATCGCAGTCAAGCTGTTACAATTAAAGGATACTGTTCATCGTTCATCCCTGTCCCCTCAGGGGTTCCTCAGGGCTCTCATCTTGGTCCACTATTTTTTAATATTTACATAAATGACATCATATCTGTATTTAAACACTCAAATTTCTTGCTCTATGCTGACGACAATAAGATTTACAAAATTATAAAAAACGTAAACGACTGCATTGATTTACAGAACGACTTAGACTCACTCTGTCATTATTGTTCCCAAAATTCACTATTCTTAAATTTAAAAAAGTGTAATGTCATAACATTCACAAGAAAACGCAATCCTATAACCTTTGATTATAAACTAAAAGATGAAGTCTTGAACAGGGTGTCCTCGGTGAAAGATCTTGGCGTAATACTGGATAAAAAGTTACTTTTCGATGAACACATCAGCTACATTGCCAGTAAGGCTTATAGGATGTTAGGATTTGTTTTAAGGGTTTCCAAGGAATTTAAACTACCTTCAACACTTATTTTTCTCTATAATTCGTTTGTAAGATCTATCATGGAGTATGCTTCCACAGTTTGGAGTCCTCGGTACAAGGTACATAAAGAAAAAATTGAAAGGGTACACAATCGGTTTTTAAAACGACTTGAATATTATATTTCAAATAATACCAACTATGACGGCAATCCTGATCCACCACTTTCAGCTGCTAGCAGACGTGTTCAAAGAGATCAAATCCTTCTATTCAAACTCCTGAATAATGGCGTTGATTCTCCTTACCTACTTTCTAAAATAACTTTAAGATGTCCGCGGATTAACTCTCGACATCCAAAACTGTTTAGCGTTGCTCCAAGCAAGACAAAGTATGGTTCTAATACATTTATAAAAAGGTGTTGTAACCAATATAATGAGTCGTTTTCTGTCAATGACATATTTCATCTCTCTCTCCCTAAGTATAAGTCTAGTATTAAAGATAGTTTGGCAAAAACCAACTAGGTTATTATTTGTCAGTGTGTATGTTTTTGTATGTTTATCTTCTTTTCTGTTTTAGTTTAAAGTATTTTCATAAGTTTATGTTTCTTTTAGCGGTTATACCCAACTATTTCTTTTGTAAAATTGTCTAAAAATATGTGCAAAATTATTCTTTGGAAACTGTTTTGGTTTAAGTGCTATTATTTCTGTATCTCCTATTGTATGTTTTATAACTGTATGTTTCCATAATAAAATAAAAAATAAAAAAATAAAAATAAAATAAGTTATCCTGCGTGAAATAAATCATTTCCGTCCGTGTCCAGAGTCAGTACTTAGTTAAGCCATTAAAAGTGACTGACAAACAAACTAACATACATCATTTCGCACTAATAACTATTACAGTGCAAGTGTCAGCCCCCCGATTACGTAAGAATTGTTCATCAAACGTTAAAGATTTTTGTCAAAGTAAAATAAACCATAAAAGCATTGAATTAGAGCTCAATTTCGTCTGCCCATTCTTATACGTTTAGGTATGAACGATACTCGAACGTATAAGAATGGATACACGAAATTAAGCTCTAATTTAATGATGTTATGGCTTATAAACTTTGACGACGAACTTTAACGTTTTGATCGGACATTCTTACATGATAAGGGGGCAGATATGGCGTCTAACGGATATTGTCACGCTCGAGATAAAACAAGCTACGTGTGAAATGGTTATCTAGTCCAGCCACCCACGTATTTAATAGAATCTATCCGAGCACTTAGCTGGCACTAACAGCAATCGTTCCAGTAAATGATAAATTAAATATTATTATGCAAGCATTCTGATACATTAGCATTTTAGAGCTCTATTTTTAAAAGCATACTTTATTTTTAAACTCTTGAGGTCTTTATTTATTGGTTTTGATTTTGGAGCGAATTTACTTATAATACTTTTTGGTTGATTTGAGAACTGAGAAGTAAGCAATGCTTATCACTTATGTATCTTCGGTTAGGTACTTAATATGTACACAGTACACACCTTGACTGCCTCGTTGGTCTAGTGGTTAGCATGTTCGACTGCAGCCGACGAGGTCCCGGGTTCGAGTCCCGGGTTGGGTCACAACAAGTATTGGGTTTTTCTGACAAGAAATTCTCAGTAGGTACTACCCCGGAGTTAGTAAGTTGGCGGTGTTATACCCCCGTGCCTCGGAGAGCACGTTAAGCCGTCGGTCCTGCGCCTGATCTCTCTCCGGTCGTGTCGGATTTGCCGTCCCATCGGGCTATGAGAGTAAAGGAACACAGAGTGCACCTGTGTTTGCGCACACACTTGTGCACTACAATGTCTCCCGCGCAGAAAGCTAATCTCTCTGGAGATTGGCCGCCGTGGCAGAAATTCGGTCGGGAGGACATTATTATGTACCTACACACACATTCCGAACCAGTGGTAGATGCACACGACGAGTCTGAGTTTATTTGAATAAAAAAATATGAGTTTGAGTTTTTTTGAATATATATCTTTTGGTCTTCAACCGAAAATCTCCACAGCTCTTGTAGGACCTGTCACATACTGCGGTCTTGCGCCATCGGGGTCCAGCAGCGGCTCCCTGCCATTAGATTGATCTTCTACATCAACTTTTTACCACAATTTCTATGCTGGACCTGGGGGTCTACTCTCTTTCTCTCAAACGAAACTTCGCAAACGAACGTAATTAGTCGGTTATTAGACCCACACAAAATCGTTCAATCCAATCGGTCACGAAAATTTTCTATGGATCCGTACTTCGTCTGCGTGTACGAAAACGAAATAGAGAGGAGCATAGAGATAATATTATGTAGGAGAGGAGTTAACGAAATTTCGTTCGTTTGTTTGCGAAGTTTCGTTTTAGAGAAAGAGAGTAGACCCCCTGAGATTTCTTTATTTCTTCGGCCAACAAAGCCTTTTTTATTTTATTTTTTTATTACAGATAGGCTTGCGCTTGACGACAATCATAGCAATGATGGTCTAGGTTGGAGCGCGCTTGCCTAGAAGATGCCTAGAAGCTCGGGTTAAAAAATATATTTATTTTTTTATTAATCAAAGTGACAAAAGTTCACAAATAACGCTTTTAACTTTCCCCTAAAAATATTTTCTTAAAATTTCTTGCTTACATGTTCCAGCAAATTTCATTACAGCAGCTAAGAACGCAGGGAGTTACCATTAAAGTTTAAGAATCACATTAAGTATGTCATTTTGTTAAATTCATTTCCACGTAAAATTAATATAAAATTTGAAACCTAAATGGTACTTATGACTTCCAAATTCTTAAAACTCAAATATTCAGAACGACTAACGTGAAAAATGTGACCAACGATGTGTGAATGTGAAAAGTGGATAAAAATATTTGAAAATATTACTTGTATCATAAATATCTTTAGGAACGCGATCAAAATATCTTACGATGATCCATCCAACATGTGAAACTCTATTAATATTATAAATGCGAAAGTTTGGGTGGACAGGTGTTTGTTACTCAATCACGCAAAAAAGGCTGAACGGATCTGGATGATAGCAAAAAGTATCATAGAAGGGGTTAATTAATTAGTATTAAGTATATTCAGGATTTAAAGAAAACGTGACGTCTTAGCTCACTCGCTCTATAATCGAAACAACAAAGGACTTAAGTCTAACTTACACATTTACTTAGCTTAATTACGTCCTTATTGCTATAGTCTTATGGTTAAATATATGTATGGAATCGAACGCCGAAGGTACGCAGTGGCTATCACAGGAATAGAATATAGATTATAGTTTATAATAGCACATAGGTTATTTTTTATCCCGGAAAATTAAAGAGTTCCCGCGGGAACCGAAAAACCTCAATCCACGCGGATGAAGTCGCAGATATCAGCTAGTATTTGATATTATTTTTAATCACTGCATACCACATACTGTCTTAAATATATCTACAATACCACGAGTGTATGCATCTCATTTAGAATTACACGTCCATTAACGTAGACCTCCCCTGCCGCTGCCAATATTGCTCAAAATAGGTCATCGCAGGGAACAGGGGTGAAAATGAGGGGTCTTCATAAATTTGACAGCTGCACTCAAGTTTTACATCAGCTTGGCGCATTTCCAAAATGGCGGATGAACGCCATAATATTGTTGTAATATTTATTATTAAGTACCTATTAGGTATCTTACGATGTACGAAAGACTGCTGAGTTTCTTGCCGGCTCTTCTCAGTAGAATCTGCATTAGTTGGCACATTCAAAACAAGAGGTTGATTAGTGAAATATCAATTATGTACTAGCAGATGCATGCGACTTCGTCCGGTTGAAATAAGTTTTTTAAATTTCACGTTATGACATTTACAAATAATGTGGCTTTCTATTGGTACCAGAATTTTCAAAATCGGTTCAGTAGATCCAGCGATTACCCCCTACAACCTCACAAACTGACAAACTTTACCTCTTTATAATATTAAGTATAGAACAATCACATTAAATATATAATAAATCTATGACTATTAATAATACTTTTCACATTTAATTTTATCTATAGTCAATTATTGCAAAAACTAAATCGCTAATGCATGTACCTACTAGTGTACTAAAGTGGTAGGAACAGTCTATTAATACATAGGAAAATTATCTAATAACTAAGTATGCACCACTCGCAACAAACCAGAATTATAAAAATAATTAATGATTGATTTATTTATGAACACTTTGTAAAACAACGTTTTGATGGATGCCTTATCTTAAAAGGTGTTCGCAAAAAACCTTTTGAATACAAGTTGTTAATACCTATCGATATAATAAGTTAATGACAGGAGCAAAAAATCTGCCATTCATATCGACACCACAACTAACCCACATTCGTACGACGGTCAAAGTTTAAACGAAAAGGCAAATCGGACCTTATCACAAATTAGTAGAGATCAAATTCAAGAAATGGCAAAAACATTTCAGTCCATATTTTTGAACATGCAAAAACGAGTAAGCAAAAAATGCAATGATTCATCATACGTTTTAACACTAATGGAACTTGGAAGTGAATATGAAATTGAAATTGCCTTTTGGGTCAACAGTTTTACTAAATGGGTTCAAAGATTTTAATGTTCGTATTTCGGTACTACGGTAGGTACCTAATGGAAAGAAAGACGTCTTAAAAAAAGAATTTGCGAAGAATGCAAACCACTTTGTTAAGAAATAATGAAAGTAGAACCACACTGAAGAAGTTTGATGCGAAATAAAATCATTTAAAACTAGCGGGCCCGGCAGACGTCCTGCCTTGAACCTAGAACCCGATTGCAGCGCCCCCTACCGGGTCCAATTGTGAATATAAACCATCCCGGGACCCACCACAAACACACAGAAAATTCCATCAAAATCGGTCCAGCCGTTCTGAAGTGATGCGCTCTAAATAAAAATCAATAGGTACAATAAGAACATCTAGTTCTTTTTCGCACGATGAAATGATCTGACGTAGGAAAATCGTACGTGACAAAAAATATTTAACTATTTTTTGCCTGTCCGGGACTAGTATAGAATATAGATGGATAGAGACGGAGGACCTTTATGTAATTTAGTTAGTGTTGAGCACTTCCTAGTAGCTCTCAGTAGCTAAGCCGGTGCCGGAATAGAGCGGCGTCGTAAGCAAGATGTCGCAGATTCGAATCCCATTCAAGAAATTTGATATTAATTTCAACTTGATACCTCCGCGCGCTGCCGAGTAAAAGGGGGTGGACAGACAGACAGACAGACAGACAGACCACGAAGTAATCCTATAAGGGTTCCTTTTTTTCCTCTTGAGGTAAGTACGGAACTCTAAAACAAGTGATATAGGGATGCAGAATGGTAAAAGTAACATTGTTTTTATAATTTGACAATGATTTACAAATTTCTTAACACTATAAAGTGAACGTTCTAATCAACTGAAATGAATGACGTCTATTCTTATATTGAAATGTACTTTCAATGATTTAAACAATCGAAAGCAGTAGAAAGTAGAAAGTTTTTCAGAAAACAGCGAATTGTCTGTCTCCGATCATTCGTTAAAAATATCGCGACATCGCGCATCACTAGATTTCAGATATGAATAAAATATTTGTACTATAAAACATTATGAAAAAATGCAGCGGTGATAGGCTATTGTATGAGAGTTGAGACGCCCTGGCCCGACCTCCTGTAAGGGGTCGCGGATTCAATCGCTGGGTACGCACTACGCACTACTCATCACTAACTTTTTGGAGCTATGTACGTTTAAGCGTTGGCACTGCTTGGCAGTATGGCCCCAGGACGCTATTGGAGCTGGACCGGACTCTACGCATCAAGAAGGTGCACCGCTTTCGCATAATCGTATAAAAACAACCTATACGTGCGCTGCAGAATAAAAAAATCCTCACGTGCTTCCTCAATCAACAGAAGTTCTGCACAAAGAAGTGTGCACAAAAGCACCCCGAGCCTTAAAAAGACTCGGAGGCAAAAAAACCTTTTCGGGATGTCAAAACTTTGCAGTTATCCGTGAATTCACAAAGTAATGTTCAACTTATGTTAAATTTTTAATCCTGAGATACAAGACATTTAAAATTTAAGAAGATAATTATTATTAAGATTATTTCTGTTTTATAGTCGGAACAGCGGCCTAACGGAACTTAATTAATTTGGCGAGATCGTAACAAGTTTGTGATGTAAAATTCGAAAACTCAAGTAAACGGGTCACGAGGACACGGGCCATTATACTAAATGCGACTTATAAAGTTAACAGATTTGAAGAATGCAGCTTTAAAACGTTTTGTCCTTTATAAATCAACTGTTAATAATAATTTTATTGCGTCGACACCTGACGGGTTACTACCATCGCAGCAATATTATTTCAAAACTAGCAGATGCCCGCGACTTCGTCCGCGTGAAATAAGTTTTTAAATTCCCACGGGAACTCCCTAATTAGGGTTCCGTAGCCAAATTTGCAAAAACGGAACCCTTATAGATTCGTCATGTCTGTCTGTCTGTCTGTCTGTCTGTCCGTCCGTATGTCACAGCCACTTTTTTCCGAAACTATAAGATCTATACTGTTGAAACTTGGTAAGTAGATGTATTCTGTGAACCGCATTAAGGTTTTCACACAAAAATAGAAAAAAAACAATAAATTTTGGGGGTCCCCATACTTAGAACTGAAATTCAAAAATTTTTTTTTCATCAAACCCATACATGTGGGGTATCGGGGTATCTATGGATAGGTCTTCAAAAATTATATTAAGGTTTCTAATATCATTTTTTTCTAAACTGAATAGCTTGCGCGAGAGACACTTCCAA
The DNA here is from genome assembly GCA_917051295.2 of Erebia ligea. NCBI lineage: Eukaryota > Metazoa > Arthropoda > Insecta > Lepidoptera > Nymphalidae > Erebia > Erebia ligea. The sequence goes on from OU785223.1 coordinate 18,631,232, forward strand.
AGTGGTAAAATGTTGGTCCCCCCCCCCCCCCCCCCGTAACTTCTAAAATAAGAGAATAATAAAACTAAAAAAAATATATGATGTACATTAACCATGCAAACTTCCACCGAAAATTGGTTTGAACGAGATCTAGTAAGTAGTTTTTTTTTAATAATTTAAAACTTACTACAGGTTTGTACGGAACCCTCGGTGCGCGAGTCCGACTCGCACTTGGCCGGTTTTTTTTTTTTGGCAACCTACAGCAGAGCTTAGAAAATTGGATTGCAATAGTAAAGCATTGGTTTAGACCAAATTTGAAAATCATAAAAATGGTACTGTGAGTCAACCTTAAAAGATAGATATATGTTAACGCAGACTTATTTTTAGAACTTTTTGAGAGGAACAAGTCCACCATACATTGCATTCGTGTAACTTTAACTATTTACGCAGCGCACGCCACGTAAGCTTTCAAAAGAGACGATTTTTTCCGACCTAGTTCACATTATTGCAAATTTCGTAACGATCTCTAATTTTTTTGAAAATAAAATACAGCCTATGTTACTCGTTGATAATATAGCTTTCTAAAGGTGAAAGAATTTTTAAAATCGGTTGAGTAGTTTTCGAGTTTATCCATTACAAACAAACAAACAAATCTTTCCTCTTTATAATATTAGTTTAGATTTAGATGAGAGTTTTAGTTTTATGCTACACGCTGTACCACATAAGAGTGTCTGCTTTTCTTTGGCGGATTATAGCGAATTAAACTTCTAGTTCCGTCATTATCATGGACTCGCAAAGTAACGCCTGCTTCTATCTAATATTCAAGTTTTTCTTTTGCTATGTGCCTTATCATGCGATAAGTCGGTGAACTATGAGCAGATTGGTGAAGGACAGACTGGCACTTTATTCAAGTTAAATTTCTTTATATTTTGTGGATAAGAAATCAATTTCCACGGATGAATTTTATATATATGCTGGTCGCTGGCATAGCAAATTAAGTGTAAAATGATACCAAATTGAAGCGTATTTTTTTTGTTATGGATTGATTTCACGCATAATTCGTCGTTTCTTCCCTTTTTTTTATCCATGGATGTTAAAAAAATCAGGGAACAACAGGGAAAACGGCCTCCCTGTTTTCGTTTTCCTGATTGAAATAGACCTAAAACCAGAAGACTTTTTTATACAGATTTAAAAAAAATGAGGCAGGCAATATAAAAACTACTTTTTAACTCTGATTTAAATCCAACGCGTAGATTCCAAAAGAAATTCTCATTAATATTACAATTAAAAGTGTGTTTGTTTGTGGGTTTGTCCTTCAATCACGCCATACAATTGAGCAATTAAGGATCTACTTTTTTTTCATAGTCGAGGACCTATAGAGTGACAGACTACTTTTTATCCCGGATACCAAAAACTGGAAGTTTAAAAAGTTATAGTTTAAACCTAAATCTACGCCCACGAACTCGCGAGCATCATAAATGCGAAAGTGTCTGTCTGTCTGCTACGCTTTCACGACCCATCAGTTCAACAGATTTTGATGAAATTTGAACTACAAACATTTCCTGTACCTACGTACAGGAAATGTTTGTATCCCGGAGAAGGATATAGGCTACTTTTTATCCCGGAAAATTAGAGAGTTTCCGCGGGATTCAAAATACCTCAAAACATGCGGACAGGGCCGCGGGCATCATCTAGCAACTAATAAAAGCTTCTAAACAATCAAATAAAATAATAAAATGCAACTTCTATTGAAACAATAAACAAAAGATAAGAGATAACATTGAATCCATAGTTATGGTTCCATGCAATTAAGGATTCACATCATACATTAATGATAGAGCAACGACCTTTTGAATGGATTTTTTGTTGAACGCAATGTATGAAGAAATCATAATGAAAGCTTTCAACGAGAATGATATACGCATTTCAACTCGCATGCACCTGATCACTGATCTTATCTGATATATTATTCCCGAAAGTGAAGAATGGGATATTCTAACAATTGTGTCTATAGACTAGAGGACGCCCGCGACTTCGTTCGCTTGGCATAAGTTTTTAATTCCCACAGGTACCTACTCCTTCATTTCCGGGATAAAAAGAAGCCTATGTCACTCTCCAGATCCTCAACTATACCTACCCATGCAAAAAATCACATCGATCCGTTGCTCTGTTGCGGCGTGATCGAAGGAAAAACTCTCTATTTAACGTCCTTGGGGATAGAAATTTCAAAACTGTGGAATATGTATTTCATAATTTTAAATCGGAAGCAAAAATAACCCAGTTTCAGGGCTATAACTTTAAAAATGACGGACTTTCATTCAAATTTTCAACCCCTATTTAACCCTTTTGAGGGTGAAATTTTTATATATTTTGACACACGTGCTTCTTTATTTTTTACCGAAAGCCAAAATAACTTGAAAAATATCTTGTAAAATTAAGGACTTTTTTACAAACTTTACTCCCCTATTTCAGCCCTTTGGGGGTAGAATTTTCAAAAACTGTGAAACACGAATTTTTTAATTTTTAACCGGTAGCTCATATACCAAGTTTCATGGATATAACTTGAGAAATGGCGGACTTTCATACAAACTTTCACTCTCTATTTCACCCCCTTAAGGGTGGAATTTTGAAAAATCCTTCCTTAGTGAGCGCCTACGTCCCAAAAGGAACCTACTGTCAAAATTTCAAGTTTCTAGGCCCAGTGGTTTAGGCTGTGCGTTGATATATAAGTCAGTCAGTCAGGACTTTGAATTTTATATAGTATATAGATTAATGTATGTAGCGTGTAACGATAGGGCTGACACATAGGTCACCTATTAAAGCCCTTTAAATCCTTTATCTATACATAAATATTGTCCTGCAACCGCTCTGGTGTAAAACGCCCTTTGCTGGAATGAATCATTGGAGATTTGGAACTCGTATGTAAAATGCGATCAACTTTATCTCGACTGTTTTGAATTGCTTAATTTAAATAACTATATGGGCACTTTATTTTACGCGTGGATTTTAGAAGACTGTCCACCAGTGGCGTGCACGACATAGACGCATAAAGGTACTGCTTACCCTAGTTAAAAAAGTCAATGCATAATTTTCATCATTCCCTGCCTGAAAGTAGATAGATATCTAGTATCTACGTAACCAATGCCTACCGGTACCCTTACTCTGAGATTGATCGAATTTAAAATACGGTCTCACTAAGTGAGGTGAATCACATTTGAGTCAAACTAAAATGGACCCAAAACTCTTGATTTAAATCGATGCTCTGAATCATTGTTGGATGGAACAAACATGTCAGCGATGCGCATCGGCTGGCCAGGTCTAGTTTTAAAGAGTGGGTGATGTGTGGCAGGCCTAAATCTGGCCACATATATCGCGATATGTGTGAAAGTCGAAGAAGATTTAAATCCCGATTAAAGTGGTGCCAAGATAATCAAGAGCAAATAAAAATGGACTCTCTTGCGGAAAAACATTGTAAAGGTGATTTTCGCGGTTTCTGGCGGGATACAAGTAAGACAAATATACGACCTGGTCTTCCGGTGAGCGTCGCTGGTATGAACGATCCCAAGGATATAGCGAATGCTTTTAAGACTCATTTTTCTGTAAAGTCGCCGCTGGGTCCGGCGAGGGGTGTGCTCGATGCTGACATGAGCGGACTATTGGTAGGGACTTCTTTCCTTGCAAGAGATGTACATAAAGCCATAAAACAAATATCCAGAGGCAAGTCCCCGGGCCATGATGGACTCAGCATCGAGCACCTTCAGCACGCCGGGTCTCATATCTGTAGAGTCTTGGCTATGTTCTATTCGCTGTGCGTGAGCCACTCCTACTTGCCGGACGATCTTATGAAAACAGTGGTAGTGCCTGTGGTTAAAAATAAAACTGGTGATTTGGCCGACAAAAGTAACTACAGGCCCATCTCTCTTGCCACTATTACGGCTAAAGTTTTTGACGGTTTGCTTAATGCACAGTTAAATAAATATGTAAGACTGCATGACAATCAGTTCGGGTTTCGTCCTCAGCTGTCTACTGAAAGTGCTATACTGTGTCTTAAGCATACAGTCAGGTACTATACAGATCGCAAGACACCCGTGTACGCGTGTTTCCTCGACTTATCCAAGGCATTTGATCTCGTGGCGTATGATATTCTATGGAAAAAACTTCAGCGCATAAATCTGCCTCAGGAACTTGTCAATATGTTTCAGTATTGGTATGCGCACCAATCTAACAGTGTTCGATGGGCGGGGGCAATGTCGGATTCATATCAGCTCGAGTGTGGCGTAAGACAAGGTGGGTTAACGTCTCCAACTCTGTTCAACTTGTACATGGATGCAGCCAACATGTGGGTTGCCATGTTGATGGTGTTTGCGTCAATAACTTGAGTTACGCAGATGACATGGTGCTGCTGAGTGCGTCGATTTGTGGAATGAGAAGTCTTATCCATACTTGTGAGGAATACGCAGGTCGTCATGGCTTGAAATACAATGTGGCGAAAAGTCAATGCATGATTTTTGAGGCCCCTGGTACAAAAAGTCCTCAGAATATGCCACCTCTTCTGCTGTCTGGAGTTCCTCTTGATATGGTGGAGCAATTCAGGTACTTAGGGCATGTAATCACCGCGGACCTTAAGGATGACGCAGATATTGAACGGGAGCGGAGGTCACTCTCGATTAGAGCAAACATGATATCCCGCAGGTTTGCACGTTGCTCAGCGAGTGTCAAGGTTACACTTTTCAGAGCGTACTGTACATCCTTGTACACATGCAGCCTGTGGGCTAATTATACAAAGAAAAAGTACAGTGACCTCCGCGTCCTCTACAATAATGCTTTGCGCATGTTGCTGGGGTTGCCCCGATTCTGCAGCGCCTCAGGCATGTTCGCGGACGCGCGCATCGACTGTTTTAACACCACTATGCGCAAGCGGTGCGCGTCTTTGGTGCGCAGAGTGCGTGGCAGCTCCAACACAGTTTTGAGGATGGTTGCGGATAGACTTGACTGTCTTTACCTTCGGCATTGCTGCGATAGACATGTTGCAGTACCAATGCCGGAGAGAAAGTACTAGAGGCTGGCCGCAATCATCTTCGCAGAGGGGATAGATTTTTATGTAATCATTTAATATATTAATAATGTCGACACATGGTTTTTTTTTTTTTAATAATTAATAATGTAATAATAATGATAATAATATTTATATAACTTAATTTTAATAATGATGTTTTTTTTTTTGTAATTGTCTTTGAAATGTTGACATATTGTTTAATTGTATTTATTATGGGTTCACGCTACCTGAAATAAAATGATTTTGATTTGATAAAGCCACAAATTCAGTGCAACCGATTCAAATTTCGAAACGTATCGTTTGGAGCGCTAGCTGTGAATGCATACACGAAATTGAGCTCTAAATTAATAAGATTAAGATTCATTTTAGTTTGATGCATATGTAATTCACCTCACTTAGTGAGACCGTATTTTAAATTCGATCAATCTCAGAGTAAGGGTACCGGGCTCCGAATACTGTGCACGCCAATGCTGTCCACCTATCGTTTATATTATGAGTTCTACTGTAAATCTCTATCAAGTTCAACTCAAAGTTCAAACCATTGAACGGCTCTGGCTGAAACTATTTTCGAAAATTCAACCCTTAACGGGGTAATAGGTATTTTAGATCTACCAATTAAAATCGAAATCAACGTGAGCTAAGCCGCGGGAAAAAGCTAGTTATATATACTAGCTGATAGCTGATATATAATAGCTGATTTTACGGGATAAAAAGTAGCTTATGTCACTCCCTAGGTCCCCAACTATACCCATGCTAAAAAACATGTCGATCCGTTGCTCCGTTGCGGCGTGATTGAAGGACAAACCAACAAACCAATAAACCTACAAACAAAAACACTCTCGCATTTTAATATTAGTAAGTATTGACTTTCCTGATAAGTCACTGTGTAGATAACTTTCGTCAATATTTCGCCAAATTCAGAATTTACCTAGCAAGTATACAGGGTTAGTAACGACTAACGATTATAATTGACATCTCGACAACGTTGATAGATTTCGTGGCCTATAACGTAAAACTAAAATAGACCTACCGTTTGATTAAAGTCTAAAAATATCTAGTACAAGCGACAACGTTGCGAAATAAAAATGCTGTAGAAAGGGGACTGAATTTTCGATTTTAAATCAAGGGATTTGGGACCATTTTAAAAATATGTACCTATATTGCTTTATATTGAAATCTTTATATAATCAAAGATTGAAATCTATTGACGTTATCGAGCTCTACCAACTCGTAATAGGGGAACAAAATAATATCGTGCCAAAACTTTGTATATCATGAAGGATTGAAGTGAGCATTGTGAATGAATATTTGCACAGTTGGATGAGAGCCAAGGTGGACTGCATTGCATATTTACAACTAGAAAATATCCGCGGTTTTGCCTGCACAACAGATAATTGCAGCAATTAAAGTTTTATAGAACTCCAACAAAGTATTTACTTTAGATCACTAAATTATAGATATTATACTAGAACCAAAAATAATATTGATTACTACAGACAAAATTGCTTTTGAGGGTGAACTTGCTCCTCTCTCTACATGAAGTAACTGCTCATAATCTTGATTTATATAAAATATTATGCATCAGGTATGACTTATGAGGCATTAGACCTTTCGAAATCCCTTTTTTTTAATTGCAGAATACGCTTGCGCTTGTCGACAATCATGCTAAATGCAAAGAAATTATGAGGTCTAGGCTACATCATTGATTCTTTCGTCTTCCAGAAGCCTATTTTGAAATATAAAATAAAACATTTAAGTATGAATTTAGAATTTTGTTTTGGTCTTCACATATCTTCTCCGGAAAGTTCCTTCCCTTTAAGTGTCATGTCAAGCGAATATAATCTGAACATATTTTTAGTGCACTACTAAAAATATGTTCAGATTATATTCAAAGATTTCCTAAGTGTACTTAGTATGTAATCAGGACTCGCGTAATGTTTTTATAATGCGCTCCGGCGAGCATTAGAAGCACTAGAGGAATTACACTTAAGTGCTCTTCACTACATATTGTGTCGTATTTATTCTACGTACATGGCCACATAAACATTAAACATCACCGGAGAACATCTTTTTAGGGTTCCGTACCAAAATGGTAAAATGGAACCCTTATGGTGCGACTTTCTCCGTCTGTCTGTCTGTCCGTCCGTCACACTCGATTATTTCAGTAACTACCGAAGCTATCGACATGAAATTTGGAATAGTTGTGTATATTAGTGGCCCAAAGACACTGGAATTAAAAAAAATTGGAAATTATTTTTGTTCTTATTTAAAAAGGGGGGAAAATCGGAGGGTTGAAATTTAAAAGTGAGATAACTGTACTGTGTGGGGTATCATATGAAAGGGTTTACTTTGTACATTCTAAAACAGATTTTTTTAATTATTTTTAGTCATGATAGTTTTTGATTTATCGGGCAAAATGTCGAAAAAAATACCGTTCCCCCCCCCCCCCCCCCCCCCCCTTATCTCCGGAGTTTACCAATCGAAAAATCTGAAATAATTATGGGCAATAGGAATTTATGTATATTTTACAGGAAAACTATAGCCAATGCTCTAACTAGCATAGTTTTTTTGATATTAACAGTAAACCTCTACAAACAAAGTTAGTTTTGCGGTTCATTTCGTCTTGTTTTTAATACGTCATAAATCGTAAAACTTACTACAGGTTTGTACGGAACCCTCGGTGCGCGAGTCCGACTCGCACTTGGCCGGTTTTTTTTTCATAGGTAAGGTTAGGATTTTGTAAATGTGTAATCCTAAGTACATTTCCAATGTTTTACAGTTACGCAAGAACAGCCCAAATAGAAATAGAAATATAGAAACCTTTATTATTGGAATTAACTACAAAGAACAATGAATTCCTGACCTCTAAACTAAGAGAACCCGTAACTTAGGGGCCAGTGCTTTCTCAAACATTGATTAATAATTAAACATAGGCTTATTATCTAGTGCACTATAACGAATAAATGTATTTCAATAACGTGTTGAGATTTACTTTGCTTATTATAACTAACAATGTTTTTTTCTAAATTTTACATGTTTAACAATGACATTTTAGGAATCTCATACAAACTTCGGCATTCTCCTTTTCAGTCATATTGAAGCACCTGCATCCATCCATATTAATATTAGAAATGCGAAAGTGTGTTTGTTTGTTGGTTTGTCCTGCAACGGAGCAACGGATCGACGTGATTTTTGGCATGGGTATAGTTGAGGACCTGGAGAGTGACATAGGCTATCCTTATCCCAGAAAGTTGAGGAGTTCCCGCGGAAATTAAAAAAAAATTAAACGTGAATTCGCGGGCATCAGGTAGTTTTTAAAATTAGTAAAGTAATAAGTAGATGATGTAGGTATATTATCTACCGCTGCACCAAAGAGATCGTCAAACTTCAGGATAAGACCAAATTGAGTGAACATCATTAAACACAAGGCCCCTGATATAAAAGATCATTAACACTTAATAGACAAGATGTTTCCAATGTGACCCCTGAGTTAGTTCGGCCCACGCACCTAATTGTAGGATTGTATAATTTTACAGCAGGGCCGCCATTTTTATCTGATTGTTTATCTTTATGGTAATAGTATAAATTATACAGAGTCGACTTTAAATTGATAAATAAATAAATCGTATATTTTCAATCATTTAGGTTTACATGGTAATTGATCCTGAACTATTTAGATGTTAACAATATGTGCTTATTACTAAAAATGTACATGATATGTTGCAAGATCAAGAACTGGCTATCCAAGCTAGATTTTTTAGGCCTGTGTTAAGGATAACCAGCCCTAAATAAATCACTTTTTATTTGACCATGAAATCAAGCACCAATAATTAGGTAATTGTCAATAACGAAAATCCATTGCGTTTCTAACGTCAATTATGACGTTAGAAATTTAAAACCCTCATCAACAGCCGGTAGGCTGGGACGCCGCGCCCCGGCGGGATTGCTTATGTCTTAAATCGCTTCTGAGGCGAGGCTATTGAACACTCCACCCACAAATCTGTACCACCAAGAGACTTAGGAATCTAGTATATAATGTCGCATAGAAACCAATATTAACAAATCAAAAGTAGGTCACATTACACACATCAAAGGAAATATTCGTCTCCTCTCCTCTGCCTCCTCTATATTTAATAAAAAAGAGAGGTTTAAACATTACACAGTAGTACTAATTTTACCGTAAGATCGCACTCACGACAGATCCAATAAAAACTTGCTACACACTTTACAAGGAAAAACGTGAAAGAACATAGACAAACACTTACACGACCTCTTTTACAGCTACAATAACTTCAGCAGCTTAGGATAGATAGGTATAAGTACAGTTCGTTAACCTAATCTTTCTCATTAATTTAATGGTAGATACTTGAAGAGTAGTCCAATGGGTAGTGTTGAAAATTGGTATATGGTCTACAATCTACATACATTGTTTTGACTGTCCTTTCAATTTCTAATTTATTTCAAGCTATCAGGAGCACCCTTGTGGAATCGCAATCATCTCCAACAAAAACCCCATTTTGGAAATTTATGATTTCTTTTTAAATTTTCGACTCTATTTCTGAAAGTCTTCAGGTCGTTTTCTCTAACTCCTGGAAACATACATTTATTTTAAAATATGGAAGACGGATCTAAATGAGTATGTATTTACTTCTCGCTTTTCAAAACAATCTTGACTTTTGCCAAATGGTTGGTCTAAAAGTTATTCTAAATAAAAAGAGATAAAAAAGACATTGGTGTTCTAGAATATGAAATGAAGCGTGTAAAAATATACTAAGATCACAGACCACCCAACGAGTGACAATAAAAATATTTTGATATGCCGTTATCGAGACAATTCTCATCATCCTATCGGTCAATCAAAAAGCTTGACGCTTAGCACGCTTTCACAATTTAAAACTTGTAATAGAATTGTATGGTCCATCAACTCAGCAATTAAAGGCACAGGCACAAGTTGAAGGTCGCATAGTAATCACAGATAATTAAATGCAATTATTAGCTCTGATAATAAACTCAAGGAAACGTATAACACATTTTTTTGCAGAAAATCTTAATGTCATTTTATTTCCTTAATTTCAGACATGAAACAGTGACATTAGATAATAATATAATTAAAATAAATGATTCAGATTTGACACAAAGAGAAGACTATTAGGAACAATAAATAATAGATAAATCGTTTGGATAATGTTTTAATACTATTTATTACGGAGATAATGTTTAGACAACCCTAGAAATTGCTAAGGTAAGTACATTATTCATTTTTATATGGCTATCAAAGAGTATCTCAAATTGTGGCCAAAAAATAACATAATATAATCGCATTGAATATTCATTTGGAAAACCTCATCTACTTGCGCAGCAATCTATCATCTACTATCTATCATCATCTACTTGCGAGTCAAAAGACATCCTTGTGATGATTTTTCTGTTAAAAACCTCTCTCAAATTTGATAATAAATTTCTGCTAAAAAATGTGTTATACGTTTCCTTGAGTTTATTATCAGAGCTAATAACATATTATTAACTAAATTTTTTTTTCAAAATTCCGACAGTATAAACTCACGATAATATTATGAAGAAGCAATGTCAAGGAACTAAAATAAAATTTTAAGAATCAATTTTGAACAAAAAGGAAATGATGGAGTTGAATGCAGTGTTCCTATCTAGTAGGAACCTTTTAAAATAGAATAATATAATTAATAAGCACTAGTATTCTACTGGAGGTTCAATAGAACAACAAGAAAGAAGATGATACAGAAAGTTTTAACCATCTGTATTCAAGTAAATGTAAAACTGCATCAAATAGTAAAAACATCCAATATTTAACGACAAAGTTACACTGTCCATTTTGCCTCCACAAATAAGGAAACTAGAGCTAAGAAAAGTATCGTAAATCACAAACTCGGAAGTGACTTAATTTAGTATCAACTAACAGCGTAATAGGTCAACGTAATAAAAATCTGCATTCTATAGTTGAAACGAATAAACACAAAGAAGCCCATGTTCCTTAATATGCCCGTCATTTCCTACGTGCATTCATTTCGCATTTATTATTCCGTATCGATAACGCAAATCAATAGTTAGCATTGTTCCGATAACTAGGGCACACATACCTTTTATTCCACCTTTTGATAAATACGCCGAACATGATGATAAACTAATCCAATATTCAGTCATTCACATCACTACCACTCAAATCACAAACACAATAGTTAAGGTTACCACTGAAAACGAAAATAGCGACGGGAGCGCGTTTTCGAAAAATAAAACTCTCCTATGAATCGTGCACGTCGAAAACGGTTCTAATTTTAATCACCCCATCACTGTTTACAAACAACCGATAAGATTCGTGACCGGAACACCTAGGGTTGTGGAACGTGTAGATTGATTCGATGATATCGATCTATCGAATGTTTTTAATTCGCTTGACATTGATGAACGTCAAAAACTGAAACGTGTTTATAATCTTGGCACACGAGCTCCGCGCGCGACGGATGCAAGGCGACTGGCTGGCTCAGGCCTCGGTTCACTTGCAGTATGCAGCTGGTATACCCCAGTAGCTTTTGTATTAATAAATTTTAGATGTCAACCGCTTCGAAGCTAGTTTAGGCTGAATGGAACGGCATCGCGTTCTTTGATTTGTTATGGGGCATTTATTACGCCATGCGAACAGTTTATCATGTTTTAATCGTTGGATTTATTAGGAATTTCGACAATAGCTCTGGATTACGGCGAGAATGCCCACGAATAAAAGCAAAAATGAAAAAAATGCACCCATAAAAAAAACAATCGTAATTTTAACAAATACTTCGATAATACTTAACTGAATAGTTTTTACCAAACGAAAAGAATGGTTTTAAAATTATACTAAAGTTAAGATGAAAATGACACTAGCAGTCTATTATGTAGATAAAATTAATAATTAAGTATAATGAGGATGAAAATAAATAAAGATTTATCATAATTTCTGCAAACATGTATCGGACTGCAATAAAAACGAATAAAACCATCATATTGTTAGAACTTAGAAATCAATCTTAGATTTTAATCGTTAGGGATGTAAAAGTAATATAATATCTGCAAACGAGTATCGGACAGGAATAAAAAAAAGAGGTAACAAGAATGTAGAGTCTGCATTTGCAGACACTGCTTAATAAGAAGAAATCCTAGAAAAAAAGAATAATAGAGATGCGCTTGTAGTTGTAAGAAAAATCGATATCTTGTAAGAAAGTGATGAACTAGGTGACCCAATTTCGCAGATGACTCCACGAGTATATCTACACGAATTACATTCGCACCGCATTTCCCCGGTTATTTTCAAGCTCAATACTTTCACGGCCCGAAGCCATTTTTAACCCCCGACGAAAAACGAGGGGTGCTATTAAGTTTAACGTATTCATCTGTGTGTCTGTCTGTGGCATCGTAGATGGAACGATTTTGATTTCGTTTTTTTAAAGGTGACTTGATCTAGAGTGTTCTTAGCTATATGATTCAAGAAAATCGGTTCAGTCGTTTGAAGATCATCAGCTCTTTTCTAGTTGATGAAGGGATGTGATCAACGTCCACGGGTATGATCGAATCGAAATTGGAATAATGTTACTTCAATATATCAGGGGTTATTTAAAATTTTTAATTTACCTATTATATAACTACTTTTTGTAATAGAGGGAAAAACTGCGAACCGAATCAAGAAACAATACGAGAGCCATTGTGAATTTCGCACAATAGAAACCGAACGTTACAATGGTATAGGCAAATGAATATTTTATTCGAATAACTACTACTTGTATTCAAAGTATAATATATTTGTATAAGATTTGGATCATAAATATTGTACATATCGATATTAATATTTATCTAAACATAATATAAGTATAGCAAGTGCTGTAGTCTATCCCAAATAAAGCTTTCGTCTTTTATGTTTTCAAGGCCGATTGTTTTCTAGAGAGGTAGCTTGAAACCTGGAGGCGGACATTTTATTCCGAAAAATATTAGAATTCCCATGTAAATAATTCTTCAATTATTAATTAAAAACCTAAATTTACGGGATCAACTCTTTACGACTGAAGATGGACATAAAATAATTTTTATTTTTGCTACGTTTTATGCATGACAATAGTTAAGTAGATAATAATTTAAATATGAAGTAGAAATGGATATTTATGCAATAGGTACTTAGGTAGCATTTCTATTTTGAGATATATAAGCTTTACCTTTGTCCATTACTTTTCTGTTAGTTATAAGACATATTTTGTACAGAAAGAATAAAAATAAATAATAGAATTCCCACGTAAATAATTCTTCAAAATGTACGCGATCAATTAATTATCTTCTACGACTCTCGGCCCATATTAATAAACCGAGATCAGCTGAGAACATGGTCTCAAGCATCGGTTTCAAGATGTCGAACATGTTCTTAGCTGATATAGTTTTATTAATACAGGCCCTCAATTCTTTAAAAAGGTTACTTCATAAATTGACCCAGACTTAATCGAATTTCGACTTCAATTTTGTGAAGTTCATATCTTCACCTCTTTTTCAGAGGTCATATAAACTTCATCATATGAAAAATCTTCTTTAAGCGTTTGTTACGAAGGTTGTCGTTATTCCAAAGACAAAGTAGAAAAGATGATATTAAAAAAAGTTCAAACGGTCTCGAAAACTGGGTCGCACCATGGCCACCCCTTGGGAAATGTCAAGAGTTCTAGGGTTAGCACGTGTGCCTATAATTTACAAATGCTTTATAATGCATGAGTTAATTTTCATATCATAATTACGTGTAACTAGGCATAATAGTTTTTGTAACGTTTATTTTAACACTAGCTGATGCCCGCGTCTTCGTCCGTGTGGTTTAAGTTTTTTTGATTCCCGCGGGAACTCCTTAATTTTCCGGGATAAAAAGTAGCCTATGTCACTCTCCAGGTCCTCAACTATACCCATGCCAAAAATCACGTCGATCCGTTGCTCCGTTGCGGCGTGAGTGAAGGACAAACCAACAAACCAACTAACAAACACACTTTCGCATTTATGATATTAGTATGATACATAATATTCGGTTCATGAATTATTATTCTTCTGGAGCGCTAATTCCTGGTTATTTATTATTTACTAGCTGACGCTCGCGACTTCGTCCGTGTGGTTAAGTTTTTTTGATTCCCGCGGGAACTCCTTAATCTTCCGGGATAAAAAGTAGTTTAAGTCACTCTCCAGGTCCTCAACTATACGCATGCCAAAAATCACGTCGATCCGTTGCTCAGTTGCGGCGTGATTGAAGGACAAACCAACAAACCAATAAACCAACAAACCAACAAACAAACACTTTCTCATTTATAATATTATAAGTAGATATATTAGTATGATATTTTTCTTAGAGTGTCGGCTTATCTTGATTGAAATCTTTATGTTACAATAGAGACGAATATTTTCTAGTTCTGGAGATTTTCAATTAGTTTTATTTTAAGCTTTTCAAATAATTTTATATTTTAAGCTTGGGAACTCATAGACATTCAATTAGCTACATTTAGATGAAATAGGTACAAAAAAATGTTTAGTTTAGTTTCCATAAAATAATTGATGTACCTATTTAATCTTGCCATAAAACGTTTCAGTATGAATTTCGTAAAAACCTATAAAAAAAATGTATTTACTAAGTCGAAATGAATAAAGAGGCAACCCTAGACAGTTTTTGGAGTGTTTTCGCTTGGCCATTACGTTAATGCAACCCCTGAAGGAAAGGCTCAGACGCTGCAGCCTGCAGCCTGCATTTTCCGCAGAACATTAATAAAACCTTATTAAATTCATAACTCGCATACAAGACCTTACTTGAAGATGGTGAAAGAGGCCCTTAGACTTATAGCCTACTAGCTGATGCCCGCGACTACATCCGCGTGGATTGAGGTTTTTCGGTTCCCGCGGGAACTCTTTAATTTTCCGGGATAAAAAGTAGCCTATGTGCTATTCCAGACTACACTCTATCTCTGTGCCAAATTTCATCCAGATCCGTTCAGCCGTTGGAGCGTGATTGAGTAACAAACATCCATACATCCATACATCCATCCAAACTTTTGCATTTATAATGTTTATTTGACTAGCTGATGCCCGCGACTACATCCGCGTGGATTGAGGTTTTTTTGATCCTGTGAGAATTCTTTAATTTTCTGGGATAAAAAGTACCCTGCCTTTTGTAAAAGTAAGAAAGTTTTATTAATATTTCTACCATAAAACTTGTAGCGTTTAATTTATAACACTAGCCTAGGCTAGCAGACCGGGAGATTGCCCTATATCGAACTTGTGACCTCCAACTTATATGTAGATATAAGACCCCCGCTCTTACCACTGCGCCAGGGGGATCGTCCAAACCTATTTATGGGTAGTGTATCAACTATTATATAATATGTCCCGGCACAATAAAGCATAGTTCAATGCACCGCTTTTGTTCAATATGGGTAAATAATAAATGCAATGCAAACATGCAAGATTACTTAAAGATGTATGCACACTTTTATCGAAATACTTACGTATGAGCGATCAACGAATGAATATTATTGAATATAATATATTAAATGTTTTTTTAATAGTATTGTATTGTAATGTAGCGCCTAATATACTGAGCCGATTTTGATGAACGAGGTCTATTCGTTTTAATAATGGTCCGGGTGACACAGGCTACATTTTACCACGTACCAAATCGATATGACAGATAGTCGGGTTATAGTACTTACTAAGTTACAGCTTGTTCCACTACGAGCTAGCCCTTGGCTGGGATTTCACCTGGTGGTAAGTGATGATGCAACTCTGCGAAGATGCGGTTTTTGTCGGAAAATGCTTTTATTGTGAAGGGGTTTTAGGATTAGGCGGAGAAAGGGTGGTGTAGTTAATACATAACGTTGAAAGTTCTTGTTGAAAAGAATAGGTATGTTATGGCATTACTCAACGTAACATCATAAGGACATTATGAAGTCTATGGTTTATGTCACCATTGTGAAGCAGCCTTTACCTGTAATCATTCTCAATTGCTATAAACGAGGCCTCGTGACCGGCCGAGCGTCGAACCTGCGACCGTCACGCCACGCGGTAGATTGAGTCTAGCCTAGGAACTGCAGTAAAATGTTAATTCTAGACTATTTGCCTATTGCCTAGGGCCCATATCTCATGAAAGCTTCGTACAATCATAGCGAATGTAGCTCTCTATACACCAGTAAGGCCCACTTGCACAAGGACTCTTAAATTCATTGTAGTTAAATATTTTAATGCTATCCCTTTTTGGCAACTACAATATGCATTTGCCAAAAAGAGACGGCATTACAAAATTTAAACAAAATCTGTGACAATAGTTATTTGTGTTATATGGGGCCAAAGAAATTTTTTGTTCCCCGAGGGCGCTATTTTGAATTCAGAGCGAAGTGAAGGATTATAAAGTAGAATCCCGAGCGTAGCTCAGGACTCTAAAGTAGAATCCTGAGCGTAGCGAGGAATTCAATATACGCCGCCCGAGAACAAAAAATTTGGCCCCGAGTGACACACACTATTTTTCATCATTACGTATGAGAAAAAGCTAGGAGTATCAACCTACTATGTATGGACATTACCTACCTATACGTTTAAGCACCAATCAAAAGCACGAACGCGGACCAACCAGAAGATACTCCTATCAACCTTCTAAGTTCTATGTAGGTATAGACATTATTGACGCAGTATTCTAAAGCACGAACGCGGACCAATCAGAACAGAGAAATGAAAAGTCCTATGGGCCTAAAAATTACATTTTGCTCCCGCTATCCTCTGAAGCCAATATTCGTTTTTCGAATAGGTATGATGAAAAATCAGCAAACGTCCTTGTGCAAGCGGCTCTGTGTTGTTTTTCGCGCCACTAAATTATAGACATATATACTGAACACACACACACATGATACGCAATTTACACATAACACTCACGTACTGACACGTGCGTCATTTAAAAATATTGATCCACGTGTTTAGTTGAAATAAAATTACATTATATTCATAATTTCGTTATTGGTCGTCAAGCATCGGTGGTTCAGTGGTAGAATGCTCGCCTGCCACGCGGGCGGCCCGGGTTCGATTCCCGGCCGATGCATTTGATTTTACTTTTTTGTGTTTTTTTCTTACATCAAGAACATGTAATAGTAAATTACAATAAAAATTTAGATATAACGGATCCAGTTTTTACTTCATTCTTGTACTCTTATCTAAAAAATATCGCAATGACTATAAAATCGAACCCGGCGTCTATATTATTAGTGCCAAATCATAGTTCTAGATACAAATATAATCAGCGAAAGTTTGGATGGATGGATGGGTGTTTGTTACTCAATCACGCCCCAACGGCTGAACGGATCTGGATGAAATTTGGCACAGAGATAGATTATAGTCTGGAATAACACATAGGCTACTTTTTATCCCGGAAAATTAAAGAGTTCCAGCGGAAACCGAAAAACCTCGATCCACGCGGACGAAGTCTATAGGGCATCAGCTAGTAATATTATAATTTATGCGAAAGTGTGTTTGTTTGTCGGTTTGTCCTTCAATCACGTCGCAACAGAGCAACAGATCGACGTGATTTTTGGCACGGGTAATGGGTATAGTTGGAGACCCTGGGAGAGTGACATAGGCCACTTTTTATCCCAGAAAATTAAGAAGTTCCCGTGGGAGTTAAAAAACTTATTCCACGCGGACGCATCAACTAGTATTGCATAATTTAGCACAGTTATGCACACGATCGATCACCCGGTTAAATTAAAATAGCATACGACATCATTCGGGTCACTATACACCAGTAACTAAACACGGACAGTTAAAATAAACTAACCCACTTATCGGCTATTCATATCTCTTCAACTAAAGTGACATAATGGCTAACAAGAATATTTATTTTAAAACATAAAATACAGATCTAAACAAATTGGACTGCTTATTTTATTTTTGTCAATTTTTTATAGGCCGCCCCCGCAACTTACTAACAATAATTTATAACGCAGCAATAAAAACCATGTTTTTGTCTGTGACATGCTATATGATTTTATTTAAATAATAATTAAATATATTGTTTAGCTGACCACTTTGATATAAATTCTGCCAAAAAATATTGTTTTTCATAGAAGTAGAAAAAGTATTTATTATATTTAACTACAACTAGGAAATAAACAAACTATAAATGAAATCTAAATTAAAACTAATATTACAAACACTATGAAATTAAAACTAAGTAAAATAAATTAAATTAAATCTAAAACCTCTTCGAGACCACCGCAGCGAGGCATTGTAACCCAAGATGCTGGCAGCATTACCCCTTTGGATGGCCAAACTAATTCTTTGACCAAGGTAGCTGCCAGCTCTCGGGTCCCCGGTTGACTCGATAACCCTTTTAGAAATTTCCTCAAAAAGAGCTCGAGTAGAAAAATGATTTTTAAATAAAAAAATGGGAAACTTCAGACTTTGAAGTGGGTAGAGCGACCCTGTGTATAGAACCAAACAAGTATTTCGCTAAGTTAATCACATCCGATATGGTCTAGTGGCTAGGATACCTGGCTCTCACCCAGGAGGCTCGGGTTCGATTCCCGGTATCGGAATTAACTTTTACTTTTTTATTATCATAAAATACCTTTTTTTTTACATTAAATAGATGTTTTCTGTGATTTTCGATAGGAATTTTTAATATTTTACGCATATTGATAGGGATAAATTCTCAATGGCGTAAAAATTATTTCGTGGCGTCAGAGACATTGTTATAAAATAATATGCGCATGGATTTCGCACTCACGTTTAATTAATGACAAATGACAATATGACGCCAAAAGTGGGTTGGGCTATGGTTGGGCTTGGGATCCATTGGATTTATATCGTGACGTCAAATAACTTACTGAAGCCAATCAGACTAATAAAAAATTACATGATAAAAATATCATCTAACAATAACCCGATTTTTCTATTGAACACATCTCTGCCCCGTTCCGTTTCAATGGAAATGCAGCCTAAGGGTGCCTGTCCATTGGGCGGACCAATCGAATTGAAGATCAATGACGCGATTACGAGATGGCTTGATGGGGCTACGCTAGGAACGCGCTTGCCTAGAAGATGCCTTTTCACTATTTCCTTGAAGGTACTTAAGCTATACGTGGCAGAAAACACGTGCGCTGGAAGGGTGTTCCACACCTTATAGCGGTTCGTATCAGAAGCCCAATTGTCTAAGTAAATTGTAATTATTTGACAGCATAAAACGTAGGTATTACTCGAACTGTTTAAGGAGTTCATACATGATTTTTGACGTGCAGCAGGTTGGATTTAAACTCCCACACAAAACTGCGATGCGATGCGATGCGACGTCGCATCGCAGGAACCTGCGATGCGAATTGCTGCGATGCGATTTCGTGCGGCAAAGCGTTGGTTCAGGTAACCATACGCTCGACGGTAGTCTACCGTACTGGACGTGTTTTTAGAAGTATAGTGACATGGATCGAAAGAAGCGTGTTGTGTTATTGTTAAATACTTAGTTAAAGAAAAAAAGAAGATTTTGGGTTCATCCACTTATTACAATAATGAATGCTGATGGGAACTATTTTATTCGAAAATACAATGGTTTGAGAACAGAGGAAGATAATTTTTTTGATTATTTTAGAATGAGCATATCTTCATTTGTCCCAAAGGACGGCGCTCCTCAATTAACGTTATTAAAAAATCCTTGTCAACGTTTGCCATTTTTCCACACAACGACGGCGGCGCTTTGCCCACACGCTGTCTCAGATCGGACTAAAAACCGGCCAAGTGCGAGTCGGACTCGCGCACCGAGGGTTCCGTACAAACCTGTAGTAAGTTTTACGATTTATGACGTATTAAAAATAAAAATTACATTTGTTGTATGGGAGCCCCCCTTTAATATAAATACTTTATTGATATTTAATTATTTATTTTGAAAGGTAATATACAAGTTAATATTCTGTGAAAATTTGAACCGTCTACCTGTTACCGTTTTTAATATTGAGCAAAAAAATACGAAAAAAACGCGTTTATTGTATGGGGACCCCCCTTAATATATATATTTTTTTAATTTTTAGTATTTGTTGTTATAGCGGCAACGGAAATACATCATTTGTGAAAATTTCAGCTTTCTAGCTATCACGGTTTATGAGATACAGCCTGGAGACAGACAGACAGACAGACAGCGGAGTCTTAGTAATAGGGTCCCGTTTTTACCCTTTGGGTACGGAACCCTAAAAATGGGGTCACCAAGAGTGACGTAACATCGCAGGAATGTGCGATGCGAATCAAATCGGAAGTTTTTGCGATGCGTCCTGCGAGCTCGCAGATTCTTGCGATGCGATGCGAATTCGCAGTTTTGTGTGGGAGCCCCATCCGTTTGACAAACGATTACGATTACGATTTCCTTACACAATCGGGGGGCAGAAATGTAATTCAATAAACACGTAACCAAAACCGACACCGTTACTGATGTAGAGATAGGTCAGGTACCAGTGTAACTACCTCGTTGCTAATGTTACTGCGCTTCCTGCGGTGCAGCCATGAGAACCGAACCGTGGTAACAGCGACGACTCGACCGAGACCGGTTGCATAGTGCATGCTTTCTTTACAAAATAATTATTAATCTTATCTTTTTACACTGATTTTTCCAACTCTTAAAAGGCGTCAAAATCTTGCCAGCATGATACATGGTGGTACTTCAAAACCCATACAAAGCCATACATAGCGGCTTCTGCGTTGTCTAATCTATACTTAGATTATAAATACGAAAGTTTGGATGGATGGATGGATGTATGGATAGATGGATGGATGTCTGTTACTCAATCACGCTAGAACGGCTAAACGGATTTGGATGAAATTTAGCACAGAGATAGCTTGTACTTAGTCTGGAATAACACATAGATAAGCAAATTTTTATCCCGGAAAAGTAAAGAGTTCCCAAATTAAAGTGGAACCAATAAACCTCAATCCACGGGGACGAAGTCGCGGGCATCAGCTTAGTACATGGTATTTCGAAAACCCATACAGAGCCGTACATAGCTTCTTCTTCGTTGTCAAATTTATACTATACTAGACGTCTTGATCATGCAAGCTACCTCGCTTGCGTGTTTTAGATTATAATACCTACTTTATTTTATACTAGTGGTTCGCCCCGAACTGAGACCTCGCGGTTTCACAGAGCGCCATCTATTGACATCAGTGTGAAGTTCTGTTAAAAATATCATCATCATTAAAAATTAAATAATTTCGTTTCCTTATAATATTTATCTAATTTTAGTATTTGTTGTTCAAGTACAGGATATAATTCAAATAATTGATCAAGTTTCAGGCTTGAGAGTTCAGAAAATTGAGAGTTCTGAGGTCAACTTTGGACGTTAGAAAATCGCTACTTTGAAAGCCTCCCATTTCATCAATTTTAGGGGAAAAATTCAAAAAAAATATTTTTGGACTCTATTCTTAATTATCTTTAAAATGATATACTGCAACCCTATGTAACGCTATAAAAAATATTATAATATAGAGCCCCCCTGAAATAAAGATTTTTAAAACTTTTTAAGCCATATTCGGCGGGAGGCCATCGATTTACATATTATATTTAAATTTGAAGTAATTACGTTCAGCAATTCAGAAGTTATAAGGCTCTGACAGACGGACAGACGGACGGACGGACAAGTGCCAATTCACCCAAGTAGACTCAGAGACCTTCGCTTCGCTCGGTCAAAAATTAAGGTTTTAATATTCCGGAAGTTTTTTTTTTCCGGCCCTAAAAAACAAGTTTATATCACTCTCCAATTCCTCAGACCCATGCAAAATATCACGTCGATCCGTTGCTCTCTTGCGGCATGATTGAAGGACAAACCAACAAATAAGCACACACATCACTTCAACTTACTGCTGGTTTGGGCTATGGTACGTCTCATGGCTTGGTATCTTATATTACGCAAGAAAAATTCAAAATAACATAGAGACAGCGAAGTGATTGACCTCACATTTTTATCTGTACAGGCTACCTTATCGGTCAATACCTGAGTCATGCGTACAAAATACAAATGCTACAATCCCTATACTTATTACTCGCATCAATCATTAACATTAGTCATTACGTAATACAGGGACACATTTTTTGGAGGAAAACATACTGGGGACTGGACAAAAACTGCGCGAATCGTTTGCGTCAAAAGGGAACGATGTGTTGTTTTGTCGCGCTAGTGTGTGCAGATTTACCTACCGGAGAGTTACCTACGTGGACTTTTTGTACACTAGACAGTTAATTTTAACAAAAAGTTTAGTAAGTACCTACATTTTGTTTTGCGAAGTTATTACTTATTTCATCTCTGTTATTAGTGCCAATTAATCATAATCTTTTTCAGATTTATGTAAAAGGCATAACCATAGCAAGTAATAATAATTTGTTCAAGTAAAATTAGCCTAATCATAGAAAAGTCGTGCTTAGTTCACGCCTGAGCTATTAAGCCAGTAATATAGCTGAACTATTTCAAGAATCCAAGCCGTGACTACCGTAATATTGTGCTATTTAAAGTTGATTAGTTTCAAAACAAATGTATCGAGTCATTCCGAGCTCTACGGTTGTGATAGGCGAAGAGGTGGTGGTGGTGAAAACAAACAGCATATATAAATAAGATTTCTTACTGAATTTACTTAATTAAGTACCATCATACTATGTTATAAATACGAAAGTGTGTTTGTTTGTTGGTTTATCCTTCAATCACGCTGTAACAGAGCAACGGACCGACGTGTTTTTTGCACGGGTATAGTTGAGGACCTGGAGAGTGACATAGGCTACTTTTTATCCCGGAAAATCAAAGAGTTCCCGTGGGAATTCATGCATCAAATATCAAATAAATATTATAATAATATAATGCGAAAGTTTGGATGGATGTATGGATGGATGTTTGTTACTCAATCACGCCCCAACGGCTGAACGGATCTGGATGAAATTTGGCACAGAGATAGATTATAGTCTGGAATAACACATAGGCTACTTTTTATCCCGGAAAATTAAGGAGTTCCCGCGGGAAACGAAAAACCTCGATCCACGCGGACGAAGTCGCGGGCATCAGCTAGTCATTCATAATTTAATTAATGATGTACGAAAAAAATCGAAAGTTTTGACATAGAAACCTTTATAGGTTGCTTATTTAGACTTCTATAATACTACTCTGTCAAGAAAGTACCGGGAAAAGGTCTATAATACACAAAATGTTAATTATTATTCCAAATTTATTGTATCTCCTTCAAAGTAGGCCCCTACGGAAATAATACACTTACGCCAACGAATAATCCAATTTTCAAAGCATTTTTTAAAGGCATTTTTCGGAATCGACTTCAGTTCTTGCCGCGAATTCTCTTTTTTATGTATTCTATCGATTGAAAACGGGTGCCACTAAGTGGTAATTTGAGTTTTGGAAAGAGCAAAAAGTCGGCCGGAGCCATATCCGGTGAATACGGTGGTTGTTTGATGGTATTTGTTGAGTTTTTGGTCAAAAATTCATTCACAATGATGGCCTTGTGCCGTTTAGTTGAAGACGTTGATGGCCGACCAGAGCGAGGCAAATCTTCCACCACATCTCGACCACTTTTGAATGCATGGTACCACTCGTATGCACGTGTTTTTGATAAAGTCGATTCCCCGTAAGCTTTCTGCAACATTTTCAGCGACTCAGCCGAGCGATCGCGTAACTTCTGCATCAATCATTGTTACAGTATCAATTGTTGTAATTGGCTGAATTTATGGCATTCTTGCTGCGTTAATGGATTATGTCCAATAGTGGAAGAGTGTTAACCAATCAGAGGTGATTGCGATGTATCAAGGATTGATGCAGAAGTTACGCGATCGCTAGGCAGGACACGAAATTCCATTTGCGATACAAAATTTGAGACAAACTCTTTGTTCGATATTTTTATTCATTGTAAAAATCGCAAAACACTATTGAGATGAACTGACAAAATGGCGCACTGTAAACAAAGTAAATAACAATTGACGCTCAAACTTCGCGGCAATATAGACGACAGTTGTGCCAACATAACTACAAAAAAGAATTTTTGAATTGAATTTGGAATTAGAAACAAATGATGAATTCCTGGTACTTTTTTGACAGAATGTATAACCTATGCCAAAACCCACGCTAATCAGGCTTTATTTCCGCCGCCCATGAGCATTTCCAGTACCAGAGGAACCGCCAATGCGCTGCCGGCTCTTACACTATTCCCTGTCCCACGCAGTATAAACCATTCAAAATGAATTCTGACGTAATATTAGGTGAGAGACAAAATCACTAACTCGATAAAACCGTGTCCCGCCTTGAACTTTGCTTTTTACCTGTTTACTTAGGCAATCAATATACCTAATGTTGAAGGCCTCTCTAATCGTGTATTATTTGCAAATTCAATATTATCTCTATAGGCTTGTGACAAGTATGTGGTAAAACACAGAATGACACAATAACTAAGAACATAATATAAAAAAACTAGCTGAAGCCCGCGACTTTGTCCGCGTGGTTTAAGTGTTTTTAACTCCCGCTGGAACTCCTTCATTTTCGGGAATAAAAAGTAGCCCATGTAGGTAGGTACCCTTACTACTTTCTTTTTTATTACGGAAAGCCAAAGAGTACCTAAAAGATTTTCAAAACCTACCAGCGGACAAAATCACGGGCATCATTGTTATGTTCATAAAACAAGTTCATAATAATCGATACTACTACATAATATTATAAATGCAAAAGTGTGTCTGTCTGTCTGCTACGCTTTGACAGACCATCTATTCAACCGATTTCGTTGAAATTTGCACATAGGTAAAGGACAAAGGTACAGATATAGGTTTTTGACGACCTCCGTGGCGCAGTGTTGGGCGCTGTTGTCTTAACGTGCGGAGGTACCGGGTTCGATCCCCGGCAGGGTTGGGAATTTGTAATTTCTGAATTTTCCCTGGTCTGGCCTGGTGAAAGGCTTCGGCCGTGGCTAGTTACCACCCTACCAGAAAAGACGTGCCGCCAAGCGATTTAGCGTTTCGGTACGATGCCGTGATGAAGCCGAATTAATATATAACTGCCATGCCCCTAACAGGTTAGCCCGCTACCATCTTTGACTGCATCATCACTTACCATCAGGTGAGATCGCAGTCAAGGGCTAACTTGTAGTGGATAAAAAAAAAGATTGCATCCCAGGGAAGGACATAGGCTACTTTTGTCTCAGAAAATTAATGAGTTCCCGCGGCAATAAAAAAACAATCTACGCGGACGAAGTCGCGGGCATCGTCTTCTTAGTTATTTATAAATCGTTCTCCAACTACTAAAGATCTTATGATTAAAATATAATATTTACCTACTTAAATGTGCTTTAAAAAAAAGTTTTGTGATAAAACTTTAAAAAATAAGTACTTACCATTCCGAGTTCCCGACCCTGACATTACGTAGGCATCTTAATTGAATATTATCATTTATGTAATAAAAAACGATAAGCATGTATAATAAAGAAATTGATGGCAACATACAAATCTACGACATTAACATATTAAAATTATAATAGATGAAAACAATTTTAATAACCGTGTCTTTTGGGCCAAACAATGGACCTTAGACGATGATGATTATTCCCAAAATGAAAAAAAAATCTAATCGGAAAAGTAAGGATAGAACCCTATTTTCAAATGGTATTCCGTCCCCTACTACCTAGTTACCTCTCATTAAAAATTATATTATTGAGGTTGCAATTTATTTTACATATTTATATTTATTTATGCTAAATGTCTATAAATGGAAAAAATCCTACAAATGTGAAATTCTGGATGTTTGTTACTTCTTCACACTGCAATGACATTGCCGATTTGGCTGAAATTTGGAATAGAGATAGTATAAAGCTCAAATTATTGACCAATCGAATACATACCCGAGAAAATTCAAGAGTTCCCGTAGGAATCTAATATCATTGTAATAAGTATTTCATTTTAGTAAGATTTATTCAAAACATAAGTACTTTTAAAATGTGTAACTTAATCAGTCCGTTGTATTATTCAATGCTCTGCGTATAACAAAGTATTAATATAATCTATGTTTTGCTTTCATTAGATGTAATGAAACAAACAAAGCTATAGTCACCAAAATTTTAAAAAAAATTGGTAAAAATCACTATCAACTAAATACAATTAGAAACACTTCAACTTGGGACTGCTATTTTTAAATAATATAAAAATAAAAAATTTTAATGGATCCGTTTTCCGTACAGTGCAACGGAACTCTAGAAAATAGTGGGGTGGCCACACAGCGTGAATCCCTCCGAGCCCCAATGTGCAGAGCCTCACAAATAGAGGGCCAATTGCCGATTAAAATCACGGCAGGTGGCGCGCCAGAGGGCAGGCACTAGTAATGAAATAGTTCGCCTCTGCATACGGGGGACTGCTGGTCTAAGTGGTCATTATTAAATGAGAGTTAGGACCGCCTGAAGCTACAGAATGTAATAAACTTTAGCCCTTTTTGTTAGGTATAGTTAGTTTAATTTAACTGCAACGCCCCTAACAGGTTAGCCCGCTACCATCTTAGACTGCATCATCATTAGCCATTAGGTGAGATCGCAGTCAAGGGCTAACTTGTAGTAGATTATTTAAAAGTAAACAAAAAAGGACTATACCTACCTACTACATCAATAGGCAGCGCAACAAGATTGCGCAAACAAGGCATTGACTGACACTAGAAAAACTTGTCTTCCACGTTGCAATAGTCTATTGTCCTTTCCGCGTGCCATGTAGGGTGTAAAAACTTGTACACCGGCGTTGACTTAATGAGGTAATACCTTAGGTAGCTGCCCTTTATCATATACCTAACTATACCTATAGGATACTGAAGGCTTCGTGAAGGCAAAAGGCACTGTAGCTAGCATGCGCACTACGAGTAAAATTATGTCTACCCGTTATCTCTATCTGTCTACCGAAGCTAACATGGTTACTTGTCTCGCTACGTCAAAAGTTGAGATAAAAGTAATATTTCTTTTCTGTGGTATTTTTCTCTACGAACTATTTTTTAACATGTCGACTATTTTTTTCTTGTAATATACCGCATTTTGTGCATGTTAGGGTAAATGAAAAAATTGCTGGGAACGACAACATCTCTCTATCTCGTCGCGAGATAATCTCGCTGTGCGCATGCTAAGCACACTGGGGAGGACCAATGGTGAGTGGGGCCTTCTGCCCCTGGCAATGGGGCCTCCAAATGTTGCAAAATCCTCCTTTCTTAATTTGTAGATATTAATAATTTATTGAAAATTTGAATTGGAGGAAACAAGTATTTTACTGGTAGGTACTTAGTACCTACTACCTACAGAGTCAATAAAAAATAATTTGTTTGTCTGTTGACGTCTATACGCTGAAACTACATGACAGATTTTATTGAAATTTAGTGCTACAGATAGATAGACACACTTTCGCATGTATAATAATACTAGATGATGCCCGCGACTTCGTTCGCGTGGTTTGGGGTGTTTTGATACCCGCGCATTAAATTTTCCGGGATAAAAAGTAGCTTATGTTCTTCCCAGGGATAGAAACTACCCCTGTACCAAATTTCATCAAAATCAGTGGACCAGATGGGCAGTGAAAGCTTAGCAGACAGACACTTCTGCACGCACGAAACGTTTTTGCTCGACGTTTCCAGATCCGAACCGCTAGAGTGTGGAACACCCTCCCAGCGCACGTGTTTCCTGCCACGTATAACTTAGGTACCTTCAAGGCAAGAGTGATGCATCTTCTAGGCAAGCGCGCTCCAACCTAGACCTCATCATTGCTTTGCACTAAGCATGATTGTCGTCAAGCGCAAGCCTATCTCACAATTAAAAAAAAAAAAGACTTTCGTACTTATATTATTAAGTATGAATTTTCATCACGATACTAGCCTTGATCAATGAAATAATGTTAGTACATGCATGATAACCGCTGATAACATTAGATAATGGACTTTCACGTGTGACTAGCTCGCCGATACTGATAATTATAGATACCTATAGAGACAGATAAGTATTCTATTAGTAGTAGTTCTATTAGTTTTAAGAGAATTTTAAACAAAAATACTAAAAATTAAATAAATAAGTATCCATACTAATATTATAAATGCGAAAGTGTGTCTGTCTGTCTGCTACGCTTTCCCGGCCCATCTTTTCAACCGATTTTGCTGAAATTTGGTATAGAGGTAGGTTATATCCCGGGGAAGGACATAGGCTACTTTTTATCCCGGAAAATTATTCCCGCGGGAATCAAAAAACCTTAATCCACGCGGACGAAGTCGCGGGCATCATCTAGTATAAAATAAGTGTCATACGGGAAGACATATCAATGGAAAAAAACCACTATGAATGCGAAAGTGTGTCTGTCTGTCTGCTACGCTTTCACTGCCCATTGGTGATATGACGATGCATTTTAAAATTCCCTATTAGTAGGGGAGCCTAACAGGGGATTATGGGAACATACTGAAGCCCGACAGTTAGTATAAAATTAAAAAAAAACAAATATATTTGTTCCGTTTGCCATGGAGACCCTGGGGCCGTGGTCTTAGCGCCAAAAATTTTTTGCGAGAAATTTCACCGCGGTTGTTTGCCTCATCTGGTGACAGAAGGGCTGGCTCATTTTTTGCGCAAAGGATCAGCCTGGCTGTCCAGCGCGGAAATGCAGCCAGCATTCTCGCCACCATTCCACGCGGGCATGATTTATATAGTAATTAGGTTAGTCTAGCTAGCTTTAATTTATACCTATTGTATTGTTTTCAATAAATGTTAAAAAAAAAAAAACAAAATTCAAATGTTTTTTATTCAAATAAACTTTTACAAGTACTTTTGAATCGTCAAGTGAAGCTATCACTGGTTCGGAATGCCATTCCATAAGGGGGGATACCTTGGACCCTAAAGAGTGCCTCCACCATATATTAACCCTGTGTATAGGGAGGTCTCAGGGTCTCAGGGTCTCAGGGTCTCAGGGACAGCGGATCAGAATCCGCTGTCCTAGACAGACCTCCCTATAAGAGTAGAGTACAAACAATAGATCATTAATATAGTAATGACCTTATAAAACTCATTTTCGTCCAAAAACGAATCTATAACAGGTTTAAGGCTTTAGCTGATATATTATTGTCATCTAACTCCTATGGACACCCCTTAAGAACGTGAGTACCTTTCGCTCGATTCGCTATTCTATTAAAAAAATACTAATTTGCAAACAGTGAGTGTGTCTCGAACCATGTACCTACCTACCTACCTATATAACGGGTTGCTTACGACGCGGCTCCTTTCTGAATTCTGACAGAGCCACCGCGTCTCCTTACATGTTCAATCTAAAACTACTATTATTTATTCTGTGCTTTAACGTTCAAACTTCAACACTAACTAAAATAATCTCAAAATGGTTTTGCCTCTCTCCTTCTATACTAAAGGGAGAGAGACAAAGGCTAACGCTTTTCTGTCACGTACAATTTTTCCAGCCCAGTGTCCCGCGTTTTAATTCGCCATAGAGAACTAACGTCCTAGAAATCTTGTGAAGTGTGAAAATGCATATTACAAATGGTGAGTAAATATTTTGATAGTTCCCGGCTAGCCTCGCGATAATATTCATATTCCTTTGTTTCACGGCTTTCATTCATTCATTGTTCGGAGTTTTTCGTGTCGCAAATCTTCCGCGCATTGTTCTGTTTTGAGGTTAAGCAATGGATCAATGAAACAATCGCTTCACACTTTCTCATCGATTGATACAACAGTGAGTAATTCTGTGGAGTAGGTACCTTGTATAATATGAGTATAACTTTGATAGAGATAAGAAAAATAAGTATATTTACTAAGTGCAAATTGAACTTTATTCACATTCATTCGAAAAAATGCTAAAGTACGACTGTCTGTTGCTTTTTTTAACTGCCCATCAAGTTCAACTGATTTTGACGTTAGTTGATGGTTTTATCCCGGCTTAACTCTTGCGAGGAATACCTCTTAACATAAGTTTAGTTAATAACATAAGTTTTCGTGGACAAAGTTGCATGTACAATACTTATACTTATTTTAAGTTAAAATATAGCTAGTTTTTACAAGAACTAAAACTTGATTTCCACTAAAAATTATTTAAAATAATTTTTCTATTAAGTAATGATACACGAATTTCCGTTCCATTATCGGCTAATTAAATCTTGGTTAATTTCGATTTATTTAACGATTCAATTCTCACGCGACAATTTCATAACTATAACTGATATCGACCTACATGCGTGTGGTGATGGATAGGGTTTTAAGATGCAAACTAACAATATGTAATACACAGACTCGACCATTTATTAAGGAAGAAACACAATAACATATAAGATATATTAAATTAATTGCAATGTAACAATATAACAACAACTAGATCCATAACCACTCGCGACCAAGGTATAAAGATAGGTCTACTTTCTGTAACACTTGCTACTCAAGGCAAATCTGAGTATCGAATGGTTAAAGACTTTGAAGTTGCTATAATGTAAATTCCAAAGCAGTATTGTGACGTCACGCCATAAATGGCGGAAAACCACGCGTATAGACAACTTTGCCGCGCCACAGGTTCAGCGCCATCTGTAGTCAGCAAGCGGCACTAACATCGAGCGGCGCTGTCGTCAAGTGGCGCTCACATTCGGCCATCTGACCACGCGTGCGTCCCGAACGCGTTCATGTCTGGTGTATTTGCTGAGAACAAAAAACGAAATGTTACAATTTCTGTTTACCATCCGTTCATCCCAAATGTGTACAATGAATTCGGGACAAACGGTTAACTTGTGACAACGCAAATGTAAGATTCACAATATGGATTAAACCACTTGAGATCTATAGACCAGTAAAGGTCGTCAAACATGTTAATGATTGAAACCATATTGAAATCTTATGTTCGAAAGCAAATACATTAGACAAATGAAACAAAACAAGTTAAGGCGCAGATACTTTACTATGAAACTTAATATTTATCGCTCACACTCGGCCTTTTGTTTTGCTCACCGTCCAACGCATGATAAAATTGTATTCATGATTCGATAACTAATGTCAATCCCTTTCGCTTCATTCTCGACTTGCATATGTGATTAATGCGCAATACGTGCAAGATGAATCGCCGGCATAATCCACTTACACGTTGTACTTGTGTATCATGGTTTCTATAACAAGTGATGTACACATACAGTATCACTAGTTTTGTACACCATGTACCCTGTATCGTTAACAAGCGGTTGTAATTTGTAAACTCTCATCTCCGCTTAGGGTAAGTACTACTCATCCCTCACATTGCAACCGATACGCAAAGCGAAAGTATCAACTCGTAAAGTAAATTTTATCAAATGTACCGTATATTGTGCAAAGTGGATTTCCTACATACCACGTGACCTTATGGTACATGCAAACATCATTAAACCATTTGATACAAATTGCTAAGTAACTTTGGTGTCTGCTCGTAAAGTAAATTTTATCAAATGTACCGTATATTGTGCAAAGTGGATTTCCTACATACCACGTGACCTTATGGTACATGCAAACATCATTAAACCATTTGATACAAATTACTAAGTAACTTTGTAGTGTAAATCTAGTAATGTACATAGCCACAGTTAATTGTCAAGTAAAGTGGGTTTACGACATACCACATGGTACGCGAAAAACTGTACACAGTTTACAGTTTGATTCCAAAAATGCTACGAACGTTTTAGCCACAATATTTTGTGTATATTTATCGTAATATTTCATTTCTCAAAAGTCCAGTATAATAATTTAGACAGTTAAAATTTCATGTGTAAATTCAATTGCCAAGTTTTAAATTAAAATGTTTCAAAATGCGTTAAGCGTTAATAACCGTAACGAGATATTATTGTAAAATGAATAATCGTAACGTTATATTACTGTAAAAACTGATTTTTCAATATTCAAATTGAAAATGTCTAAAAATTTTCGTAAAACGGAAGTAACATTCCAAATTGTATATTCAATTCGTTAAATGTAAAGAATCAAATTTGTTCGTGAACCGGAAGTAACGTTCCAAATTGTAAGTATATTCAATTCGTTAAATGTAAAGAATCAAATTTGTTCATAAACCGGAAGTAACATTCCGAATGAAAATTCAATAAATGTAAACTAAATTAGAGTTAACTAATGACCTTTAATGTTAATGTAATTATTTGTTCAGTATTGATTCAGTTCGGATATGTTGAATAATTTCGTTAAGTGTAACTTTAGTTTGTGAAAAATTAATTTCATTTCAAAAGTAATACAATCCACACCCACAACTAATACAATCCGTAAATTATTATGTACCTTCGTTACTCACCGTTTATATATTTTAGAAATGTAGGTAGTCCGAAAAAATATTATTTGCACGTGGATTGTTAATACAATGTAGAAGAATCGATTCAAGTATCAACACGATTCGTAATTAATGGAAACTCAGTTCGAAAAACGATATTTTAAAGTTATAAAACTAAACATTGTAGGTATAATTTGAAATAAATTCGTTACTATTTATTGTTACTTCTCGAAATAGAAAATAAAAATATATTTATTCATGGAAGCCGCTATGTAAACTTGAGCTTGTTTTTAACGTCACTTTGAAATCAAAAGCAATTATTTTCAGGTAACTTTTAAGCACAGTAAACAGATAAAACTTTTAGCTTGAATAAGTACCGCTCGGCATCTCTGACAATTAACACACTAAGAAACCATATACCTACTCTCCCTATGGTTCTAGTTAAATACGTAATAAGATGTAAAAGAAAAATGAAGGTAATAATAAAAAATAAATTAACCGAATTCTATTATAGGAAATTATACTCATCGAGCGTTGAGTATAAACAAGTACATACGTAAACTACCTACTTTCAAAACAAAAATAAATAAATAAATTACTGCCAAGACGCAGTGCAATGCGTTTACTTTTGTTAACTATATTAATGTCGTTAACCCACATTTGTAATTTGTAAAGAAATGTTCAAAAACTTACAGTTTATCCTTTGATTACCAAACCAATTATGGGCGTCTTCATTCTTCAACACTTCTGATGATATCGACCTACATGCGTGTGGTGATGGATAGGGTTTTAAGATGCAAACTAACAATATGTAATACACAGACTCGACCATTTATTAAGGAAGAAACACAATAACATATAAGATATATTAAATTAATTGCAATGTAACAATATAACAACAACTAGATCCATAACCACTCGCGACCAAGGTATAAAGATAGGTCTACTTTCTGTAACACTTGCTACTCAAGGCAAATCTGAGTATCGAATGGTTAAAGACTTTGAAGTTGCTATAATGTAAATTCCAAAGCAGTATTGTGACGTCACGCCATAAATGGCGGAAAACCACGCGTATAGACAACTTTGCCGCGCCACAGGTTCAGCGCCATCTGTAGTCAGCAAGCGGCACTAACATCGAGCGGCGCTGTCGTCAAGTGGCGCTCACATAACTGAAAAGTAGGTATTACCTATAACTTCCACTTTTTAGAACCAGCTAGGTAACTCATTAGGATTTCCCACCTTTGTTTTACAGTTAGGTTATGGGTGTCGTTAATTTAAAATAATGGCAGTAATAAATAACTGATTTCAGTCGGAAAAAACCTAATACATAATTTTAAACCAAATGTACGCGTTCTATTTCATATGGGACAGAAATAAAGTACCTATGCCACATTTGTGACTTGACAGATCATGTACTACACACAATATACAAAATCTGCCCAGAAAAGTGCCCTAGAAGTCCATTAATAATTTAGATAAAGAAATTCCCTCGGGCCCGAAGGCGCAAGCGGTTGTTGGTACCTAACATCATTGTTGGTAATCTAATATTTTGCCCTTGACTTTTATATTGCTACAGTAGCTTTTTTATTCCCTACAGTGTGACCTAGATCAATGTACTTATCGCTAATTTAGGGGCTTCTTCTACAACTCATTACCACTCTAAACTATAAAAATAGGATGTTGTACCTACTATGAAATACAGAACGTGATGTCATCAAAATTCGACTCACTTTTTTTACTACACTTTAAGAGTTTATAAAAGTGGTTTTCAAACATAACAGGGGGCGTGAATTGTACGTCTTTTGGGAGATCCTCTATTTAATAATCACTAAAAAAAAATATTTGAATATTACAATTATTGTACCTAACTTACTATTGAAAAATCCTATTACCATGTGAAGGATTACTTAAATGACAAGGAAGCTTGGCAACAATTTGCTCTAATGGCTCTGATAGTTCCTTAGTTAAGATGATTTGTGGTGATAATGAAAAAAAAAACCCGACTGAGTTTGTTGTGGGCTCTTCTCAGACCAGCCCTGGTCCGCGCCCGCGTTTGGAACCCTCGTAGCTTTAGTTTTAAGATACCATAACAGATTATCACCATCATGTTTTTATGTAACTGGTAGTGTACCTACCTACCTTAATTGAATAAATATTTATGTCTTATGACTTACGAGTATTATAATAGTTAATAAAAGATAGCACACGTGTCTACAGATACAGAAGTACCTACTTAAAGCACCTCTATTCAGCTGACATAGGATATACATATACATATTTAAACGACCTCAGTGTTTTTATTATAAGCAACAGTGCTTATAATAAAGTCAGCATTTTTCGAAATTGGATACGTAATATTAATCATTGCAGATAGGACTGTTAGTTGGCAAAATGTTTATATTACAAGAATGACCTGCTTATTATTTCATTTGGATTTGCAACCATGCGAATTCTCGCAACACATGAAGAAATGTGAGGTTTGATTTCCGGTTGCGTCAATTACCTATATTTTACTACATAGTGGGCCTGGCAGACGTTGTCCTGCCCTGAATCTAGAGCCCAATTGCAGCGCCACCTACCGGATCCAAATGGGTATTTGACAACTATTTACTTAAATTAATTATTGTTTAGTGATTATTAAAATATAGAGGATCTCCCATTAAGTCGTAATATCCCCCTAAGTCCCCTGTTAGTTTTGTTAGTTTTATGTTGAATAACTCTTTTAAACTATCGATTAAAGTAAAAAAGTGCGTCGAACTTTGATGTCGTCACTATTCAATATTTCATACAAAATCCCATACCAAGCACGCGTTTTGACGTTTGAAAAAAAGTTGCTGATTTGACTAGTTGACAACTAGTCAAATCAGCAACTTTTTTTCAAATACCCAATTATGAATATAAACCACCTGGGTAGTTATGGGTTTATAACTGCCATACCCCTAGCAGGTTAGCCCGCTACAATCTTAGACTGCATCATCACTTCATCAGGTGATATCGCAAACTTGTAGTAGAATTTAAAAAAAAGTTAAAGTTAAGTAAGTAAGTACAATTAAAAAAACCAAATTATTAAAATGTTGATGGGAGTTTCATCGTATTCGGTCCACGTGTTTAACATTAATCAAACAAAAAATATTATGTTAATAATAGCAGAGACAGTTAACGGTAGGTACCGTGGCAGAAGGCACCTACATATTTTAGAAGCAGGTGTAGAAGCAAATATGGTACACTAGCTGATGCCCGCGACTTCATCCGCGTGGTTGCTTTTCAAATTTTCGGGGGATCTCTTTAATTTTCCGGGATAAAAAGTAACCATCATGTACATAACTTCTTCTTTGGGGTGCAATCCAATGAGTGAGTCCGTAGCAGGCATACAGACAGATCGATAGACAAACATTTAGTTTTTGATTGATAAATAATTATTTTTAAAAGTTATCATCATTATTTAGTTCATTATTTTCTACACAGTAACTATAAATTATTTCCGTGGTTACTTACTTACTTTCACTCAACTTGAGGTGGCGACAAATGTAATTATTGCATTTCTTTGCCCAGAATCACACTTACAAACCACCCACGCTTGTTTGTTCAGCGAACATGATTGGACAAACAAGTTGGATCGTCTGCTGACGATATATCGAGTTGCAATTAGATAAATAGAGCAGGTGTTGACAACAGCTACAAGCCATAGAAACAGCTGTAACAAGCTAAGCAGGTGATCTCAACCTTTGGTACGCTGCTTACCTACTTTAAACTCTTCTTAGGGTGGCCGCTCATTGGCTACTACTTGGGTACTTAACTACTAGTCAAATAAATTATTTTTGTGATTATTAAATAGAGGATTTCCCAAAAATCGTAATATCTTCGTCCCCAATTAGTTTTATGTTGAATGACCATTTAAAACTATCGATTAAAGTAAAAAAGTGCGTCGAACTTTGATGACGTCACTTGAGGTTTGAAAAAAGTTACTGATAATTAGTTAGTTGTCGAAGACCCAATTATTGCTATACGCTACGCACGATGCGACGCGTTGGTTGCTTTACTTCTTTGAGAAGAGACGGTTTGTTTTTACCAGTGTCCCACTGACTTTTTTACTAACCAGCAGGTTTGCACATTTTGAATTACCTGTCACCCAAGTAACAGAACTCAGTAACGAGATGGATCGTATATCTAGTAGATATACGATCGTAGATATCGATAAGTAACAGAAAAATAAAAAGTGATGGGACGGTGTGACCTCTACTAACTGCTACTCACGTTTGAGATCGATATTTGAATTATGATTTCTTTGGTTTTCAGAACTTAAGAAAGAGATCGGATTGAATACAAAGTAGTTCTTAATTAAAAGTAAGGTATGTTTAGTCCATACCTCTTCAACCGAGAATAGCAACTACCAGGGAACTTACTATCATCGCTTAAAGTACCTAGTATAATTTACACATATTAGTTTTATAAGCATATTTTAATCTTGTTGACGCTCTTGTTTCAGAATTATAATCCTCATTTCAGGGACGTCAAGGTACGTCATATATAAAACGTCGATTTTAAATTAAGAGGATATGGGATGAACGGGAAACTTTGAGAATAGGTATTGAACAATTATATTGCCGTCGCGCTGCTCCTCGAATAGAATTCCATAACACCCGATAGGGACAACTGCAACTTGGGCCGATAATACCTATGAAAAACAGTCGAATTCTTACTCTCGTATTTTTCTGTTTCCTCCTCCAAAACAGAACCGATTTTAATTTTTTTTTCAAGAACAATTTAAGAAGGACTCAGGCTATGTCGGTATGTTTTTCTTTTTTTGATTATAATCGTCAAATTTATATGCGGGATATCTGATGATGACGCGAAAACTGGGCCATTTTTTGCAATTTTTGAAGGTTCCAAATTCTTAAAATTATTAATTTATTGAAAAAAGCAAAACATAGGGACATGGCACGGACTCGTATAAATTTTATGGTGCAAAAATATTTTCTCTATTGTAATTATTCACGGAGAAAACAGACTAATACGATTGTATGGGGGAAACCGCCCTCCCGTATCGTCTTAATACTACTTGCCATGATAATAACGCCCTAATTCGGTCACAAGTAGCCAATGTGCGGCCAACCTTACTAATCCCCAAACACCTGCTTAGTAATGGGCAAATAATAACAATCGCCAATCCGAAATAGGAATGGCGATTGGCGACATCTCGGATTAACTTCTTAGAAACGTTTTCATACTTCCATATACCTACTACCATATTTCTTACAGTAGGTACCACCAGTTTAGGTACCATATTACCTCAAAGCATATTACCTACTTACCAGTTGCTTACAGTAACTACTGTAAGCAACTGTACTGTATTATAATGTACTAGTACATTATAATATACCTAACTGTTACGTTAAAGGTTGTCTTAGCAATAACACCGCCTTTGCACCCTGCTGTTGTATCTTTTAATCTTTTTGTTTATTGTCTTTAATATAAGTGTGTGCAATAAAGAGTTTATCTATCTATCTATCTACGTTATGCGACGATAATAGGTTAGCGCATTGACTTATAAGTATGTATACTTAGCGTTTGACTTCGGCTTCTTATTTGCAGCTCTATCCTCTAACTCGGTGGCTATCAAAACTTTATTTTATTTTCACTAGGTATTACCTAGGTAGTAGGTACTCACTATTATTCAGTACTAGATGATGCCCGCGACTTAGTCCGCGTGGATAAAGATTTTTTTGATTCCCAAGGAAAGTCTAAGTTTCCGGGATAAAAGGTAGCCTATGTCCTTCCCCGGGATATAACCTACCTCTATACCAAATTTCAGCAAAATCGGTTGAAAAGATGGGCCGGGAAAGCGTAGCAGATAGACAGACAGACAGACAGACAGACAGACACACTTTCGCATTTATAATATTAGTATGGATAGTATGGATTAGTATGGATAAGTATGGACTACTCACTATTAGAACTGTTAGCTACATATTATTTTTTCTTTAAAAAAAAAGAGCAACTACTGAGTCTTTTGCCGGTTCTTCTCAG
The DNA here is from genome assembly GCA_917051295.2 of Erebia ligea. Taxonomy (NCBI): domain Eukaryota; kingdom Metazoa; phylum Arthropoda; class Insecta; order Lepidoptera; family Nymphalidae; genus Erebia; species Erebia ligea. The sequence continues at coordinate 18,669,583 of OU785223.1, forward strand.
CAGAACTGTTTTCCGAACCAGTGGTAGAGTCTTTAATTTTTGAAATTACTTGTGGCACAAGTTATCCTACGTGAAATAAACATATCATTTAATTTCACTCATTGAAAATTTCATCGGTTCATCGGTACCTACCTACAGCAAAAAACGCCGAAAAAATCACGTCTTGGGGCTTATATTTTTTTTAATTTAATTTCTTAATTTTTATTATTCTTTATTATAGCGGAAAATTTCAACCGTCGCGTCGGACTATTACGGTTCATGAGATACAGCCCGCTGACAGACAGACAGGCGGACGGACAGACTGACAGCGGAGTCTTGGTAGGTAATAGAGCCTTGTTGGCACCCTTTGGGTATGGAATCCTAAAAAGGTGTGTAAAACCTACATAATAATTCCAACTCAACAATTTTCGGAGATTGTTTAAATATGCCACAGCCAAAAATAGTCAGTCTTACCTTTTAGGTTTCCACTTCTTCATCAAAACACCAAACATATCGGCGATATTACGAAACCGAGATCCCAAAACAAATAGAAACCACTTCACAGTAACACCCACTCAAAACGCTAGTTTACTAACACCAAATACCTAAATATCTATGTCACTGACTATAACTGATCACAACAAATAATTGCACCTTTAACTCTTAAACTATCTTTATGTCATCCCTAAATCCCTAGTGACCTAGAGAAACCTTCCTAGGTACGAGTATATCAATGTTATTATAATCGATAACTTTGTAACATCCTATGTTATTACTAAAATGTAGATTTTAAACTTCAGCCACCTACCAACCCACTAATAAATCATACATTTAACAATAATTAATTAGTAATCGATCGCTCGTATTCGCAATTGATTAACAATTGACATAGAATCGGTGATTGTATATAAGCTAAGACATACGCTCTATTTCAGAGCCGCGAACGGACTGAATCGAATCGAGTGATCCAAGCTAAAATCGAGGAGTTTTCTTCTAGTTTGGCAACTTATCGGTGGATTCGTTTGTCGATATGTTGGGTATTTGTCTTCAGGTGCTCGGAAACGGATGCGGCAGTCGATCAGCTGTTCGTTTGGCGCCATTTTGAGTAGTCGTCAGCGCCACCCATCGGTGACCTTGAGCATTTGGAAAATGGAAAATTTAATGGAGCCAAAAGATCGCTAGGTATTTAGAATTAAGTGCATTTTTCAATGAGAGCTAGGTTAAATTAACGAAAGAACAATAGATACTCAATTTGTTACATTTAGGACATACAGGCAGTAGCGTGCACGACATAGAGGCATAAAGGTACTGCTTACCCAAGTTAAAAAGCATATTTTACGTCATTCCCTGCCTGAAAGTAGTTATCTGCGTAATCAATGCCTACCCGGGCTCCGAAGATCGAATACCGTGCACGCCACTGCATACAGGTATCCACAGATCACAGTATCTTATGCTACGTCTTGTATTGACTCTACCACCGGTTCGGAAAGCTTTCTACTGATAAAAACCACAATAATGGACCTTTTTTACGCCTCTACAAGTTAGCACTTCAAGAATGCAATCTCGTCTGATGGTAAGTGATGGTGCAGTCTATGATGGTAGCTGGCTAACATGTTAGGGGTATGGCAGTTATTAAACCCATACCCCTAATCGCCGCTTTTCGCCGTTATTTAAATCTTTGAAACACAATAGGCTATTGATTATAACATTTAGAAAGGAACTATAAGACGTTTACGGGGTTTTATTGCAGGAATCGTTCAATGGGTTATTAAAGGAAAAAAAATCGTGGAGTGCTATTAAATTAGGGGGTGGAAATTGAAGATAGGGATGAAAAAGCATCCCTTTTAGTATCAAATATAAATATTATAAATGCGAAAGTTTGGATGGATGGATGTATGGATGGATGTTTGTTACTCAATCACGCTCTAACGGCTGAACGGATCTGGATGAAATTTGGCACAGAGATAGATTGTAGTCTGGAATAGCACATAGGCTACTTTTTATCCCGGAAAATTAAAGAGTTCCCGCGGGAACCAAAAAACCTCAATCCACGCGGACGAAGTTTATTAGGCATCAGCTAGTTTTCAATATAGTAATTAGTATGTATCTCATCTCGTAAACAAAGCAAAATTTCGATATATTGTATACAAAACTTTTTGTACAGAATCAATTTTTTTGGCAACTACTTAATAAACGTAAAAAACCTTAGAATATCTACTTAAAAGAAGGTATGTTTCCAAACAACGCCTTCTCAAAACGTAAGCTACAAATTCGCTATGTGTGCTGTGTTTACTTGCCTCGTAAACGCAAACATAATGTTGCCAGTTTAAAAATGTTTTCCCCCTAATAGTTGGGTAAGTAATTGGTTAGTTTGTTTGTAGCATTGTAGCTTCTAAAACTAAGTTAACCAGCTTTTTTCGGACTGCGCGAGCGTCGTACGATGCCATTTATGGCACCAATTAAACGGCTTACATTTCGCGAGTGTACTAGGTTTCTATAGGTAGTTATTCTAAGTAAAAAACCTTTTTTAATTGAGAAAAACAATAATCTTTTCAATGAAATGCGAACGAAAACAATATTCCTACAAGAGGGATGAAATTTGAAAAAAAAGTCCATATCTCGGTCAATTTTAATCAAAAAAATATTTCAGTCCCGCATTTCGAAGGAAATTGAATCTACTTGTTTTTATCTAAAGCAATGCCAATACCTATCTCAGCCCAAAAAAAATCTAAATGAGAAGGTTCACCTTCGGTGTACTCTTTGTACACTACCATGAATAGAGGAAAATACAAAGATTGTATTAAAAATATAATAATTTAGAATATTAAAGTAAATAACGAGAAATAAAATAAAATGTATTTCAAGTTTTCGATACGTTTTCAAGATGGCAACCTTTAGCCTTAGAGATGGCAGTAGGCGCGAAATGTAGCAAATGTTATTTCTGACATTCACTGTCAAAATAACGTGTTTTTCCCTACGGTTTTTCCGGTGTTGTGTTGACACTTGACAGAAAAAGTAAAAAAAAAAATGAATCCGCCATTGTTACCCGCTCCTGTTTAGTGTTGCTTATCGTGGAAAGATTAAATAATTACACCACTGAAATTACGATGAATTCGTAGATTTGAACGAACGTTTAGTATTTTTTTTTTCATTTCTCTACTTGTAAAAGGACCGGACCGACGCGACGCTCCATACAAATCTGGACCGTCTTCTTTGTTTCGACTGTTCTGGCATGGTATTTTTTTTTCAATATTTGAAAAATGCTATTCCGATGGAAAATTTGATTTTCTACAAAAAGTTTTATTTACAATATATCGAGATTTTGCTTAGTTTAGGAGATATATTGGAAAACCCAAAAGGGGTGCTTATTCGCCCCTATCTTATCTCAATTTCCACCCTCTAATTTAATAGCACTCCGCGGTTTTTTCTTCTTTTATAACCCATTGAACGATTCCTGCAATAAAACCCCGTGACAGTCTTAGTTCCTTATTGACCAGTTTTTTAAGTTATAATCAATAGCCTACAAGTCGGGGTATTACATACTGGTTTAAGTAATAAAGTATTTAACAGTTATTGTATAAAAATAAATGTAATTTATGTACAATTTTAACGAATTATAATAAAATGTTAATTATTAAAATGGTCTAGGCTGCATAATTGCTTAGTTTCTGAATTAATTTGTAATAAAATTTTAATAAACGGCAGCTGTCCCTAATAGCAAGTCATTGGCACTAGCTAGAACATATTGTGATATTGACCCGAATGTAGAAATTATTGCTCTAATAAGTAGTCAGGTAGGTTCTAGTTGAACCTAGAAATAACACGGAGAAGTATGGAACAAGCCTTGATTCAAGAAGAACAAGACAGTAAGATATCGCCATATAGATTCTGTTAAATCTTTTGTTGTTAATTTAGTTTTATTTTAAAAATTGAAATTCCAATCTTATATTATCTAGTACAGGTACCTATGTATGATGCCCGCTACTTCGTCCGCATGAATGTAGTTTTTTTCGGGAATTCTTTAATTCTACAGGATAAATAGAAGCCTATGTCCTTCCCGGGGATACAATCTATCTCTGAACACAATTTTATCAAAATAGGTTAAACAGATCAGCTGTGAAAGCGTAGCAGACAGACAGACAGACACACTTTCACATTTATAATATTATATAAGGAAGTATGGACTATGGATACTGTTTGTACTCAATGATTTTCCGAGATCAAAAGGACAAAAGTAAGAGGTATTTCGTATAAAATATAGCATCGTAATATAGGCTCCATTTTACGAAAATATCTTATTTATGACATTAAATATTTTCTCTTATAGTAAGTTATATTTCTTTTATTATCAAACAATGCAAGTACCTTCTAGCAACAAAGAGCTAGGAATTTCCTTTGGAATTTCATTCTTCTTATGTAGGTAAAACGTATTTTCTATTTACACAGATGTCATATCTTTTTGATAGATCAGCGTAGCTATGCGAGAACAAACACCTACGGAAAATAATGTGACCAGTGCGGTTAGTATGAAATTTTATTGCTCACCAACGTTCATAGAAATCGAGCGTCAAAACTAAATGACGTTATGAGTAAGTTTCTTGATTTTTTAGGCGAACTCTCTTTTAGGCTTACAATCTATCGAATCTACTAAGTAGAAGGCCAATTAGTACTGAATTAATGCCGTGGTAGAGTCTAAGGTTAGACTCTACCACCGGCATCGGTTTGACGTGTATCATAATTTATGGCGGGTTGTCCTACTTTTTTTTTTAAATCTTCTATTTAAAGGCTTTTACATTATAATATAGCTGCATGCTGCATAGATCGTACCCAATACAAATTACAAAATTATAACAGAAACAACAAAAACTTATAATCATTCTTTTGCAGTTCTGTTGACCTCTAAAGGCCAACTGGGGGAACGGGCCTTGAAGGCATGGTCTCTTACCCCAGCGGGGTGCGGGGTAACGCAGTAGTTACTAGGTACTCCATTGATATCCAGAAACAAAAAAATATAATTTCGTAAGGTTTCCGCTTGGGAACGCTGGCTGTAAGCGAAGGTATAGACTATCTAGATTCTAGACTACAGAGCGTATTTTTATGTACCTACTCAAGTGTTTCGATTTTCGACTGTCGATTATTATCAACGTTGGTAAGGTATAAAATAGGTAAACAGCTGCAACACAAGTTAATCGCAGTTGTTAATGTTCTTTAGTTTTTAAGTAGGTATTCAATGTTTATGACAAAATAAATATCAATATCAATATCAATAAATATTAAATAGATATAGAATCTTACACTAACCCTTCAGTAGGAAAGGAGCTGTTTGAACAATGGCGAGTACTCAGTAGATATATCTTTTTGTTGGCACAGATGAATTTTTCTATTTGGATTGTTTCAATACACAGGTCGTTACTCTTGAACTATTTAAAAAATTCCATTATTTATTACTACAATAGCACACTGCACAATACAACATTGTGAAACAAGGGCGGTAAGTATTAAGTAGGTAGTTATGTAGGTTATTAAAAACGAGCCTACTGTTCGGATTTACCATAGTCACGAGTTTGTGTTACATCGGAATCGTCGTGTTACAGTTTATTATCTATACTATCTAAGTATACTTCTATATTTAATATTATAAATGCGAAAGTTTGGATGGATGGATGCATGGACGTATGGATGTATGGATGTTTGTTACTCAATCACGCTCGAACGGCTGAACGGATCTGGATGAAATGTGGCACAGAGATAGATTATAGTCTGGAATAACACATAGGCTACTTTTGATCCCGGAAAATTAAAGAGATCCCGCGGGAACCAAAAAAACTCTATTCACGCGGACGAACGGGCATCAGCTAGTAGTTTATAAAATGTTCACCTATGTCGCAGCAGGATTGTAGAATCCGCCGTATTACATAACGGCCAGCCGTGTTAAGCCGTGTTCACTGAAAGAACGTACGATGCATCGTATCATCCTTATTTATCTATTGAGTGGTACCAATCACTTCGCGTTTTCCAAATTGCAGTTAGCCGTACTTACATTTGTAATTCATGAGCAGCCGTTTTGTAAAACATCGTAAAATGAAAACCTGGATTGTAAATAGGTTTTAGTGTCAAATTACCATATCGTAGACTCCAAAATTAGGGTCAGAATAAAATCTGGTGTCCTGACCCCATGCAGTCTTGACTGCCCTACCCCTAGGGTGATACGAGGCCGGAAAATGGCGGAGGAAGTAAATGAAGCGAGCCTAGGGCCCCCAAATATTGCAAGGGGGAGAGATCATAGATAGTCAGTGAAGCGAGCCGGCAATTTCCGTATCGAAAAGAAGGTCGAATAGGTGAAGCTGAATGAAGGTGAGACGAAGCGAGTTTTCCGACGTACCCAGTGCCCACCCTACAATGCAACTTGACAATCTGGCTAAACGTGGGCACCCACATTGTAGAACCATTGAAGTATTGTGTAGAATGTATCGCAACGACAATTCTGGACAAGCTGGACGTCAAGCCAAAACTGCGCCGTTTTGTAATTTACTGCTAGCCGTTAATCGTTATGTAGTACGGCGGATTCTATGATTTGGCTACGACATTACCACCCCACCCTCTCGCAGAGTTAGCCATTAACCCTGACCTTGGTTCGATGATTTAAAGGGTTGCTCTTGATAACATCGTTCGCTTGGGACAGCGAATAACAAAGCCAGCTTTCGTTTGATGTTGTAATTTAGAATGAGGTACATTAAACATATCTCAAAGTGCATGAAAGGCGGCCTCACACCGGGAAGCGCAGCGTTGGACGACCCCCCACTAGGTGGACGGACGATCTCAAGCGTGCAGCTGGGAGCCGCTGGAAACAAGCGGCACAAGACCGTGCTCTGTGGCGATCCATGCAGGAGACCTTCGTCCAGCAGTGGGCGTCTATAGGTTGATACGACGACATCTATACATAAAATACACTACTATAGTCCCCATATTGTATAAATGAAAGCCTTTATAAACTATTAATTTTTACATGAGTAAATAAAATCATGTAGATAAGTATTATTTTAAATACATAAGTTAATAAAATCATATTATTTTAAATGCAAAACTGTCTGTTGACATAATTATCCTTCTATCGCGCCGCAACGAGTTACGGATCGACGTGATTTTTTTAAATGCAGTATGGATTTAAAGACTTGGAGTGAAATATCTGGTTACTTTTTATTCCAAAAAAAATCAATGCAGTAAATTAAAAAACCTTAATAGTATGTGGGTCTTTTTAAATTAGAAACATACCTACCATCCATACTAGTCCACACTCCATACTTTATTTAATATTATAAATGCGAAACTGTGTCTGTCTGCCTGTCTGTCCGTCTGTTTGTCTGTCTGCTACGCTTTTACGGCCCATCTGTTCAAGCGATTCTGATGAAATTTAGTACAGGGATAGGTTGTATCCCGGGGAAGGACATAAGCTATCTTATTTTTTGCTTTCTTTTTGCTTTTTTTTTTTGCTTTTTTTTTTACTTTTGAGTTCCCAGAGGAATCAAAGAAGTGACCGAGAAGTCGCGGGCGTCATATTATCCATATTTAAAGTAGGTTTTTATAAATCGGGATTTAATAAAAACCTTAATTCACGCTGATGGTCATTTGTTCCATATTTAAGTACAGAAGTTTATATAGAAAGTTCGTATATTGGTAATATAACGTTTTGTACAAGGAAACGAAACGTTGCGAAAAGCCGCAAATGCCGTGGTAAAGGTTTGGTTACAAATGTTACAACATTTACCTAAATAATACTAGTTACGGTGGTACAAGTTACAACGTACATAATATTCTAATTATTTACAGTACCCAAGTAGGAACAATAAATATAAAGTGCTTGTGTATTGCTTTTTAGTATCTTGAACTATCAGAGAATACATAATAATTACCAGTGAAACAATAAATATGTGAAATATTAAGCTGGGACGAGCGTAAAGTGTGCATTTTTTATGCGCCGGCCGAATTAATGGGTATGTTAATTTTTTTTTTTTTAATAGTTTTATCGTTGTATAATTTCTTTGTGTTACTAATTAATTTAGACCAGGTATCGAACTTTGCAAATAATATTAGTTGAAGAATGTGTGAAGTACAATTATTTTTTTATAAATTTTTTAAAGTAATAAAATGGTAAATAAAACGAAGGTGTCATGTTTCATCCAGGATTGTTTTTATTGCATATTATTTGTAGACATAAAATAAATACAGTCATTTAGGAAATTTTATCTAGTTTCTACGAATATATAATTTATACAAGTTATTATAATTTTTGATATTATAATTTATTATTTTAAGGGAATAGATATAGGTAACTAGGTAATTAGCGGGAAGCAGGGAGGGGAGGGGCGCTCAAAGGTGCCGCGAGCGATAGGGCGTTTCTTCATTGGACGGCCCGGCCCGGCACCGGCACCGACACCGACAGTATTCAACGACACGACACCGGCACCTACATTCTTCATTGACCGACACCGACACCGACACCGACAAGCTGCAAACCGCGTGAGCAAGAGCGATGGCAATTGGCAGCGTATAACAAATTGACGACCTCCGTGGCTCAACGTGCGGAGGTCCCGGGTTCGATCCCCGGCAGGGTCAATTTGGGAATTTATAATTTCTGAATTTTCCCCGGTCTGGCCTGGTGGGAGGCTTCGGCCGTGGCCAGTTACCACCCTACCGGCAAAGACGTGCCGCCAAGCGATTTAGCGTTCCGGTACGATGCTGTGTAGAAACCGAATAGGGGTATGGGTTTAATATAACTGCCATGCCTCTACAGGTTAGCCCGCTTCCATTTTAGACTGCATCATCATTTACCATCAGGTGAGATCGCAGTCAAGGGCTAACTTGTTGAAGTAATGTGGTTTTTTGGTTCGTTTTAAATGACGGAGACTGTTGGTGGAGACGTCTTTATTCTGAGGTGTCTTAATATCTACTCTTTAATAACTAACAGAAAGAATAACGAAACCTTACATGCTATTGTTATAATATTATTTCCTAATCTAACCTACTTACATTTTCAATGGACCTTTCTTCCAAATCGATGAGTATACAACCTACATCGATTTATTGAGGAGTTGCATCTTTATGTTCAACTGAGTACATATTACAACTCCCCCGAAAATCTATGCGGTTCACCCCTCTTCTTAAAGAAAAAAAAATGTTGAGCGGTACTCCGATTGGGAAAAAAGGTGATATACAAAAAAAATAAAACTAACCCTAATGGAAAAAGAGAAACATTTTTTTTAACGCTTGTTCTTGTGCAATTTATTTTACTACTTCGTATGGGCATCCGAGTAATAATATAGAACAATAATAATAAAATAATAGCTATTAATAATGGATCCACTTTACATTGTAAAGGGATAATTCTACAAAATAAGGCAAGAATCTATAATCAACTCACGATCGTGATCATCTTACTTCAAAGCCAAATGTAAATATTATAGGCCTATTTTGTCAAATCGAGGTACCTACGCAATTCAAAATCACTTATTTACTCGTGTCACAAAATATTCTCTGTACCAAGTTACTCCTATCTCTGTCATAATAAAAATATCGCCGTAGCATCGCTTCGAGCATTTAACTCAAAATAGCATCATCGTTTGACATGCTTGTCCATTAAAATAATACCTATGAGGTTTCCAAACCATCATGTAACGTCTTAGGTATTTATAATACCTGAATCGTCATAATATTTCATAATAAATCTTCGAGCCTCTAGTCTTCATCTTTCTTTGATATTTCTCCCTTGCATATCAACAAATAAATAAATTAACGCGGCGCGGTACACTCCTAATTATAAAACATAACATCCTTTCAAATATTTATCATAATAAGTATATTCTTTCTTATTAACATTCAACAAGGCTCTAGGTCTTTCACTAACACCAGCGCGGTAGATAATGATCAAGAGTCTAGACAAAATATACATCGTTGAATGAGGAGGTACTAAGTATGCGCAAAATATCGCGTTCAAATAATAATTAATTATCTTCAATCCGATATAAATATTCGTCAATTCCTATCTATACGTAGCACTTCTACTGCCGAAGGGTGATCAAGCCTTAGTTTAGTAGAGTCCTAATTTGTCCTAGTCGGGTAAAGTCTCTATTTAATTCACTATAGCACGAAATTTCTGTGCTTCAACAGAAAAAAAGAATTCTCCTTATTTCGTACTTATTTCATTGTATTTACAAATTGAATCTCGAGCAATATCATTGTCTCGTAATACAATGAAATTTTAGGTGCGCGTGTGTCGTTGACCACGCGATTTCACCGTAATAATTCTTCGAATTATTATTAACTTCTATTTAAAATAAATTAACATTGTAGGAAAAAAAAATACATCTACTTGATTAAAATAATACCTACTACCGTGAAAAATACGTACTAAATGCTAACTGAAGAAAAAAAAATACCGAAACGCCAAAAATAATAATAATTACAAAAACTAATAATTTTAAACCTATTGCCCATAGCGAAGTAATAAATGCACTTACTTTATCGACGCATATCAATTTTTATTTATTTGGCCTGTGCTTCGTCGCCGTCACGTCTTCGTAGAATAACGGGAAGATGCAATGGTCTTCGAACAACAGCTTTGGGGTCTGGACCTTTTCATGCTGCATCTGGGTGGGCCGTTATAACCCTGGACTCCTCGAACTGGGCCGGGAATACCCTGGACACCTCCTAGTTGTGGCCGGGATAACCCTGGACGCACGGTGATGGTGGGCAGACGATGAAGCTTGCTGAGATGAGCTTGCGATTTACATAATATCTTCTGAGTTGTGAACTGTGATGTGCTTCTTTCTTGCTTATTGGTATATTTCGTGATATTCATCTTTAAATCTTCTTTTAATTGGCTGGGTCTTGATTTATGGTTGAATTTTTCTTAAATCTTTGTAACTAATAATATTCTTCGATATTCTTCTTAAATGACTTGGCAGGCCGGGTCTTGAGGTTTTGTGGTCATCTTCGTATTCGGTGCCCAGCCGGTGCACGCAGATAAGTAGCGCGCACCGACTGGCAGGGTCGCCATGAAGTAATGTGGTTTTTTGGTTCGTTTTAAATGACGGAGACTGTTGGTGGAGACGTCTTTATTCTGAGGTGTCTTAATATCTACTCTTTAATAACTAACAGAAAGAATAACGAAACCTTACATGCTATTGTTATAATATTATTTCCTAATCTAACCTACTTACATTTTCAATGGACCTTTCTTCCAAATCGATGAGTATACAACCTACATCGATTTATTGAGGAGTTGCATCTTTATGTTCAACTGAGTACATATTACATTGTAGTGGATAAAAAAAAAATATATTTCTTGTACCTATTTATTATTAGATATATTTGAGACGCAAAAAAAGAACTATCAGTAAACGGTTTTGGGTGCATCCAATTATAAATGTAAGATAGACGGCGTGTATTACAATTTATTTAAAAACTAACCAATAACCCGGATAAGTATTTCAATTATTTCCGTATGAGTAAAGACAGCTTTGATTATTTACTAATGAACTTGATCGAAAAATGCAAATGATTTGTGTACCTACTAGAGCGGCGGGGGCGCGGGGCGGGGTCATTGGCCACGTCACTCGCACGCCCACATGGACGTTTGTATGCGTACACAACACATGCATAACCCTGCCGGCCCGACACCAGTGGGAGCCTTGCTACCGACGACCTCCCGGCGCCGGCACCGACATGTCGGTGCCGGGCCGGCCCAGTGAGACAGCGTGCCATACAACTTCATACAATTATGCGTCCACTAATGTCGGTGTCGGTGCCGGGCCGGGGCCGGGCCGTGCAATGAAGAAGCGCCCATACGGTTCGGGACGCCTCGGGCGCTTGAAAGGTTAATGTCTCTCTCTATCTCTGTACCAAATTTCATCAAAATCGGTTAAAAAGATGGACCGGGAAAGCGTAGCAGATAGACAGGCAGACAGACAGATAGACACACTTTCGCATAATTTATAATATTAGTATGGATTCATATCCGGAATGCAAGCTATCTCTGAGTCTGAAGACATTATTTGTTTTTTTATTGGTAAGTATATACTTACAGCTGTTGTAAAAATAATTGACGGTGAAAAGATGGTTAAGTTATAGAAAGAAAAACAATTTCGCATTTAAAATATTAGTATAGCTGCTTATAATCATACTAATATTTAATGCTAACGTGTGTTTGTTTGTTAGTTTTGTCCTTCAATAACGCCGCAGCCGGGCAACGGGTCGACATGATTTTTCATGGGTATAAGTTAGTTAGTTGATGAGGACAGTGAAATAGGCTTTTTTATCCCGGAAAATTAAGGAATTAATAGTTATTTGTTATACAAGAGTGAAAAGTTGTTTTTTAACCGCGTGCTCAATTTTGATGACCGAGCAAGCGAAGGATTCAAAAATTAGAATCCTGAGCGTCAGCGAGGGAATCAAAAGAGCACGAGGTGAAAAATCTTTTCACTCGAGTGCAACACGTAACTTTTCATCCCACCTCAGCGAGGAAATGACTAAATGCAAAAAAAATCACAAGGTAACTTTTCATCCCACCTCAGCGAGGAAATGACTAAATGCAAAAAAAATCACAAGATTAAATTCAATTCTGTTAATTTCTTCGTCACTAGAATCACTCATTTTAGGTTTTTCACTTATTTTCAATTTTCTTGTTTTTAATCGGTTTTAATTTTAAACAATATGACGTGAAAGAAAATGGTGCGCGCAAAGCAAATTAAAAAAGTAGGTACACCAAGAAGGTTACGAATGTGAGTTTTTAACAAATTAAAAACGATTGTATGGAAATTCGGCACCATAGAGGTACAAGTAAATAGGTTTTAATGATGTTTTGAATTCACAAACTTCATAGACGAGTGATATTTACTAACGTGCACACGATGTTCTAAATTCAATTTACTTTATCCTCTAGAGGATAATAACGGCTTTTACCTTCAGATATCGAAGAGTAAAAATACTCTTTCCGAGATGGTGGGATGAAAAAAAACTTATTCTACGCGGACGACGTCGCGGGCATCTGCTATTCATAATATCGTAATGCGCCAGACTTAAAGAGCTCAGCTTGCTGTATAATAGGAATCAAGATCCAACTCCGAGCTAAATGTCCATCAGACCACTTAATCTAAGCATGAATAGTAGGTAGACCTAAGTATGTGAACACGTCACGCTTTCATCACTATAACCATATTATACCTCTATGCTATAACCACAGAATATAATGATTACTTATTAACTAGATTTCGCTGTTATCATATTATCAGCGCTTCGTACCTAGGTACTTCTTTTTTTAGCAGTGAAAATAAATATTGCTGAAAGTGGCTAGCCGTAATGTGCGGATTATGAGCCACCGTTTTGTAAAACAGCGTGAAATGAAACACCAGCTTGTACTTTAATATTCCACCATCCACTACAGCCCATTAACGTCCCACTGCTGGGCACAGGCCTCCACTCTCATAGGAGAGAGGGAATTAGAGCTTAGTCCCACCACGCTGCTCCAGTGCGGGTTGGCGGGCTTTAACGACTATTATCATGTTAGTGATAATAACCGGGACCGACGGCCTAACGTGCTCTCCGAGGCACGGGGGTGAAACACCGCCAACTTTCTAACTCCGGGCTAGTACTGAGAATTTCTAGTTAGAAAACCCCAATACTTGTTATGGCCCGACCCGGGACTCGAACCCGGGACCTCGTCGGCCGCAGTCGAACATGCCAACCGCTAGACCAACGAGGCAGTATCAACTTCAATATTAATTGTGTCAAATCCATACTTCCATACTAATATTATAATTTTATAAATGCGAAAGTGTGTCTGTCTGTCTGTCTGTCTGTCTGTCTGCTACGCTTTCCCAGTCCATCTTTTCAAACGATTTTGCTGAAATTTGGTACAGGGGGTAGGTTATATCCCGGGGAAGGACGTTTTAAACTATCAACTACGTTATTAGACAATTAGGCCTGGACACAATGAACAATCTGGGGCACTGCATTTATAAATACCTCTGCTGGACTGTGACAAAAAAAAAAGACAAGAATGCGTGAGGTCTGGGGCATTTTTTTTTTCATTAAAGGCTTACCGCTTGTCTGCCCCCCGCGAAGGTTTTTAGTTTTTCCACTGCAAGTTAGCCCGTAGACTGCGATCTCACCAGAGTTGTAAAATTCAGAAATTATGAATTCCCAAATAGACCCTGGCCAGGAATCGAACCCAGGACTTCCCTCAATAAGACCACAGCGCTAACCATTGCACCATAGAAGTCCTCATAACTCATAGTACCTAGCTAGAAACTAGAAGCGAGTTTCGCTCATTCGACCAAAAATTATTAAGAAGTAACAAACAAACAGACACACTTTCGTATTTATGTGAGTAAACAAACATTATCCTTTATGTTCTTCATTGCTATCAACTTTAAGAATCCATTTAATAGGAACTAAACACAATCTTCAAGCCGATAATATTGATATACCGATGCTATCGATACTATCTCGATCGATTTATCGATAATAATTGACAGAATAATGGTAAATGCCAGTAAATGCAGATCTATTTATCTGTTTGCCTCTAACTACGGGAAATGACTATTTAAAATCTGTACTTTTAGAACCTTGAAAGTAGTAAATAACTACCACTATACCTAACATTAGCAAAAATGAAAATCCAATCAATCAACAACTCAATCAAATCAGCAACTCTTTATCAAACCTAAAAACGCCCTTTAGGGAAGTTGTATGAAATTCACAGTTGTGACGTCATAAAATTTCAACGATGTGTGTGAAGATGTGAATTTTAGGTCTTTTGGAAGACCCTCTATTTAATAATCAGTTAAAAATAATTTTTTTTTGATATAGGCATCATCCCTATTCTGGATTTATATCAGCAAAACTAAGCAGGATGGAAAACCCAAGTACAAAAAAAATATTATTAGTTCATACAAAAACATGTCCACTAAAATTATCAAAAAGGATCTGCATCGACCGGGAATCGAACCCGGGCCGCCCGCGTGGCAGGCGAGCATTCTACCACTGAACCATCGATGCTTATATATTAATACCGAAAGTGAAGTATCACTATCGTTTTGAAAATGTACTTAAAGCTTAGAAATATTTTTAATACATTTTGATGAGCTTTGCACGACCTTTGCCGTATTTTTTTTCATAAAATTTTATTTATAAAAATATAAGTAAGTATCAGATTTGCAAAAAAATAATTTTGGTATAGTTAGCACGCCATCTTGTTATTATTAATATAATATAACATAATAATATAACAGTAATTATGTAATAAAAATATAAAATATGTAAACCTCAGTAAATAAAGGCTTTATTTATTTCATTTAGACGCCATCTTGTACAAATCTACGAAACTACTACGACTCTCTTGCTTGGCGTTCGTTCATGCCAAGCTGCTTACTACTTAGTACCACCTAAGCTAAACAGATGGCGCTGAACATAAAAGTGTAGGAACTAAAAAATAGATGGCGTTCATTAAATTCGGAAAATAATTAAGAAAAATCTATCCAATGAAAGAAAATCAAGTCTCATAGTTGTTTACTTATTTACTTAAAATTACGATTCCTACAAAAACTTGCTTTACTTACAATAAAATCTATCAGCTATCATTATCATCTGGTCAGCCATTTTAGTATAAATTTTGTTCTTTGAGATTTGTACCTACATCTATTCACTCAGAAATGTACAGTTTTGTTCTACAAGAACTGAGCATTATTACGGTACAATGAACCTTTTGAAATGCCATTTTGTTCATTTAGATTCTAAAGGATAAAATTGAGAATAAAATCCTACTATTTAATGTAACGAATATTCTAAAATTATTTTAGAATATTAGTTACATGAAATAGTAGGATTTTATTCTCAATTTTATGAAGTTTTTGCGAATTCAGTCTTGTAAATTTTATGAAGGGCATGCAATTATATAAGTAAATAAAATTGGTTTCATTCAATTTTTTAGAAAATTTCATTAGCACAGCTATAATAGCATTTAACATTTTTAACAACTAAGCTAGTTTGATAGATAAAACTCATAATTGCACTCAAAACAAACTCTGCTAGGTGCAGCAGTTAGACGCAACTGTGGACGCAACCGAAGAGTATTGGCAATAGGTAAGTTTACTTACATCACACCTAAAATGGCTACCAAACAGAGTAGCCGTTTTGACGTCGCCATTTTTATTTTAATCGTAAAAAGCCACAGCGTCAATAGTACATTGTTCACCGAGGGGAGAAAGTGACCGATTACTAACGAGGGTGTAGATTGAGGCCCGAGGCGCAGCCGAAGGGCCGCAATACACGCGAGGTAGGAATCGTACTTTCTCCCGAGTGATATATAGTGCTTTATACTACACCTGCGAGGAAAATAAGCGTTAATTAGTGATTAAACGAACTTACAAAGGTTTAGGTTAATAGTTAATAAAAGTTAAGTCTTTAATTAGGTTAGGCTAGCTAGCTTTAATTTCTATTGTATTGTTTTTAATAAAAAAAATTAAAGAAAAAAAAGAAAAAAAAAGTGAAGTTCTATCATAATTTATATGAGTCGCTTCATTCGAAGCTTCACTATCACAACTAGACTACATTTTGAGGATTATTTCAATATAGATTTCGATATCGACAATCGACATCAATATCGACAATCGACATCGATACCGACAATCGGCAACGATATCGACTATCGACATCGATATCGATATCGACTATCAATATCGGATATCGATATCGACAATCGACATCGATATCGACAATCGACATCGATATCGACAATCGACATTCACCATATTTGACTTTTCTATGTCAAATATGGTGAAGCTGCTTCTAATATTATATTTCCTAAAGGTAAGACATTTCCAAATTCTCAACGTCCATACCATATTTAATTAAAATTAAAAAACAACAGGGCGTTAGAAATGGATTTTCATACAGTTTTCTCCCCGCTTAGCACGTTAGAAATGAAATTTCATACACCTTTTGCTCCCGCATATTTGGTTTGTAGCAATGACGTACTTTCTACCTCTAGTCTAAGATCCGAATCTAAATCGAGACCTACCGGTTTGATAAGAGAATCAAATTTATTTTATAATAAATTTCATATATTAGAAAATAAATTAAAAATGGACAGAATATTTTTAATTATTTTTTGAAAAATGATTTTTCATAAAATGTTGCAAAATGAAGATAATAATAAAATTTTATACTGGACTTAAAGTATAGAGCATATAGAATGTGCAATCGTAGGGTCATCGACCATATAACTAATAGACTCCTCATATAGGGCGAACACTTTCAGACAACACATCAGACTTAATAGGTCTTATATAATTCCACGCCCTTGTAACAAAACCTACCGAGTTATTTAAATATTAATTAGAGTATGTCGATAATTAATTATCGATAAATAATTATTAGGAGTTAGGATCCCATCCCATTTGATTTATGATTTTTTTGACCTTGAGTAGACCAATCAGCGTTTAGTACCCCGCGCCCGCTTACTTGAGTCATTTGACTGAATTGTTTGCATTACGAAAGCATAGTAATTAGGCGTCTGCCGTCTATTGGTTGTGTGGTCGATGCGTAGGGTAGACTATTATTTACCTGGATAAATAATGGAAATAATAGTCTTCCCTATTATTTACCTGGATAAATAATGGAAATAATAGTCTACCCTACGATTGCACATTCTATATGCTCTATACTTTAAGTCCAGTATAAAATTTTATTATTATCTTCATTTTGCAACATTTTATGAAAAATCATTTTTCAAAAAGTAATTAAAAATATTCTGTCCAGGATTTCTGTTGTCTACCCATTTTTAATTTATTTTCTAATATATGAAATTTATTATAAAATAAATTTGATTCTCTTATCAAACCGGTAAGTCTCGATTTAGATTCGGATCTTCTACTACTCGTTTTGACAAAAGCAAGAAGGTACTTTCCGAGCGGGTGTAGTATAAAGAAGTTTTATTCTGTTTAGCCCAATCTCTAAACTAAACTAAAATGACAGCTCCAAACCTTGTGCTGCCCCTCTCCGTAGGGACTCAGGGAGTATTATTTATGAAAAGGATAGCAATATAAATACTTAGAGCTGTCATTTTAGTTTCGTTTATATCATAGATTGTGTTAAACAGAATTGGCCCCACTATCAGGCCCTACTTAATTGTTATGGGCACTATTTCTTTTCATACTTTTTTGACTGGCACTTCAAAGGTTGTGTTCAATGTCCATGTTATACTTTGGGCGGTTTGGGCGGCGCGGCTTTCTTGGGCGGTTCTTTACTCTGTGGCGGCGCGGGCGTGGGTGGCGGCGGGTCTACTATCCGCTTGCATCTCTTCGCTAAGACCATACCCATTACTGACAGCGCCACCTGAAATAAACCCATTTTAACATTCTAAACAGGACCCGAATTAGATCTTAAACAAAAGCTTCTCGATATGCAGCTGCTCCCTGTAAAATTGTAGGCATTTCAGGGAAAATTAGCTAGATAGGTATTAAACCACGAGAATATGTGAAAAATATTAAACCACGAGTGCAGTAAGCGTGTTTTGTAAATTAGAACCACACAGTTTTAAACGAAGTAATTAAGACTTCAGCCTTCCCCCCTAGCATGGGCCGAGATAATTTTCTCCCCGAGGAAAGAATATTTTTTTTATTCCTAAATAAATAAACAAAAACGTTAGAATAACGGTGAATAAATAGTCCCCCCCCCCCCCCCCCCCCCCCGTTAAATGTCAAACGGGAATAAACTTCTCCTCTCCCCTGTTGCCGTGCTCTGAGAAGTGGATAAAATCCCAAGCATGCACCTCTAGTCGGAGTTTTGTACGCAATACATTTGAAAAAAATACGAAATTTGCATGTCTGAGAGTGCTTGTTATACTCGTATGTTTAATATGTGAAGTGTGCAGGCTGCATACAATTCTCACTGCGATCTTTTATATTATAATTTACTAGCTGATGCCCGCGACTTCGTCCGCGTGGATCGATGATTTTCGGTTCTCGCGGGAACTCCTCAATTTTCTGGGATAAAAAGTAGCCTATGTGTTATTCCAGACTGTTAGCTAAGTATCTCGGTGCCAAATTTCATCCAGATCCGTTCAGCCGTTGGGGCGTGATTGAGTAACAAACATCCATCCATACATCCATACATCCATCCAAACTTTCGCATTTATAATATTTATTTGATAACTGGTCTGTGGAAGTAGGCCAATCTACACTTGAGGAGTGTCCGTTTAAAACTGTTTATTTACGTCAGAACAATTTTATAGAACATAGAAAAAACTTATAATAGTTATTATTTATCATATTCCTAAAACACTCAATACGAGCTCAAGTCCGTGCTCAAGTTTAGATCAAAATTAAATTTTTTGTACCGTTTTTAACCTGTCAGCTAGTGTTGCTTAGTGCCACCTCCGTAAATGGAAATAATTCAAGTATAATCGAGCCCGAATGTAAAATAAACCGGAACCAGTACAAAATGTAAATAGACAGTTTTGAACGGACCTCTTCACTTATCCAGTGTGATTGACACTTGAGTTGAAAGTTGAAAATAGCATATAAACACGAGCACGCGGGTCTCAGTGACTACTGAGCCAGTGACGAGATCTGGGAGTTTTTTTTTTCCTAAGCTTGAATATGTGAATAATATAATGATGATGAACTACTTACTAGACCAATATATTAATCTACTGACCATAAATATAATCAGTCCAATAGCCACTCCAAGCACAGTATGAGCGGTGTCTCGGTACAGTTCTATGATGGACTCTCTGCAGCCGACATCATAGTAGGATCTCCTGGCCTTGCAGGACTCTCTCTCCCTCTCTTGCACGAGGCTGGAGCGTTCCGGGTCGTATCCGGGGCAGCAAGAGATAGGTACATCGGGAGCGAAGAATTCTGGCACGTTAGCGTTGCGGTAGTCATCTGGACCGTATACTCCACAGCATACCAACTGGAAGGGATACCATTGTTTTTTAAGCCTTGAAAAAACCAGGCCAAGACCAAAATGCGTAGTGGGAGATTTTGTACTTTCGATCACGTTATAGGTACTAAATCAAAATCAAAATCAAAATCAATTTATTTGTTGAAATAGGTGGTACATACATACTTAAGTTGTTAGATTCTACATCAATGGAGTTCATGTTGCCTTACCTATTGTTACAGCTTGAGCTGGAGCTCATCTGTGAGCTCGGCCAATTGGATATTTGACAACTAGTTAAATCAGCAGCTTATTTTGAAACGTTGAAACGCGTGCTTATGTTTTATGACGGATTTTGTACGAAATACTGAATTGTGACGTCAACAAAGTTCGAGTTTAAAATGGTTATTCAACATAAAACTAACTGGGGACGTGGATATTACGACTGTTGGGAGATCTCCCACTCGGGAGAGAGCTAATGTGTGGAATACCCTCCCAGCGCACGTTTTTCCTGCCACGTATAACTTAATATACTCGTACCTTCAAGGTAAGAGTGCAGCATCTTCTAGGCAAGCACGTTCTAACCTAGACCTCATCATTGCTTTTCATATGCATGATTGACATGATTGTCGAAAACCAAAATAATCTTACAACACCATGCCCTTACAACACACGATGCTGACTGCCAACCTTCGTCAATCGGAGAGCCACCCGAAGAACAAGAAAAAGACTTACATCATGCTGTATATTGTTCCACAGTTTCACGTGTCTAGGGGAGTCGTCCCGGGCCAATCGGAAGGAGTCTGCCAGCGCCCGGCTGAGGTTCACCTCGTCTTCGTCGTTCAGCTGAGTGGCGATGCCCATCAGCACAGCCTGGATGATCGCCAGAATTAGCAGCACCACTGACGCCTGAAAGTAAAGAAAGTAGTCTTTCTTTATCCACACCACAGAATACAAGTTTTCTTTTCCACTACAATTAGCCCTTGTCTGGGATCTCACCTGATGGTACTTAAGTGATGATGCAGTCTAAGATGGAAGCGGGCTAACCTGTTGGGGGGTACGGCAGTTAAATAAAACCCATACCCCTAGTCGGTTTCTACAGGGCATCGTACCGAATCGCCAAATCGCTTGGCGGTACGTCTTTGCCGGTATGGTGGTAACTAGTCACGGCTGAAGCCTCCCACCAGACCAGACCAGAGAAAATTCAGAAATTATAAATTCCTAAATTGACCCTGCCGGGAATCGACCCCAGGGCCGGCAACGCCGCTCAACACAACGCCAGGGAGGTTGTTAAAAATAACATAACATCTATACTAATATTATAAATGCGATTTTTGGATATAGAAATCCTTTTCACAGTCCGACACCAAAACACACTCATCATGTGAAGATGTGAAAATTATTGTAAAGATCGTTTCAAGTTTTTTTTTTCAATTTTACATTCCATAATCAGTTCTGAAATCTTTATATATATTCATACAATGTTTTGATAAATTTACAAGCGGCAGTTTAAAAACTGGTGGTTTTGTGGCGGTGGTGGTAACAGTTAACACGCCACAGCTCGCGTGATATGCCAGTACCAACCCTATACCTTTGTTTCACTGAACTTGAATATATTAACTCCCAAGGTGAAGTGTTAAGTGTTATTTACCTTGATTTAACTTGGAAATTGTGAGATAAGGGAGGGATAAAACCAGAGGTTTAAATCGACAAAAACAGTAATAAATACTGTGGTGACTAAGCTAAAATTAATACTAATAAAACTGCTGTAAGAACTAAACAGGTTCCTCGAAACCGGCGATTTAACCTAGCTTGTTAAGTAATTATTCTTCATAGAATATTGTCAACAAAATATTCTCAACTATTTTTATCAATATCAGTTTAGTACAAAGGGCAATAATGCTTAGGGCTCAAAACTAGGCAAAAATAACTCAATCAGGAAGCTATTTATATGAGGCTAGATATATATATAGCAAATTCTCATCGGATCTTCAAGTATAGATAGATAGGTACTTTTCACTTTCTCAGTCTTAAACTCCTATAAGTGAGTAGAAAGTAGCTCACCACGTCAGTGAGGGTCCACTTTTGTAACTAAGTTTCGCCATTAGACAATTACTCATGCAGTGAGCTGTTCCCTACGGTCTTTGGTGACGAATCTTGTTTAGTTGATCCGTTTTTTAAACTAAACCTTCTTATGTTAATGTAAAAACCTACACTTACTATCATAAGCCGCTGCGTCTTCTTCGCCAGCACGGCGACTATGGCGTAGATAGCGATAGAGAGCGTGAGGGCTGCTGTAATGGCAATGATAATCATCGCCACCCGTCGCCCCGACTGCTCATCCGTGAAGATCACTATCATCTTATCACAGTCACGAGGGACCGAATGTAGTGAGGGTCCATTTTTGTTAGCTAATTTGATGATTCCTCATACAATGGGCTCTTGTTCCCTTCGGTCTTTGGTGAAGAATCTTGTCTAGTTGATCCGTTCTTTCAACGAAACCTAAGACGCGTTACCTTGTAGGAAATTTTAGTGTAAAAAACTTATATTTACTAGCATAAGCCGCTGCGTCTTCTTCGTCAGCACAGCGACTATGGCGTAGATAGCGATAGAGAGCGTGATGGCCGCTGTGATGGCAATGATAATCATCGCCACCCGTCGCCCCGACTGCTCATCCGTGAAGATCTTTATCGCGATTGCCGTCGTCACGGATACAGCGATCAGAGCTATTGATTTCACCTGTAAAATTATTATTAAAAAGTTTATGGACAAGATGTTCTGATGATGAGAAAATAGCTGACTAATTTTTCCGCATAAGAAATGTTTTTTTTGCCATACAAGTTACCTAAATGTTAAATTACTTGGTGGTACGACTTTGGTTGTGCAACAAGCCACGGTCGAAGCCTGCCACCCATTGATGTAGAATTTTAGTGTACTCATTGTATTTCGATGCTGCCACCACAGTGTGGTGGCAATGGTAATGAGTTGTGTGGTACCTACCACACAAAAATTCAGCGCAGAATAATTATAATCAGTATTTTTGGCACCATTCGACGCAGGCATTATTGGTAATAGCTATAAGATAACCTTGGCAGAAGGCTATAATATATTATATTGCAACATTTTTGTCATAATAAAAAAAAAACATACGCGCCGAATTGAGAACCTCCTCCTTTTTTGGAAGTCGGTTAAAAAGGTACTTATTTTCAGCTGAGCTAGTAGAGCCTTGGTTTAAAAATGATATACTAAATATCAACGACTTAACAAAACAAAGTGGCCAATTCTGTATTACACAATCACTAAACTAAAATGACAC
Organism: Erebia ligea; assembly: GCA_917051295.2. Classification (NCBI taxonomy): domain Eukaryota; kingdom Metazoa; phylum Arthropoda; class Insecta; order Lepidoptera; family Nymphalidae; genus Erebia; species Erebia ligea. The sequence continues at coordinate 18,692,816 of OU785223.1, forward strand.
TTCTCAAGTTCTGTCCCTTTCCTCAGGGAGATTTATGAAAGGGATATTTTTAATGCTGTCATTTTAGTTTAGCTTAGATATTGTGGCCGATTCTGTATAGCACAATCTCTAAACTAAACTAAAATAGCAGCTTTAAATCTAGTTATGTCCCTTTCCGCAGGGAGTATTATGAAAGGGTTAGCAATATTTGTAATGCTCTAATTTTAGTTTAGTTTAGAGATTGTGCACTACAGAATCAGCCCAATTGTGTACAACAGAATCAGCCCCAATTGTCACCCTAAAATACAAAAAGATACTTACTATATTAATAACAGCTAGCACCAAGTAGATTATTTTGAGTATTAAACTGCATTTCTTCCCCTTCCTCTCCTCTGCGGCTTCTGCATTGGTCTCTGTCTGAGTCAAAGGTACTCCGAACAGTTTGTCCAGGCCTTCAGACCGGGACTGCGAAGGTGGAGGGTCCAGGACCTGCCCCTTTTCTGTACAAGGAAGATGACAACTCAATCAAATCAGCAACTCTTTATCAAACTTAAAAACGCGCTTCTAGAATGGAAGTTTATTCATACTAATATTTTAAAATTATACCAAAGTGTGTCTGTCCTTCTGTCTGTCTGTCTGTCTGCTACGCTTTAACGACCCATCTTTTCAAACGATTTTGAAATTTGGTACAGATATAGCCTATAGGTTGTATCACGGGGAAGGACAGAGGGTACTTTTTATCCCGGAAAATTAAGTTTCCGCCGCGGACGAAGTTGCGGGCATCATCTAGTATGAAATACGTAGTTGTGAGTTGTGACGTCATCAATTTTCAACGCACTTTTTTTTCTTTAATCTTTAGTTTTAAAAGTAGTTATCAAACTTAAAACTAACCGAGGATGTGAATAAGACCCTCTATTTATCAGCAAGAAAAAATTAATTTTTGACATAGACATCATCCCTATTCTTAGAGGTTATGAAAACGAGTGAAATCTATCAGGCAGTCTTTTCTAATAAAATTATGTAAACAGAAATCGCTTAAGCATTTACGAAGATTAAAGACCGCCAGAAATAATGGTTAAACCCTCGACTTTTTTAATTTTTTTGGATTGAAAGCTTCCTTCGCTGCGTTGAGCACTTTTTGGTAGGGGGTAAAATTGTGGATTCGCGTTACCGACATGCTCGCGATCACCGGCATGCTCGCGTTGTTACAAAGACAAAAGGTCTTAAATATAAATATACTACATTCGTAATTAAACTTTAATGACTTAGTTTAAAGGTTTATATTTTAATTATTTTATTTATTTGTTTTTTAATTTTAAATATTCGTTTTCACTATATCGGCAGTCCCTATGACTGCCAATTTTTTGTTTTTTTTTTAAATTAAAAATAGGCATACCTGGAGCCGTCACCGCGTTTCCCATGGTTGGCCAATACGCTGGGACTGCGAACGCGTCATTGGGCCCTGTATTTATATGGACAATATACCATACAGCATGTGTGTTCAATGGTCATGGCCATGGACCAATGCTTGGTTGAATATAATGGGCTATGAAGTTATTCATGTGGTTTGCGTTACAATCGAAACGGAATTTTATATGTTGATATCGAAGTACTTCAGAGTTTAACTGCCTCGTTGGTCTAGTGGTTAGTATGTTCGACTGCGGCCGACGAGGTCCCGGATTCGAGTCCCGGGTCGGGCCATAATAAGTATTGGGTTTTTCTGACAAGAAATTCTCAGTACTAGCCCCGAGTTAGGAAGTTGGCGGTGTTTCACCCCCGTGCCTCGGAGAGCACGCTAAGCCGTCGGTCCTGCGCCTGATCTCTCTCCGGTCGTGTCGGATTTTCCGTCCCATCGGGCTATGAGACTAAAGGAACAGAGAGTGCACCTGTGTATGCGCACACACTTGTGCACTATAATATCTCCCGCGCAGATGGCTAATCTCTCTGGAGATTGGCCGCCGTGGCCGAAATTCGGTCGGGAGGACATTATTCATTACTTCAGAGTTTATCTCATTTCCAATACGCACTACAATATTTTTTTTAATCAGGGAACCCACAGAACTAATGACGGTATTTTTTTAATTTAACTCCCGGGGATTAAGAAGAAACGCGGGCTTTTTTATAATTTAGCTTTTTTTACTGCTATCTTGCGTGAGGGTAAGTGATGATGCAGTCTAAGAAGGTAGCGGACTAACCTGTTGGAGGTATGGCAGTTATATTAAACCCATACTCAAATCGGTTTCTACACGGCATCATACCGGAACACTAAATCGCTTGGCGGTAGGTCTTTGCCGGTAGGGTGGTAACTAGCCACAGCCGAAACCTCCCACCAGGCCAGACCAGAGAAAATTCAGAAATTATAAATATCCGCATTGACCCTGCCCGGGATCAAACCCGGGACCTCCTACTTATAAGACCACAGCACTCGCAACTGCGCCAGGGAGGTCGTCAAGACTGCTGCAAGAATAATTTAAAAAACCGGCCAAGTGCGAGTCGGACTCGCGCACCGAGGGTTCCGTACAAACCTGTAGTAAGTTTTAAATTATTAAAAAAAAACTACTTACTGGATCTCGTTCAAACCAATTTTTGGTGGAAGTTTGCATGGTAATGTACATCATATATTTTTTTTAGTTTTATCATTCTCTTATTTTAGAAGTTACGGGTGGGGGGACACACATTTTACCACTTTGGAAGTGTCTCTCGCGCAAACTATTCAGTTTAGAAAAAAATAATATTAGAAACCATCATTTTTAAAGACCTATCCATAGATACCCCACACGTATGGGTTTGATGAAAAAAAAAATTTGAGTTTCAGTTCTAAGTATGGGGGACCCCCAAAATTTATTGTTTTTTTTCTATTTTTGTGTGAAAATCTTAATGCGGTTCACAGAATACATCTACTTACCAAGTTTCAACAGTATAGTTCTTATAGTTTCGGAAAAAAGTGGTTGTGACATACGGACGGACAGACAGACAGACATGACGAATCTATAAGGGTTCCGTTTTTGCCAAATTTGGCTACGGAACCCTAAAAAGGTGTGTGTGTGTGCAATTCACATACGGCAGAAGTGAAACTTCAGAAAAGTAGCCTACGAGAATATGAGATAAATATAACTTGTATTCTATTTCATTCTCTAGCAGGCTTTAAAGTAGCCTACGAGAAAATGAGTCTCTCTTTTTAGTGTCACTTTTTCGTTTCAAAACGAATCTAAAGAATTTTCACTTCAAAAATATGTAGGTATTTATTAGAAAAGTGAATCGGAAAAATTGAAAAAGAAAATGGATTTGTAGTATCACTACTTATCAAGTAAATCTCTATTTTTATAGTGACTACAGAAATACAAATACAAAAGTCTAAACGATTATCTATATGTGTAACATTCTTGCGTTTATCGACGCACTTGTACGCTGACATTGGGATAGGTATAATATGTCATGAACGATAATAGGAATAACTGTTAACCGTTTTACCTTATATAAGTTTATAGTCCAAAGGTATTAGATGCCCTAAAATCGATCGCAACTCGTATAGTTTGTTATAGCTTTCGATTTAATTATAATTTGTCTGTAATTTTGTGTATTTAACCGATGGGGCTGGCATTAAGGCTAACTAGGTAGAAAAGCCCCAAAAAAACAGAATAAAAAAAAACAACAAAAAAACTCATAATTATAATAAGTAACTACTTGGGACTCATGCTCGGTAAACCTATGCATACCGGTCTTTACAATAGATTTAATTGAGAACTTTTATCTGATATCGGTTTGTGAATACGGGCTTTTGATCACCTTTGAGATCGACGCCTTTTTTTATCCACTACAAGTTAGCCCTTCACTGCGATCTCACCTGATGGTAAGTGATGATGCAGTCTATAAGATGGTAGCGGGCTAACCAGCTGTTAGGGGCATGGCAGTTATATTAAACCCATACCCCTATTCGGTTTCTACACGGCATCGTACCGGAACGCTAAATCGCTAAACTTATCATAACCTAACCTAACCTGTGATTAAATTAACTTACTGTGTGAATTCACCGTCTTATTATTATTTTCTATGCTATGTACAAAATGTTCTCGCATTCTTAATTTTCTTTTCTTTTATTAAATCACTGATTAGCAAAATCATTTAATTTACACGAAAAACTCAATAAAACAATCATTTTTTTGTACCACTTTTGTACATTTCTAGCACGTTATATTTTTAAAGGGTTCTTTAAGATGCGCACTCCCAATAACATGTGATAATACTAGGTTCTTTAACGTTACGCGAGAATAGGTATGCGCTCAAGATTTATTAGCACTTCAAATGTGTACCCATTTTGCGTCAATATGTACGCTAAATAATAAGATAACTCACATTACGTGACAATGGCGGATTTATAGCAACATAAGTAAAAAAATACATAGTTTTCAGCGAGTTTATATTTTCATGTCAGTAGCCGTTATCGCGTGTTGATTTTTTAAATAAACAAACTTTGGGTGCTGACGTGGCATATTTTGCTTTAAAAATATTTATGACGAATTTTCTTTAGTATGAAATTTCTTCTCAAAATGTTTTTTAAGAGTTTTCAAAGCAATTACCGAAGTGAAGACATGACTTTAATTTTTTATAAGTTTCTTAGATGGTTGACAATACATTTTCTAATGCATCAGGATGATTATAATTCACGCAACACTTCTATATAAATATTGTAAGGACTAAGGTCAGCATAAAAAATATGTAGGTATCTAGGTGAACTCATATTTTTTTTACTGGACAATAGCTGGTAAATAAAATATACGAGTCGCACCATGATGTGCTTGCTCAGTATTAATTATATTGAATCTAAAAAAAAAACCATTTTGTTTTATAAAAAGGTACTTAATAGGTATTTTTCCATCAGACTACTAGCGATGCAATAGGCTACTTTTATCCCAAATAAAAGAGTTTCTAAAGGGAATTTCAAAATACCTAAGTCGTCAAGTAATTATTAGTTTTATGACCTACTCACAGAATTAAATTATTACTACTCACAGATTTAAATTATATGACGACCTCCGTGGGGCAGTGTGTAGCGCTGCTGTCTTAACGTGCGGAGGTCCCGGGTTCGATCCCCGGGCAGGGTCATTTTGGGAATTCATAATTTCTGAATTTTCCCTGGTCTGGCCTGGTAGGAGGCTTCGGCCGTGGTTAGTTACCACCCTACCGGCAAAGACGTGCCGCCAAGCGATTTAGCGTTCCGGTACGATGCCGTGTAGAAACCGAATAGGGGTATGGATTTTATATAACTGCCATACCCCTAACAGGTTTGCCCGCTACCATCTTAGACTGCATCATCATTTACCATCAGGTGAGACAGCAGTCAAGGGCTAACTTGTAGTGGATTAAAAAAAAGGTATCTATATTAAAAGTAGATTTAGGGACATAGACATACTTTTTTTGCGAACCGTAGAATATGCATAAAAGGCTTAGCGGTTAGTACCACTCATCGGCGTTGCCATGGCGATGGTACCACAAACACTACGCACAATATTTATTGAAAGGAAAGGTACCACCAACTACCACCTAACCTCCACCCTCAAGGCCTTTGCCCAAGGACGCGATTTTGCAATTACCTATTCTGAAAGCTCAAAATTGCCATTTCACGCGTAATTCCACAGAACACATAATAATATGTGTTCTGTGCGTAATTCGATATAGAATTTCGGAAGGTAGAATAATAGACATGAATATGGTAAGCTTTTATCACCCTGCCGGCAAAAATGTGCCTTCAAACGATTTAGGGTTACAATAATATTATGATGTCGCGTACAAAGTAGAAACCAATTCGGGATATGGGTTGACTTAGTCAAACTTAATATGGCCTGTTCCACTAGTCCCTACCAACGTATCCCTGGGGGGGAAGACTGGATTTTTTTTCCACCTATCCCCACGGTAGGGATGAGTGGAAAATATATTTACACTTATCCCTACCGAATTGAACGTGGGCCGTTTTATTATAGCTCTTTATGGGAAGATTGCAGTAACTGAATGAACGAGAAACTTATACGTCATCAAATAAATATTATAAATGCGAAAGTTTGGATGGATGTATGGATGGATGTTTGTTATTCAATCACGCTCCAACGGCTGAACGGATCTGGATGGGCACAGAGATAGATTATAGTCTGGAATAGCACATAGGATACTTTTTATCCCGGAAAATTAAAGAGTTCCCGCGGGAACCGAAAAACCTCAATCCACGCGGACGAAGTCGCGGGCATCAGCTAGTACAATATAATGTGGTAAAAAAAAATCTCAGTAGAGTTATAAATAAGGAGGTAGATCATCGGTCTCTGGGTTTAGGGGCTATCCCTTTATAAAATTTCATCAAAATCGGTTAGCCTTAAGGACCTTAAAAAGCTAAAGAGAAAGACACACTTTTGCATATTTATCTAATAATACTAGTTATTAAGTATATCCACACTAATATTACAAGTGTGTCTGTCTGTCTGTCTGTCTACCACGCTTTCACGACTCATCTATTCAACCGATTTTGATGAAATTTTGTACAGGGTTAGATTGTATCCCGAGATAAAAAGTAGCCTATGTCCTTCCCCGGGATGTCTACCTATGATTGGTACGTCTATATACCGAATTTAACCAAAATCGATTGAAAAGATGGGCTGGCTGTTAAAGCGTATTTTTATTTTTATTTATTGGGGACGATTAACAATTACACATTAAATCTAATTATAACAACTAATATAAAATATTAACAATAAGTAGTAATTAACTTTTTTACATATCTTTTGCATGGCTAAAGTGGATTTTGAAAAATATTACTTAAATATATAGCACAAGAGTCATTCTTGCTGAAGGGCAGCTATAGAACTTATTTAATAGGTATTTATTACCATTCACCAAAACATACATTAATTTCCCTAAATCTGGATCACCTACATTGACACGGTTTACTTTCATTCTTTGGAGTGATAAAATCTAAAGAACCTACTTATACCTCTTTTGGAGAGCCAAAAATAGGTAGAAGGTACGTAGAAGGAAATAAAATAAATCTTAAGGGCTCAATTTAATTGGTCTATTACGAACTAGGTACTTAGGTACCCTTAAAATAGCATTTTTATTTTTTGGCTCTTTATCATAATCACAACCACCAATACAGCCCATCAACGTCCCACTGCTGGGCACAGGCCTCCACTCTCATAGGACTCTAGGAGAGCGGGAAATAGAGCTTAGACCCACCACACTGCTCCAATGCGGGTTGGCGGGCTTTAACGACTACCTATAACATGTTAGTGGTAATAACCGGGACCGACGGCTAAACGTATACTCTCCGAGGCACGGGGGTGAAACACCACAAACTTCCTAACTCCGGGCTAGTACCACTGTACTTTTACCTATTCTGTGCTAGTACTGAGAATTTCTAGTCAGAAAAACCCAATACTTAATTATGGCCCGACCCGGTACTCGAACCTAACCGCTAGACCAACGAGGCAGTATCGTATAGATACGCTATCGTAACAGATATTCTTAAACTAGGTGATGCCCGCGACTTCGTCCGCGTGGAATAAGATTTTTTGATTACCGCGGGAACTCTTTAATTTCCCGGGATAAAAAGTAACAAACAACCAAGCATACAGTACGTACCAAACGTACAGACATAAAAACATCCAAATTTTCAAATGTAGATCAAATCAAATATATACTTAAATATTATAAATGCGAAAGTTTGGATGGATGTATGGATGTATGGATGTATGGATGTATGGATGTATGGATGTATGGATGTATGGATGTATGGATGTATGGATGTTTGTTACTCAATCGCGCCCCAACGGCTGAACGGATCTGGATGGAATAACACATAGGCTACTTTTTATCCTAGAAAATTACGGAGACCCACGGAACCGAAAAGCCTCGATCCACGCGGACGAAGTCGTGGGCATCAGCTAGTATAATAATAAATAAGATTAGTAAGATTGAAAATCCATAAAACGTATTCACAGCCTTTGCTGGCTGTCCCTAGGTTCGGTACACCCTGTAATATCATAACTCTTATCTCAAATTAATATTCCTACATCCATGACTCTTATAAATCAGTTTATTCCATGGAACTAATAAGCAGTTACTGGTTCATTCCTGCTATATTTACAACGAAATTTCATAGTTATTTTAATAAGTCATCGAACGTAGATCGAAGAAAGTGTTATGGCTGGTAGTGAGCTGTTGACCTCAGGGTGAGAGCACTCTATAGTGGTTAGAATCCGTTGCCATGGCGATTTGTCGTAGTTCTTCAGGGTTGCCAAACGTCCTGGGCAAGTCGGGACGAACTATTACTAGTGGTTCGCCCCGAACTGAGACCTCGCGGTATCACAGAGCGCCATATTTTGACATCATTGTGAAGTTCTGTTAAAAGTATTAAAGCTCATTAAAAATTAAATAATTTCGTTTCCTTATAATATTTATCTCATTTTAGTATTTGTTGTTCAAGTACAGGATATAATTCAAATAAATGATCAAGTTTCAGTCTCAGCCTTTTAGAAAATTGAGAGTTCTGAGGTCAACTTTGAACGTTAGAAAATCTCCACTTTGAAAGCCCCCCATTTCGTCAATTTTAGGGGAAAAATTAAAAAAAAATATATTTTTGTACTCTATTCCTAATTACCTTTAAAATGATATACCGCAATTCTATGTAACGCTATAAAAAATATTTTACTTCGCATTCGCTTCTATGAGAGCCCCCCTGAAATAAAGATTTTTATAACTTTTTAAGCCATGTTCGGCGGGAGGCCATCGGTTTACATATTATATTTAAATTTGAAGTAATTACGTTCAGTAATTCAGAAGTTATAAGGCCCTGACAGACGGACGGACGGACGGACGGACGGACGGACGGACAAGTGCCAATTCACTCAAGTAGACTCAGAGACCTTCACTTCGCTCGGTCAACAAAGCAACTTTGAAAAAGTCCACTTACTGGTTTTGAATGACTTGATAAAGAAAAATTGGTTTCATAACTGGCCTGTCTCTACAAAGATCCACCACAATCCCATAGGAATCCATAGGGCGTCATTCCTATACCTAAAAACTAGTCTTCTAAAAGGATTTAACAGTAATTTAGTACCTAATAAAGTTTAAAGACCCTAAGATAATTTGTTTTTAGGGTTCCGTACCAAAATGGTAAAAATGGAACCCTTATGGTGCGACTTTCTCCCTCCGTCCGTCCGTCTGTCACAGTCGATTAGTCGATTATTTCAGTAACTATTAAAGCTATCGACATGAAATTTGGAATAGTTGTGTATAATAGTGGCCTAACATTATTAAAATAAAAAAAAACGAAAATTATTTTTAGTTTAATTAAAAAAGGGGGAAAATCGGGGGTTTGAAATTTCAAAGTATGATAACTATACTGAGTGGGATACCATATGAAAGGGCTATACTTCTACATTCTAAAACAGATTTTTATTTATTTTTATGCATAATAGTTTTTAATTTTCATTGTTCAAAATGTCGAAAAAAATACCGTCCCCCCCCCCCCCGTCCCCCCCCCCCCTTATCTCCGAAGTTTACCAATTGAAAAATCTGAAATAATTATGGTCAATAGAAGCTTATGTATATTTTACAGGAAAAATAAAACCAACGCTCTAACTAGCATAGTTTTTTCGATATTAACAATAAACCTCTACAAACAAAGTTAGTTTTGCGGTTCATTTCGTCTTGTTTTTAATACGTCATAAATCGTAAAACTTACTACAGGTTTGTACGGAACCCTCGGTGCGCGAGTCCGACTCGCACTTGGCCGGTTTTATTTTAGTTTGGGGTTGCATATCATCCCGGAAAACTCAGGAATACTAGGAAACTCAGGAAACTCAGTGGATAATGAATTGGAATAGTACATTACACATCTAGGGCAGTAAAATAAGAAATGTCTCAGATCACATGTAATTGTTGTCCGAGGCGAAGCCGAGGTCAATAAACATGTGATCTGAGGCTTTCTTATTTACTGCCCGTGGTGTGTATACTATTTTTCTCCTCGACGGAGGCGGAAAGCGGCATTTTCGTTTAGCGCAGCGGGAGGAAAATTGACGCTTTCCGCCCGGAGGTGAGAAAAATAATTGTATCCTTTAAAATTCCAGATAACACTATATTTTTGTAATCTAGCGCGGTAGGAGTATTCCTAACTTATGATAGGAAATATGGACATTCTTGTAAATAATTAATTCAGTTTTCAAGACTTTGGGAAGGTGTTACCGGATCTCAGTACTAAATATAATAATTATGGTGCGGCCTACGGGGTTAAAGATACGAAGTGTTGTGGCCTTGGGATTAACATAAGAGTTCGTTGGTTTATGGGCTTACTAGATGATGCCTGCGACTTCGTCCGTTTGGATTTAGGTTTCGAAATCCCGAAGAAAGTCGTTGATTTACCTTTTTACACGTCGCTCTGTAACGGCGTGGTTGAAGGTTAAACCAAAAAACTAAAGACACTTTCACGCATCGAATTTTCCGAACCGGTGGTAGAGTCTTGAGTCTTGACTTATCATAAGTGACTTAAGAAATAAATAAATCATTTACAGTTAATAATTTAAGAAATAGTTTGATGTTTTTGCGTTTAAAATATAAGTACGTATGGATAATAAACAATAAATACTTTTTCCTGTAAGAAACGAAAACTTAAAATTAAGTATAAATGAATCCATTTTAAATACATTTTCCCGAAGTTAGCAGTAAGTAGTGAAAAAATCTGTAGCGCACACAACAATAATAATAAGACTACAATAATCTGTGACAATAATAAATGATTCTATTTCAAAACAAGTTTTCAGACTATTACTTCCTTATGAGCCTTGAGTACGGGATTGTTTTTTAAGTATTCTACCCTGAGGTTTCGGCCACGCCTAGTTCCTCGCTATAATGAGATAGCGCGTGACTCCTCCATAGTTTTATTTAGTTTTCTTGTTTCAGCCGTATGAAAAAATATTACAAAGTTACAGTAAAAATTTCTGTAGCGCGTACGCTTACTCTAAGCTTAGGTATGTTTTCAGATCTTTGCCTATCCAAAGGTGTAAGATAAGAAAACTTAATCAAAACCGAGAAGTGATGTGTGAAGAAATATTTGATTTCCGGGATAAAAAGCCATTGTCCAAGTCCAGAATGGGATGCATCACGCAAGCACAAAACATAGAGGTTTTTTTCCGTAGATGCAAGCTGTAAGTACCTACTTTCGTTGATTAGCGGCTTGGTCTTGAAAAACAGACAGACAGACAAAATTTTCACCTTTATAACTATGGATTTATTGAACGCCAAGCTTGGAAAAGGTTAAAGTTCCCTAAACACAAATAAATTTTCTTTTATGCCTAAACAATTTGTAATCCCGATAATATAAGATCAGTAACCTATGCTTGTTTCGCTACCAATTAATCAGATCCCTATCTACACTTTACGACAGTACAATTAGAGGTCAAAGTAATTTTGGGGGTGATTTCAGTGCGTGATTTTACCCCTCACGCGACAAAGCTCCGAACAACTATATACCGAAGTGGCCGAAATACTGGCCGACAGTCTACGTGTATATGCGTCACCGAGTCTGAAACCGCCATAAGTTCACGAGTCGGTAGAGCGCGCGAACGCGTTTAAAAAATATAACGTTCGAATTTCAAATCGTGTCTTCATTTTGTTTTAATTTTTAATCTGTTCAGTGGTTCGTGAATTAAACGAAGATGGAGGGCTGCGGTATGAACTGTATAAAATACCTTCTGGTTGTTTTCAACGGTTTGTTTATGGTAAGTGTTTTGTCTCTATCTTCTTTAATCTCATGTTGACATTGCTGTCTCTTTTCATTGAAGATTTCAGTAGTATTTTTGTAGTTATTTTTGTCTCGTCGTGAAAAGCGTCACAGAAGAAATAATAGCGCTGCCCTAGTACTCGTGCTTATTTATATTTTACGGCTGAATGCGAAGTTATTCTGTTTTTTTTATTATTAAACATATTTTACGAACAGTAGGTAAGTATTTCGCAATATAAAAAATACTTAATAGAAATATTATAACCTAATTACTTATCAATACAAAAATAAGGAAAATAAAATTGATAAACAAAGGTTAATATTATATACCTACTTACCGTTACCACCTATTTAAATAATAGTCGTTCTATTTTTGATCGTAATTAAGTAGGTCAGAAAATAATTAAGTACTTAGTTATTTTTATGTACTTCGTTCTTTTAATTACTGGCCTAAAGCGGCTCTGAGTTCTAGCTCTAAAAAAACTCTTAAATAGTTAAAAAAATAGGGCAAGACTAGAAATAAAACTTATAAATGTACAAGATGAGAAAAAAATCTTACCAAATTCATCAGTGGCATGGAATACTATCACCATTTTGATGAATCTTCTACCACATGTTCACCGAAAAATTGTAATTATTAGCAATTTTTTTACGCAGAATATCTCAGTATATTTTTTTCTAACGACCTCTGTGAGATTTACTCGATAAGCAATAAAACCATATCGGAACAAACCGATCAAGTTCGCATAGGTAATAAAAGTAGATCGCCTTAAACATTGCTAGTTTTGTAACATCAGGAACTAAGGGACTTCAAGACCTCTGTCAAGTCTACACAACTAATACTATATACTTTCTGAATATACCTATTACCTAGATATCATACTAATATTGTAAATGCGAAAGTGTGTTTGTACGTTGGTTTGTCCTTCAACCATCCCGCAACAGAGGAACGGATCAATGCATGGGTATAGTTGAGGATCTGGAGAGTGACTTATGCTACTTTTTATCCCGAAAAATTAAGGATTTCTCGCGGGAATTAAAAAAACTTAAACCACGCTGGTAAACTTGCGGGCATCAGATCATATATACGGTCTAATTATAAATGCGAAACTGTGTTTGTCTGTTGGTTTGTCCCTCAATCACGCCGCAACAGAGCTGCGAAGGCCAGTGAGTTTTGAGCAGAGATTCGACTAGACGACCGACACGAAAATTGATTATACATCCTTGGAACTATTCCACGTGCATGTGATTTACATATTTTACATGATAATTAGCTTGTTAGTAAACACAACCATACCAAAAATACGAGATATGTATATTTTTGTATTGTTTTTTTTTAAATTTAAGAAGTATCATAGAAAAATTTTGAGAATAAAAATTATTTTTTACTAGCTGATGCCCGCGAATTCGTCCGCGTGGATTAAGGTTTTTGGGTTCTCGCGGGAACTCTTTAATTTTCCGGGCTAAAAAGTAGCATATGTGCTATTCCAGACTATAATCTATCTCTGTGCCAAATTATTTCATCCAGATCCGTTCAGCCGTTGGAGCGTGATTGAGTAACAAACATCCATCCATCCATACATCTATCCAAACTTTCGCATTTATAATATTTACTAGCTGATGCCCGCGACTATTATTATATTTGATATTTGATTGATAGACCAAATACTTCTTTTTGTCTTTTCGTATTCCACTATACAGTATGTTAGCCTTTGACTGCCACCTCACCTGGTGGTAAGTGACAGTAGTTTAATTTTTGCAAGCTTTTGTAAAATTAAGTCGTTAAGCTCGGATAGTTATATTATTTATTACTTACTTTATGTATTCCACTACAAGTTAGCTCTTGACTGCGATCTCACCTGATGGTAAGTGATGATGCAGTCGAACATGGTAGCGGGCTAACCGGTTAGATACGGCAGTTATACTATTACCAATTCTGTGGTTAAATTAAACCCATACCCAGTCGGTTTCTACACGGCATCTTACCGGAACGATAAATCGCTTGGCAGTAGGGTGGTAACTAGCCACGGCCGAAGCCTCCTACCAGAAACGTTCCAATGCTAGGAAAATAAAACGACTTTTATAGTTTTAAAGTTTAAGTAAGCAACTAAGTAAATCAAGCTATTCACTTGCAAATAACTTGAAAATGAGTCATTCTAACTTTACTATTAAACTACGGCGTGTCAAACTATTTCAATGTTATACCTACTATTTATTCATGGATATGACGATCATTAGCGCATCGATGACCTCAGGTTGAGGGAATAAAGTAAACTCAGTAAATAATATTGTTTTCTTCAATGAAATAAATAGATAAATGATGCCCGCGACTTCGTCCGCATGGAGTAAGCTTTTGTATTCCCGCGGGAACTCTTCAATTTTCCGGGATAAAAAGCCTATGTACTTCCCCGTGAAACGACCTAGCTCTGTGCTAAATTTCATCAAAATTGGTTGAAACGGGCCGTTAAAGTGTAGGAGACAGTCAGATGGACAGACACACTTTCGGATTTATAATATTAATATGGGTACCCGCAACTTCATCCGCGTAGATTCAGATTTTTCAATTTCAATTTCTTCAAAACTCTTCATTTTTCCGGGATAAGTAGTAGAATAGTAAGTAAGACCTAGATGACATTCTCCTGGTCTTTCAGTATATTCGTGCAAAAAATCACGTCAATCCGTTGCTCCGTTGCGGCGTGATTGAAAGACAAATAAACAAACAACACGCTTGAACGCTGTTTGCATATGAAATCCGTCGAATATTAGCACTAATATTAACACTTATTAATTATTAATTTTAATTAGCACTGGCCATGCCCCTAATAGGTTAGCCCGCTACCATCTTAGACTGCATCATCACTTACCATCAGGTGAGATCGCAGTCAAGGGCTAACTTGTAGTGGATAAAAAAAAATCTAAACTTTGTCAGCTGCAATATATTAAATTGTTAAACATAAATTACGTTAAAGCTAAGGTAGGTAGAGATATTATACTGAGTTTAAATCGGCTCTTCCGCCGGCTTTTCTCAGTGGAAACTCCTTTCCGGCAGCTAGCGGCGGTAGAGTATCGACTTACCTTAAGTGACAGAAGCTCTCCTTTGGTGTCGTTGAACACCCCGTAAGAACATATTATTAAGTTATATTATTCGCTATTCTTTAAAAAAAAAGTTAAAAGATGTTCTTTGTTTGATTATAATTAATGTGAAAGTGTGCCTGTCTGTCTGTCCTCTACGCTTTCACGGCCCACCTGTTCAACCGATCTCAATGAAATTTTGGACAGGGATAGCTTGTATCCCGGGGAAGGACATAGGCTATTTATCCCGGAATAGAACTTAATCTACGCGGGAAAAGTCACGGACTACAATCTAGTGTTCTAATAATCCTTAATCAGAGTAACTCAGCACGTTGAAGTTATCAGAGGCACGTTCACTCATTCAATAGTATGCGTCATTCTATACAACGGTGACGTACCTACCCGTAAGTTCAGTGATTACAATAATTGACTTATGACTTATGAGTTACTAGCTGATGCCCTCGACTTCGTCCGCGTGGTTTAAGTTTTTATATTTCCACGAACTCCTTAATTTTCCGGGCTACAAAGTAGCCTATGTCACTCTCCAGGTCCTCAACTATACCCATACCAAAAATCACGTCGATCCGTTGCTCCGTTACGGCGTGATTGAAGGACAAACTAACAAACAAACACTTTCGCATTAATGAATATTAGTATAGTATGATTATGATGCAGCTTCTAATGCATATTATTATCAACCCATTGCCGGCTTACTACTGAGCACGAGAGTCCTCTCGGAAATCGGAATGAGAAGGGTTTGGCCACAGTCCACCACGCTGGCCAAATGCGGGTTCACAGCTTCACCCACCATCGAGAACATTATGAAGAACTCTCGGGCGTGCAGTTTTCCTCACGATGTTTTCCTTCACTGTTTGAAGCAAGTGATATTTTATTTCTTGAATACATTACATTACATTATTTCGAAAAGTTGGTGGTGCGTGCCCTGGAATCGAACCCGAAACCCCGTACAGGGGGTCAGGTGTCTTAACCACCGCAATAAGTGCTTATTTACACCATCAAATAAATATTATAAATGCGAAAGTTTGGATGGATGGATGTATGGATGTATGTTTGTTACTCAATCACGCTCCAACGGATGAACGGATCTGGATGAAATTTGGCACAGAGATAGATTATAGTCTGGAATAGCACATAGGCTACTTTTTATCCCGGAAAATTAAAGAGTTCCCGCGGGAACCAAAAAACCTCAATCCACGCGGACGAAGTCGCGGGCATCAGCTAGTTTACTAATACGTATTTCAAATTAACGTTGGAATTTCGAAAAAGCCGGCCTTATTCCTTGTCAAGTGAACCTCATGTCAAATACCCTAATTACCTACAGAAATTAAATATGTGGAAGCTACGAAAGCTTATAATGTTATTCTCTTGGTTTGACAATGTGTATGCTTGTATCAAAATCAGTTAATTAGAACACCACTTAGCTAATTAATAAAATGAAAATAGAAATAAGTAAGCTAGCACAGTATAACGAGATACGTCGTCTCCTACCAGTCGTTCGACGGAGGCGTCTAGACAGAGCAACGCTGTGGGGTGACAGGAGATTAACTGTCAAAATTTATGGATATGAAATTTCGGATCTGGGTACGAATATTATTATGCCGGTTACACATATGAAATCATTTTGGAGTATCCGATAGTTTCGGACAGTTTAAGTTACGGATTTTTAAGGAATTTTTTCATCCCGCGTGCTCGTTTGCTTGCATGAATATTTTTAAAAAAATTATTAAAGGAAAACACAAGTAGGTACTTAATGATTTGATTTTGCCTTTATTTCTAGGTTATAATTTGATACTACAATCACAAAAATCGGCTCGGTCGTGTGAAAACTTGACTCCGCCTCTATCCAAAATTATACGAATCTTTTATATCAGACTAGCTGATGCCCGCGACTTCGTCCGCGTGGATTGAGGTTTTTGGTTCCCGCGGGAACTCTTTAATTTTCCGGGATAAAAAGTAGCCTGTGTGCTATTCCAGACTATAATCTATCTCGGTGCCAAATTTCATCCAGATCCGTTCAGCCGTTCGGGCGTGATTGAGTAACAAACATCCATACATCCATACATCCATCCAAACTTTCGCATTTATAGTAGGTATTTATTTGATATTTGACTAGCGACCGTGGTCACGGACATCCGCGACCTCGTCCGCCTGGATTGAGGTTTTTGGTTCCCGCTGGAACTCTTTAATTATCCGGGATATATGGTATTCCGAACCAATGGTAGATTCACTCGACTATTCAAAAGTACTTGTCAAAGTCAACTTGAATATAAAAAAATTTGAATTTCGAATTTGATAAAAAGGCTGTATTATTCCAGACTATAATCTTTCTCTGTGCCACATTTCATCCAGATCATATTCGCCTTACCCCCTCCAGTCGCGAATGTAATGGCAAATCTGCTAAATATGATATTGTGTTGTCATAGTAATCGACTTTTTTATGCACTAGTGTCAATAATTGGGCAGAAAAATGACAAGGCACTCTCCCCTCAACCCGCAAAAGTTACTCGAACATGATTTCTTACGTTTCCTATCCCGCAGCCTGATTACGTAAAATTTGCAGTAGCGACAGCAGTAGCAATGCGACAGCAAACAC
This sequence comes from Erebia ligea, assembly GCA_917051295.2. Classification (NCBI taxonomy): domain Eukaryota; kingdom Metazoa; phylum Arthropoda; class Insecta; order Lepidoptera; family Nymphalidae; genus Erebia; species Erebia ligea. The sequence goes on from OU785223.1 coordinate 18,710,242, forward strand.
TACGCGATCGGTCGCAAAACGTCACTAGAATTCGTATTACGCAAGCCGATCGCACGTCTATTGCTCGCCTGTCGCAGAATGCACTTTTCGTGCACTTTTGCTATCGATAGCCGCTGTTAAGTAATACAAAATTGCCGTTTGACAGCAGCGATCGTGAGATTTACGCCTGTCGCAAGCCTGTCGCGAGATACGTAATCAGCCCGCCGTGTTTATTTCACCCAAGGCGTCGACCCACTGTATGAAAATACATAAACTGTGAAGTTAGCAAGCAAAATTCGTGTAAGAAATGAATAAAGCACCAAGGCACGGACCACATTACAGTCACGCAATACCACAATCATGGCTAATTTATTCAAAGTCCATTTTCAGGTGGGCCTCACTAAAATATAAATTTGTTAAAATTAAAACCTTGGCATTCGAGGCTTATAGAAAAGTATATTCCTGGTGGGAGGCTTCGGTCGTGGCTATAGTAACCACTGGGCAATGATAAGTTTGACGGACTATATGTTTAGATACGAGTATCTATCCAATATTATGTGACAACGTCGCTTTTCCGGTTACACTTTAAAACAGTGTTAACACTTTTATTTCTGTGACAAATTCATTTGTGTTACAGAAATATAAGTGTTTTGAGTTAACAGATTTAAAAACACATCTGAAAAGGGTTACAGCTTTGATTCTGTTATCAATTATTTATACTGTAACACTAATTCTGTAACCTTTATGAAAGGGTTTTTCAGCCCCGGCTACCGGCAATGACGTACCTGCGTAGCGATTCTGACGAAATTTGCTACAGAAATCGGTTGTATCCCGAGGAAGGACATATGCATACTTTTTATTCAAGAAAATTTTAAGAGTTCCCGTGGGAATTAAAAAAACCTATTCCACGCGGACGGGCATCAACTAGTTACCTATTTTAATAAAGCTTTGCTATTCTACTCTAGTGCTGTCTGCGCTTAGGAAAATAACAAATAGGTGTTATTTATTCTAGAGTCAGCCCGTACAAAGGATATTGTGCTAACACAATGCCTGGTTTGTTTTGTTTCTGGCTGGACCCATCGGCGCATGAAGGTTGATCCATTTTTTATCACAATACGGGTTAAAGTTCTATTAGGGTTGACATTTTGCACGATTCATTCCAACGCAACGCCGCGCCGCGCTGGCTCAGTAGCCACTTCTGAGCACGAGTCTCAGATTCAGATTCAGTTTCATTTATTTTGCATTGAACTTAAACAATTGTAATGGTTTTTTTTTTTGTTTTTTTTTTTTTGTTTTTTTTTGTCATTGTCAACTTATTATATCAACGTCAACTTTGCGTTTAAAAATATATAAAGGTAAAATAATATCTAATAATAAATAATAGGTATTGTACCTTTATAAATATTATAAAGGTAACTGACATGTTAGCCCATTAGGGTACCTATATCCAAGATTCAACTACCTACTTGTAATATAGTTCTATTATTATGTAATTAGGAAGGTATACCGTGCGTTTATGGACGATTTATCAATATTCTACACGTTCCCTATCATATCCGGTCTCAAGGGAACGAAACCATAATACTTATAAGAATTTCTTTAATAAAAGCGGAAGTTCTAGGTATACTCTAGGTCTTTTGTGTCTCAGCTTTTTTTACAAGTTTTTATTAAACTTGCAATGTTTGTGTTTGTTTATGTAAAATCTTGCTCCTGAGTTTTAAAACAGTTATTCCCAACCGATTGAGCCGATATTTTGCATAGGTACGCGTTTTTTTTTTATATATAGGCTAGCGCTTGGCTGCAATCAGACTTGAATGCAAGTGGTGATGCAGCATAAGGTGGAGTGCGCTTGCCTAGAAGATGCCTATTCACTCATGATTTGAAGGTATTAAAAGAGGAGGGGAAAACGGAAGCCGAAAGGGCATTCCATATCCTAGCGGTTCGAATTAGAAACGAGGAAGCAAATCGCTTCGTACGAGCCCGCGGAATTTCGACTGCGTAAGGGTGCAGACCTTGTCGATGCCTTGCGGTTCGATGATAAAAAGGTGACGGAGGAATCAGATCGAATAGTTCTTGATGTTTAGTTTAAGACAATGTATGGTTATTGGTTAGCTGTGACGTCATTTTTAATCCAATGTGGCAGATTCCTAAAGATGGCGGACTAGTTATTTTTCTACACCCCCGTGATAAGGGCATCAACGACCAATTATTTTTTAAATTTTCTGCCATTTTCTTACTCGATACCGGCGACCACCGCTCGCAACTTCTACTCGAACCGCAAATATAAATTTGCCGGTATATTGCTATCCCTATTTGGCTGAAGACACATGATCGCGTGCAAGCGCGATAGCAATATGAGCGTACAGAATTTGTTATACATTTAGTCTTGTTCCGTGAATACCAAAAATGATGAATGAAAAATTGTTGTGTTTTTAACTTCGTGTTGTTATTCTGTAACTTGACAATATAGGCTATGTTCCTGATCAATCAGTACGTGAGATATCGTTGGTTTTAATATGAAACAATTAAGGAGAAAACATGTCGTTTATGTCGCAAAAACATGCAAAACGCAATGTGCTTACATTTAATTTTGGGAAAGTATTTTGGAAAAATAATTATCCAGGGACCTAGATAAAATACAAGTTCAATCTTAATAATCGCATAATATGGAGGAAATATGCTCGAATTACTAATTATTTTGGTATTACGTTTGTATGAGCAATTCACCCTCCGCTGGCGCCTTAACACCGAAATCTTTCATAATATTATTCAATTCAATAATTAGATATTCAAAACAAATTCTTGAACAATGCGGAAGTATTTTGAAGTCAACCTCTAGCGACCTCTTGGTATTGAATTTCTCAATGTTTAAACCGTAGCCTAAAAAACTACTTAGAGTTGCGGTTAAGTAATTCGATCACGTTCATGTATGGAATGAATTTGAGAATCGTATATCTTGGCGTTTTTACGTTTTTCAAGGGTACCGAACAGCTATTTTGTAAATAATCTATTTGAGCTGTAGCCTGTACCGCTGTGATAAAATTCTGTTACCATTACAAAGGCATATTAAAAAAAGTAAAACCTTTACTTTTTTTAAAATTATAGAGTAAGTACTTATTTGTATGGGAAAATTGTCAAGTAAAGAGTTTGAAATGAAAATGAAATGAAAATATTTATTCAGCTTAACTGTAACTTAAATAAATATAATACCTTTTTACCTTTTAAATCAAACACGAGTCCAATAGACCATTAGCATATTGGTCTCACTCTGAACTCTAAACTCCAGACCATTATAGTTCAATCGAAGCACTTAAACTCAAACAAGAACTTTCAGTCATAAATATTTTGAAACTTTTCTTTTGAACATTTTCTTTCCAAACTGATTTAAATCAGTACAGAACCCAACCAGAATAAGTACTACTCCTACTTGGTTGCCTCTATTTATATTTATTCATACATATGCATGACATAGACGCCTTTACTATGCCTATACTGACTCATCTATAGCCCGACAAAATGGAAAAGTCATCGTCTCTATTCATTAATCATGCATGGATAATCTTGAATTGTGTCGTGTCAAAGGAATTGTATGATGAAATGGAATAACATTGATTATGCGCGGTTGGTAAAAACAACGTGGGCGTAGCTTTTACGTACCTACACGTTACATTTACGGATTAACTAATTACTCGTGACTTCGCTTAAATGTGGTTAGCTTTTTAAAAATCTTTTTTTTTGATCCACTGCTTGTTAGCCCTTGACTGCGGTCTCTAAGATGGTAGCGGAAAAACCTGTTAGAGGCATAGCAGTTATATTAACTCCATACCCCTAATCGGTTTCTACACGGCATCGTACCGGAACGCTAAATCGCCTGTCGGCATCTTGGTCTTGGCCGGTGCCGGTAGTAACTAGCCACGGCCAAAACCAAGCCAGACTAGAGTAAATTCAGAAATCATAAATTCCCGAATTGACCCTGCCTGATTGAACCCGGGACCTCCCACTTATAATTCCACAGCACCACTGCGCCAAGGAGGTCGGCAAATGGTTTGTCATATTGACAAACTTGTTTTTCTTGTTATTAGGTGGGAGTGGCTTGCTACTATAGTGCATTCGCCTAATGACTGAAACACCCGAAATCCATTTACAATCCGAAGGTTTCCATTAAAAGCGGTGGAATTTTCCGGAAACACCAATCAAAGTGCCACATTTGACTGATAGCCAGTGGTTACAACTTACATCTATTATTTACAAGCCGAACCCTACGTGGTACCTTCACGTATTCACGATTTGACGTGGAAGGTTTTGTACCCGATTTGTTGATGGTTAATCGATGACCCGGTTAGCATGTAAAACCTTACAATGTTTTGTTGTGGTTAAGTTAAGGACCTTTGGTTAAGCTACCTAATTTTGTTTTTATGTTAGGTACGAATCCTTAAACTCTATACTCGAATCACCGTCGAGAATGTCAGCATCGAAGTTGTTCAGGAGTACAACTATCTTGGTCAGGTTAAATACAACTTGGTAACAACATATTCAGCAAAGAATTTCTTGAATCGTACTTATCAAGTAGGAAACAAATAGTTAAAATTTTACAAGCAATCCATGTGATATCGTTTATGGTATACCTACCCCAGTGGTCTATCCTTGGCCCTCTAATATTTTTGATCTACATAAATGATATTGGCAACCTGGGCTTGACTGGAGAAGTATCCTTATATATGCTGATGATACATGTTTATTTTATTTTGGAGATTCGATTCATGAGATTATATCGGATGCACAATCTGTATCTTGATACGCTAAATGAATGTATGGAGCGGTCTCGTGGACACTGACTGCTAGCCTTCTCCAAAAATTTAGATGAAGCGGGCTATGTTGGGAGTTTCTCTGAGGGATAGAATGCGTAGCGAAGCAATCTGCCGAAGAGCTAAAGTAACTGATATAGACCAGAGAATAAGTAAGCTGAAGTGGCAGTGGGCAGGCCATATCTGTCGCAGAACCGATGGCCGTTGAAGCAGACGCGTTCTGAAGTAAAGACCATTCATTCTATTCTCATTTTCATTTTTAAAAAAAGACCGCGTACCGGGAAAATGCAGTTCCGGAAGACCTCCAGCCTGCTGGACTGATGACTTCAGAAAGGTGGTGGGAAGTCTGTGGATGAGGAAGGCGGAGGACCGAGTGTGGTGGCGCGCTCTCCAAAAGGCGGATGAATACAGGCTGATGGATGGATGGACTCCACACTGAATATTATAAATGCGAATTTATCTGTCCACCTCTCTGTCTGTCTTCGATTTTGACTCAATTTTGTAAGAATAATACTTCATCCTGGAAACGGACATAAATCCACTCTGATGCAGTCGAGGGTACCATCTAGTTTCTTTATTTACCCTCTTATGTAGTTTTCACTAAAAACGTAGCTCAACAACCTGACTGCACTTCTGTGATAATACGGTCAGAGAAGTTAGTAGGTCGAATCGTATATCGATCGCATTGAAAATTAGGTACCTATATATTAGCTTTAGCTCAGAATATATAATAACCTTATACGTAACTTTAGGTATCGTTCGGCTAAAAATAAACTACTTAATAAATAGTTGGTGTCCCACAAACGAATAAGGCTTGATTAGCTGAAATGCATTTATGGTATTATCAATGTAAGTTACCTAAGTAATAATTAATAATTATAAGTATACGGTGACCCAGAGGATTTACCTAATTCTGCATTTAAAAATCGAGGTAATCAGTCCCCAAAAACATTTTATCATATTCCATTACAAGTTAGCCCTTGACTGGGCTACTGCAATCTCACATTGTTGATACAGTCCAGGATGGTAGCGGGCTGACCTGTTAGGGGTATGGCAGTTATATTAAACCCATACCCCTAATCGGTTTTAACACGGCATAGCACCGGCACAGGTGCCGGTACGTCTTTGCAGGTTGGGTGGTAGTGTGGTGGTAGCCAAGGCCGTTCATAAGGGGAGAACTAAAGTGTTAAAATCGCTACCTCAGGGGACATATACCTATCCTACCATCGCTTGAAGCCGTATTGTTTTTATATGGTTGATGTTCGTGTTTTAGAATTATAATCCTTATTTTAGGGACGTCAAGATACGTAGCATAAAACTGTTATTTTGAAATAATACTGTGTACCTAATATTAGTTAAAACTTTTGCCTTGTCGCAGGACAGGATATTTAGGCCAATAGCGAAAGAGTATTAGCCAATCAGAAGTGTTTGCGATCGTTATAATCACTTTACCGTAACAGATCCACTGCCATTTCAATATTAAAAACTGTTGATAATGCTTATAGCTAGCTACCCAGAATTTCTATACAATCATGAATCAGTAGTATAATATGTCTTGCGGTATGAGCCAGTGTGCGGCCATTGTGGCGTGTGACTGTAATTAACTAAGTACAGAAATTAAAGAAGTGTCTGAAGTTCTTCAGACACTTCTTTCATTCACCAGAATCTCCCCAAGTAGGTATACCTAACAAAAACGATTGTGATTGCGAACGTTTTACGCAATAACCCGTGTCCGTGAATATCTGAATGGACTTAATAGGACGCATTGCTGGTGTCTTTTAGCAAATTGACTAATTGACGCAATTCAGCTCTAAAGTGGGAATGATTTCATGGAATGATAGCGAAGGATGATAGATAGTACATAACTAGTAGGAATTTTAGCATTCGTATTTGTCGTGAAACGTAATCTATATATATAAAATTCAAAGTCCTGACTGACTGACTGACTGACTGACTGACTGACTGACTTATATATCAACGCACAGCCTAAACTTCTGGTCCTAGAGACATGAAATTTGGAGGGTATGTTCTTTGTGAAGAGAATGTATCAAAATATAAGAAAGGATTTTTTGAAATTCCACCCCCAAAGGGGTAAAATAGGGGTTGAAAGTTTGTATGAAAGTCTGTCATTTTTCAAGTTAGGTATATCCATGAAACTTGGTATTTGAGCAACCGGTTCAAAATGAAGAAATATGTGTTAGGGGTAGAATTTTCAAAAACCCATTTTCAACCCCAACAGGGGTTGAAAGTTTGTAGGAAAGTCGGTCATTTTTCAAGCTGTAGTCATGAAACTTGGTATTTGGGATTTCGGTTACAAATGAAAAAATACGTGATTCACAGTTTTTGAAAATTTTATCCCCAAGGACGTCAAATAGAGAGTTTGCCCTTCAATCACGCCAAAATAGAGCAACGGATCAACGTGATTTTTTGCATGGGTATAGTTGAGGGAGAGTGACATAGGCTTCTTTTTGTCCCGGAAAATTAAAAACTTTTGCCACGCGTACGGAGTCGCGGGCGTGCGCTATAGTAGGATATAAGAACCTTCGTTCCTTGCCACTAATTGACCTACACCTAGTGCCAATTAACGTTTAATTTAAAAAAAATTGGCAGTCATATAGTGACTGCCGATAGAAGTGAAAACTTATAACTTAGAATTTTATTACGTAATAAACATATTAAAATTTGAAAAAAAATAATTAAATAACTAAAATACAAACCTTAAAACTAAGGCATTAAAGTTTAATTACGAATGCAGTAGGTGTATTTATATTTAAGACCTTTTGTCTACCCCCCCTTTAGTTTACCCCCTACCTAAAAGTGCTCAGCGCGGCTAAAGAAGTTTTCACTTCAAAAACACCGAGCTAGGTTTATAGTGGGTTCTTCTCAGACCGGGCGACTTTAGAACCCCCTTAGCTTCAGTTTTAAGATACCGTTATTTATTTTATTTTATTTATTTTATTAATTATCATCATCACGTTTTATATTAGGTATATTGCAATTTAAAAAGTCCTAGAATAATAAAGAAGTCTGCCTATCCGCACTTGGTCAGCGTTGTAGAGTTTTTTTTTTTAACCCACTACAAGTTAGCCCTTGACTGCGATCTCACCTGATGGTAAGTGATGATGCAGTCTAAGATGCGGGCCCCTAAGCGGGCTAACCTGTTAGGGGCATGGCAGTTATATTAAACCCATACCCCTATTCGGTTTCTACACGGCATCGTACCGCAACGCTAAATCGCTTGGCGGCACGTCTTTGCCGGTAGGGTGGTTACTAGCCACGGCCGAAGCCTCCCACCAGGCCAGACCAGGGAAAATTCAGAAATTATAATTCCCAAATTGACCCTGCCGGGGATCGAACCCGGGACCTCCGCACGTTAAGGCAACAGCGCTACACACTGCGCCACGGAGGTCGTCAAACCTATGGTATGTAGGTATGGTCTAACTGAGCCCTTTTTATTCTGAGATCAGACTCATTTACAGCAGTAGGCCGGTAGGTGATGATGAAAAGAAAAATGGGCGTCCATTTTTAACTTTTAACCACAGTTCCTATTACGCGGTACAATTAGGCCGTCCCATCACTTGTATAAGGCATAGACTAAAGGAAAATAAAAACCAAATTGCATCCGTATGGAAACCAACTGAGCGCTTGGTTGGTGCAACGCAGATTGTTACACATTTATCCCTATGTAAAAGAAACAAATAGCATTAAAAAAAATTATAAATGCGAAAGTGTGCTAGTTCGAGCGTCGAGCGTAGCGTAGCGTTCCTACTATGCGTCGAGCAACGTTCCGACGTGATTTTTTGCATGAATGTGAGGAAAAAAAGAGTTGTATACTTACATATACTATTAACGAGTCCCCGTGGGAATTTAAAAGCTGACATCCACTGGGCTCTTTAGGAAAAAAAACCCTGCCCAATAAATCGATCTAATTACATTTTCTTTTCTCTACCTTCTGCCAAAACATGAATGAAAGGCAAGTTCAGATGGGTTCATTACAAAATAGTGCTGCATCGGTTAATTTCGTCCATCACGATATTTAAATGAATAATAGAGTAAAAACTTGTCAAGATATTATTCAGTCATGCAAAAATCAATCATTGGCACTTTAGTGCACCACGCACGTTACTATGGTTCCATATTTTAGTTAAGGGTCGTGAGGACTCTATCTACATTTTCCGTTAGTCTATGACTATAGGGCAATAAAGTTCCGCACGCCATCAGCCGCCGCTGGAACGAGGTCGCAGGAAATGAGGTCAGCATGGTCTATATCCCTGCATCGCCATAATTAAGCCACAGACATACTTTATAACTCTGTGAATTAAGCTACGAAGATCCATAGACAAATGCGAAATCTTTTATTTGATTTTTGGTGGATTTTTGATAATTTATTAATAATTCAACAACATGTACAAAATCATATACTCCTAAAACTAGACAAAGATGTAGTTCCATAACACATGACCAAAGGAGTGCTTAGACACTCGTACCACAGAATAGGTAATAGTAGTAACTCGTACAAAGACAACTTGTGTTACGAGTGTAACGTAATAGTAGATTGTTACACAAGGGACGTAAGTAAGCTATTACAGAACACATCGACCATACAACTAATAGACTCCTCATATAGGGCGAACACTTTCAGACAACACATCAGACTTAATAGGTCTTATATAATTCCACGCCCTTGTAACAAAACCTACCGAGTTATTTAAATATTAATTAGAGTATATCGATAATTAATTATCGATAAATAATTATTAGGAGTGACCCCATCCCATTTGATTTATGATTTTTTTGACCTTGAGTATACCAATCAGCGTTTAGTACCCCGCGCCCGCTTACTTGAGTCATTTGACTGAATTGTTTGCATTACGAAAGCATAGTAATTAGGCGTCTATTGGTTGTGTGGTCGATGACAGAACAAGATCCAATTTGGCGCCAGTGCGAGCGCAGCTCGCATAGGGCGCTAATGGATCGCGTGCACCCGAGATATTTAGTCACACGAGCGAGCGCAGCGAGCGAGGGTGAATATAGTTCGAGGGTGTAATAGCTACTTGCAACCGAGGTAAGCATTCTACTTTATATCATTCTTGCGAGGTAAATAAAACATTGGTAATGCAAAATGAAATTTTAGCATAGAGTAAAAACACCACAATGACGGTCACAACAAACAAACAACAAAAATCAGGCTCTCCTCCTTTTTCATCATCTGATGAAGTGCTTGACATTGTTGTAAATAACTTAAATCACTAAGAGTTACGAACAAACTTCACAAACTTTCAGATCAAATGAAATGCCGCCATTTCCATTTTTTTTTCGTAAATAGTTTTCCATTTTTTTTTTACGGCTCTGAGTTCCAAGGAGTTTTGCATAGTTTGAAATGTATGGAAATTAAATGCCGCCATGTTCAGTGTTTTTTTTTCAGTAAAAAGTTTTCTTACCATTTTATAAGAAAAGAGATTGTTTACCAAGGAGTTTTGCATAGCTTGAACTGTAATGTGAACATTACAATTCAAGCATAGTGCGACGTAATGTTGCCTTGAATTGCAAACACCAACTTACAAGGAGACTTTCCACCATAGTAATCCCTAGTTACTGAGCAAGTATGATATAATAGTAGTTTATGCAACTGTCATATAATGAAGGGTATTAAAACACGAGTGTGAGTTTATGAAACGAGCGCAGCGAGTTTCATAATAGTAACGAGTGTTTTAATACCCGTGTTATATGCAGTTGCATACACTACTTTATCTTCACTAATGCAATTTATCAAACAACAAGAGTAAAAGCTGACAATACAAAACACATTGCGAAACATTAAATTCACGCGTACGTGTATTGTCACAGTGAACTTGCCGCCATTAAAATCTAACCAATGAGAGCGCAGCTGCGCGCGCAGGGCCAATCAGGAGCGAGCGCGCGCTGTTCGTTTTTTTATTTAATTGGCACAAGATCTTACCAAAGAGTTTTGTGTATGTAAGTTTAGTAGTTTCGACGAAGTTTTCACGTATAACCCAACTGTTTTCAAAAGCCAGCCTAATATCAAAATTTTATACAACTTGTATGAGGATTTTGACATAAGGCTCGCCAGGTTAATTGGTCGCGTTTTATTGATGTTATAATGAGATTTTACGATATCGATGTGGATATTATACCATCATGTGAAATTGCTTAAATTGAGTGTTTTGTTATCTGCGCTATAACAGTAGTAATTATAAGTCAAGTATTGGAAACATAAGTAGAATGTTATAACATTAGTGTAGATAATAGTTATTTATGCAACAGTTGTGTAATAAGGGGTATTAAAACACGAATGTGGGTTTATCATACGACGCGAAGCGGAGTATGATAATAGTATCTTAAGAGTGTTTTAATACATAATTATCAACTGTTGCATACAAGACTTTATCTACACTCATAATATGAATCCTCTATAACAGATTCTGAAATAGTTAGCTTACTGCTAACATTAAAACATCCAGTCCTAGTAACCTAATATCATCAAAACTCAAAACATGAATCGCTCATTTTTTTTTTAATTTCATTTTTTTTAATTTTCTTTTTAATTTTTTTTTTTAAATTTTTTTTTTTAAATTTTTTTTTTTAAATTTTTTTTTTATTTTTTTTTTAATTTAATTTTTTTTTTATTTTTTTTTTTGTATTTTTTTTAAATTTTTTTTTGTTAACTTTTTTTTACAGCGCGCGGCGTTCTGATAGTGAAACGCGCGTGTATGACAATGTTCTTTTTTTGAAATTCGTACAGATGTTCTTTTTTTGTAATTCATTTTTTTTTTTTTTTTTTTTTAAATAAATAGGCTAGCGCTTGGCTGCAATCAGACTTGCTAGCAAGTGGTGATGCAGCCTAAGGTGGAGCGCGCTTGCCTAGAAGATGCCTATTCACTCTTGATTTGAAGGTACCTATATTAAAAGAGGAGGGAAAAACGGAAGCCGGAAGGGCATTCCATATCCTAGCGGTTCGAATTAGAAACGAGGAAGCAAAACGCTTCGTACGAGCCCGCGGAATTTCGACTGCGTAAGGGTGCAGACCTTGTCGATGCCTTGCGGTTCGATGATAAAAAGGTGACGGAGGAACCAGATCGAAGAGTTCCTGGGCACACTCGCCGAAATATATCCTGTAGAATACCGACAGACAGGCAACTTTGCGCCGATGTTCCAAGCTTTGCAGCTTCGAACTGACCAGCGCTTTGTTACCAATGAGTCTCCTGGCGCGACGATCCACCGAATCCAATGCATCAAGCTGGTACTTGGCAGAGCCATCCCACAAATGGCTGCAGTACTCCATGCACGACCGAACTTGTGCTTGGTACAGGATAAGAAGCTGTACAGATACCACGCATCAAGCAGATGTGGCAGGGGTGTTGTAATGAAATTCAGTACAACATTACATCACCCGTTTGGATGCTGTAATGGTTATTAGGACATTGGGTGTTTTAATGTTGGCAATTAGCTTACTGTTTCAGAACCTGTTATAGAGGATTTATAGCATGAGAGTAGATAAAAAAATAAAAAAACTATTCATCCCCATAGTATTAAGTAGGTCTATGCATTTATACCTAAGTACTTAATATTAGTATGGATGCATAGTGACTTTTACGTGAAAGTGTATGTCTGTCTTCTACTTCAGTTCCAGTCGGCTTTCACGGCCAATCAACCGGATCTATTCAACCGATTTTGGAAAAAAATAGGTACTTAGGTTACATCACGGGGAAAAACGAAAGGCATAGGAAAAGCGAAAAGAAAATCCCGGAAAATCCAAGAGTTGCCGTGGAATTTTCAAAACCTAAATCCACGCGGACGATTTTGCCTTCGTCGTCAGCTAGTTATTTAAAAAAAATACGCGCCGTATTGTAAATCGGTTAAAAATAAGTCCCTCAGTACATTATACGCCTTTTAACGCCTTAAGGTGGACTACACGGGTCTGCCCGCGAAATTCAAATTTAATTTGGTTTTTCGCAATTTATAAACTAATACGACAAAGTAGGCTTATGGCATTCTAATTGCGCCAATGGCAGTATCATCTTCACAGGGTTATATAAAAATCTTTACTTGAAAGTGTCCAGTTTAAGTAATTAATCAGATTATCGACTAATTTGTGAGTAACTCACATCCAACTCGATATTCTGAGTAATTTCTTAAACTGGACACTTTCTAGTAAATATTTTTATCCCTGTGAAGATGATACTGCCATTGCATTGGCGCAATTAGAATGCCATAAGCCTACTTTGTCGTATTAGTTTATAAATTGCGAAAAACCAAATTAAATTTGAATTTCGCGGGCAGACCCGTGTAGTCCACCTTAACCTACACGCGCTATCGTAATTCTTAATATCCTTCGCAACACCATTAATGAGTGAATGGACCTAAAAAATATGCGCCGAATCGAAAGTCTGTCATAAATAAGTCCCTCAGTACATTTTACTTTTAACGCCTTATCCTACACGCGCTATCATATATCGTAATATCCTTCGCGTTCAACATTCATGAGTGAATGGATCTAAAAAATACGCGCTGAAATGGAAGTCGGTCAAAAAAACGCTTTAACCTACACGCGCTATCGTAATTCGTAATATCCTTCGCAACAAAGTGTGAATGATCCGTTCACACTTTAATGTTACACGTTGTTGTATGGGCACAAGTTAATTAACATGTACCTATGGGATGGATTAACCAATATTTATTGTTAGGTACGGTGATCGGATGCGAATAGAAAGCGTTGGCGCGGAACATCCGAACGTGGGCTTTGAACTGCAAACTTTGGTGAACCAAGGTCCTTTATAAGGTGTTTCAACTTTCAAGATATTCCTACACGTGAAATGATGCGTGCTATTTGGAATCTTAGACCATTTTAATCCATATCGCTTCCCGTCGGGTGTGATTTTGGACAAGCGGGAGCCTATCCTGCTTTTATACATGAACGTTTTTAGGGTTCCGTAGCCAAATTTGGAGAATATATACTATACTATAAGAATTATACTGTTGAAACTTGGTAAGTAGATGTATTCTGTGAACCGCATTAAGATTTTCACACAAAAATAGAAAAAAAATAATAAATTTTGGGGGTCCCCATACTTAGAACTGAAACTCAAAAAATTTTTTTTCATCAAACCCATACGTGTGGGGTATCTATAGATAGGTCTTCAAAAATGATATTGAGGTTTCTAATATCATTTTTTTCTAAACTGAATAGTTTGTGCGAGAGACACTTTTAAAGTGGTAAAATGTGTGTCTCCCCCCCCCCCCTGTAACTTCTAAAATAAGAGAATGATAAAACTAAAAAAATTTATGATGTACATTACCATGCAAACTTCCACCGAAAATTGGTTTGAACGAGATCTAGTAAGTAGTTTTTTTTTAATAATATAAAACTTAACTTAATAATTTATAACTCGCGCACCGAGGGTTCCGTACAAACTTGTACGGAACCCTCGGTGCGCGAGTCCGACTCGCACTTGTTTTAAATAGATACGTTTAATATAAATGTGAAAGATTTGATGTTTGGATGTTTGTTACTCCTTAGTCCTTCATGCCACAATGACTTACTGTTTTGGCTGAAAATTAGAATGGAGATAGCTAATAAGTAATAACCTGAATCACATAGGCTACAAAATAGCTCTAAAAATTCCACCATACATTGTTTTCGCGTAACTTTAACTATTTACGCAGCGCACGCCACGTAAGCTCTCAGAAGAGACGATTTTTTCTGACTTAGTTCACATTATTGCAATTTTCGTAAGGATCTCTAATTTTTATGAAAATGAAATATAGTACGTTACTCGCTGATAAATGTAGCTTTCTATAGGTGAAATAATTTTCAAAATCGATTGAGTAGTTTTGAGTTTATCCATTACAAACAAACAAACAAACAAACAAACAAATCTTTCCTGTTTATATAGTTTAGATTTAGATTTAGACTAAGGAACTATCAGAGCCATTAGAGCAAATTATTACCAAGCTATTATTTATGACTAGTCCAAGTAATTCGTAACACTTGTCCACATGTTTACCGGTTCAATTAATACGAGTCGTCCTTGTAGCGGACGCCTCATGACAATGGTAACAGGCGTTCATATAGACTCGTCACTCAATTGCATTGTCGGTAACATCCATACTATTACCATCGATGGTGTTACCACATTTAAATCAGGCGTGGTTCTTTTCTGTATTATTCCTATTTCCTATGCATTGAGGTAAATTTTCATCACCATTTCAATCCAAATCCGGCCAATATCTATACTTATAATAAAACTGTAACAGGTCCAATTCTGTACATTGAAGATATTTTGAAAATTTTTTTTGGAGGGCACTCATTATTCGATACTGAAGCCAAATCTGTAATTTTTTTCATTTTTGTCTGTCTGTCTGTCTGTCTGTCTGTCTGTCTGTATCTTGGCCGCGCATCACGCCGAAATTACTGAATAAATTCAAACGAAACTTGGCACGATTTGAGCCCATACTACGAGGTAGGACATAGGATACTTTTTATCCCGAAATTCTACCCCCGAAGGGGGGAAATAGGGGTTGAAAGTTTGTATGAAAGTCCTAAATTTCTCAAGTTATAGCCATGAAACTTGATATTATATGAGCTGCGGGTTGAAAATGAAAACATATGTGTTTCACAGTTTTTCAAAATTCCACCCCCGAAGGGGTGAAATAGGGGTTGAGAGTTTGTATGAAAATCCTTAATTTCTCAAGTTATAGCCATGAAACTTGATATATGAGCTGCGGGTTGAAAATGAAAACATATTTTGTGTTTCACAGTTTTTCAAAATTCCACCCCCAAAGGGGTGAAATAGGTGTTGAGAGTTTGTATGAAAATCCTTAATTCTCAAGTTATAGCCATGAAACAGCATTTGGGCTTTCGTTAAAATATGAAGAAGTACGTGTTTCACCATTATAGGGCATAGGCTACTTTTTATCCCAGAAAATTATGAGTTCCCGCGGGAATCGAAAAAACTTAGACCACGCGGACAAAGTCGCGGGCATCAGCTAGTTATAAATACGACAGTGGGTTGGTTTGTCCTCCAACCACGCCGCAACAGAGCCAATGAATACGTTTGTGGGTTTGTTTGTTGGTTTGTCCTCCTGAATCACGCCGCAATAGAATCACGGATCCACGTGATTTTTTGCATGGTAGACCGTATAGGTGACAGATATCATAGACGTACCCGTCAGCAGTCGGACTCGGGTGGACTTAGAAGTTGTCTTGTAGTCCCGCTGTCACATTTCGATGTACGGAACTCTGGTACAACTAGTACTTGTACAATGTACGTATAATAGAAGCTTTTAACATAATTACATTCCTAAAAATATCAAATGCTAGGTCGACATACTTATGTTTTTGACAAATGGTTTAACCTGTTTTCTTTGCGTGCTTTTTATGAGTTTTATTAAAGCTAAGCTATTGTACTTGTAAGGCCTACACGCATTGACTTCGATGCCTAGGTACACAATATTGATTTTACCATGAATTTGTTCGTGAATAAGCATAAAAAAGCACCGGACTCCATATTATTAGGTATTATTATTAAGTACTCTCTTTTGCACCACGGCCACCTCCATGCGTAGGATTCTAGCCAGTGAATTCTTTGACTCTCACTGCCTGAGTTGAAATGGTTTGCTGGCTAGTAATCTAAATAATTATAAATTTCTAAAATAACCCAAATATTAGTTTACTCTGGTTCTTCTCTTGTATTAACCCATCTTCCATTCATAAGCTTTTTATATTTTAATTCCTTCCTACTTAAGAAGTACTTTATAATATTTACTTTTTCCAACTTTGCGAGCTATTTCTATCTCACGTAAATTCTATCTATGAAAACTTGTAATTGGCGTTATAAGTACTTATTCTTAATTTATCTATCCACTTTTGTTGTAGCTGTAAGTTTTCTGTACAAAATAAAATAAAATAAAACTATTACCTAATACCCGTGACTTCGTCCGCGTAGAATAAGTATACTTCCTAATTTTTCGGGTTATAAGGTAGCCTATGTCCTTCCCCGGGACACAACTCATCTCTATACTTAGGGATTGAAAAGATGAGCCGTTAAAGGGTAGCAGACAGACAGACACACTTTCGCATTTCTAACATTAGTACGGATTTATTATAATCTTGCCTGTTAATTGTTCCAGATCTTCGGCATAGTGATCATAGCATCAGCATGCGTGGACCTGAGCATGATCAAGGGTTTCGCCGGGATGGAGACGACGGGCCACGAGACTGACATCGTGCTGATCGTGGTCGGCGTGCTGATCCTCCTAGTCGCTGCCTTCGGGTGCTTCGGCGCTTGGAAGGAGAGCCCGAAACTGCTTTACATTGTGAGTTTCTTATCATTTGTTGGAATCGTCGTTATCAAGCGATAGACTTCCACTGCTGGATGAAGGTCTCATGCATGGATCTCCATAGAATACGATTTTTTGCCGCTTGCTTTCAGCGGTCCCAGCGACTCGCTTATGATCATCCGTCCATCTATTGGAGGGTCTTCCAACGCTGCAATTTGGGGCAATATTGCTTTTAAGTGTTGGCAGTAAGGTCCCCGAGGTACAATGTAATCTTAAAAACACCGAACCAAATGTAACCCACATAAGCAATATGTAACCAACATATTGCGGGATTTATCATAACTGTTGCTTGAGTATCTGTATTTTAGCCGCTAGTGGAGTTCTTTTTTTAATTTAAAGACTATATAGCGCTTGGTTGCAATCAGACTCGCTGGCAAGTGGTGATGAAACTTTAAGGTTGAGCGAGCTTGCCTATTTTGTCACTGTCAGCCAATCGGAATTCGGAAGTGACATAATATTTTTAGGAGTCAATCTACCACCACCACTACAGCCCATTATCTTCCCAATGCTAGGCACAGGCCTCCACTCTCCTAAGAGAGAGGGAGTTACAGCTTAAAGAATTAGTAGTCAACAAAGTCAATCGCTATTTGCTATTTATGTGCGTTTAAAAGGAGGTTCCTAAATATCAAACCCAAATCAAAGTAGAAATAACAAGTAATTTACTAATTTCTTCTTCGACTTCTTGTTTCTCGGATTCACTGACAGAATGTCATACGCCCTCAATGTAACGTAGAAGGCTACGAAATGATTTTGAGACTTGCCAACGGGATCTTAAACTTAAATCCACAGGACGATGTTGCGAGGAAAAGCTAATTATAACTTAATTATCAGTTAACGTTGTGCCTAGCAAACAGCTGTAATAATTTATACTCCTCAACTTGGTTCGGGCCCTAAATAGTTCTACCTTTCTATTTGCCCACAGGTATTATCACCATTTGAGATCTTTGAAACTCCGTTTTCGGGAAAGCCGGTCAGGTGACGTCATTTAGTCACAGCTACTACAATGAATAGTTGAATTTCTTTTGGCTGACACAAACTTGATCAACAAACATGTTACAATAGTATATCTACCTACACTCAAATCAGACTATTTTTAAGGGTCTTAAATTCTAGGCTTCTGGTAGGAAAATCTTTATAGGAATTGGTGTACACGTTCTTTCAATGTTTATGTTGAATTTAATTCCGTAAGTCGTCAACCGATAGGCGTCCACTGCTGGACATGGGTCTTTTACAAGGAGTTAAACGTGCTGCGGTTTTGCGCCACCTTTTTCCTTGTAGTTCTGAGTAATTGGTACAAAATAAATAAAATGAACTTATTCTCTTTCAGTTCGCCGGTTGTCTCATCATAATAATTCTACTGGAGCTCTCTGTCGGCATCGCCGCAGCAGCTTTGCGACCACAGATCGAAGGCACCATGAAGACCCAGCTCCGAGCATCTTTCATCAAGAACAAGTCCAGCCGCGAGGAAGACTCCACTTACAAGGACTTCTGGGATAACATCCAGACTAAAGTAAGTGCAATCACTTTAAATCAGGTCACCCGCCTGCTTGATCCATCACCATCAAGCCTGCGGACGTCCACTGCTGAATATAGGCCTTTCCCATAGAAAGCCACTGCACCCGGTTCTCAACCTCACTCAGCCACTTCCCGACACCCTATTTACGATATATCGTCGTCGGTGCATCATGCTTCTTGATTGCTTTAACAGAAATAGTATTACGTATTTTTAGTTATTCGAAGTGTTACACATTTAGAATCGTCATGATTATCTTACCCAGTTGCATTATTGAAAATAGCAAATTCATTTATCCTAGCTTTATCTATTTTACTTGTTGGATGAAATTATGAATGTTTCCAAACATCGTAACGCTACATTCTATAATAGTAATCACACTTTTATAAAACACATTCGCTGCGGCAGCATTGGATCCTAAACCTACGGCTCGTGCGGTACGAGACAAATACTGCCCGTATCTATATTTCCTGATATGCGTTACGACCTCTATTTTGCCGTACCGGAACCTGACTTTCAAAGTCCATGGAGACGTGGAAACTCACCATATCAATGGTTTTTTTGAACAAATCGATAGGCTACATCCTCGTGCATACCTATGCTAGTAGCCCCGGGTTCTCTATGATATTTCGAAAGATACAGAGATTTTTCAAAATCAGTCATTTACGGCAATATATATGCCGTATAGCATAGAAGTTAAAAAATTGCTAGGGATGGGTTTACTTCTGAAATGACAATCGATATTTTAAAGATATTCTTTATTAAAGACACAACAAATTTAACAGTGTATAAATCAACATAATTCTTCATAATTAGTCAACATAATAATTACTCTTACAAGTACCTATCGCCAATTTTAAAAAATATATTTAAATATAAAAAAATTAAAATAAAAACCAGTCACTCATGTACTTAGTACAAATACACTAATTAATAAATAAATAATAATAAATACAAATAGGTTTTTTAAATTTTGATTCATATTAGGGTACCAAATTATTATAATTACTTACTTTTTATTTTTAATCTATGATGAGATAATATTATTAGGAACTTTAACGAAATAAAATAAATTTTAAAAACTAGGTAATTCCCTTACTCATATCATGTTTTTTACGTGAAAGTCTCGTCGCGTAGTTTTTTGCATAAAAATATCGAGCACTTACGGCCAACACTAATGCAAACTGAGAGGCCGCGCGGACGCATGCAGTGAGACGCGGGGTTGGGGGGGCACGGCAAGATAGTCGCCGTACCGCACTGAATAAAAATACTTACCTTGCTGTGCGTTACGGCAACTATTTTGCCGTACATTATTAGTACACAATATCATTATATTAAAAGCAACAATATTGAAAAAATCACTGTCTCTTTGAAAACGAGCTGCCGCACTGGCTGACCGTCAAATACGGCAAAATACTTGCCGTAACGCAGCGAAAGTGTATAGCTGTATTTTATTTGAAGTTTTGTGATTTGTGCATAAAATGCACAAAAAATAAGTCAGATAATGGGCATGATTATCGTACGTTATTATATTACGTATCGTACGTTGGCATAATATATTGTTTATCATAGCAAAATCATTACTCTTAACTTTTGCTCTATTTATAAGTCCTCTTTATAATTGGTATATCTAACTTTGCTTTTGAGTGCCATAGTTTCATTTTAATTTCATTATTATATTCAGTTTCAACTTAAAAGTATTGGAAAATTAAAAATATTGGATTTATAACTGGTCTGTTTCGGTTTTTATTGAAGGGTGATTTATTTTCACAATATACCCCAGATAAGTCGACAAGGCTTAAGGGGTGCTAAGAAACCATAGGTACATAAATGTAAAAAATGTTAATAAATAAATTTAATTGAATTGATTTCAATAATTTCCATCCTCAGTTGGAATGCTGCGGTGTGACCGGCCCTGACAACTACATCGCGTCCGAGCCTCGTCTCAACCCCGCCTACAGCTGCTGCCCTCCCGACGACTCTGACCACTCCATGGAAACCAAGCGCTCTGACTGCATCTCCCTCACCAAATACTACCAGGAAGGTTGCGAGGATAAAGTACTCAGCACAGTTCATAGTGCTGGCATGACTGTTATTGTCTGTGGCATCCTTTTCTGCTTTTTGGAGGTAAATTAATTCTTTATCTATTTTAGGTTTCCATAAATCTTTCTTTATCTCCATCACTAAAGGTTATCAAAAATGTTGTGAAGATAAAATACTGAGCATAGTTCACAGTACTGGCATTAGTGTAACTTTCTCCACTGAATCCCTTAGAAAAGGTGGAAGCGAGGCTGGCCTAAGTGAACTTGGTGTAAATCACGGAACAGGCAATCTGCTTATTACTATTCTATATTCTGTGGTGTAAATAATTGTAAGGATAGGAATGACGTGAACGAAGTTAAGGGTGTACTGGCAGTGCAATCCTGTAAAGGTCTTTTGACGGAGAGAATATAGGACTTAAATATAATATAGTTCGGCGGTTATATCATTATGACCTTTATGATTATGATGTTTTATATGGTGAAGACGTTATAACAAAGAATAATATTATTTTCAGGTTGCTGGCATCATACTTGCACTATGGTTGGCGCAGACTATCAAAACAGAAGGCAAGGGCAGAGAATCCGCTTAAAATTAAAAATAAATTGGAAAGGTGAATTGCACCATCGATGGTTATAGCTAACATTATTTAATTTGACTAAAAAACTTTAAAAATCCAAAGTGGTTTTAGGGTGGGCAAATTTTACATTAACCATAGATAGTGCAATTTATTCAGAATTAAATAAAACCCGCTACGTTACCAATATGAAGCACCTTTTAAAGAGATTTATTTTTACACAAAACTGTAAAGTTGTAAAATTGATTATTGAACGGTACCTACCTTCTACGTAAATATCACTAGATATTATGTAGTTATTATTATAATTTATTTTAGAATAGAAATTGTAGTTGTTGTTGAATGATGTGTTTTCTACTTATTTTTTAAATAGTAAAATTGCAATAAGCCATTATGGTTAGAGTGTTAGGTAAATTATTATGATTTCCTCAGTAATTTTATGTAATTATTACTTATTACATAGTATTTTTTTTAAGTAAGTAGGTAGATTATTGATATGCCTTTGCTGAATTTATAAATTACAATATACAATTTTTTTGCATTTTTCAATAATTTTTTTTCTTAGTTGACGAATTTACTATACGTTTTAAAATTCATGCATTTTATTATAGTTTAAAATTGAAACCGTTTTCAGAAAGGTTTTTTGTGGTTATTAAAATAAATATCACCTGTATATATTTAAAAAGTCTCATCACATTACTAAAGCTTTATGAAAAAAAAATTGTAGTAGCAAGAAACCTAATAAATAAATATTGTTTGCAAAGTATTGATTGATATTTACCCTATCATTTTAGGTATAAGATGTTGCACTGAATTTGTTATTGGTGCTAAAATAATTTAGTAGTTATTTTCAAGTAAAATTTCAATATTGTTTTATGTTTTATCAAATTCTTTTTGTTCTGTTTGTTAGTGTATTTTAAAATTAAGAAGAAAAAACTTAAAAGGATACAGTGTTTCTAGCGGAAAAGCTAATGAGCTTAATAATATGAAAGAAAGAAAGGAAAAGAAAAAGTTAAGCAATCTTTCGGGCAATTTTTAAATTATTCTGACGTGTTAAAAAGAATTTTTTATTAGAAATTAGTTAACATAAATTTTAAGTGTGTCTACTAAGCATTTACTAGTCAAATAAGCAACCAAAACTATAATAAAGTTTATAAATATTAAGTTGAATGTACAAAGTACTAGGTCTATTGCTTTTTCTGCACCCTTTGTAATTGTTTTATGTATATATACATATTATCTTATATACCTACGTACATACTCAGTATATTATTTATTTTTATATTCGTCATATATACTTAGTATTACATTAATTATTCAGTACAGATTTATTGTGGAAACGTGTGAGAGAGAATCTTGGTGGTTGCGTTTTTTTAAAAAAATAATGCATTCCCGTGCATTTCTAAATCATAGAGTACCTACCTACCAACTTTTACTACGTAGCTGAAGCGACACAAAATCACACTCTTTCATTATCATCATGCATACGTAGTTATACTTTTTGTATGACCTTCTTATTAATATTTTCAATATTATGTTTTTAAACTTGTGTTTATGGTAGTCCTAATATACAATGCATATAATATGTGTTACGAGGCATTTTACATATATATTTTTTTATTAATTTAAAGTAACCCATTCCTTCCTTAAAATTAAAACGAATGTGAAAATTTATACTTATAGACTTTTGTGAAAGATATTTTCTTACTTATCTGGAGCCAGATCACCCAGTTATTATTGAGATTAATCCAGATTTGCGACGGATATTTAGTTAAATATAACGTATGCTTTAAAATAAATTAAAAAGTTATATGTAAGTAAAACTTCCTTTTTCGTTTTTAAGATATTTTTATTAGTGTGTAATTTAATACATAATATGTTAATACATCTTCTGAAATAAAATATCGGTGTTTGAAATCATGACTTTGATTTATTTTACAAGTACTTAACTTATTATTAACGACCGTAACTTACTAGTTAAAATTAACTTAAAAGGTTTATGTAAGGCAGTGTTATCAGTAGCAATAAAGTGAATACAAAAGCTTTACTCGACGATTCAAAAGCACTTATAAAAGTTTATTTGAATGAAAATGTTTGAGTTATGATTATAGAAAATATTATGGTAAATGTTATTATTATAAAAAAAATATATACCTTTTATTATATTTTTTATAGTAGTTATAATAGAATATTGAGTATCTGGATGTAATTTTGCAAAAGTTTTTAAAACCCCATTTTCGTTTAGTTCGAATTTCAAAACCCGTATATTTATATTGTCTAATATTTCTGTCTGTCGGTCTGTCGGTTCGATAAATGGGCGAAACAAGGGCGACGTCACGTACGAAAGTTAGTTCTAAATATTTAATCAGAGTTGGTTCCTAGAAAACACTGCATTTAAGCTTTAAATATTTTACTTACTTAGTTTAAAAGAAAAGTGTAGGTTAAAAATAAGTATTTTATATTTTAAACACGTCATGCTTTTGTCAACTACTTTTTATCACAGTTACTACTTCAAGTTAAGGGATTATGACCCAGTAGATAATATTATAAACTAAGCAGGTACGTACCTAATAAATATTTAAAATAAGTTATCATTAAAAAATATTTTTAAAAACAAGCTTTTATCATCCGCCATATGAAATTAAGTGTGACGTCATTTTATTTTTCGTATTCTTCTCAGCAAATCTTTTAATTGATACCTATTATGTACCCATACCATGGAGGTGTATAAAAATTACTAGTCCGCCATCTTTGGGAGTAGCCATATTCGATTTAGAATGACGTCACTCAGCTAGCATGACAGTATACAGTGCACAATGTGCTGTTTTTTTACCTTGACCGGTGGAGTTTGATTTATTGTTTTTGCAAAGTTATAACTTTTAAAGATTATACCACCCTTCATTTTCAATTACCATATTATTAATTCACATTTGTGCTAAGGCTGTGTCTTATTTTTTATCATTTAATAAAAATCCATAAGTATATTATATTGACTATAGGAATCCGTTGCATAAAATAGTTATAAGGTACCACCTATATTTATAAGTACAAAATACACAAAAAATGTGTGAACAGTAAATAAGTAGCTTCACAATAATTTTTGAAAATACTTTTCGTGTGACTTGAACACAGTAGGTGAAAACAGATTAGACATTGAAAATACCGTATAAACTTCGCCGACATCGGTCTGAGGATATCAATTATATTATAGTCCCACAAACTTATCTGGCCCGGTAGCTAAAATTGTAACTAATTTTAATGCCTGTTTAGTTTTTGTTACTAGCGACGCTGTCACCGGGCGAATGTACTTTAATATACTTTTCGAATACTTACATACTATCGTGGGTAATGACTAACGATCGTATGTAAGCACCTAGTATATTGTAAGAAAACGACTCAAACTATGGTCCCACAATCATATAATATCTGGCCTGGTGGCCAAAATTGGAACTAATTTTTATGCCCGGTAATTTTTTTTAATTTTTTTTTTAAATTAAAAAAAAAAACGCTGTCACTTCAGATTATTTTGTCGTACTATACGTTTATATATCTGCCAGAGTATGCCTGTGTGGGCCCGACGCCCAAACCCAATCAAAGGTATTCGAAAAACTAGGGCTTACATCGATAAAATCTTAAAATGAGTCGTTTTCTTGCCATTATTAATAAAATATTATTGCTTTTGTAGAACATTAGGTCTCAAAGTGGGCCTGAAGGTTTTGTTGAAGCTTTCGGCGTTCATTCCTCACGGTCCTTGCCATCCATAAGGCGAGAATGATGCACACAATCTGAAATTGTCATACAAAGTTAAAATTGGAGGACACAGGCCAATAATTCAGTATAACACAATCTCATAACTAAACTAAAATGACAGCTTTAAATCTTCTTATGTCCCTTTCTGCAGGAAATATTATGAAAAGGATTGTAATATTTTTAATTGTGTACAACAGAATCAACCCCACCGTAAGCACCCAACCCTTCAAAAAGGGGGGTCAGATCTTTTTACAACTAGGCTGTCACCTAATTACATAAAAAATGTTTTAAATTGCAGCTGTACAACATTAAGACGTTTTAGCACAGTCTGAATTTTAAGCATAGTACCTACGTGCTCCCAAGAGCTCAAGTTACGAACACCACCAACTTCCCAACTTCGGTCTGCTACTGAGTATGTCTCACCTTTTTTCACCTGAGACTCGAACCCACGACCTGATGATCCTCACCCAGACATTGCAATGTTAAGTTTATTTATTCTTAAAATGTTTAACACCAAGTACCAACCTCAAGCAAAGTAAAGATCACGCCAGTTGATATAAAGATGTTGCCCTTCATAGCTTTCTTCTGCCTCAGTATGTCTTCACACCCCCTCATGTAGTACGACTTGTTGTTGAGACAGGTGGAATGGAAGTGGCGCCGCGCATCCCCCTCGCGCAAGGGATGTGCGCGCGCGCAGCAGGATGCGGGGATCTCGCGCTGGAGGATGGCGTAGTCTTGAGGTCCGTCCACCCCGCAGCATTGGTTCTGTGGATGAATGTGAAGTGAAGGTGTAACTAAGCTAAAGAATTTATTTGTCATCGTCTCAACCCTCTGGTGGACGTAAAACGACTGCTACTTGCTTGTGATAGTCCGTTCTCCTAGTGTAGGGGTCCGTCCAGCGCTGTGTTTTCGGTGCCAGGCAGCCATTCAATCAAACTGGGACCCCAATGCCAATCGATTCTTTGAAACATATGCCCCGCACATTGTCACCAGAGCTTAGCTAGTAGCGACCCTTCGACCTATGTTCTACGGATCTCCTCAATTCTGATTTGATCACGTAGGGATACTCCAAGCATAGCCCTCTCTATCGCCCACTGAATAAACGTGAGCATTCTTATTAAGTTGTAAGAACAAATAAACCAAAGCATATGCCAGTAGTAGTAGAAGTATACAAGTTTGAAATAGCTTTTGATTTTCTCAAGCTTGTGTAATACCTTCTTCGTGATGCCATATTTCCCATTTTCCAGTATCGATTGGTAGATGTTTATTATTTTACCGATAACTTTAAAGCCCGGTGGAAACTCGAATTCGCGATGTCATGATTGTAAGCCAAATAAAATAATTACTAGACCAGCTAGATAGTCACTTTACAGAAAAGTACAGAAACAAGTAAAGTACAGCCATGCTAGTAAAACTCAAGGAAATCCTCTTATTTGTTGCCTTACCTCGGATTGTAAGTTATCCCAGTTCACGGTTTGGTTCGGCCCCTCGTCGTCAACTGTTGCATTCCGATAGAACTCCACTCTAAGCTCACTAGAAGCTCCGACCCAAGCGCTGAGCACCGCCCCTCCAACCCCCACCACTACTTCTATGGATACCAGGAATATCAGAAAGCAAGCATGCTGAAAAAACACAATACAAATAGGTTTTCACTTTTTCTGACAGTGTAGTTACACACTATTTTTTATATACTCATCACCTTAAAAAAAAGAAATAAATAAATAAAAACAGACATACTTTCGCATTCCTAATATTATAGTATGGATTAGAAAGACATAATATTTGTAGCATTCAAATCGGAGTAAAATCCAAATGGGGTAATAGTGGAAAATTTACATTGGAGAATAACACTAAAATTATAAAGGCGAAAGTATACCTACGTTTGTTACAACTTCAAGTCGCAACGATTGAACCGATTTGGCTGAAATTTGGAATGAAGATAGCTACATTTATCCCGGCATATTATACAGTTTTCGCGTTAAACCAAAAATTAAGAGTTCCCGCGAGAATTAAAAAAACTTAATTCACGCGGACGAAGTCGCCTAGTCGCGATCATCTAGTTACCAATAAATAAAGGATCGCAGTAGAAATTTCTAGAAATCGTTGACAAAGTATCACAAAAGTGGAACAAATTAATAACAACAGATCAATCAATGAAGGCCACAAATTCCCTGCATATTTTATGAGCAATGGACTATTGATTTTCATGGTATGGAGTTTTCTTTGTTCGGAAATATCGGTTAGAGCTTTTTGTTCGTTCAGTTAAGTATAACATTTAAAAAAACATTGGTTTTACGGTAAAACCAAGGTTTTTAATTTTACCTAACTCTACTGGTTTTTCTACTGCCATGTACGTACTATTATATTGTATTTTGTGCCACTACCATACAAGGCTTCTGCCTTCCTCTCCGTGTTTGGTGTCGCGCTCTCAAATGCCTATAGTCCATACATACTGATGGATTGGATTACCAGTCCAAGAACAAGAGTTTTAAGAAAGACTTACACTCCTCGAGATAAAGCAGACACTTTTTATTTACCAGCACCACCACTACCGCCCATTAAAGTCCCATAGCTGGGAACAGCTCTCCACTCTCATAGGTGAGAGGGAATTACAGCTTAGACCCACCACGCTGCTCCAATCCAATGTTAGTGATAATAACTGTTTACTTACCATATACATGCAGAATTTTAGCGTGCTCCCTCAAAGTCCCAATGCAACCATATTGTGTGGTCATTAACACCAGGTTAAAATCCAGTTTAACCACTAATAACGGAAGTTAGCACTCCTCGGGATTTAACAGACTTTGTTTTACTTACCACATACAGAATCTTGACGTTCTCCCTCAAAGAGCCAATGCAACCCAGTATGGCCGTCAACACCAGTCCAAGGGCCAGGGTTATGAGGAAGGCTAGAACTCCTCTGGATAAGGCCGACTGCTGTTCAGGTCTAGATTTGCGCTCGCGCATGTTGATCACGCATATTGCCATGAGAACTAGGCCAAAGAGCTGTGTGAAAGAAACCTGTCATATACATATTGGGAAAAGCAGGAAATGGAAACACTATACACTCAAAAGCTTGGCCGCCCTAGCGCACTGTGAACGCTGTAATCTTAAAAGATGGGAAGTCCCAGTGTCGATCCCCCCAGATAATAATTTCTGAAATTTTCTCTGGTCTGGTCTAGTGCGAGGCTTTAGTCTAGCTGGTTACGACCCTACTGGCAAAGACCATGCCGCCATGCGATTAAGTGTTACGGTACGATGCCGTGTAAAAACCGATAAGGGGTATGGGTTTTTATATAACTGCCATACCAACAACCATGCCATGCCTTAACAACTTAGAATGCGTCATCACTTGCTAACCCGGTGAGATCGCAGTCAAAAGCAAACTTGAAGTGGAGTAAAAAAAGAAAAGTTGAGCCAGGGCTCAAGGGGTTGAGTTGAGTCAGCACTTTAAACTGACTGATTTCACGTAAAATTACAGTTATAAACTGTGTGGTTGACACTATCGACTTGCTAAGTGGTAGGTAAGTATAAAGTGAAGCCTGAAGGGTGTCTATTCCGCTATGCATTGGTTTGTCAGTCAAACTTTGCTAACACCTATCCAAATAGAGACTAAAAAGTACATATTTTGTTATGAGGACAGTAACCACATTGCATGTTTCGAGCATTCGAAGACTGCTTGATAAAATAACCATTAAAGGTGCTTAGAGGGTGGTATTGACGCTATAATAATATTATTTTACTCTCATAAATTGTATGGTTTAAAATGACCTTTGCAACGGCAAGCATAAAAAACACGTGGAACAATAGGCCGATTAAAAGCTGAAAGCTGTATAACTTAATGAAAGAAAATGTGCAAATTAAATAAACCTCGTGATTACAGACCATTAAAATTTAAAAGGGTCGCTCGATAAACTTACTATGATAGCGATGTTGAACAGAGCCAGAAAGAACTTCATACAACGAATGCTTCTAGGCTTCATGGTAGTGCACACCGATTACAAAACTTTGTCGTGAATCGTGATCTCAATTCTTTAAATAGCTGACACTTTTGAATCTTCTTTTATCGCCTGAAATTCAGTTTAAGAGTTCAAAAATCATACATTTTTTTTTAAATTATTGTCTTGCCGTTTTAAACCCATTAGGAGTCTTTCGAAAATGTGCGGAGAAGATGAGTGATGAAGTAAGGTGTGAACACATCAACCAAAAGGGTTGACAGTATCCTATCCTCCATCCTCTTCGCAAAAATTGAGGAAACCTATCATAGTGAATGTTTTTTTCGAGCGTATACTGCTAATGTACCCCCATATATAGCTGTTATTAGGAGTTAGGACTTTATATTATTATCATGTCAGATGTCCATCAGAATAGTCATCTACGGTAATGGGTGATTCGCAAAGTAAGACTGATGATATAATGCAAGACTAGGTAAATTAACTTGGAACTTTTGCTGCTGAAGCTTGCGTTTGTGATTTGACAGCAACGACTTTTCAGAAACCTTTGATAAAAATCTTACCTTTGAAAATATTTAGTTAGGCGAATTCAAAGCAGACTTTGCCACGGACAATGTTCCCGGGTTCGATTAACTTTTGTCTGATCTGGGGATTGGCTTCGACCATCGCTGATTACCACCCTACCGGCGACGATATGCCGCCAAACAATTTCAAGCCGATAAAGCTAAAGGTTTGATAAAAACTGCCATTAAATCCTTTCCAGGTTAAGCTGCTTCCATCTGTGATTGCAAAGTCACTTGTCACTACCAACAGGTGAGATCGTAGTCAAGGGCGTAGTGTAGTTACTTAAAATAGTTATGAATAGGCACCACTCACGCAAGCCACGATGATCGCTGGAGAGATGTCCGCTGGCGATGACGTGGGGGCGTAGAATGAGGTGGAAAGTATCGATCATTGCATTCACCTGGTGGTCATTACTCGCCCACGATCGAGTGACAAGCGGAGCGGGCAATCTTTTTGTTTAACTTTTACAGTTCTTACCACGATGATCGCTGGAGTTGTCCGGTAAAGATGACATGGGGGTACGGAATCAGGTGAAATATCCCGGTGGTTATTACTGGCTACGACCGAGTGGTAAGTGGAGCGGGTAATCTTTTCGTTTACCGTTACAGTTCTTACCACGATGATCGCTGGAGAGATGTCCGTTGGCGATGACGTGGGGGCGTAGAATGAGGTGGAAAGTATCGATCATTGCATTCACCTGGTGGTCATTACTCGCCCACGATCGAGTGACAAGCGGAGCGGGCAATCTTTTTGTTTAACTTTTAAAGTTCTTACCACGATGATCGCTGGAGTTGTCCGGTAAAGATGACATGGGGGTACGGAATCAGGGGGTCTACTCTCTTTCTCTCAAACGAAACTTCGCAAACGAACGTAATTAGTCGGTTATTAGACCCACACAAAATCGTTCATTCCAATCGGCCACGAAAATTTTATAAGGATCCGTACTTCGTCTGCGTGTACGAAAACGAAATAAAGAGGAGCATAGAGATAATATTATTTATGAGAGGAGTTAACGAAATTTCGTTCGTTTGTTTGCGAAGTTTCGTTTTAGAGAAAGAGAGTAGACCCCCAGGTGGTTTATACCGGTGGTGGTTCCTGGCTACGATGGAGCGATATGTGGAGGAGTTAAATTCTTACCAAGATGATCGCTGGTATTGTACGGTGGCAGTGACGTGGGTACGCTGAATGAGGTAGTGAATCGATCACCCTGAGAGTGATAAACGGCCCTGGATATGATTGCTTTGGCTTAGCTTTTAAATGATGTGATGACCACAAATGATGACCGCCCAGATCGAACATAACATGTCACCCGGTAGTCTTAATTTCATTGTTTTTGTTTACCTTTTAATTTTTCACCACGGTGATCCCTACAGTGGTGACGACGTGGTGGCGCAAAATGAGGTGGTGGGGTATCGATCATTGCATTCGCCCCGTGGTCATTAACGGGTGCGATGGAGTGATATGCTAAACGTGGTTTATTGTTCTTGTGGAGCTTTCAAATCGCGGGACTTATTCGTTTAGTCATGGGTAATTTTTGTTTCCTGGGAAATTTTTAATTTATTAAATTTTTAGGGAATTAAAAAGGAACTAGCACCCTTTTTTCCAAGTTTCGTCTGCGTGGATTTAACTTTTCAGAGATTGTTACTCTATTTGGTTTCCGGCAAAACGTCCCACCAAGCGATTTAGCGTTCTGGTATGATGCCGTGTAGAAACCGATTTGGAGTAAGGGTTATATTTAGCTGCCATGACCCTAACAGGTTAGTCCGTTACCATTTTAGACTGCGTTATCACTTACCATCAGGTGCGATCGCAGTCAAGGCTAACTTGTAGTAGATAAAAAAAACTTGCTGCCACAATGGATTCTGGCATACTGCGGAAGATATTTATCTAACCAATTGCGATCGTTACACTGTAGTTTATTCTATTAGCTGACTCCGGCTATCAAATTGACATAGAAAATGCGCACCGCAAACAACAAACTTTTCCTATGTAATAAAAAAGAAATGTGGAGCATGGGTAAACATATGTCTTTTCCCATACCTTGTGGCAAGCTGTCTTTGTTTCGATGTGACTTTGAAACGAAAACTTATTGATTTTATTGTTAGAGACTCATGGTAGACTAGGGATTTGTCATGTTTCGTAATCGACTGACGAAAGACTACCTCCTTGGCGCAGTGTTGAGCGCTGAAGTCCCCCCACTAGTGGCAGATCCATGGTACGATCCCCGGTAGGGTCAATTTGGAAACTTTATAATTTCTGAATTTTCAGCGTAAAGACAATCTCATCAAGCCAGCATCTGGGCTAAAATGATATTTTTAATGTTCATCCGGGCAAATGGGCATCCGGAGGAGGGTTTCAGATAAAAATCAGCACTGAAAGTAATTTATTGCAATATGCTGAGCTGATGCCTTTTTCCAGGTTATGCCACATAATATGACAAGCGTTATCAGGGTGCTTCTATGACTTTACCATAGGTTTAATGCTCAAGTACTGCAGGAGGCGCCGGGGTAACGGTATTGTAATGTGTGGCACAATGGTACCTACTTATGAATAAAATAATGTTTTTTCTTTCCAGATTTTAAATCCCTATTTTACCCACTTAGGGGTTGAATTTTCAAAAATCATTTCTTAGCGAATTTTTACGTCATAATAGCTATCTGCATGCGAAATTTCAGCCTGATTCGTCTCTAGTGGTTGAGCTGTGCGTTGACACATCAGTCAGTCAGTCAGTCACCGTTTTCTTTTGTATATTTAGATACATAAGTACGTAAATGCTGTAGTATGAAAGGCAAGGCAACCCGTGCGAAGCCGGGCGCACCGGGTCAAATAAAACATTAGTTTGTTGATTGCATGTCTTTAATTATTGTATAATTTTTAACTCTTAAGTACTTTACTGTCTGTAATAAATTATAACTGCTATTATATTAATATTATTAAACGATTTAAAAATTATAACATATAGTAACATCAAACATGGTGTCCCTACCACCAAATACTCTGACTTAAATAACTAAGCTACATAGGTACGCGTCAAATTAAGGAGAAGAAATTAAGATTTATTATTAAATTAATTAATTAATATTTGGGTAGGTATACTTCCTACCCCTAGAGTAAACAGTAAAATCTTGAGTTTAGATATTTTGAAAAAGATATACGTTTAATAATGATAAACATTGGATAGTTTTACTGATCTTACAAATAAATAAATCCATACTAATATTATAAATGCAAAAGTGTGTCTGTCTGTCTGTCTGCTACGCTCTAATGGCCCATCTTTTCAACCAATTTTGATGAAATTAACGCAAACGAAGTCGCGGGCATCATCTAGTCACGAATATCTCGTAATCAGTACCCAAGCTTAAAACCACTGGCTGCAGAAGCAATTTACTCAAATCACTGACATAAAATTCAACGAAAGCTTAGTAAAAAAAAAGTTTCAGTTACCGCAATAAGTATCATAAAGTGGTTTTACTTTTTGAAGTAACATTAATCAAAATGTAAACATACGGTCGGATAAAAACTATTTAAAATTATAATATTATGTAAACATAACACATAATATAAGTCGCGCTGATAAGATGCGTCCCTGCCATGTATCTTCATCTTCTTTCTACAGCTCTGTATAATTCGGCAATTACAATAAAGAGAAGCTTAAATTACAATAGTAAGATTTCAGAAAAAACTTAAGTCACCTAATGTAGCTACAGTCCAGATAAACTTAAGTTACTGTAGGTACAGTCAAGAGAAACTTAAGTTACTGTAGCTACAGTCAAGAGAAACTTAAGTTACTGTAGCTACAGTCAAGAGAAACTTAAGTTACTGTAGCTACATTCAAGATAAACTTAAGTTACTGTAGTAACATTGCCATAGCAGACAGGAAAACCAACATGATCGAAGTAACCCAGTATTTGTTAGACGAGGCAGCATTCCGCTCCCAGCCATAAATAGGACTCCTGAAAAGAGAAAAAAAAAGAAAATGAGGATAGAATTAAGAACCACGACCTCCCTTTGAGCGCTGTTGTCTTAACGTGCGGAGGTCCCGGGTTCGATCTCCGGCAGGGTCAATTTAGGAATTAATAATTTCTGAATTGTCCCTGGTCTGGTCTGGTGGGAGGCTTCGGCCGTGGCTAGTTACTACCCTACCGGCAAACACGTGCCGCCAAGCGATTTAGCGTTCCGGTACGATGCCGTGTAGAAACCGAATAAGGGGGCTGGGTTTAATATAACTGCTATGCCCCTAACAGGTTAGCCCGCTACCATCTTAGACTGCATCATCACTTACCATCAGGTGAGATCGCAGTCAAGGGCTAACTTGTAGGGGATAAAAAAAAAGAGCCTACTACTGCCTACCCAATCGAAAACATGCATACCTAAATGTTAAGACATTCGATGAGATCAATGGTGGACTTGGACTTGTTTGTTTGAGCTTTTTTTTATAGAGAAAATGGCCAAAACAGCTATTTTACTAGTAGGTATAATTTTACCTCACCATTTTTTCTATCAAAAACTAGATAGGTACTATATTCATTTATTTATATTATTTTTTATGATATAATATTTTTATTTTATTTTAAACATAATATTTATGTCTACAACGTTCGTATAATTTTATCGTCAAGACTTGGATCGGCCCCATTGGTCAAAAGTATACTGAGACTTTAGAATTTCAAAGAAGCGCATTTCATTCGATAAGGTATGTTGGGGTAAGAGCGGATAGGGGGTAAGACCGTATACATCAAATTTCCCGCGAATGAGACCATATTTTTTAAAGTTGGTATCATTATGTTCAACGCCATTTTGTTATGCGTCTACTTCAGTTCGCGCCAGTCACTCCCGACGGACCGAACGTGAGTTATGGTGAATTTAAAAAAACAAGGTAATTTTTGTCTTTTTTTCTTCTATCCGATCTTTCCCTTTCCCTTTTAGATTCATATTTTGGCGAAAGTACAGCTTGTTTTGCTAATATTTTGCCTTAATACTAGGTTTTAGGTAGCAATAGCTAGATAGATCTGATCAAAATACGCCTAGGATGTCTATTAGCAGATATCCGATGTTCCCCCTTTCGAGTAAAGATCGGATTAAAACCATCCGGTCTTTACCTGTACAAAATAAGGCAGGGATTGTCAAAGTTTTACAACATGAATATTTTTTACCTTAAAATACAGTGTAAGGATTATTCTATTTTGATCTCGAGATTTTGATGGAAATGTGTTCAGAAGCGTACATATTATATAGAAAAGAGCCCAATAACATTAGAATGTCTGTATATGTTCGTCTTATATCTTGGGTATCGTTTTTATTTTTTTACTAGCTGATGCCCGCGACTTCGTCCGCGTGGACAATTTTTTTTTAATTCCTACGGGAACTCCTCAATTTTCCGGGATTAAAAGTAGCCTATGTCACTCAAATTTCAAAAACTGTGAAACACATATTTCCTAATTTTTACCCGTAGCTTGTAAACCAAGTTTCATGGATATAACTTGAGAAATGACGGAGTTTCATACAAACTTTCAACCCCTATTTCACCCTCTTAGGAATGGAATTTTCAAAAATCCTTTCTTAGCGGATGCCTACGTTATAATAGCTATCTGAGTGCAAAATTTCAGCCCGATCCGACCAGTGGTTAGAGCTGTGCGTTGATAGATCAGTCAGTCAGTCAGTCACCTTTGCCTTTTATATATTTAGATTTACAGCATTAATTTTTATTTGTCATTTATTTTACTATGTTATTTATTTATGTTTTTATATTTCTGTCTTATATAATGTTGTTTATAATGGATGTAAAAAATTGTTTTTAAGCAATTTCCATGCTTGGAACCAACGTTACAACGTTATTTTGAAAAACGGACAGATAGAATTTTTGATGTCTTTAGTTCGGACATTGAAAACTTTTTCTGTCCCTTTTTCAAGGTTAAAGTTAGCTATCATTAATAACTAGCAAAAAATGTATTCATCCGATCTTTCCCGTGGATCTGGATAATTCATCTTATGATGAGAGCAAAGTTTGAGAATCACAAAATGTAAAAAATTCATCACTGGGGGTAAGACCGGATGCCTTTAAGTAAAAAAAAATAAAATCGATTGGAACATTCATGTTTTTAATTACATAAACGTAGTTTTTTTATATATTGTAGTGCGTTTAAGATCGGATTTATTATTCTTATACACCTTGTTCTCAAAGCCATAGAAGCGGGTTTGAAAGTACATCCGATCTTGCCCCCGAAGGACAATTTTTTAACCATAGCCATAAAAAAGTATGTCTTGTTTTTACATGCGTATAAAGCAGAAACTGTTGAGTTTACAAAAATAAACAAAATTGAAACCTAAGCTACGTTTAAAAATTAAACAAATGCACCATATTTTAGTAATTTATCTTCAACAAATATCGAGAAAATTGAGTTTTTGCAAAACCTTTTCAATTGGTCTGAAATCCGTCCGTTCTTACCCCAACATACCTTAGTGGCTAAGAAGAGGTGCATTACCTATCTGCATAATTATAAATCTTTACCTTTAAATGGCCATTTTCTCTAAATATTCTAATATTATTGTCGATGAGCCCCTTTTTTAACTGTACCCTTAAATTTGTCAGGGGTAGCCTTGAACTATGTATGAAACTGATATACCTCTGACACGTCATATGGTTTCTTTGCAAGCTTTCTTTTTGCATGTTCTCGTCTATATGTATTTAGTTTTCCCGTCGAAAACAGCGTGAGATTTCATTAAGTGCAGTGCAAGTGCGCACCCATACTCAAGTACAAGTTACAAGTTTTAATTCGATTGATCGTATGAGCATTCGGTCACATTAGCGTCATAGTAAAATGAACCATAATATTATTTATTTAGCACTCAACTTCGTGTATGCATTCTTACACGTTTACATGAACAACATTTTCCAAATTAAAATCAGTTGTACTGAATTTGTGACTTTAAATCAAGGGTTTTTGGGTCCATTTTACTTTGACGCTAATGTCATCGAATACTTATACGATCAATCGAATTAAAACTTAAACTAAGAGTACACTGATAACAAAAGGTTTTTATAAGGACGTGGGGTTCAATATTTTCCAACGACATTTCCTTATACTAAAAAACTACTAGACAAGTTGTTTTTTTTACTGTTTGATCTGCATAATATTATTTACATGATTATTTCTTGTTAGTTTTAGTCGGTGACCGGGTCATCCTCAATCGATCTTTTCGTATTCTTATTAATAAGCTACTGTTGCTAGTTGTTTCTGTATTTATTTATTAAACCGGTGTTATTATACTAGTGACAACGTAAAGTCCGGCATGCAATTTGCAAAGCCACTGTCATTTTAGTTACTGTCAAGTTGATAAACCACTACCTATGAGGTAATTCTCATCCATACAAAGATTCTAGCTCGTAGTTACGAAAATCAAGCATTCCTATTGGTGGATTTGACACACATCCACCAATGTAGCTTAGCGACGTAGCACGTCTTTAGTGGCTTTAGTGGAAAGGCATAAGCGAAAGTGTTTGTCTATTTGCCACGGTTTCACGGCTCATCTTTTTAATCCATTTAGATGAAACTTGGTCTATAGATAGGTTGCATCTACTTACCTTTTTGTTTTTATCGAGGGGGAAATCTTCAGATACCCGATCTCCTCGGGGAGAGTGCGGGTGATGAGGGATTTTTACCCACTAAAACCCCCTCGGTGGTCATCCTTTGAGCATAATGGGAATCCCCGGGAACTCGCAAAGAACATGCGCCGTTGGTTGCATCTACCTATACTATAATATTATACCTCTATGGTTGCATCCTAACCTAACCTAACCTAACCACAGAATAAAGGAGTTCCCGCGGGTATTTTCTGAGTATTATCAACAGCTATTCTGTAGTATTCTCGGTATTCATAGCATTCTAAACCAGTGCTAGATTCCAAATTAATAGGAATTCGCTTTTCAGAATCTTCATTTCGTGTTTTTTTTTTGTGTTTATTTATCAGCTTATCTATTCTAATCTTTTTTCAGAATTATTCATGTTGGCACTGCAAAACCCCAGCGAACTCAGGCCGATTTGCAAGATACTGACTGAACTGATTTATTTTATTCTGTAACTTTTTGA
Organism: Erebia ligea; assembly: GCA_917051295.2. Lineage (NCBI taxonomy): Eukaryota > Metazoa > Arthropoda > Insecta > Lepidoptera > Nymphalidae > Erebia > Erebia ligea. The sequence goes on from OU785223.1 coordinate 18,747,870, forward strand.
TTTTCGAAGTTTATTCTGAGATTGGCAACAAAAAGGCAGAGAGCCCACAAACTTATGGACCCGGTGACAGCGTCGCTAGTATATAAGAAAAATAAAATAAATTTACAAAAACTAAAGAGGCATAAAATTAGTTCCAATTTTGGCCACCGGGCCAGATAAGTTTGTGGGACTGTAAATAGTACATATTTAACGGCCTTGTGCAAGTGGGCCTCAGTCCTTAATAAAACTAAATCGGAGAGGGGACAAGAGAGAAACCAAGTAAAATAATAAAAAAAACTTTATCCAATTACTAGGTATAGTAAAAAATAAAAAATAGCTGCATCAACTTAATTATCGACCTGTTTTATTACTTAAAAAGAAGACATGACAAAATTTTTGCATAATTTAAAAATAATAGGATCACGATACTCTTCAAACTAGATTGAAAAATAACAAAACAGATCCCAAAAACATTGAAAACATTTCCGAACTAAATCCTGCTAAATTCGAAAATGTCTTTAAAGTTCAAACACGAGATTTACGATCGAATACTGAAACGCTACTAAATATTAATGAAAAACACCTCAAAATGGACACTTTTACTGTCCAAAATCAGCAAACGAAATTAAGATCTGTAAAACTTTAGTAAACACTTCAATTTTCTGTAGTAATGCTAGGTCACGAACAGGTAGGTATATAAATCGCTATTCTACAAGATTATATTTTGGAAAAGGCTCATTCATTTGGAAAGGAATCATTTGGATGATTTCTAAGTTAAAAGGGGGTTCACTGTAGACAACTTTTATAGGACCAAAACTCAAATCGCGAAAAATACTTGCAATGCACCATACAAAAATGACAATATCACTCGATAAAGTCTAAAGACCAGCGGATTTTTTCGCAATTCAGGATTTGATCCTATAAATAATTGTTTATAATGATGAGTACTATGGTCACAATTCTGAGCTGTACACTCAATCTGAGTGTTGTCACAGACAAGTGTTTGTTTGTGTCACCACTACGAATGAACTCATTTTTTCTGCATTTTTATAACTCCCTTTTGGGTTTTAACCTCTTTTCGACGTAATCTTGTAATTGAATCGAACATAATAATATATGCGTTGGGACTTGGAAACTAGCTTTAAGTTAACAAATAGGAAATTACTGGATGCCAATAACACCGCAAGCGATGCGACCGCCAGCGTTGCCAGTCTTCTTGGAGTCGGGGTGGTCTGATCTTCCGAAGTCATCAGCCATGGCGTGAAGGACGACAGCCCTGCCAACGATATTATGGCTGGATCCAGGAACTAGAGAGATTTCGCCGTCATAGAAGTTGATGTGGCTTAGGCTTTCGTTGTCAAACTCGATGTTGCCGAGGTCTCCCACATGACGGTTCTCATCATCGGGATGACCGTGCTGTTTCTGTAATGTTATCATGATATTTGAAATGCTGGTCCGTTGAAAAATCATTAGGAATAAGGCTGCAAATGTTGCAGTAATGTCCAATAAAAGGTTCATTTAGTAGAAGCTAAGTCTGAAAAACCTGAACGCTAGACGAAAAAAATAATGTGCGGATTCAAGGCTTTTACACACTTTTGAGAACATCATGAAGAACTCTCGTGCATGCAAGGTATCCTCACGAGTCACGTTTTCCTTCACCATTACAAATAGCAAGTGATATTTTTTTGTAGTGGTTCAGACGTTCAGCCTCCTATTCTTTTTCTAATTTAACTAAGAATACTCTCAAGAAATTGTCAATTTACGTTTTCAGGGTTGAAATGCGCTCCAGTAGACAGACATCCTCCAGTGATATCTCCGGATTCGTGGACATGGAACCCATATTTTCCTGGCGGCATGCCGTAGATGTGTCCAAGGATATGGACCTTATCCCCCTCTTGCGTAAAGGTCACATTTCCGTGCACGTCGTGACCATCCGGGCTGGCCAGACGAGCTACTGCGCGTAGAGGTGTTCCCTCCTGACTTTTACTTGTTACGTGGGTGTGGTCCTGAAGATAAAAAAAAATTTAAACCATAGTAATATTATAAATGCGATAGTGTGTCTCTCTGTCTATAGCTGTCTGTCTGTCTGCTACGCTTTAACGGTCCATCTTTACAAATGAATTTGTAGAAATGGGGTATACGGGTACGTTACATCTCGGGGAAGGACATACTTTTTATCCCGGAAAATTAAGGAGTTCCCACGGAAATCAAAAAACCTCAATCCTCTCGAACGGACTCGCGAGTGTCAGCTAGTAATAATATTAAAAAAAATCTATACTAATATTATAAATGCGAAAGTTTGTCTGTCTGTAAGTCTGCTACGTTTCACAACCCATCTGTTCAACTGACTTAGGCCCACTTTCACAAGGACGCTTAAATCGATTTAGTTAAATAATTTAATGCTATCTCTTTTTGGCAACTACAATAGGCATTAGCCAAAATGGGACAGCATTACAGAATTTTACTAAATCAGTTCAAATGTCCTTGTGCAAGCGGCCCTTGCTAAATTTTGTACCGGAAAATTAAAGTTCCCGCGGGAATCCAAAAATCTTAAGCCACGTTCGGAAGTCGCAGACATCATCTAGTATCAAATAAATAATAGACATAGAATAAATCTAGTACCTATCAAATAAATTTATAGAGAAACTATTTTTTTTTTAAACATAATACTCACATGAACGTCGTGTCCGGCAGCGAGAAGTGCCGCTGAGGCCAAGAATAACAGCTGATACATCATCTTAATTTATTTTCTATCTGTAAAGAAGTGATCAATACAAATTGTGAGAAAAAGAGCACAGAATAAAGGTTCGCTAGTAGGTATATACTAAGCATATTTATGGAGCACAGCACAGATGACACCTATCTTATTATCACTTCACTAATATTAGAAATGCGAAAGTTTGGATGGATGTATGGATGGATGGATGTTTGTTACTCAATCACGCCCGAACTGCTGAACAGATCTGGATGAAATTTGGCACAAAGATAGATTACAGACTGGAATAACACATAGGCTACTTTTTACGCCGGAAAATTAAGGAGTTCCTGCGCGACCAAAAAAACCTCAATCCACGCGGACATAGTCGCGGACATCAGCTAGTATCTCTATAATTTTCTACTCAACTACCTACGTTAAGGTCTAGCTCCACTACAGATGAACGGAGCGGCACGACACGTAGCGACGAATATTCTTTGTATGAGTTTGTATGGAGCTGGAGACACGGCTAGCAGATGCACAGCGCAAGGCGGTCCCATACAAACTCATACAAATAATATTTGCTACATTGCATTATTACTTCTATATCCTAATAGCTATGGAAGTAGTAATACCTACTGTATCACGTATTAACAATGATATTCTATATATAAAAAAGAGACCTATTATAATAATATAAATGAGGAAACCAATGGCTTCGCACGTATCTGTGGAATGTCAACTATTTAGAAAAGATACCTCGCGGTCCGATGGCAAAATTGTGAGGGCTCAGGAACTTAGATAGAATGATGGAATAATTCCTGAGACCACTCTACGAAATACATTTATTATGTACCTAATTATCAAATTCAAATATAGATAAATTATACATCAGCAAAATATTATTTGGAGGAAACAAATTAATTGAATATTACTAAATTTATTTAAACAAATATTCAATTTATTGCAATTATATTATATATTGAAATTTTATTGTATTAAGTATTAATTACTGGCGTTAATTAATTTAACGCCCCAAGCTGAAAATCTTTATTTGTTCCATAAATTGTAATATGGAAACATCCGCAAATGATTTACATATATTAATATTATTCCATTGTTATCAACAACATTCTTTAAATTCTTGTAACTGCACACCACAATCAGATTTAAAATAATATTTTTATATAAATGTGAAACGTGCTCATTACTTTAAAGAAAAATTTAATACATGCTTTGGCTTTACAGAGATAGAGGCTGCATCATACTTTGAACTAATATTATAAATTTGCTTGTGTGTTTGATTGTTGGTTATAAATGCGTAGGTGTGTTTGATTGTTGGTTTGTCCTTCTATCACGCCGCAACGGAGCAACGGATCGACCTGATTTTTGGCATGGGTATAATATTATTGAGGACCTGGAGAGTGACATAGGCTACTTTTTATCCCGGAAAATTAAGGAATCAAAAACTTAAACCACGCGGACGAAGTCGCGGGCATCAGCTAGTCTAGTATAATATCTCTGGAAATGAGACGGGACGTAGGTCCTACTACGTTACTAGTTACCACGTAGGTACTGTGGTAGCCTTGTGTGAGTATGCGTCAGCGTAACAAGCAACAAATCTATTAGGACCTTCTAGAATCTTGTTTACGAGTTTGTTCCTACATAGATCTTGATCAAAAAATGCGCAAAAAAATGTTATTCTATGGGTGATACGGATTAGTGATAAGATAAACTCAAAAAATATTATGCACGTACAGTACAGTAGGTAAGATAATAAATGCAGAACAGTATTTCTTATATTATACTTAATGAATTACTTTATGTAAGAACTAGGTACCTATGAGGTATTAGATAATATTTTGTTCATGATTTAATCAATAGGTATAATAAATTATTTTCGGTTTTAATTTCACCTAGTGTGCAAATTCATGACGAAAATACTAATCTAAAAGAAGTCAACATTCCAAGCGGACAAATAAGTAGGTTTTTACTTTTTGACCTACCTACTTGTAGGTATGTACCTACCTAAGTTTAAGAATTCTGCTTATAAATAATTTGCATACTTATTTTATTTAGTCTTTATATGAGGTATTATGGATTTTCCCTATAGCAATTTGATATTATTAACACAATCTCTTTTTTATTATTTGTTTTTTTACATGTTTATTTTTCCAGGACAAAATAAGCCTAGATTACCTATTTCTTCCACAAACATCTACGCTTTACAGTTTAGCTAATGATTTAAGGTTCAAACTGGTATTATATTAAATGATAAGATAAGTTGTTAGCTCGGATAAATACAATTAGTGAACTAGATAAGTTATTAGGTAGTTATCGTGTCCAAACTTCACTTTCTACTAAAATTCTACATCAATGCTTGATACACTACCGGATGAGAAAAAATTGAGATCACTTCCACTCAACATGAACAAAGGGCTCTAACTTTTTATCGAAAAAAAAAAAAAAAAAACATTTATTTGCAAAGAATGTTGTACAAAAATATTTGATGGTAAAAAATGACAATGAGAGGCCATAACATTCAACTAAATCAATAGTGTGCAAATTTCAGGTAAGTATTTAGTAATTTTGGAATTAAAATATTAAATTATTAGTACAATGTTTAAACAAAAATAATAAATTAGTACTCGAGCAATGTCACACATGAATTAATAACATAGTAAAATAATAATAATAAATGAAAAGTCGAAATATACAATAATAAAACAAAGCCAAAATTTAAACAAGTCAAGCTAAATATTCCTTTATGTCATAGTAACATTTTTCCAACAGCCATTTATTAATATTACTCTTAAACATATCTATCGTCATTTTTTCATAATTTGTTGGAAGTTTATTAAATATTTTAATAGCCATACAGTAAGGGCTTTTCATATAATATGTACTTTTACATTGCTTTGATATAATGAGCTTATTGGGATATCTAACCGACCTGCTACTACTTACATCAGAATTTCGTTGGAAATACTTTGGATGCCGCTTGACGAATACACAAATGTCTCGAATACCTACTTAAATCAAAAATTATAATAATAGTGAAGTTACCAACACCTTCAACACTATAAAGCTGAGTGAAATTTGAGAGGCATTGCACTGAGTTTATATTGCTTTAAATTAACTGTTACAATTAGATAAGCCATATTAAGAACAATTAGAAGTATGTTATCACCCCCATATAAAAATGTAGAGATTTATTTTATTGACCACAATTCAGGACATTCTGTTTGTAATGGCGACTAAGTATATCTCGAGAGGATAATCTTATATACCTAGTTAATTATATTATTTTGTCCTGTTTTACTTAAGTTTCCTTATGTTTACTGCTAGAATGTTGTCTTAAAATATTTTAGATTCATTTATTAAAATGTTCATGATAATTTTTATCTTTCCGTTAATTACAAGTCCCTACCAGTCACCAGTCACCAGTCAGTGAGAGTCAGTCAGTCAGTCAGTAGTTACCAGTCATTTAGTTAAAATTTAATACTCGTCATATTTTTACATTGTTTTTGTATAATATATTATATTTTTAAGTACCTACCTAGCAGTAACTTTAATCGAAGTTATAGCAAGTATAGTTAAAGCAGGTAGTTATATGTAATAGTAAGTAAGTATATAGTTGCAGTATTACATTTTTTTATAATTATTAAACACAGTACACACCTTTCGTTTTTGTTTACTTAGTCTTTACTGATAAGTTTGACCCCTTATCTTTTGCGTGTTTTCAGTTAAAATTTAAAAAGCGCTTATCTCAATAATAAACGCATACATTATATTTTTTTTAATAATAAGTAAGTATTAGAAATCAGCAGGAATTAATTATTGATGAACTCTTATTTATGTAGAGTGCACCTAAAATGAATTATTATCTTGAATAAGGACTTCAAAACTGATTCAAAACTTTTTGCAACAAAATAGGTACGTGAGTTTGTGTCGATTTATAAAATTTATCATAGTAGGTATTAGTATCATATTATTTGCTATTCTAGGTTGCCTGGAAAATATCGTTTCTTAACGATAAGGCCGCCTATTGTACAAATTTTTTAATTCTTGTTTTTGTTTAAATATAAAGTAAATTTTCAAAGTACTAAAAAGGTTGCTAGATAGGTAGTATTCAAAATTGTCTAGCTAGTCAATTACTAGTTTTTGGATTCCGCTACGTAAATCAACCTACCTACTAAATCATTACAATATATACCGTTAAAGACGTACCGCCAAGCGATTTAGCGTTCCGGTACGATGCCATGTAGAAACCGAATAGGGGTATGGGTTTAATATAACTGCCATGCCCCTAACAGGTTAGCTCGCTACCATCTTAGACTGCATCATCACTTACCATCAGGTGAGATCGCAGTCAAGGGCTAACTTGTAGTGGATAAAAAAAAATTAAAATATCACCTGTTCTTAAACTCTACCTACTAGTTACATAAATTAACATATCTATGTGTATATTAGTCAATAAATGCAATAAATACCGGCGCACAGGTTATTAATAATATCTCGAAGCAACGAAAGGGCATAGTTGCAAAAGATGAAAGTAAATAAATATTACGCAATCGGGCAAACGTAGAGACAAATACGAGTATATATAATATGTATATAACTAATGTAAACGAGTACGTTGCTACCTAATTATGACACAGGACCAACATAACAGCGTATTTAGTTTACAAACATAGGTACCGGGAAATGTTTCCTTACGTCTAAGAAAATTACGTAAAATCCTATCTACATAATTATAACACTGGGAAAACTAGCAAGGCATTGTGGTCATAAATGCCGGGCAAATGGCAGTCGTCCTTTGCGTGACCTTTAAGGTATACCTACCTGATTAAGACACCGGGCAAACTTGGTTCACATGAATACCAGACCAAATTGTTGAGAAATAAATGGAATCTATCACTTTTAACGAATAACGAAAAACATAAGATACTCAAAGATATCAGCTGTAGTCTGTACTCTACGATAAATAAAACAATTTTCAAAGGATTGACTAGATATCGATGTAATCTATACAATAAAATATAATCTTTATCTCAGTACAAGAGCACGACTTACCTTCGCGGGGTCCGATCTTAATATGTTTCAATGAAATCTAAAGGCATGCTCATTTATTGCGTGTAACTGACCATCATAACGTGATCTATTTTGCTCCAACGCATATAACAGATGCAGAATATTATGATAAAAGACCGGGGGCTAGTCATGAGGGTCTTAGTATTATGGTTTATGGACCGGTTTTACAGACCCATACAACTGAGTAGCAAAAACTTGCAGCAATAGGGATGTGCGATGGGCGATAGCGTAGTTATTTGCGGATGTCCGTAAGAGCATGGATCAAGTGGTGATCTTGGTAACTTTACAGATTAAATCATTACTTTACTGCACTTAACTTTGAAACAAATTCAATAAGTAAATTATTAAACTTCAATCTTTTTAATTCCAATAAACTTTTGCGAGTGCTTTTGAATCGTCGAGCGAAGCAACCGCTGGTTTGGGATGCCATTCCTACCGAGAAGAGCCAGCAAGAAACTCGGTGGTTGCTCTTTTCATGAAAAAATCGTTATTATGACACAAGTAACTGCAGTCCCAAGCATTGCTGGAGCGAGTCAAATCCATGCTCATTTATCGTTTACATAATTTTCAACAAAAATTTTCGCACTCAAATTCTCACCTGAATTAATTTCTAAAAATGCCTATAGTTATTGCTTAATTAATCTCAAAAGTATTCACTTATTGGGAAGGAAGTTCGATATATAATTGCGTACACTTTAGTTTTTTTAACAATAAAAAATGCGCATTAAATAAAATTCCGCACAAAATCACTCAATCGATAATGGGCAATTTATTGATGCTTGCACACCCCTAGAACCATCGAACACATACCTAATCCGATATACCTACTTAGTTTATCACTTATTTACATATTATATTGTGATAAATAGAAAAATAAAGAGTGCAGTGCATCCAAACTGGTTTGTAACCAATAAGTAAGTAAATTGTTGCACAATTAAATGTACCTAACTTCTAATAATAACTTTTCTAGCCTAGCTTGTAAACTTTGATAATGCATGTAATACCGACAGCAATACAATAATTTGGTTTTAACAAGCTGATTTCATGCTTGATGCTATGAACTCTTCAATGGGTGCTATACTTAGTAAACTTACGGTAAACTTGGATTTGGTTTGTTTCCACGAGGAATAAATAAATAATAAATAAACAAATAATAAATAAATAAATAATAAATAATAAATGAATAAATTGGAATTTACATTATAATATGTAGTTAAAATTTCTGAAGGGTATTTTTTAGTTTTTGTGAAGCACATAAATATTGACTAATGTATCACGGATATATATACCTACTGAACGTTGCCACAATATTATAATATTGTGTAACATAATATAATGTTGGAGAAAAGGGCGCGCCCAAAGTCACGGAAAAGTTTTCATTGCGGCTCCGATGGCCGTGGCGAGGCTTCCACTTTCCTTTCCCCTCCCCGTTACAGTCCCACCAACTTATCTGCCTGTTTAGTTTTTATTTTGAATAATATTTATTACCTACGATCACCGGGTCAGATAAGTCTGTACCAATATAGTGAAAAAGGCCCTGTCCAACGTCAGTGACAAACACGACTCGATATGAACCTAAGTATGTGTCGCGAAGATAAGTTTGGCATGTTCTATGGAGTCGTTCCTATGGGTGGCTCATTACGTTAAAGTGATAGCTACACTGTTACGATCGCAATCACAGGTATAATTAGTTGACATTCATCCGCTATTGGCCAAAATCTACAAGAATATCTACAAACCATAAAATCAGCCAATCACAACAGCTATTGAGACTGTAACAATGATTGATGTAGGTTTTAATAATAATCTTTATTTAAAGTTACAAAGATAAACCCAGTAGGTACAATAAAATTCCAAATACAATAAAGACTTAGGTACAACTAAATATAAAATAAAATAAAAGTAAAAATATAGAAGATAATATATACGTCATATAGTACGTACAATCTGGCTACAGGAAAACTTATAAAAACTAATCTAAAATATCTACCTAGATTTATCTAATGTTTATTATCCTTAATTTTGATTTGATGCTAGATAAAGACCCAATAAATTCTTGGAAAAACAACATTTGAGGAAAATGTTTGAATAAACTAATTTTAGAGTATTTTTATTAAAGTCGAGGATATAAATAGAGAAGGAAATCCAGGCTACTGTGAGTTAGTGTGAAATACAGTTACAAGAACGGAATGGAAGATGGTTGGGTACTGTTCGCTGTCGGTTTCATAGAAATACCTATATGAACATTATATGCGGATTCCCATTCCCATGGTCGGTTTTATGTACCTACGGTAAAAGATGGGTAAAAGCATGGTAAAAGCTCCTTATTCGCGCTTCCTTCATTCGCGTTTTCACTATTCGCGGATAAAAAAATGCGACCCAATTCCTATATTCGCGGCTAAAGGTGCTCCCTCACCGGGAGCATTCGCGTATTATGTAACGTTACAGATTTGAGCATTACATCAGTGAAGGAGGAGAACCGAGTATTACAATGCGCACCTTGTAATGATACAAAACGGGCATACATCAGTGAAGGAGGAGAACCGAGCATTACAATGCGCACCTTGTAATGATACAATGTGTAATTATGTAATATCTTGATACAACTTGTAACATCAATGCGCTTCACTGCCCCTAGCCCCCCGCCCGCCCGCTCAAAGTCGAATCAATATTACATTACACGCAAATACTCGTCAGTCAGGGAGGTAGTATTATAACGTAATGCTCAAAGTCGAATCTATATATTACATTACACGCGAATGCTCGTCAGTCAGGGAGGTATTATTGTAATGTAATGCTCAAAGACGAATCTATAATGTTACAGTACACGTGAATGCTCCCGGTGAGGGAGCCTTCCCCTTAAAGATTTCTTTATCCGCGGATCTGATCGGTACATCGGTAGATTCGGTACATTACATATTAATATAAAGGATTCCAATAGGTATCCAAACCCATATCCATTGTAAACGCGTCGTCAAATGGACTAATAAAAAAGTAAAATACATAGACCTTATTACAACTATGCCTAAAGTACCTACCTATGTTGTTAAATGATATCGCCGCTGTATTGGTTCGGCCTTTGACATAACGCCTTCGCCGCGGCTTTTAAACGACAAAATTCTTTAAACCATTGCCTAAGCTTGAACATAATAATTAATCAATATGGTCAAAAACTTCAATTAAATTGATTTTTTTATATATTTGTTTTTTATTTTGTCAGAAACACCTTAAAAGAGTAGGTAAGTATTTATGTACATTCTGTTCCGCCAATCATGAGCAAATGAATGATTGATATTTAATTACGAGATGTTTAAGACTTGTTCAATGTTCTTTATTGCACACACAAGCTATATGACTTCTATGGCTGGACAAGAAACGCATTGAATAGCACAAGGGGCTTACTTCCATCGCTTGCCACTACAGCCCATTAACGTCCCACTGCTGGGTACAGGCCTCCACTCTCATTCCTATGAGCGTGGAGGCCTGTACCCAGCAGTGGGACGTTAATGGGCTGTAGTAGAGTGTAGAGAAGGAATTAGAGCTTAGACCCACCACGCTGCTCCAATGCGGGTTGGCGGGCTTTAACGACTATTATCATGTTATAATAACCGACGACCGACGCGACGGCTTAACGTGTAACGTTCCATCGCTTAAAGCAGTATTACTTATTTTAATAATGCAGTTTTATATGACGTACCTACCTTGACGCCCCTATAATACTTAATGGTTATATCATTCTGAAACCAGAGCGTCATCAATATTTAAATAATACTAGGTACTAGTAAGCCCCCCAGTCTTGTACTGACAGACTTTTGTGCAGCGAAGGTTTCCAGTTCCATAATATTTATTACTAGCTGATGCCCGCGACTTCGTCCGCGTGGTTTAAGTATTTTTGATCCCCTCGGGAACTCCTTAATTTTTCGGGATAAAAAGTAGACTATGTCACTCTCCAGCTCCTCAACTATACCCATGCTAAAAATCACGTCAATCCGTTGCTCAGTTGCGGCGTGATTGAAGGACAAACCAACAAACAAACACACTTTCGCATTTATAATATTAGTATGATCTAAATTCTAAGTAAATCAAATAAAATAAGCACCAAGAAAAAAATAGCAAGGCAAACATCTTCATTAAAATGGGAAATTATTGATTATAGGTAAATTAAAAATATTGACTATTGACCATGTTTTGAAAAATATTGTAAGTATCAATATAACTCGAACTCCTTGATCTCGTTACTTTCAAAGTTCAATACCGAAGCTTAGAGAAAACGAGGTAGGTAACAAGTTTGCAACTCGATCGGCCTAAGGCATTCTTATATACCTAAGTAGGTAATGTTATAGTATATAATATGCAACCCTGGGAAGACGACTAGCGCTGTTGTTCCAAACTGCTATAAATCCATAGCACGCTACAGACTTTAAAATGAATCCCTATTTCCCTTGGTCAAGGCATCACGCGGGGACGGCTGGACCAATTTCGCTAATTCTTTTTTCGTTGTGTTTGTTGTTATTGTAAGGAGAAGGTTCTTAAGAAAGAAAAAACTGAGAAAGTTACACGGAACATTAGAAAATTAAACAAAACATAAGGACCATATTAATTTTTCTAACCTTAACATAACCTTTTTTTAACCTTTTCTCTTTTTGTAGCCTTATGGCGTTTGACATAACTGCCAGTTGTGTGACAGTTAGCGCAACTGACAGAATGCGCGCTGCATAGTTAAGACAGGAGAACGTCTGTCGGGTCAGCTAGTAAACCATAAATGTTTAGCATGCTATTGCTATTTAGCACGCTATGTATAAGAAAAAATGAGTTATTGCACTAAGGTAAGCTGTGCTGCTGGGTTTCTATGAGCTGCTCGAACTACGAACACAGCTACGAAGCTGTACGAACATACCTACATTTTGTTTTAAGAATATGGACACGTACAAAATTACCTTAACGTTACCATGAACGTGTACCTACCTCTACGTAGGTCATACTTGTTAATTACGTACTAGACAATGCCCGTGACTTCGTCCGCGTGGATTGAAGTTTTTCGATTCTCGCGGGAACTCCTTAATTTTCCGGGATAAAAAGTAGAGGAAATTTTATCTCCATTTCTGCCAAATGGTCCAGTAAATAGTTTTTTTGGTGAAAGAGTAACAAACATACACGCATGCATAACTACAGTTCGCGCGCGAGTTGAATGCAGAGTAAATGTATGTGTCACCACTCACCATACATTTACTCTGCATTCAACTTGCGCGCGAACTATAGGTAACTAATTCGCTTTTATAATTATGTATTAGTGTGATGACATGTATTTGGTAGTTTGACGACCTCCGTGGCGCAGTCACATGAGTAGATATTATATACTCATGTGGCGCAGTGTTGAGCGCTGTTGTCTTTACTCTTAACGTGCGGAGGCGGGAGGACCCGGGTTCGATCTCCAGCAGGGTCAATTTGGGAATTTATAATTTCTGAATTTTCCTCGGTCTGGGGGTCTACTCTCTTTCTCTCAAACGAAACTTCGCAAACGAACGAACGAAATTTCGTTAACTCCTCTCCTACATATTATTATCTCTATGCTCCACTCTATTTCGTTTTCGTACACGCAGACGAAGTACGGATCCATACACAATTTTCGTGACCGATTGGATTGAACGATTTTGTGTGGGTCTAATAACCGACTAATTACGTTCGTTTGCGAAGTTTCGTTTGAGAGAAAGAGAGTAGACCCCTGGCCTGGTGGGAGGCTTCGGCCGTGGCTAGTTACCACCCTCCCTTCAAAGACGTGCCGCCAAGCGATTTAGCGTTCCGGTACGATGCCGTGTAGAAACCGAATATGGGTTTAATATAACTGCCATGCCCCTAACAGGTTAGCCCGCTACCATCTTAGACTGCATCATCACTTACCATCAGGTGAGATTGCAATCGAGGGCTAACTTATAGTGGATAAAAAAGAACGGAAAATTTATCAAGTTTACAATGGTTCTTCTATCTTATTATAGTTGTTAGCCGCGTGACGGCTGAAAAAGTATAAATACCTACCTAAATTGCGTTACAGCCGTCACACCTATCTCTAAAACTAGAATAGTACTTTAGAATTACTATTCGGGGCTTCATAAGTAACTTACTTAAAAGTGTAAAAGTGTGTTTGTTTTTTAGTCTGTTGGATACTTTTTATCCCGGAAAAACAAACAGTCCCACTCCCCACTCCCCACGGGATATTGTAAAAAAAACTAAATCTACGCGGGTGAAGTCGCGGGCATCAGCTAGTATTCAATCATTCACTCGAGCGAATCCGGAGTCAGCTATATTTTTTTTTTAGGTAGGTACAACACTAATGAAACAACACAAATTATACACTTACGCCTGAAGAAAATTCAGCTTAATAAATCTCACTTCAAGTCCTTAAGAAAGCAAGGTAGAGCAAAGAAAACATTTTAGATAGGTAGGTACACGTAGAACCAAGAGTTTATTATTGCTTCTATATAATATCTAAAAACAAGTACCTAAGTATGTATAATTTAGGAAAATAAATTAAGTAGGTAAAATATACGTACGTAGTACCTACGTAATTTTCCGAAAACGTAATTCAAAGTTCTGACTTCACACGACTATAATTATTGCTTTTACTGTGACTCTTAATCAGTCTTACCTTAGAGTCTAACCTGCCACCTCACAGTTGCTAACAAATACCTACCTAGTACCTATCAATAGAAACGTGTTTCAGGATTACAAAAATTTCACCTCTCTATTCATTATTTTTACAAGCGGGTCAGCTGTAACCACATTAATGAATAATTATGCATTTAACTCTAATAGGTACCTAATCGTGCCTGAGAAAAGTTCAACTGCAAACACGATTTGCTGCAAAAACTGAAACTGAGCAAGGTATAGACCGCTCAAAGATTATTGTTTCTAATATTGAGTACTGTACCAATAAAATCTAAATGCGTTTATTATTGCTACAATATACTTACGCTACATTATCTAAAACAAGTAAACTTACCTATTTATTTATAAGTGTAAGTAAACAAACTTACGTAATTTTATGACCAAACAATGTTATGACCTCGCACCTATATCAACCACAGCACTTTAACCTTCCACCTTACAGACGGTTACAAATAACTATTTAGTATAATAAGGTTAGTCCAATATCTCGGTATTTGTCGCGTAAGAGCAAGCCCGCGCGTTCCAGCCACTGATAGACTGACTGACTGAAGCCGTTGATAAGAAGAAGCCTTCAACGTCGGGACAGATTGCTGCGAGAAAGTATGGCGACGCTAAGGTTACCTACTTACGTAGTATTTTTAGGGTTCCGCAGTAAAACTAGTAGGTATACCTACTTAAATCCCTTTTTAGTTTCGTCCAGAGCATTTTTTTTCTGTGTGTGTCACAGTAATATTGTACAAATAAACTATATCTAATAGGGTTACTTTAAAAGTACTCCACTTAAAATTAAATACTGGAACAATTTTGATGAACAACTTTCTTCTACATATTATATTCACCAAAAAAATATAGATACATTTCGGTGTACACTCTAGGAGTCTAGACCAATGATATTAAAGTCTTTATTAAAGTAAATATAATAAATCTGTGCTCTAGACACTCTTCAGGTATGTATGTGTGTTTCAGTAGGCAGTAGAGGATCAATAAGTGCTCCACCGACCGCGCGTCGCGTTGTTGTAGAGCTGCAAATACATATTTTAATTTGTGTACGAAGTTTTTTTTCATGAGAATTAACAACAGTAGAAGAACAAAAGTGGTTCAGCATTTAACGTAGGGTCGGTGGTTCAACTACTATTTTAGTTGGTAAGTACCCATTAGTAGTCCCGTGGTCCGATTTATTGTGAGTACAAACTATGTAAAGATGGAGCAGGAAGATGGAGCAGAAGTTCTAAATAGAGCCCAAAATAACTGGTTAACACTCTCGAATGATAACCATTAACATCATTCTGAGTTTGGTCAGACAGTTCTTTGAAAAAATTACCGTTTAAAAGAGCAAAGAATGCTAAAGATTGTACCTACGAACATTGCTACGAGTACGGAACCCTGTCTTAAGATTTCCGTTACGCACTTGACTAGTTTTTATTAACTTAGATTAGCTGTGATTCTACCTGTGTCTTTTACTACTTATCATTAAGGTACTAATTAGATGATATCCGCGACTTCGTCGCCGTGGTTTAAGGTTTTTGAAAATTTTGTGGGAAGACTGATATACCGTGATAAAGCCTAGGTATGTGATCGTCCTTCCCCGGGACGCAGCCTATATTACCTTATATTTCAAAACCTCACCACTGCTTTCCGCACCGGATGTAGAGTCCTATCGTAAATGACGAAAGTTCTGAAGAAGACTGAAGAAGGAAGTGTAGATTTAGTCAACCTATTTCGTTTTCAATAATATTACCTGTATCTTTGCTGTTGTGTAGGGTAAACTAATAATAAAACCCTTACATTATATAAAATCAAAAGACATTTTATTTAAGGCCCTTTAAACATTTACCCCGCGACCAACTATAGGTAAAAAACTCAACTATAGGTATAAAACTCGTCACACTACAGCATATATATGCACGCTTTACGAGAGCGTAGAGCTATAGAGCGTAGAGACGCTCGATTTTATAGCCAACTAACCAATTTTGTTACTTGAAAATATTAGACGATTATTTATTTACTAGGTACTTGTTTACGCTGTTGGCCGCGGTAAATATTATGTACCTATTTATGCGCCGAAACAATACTCGCGGCTACAATAATACTCAGTTTTTGAGATTGTAAAATAATGTATAAAAGATTATCTTACCGATTTCGTTCAAAATCGATATCTGGGGTTCCGTAGGATCACAAAATAGGAAACTGTTACCAAAATTTTAAAAAAGTCAGCGCCATTTTGAAATTCTTTGATAACGTACCGATTTCGTTCAAAATCGATATCTGGGGTTCCCTGGGATCACAAAACAGGAAACTGTTACCAAAATTTAAAAAACGGCAGCGCCATTTTGAAATTCTTTGTTATCATACCGATTTCGTTCAAAATCGATATCTGGGGTTCTCTGGGATCACAAAATAGGAAACTGTTACCCAAAATTTTAAAAAGTTCACTGCTGACTTTTTTTTGATTGACTGCTGTTTTGTGATCCCAGGGAACCCCAGATATCGATTTTGAACGAAATCGGTACGATAACAAAGAATTTCAAAATGGCGCTGACTTTTTTAAAATTTTAGTAACCGTTTCCTGTTTTGTGATCCCAGGGAACCCCAGATATCGATTTTGAACGAAATCGGGACGATAACAAAAAATTTCAAAATGGCGCTGACTTTTTTAAAATTTTGGTAACAGTTTCCTGTTTTGTGATCCCAGGGAACCCCGGATATCGATTTTGAACGAAATCGGTACGATAACAAAAAATTTCAAAATGGCGCTGACTTTTTTAAAATTTTGGTAACAGTTTCCTGTTTTGTGATCCCAGGGAACCCCGGATATCGATTTTGAACGAAATCGGTACGATAACAAAAAAATTCAAAATGGCGCTGACTTTTTTAAAATTATGGTAACAGTTTCCTGTTTTGTGATCCCAGGGAACCCGAGATATCGATTTTGAACGAAATCGGTACGATAACAAAAAACTTCAAAATGGCGCTGACTTTTTTAAAATTTTGGTAACAGTTTCCTGTTTTGTGATCCCAGGGAACCCCAGATATCGATTTTGAACGAAATCGGTACGATAACAAAGAATTTCAAAATGGCGCTCATACATATATATTCATAACATACCCTTTCCTTGTGGCTTTGCCGTAATCGGGTAAAAAAAATACGCCTACACTTGAGAACTTCCTTCTTTGTGGATGTCGGTATCAAGTTTTTCTAAGCGCAGTACACATAGAGAATATTATATCTCTATGGCAGTACACAACACGGTGTTCATTTTGTCGTAATAAATTTCGTGCAAAAAAGCGATACACCCACCCGTCCACGAGCGCGTCTCAGCGCGTACTGAGCGCCAAACGCCTAGCGCTCGGCTTCTTTTCATAGAAAAATGTATGAAACATTTTTTTTTTGCCACATAAACTATAAACATATTTATTTGTATTCTTAATGCTTTGCACCATGGATAGAGGACTATATAAGCCCCACTTTATTGTTAATATTCAAGTTAAAATATGCAGCGGATCTAGCTTTATGGGTACCTATCCGGACCCCATTTTTCGTCATTTTCAGCAGATCTTGCGTTCGGAGAAACGTATTTATGCAGAAAATTTGTATTGGAGTGTGCATTTTTATAAGGTCAAACGAGAGATGAAGAAATGACCTTTAATTTGATACCATGACATCCCCACAGCTGTGACTCCCGATTCTTTAAAGTGTACCTAGAAAAGGATGACACATCATGAAATCCGTATAAGGCACCTTAACTACTAAAATAAAGTTCTATAAAACTAAAATTGATAACACTGTACAATGATTGTTGAAAAATTTAATAGGATACAAAGTTAAAAGTAATATCATTACCTATTCTGTGGTAATATACACCTCTTGTAAAAACGGCAAACCTAAGTAGGTTCCACCACAAAGTCAATAGTAATTTATTCAGGCAAAAAGGAGGGCTGACAGCTTTTCTTGAGTGGATTTCCTCCCTCGAGGAGTGTGCGATTAATGAAATAAAAAAAACAGTAGGCAGTTCTCTTCTCTGTTGAACCTGTTTAAATTTAAGGCAAGTTTGGTGACTTAGAAGCAATAGATGGAACTTGCGCAGGTTCTCCTTGGAAAACTCTGGAGTAGATATCCTTCCGTAGTAGGTACGTACCTATGCTTTTGATGAATATTGAACAAAAACTAATCTCGATTTGCTCTGCAGTAAACTATAGCTCTAGTAATTCTCCCTTTCGTTTTATTCTGGTTCGGCAACATTTTTCTGCTATAGCTATTCCAAATTATTTCAAGGCAATCTTCCATGAGACACGTGCTGTACCTAGATGAAAAAAGGAATCTCGAAGAAACGGTTCAGTCTTTATTATTCTTCGCTGGGCATTTGCTTTGCAGCTTTTACTTAGTAGGTACACTATAGTTCTAGTGGTTCTCCCCTTCTTTTTAACCTGGTTCTGGCGAGTCGTGTGCAGACTGTGAGGCAGTTGGTGGAACTGGCGGCGCAGGTTCACCCTGGAGCTGAGAGAGCGCGCAACGGACGGCTGACAGCATCTCTGGAGTGGACTTCCTCCCTCGAGGAGTGTGCCATTAATGAAATACAAGAAAACAGTAGTTCTCTCTTCTCTGCTGAACCTGTATTAGGCGTAGACTTAGAAGCATTGGATGAAAGTGCAATTTCTTTCTGGAAAACCTCCCTGGAAAAGATATCCTTCTACAAAACGTATGCTTCCGATGATTATCGAAGAAAAATAATCTTGAATTTGTTCTGCAGCTTGTGCTTAGTATACCATAGTTTTATTGGATCTCCCTTTCTTTTTAACCTGGTTCTGGCGAGTCGTGTGCAGACTGTGAGGCAGTTGGTGGAACTGGCGGTGCAGGTTCACCTTGGAGCTGAGAGAGGGCGCAACGGACGGCTGACAGCATCTCTGGAGTGGACTTCCTCCCGCGAGGGGCGTGTGGTCGATGTGGTCGCGACATTCTCTCCGCTGTCGCCGTTGCTTCTATCAACAATGAGATAAAACATTAACTGGCTTTCATTCGAATAAATCCAGCCATAGATGGTCCATCTCTAGCTGGATCACTGGATCTCTGGAGCGGAAGCAACTAAAGCCGAAAGTCGAAGTTGATAAATCGATGCTCATGTTTGAAATAGGTACCTAATATTATAATACTAAAATGAGTCGATAGCACCTACTGAATATATAAAGAATGAAATACCGTAGCCGAATATTAAATAATATTCAGTGGCATCTACGCTCTAAAACACAATTGCTAAGTAATTACGATAGGATAAAATATTTTAAGAACCCGTAAACCCGCTAACCGACATTTTAAGAACTTTTCATGAGCGTTGTGCATGAGATATTAGTATTATAACAAAAAAAAAATTCAAACATTAAAGATTAATCCCTCCTTAGTAGACTGTTGCAAAAAAAATATTAATTTTATTGAAATATAATAGTGAAATTCTCATTCTTGCAGAATACGTTTACCATTTTTACACTTTTGGGCGAAACTTTTCACCCATATAAATCCACGAAAAATTATAATAAATGACTTATAAAAAATACTAATATGATAAGCACACTCTTAAAATTGGACTGTTGCGATTCGTTTTTATACGTTCTATACAAAATTAGTTAATAAAAAAATCAAATCAATGTGCACGATTTATCAAAATTTACGCGTCACAATAACCTGTATTTCTTAAAAGTTTGGCGAATTTACTGAAAAAATAAAATTTCCCATGAATGTTTAGTATTTATGTAACATAAATTGTAAAAAAATAAAGTTCTATAAAATACCTATATGACCAAAAAAAATATCAAAAGTCTCATAGAGTTCACGTGTAAAATGGTACTGCAGACCAGACGACCGCCATACCGAGCCCAGCTCTCTTCGAGGGAGGACGTGTAGCTGGACGGGCTCTTTTGTATGTGTGCGTGAGCTCTCTCACAAGCCTTTGTAAAAAACGTGTTGCAACAATACATAGCGCGACTGCCTTTAGTTTGATGAGCAGAGAATGTTAGGTTCTTGATCCGATTCAATTGCTATCGAATGAATGCGTGATACGCATTTAATTAATAATGATAATTTTTTTATAACTATTAAATCATTTTGTACGATACATTATTATAATCTCATACTGTTTTTCACGTAAATCTAAAACTTATGCAGGTGTTCATTATTTAAAACTTATAACCTGAATCCCGATTTTCAAGTGTCTAACTTCAAAAACATAGAACTTTCATACAAACTTCCAACCCCCATTTCACCCTCTTTGGGGTAAATTTTCGAAAAAGTACTTATACAGGTTCAATCAAACTAGACAAGAGATCCAATAGAGCCCAAATTTAATTTTACTTGCCGGTAGGGTGGTAATTAGCCACGGCCGAAGCCTCCCGGATCCCCAGACCGGAGAAAATTCAGAAATTATAAATTCCCAAATTGATTGTAAACTACTTATTACGAATCAATAAAAGGTACCTACTATAAAATGGTTTCAGTGTTAGCATAGATTTTATTTATTATTTAACCTCTTGACAATAGTAACGTGTAAATAGCACTGTCTTTCGATCAAAATACTACAAACAATATTATAAGTCATAAAACATTACCGCAACAATTTGAAATTCTAAAACGAAGAAGCTCATTATGATTCATGAATACAATTTAATTTGTATTTTATTGCAAGCTGCATAAGGTATATATTGCAATACATTTTCATACAATATTATTTCACTTTCAAATTTACTTTGAGTTAAAAGCTCAATGGTCATAAAGTTTTTATTTATAACGTATTGTTTCGTTTCTGGTAAACAAGACGAGTTTGTTTATACATTTTATTATTGAAATCAACAGGAAGTTTTTTTGACTTTTAGTTATCTTTGATTTCTTATCTAAATTGATCCATTTGCATGGTCCACGTAAAGTATGGTATTGTATTACCTGATACTTGAAAGGGTCGCTTTTAATATAATTTATTACTGAATCATTTGCAAGTGAAAACTACACCTGCGTAATAAACAAGTAAACCCATCTATCGATTATTTGAAAGTTGTTTTTATTGTTTATCAATTGTATTTTCAAATCAACTAAATTGCAAATGGTAAACTCAATTTATTTAAAAAAACATGTAGGACATACAGGTGTTACGTTATGTTACGTTATGTTTTGACTCTACCACCGGTTCCGAAAGCAGTTTCTGCTGTGAAGAGCCGGCAAGAAACTCAGCAGTGGCTCTTTTTTTTAAACAAGATATTACAATACGTAGGTAGGTACGTAGGTAGAGATACAGACCAGTTTATATATAAAATATCTCTGAATAGAGATGTCTAGATTTTTAACATTCTATAAAACCAACTAAGTTTTGACTGTAACGTATTTTCTTGCCGCTCAACAATTGAGGTACCAACTGCTTCCGACAAAACCATAACAGTTTACTGTTTTTATGACTTTGGCATCTCTGAAAGGGTCATATTAGAATTAGATGATTAGTAAAAATATAAACATTTTCAATTTCAAAAGTGTTAGGGGTGTGGCAGTCATATCTCTAATCGGTTATAACCTATAACCCTATAACCCAAAACTCTTATCGGTTTCTACACGATATCGTACTGAAATGCTACATCCCTTGGCGGCACATCTTTGCCGATAGGGTGATAAATAGCCAAAGGGAAGCCTTCAACTAGAACAGACAATACAAGATTCGGAAATTGCAAATTCCCGAAATGACCTTGCAGTGGTCAAATATCTTTTAACTAATCATAATTAATGATTAAACGAACTTACCTGTAAGTGAAGTTCGATCATAATTATACGAGTATTCGTCCGAAGAGATTAGCATGATATACTTGTAGTACCGTGTACGTACGGCCACTTTCACACGTTAGTTGAGGTAGCTGCAAATAAAAACAAACGCTCCCTCTTACCGGCCGATAGCAGGCCGCTATATATAGGCCCCACTCCTGCACAACTAGTCATTTAGTTCGGAGCTTGACCTTTTTTTTTTTTTTTTACACTTACATAAACATATATATTACAAATTTAATCTTGAATTTGAAATTTGACCTTTTCATGACACTGGGGTAACCCGTGGGAGGGTGGGATGCTAATCTCTTCGGACGAATACTCGTATAATTATGATCGAACTTCACTTACAGGTAAGTTCGTTTAATTACACTTCGTATTCGTCCTCCGAGATTAGCATGATATACTTGTAGATATTGAGAGACTTGTCATGAAAACAGGTCTTACTCGTAGTTATTATGCGAAAAACGCACTTTAACCATCAGGTATATCATATTTAATACATAATAATGATTATGTTCTTATTTAATGAACAATTTTATTTATTTTGATAGATATTTACGAGGAACTGTATAACTTTGTTTTTTATAATGCTCGATTTTATTATTACAGGATCATAGTATTTGTAAGAAATGAGTCAACTCAACAATCTGAATTTTCGATAAGGAAAATTATAATTTCAAAAGTATTCGAGCAACTACTTAGTGTCGTGTACTTTGGGCAAAAACAAGGACCAGTCTGTGGATATGCCAAGTGACTGCAACTAAAATATTCTTGTGGATATGGCGGGCTCTTGAGGCCGCGCTGTATTGAGGAATTGTGTCGAAGGTGTTTAATTTTGTCAAGATAACTATTGAGGGTTACACTTACGATAATGTAAAAATTGTATTATATACGGAAGAAACCTGTTCAGAAAGTTTTAATTAAAAATTAAAAATTTTGATTGACGAGAAATTTCGAAGGAAAGTTCTATGTTATATATTATTATTATTACAATTTTGAAAAACTTTTGCATTCTATGTAATGTTCTTGAAGCTCATAAAATTATTTAATGCTTCAAAAGTTCTTTTATAGTTGAAATTTCATCAGATCATTGATTGAGAAAAACAAAACACAAAAAAAAAAAAAAAATTAATGCATTTCAAGGATCTCAAGTGATGTTACATGTTCAATTTTTTCAATGAAACTGCATATTATACTTAGAGATCACTTATCTCTAATATTACGAGATCTACAACTATTGGTAAAGTTGTGATAAATTTCAACAACTCAAATTCAATTGAATTAATGCTTGCTGAAGACATCCATGGAAGAGATGTATAGTATTGATTGCCGAATTGAAACAACTTAATTGATCAACTATCGTGTTGTTTAAATGAATTTACAGAAGGACAGAAATAAAACTGACTGAAAGGTATTCATCATTTCTATAGATGAGAGTGGGAAATCTCTTATCAATAAAGACTACTGGCGAGCAGCCAGCAGTAGTTCCAACCAGGGTATGTGAGGTGTAATTTGCGGCTGCAGGAACGAGAGAGAAAGAAAAAAAAATAAAATAAAAATAAAAATATATATATACTTATGTATATATATAACCACGTCAGATGGTTCAAAGACCAGTGGACCAGTGGGTCCGAAGACAAATTACAGCAAGTAAACCATTAAATATGCGATATGATGGTAGGCTATAAAGGAACAAAAATTATGAACTTTACTTGTGTTTTCTTGATAATACCGAAGAGTGGAAACCCAAGAGATTGAAACCCATGAACGCATTAATGGCGTACGCATCTGAGTCATTCTTACACGAAATATATTAATTTTTATAATTGGTATAACATTGGGACGCAAAAAGGAGAATTTTCGAATTATTTGGACAGTTCCCACTAAATACCTTTGAACGGATTCGTCTTGATTCTCTAATAGCTTTAGTATCGTGACTAGAGCGTTTATATGTAATACAAACATCTTTGTAATCGCATCTATTCAATATATATTATCTCGTGGGCTCATCTCAAGAGGGGAAGTACCTACCAGCCATGCAGGTTATGAAACCAACTGCAATGGTATTGGCGATCTTGAAAAGATTTTGAAAAAATGTGTAAGTATTCAACAAATACTTGAAACCGAAGTAAGCTGGCAGAATTTCCAACTGGTTAATGTGAAATGCCTCATTTCGTTGGGTGCTAGCAGTTTCCTCACCACAAGCGGCCCCCAACCCCGCAGTTGAGAATCCTATGACAATTTCTACATCATTTCAATTTTGTTTACAGAATTAAGCCGCTCAAAATCTGAAGGACAACAGGATATAGATGCGTTGTTTCTTAATTACCATTTTTTAAATTTAAAACATTTACACCTTCTAAAACTTGGTTGTTTTAGCCGGCCACGATGAAGTAATAAGGCCAACTAATGTAGCAAAGTTAAAAAAAAATATATTATTATGTATATAAGAATAAATTACGTATTCCAAAAAATAAAGTTGCAGGAGCTCGGTGGCAACTTATTGTTTCTTTTCATTGAAATATTATGTTATATAGACGTTCGTTTTGTGATTTCTTTTTAAAAAGAGAATCAATCATCATCGAACAATAACTATAGGTAGTGTCGGAACTCCTTATACGGAAGTTATTTTAAAATTAATTATAAAATAAAACTGTTAAGTTGCCAAACTGTAAAGATTATTAAAGAATTATTATGATTAAAAGGAGTAACATTAATTTCTTAGCCTCGAGGAAATTTTAGAAAAAAAATATTGCAGTTTGGTTTAAATAAACCAAATAACTGTGGAACGTATATTTGGAAAACTATATTCAAACAAAAGCGCAATTAATTTAGTTGCCTTTCTGGTCTGCATGTATTAGGACCGAAAACTAAGCATCTTTTTGATTGGTTGTGGTCATATAGCAGTTCTCACTAATACAATTATTGTTCTAAATTCTTCAAATAAAGAAAAAAATATTGAAATGTTTTTCATTGTTTTATATTAAAGTAAATATGTTCTTGCCGTATGACTCGGAAAAAGAGTACTGCAGTCAAAAATTAATGTACTGCAGGTTCACTTTGTGATATAGCTCCTATAGCTAAGGGACCATCGACTGCCTTTTGAATGAATTTCGAGGCAAAACAAGAAACACTTAAAATAGGAATACTATAGGAAAAAACAACTAACCACTGTAGGGTCATCGGTTATGGATGACCACTGCTTTTTTAAAAATTTTGACAAATTTTTTTTAAAAAAAATTACCAGTGTTCCTAATCTCGGACAACGATGGCTGCGATGAGAAGTCCTTAGCCGAAATGCTCGCATAACAGGTCTGTTGATTTAAAACTTCCTTTGCGGTTTGGGCTTGAGGCTGTTTCGACTCTGCGCTCTATTTAATTATCGCCTTAGCATCTTTGTAAGTTTCTGAAAGATTCTTGCTAAATAATAAGAATTAGTTTTAATATGCAATAACTAATCCTGAGGACAATTAAACGTCTTGTTAAAGAATCGCTGTATGTCGTAATTAAAGCGTCGTGCGTCCATTAATAGATGCTGTATCCGACGATCCGTATCGTTTTATAAAGCTCTGCTGTAGTAGCTATGCTCAAAACATCATAACAAAAAACTCGAAGGCGTCTTGCTGTCGGGATTCGGGAGTGAAGGCGGGACTTGCGCCTGCGTCATCATGACTTCTCCCAGGGCAGGTAAGATCGTTGGTCTTCATGACATTAGTCATTCATTATTGTTCATTAGAACGCAGTCCCAATAGTGAAGCATATTATGGCAACATGAATGCTTGGATAAGTTTTCGCACCTGATCGAAGATGCTTTGAGATTCAAGCACGTGCGCGCGCACTTTCGTCGTACGAAAAAAGGTGTGCCAATAAAGTGCGTAAAAGGACGCACTTCTCAAAAATAGATTTTGCAATAGTTAGTTCAAACAATCAACGCAATACAGGCATAATTTCATAATATATAATCGTGTACGAAAAAAAAAAAAAAAAACACTTCAAAATTGAACAACGCCTGAGAGCCCCCGCTCATGACCCATTGCCAGTCCATTACTTTGTAGGCATGAGATTGCACGCGAAAATATACTTCAAAATTGAGCAATTCCTGAGGGCTTTCGCCCACGACTCATTGTAAGTCTATTACTTTGTAGGCATGTGATTGCACGCGAAAACGTACTCCAAATTGAAACTTACTTCTAATTTGAGAAATGCCTGAGGGCTTTCGCCCACGACTCATTGCAAGTCTATTACTTTGAAGGCATGAGATTGCACGCGAAAACGTACTCCAAATTGAAACGTACTTCAAATTGAGCAATGCCTGAGGGCCCCCGCCTACGACTCATTGTAAGTCTATCATTTTGTAGGCATGAGTTTGCACGCGAAAACGTACTCCGACTTATTGTAAGTCTATTAGGCATGAGATTGCACGCGAAAACGTACTTCAAATTGAGCAATGCCTGAGGGCTTTCGCCCACGACTCATTGTAAGTCTATCATTTTGTAGGCATGAGATTGCACGCGAAAACGTACTTCAAATTGAGCAATGCCTGAGGGCTTTCGCCCACGACTTATTGTAAGTCTATCATTTTGTAGGCATGAGATTGCACGCGAAAACGTACTTCAAATTGAGCAATGCCTGAGGGCTTTCGCCCACGACTTATTGTAAGTCTATTATTTTGTAGGCATTAAATTGCACGCGAAAACGTACTTCAAATTTGAGCAATGCCTGGGGGGCCTCGCCTACGACTTATTGTAAGTCTATTATTTTGTAGGCAAGAGATTGCATGCGAAAACACACTTCAATAGGTAGCCATAGGCAATCCGATTTGCTAAGATTTCATAATATCCACGTCTAGACAGGTAGATTTTAACAGACTTTCTTGCTGATTCTTTTCTGTAGGAATGTTATTCCGAACCAGTGAAAGATTCCACTCGACGACTCAAAAAGGACTTGTAAAAGTCTATTTGAGTAAGAAACATTAATTGAATTTCGGTTTGAGTTTAGGTATATATCTAAAAAAAAATCCTATGCGCAAACACACATTATTAGAAAGTTGGCTGACGAGCAATGTTGCGACTCGATGGTGGCAGTGTTGGCGATTGCAGTGACTCCAAAGAACTCGATGACAAGCAGTGTAGAAGACTTCAAAAACAAAAGCTCGATGGTGTAGAAGACTCCAAAAAACTCGATGACAAACTTATTCGGTGATAACGTTTACGTGATCGGTTTAATTTCAAATTTCCGAAATCACTTTTACGTTTTCATCACAAAAATAAATAATAAAAATATTAATTTTTAATTTAATAATTTAAAAATAAAATAAAAACTCACCGAATTTGCGGACGTGCGAAGTGGCTGAGCACGAAAACACGAATGACTAGTTGTGCAGGAGTGGGGCCTATATATAGCGGCCTGCTATCGGCCGGTAAGAGGGAGCGTTTGTTTTTATTTGCAGCTACCTCAACTAACGTGTGAAAGTGGCCGTACGTACACGGTACTACAAGTATATCATGCTAATCTCGGAGGACGAATACGAAGTGTAATAACAATTTAATTTGTACTTTATCATAAAGTGCATAAGGTATGTTTTGCAAGACATAGTTCAACACAATATATTTATTCAAACTTACTTTGAGTAAGGTCAATGGTCATAAAGTTTTTAATTAAGAAACAAGAAATTTAATTCGCTATAATCCGCAACAGTAGGCAAATCGTTGTATCGATGGGCGGTTATGAATGATTTTATTCGAATTATTCGATTATACAAATCGTTCGAATCATTCGAACGATTTACCAAAATTAGTTACTAACTTGCTCCACTACTAATTTCTATCGATTATTGATAGCGACTAATTTGGTTCGATTACCTACTAAATTAGTAGCCACGTGTCAATTTTTAAATTGAGTCTTATTTGTAAGGATATAAGGTTACATTTCAATTTTCAATAATACTATTAAAATATAAAAAGTTGTTTCATTGAATTTAAACCTTATTAAACCACCTGACAATTTTGAAATTGAGTCTTATACTTAAAAAAATAAGGTTAAAATTTCAATCGTACAACTGAAAGCATAAGCTAAGTTACCCACTTCTAACGGAGCGGCGAAAGATTCCGAGAATTGAGTTGCCAACAATCCAGTCGAAAGCGAAACGCCTCTACTAATTAGTAATTACTAAATTAGTAGTGCAGTCACACGCGAGCGGCAAATGATTCCGAGTCGCGAACAATGGAGTCGAAACGCGATTAGTAATTACTAATTAGTAGTCGTCATTCGATTATGAGCATTAGTATATTACTAATATTCCATTCGAAAGTGTTCGTTAGTAGTAGGTAGTAGATTTTTCGATTATTCAGATCATTCGCAATCGCCCATCTCTAAATCGTTGTAGTACAGTGTGTATAGACTTGCACTTGTAGCTTGCGATATTCACCACACCACATAAATCTACCAAATTATTCTCAATGTACGTTTCACTTCGACAATGGAGCACTTTCAGGAGATGTTGACTCGATAAGTTTTTTTGACTTTTAGTTGTCTATCTAAATTGATGCAATTGCATAGTCCGCGTGAAGTATGGTAACATTTACATTACCTGATACCTGAGAGGGTTGCGTGTCTGTGTGATATTATTTTTGACTAATCCTTTGCACGTGCCAACTACACTTGCGTAATACACAATACCAAACGCTTATCTGTGAGTCGTTTTGGTTGTATATCAAAATAACAATGGTGTTTTCGAGACAACCTAATTACTCTAATGACCCATGTTGTAAAACTTGGTCAATAATCGTGTACCTTAATTATTAGTAACAGTCAGATAGCCGTATAGGTTTTAAAACATAAAAAATCTTCAATTTTAATCATAAGTAAGTAAACGAAAAAACATGTAGGTGTATCTAGTTTTTAGTCTTACATATTATACACGTGTGTAAGTATATTTTATAAACGTATATGTATGCCAAATAAACATTTATTAATAGGGAAAATAATATTTCAGTAATAACTAAGATTATAAAATTGTATTAACATGTGAAAATATTTTGAACTTGAATATGCAAAGTATCAAAGTATCTTTACCGGCCTATGTCGTCTATGTGTGAGTGCAGCTAACGGTCTTACTGTGCGGTATACCTACAGATTCCAAAATTAGCCGAGGCGCGTTTGGTATATGGCCTCTTAAGGTTTAATTAATTATCGTGAGTGATATTCAGGATAAAATATGTTTGCGTTACCTACCTTTAGTTATTTGGAAATAAGAGTGTGAGCAAGGAATGCCCGGTATGCCACAGGTCACAGCATAGTGCCCCCGTGACGACTTGTTGATCGAACTCCCTGCTCTAGACCACGCTATATCAATGGCGATGTTGTAATAAATATGAGACATACGGTTAACTGTCGGTCGGTCTCTCTCCGCAGCGTCGTCCATCTTCTCGCAGCACCTGCAGAAGTAGCAAGGAATGCCCAGCATTCCACAGCACAGCGCTCCCCACAACCACCTGTTGATCGCACTCCCCGCTGTAGACTACGCTATATCAATGACGATGTTGTAATAAATAGAGGCATACGGTTAACTGTCGGTCGGTCTCTCTCCGCAGCGTCGTCCATCTTCTCGCAGCACCTGCAGAAGTAGCAAGGAATGCCCGGCATTCCACAGCACAGCGCTCCCCACAACCACTTGTTGATCGTACTCCCCGCTCTAGACCACGCAGTCGGCCTATCCTCATGATGATACACGAAGTCGCGATTCATCACTTTCCAACTGTGATAGTAACCATGCTTGACATGTAATCGACTTTTGTTGTTAGTCGTAGGCCATTATGGCAGAGACACGTTTTTTGGAAAGGATATAAGGTCAGAAGATTGTTTTATTTTATTTTATAAGTTGTTTTTATTTATCAAATTAATTGACAGACACTACACAATTTTGACGTCGGATGACATTTTAAATAAGACGTTGTATACAATATAATTTTTTTTTCCGAATAATTTCTTTTATCTTTGATTATTTCTAGATTGATAGAAGCTTTGGATAGAAGTGTAGAAAAACACATAGAAAAAGGTGTAGACGAGTAACTCTGTGAGAAGAGTAAAATGGGTTAAACTCTTCATATGTCTGTGGTTAAAGCAGTAAATGAGAATATTAATAATGATATTCGTAGGAAGTAGAGACCTCCTCAATGTCCATCTCTATATTTCAAAGATGGATGTTCATGGAGAGGCAAGTCCGCGATGCCACTATCTTGCTAACTTTATTAGTAGATAAGTACTCAGGTACCTTCCTGCTCCCACCGAGTAGGGAAATGTATGGGAAGGTATCACCATACCTAATACCTGTAGGTACATTAGTTTTTTTTTTTTTTTTATCCACTACAATTAAGGAAGTATATCCAAGTAAGGAATTCAAACTTTCCCACGACCTCATCGTTAGTAGTCAGACAAGAATAAATAGGTAATTTTTCTATATTGGCAAATCACAGAAATGAAAATGAAAATGAAAATGATTTATTTCATGTACACTGAGAAAAAAGACCTTCCGAAATACGGAAGGTATTACCGTCCCTTTTGACTCAGTAGGAAATTTACCTTTCAACTTGGAAGGATAATATTATTACCGTCCAAAATTTCCTTCCAAACAATGTCTGCCTTCTATTTCGGTGGGTAATACGTACCTTCCAAATTTCGGTCGGAAATTCCTACCGAGTCAAAAGGGAAGGTAATTTTTGGAAGGAAAATAAATGACGGTAAATACATACTTGGTCATATTTGTTCGGTAAATATAAATAACCTTCCAAACCTAGAAGGTAAAGACATAATATTACCTACCTAAAGGCGATGGCGAATACGGAGCGGGCTTTTGCAAAATTATAGGCTTTCAAAACGCCCTGTCCCAGCAAGGGTGGAAGCAGGGGTCCGTACACCACCTATGAATTATGCTCTGCTATGTGCTTTCAATGAATGTCCCAACTGGGTGGAAGCACCATTTGCCACGATGCAGGTACCGATACAAGCGGACTTGGCGATATATATGTGTTTGACCGACGCCACCCTATACCGCGAGCCAATATACGCGTAGCGACACCTAGGGGTCGGGTCGGGTACTACATTCGGTGTTACAATTTCTATTTAATAATATAACTTATTCGTTTTCCTTCCGATACCGAAATATTCCAATTTGTTTGGAGAGATATTATCATCTAATTTAGAAAGATGTTCCTTGTGTTATTTTCTCCATATGTGATCCATCTAATTTGGATAGTTATTCCTTCCAGCGAGCCTTTCTAATCCCTTCGTTTTTGATGGAATAGTAATGTCACTTCATTTCCTACTAAATAAGAGAGTAAATATCCTTCAATTTCGGAGGGTAAATATGCGTTTTCCTTCCGACAACTTTGGATTTGAATTCAGAAGGACATTAACATCTAATTTGGAAGGATAAATTTGGGAGGAATTATTATAATGCATCCTTATTTAGTAGGAATATTTAGCTGGAAGGAAATTCCTTCTTGGTTAATTCCTTCCAACAAATTTCCTTCCTTTATGTTCTTCCGTATTAGACGGATAAAATTCATTACCTTCTAAATATCGGTAGGAATTTGGCATTTCCCCGATTCAGAAGGTAATCGGTGGAAGGAAAAGACCCAATTTTGGAAGGAATCGGTTTTAGAAGGTAAAAATCGGAAGGTAAACAAGGAAATTTTTCTCAGTGTAGGACCACTAGTGTCACTTATGATAAGTCGTAAGAATCTACCACCGGTTCGGAAAGCTGATTCTACTGAGAAGAACCGGCAAGAAACTCAGCAGTTGCTCTTTTCAAAATCAGAAAAATGTAACAATTTGTATAAACATACTTACTTAATATAAAATGCATACGCTACGTTACAAGTAGGTATTACACTGACTTGTGGGTTGCTGGATGCGAAGCCGGTTGCTTCCATGCAACTTTGTCATCGAGAAAATCATCTATACTATAATACCCTCGACTTAACAGATGCTGTTTAACACAGTCTTTAAATTTATGTAATGGCAACTCCAGAAACTCTTTTGGTACCATGTTATAAAAGCGTATACTCGACCCCACAAAGGATTTCTGCACCTTGCGCACGCGATATGACGCTGTTACAAGCTTATGGCGGTTTCTAGTACATCGATTGTGAGTATCACTTATTTGCTTATAAAGAAGCAAATAAGTGATAAGTAGAAGTCAAATAAGAATCGTAGAAGTTCGTCCTGAAAAAAAATCATATTCGTCAACCATAGCTTTACATAATGTTTTAAGCTACGCAATATTCGTGAACCTGCTTAATTATGCAGGTACTTAATACTAAGTACAATTAATATTAAGTAACTGAGATTAATTGCAAAGCCATTATTTGCCGTGTTAAGAGCATAAGCACCTGCACGAAATAACTGCCAACTTCCATGTCCACAATAGCGTATCTAAACGGCATTACTCCGGGCCACGACTTCGTTATATGATTATATCAGCTGTAAGATATTAAGCTACTTCACGAGTTGCTGGCTGTCTGCTGTTAAAATGGCTAGAACTGCCCCCCAATCATGTAAGAATGGCCGATGAAATCGTTAAAGTTCTGCGGCAAAGTAAATAAACCATAACAGCATTAAATTAGAGCTCAATTTCGTGTACCCATTCTTATACGTGTATGTACGATACTCTAACCGCTAACGTATAAGAATGGATACACGAAATTGAGCTTTATTTCAATGCAGTTATGGTTTATATTACTTTGACGCTGAACCTTTACCATTTGATCAACAATTCTTACATAATCGGGGGAGATCGCATTCGTCAGTGCCGGACTTTTAAAAATCGCGCTCACATCACTAGCGCTTACATTCATTGTTTCTCTGGCTCAATTCATTATAAAAGCATCTGAATACTGATTTTCTATTCGTTTTCCTAAAAATTTAAATTGATTTGCTTAAGAAATTCAACAATAAATTTCGCGATATTGTTCGGGGTATGGTTGCTTCATCATTAGGTTGCTTATTAATTAATTCTTCACTAATCACGCATGTTTACCGTCCCATAAATAAGCGCCATATGAGAAACCAGGAGCCTTTTATGCCATGCCAACCCGGGCCTCTGAAGGCATTTGTAATAGGTTCTGGCAGCATCGCTTCCTCATCGCTCGTCGGATCACTTAAAGGCCGTGGCCCCAAATTAAATCACGCCTCTCAATCATAAAACCTTGGCAACTCACGAAGAACTAATGACAACCATCCTCACGGATTCATTACACGAACTGAGAAAAAAAAAGCTTATACCACCTCAAGTCTAAATAGCAACTCATTGTTCACCAAACCTTTGTTAAAACTACGCGTATTAACGAAAAAGAGATACATTTTACAGTTGATCCGTTTATTAATCCGGACCTTTACCATCAATTATTCGGATATTTACTTACCGAACACTGTTCTTTCTTCTACCTGTTTAACAAAATAATTGCAATATTAATTTTCTTTATTTTTCCTAAAACAACAGCTTCCGATACCCTATTTAAAAAATTAAAAAAACGCGTTCAAAAAAATACTGATTCAGAATTAGATTATTCGACCTGTTACAAGTGATTGAAAAAGTTTAAAAATGAATTTACGTCTGCACATATTTTTCGGACAATTGGTTTGGTTGATATCAGTGTTGAACGGCAAAAGCTTGCAAGGCATACCCGGGTATGGAAGGAATCTGGTCATAAAAGCTATACCGGCCGTTGACGACTACCAAAGTGCTCTATATGAAGTGTTTATGGAGCCTTATTTATATGTAAGTACGACTCTTTCTAAAACTGTTAACTAGACAGTAGATATAAGAAAGAAAGATTTTTTTTTTAATTATTTTTGTATATTTTATAGGTATGTACTAGGGCTTTCGAATACCGGTTTTTCTCAATACCGGTATTAATACCGGAAAGATTTTTTTCAATACCGGGATCCCGGGATCCCGGTATTGGAAAAAATTTGAAATGGAGTAGATGTTTTTTAACTTAAAATTAGTCTTTTCTGATGCAAACAGCACCATAAAAAACAGTTTTTTCATAAAAAAAAATTTTCACCAAATTAACTCAAAAAAGTGCCTTTTCTGCATAATTTCAGTGAAGAAAAGCCGTTTTTTTTTTCACTCAGCGAGAATTTTTTTTTGGATTTAGAACGCTGTGGTTGATTATTACGCTGTGGATTGGTATTATCTATTTCACTGTCTCACCTTCACTCTATTTTATATCATACAATATTTTATGAAATTGTATTTTCTTTAAAACAAATCACCAAGTATTGATTTTTAGATTTATTTGTATTTTGAGTATTGAGATTACGGACCACGTAACGTTCTGAAACTCCATCACATCTTATTAAGTAATACTTATACCATTATCAAATAATCAATTTCTTATTCATATCAATCAGAATAACAACTGTATGATTTTTAAAATGAAACAATTTTTGTAATAATTCTTAAGAAAAAATATATTTTTAACCTCCATTGAATTTTGAACTTTTAATATAAAGTATATATTTTGTGACGCACTTTCTTAACGTACACACAAAATTAAATAAATATGGCAGGGAATTTTAAATAATTAGTGAAATTAGTGTCGAAGATTGTAATTTAAACTACTATCGTCGTTGTCGTCTCAACCTATAGACATCCTGGACGTAGGTCTCCTGCATGGATCGCCACAGAGCACGGTCTTGTGCCCCTTGTTTCCAGCAGCTCCCAGCTACGCGCTTGAGATCGTCCGTCCACCTAGTGGGGGTCGTCCAACACTGCGCTTCCCGGTGTGAGGCCGCCATTCAAGCACTTTGGGACCCCAACGACTATCGGTTCTACCAACTATGTGTCCCGCCCATTGCCACCTAAAGCTTGGACTCTTCGAGCTATGTCGGTTACTCTGGTTTGCCCACGGATCTCCTCATTTCTGATTTGATCACGCAGGGATACTCCAAGCATAGCTCTCTCCATCGCCCGCTGAGTGACCCTGAGCCTCCTTATCAGGCCCAAAGTTAGCGTCCATTTTTTGGAGCCGTAAGTCATCACTGGCAACACGCACTGTTCGAAAACTTTCGTCTTCAGGCACTGAGGGATTTTGGACGAGAAGATGTCGCGGAGTTTCCCGAACCCTGCCCAGCCGAGTTGGATTCGGCGGTTGACCTCTTTCTCGAAATTGGACCTACCTAACTGGACTAACATATATCATAATAAAATATGCATTAGTTATAAATCCGATTTCTGAACGTTTTGAGAGACAATTAAATAGAAATGCCAAGAAGCCACAGGGATCTAAATTCAAACACTAATTTTTCCTTCTGAGTGAACAAAAACGACTTCTTCACTGGTTTAAGCAATAAAGGCGCTCTGTTTGAGCTAAAATGCTTAAGATACAAGTTTTAAACTTAGCCGAATAAAAAACAGTGGCGTCTACCAAGAAATATATGCAATAGTCACTGTTTCGTTTATAGTGTCACCAATACCGGTATCCCGGTATTAGACATTTCAATACCGGTATTGAAAATCAGCGAAAAAAGTCCGGGATCCTGGTATTGGCCAATACCGGGATCCCGGTATTGGAAGCCCTAGTATGTACCTATAATTTTATGTAAAAAACGTTGAGCCACACAGTGATACCCCTCCAGTACTTGAGTCAAGTCATAGAAGCTCCATGATTACGCGTCTTGTGTGGTACAACCTGAAAAAAAAAAGGCTCAGCAATCAGCATAATCAGCATAATCCCTACTAATATTATAAATGCGAAAGTGTGTCTGTCTGTCTCCTACGCTTTCTCGGCCCATCTTTTCAACCGATTTTGCTGAAATTTGGTATAGATGTAGGTTATATCCCAGGGAAGGACATAGGCTTATTGCAAGTGCAAGGCATTCAGCACTAGATGATGCCCGCGACTTCGCCCGTGTGGATTAATGTTTTTTGATTCGCGCGGGAACTCTTTAATTTTCCGGGATAAAAAGTAGCCTAAGTCCTTCCCCGGAATACAACAATCTTCCCCTATAGCTGTACCAAATTTCATCAAAATCGGTTGAACGGATGAGTGAATCGTGTCTGGCTGTCTGCTACGCTAGCAGACAGACAGACACACTTTCACATTTATAATATTAAGTATGGATTTTGGATGCCAATTTTAAAAGTTAGGCTTCTCATAATTTTCAGGAATTGGGAACTGGCTACCCCGTGGGCGATCGGTCACAAAAGCAAATAGAATTGGGCGAGGTAAGTTATTTTGAAATAACACAATATCATTAACAGAACACTTAAGGTGGACTACACAGGTCTGCCCGCGAAATTCAAATTTAATTTGGTTTTTCGCAATTTATAAACTAATACGACAAAGTAGGCTTATGGCATTCTAATTCCGCCAATGGCAGTATCATCTTCACAGGGTTTAAATATAAAAATCTCTATTTGAAAGTGTCCAGTTTAAGTAATTAATCAGATTATCGACTAATTTGTGAGTAACTCACATCCAACTCGATAGTCTAACTAATTTCTTAAACTGGACACTTTCAAGTAAAGATTTTTATATAACCCTGTGAAGATGATACTGCCATTGGCGGAATTAGAATGCCATAAGCCTACTTTGTCGTATTAGTTTATAAATTGCGAAAAACCAAATTAAATTTGAATTTCGCGGGCAGACCCGTGTAGTCCACCTTAAGAACACTTATTCTAAGTTTTTATATTGCAAATTCGATTAGATTGATCGTATTCAGCGTTCGATCACATTGGCGTCAAAGCAAAATGGACCCAAAAACTGCTGATTTAAAGGCACAAATTCAGTAGGTTTTTTTTTATCCACTACAGGTTAGCCCTTGACTGCGATCTCACCTGATGGTGAGTGATGATGCAGTCTAAGATGGTAGCGGGCTGACCTGTTAGGGGTATGGCAGTTATATTAAATCCATACCCCTATTAGGTTTCTACACGGCATCCTACCGGAACGCTAAATCGCTTGGCGGCACGTCTTTGCCGGTAGGGTGGTAACTATCCACGGCCGAAGCCTCCCACCAGTACAACCGATTTCAATTTTAATTTTACAACATGGCGTCGAATCCAATGAGCCTGTTGTTGGGGTCTAAAGAAAGTTTCATAAAATAATCTAATAAATCTATTTAATTTTGTAAGTTTATATAGTACTTTAATCATCGACCACAAAATGATATATTTTAATTTTGTAACTTATTATTATAACGCATGTATTTTGAACAGTAGGTTTGTAACTGTAAACTGACAATTTTGCACGCCAATAATTATAATATGTGTCAGACATAACAATCCAATTTCCATCCTACTATGTATTTGAACTCACATTTAGCAAAATAGAAGCATTTGTATTTGTATTTAAGAGGCCGTATACTCGCCATCGGTCAATTTTGGAATCTGTAGGTATACCGCACAGTAGACCGTTAGGCTGCACTCATACATAGACGACATAGGCCAGTAAAGATACTTTGATACTTTGCGTAGTCAAGTTCGTACGTACGTGCGGTCGTACGATCTGCAGTACCATTTCACACGTGAATTTGATCAGACTTTGATAATATTTTTTGGCCATTTAAGTATTTTATAGAACTTTATTTTTACACAATTTGTGTTATATAAATACTAAACATTCATGGTAAATTTTATTTTATCAGTAATTTCGTCAAACTTTTAAGAAATACAGGTTATTGTGACGCGTAAATTTTGATAAATCGTGCACATTGATTTGATTTTTTTATTAACTAATTTTGTATAGAACGTATAAAACGAATTGCAACAGTCCAATTTTAAGATCGTGTTTATCATATTAGTATCAAATAAATATTATAAATGCGAAAGTTTGGATGTATGGATGTATGTTTGTTACTCAATCACGCTCCAACGGATGAACGGATCTGGATGAAATTTGGCACAGAGATAGATTATAGTCTGGAATAGCACATAGGCTACTTTTTATCCCGGAAAATTAAGGAGTTCCCGCGGGAACCGAAAAACCTCAATCCACGCGGACGAAGTCGCGGGCATCAGCTAGTTTTTTATAAGTCATTTATTATAATTTTTCGTGGATTTATATGGGTGAAAAGTGTCAGCCAAAAGTGCAAAAATGGTAAACGTATTCTGCAAGGATGAGAATTTCACTATTATATTTCAATAAAATTAAATTTTTATTTGCAACAGTCTACTAAGGAGGGATTAATCTTTAATGTTTTAATTTTCTTTTTGTTATAATACTAATATCTCGTGCACAAAGCTCATCAAAAGTTCTTAAAATGTCGGTTTACGGGTTTACGGACTGTTAAAAGCAAATGTTTCGAACTCCATTCGACAGTGAGATCGATGCCAACAAGTGAACATAATTATAAAAAAAACCGGCCAAGTGCGAGTCGGACTCGCGCACCGAGGGTTCCGTACAAACCTGTAGTAAGTTTTACGATTTATGACGTATTAAAAATAAAAATTACGTTTGTTGTATGGGAGCCCCCCTTTAATATTTACTTTATTGATATTTAATTATTTATTTTGAAAGGTAATATACAAGTTAATATTCTGTGAAAATTTGAACCGTCTACCTGTTACCGTTTTTAATATTGAGCAAAAAAATACGAAAAAAACACGTTTATTGTATGGGGACCCCCCTTAATATACATATTTTTTTAATTTTTAGTAGATATTTGTTGTTATAGCGGCAACGGAAATACATCATTTGTGAAAATTTCAGCTTTCTAGCTATCACGGTTTATGAGATACAGCCTGGAGACAGACAGACAGACAGACAGACAGACAGACAGACAGACAGACAGACAGACAGACAGCGGAGTCTTAGTAATAGGGTCCCGTTTTTACCCTTTGGGTACGGAACCCTAAAAAAGAAAAAAGAAAGACTGCACGTGGAAGTAAGGATCTTAGCGCTATGGCATTTAGAAGTTATGGTGGAATAAAGAAACTCACATACATACATAGTACATGTACATTACATGAACCCTGAAAACAATATTACACTCCTTTTTTGGGCAGCCGTGTAAAAATGAACGTGAGGTCAAATATGATGATAAAAAAATATGATGGGTACATAATTTCGATGTTTACATTCCTTGGACTAGGTAATTAAAGATTTCCATCGCCGTTCACCAAATTACGAAAAATCTTCCAAAAATAAAGGTCGGCAATAAAAACCAATTAAATTATGTACCTATAGCTAATTGCATTAATTTACTAGGAAACGGCTCATACTATCTTGTATAGCTATCAATTTACATAATTGTGCCTATGTGTGTAGATAAAGATTGTTCTAAGTCTGATGAGTTTGTTGTTTTTTGCTAGAGCCACTTCTAGATTGGATTCTAGAGCCTCCAATATACCCAGATGGTGGCCATCGAGGGGGTTTGAGTTAAGTTATTTAAAACTGCTATGAATCCATAGCACGCTACGGACTATAAACTATACATTTTTAGCATGCTTTTAGGTACGCTATGTTGTAACGCGCTTGTTATAAGATGCGCGTGGGCGGCCGGCAGGCACGATATGTCTTGCAGCGCGCTAAATTTCGTAACACGCAAAGATGACGTTCACTCACAACAGCGCGTTACGCGAGATTAACCATCGGCGGCCGATGGTCGCTGCCGCTGGCCGATGATCGGCCAGCGGCAGCGCGCCGCCGCTATCGCGTGATATTCATAACACCGTAGCGTCATGACGGCCCCTCACATAGCACGTTATCCGCGCTATAGAACAATAGCGCGCTATGATATTGCGCTTCGTGTTATATTAATTATTAACCACCTCTAGTTTGAGTAGGCATAAATCATACATAACCCGACTTCTCAAAAATTGGCAGTCATAGGGACTGCCGATAGAAGTGAAAACGAATAAGTATTTAATTTTTTTTATTTATTTCTCAAATAAAAAAAAAAAAAAATATAGAGCTTAAAACTAAGGCATTAAAGTTTAATTACGAATGTAGTATATTTATATTTAAGACCATTTGTCTTCGTAACAACGCGAGCATGTCGGCGCGGAGCATGTCACTGTATGTCAGTGACGCGAATCCAAAAGTTTACCCCCTACCATAAAGTGCTCAACGCGGTTAAAGAAGTTTTCACTTCAAAAAAAAAGAGCTTTTAATCGCCATGTGCCGTCAAAATCTGTGAGGTAAACGGATGGGCCCTGCTTAGTGCTTACAGAGAGACACATTTTTGCTTCTCATAACAATCCAAAAAAGGTGGAGTTGGATATTTTTACCTACTTACATAATATTTCATTTATTGGTAGGATTTTTTTTATCACTACAAGTTAGCCCTTGATGGTCACCTGATGGTAAGTGATGATGCAGTCTAAAATGGTAGCGGGCTAACCTGTTAGGGGCATAGCAGTTATATCACGTTATATTAAACCCATTCCCCTATTCAGTTTCTAATTTCTACACGGCACCGTACCGGAACGCTAAATCGCTTGGCGGCACGTCTTAGCCGGTAGGGTGGTACTTAACTAGCCACAGCCGACGCCTCCCACGAGGCCAGACCAGGGAAAGTTCAGAAATTATAAATTCCCAAATTGACCCTGCCGGGGATCGAACCCTAGACCTCCGCACGATAAGACAACAGCTCAACACTGCGCCAGGGAGGTCGTCAAATGGATGAGGTAGGATGGATTAGTTCGCGTTT
Source organism: Erebia ligea (assembly GCA_917051295.2). Lineage (NCBI taxonomy): Eukaryota > Metazoa > Arthropoda > Insecta > Lepidoptera > Nymphalidae > Erebia > Erebia ligea. Next base: position 18,788,753 of record OU785223.1, read on the forward strand.
AATCTTTCGACCAGAGTACAGTCGTGACGTCAGGATTTCAAAGGCTTCATTGTAAACTGTTAAACAGGCTTTTAGTAATTAGCAGAAAACTCATTATTGAATTATGTAGGTAAACTAAGCTAGACGTCGCGGTGGTATCGTACTTGCTAATCGGATTTCAGGAAATCACGACAAGACGTAAGTACCACGTAATTAGGTACTTTGGGTAGACAGGGGACTCCAGCCTTCTTCATACAAATGTAAACTCGTAATTACTACATTATTTGATATTGTACGCTCAAAACTAAGTATTATTTCGATTTGTCTCGTCATTATCTAGGTTTATTGATACATAAAATATTGAAAAAAATATTGAAATTAAAGTTACGAGCCTCGAAAGATTCCTATTTTCACACTAAATTGATGACAACTTTGGGCGCAAATAAATAAAATTAGGAGTATGAAAATTATAAAACAATTTATCAAGAAACATTTTATGTATTCATTACTTAGTTGAAATAACTTTACTTTGTAAACATACATTTAGTAAGTAGTTTTTACAAACAAACGGGTTTCCCAAACGACTGTTCAACCCTTTTCGCGCGCTTGATTTCGGTGAAAATCACGAAATCAAGCGCACGACGAATAAATAAAAATAATAATTATGTGTACCCAGTGTTTCTTTCTAAAACTAATAAATAATCAAAGGGTACCTAATAGAGGTACTATTAAGTTATTTATAGTAGGTACCTAGTCATAAGGGTTAGACTAAAACCTCACCACGTATCCAGGGGGGAGGGGATTAAAAATTTACTTTCTCTTCTTTCTTCTCCCTTGTAAAGATCTCTGCAGTCATGTACCTACTCGTACATAATAATATTTTGATATTTTAAATTCGTTTTAATTTTGGGGAGCGAATTCTTTATTTAATTTATACCTAGGTAGGTATTTCAAACTTATTAAATCAAGGACTTGAACCAAAAAATGGTGCAACATTTTAATTATTCGCGGTTTCCTGTTTGAACCTAACTGATTAACTCAGTATAGCTTAACAGTGTAATTACCATAGAACTATGATATATACGTCTTACTGATACACTACTGATATAACATCTTTGGTACATAATTACAAAATAACTAACCAATGTGAGATCATATCGTTTACGATATTACCATAATACGGAAAACACGATTGCATTGTTTATGTTTATTAATCGAGGAAGTCGAGATTTTGATTGCACGTCTTTTCAAAAGATTATAACATTATAAATTATTATAAATGTGAAAGTGCGTTTGTTTGTCCTTCACGCCGCAACGGGGCAACGGATCGACGTGATTTTTGGCATGGGTATAATAGTCAAGGACCAGTATGGCTAGTTATGTCAACCCGTTATCTCTATCTGTCTACCGAAGCTAACAGGGTTACTTGTCTCGTTACGTCAAAAGTAGAGATAAAAGTGATATTTCTTATATCTGTAGTATTTTTCTCTACGAACCTTTACAATATGTCGACTACTATTTTTAACCGACTTCCAAAAAAGGAGGAGGTTCTTTTTCTTGTAATACTTATACCGCATTTTATGCATGTTAGCCGGTAAATGAAAAATTTGCCGGCAACGACATCTCTCTCTCGTCGCGAGATAATCTCGTTGTGCGCATGCTAAGCACACTGGAGAGTGACATAGGCTACTTTTTATCACAGAAGATTCAGGAGTTCCCGCGGGAATTAAAAAAAACTTAAACCACGCGGACGAAATCGCGAGCATCGGCTAGTACCTAACATTATAAGTACATAGTAGGTATAAGTAGATGCATAAATATAAGGGCTGTTCCACTTGTTTCTACCATTAATCCATAGGTGTAGTCCCACCACAGATCACAGAAACAACTGTGAGTCCCACATACTTACAGTTCGTCCGCGAGTTGACTGCAGAGTAAATGTATGTGTCACCATACATTTGCTCTGCATTCAACTCGTACGCGAACTATATGTATCTGACCAGCTGGGCGATCGGCTAAAAATGACAGAGCTACAGTGTAACGATCGCAATCACCTCAACACTCTTCCACTATTGGACAAAATCCATTGACGCAGCAAGAATATCATAAATTAAGCCAATCACAACAATTGATACTGTAACAATGATTGATGCAGGTTTTACACAATCGCCCTACAGGTAACAGCGTCGCTAATAACAGTCTGCCAAATAAAATACTTAAAAACAAAAACAAAATTCTAGTTTTTTTTACACATCTAGTAGTTAAACTATATCATTCTCTGATCTGTGATATCTAAGTAGGTATACCTACTAATATTATAAATGCGAAAGTTTGGATGGATCATGGATGGATGTACTCGGATGGATGGATGTTTGTTACGCAATCACGCCCCAACGGTTGAACGGATCTGGATGAAATTTGGCATAGAGATAGATTAATTATAGTCTGGAATAACACTTAGGCTAATTTTTATCCCGGAAAATTAAATAGTTCCCGGGGGAACCGAAAAACTTCAATCCACGCGGACGAAGTCGCGGGCATTAGCTAGTAGATAAATACTTTTTTAATGCATAACGGTTACGTAGGTATGGCGTAGAACGTTCATTATAAACCTCAGAATTTTGAGATTTAACTAGTTAAGTACTTATGTGATAGAAAATGCACAAACATAGGCATTGCGTGTGCGTAATGACTTTGTCTTCCTCTTTACACGGTGTCAAGGACCAGCAATTCTAAAAATGCCCAGGTATCTATGCTCTTACCTCATCATTGTAATCATCGATAAAATTATTAACCATGACGGTCGTCAAACGCAATCTTGCAATATAACTTTGCGCATAAAATGAGGCACTGTCACCAGATGATAAGGTATGTTGGGGTAAGAACGGACGGATTTCAGACCAATTGAAAAGGTTTTGTAAAAACTCAATTTTCTCGATATTTGTTTAAGACAAATTACTAAAATATGGTGCATTTGTTTAATTTTTAAACGTAGCTTAGGTTTCAGTTTTGTTTATTTTTGTAAACTCAACAATTTCTGCTTTATACGCATGTAAAAACAAGACATACTTTTTTATGGCTATGGTTAAAAAATTGTCCTTCGGGGGCAAGATCGGACGTACTTTCAAACCCGCTTCTATGGCTTTGAGAACAAGGTGTATAAGAATAATAAATCCGATCTTAAACGCACTACAATATATAAAAAAATGACGTTTATGTAATTAAAAACATGAATGTTCCAATCGATTTTATTTTTTTTTACTTAAAGGCATCCGATCTTACCCCCAGTGATAAATTTTTTACATTTTGTGATTCTCAAACTTTGCTATCATCATAAGATGAATTATCCAGATCCGCGGGAAAGATCGGATGAATACTTTTTTGCTAGTTATTAATGATAGCTAATTTTAACCTTGAAAAAGGGACAGAAAAAGTTTTCAATGTCCGAACTAAAGACACCAAAAATTCTTTATGTCCGTTTTTCAAAATTGTAACGTTGATCCCAAACATGGAAATTGCTTAAAAACAATTTTTTATATCCATTATAAATAACATAAATAAAAATAAAAGACAGAAATATAAAAACATAAATAAATAACATCCTTACTAATATTATAAATGGGAAAGTGAGTTTGTTTGTATGTTTGTTCCGCTTTCACGCTCCAACGGCTGAACGGATCTGGATGAAATTTGGCACAGAGATAGATTATAGTCTGGAATAACACATAGGCTACTTTTTATCCCGGAAAATTAAGGAGTTCCCGCGGGAAACGAAAAACCTCGATCCACGCGGACGAAGTCGCGGGCATCAGCTAGTAGTAAAATAAATGACAAATAAAAATTAATGCTGTAAATAAAGAAATAAAAACGATACCCAAGATATAAGACCAACATATACAGACATTTTAATGTTATTGGACTCTTTTCTATATCTGTACGCTTCTGAACACATTTCCATCAAAATCTCGAGATCAAAATAGAATAATCCTTACACTGTATTTTAAGGTGAAAAATATTCATGTTATAAAAGTTTGACAATCCCTGCCTCATTTTGTACAGGTAAAGACCGGATGGTTTTAATCCGATCTTTACCCGAAAGGGGGAACATCGGATATCTGCTAATAGACATCCTAGGCGTATTCTGATCAGATCTATCTAGCTATTGCTACTTAAAACCTAGTATTAAGGCGAAATATTAGCAAAACAAGCTGTATTTTCGCCAAAATATGAATCTAAAAGGGAAAGGGAAAGATCGGATAGAAGAAAAAAAGACGAAAATTACCTCGTTTTTTTAATTTCACCATAACTCACGTACGGTCCGTCGGGAGTGACTGGCGCGAACTGAAGTAGACGCATAACAAAATGGCGTTGAACATAATGATACCAACATTAAAAAATATGGTCTCATTCGCGGGAAATTTGATGTATACGGTCTTACCCCCTTTCCGCTCTTACCCCAACATACCTTATGATATGATATGATATGATACTTTATTTCCAAAAATGTTTTTAAAGGTAACAAGAGAGATGAGGCAATTAATTATGACGGTGAAGTGTCTTGTAAAAATTGTTGGCTCCATGGCCCCAGGGTCCACGGCAAACGGCATAAATTACAGTACTTATGTAGATAATATGCATGAAATATGAATAATATTCATGAAAATTCCTTTTGCTTTCAGCACCACCAATCTGGCCCAGGTCTCAAAGCGATCGTCCATTTGGAAGCCGATCAAGAATCAGGAGTAGAAGGCGATCTGATCTTCACTCAAATACTTCCCAACGGCCCGGTGACGATTGAAGGCAACGTGACCGGCTTGCCTGCCGGTCTGCATGGCTTGCATGTGCACCAGAGCGGCGATATTAACGGCAACTGTATGGAGATTGGTCCTCATTTCATAGCTTATTATGTAAGTAGTAACTTATATCTTAACGCAAATACTTCCCAACGGACCGGTGACGATTGAAGGCAACATGACCGGCTTGCCTGCCGGTCTGCATGGCTTGCATGTGCACCAGAGCGGCGATATTAACGGCAACTGTATGGAGATTGGTCCTCACTTCATTGCTTATTATGTAAGAATCTACTTATAGCGATCTACTTATTTCAAAGTAACGATCTTCACGCAAAACGTCCCCAACGGCCCTGTGACGATTGAAGGCAACGTGAGGGGCTTGCATATTTTGTCTGCATTGGCCCTAATTTCATAGCTTTAAGTAAGTTCTTAAAAGGAGTAGGTATAAGGCGATTTCAAGCAAATCGTATCCAAAGGCCCGGTGACGATTGAAGGCAATGTGACTGGCTTGCATGTGCACCAAAGCGGTGATATTAACGGCAAAGATTGGTCCTCACTTCATAGTTTATTATGTAAGTATCCATAAGAGAGAAGAACGCGACCGATCTTCACGCAAATCCTCCCCAACGGTCTGATGACGATAAGGCGGCTTGCATGTGCGATATTAAAAGCAACAGTAGATATTATAATGTCATTAAGACCCCCATTCCCCAACTATAATATATACTTAATGACGACCCCGCAAGGGCAAACGCAGCTTAAGGAGACTACGTGGACGTTTTAAGACTAGTGGAATAGTAGGTAGGTAGTTATGACTCCACTAACTTTTCAGCTAAAGTTATCACTGAATTTTTCCTTCAACCGCTTCGCGTGCATGCCTGACAGTTCTTCATAATGTTCTCCAAGATATTTGAAGTCAGTAAGCTTCACTATGGCTAAACCCATCTTATTCAGAGAGGAAATTTGTCAATTGACCGTCAATGAATTGACCCGATCCTATGTGAGCGACAGAAACGACACCACGCGATGCGACGCCATAGAAAAAAATGACGTTACGTCTGAGTTGGCGCGTAGATACGTCTGTCATTTTCTATGGCGTCGCTTCTGTCGCTGACCTAGGACTACGGGTGAGATGATGATTTATGACGTTCTTAAACGCTTTCAGGGACGTCACGGAGGCCCGCGAGATCACATACGCCACGTAGGCGATCTGGGCAACATAAAGGCTGAAGAGGGAACTCCACTCAACGTGAAAATTTTTGACCATCTCATCTCTTTGACTGGGCCCAGGTATTACTTCTTGATTCCTAGTATATTGACTATTGTCTAGCTCTTAGCACTTGGGTCCAGCTTATTAGATGGTCTACATACCGTTTGCCAGTATAAGGAGACCTATAGGCTATAGCCACAAGGAAAGTTCAGAGTTCTGTCATAAAAGAAAAGAGCAATTTGACTCCCTCTAAATATAATATCTTATAGACTAATGCTGTATTCTTTCAAAAAGCAATCACCTCTTGATTAGCTGACGCCATTGCTGACGCCTTGTTTAGATGGTTACCAGTGTAACAGGTAACGTCTAATTGATTAACTTCTTCGCTCCATCAAAATGCATTGTCGCGGTAAGACTACCATAATTCCAGCCAATCACAACTGTAACAATGAGGGATGTAAGTTTTACATAATAGGGCTCCGGTAGGGCAATCGGCTAAAAATGACAGCTACAATGTAACGATCGCAATCACCTGTGATTGGTTAGCATTCTTCTACTATTGGCCAAAATCCATTGATGCAGCAAAAATACCATAAATTCAGCCAATTAAAATAATTGATGCAGGTTTAACACACGTTTAACATAATCGCCGTGTGGTTCTATAACTGTCAAAGCAGAAAATACAAAGGCAAGGTCCACATTCCACAACACGTCCACAACGTTGCTTAAAGTCTTATGATTGTTTTACTTAATTCCTAGGTCCATAGTGGGGCGATCTATAGCTATAACGAAGAGTGAGGACGACTACGGCAGAGCTGGCACGGAAGACAGCGCCCTCACCGGCACATCGGGACCAGCTATCGCTTGTGGCGTTATAGGATATTTGAATTGATTGCTATTTGCTACTATTAGGTCACGGTGGCGGATGTTTCCTGTCTATTACCACATTCTGTCCCCATGTGTGTCGAATTAAAATTTGACGACAGATCGAATTAATTCAGCCCCCCGATTACGTAAGAATTGTCCATCAAACGTTAAAGATTTTCGTCCAAGTAAAATAAACAATGACAGCTTTGAATTAGAGCTCAATTTCGTCTGCCCATTCTTATACGTTTAGGGTATCGTACATACCTAAACGTATAAGAATGGGCAGAGTCAAAGTAAAATAAACAATGACAGCTTTGAATTATAGCTCAATTTCGTCTGCCCATTCTTATACGTTTAGGGTATCGTACATACCTAAACGTATAAGAATGGGCAGACGAAACTGAGCTCTAATTCAATGCAGTTATGGTTTATTTTACTTTGACAAAAATCTTTAATGTTTGATGGACAATTCTTACATGATTGGGGCCGGTCAGACCTCGAATTGAACTTAGAGGACATGTAAACTGAATAGGCAAGTATTATTACCTATAATAAAATCAATTTCTGATCCGCCAAATCTTGCTTGTCCCCAAATTCAAAATCGTGGACAACAGTGCGCTCCACCTTAGGCTGCATCACCACTTGCAAGCAGCTGATTGCAGCCAAGCGCTAGCCTATATAGTTATTAAAAAAAACAGGAATTTATTTTCCTGTTGTTTGTCCACGTGGGGACAAAGTTTTGTAACAGACAGGAAACGCCCACGGTGGCTACATAACAATATGCATTTTACATACAGTCCATGTCACGAAAGAAGTCCCGCGGCTATTTAAAGAACTAATACATTTTTCATACAAAAATTGCATAAACATGCGACTACTAGCGCCACTTCTAGGGGAATTATTGGGTATTTGACAACTAGTCAAATCAGCAACTTTTTCAAACGTCAAAACGCGTGCTTATTAGTTTGTATCAAATTTTGAATTGTGACGTCATCATAGTTCGACGCACTTTTTCACTTTAATCGTTATATTCAAATGTTTATTCAACATACAACTGACTGGAGACGTGGATATTACGACTTTTGGGAGAGCCTTTCGAGTAGTATCTAGTCAAATACCCAATTATTTCGTGACACGGAGTATACAATATCAGCGTGGTGTATCAAACTACCATTTGCGATATGTTTTTTGCTTTCCGCGTCTATTCACTGCTGAAAAAATTTGTGATACGATTTTCCATTAAGTCATAAGTATTTACTGATGTACTACCTAATAAAAACAATAACTTTTTTTATTGTTTTTATTCTCAAAATATTTTTAATGTGGTTTTTAACAATTTTATTGTAAGATGATAATCAATAGTTTCTTTTTTAATTTCTTTACTTTAGTGGTGCATTCCTTACAAGGACCATGAATAGGTATAAAGTCGGAAGTCCTCATAAAGTACATTTTATAAATCTTTTGACACATTAATTAACTACACAGGACGTGATTTTGTACAACTGGGCTTTTCTTTTATCAAAGAAAAAGACAAAATATTTCTTCACTTGATTTATTTCACGGAAATGTAAAAAAAGTTAACAAAATATACACGACCCATCCATGACCATACCAAGAGTAACAATAACAAAAATTGAGAGCACCGTTTTTTTTTTCAGTAAATTAAAAATTACTTGTCGCGCTTACTGAATAAAAGTGACCCAAGGCAAAAATATTCCACAGGGGTTTTAAAAAGAAAAAGGTTAGACGCAAACATGTTCACTAAAATTTTTGTAATAGATAAAAAAATTGAGAAAACGAAAGTATCGTAAAGGCACTGGGTATCCTTCTAAATCTTTTTGACATGTACCTAATCAGTTATTTTCTATGTAGTAAATTAAATAAAAATTAAATAGGTCACTTTTATTCTAAAGTCACATTGTGATGTAGAAGGTAATTAATATTCCTTAGCCAACCTATACCGTATATGTAAATAAATATACTTATTAAATAGTTTTACAATTTAAAGTCTTTTTTTCTTAGTGTTAGTAGTACAAAAAATTTTGCAAAATATAGTTGGTATAATTTTTTACGATTTTTTTTGACAGAGGTAGTCATTAAAATATTACACCTAAATGCACAAAAAAGACCGACCGGACAACGTTTTTGAAAATGATTTCTGGCCATTGGTTTTTTAAATAGTATGCTTATAAAAGTAACACCTTTGACATATATTATCTGATTTTTTCATTGAGCCGTAAACGTTGCCGCGTCGAAACTAGCGAAAAATGGTAAAAAATCACTTATTTAACACATGTATAGTAATTATAGTATGTATAATAGGAAGCATAGGTACTGATTTCTTCTTATAAATCCGATAATTAACAAAAAAAAAACACAACTCTGAAAAATAACTTAAAAAACTTATAATATTCTTTGATAACACTAATATTATGTCGATAATAAGATTATAATGGCAACACAGTATGTTCATTACACTTATTAAATGGTAGAATAGAAAACGTGTATGGTACTTAATTAGTTTTCTTTCCGAACTTTTTTTTTGTAACAACTTTGACATTTTAAGATAATATTGTCAAGTTTTTGTGCCCAATCTTGACAAATAAATTGTGACTACTGTGTCCCAAACAAACTGACTGTGTCGCCAGAATAATTTTCGTGTCATAACATTTTTTTAATGACGTGGTTTTACAAGACGACGTTATATTAGTGTTAATCCGTGACTTAGCCTAGTTTATTGAAGACCGATAGATGCGACCAAGCTTTTGGATTTCGCGATGTAGGCCTTCTGTGCGTCTTCCTTGGACTGGCCCTTCTTGGCGATCCATGCCTCGAATTTTGCCTTTCCTCTCAGGTCAAACATGCCTGGTTTGTCTGTGAACAAGGGAAAAAGGAATTTTATTAAATGATAAAAAATTGGGCCGGTAGAAGTGAAAACGAATATTTAAATTATAATTTTTTTTGTATGAAAAACGAATGTTTTTTTTATAGTATATTTATATTTCAGACCTTTTGTCTTCGTAAAAACGCGAGCATGTCGGTGACGGTAACGCGAAACGCGAAGTTTACCCCCTACCAAAAAGTGCTCAACGCGGCTAAAGAAGTTTCACTTCAAAATTGTACTTTCCCATATCATTTTATTAATCAAACTAAAATAGGAATGATGACAATAAAACCATCAAGTATTTATCAAACTTATATAACGCGCTTCAACTAGTATGGAAGTTAAAAAACAAATTATAACTCGAAAACTACCAAAAATCGCTGAACATGCATGGGTTATTTTCTGATAGGTCTAGGTACGAGGAATCAAATTCTTTTCTTTGGACGTCACTATTTGGACCAGCCTGTATATGCGAAAGTTTGGATGGAAGGATGTTGGTTACGCCAGAACGGCTGAACGGATCTGGATGAAATTTGGCACAAAGATAGATTATAGTCTGGAGTAGCACAAGGGCTACTTTTAATACCGAAAAATTAAAGAGTTCCCGCGGGAACCAAAAAAACCTCAATCCACGTGGATGAAGTCGCGGGCATCAGCTAGTAAATTATAACTAGTGGTTCGCCCCGAACTGAGACCTCGCGGTATCACAGAGCGCCATCTATTGACATCATTGTGAAGTTCTGTTAAAAGCACTGAAACACATTAAAAATTAAATAATTTCGTTTCCTTATTATATTTATCTAATTTTAGTATTTGTTGTTCAAGTACAGGATATAATTCAAATAATTGATCAAGTTTCAGGCTCAGCCTTTCAGGAAATTGAGAGTTCTGAGGTCAACTTTGGACGTTACAAAATCTCCACTTTGAAAGATTTTAGGGGAAAAATTAAAAAAAAAATATTTTTGGACTCTATTCCTAATTATCTTTAAAATGATATACCGCAACCCTATGTAACGCTATAAAAAATATTTTACTTCGCATTCGCTTCTATGAGAGCCCCCCTGAAATAAAGAGTTTTATAACTTTTTAAGCCATATTCGGCGGGAGGCCATCGGTTTACATATTATATTTAAATTTGAAGTAATTCAGAAGTTATAAGGCTCTGACAGACGGACGGACGGACGGACAAGTGCCAATTCACTCAAGTAGACTCAGGGACCTTTGCTTCGCTCGGTCAATAATAATAGATAATTTTATTAAGAATGGATCTTAACTTTGTAATTGCAACGATGCAATCACCTTCAAAGTTACTAGTGTTTCGGTAAGTACTTCTGACGCAGACGTAAGGCCTTGGATAAGATTTTCCTATAGATAATAATTTATTTTAATCATACCTATTACCTACTAATATTATAAATGCAAATGTGTTTGTCTGTACCTTTTCGCGGTCCAATTTTGACGAAATTTTGTACAGAGATAGATTATATCCCGGGAACGGACATACATAAGGCTACAAATTTTAAAGTACCTAACTAGCTAATGCCCGCGACTACGTGCGCGTGAATTGAGGTTTTTTGGTTCCCGCGGGAACTCTTACCCTGGAATTCATAAACGTTGGGTAACCAGTCTCTGGCAAAATGCCGTTCACGATTCGCGTAGGACTTGAATGTAGAATCAACCTTTGTTGCAATTCATAAACGTTCGCCAGACAATCTCTTAGCTGAATGGAGAAGAAATGGAGATGTACAGAATATTGTCTATTGATTGACATGTTATCTGTGGAAATTCTCTATGGATGTCACTTTGACGCACTGAGTCACTCAAGTGAACGTCAATGTTTGTTTACAAACAAAACAAACATTGACGCGGTTTTCAATTTCCAAAGGTTTCCAATTTTAGGGAATAATAGAAAGCAAAGACCGAAGCGAATTCGAAATTTACGTGGTAAAACGCTGACGAATAATACCACTTTCATAGCGGTGATGCACAACTTCATGATTTGTATATCCTGCATAAAGTCAAAGACGGCCAAGCTGACGGTACATCCTGGGCTGGGCACGTATAAGAATCGCTCTGGAGCACCTTTGCAAAAATATCGCGAAGATATGTTTGTTCGCAGATAACAAAAGTGCAGCTTACTCTCCATAAACTGAAGTCCAGTAGAACTACTTCAGCTCTTACGAGTACGTTCTAAACTGTTCCGGCATGGTGCAAAGATGTGTTCATCAGTGCAGACGTTTGGCCTGAGGGCTTAGTATACCGTCGTTACAGGGAAGCGAGAACAAGAATTCCTTCTGCTTCATCCATATAAATATTATAAATGCGAAAGTTTGGATGGATGGATGTATGTATGTATGGATGTATGTTTGTTACTCAATCACGCTCCAACAGCTGAACGGATCTGGATGAAATTTGGCACAGAGATAGATTATAGTCTGGAATAGCACATAGGCTACTTTTTATCCCGGAAAATTAAAGAGTTCCTGCGGGAACCGAAAAACCTCAATCCACGCGGACGAAGTCGCGGGCATCAGCTAGTAAGACTATAATATACTTATTTTTAGAATTGTATTTATAGTATTTTATGAATTATATTGTATTGTGTTATAATTATGATTAAATATTGTTGCCTGATTTAAATAAATAATTCAATGTTAAGATCAAAGTTATCATGTTCTTGCTTAGTCACTGAAGTAATAGGATACCAAATTTCGAATCTATCAAACCTGTATTGGTAGTTGCTCTCATACTTTCTTCAACATATTATGATAATCTGCAAATAGCTGAAGAGATTTTCTTGAATCATTGCTAAGAACACTTTCGATCAAGTCCTCTAAACCAAAAAAATAAATCAAAATCGGTTCATCCGTTTGGGAGCTATGCTGCCGCAGACAAATACACAGATGCACAAACACACACACCCTCTTTTAGCGTCGGTAAGTAGTCAAGACTGAAAGACCATGAAGGTACTTATAGAGCTAGTTTTATGGCATTTATACATGGCTTTATATAAAAATTCTATTTTTATTTATGAATGAATAAGTACAGAAAACTACAAAATGTTATAATCCATTTAATATTATTTTAACAATTAATACCAGGCTGAAGAAGGACATCATTCATATTTTTGACTGCTATTATGATTCTTGTATTGCTAGCCACTTCCTTTTCGCCTCAAGAAATGCACATATCATATGAGGTCATCCAACCAAATGAATTAATCCACGACCTTTATTCTAACTTCTTCACACAAGATCTTGGCTCAAACTGAGGATAGTAGAACAACGTATGTTCTGGAATTGCCTTTAGGTACTGTGTAGTACATACATTAACTGTAGTTCCTTTATTTTGCGCTCGATATTATGTATTATTCGTCAACATCCTATGTCCTATGAGATAAGTACAGAGTCATTATAAAAATTTTCTTCTTTCTTGTTTACCTAATTCTGTATACCATCAATTAGCCTTTGCGTCTACTAGCCTTGCATCTTTATGTAGGCTGGCCGATTGTGGTATCTTTCAAGAGTCCGTCCTCATGCGGCACTTCTTTCTTCTGGCAATAATTCATAGCCATCGTTTCAATCCCTCCCCGGCCCACTATTAAATACTGAGCGCGTGCCTCTTCTTAGAACGAGAAGGGTAACTTCCGGAAATACCCGTCTGTATCAGGACAGCATAAATCGTCGTAGTTTTATATGCACTGGCTGTAATTAGCGATTTCATCATCAATGTAAAGCCATCATTCGCTTTACACTACACTTTGGATAATTGGTGGATTTATTGGTTTTACCACAAGTACAAACTTAGAAGAACATGTTGTATATGACTCAAATCACATTTTTTCTTCGATTTTTTATTAAAAATCAAGATTTATTACGCACAAATAGCCCACAAAATACAAAAATAAAGCTATGTCAAACTCATGTCATAGCAAAAGCCTCGTTTGATTGTGTCTGATTCGCGGAAATCGGCGAATCAGTATTCAGCCGCTGTTAGCGACCGCATGGAGAGTCTCTTTCGACTATGAAATGCAAAAGAGAGTCTCTTTCGACTATGAAATGCAAAAAGCTTGAATTCGATACATAGCGCTTGAAATGTCTCGGAAAAGAGCCGTTCAGTCGATTATGAATTCCACTGTTAATCGTCCGCCTATGTGTTATTCCAGACTATAATCTATCTCTGTGCTAAATTTCATCCAGTTCCGTTCAGCCGTTGGGGCGGGATTGAGTAACAAACATCCATCCATCCATCCCAACTTTCGCATTTATAAATATTAGTATAGATACTATACGGAATTTTTTTTAAAGACGAAATGCACGCGCACGAAGTTGGGGGCATCATCTAGTAGTAGAATATTTCAAATTCAAAATCAAATGTTCTTTATAGAAATAAATCTTTACAAGGGATTTTAAATTGTGAGACTACGAATGCTCTTTTGAAAAATAAAATTACGACAGTTATTTATTACTTATCTGACCTAATATCGACTGAAAATACCAATATCAACAACAGGTAAACTATGTAGCAACGAAAGCATAGATAACCCTTTATCATAATCCTGCTATCGCGAAACTAATACTCGTGAAAATACCGTTTTCACATTAAAAGCCATGTTTTAGCATTTTTACTGATAACTTATTATTTTTTGAGACCCTCATTAAGTACTAATCTTAAATAATTAGTAATTATAATTAATTATAATTAGATGTTTAAGCATAAGATAATGTCCTCCCGACCGAATTTCGGCCACGGCGTCCTATCTCCAGAGAGATTAGCCATCTGCGCGGGAGATATTACAGTGCACAAGTGTGTGCGCATATACAGGTGCACTCGCTGTTCCTTTACTCTCATAGCCCGATGGGACGGAAAATCTGACACGACCGGGGAGAGATCAGGCGCAGGACCTACGGCTTTACGTGCTCTCCGAGGCAGGGGCGAACTCGAACCCGGGACCTCGTCGGCCGCAGTCGAACGTGCTAACCACTAGACCAACGAGGCAGTCAAGTATAAGATAAGTAGGTAGTAATATATTTTGAAGTTGTATATAACAGCTGGACTTGACCCCAATGAACTTTGCGAAGGTAAAAGACGACATTGTGTTAAGTATGAGCTAGACTCGAAAAACAATGTATTATACCTCGAGCTATATTAAATCAAACGATAGGATTTAAACCACGATTTTTCGCTGTAGTTTTTACTATCCATACAAATATTATAAATGCGAAAGTGTGTCTGTCTGTCTGCTACGCTTTCACGGCCCACCTGTTCAAACGATTTTGATGAAATTTGGCACAGGGATAGGTTGTATCCCGGGGAAGGACATAGGCCTCATTTTATCCCAAAAATTCATGAGTTCCCGCGGGAATCAAAAATATTAATACACGTGGACTAAGTCGCGGGCATCGTCTAGTAATAAATAAATAAAAACCGTAGTTCAAAAGACGTAAATAAAGATCAAAAAGACACGAATACATATTATAATGTATATTATTTTAAAATAATAGTTATTCAGCGTCTTTTACAATGACTCATGTATTCAATGCTGATGAGGACACTGCATAAATACACATACATGGATTTCCCAGTATAAATAATTTAAACGAACAAACAAACAGGAAAGACGTAGAACTTAAGGATTAGATGAGGATAATAATAATTCATTATGACAAAAAACCCCTACACAACAGAATCCCATCCCGTTGAGTAACTAAGGCCCGGTATCCACCAGAGCGGAGATGGGCAGTGATGTGCTCAACGGACCAATCAGATTGTTGACAAATGACGTGATAATTTTTTCACGTCAACTATCAGTAATCTGATTGGATACTAATCACTATAAATCGATATCGCCATCGCTATCCGCTTTCCTATGAAATTGTGATGTCACTGAAACCTATAGAAACTAAACGGCGTCCTAGTTTCTCAGGGAGCTGGATGTGACACTGTAAATAACATCTAATATAGACAAGGTTTCAGTGTGAGATCTATCCAGCGAACTTTGACTTTGCTTAGACTTAAGACATGGTTAAAACGAGACAGATTTATGTTATTCACATAAATCCATCTCGTTTTAACTCTAAGCAAAGACTGAGCCAAGTAATCGTACGGTCTATAGATCTCAGCATAAGTGTCAAGACAGCTAGTAAGGTGATAAGTAGCGGTAGCTAAAGCCTTTTCTTTGTCCACTACACATTAGCCCTTGACTGTGATCTCACCTGATGGTGATGATGCAGTCTGGAATGTTGGCGGGCTAACCTGTTAGGGATATGGCAGTTATTAAACCCATCCCCCTAATAGGTTTCTGCACCGTACCGGAACGCTAAATCGCTTTCGAAGGTGGGGTGGTAACTAACCACGGCCGTAGCCTCCCACCAGGCCAGACAGTAAATTCCCAAATGCACCCTGCTACGTATCGAACCCGGGCCACGTTAAGACTATAGCCATCGATATACCAACTAAGGATACAACATTACCTACAAATTATTACTCAAAAAGCGTCCACAATCGCTTATACAAACACAGCCATAGATAATATAGACTGAGACACCAAACGGTTCACAAAAACCAACCATGTAGCTTTAAATTTAGGGTTCAATTTTGTAATAACAATTCGACACATACGACATTTTGTCGCCTAATGTAATCATGCGCGACTGAGGCGAAAATTGTTCACAATATCTATTTGTACACAATTTGACCGTGCCGTTTTTTGTGTTTCGATGGTGCGTCTAAGGTATTGGTAAGTCAATGACTATAGCGCTCAACACTGCGCCAGGGAGGTCGGCAAGAGCCATTGTTCATGGTACGAGTACCATAAACAAGTAAACTAAATAAAATTGACTTACTAGCAGGGTCGGCATCTCCAACTGTGGCCTGTTTGAAGTAAGCATACAGCTCCAGGAGGTCAGCATCACTGGGCACGGTCTTGAGGTTCTTAACGTCGGCCGCTGCCTTGTCGAATTGCTGGAATTGTAACATTATTCATTAAATTTGCTAATTTTCTTTAGCCTTATCCTCCAGAGCGGAGATGGGCAGACATGTGTTTAGTTGACCAATCAGATTATTGATAAATGACGTGATGAGTGTGCGTCATCTATCTATAATTTGATTGGTTTGGAGATTTAAGGCCAAAACACACAGGGAGCGGGCGCGGGCCGGGTCGGGTGCGCGGCGGGTTGAATTGCTTGTATTTATATGGACGACATCACACAGCGTCACCCGCCACGCGCCCGACCCGCGCCCGCTCCCTGTGTGTTTTGGCCTTTAAACGAATCGTTGCTCATCTGCGCTTTAGTGGATACCGGGCCTTATACGGGTCGCCTTAGTGATAATGACTAAACAGATTTTGACTGGTACAGTCAAGTAGGTTGTATTTTCGAGGACAAAGAAGATTTTATCCCGGAAAATCAGAGTTCCCTAAGGTTTTTAAAAAGTTCTCACTGGATTTTCAATCCAAGCAGAGACAGCCACTGGTATTAAATAGTGATCTATATATATAAAATTCAAAGTCCTGACTGACTGACTGACTTATATAAATAACGCACAGCCTAAACCGCTGGGGTTAGAAACTTGAAATTGACAGTAGGCTCCTTTTGTGACGTAGGCGCTCACTAAGGAAGGATTTTTCAAAATTCCACCCCTAAAGGGGTGAAATAGGGGGTGGAAGTTTGTATGAAAGTCCGTCATTTCTCAAGTTATATCTATGAAACTTGGTATTTAAGCTTCTGGTTTAAAATAAAGAAATACGTGTTTCACAGTTTTTGAAAATTCTACCCCCAAAGGCGTTAAATAGGGGTTGAAAGTTTCTATGAAAGTCCTTCATTTTTCAAGTTATAACCATGAAAGTTGGTATTTGGGCTTCTGGTTTAAAATAAAGAAATACGTTTTTGAAAATTTTATCCCCAAGGACGTTAAATAGAGAGTTTGTCCTTCAATCACGCCGCAACAGAGCAACGGATCAACGTGATTTTTTGCATGGGTATAGTTGAGGACCTGGAGAGTGATATATAGGATTTATCCCGGAAAATTAAGGAGTGCCTGTGGGAATTAAAAAAACTTATGCCACGCGAACGAAGTTGCGAGCATCCTCTAGTCTGAATATATAAAAGGAAAACGTGACGGACTGATTGTTCAATCCATGCACATCTCAAACCACTGGACTAATCCGGCTGAAATTTGGCATGCAGATAGCTATTATGACACATCAGCTAAGAAAGGATTACGATAATTCACCCCCTAAGGGTGTAAAATAGGGGTTTAAATATGTGTAGTTCACACGAACGCAGTCGCAGGAAAAAGCTAGTATGTAATAAATTTGCACCTAATTTATAAATTATCATGAAAACATGGTTACCTAAATGTAACATCTAATATCATATTTTAAGTTATCAATTAATTGTTATTAACATTACGATTTACGGTATCTTAACTTACACATCAGTGATAGTAATAAAATCATTATGTAAAAGCAGTTAATAATATTTCATTTATTAATACTTAAGTAAGTAAGTCTTATTTATAAATTTATTATGCCCTAGCTACCTAACCAATAATAGCCTAACGGATAATGCTATTTCATACATGGCAAATGGTAGGAGTTTGAATGTTTTTTTAGTATACCCCTAATTGCACCAAGCCCCACCACCACCACTACAGCCCATTATCGTTCCACTGCTGGGCACATGCCTCCACTCTTATAGGAGAGAGGGAATTAGAGCTCAGACCCACCACGCTGCTCCAATGCGGGTAGGCGGGCTTTAACAACTATTATCATGTTATTGATAATAGCCGGGATCGACGGCTTAACGTGCTTTCCGAGGCACGGGGGTGAAACACAGCCAACTTCCTAACTTCGGGCTTGTACTGAGAATTTCTAGTCAGAAAACCCCAACACTTAATTATGGCCTGACCCGGGACCCAAACCCAGAACCTCGTCGGCCGCAGTCAAACATGCTAACCCTAACTGCTAACCTGGTTTCCAAGCATCATACCAGAATGATTTGGTGGCACAGCATAGTATGGCAACTAGCCACATCCAAAACCTCCTACCAACCACCTACATCACAATAGCCCATTTTTGAAATTACAATCCTTAATTGCCCAAGCCGGGAACTCAGGACCTCCATCAAGACAACAGCTCTCACCACTATGCCAGAGAGGTAGTACAGACTTTCCACAAAGCAATCATTATGGGAATGTGCTTTACTGAGCCAGTTTGAGTATTGGTTTACGGCTGACTGGCTATTGACCTAGTATGCAGACTTTCTCTGTATAATGTCTGATCTTTGTAACTGAATGACTTAAAATTCTTGTATTTATTGATGAGAAAACTTTATAATAAAACACATCTCCCGTACATCATTATATCGTTTTCTGTCTCTTTCTAGGAGAACAATTATGTCAATGAGTCAGTCAGTCAGTCAGTGGTAATCGAGCTATATATAGTATAATACAATATGAGAAACTGTAGGTATACTAAAATAATATAAAACATAAAACTTGTAAACTGAATGACTTATAATGTCAAACATGATGCAAACTATGATCATCCAACCACAGCTCAAACTGCTGGTGACTTAAAAAACACTACTTAATTTATTTAAAAACTAGAAGACCCCCCCTTCAGCTAGTGTGAACTAAGAATTCCTTGGAGGTGGAATTTCCAAAAATCATGAAACATGTATTTGTTCATTTTTAATTGAAAGCCCAAATACCAATTTTCATAGATGTAGTTAACTTGAAAAATGATGAACTTTCATACAAACTTCCATACCATATATTCCCATTTTAGGCTGTGGATTATGTTTATGACTTATTTTGATTATGAAAAGTTAGCTGATGCCCGCAACTTCATCTGTGTGGTTGAAGTTTATTTTATTCCCGCGGGAACCCCTTAATTTTCCGGGATAAAAAGAAGCCTTTGTCACTCTCCAGGTCTTCAACTAGGTATACCCATGCCAAAAATCACGTCGATCCGTTGCTCCGTTGCGGCGTGATTGAAAGACAAACCAAGAAACAAACACACTTTCGCATTTAAAATATTAGTATGATTTAACTCTGTCATTATGTATTATTATTTTTAATGTTCTGAAGTAGTCACCTTAACCTACCTACTTAGTAAGTACCTACATAATCTCTTATCTAATTGACCTTTAAAACTTACCTCCTGTAGAGACATGACTGGTGAATCTGCAATTTAAGTAAGCAACCTAAAAAAGAAAATACCAAAGTAGAGTACACTACAAATACAAATTACATAGCGTTATTCAAAAAAAGTAATACGTGACCGGCTAATCTACATGTAGTATCCGACTTGCAATCAACAAACACGACTAAATTAAGTTTCTAGTTTAAATAACATCAAAAATTATAGCTAGATACTGTCCAAAGTAAGTAGATTGAACGAGAGTGTATACATTATTGGTATTTTTAGCAATACATTATTCTAGTTCGCAAATATAATAGTAAACTTACTTTTAAAACAGTGAACCACTCACAGCGGGATTCTAACACGAACTGCCAAGGAGTAGTCTGACTTGAAAAATAATTAAGTATCATACAAACTTCGCGTGAACGTAGTCGTAGCCTCTAGCGTGATTCAACAGTCACAGTCAGCGTGCTAACCAATAGCCGTTTAATTTTTGGCAAAGAGTATACAATCACTACGTTGATTTGTGGAAACACGAACAATTTCGTAATTTGAAATTTCTAACCAAAAATTTTATGTAGGTTATAGTTAAACAATACTTAACTATGTTTTATGTCATCGGCGACGGCGACTGTCGGCGACCTTGGCGACGACGGCAAATGTCATAATTTGACGGGACGGGCATAGAGATTTTAACTTAGATTTTTACATTTATGGGACGGGGTCATATTTTGTCAAAACTCCAAAACAAGTGTACAGCTGTCACAGACTACAGTTAGGGGGAACAGCTGTGTACTAGGTGCACAGAGTTATAAATGTCTGTGACTAGGTGCTAGGTGCAAAAATAATTAATTTGTAAAAAAATAATTATTTTTAAATAAAATTACTAGTATTAAATAATTATAGTAATTAACTAGCCTTTGCCATATTTTTAGTAGTTAGCTTTCGAATAGGAATTGTAATTATTTGAATATACTATTTAACTAATGTTTTTCTGTAAGAACGTGTGTAGGTAGTGGTCAGTGGTATAGACTAGTGACATTGACTTATATGTATACATTTAAGTCAATGACTATAGCCCGTGGTTATATTATTCTATGGACTATAGGTATCTCACAGACATATTTATAACTCTGTGAGGTACCTATCTGGATTTCATGAAATTAGCATCCTATTTATCGTTACGTCAATACGATAACATTATGTAGGGTACTTAGTTAATTGGATTTTTACCTAATGGATAAAAATTCGTAGTTAACCATATTAAATTAATATTAATTAAAATCTAAGTGTAGTACTCTCAACGATACCTATAGTTGCCTATATTTACTAGTAGGTGCATATGCGTAGACCGTACAGATTATTTACATTCCCTTTTAGTTTTATCACGATTCTACAATTAACCATTTAAATAATTTTCTTCGACATTATCTTTCAGTATCTTTAGGAACCTCATATTATTCAGTTTCCTCAAACTGACTAGGTACTAGGTACGTAGTACATTCATTATTAGAGGTCGAATTTAAACCAAATCCTTCCAAGGTACGCAACCTAAGAGTCAGAAGTCAGAACCTACAATATTTTTACAATAATAATTATATAAAGCGTAACCATATTAATAATTAATTATTATATGGCACACTCTCAAAAATTTACTTATAGTTTGCCTATACTAGGATTACCGTCGTCGGTCGCTTCCAAGAGTGGTCGCTTCGTAAAATGGTGTATTAATATATATATAGCTGCTCGTGCTGACTGACTGACTCATTGATCACCTCTCCTGTAAAATTTTGTATGAAAATATTTTTTTTCACTCATCGTTTCGTATAGAAGACAAAAATTCATTCAGAGGAAAAATACGGAGAGAGCTGATGATTGAGGATTTCGAAGACGGATGAAGAGCACCAGCCAGGGTATCAAAGATAGGTGGGGGGTGCTCGACCAAATGTCACTCGAAACTTCATCCAATTGACAGTGAGCTAAAAAAAATTTCAAAATGGCGGATTTAAGATGGCCGCCATACAAATTTCGTCGGTGTCTATCTCGGAGAGTATAAAAGATGGAAGAGTGGCTTCTTGGCAAAAGATGATCAGGACATGAGGGTCTACCTGATGAAGAGGAAAAAAATTCAAGATGGCGGAATTTTTTTTTCATAGAAAAGGGTATTGAAGATAGGTGGGGGGTGCTCGAACAAATGTCACTAGAAACTTCATCCAATTGACAGTGAGCTGAAAAAAATTTTCAAAATGGCGGATTTAAGATGGCCGCCATACAAATTTCATCGGTGTCTATCTCGGAGAGTATAAAAGATGGAAGAGTGGTTTCTTGGCAAAAGATGATCAGAACATGAAGGTCTACTTGATGAACAGGAAAAAAATTCAAGATGGCGGAATTTATTTTTCCATAGAAAATTTAGGTATCGCGAATATTGAAGAGGCTACAAGTGTAGAACTATGCAAGACTACGGTTCCTTTTCAAGATTTGTTTTTATGGAAGAAATCTCATTTTGCGAATGGTTCGGAGAAAAAAATATGGAGAGAGATGATGATCGAAGGTTCGGATGATGGGTGAGGAGCACGGTTAGGGTATTAAAGATAGGTACCTACTTAGGGGCTGCTCAAACAAAAAGGGAGGGGCGGGGGGTTGGTGGTCTTTGTTTTTTTTTCCTTTATGAGAATTTTCTTTTACATCGGACGCTTGGCGTGCTGGCGCTTCCACTGTGCTCACTAGCATAGCAGTGTGTTGATCAGATCAGAACACGTAGACAGTAAACCAGCTGCCCGATTATGTAAGAATTGTCGATCAAATCGTAAAAGTTCGGCGTCAAAGTAAAATAAACCATAACAGCATTGAAATAGAGCTCAATTTCGTGTTTCGAAATTGAGCTCTAATTTAATGCTGTTATGGTTTATTTTACTTTGACGCCGAACTTTGACGATTTGATCGGCCATTCTTAAATAATCGGGGGGCAGGATAGTAGGACAGCGAGTAAGTAGACAGTGGACCACGCGGTCCACTACGCGGTCCGCTTTAGCGGGCCGCGCAGCCACGCGCCATACTAGTTAATATATATATAGCTACTCGTGCTGATTCACTGATTGATCACCTCTCCTGTAAAATTTTGTATGAACATTTTTTTTTTCACTCATCGTTTCGTATAAAAGACAAAAATTCATTAAGAGGAAAAATACAGAGAGAGCTGATGATTGAGGATTTCGAAGACGGATGAAGAGCACCAGCCAGGGTATCGAAGATAGGTGGGGGGTGCTCGACCAAATGTCACTCGAAACTTCATCCAATTGACAGTGAGCTGAAAAAAAATTCAAAATGGCGGATTTAAGATGGCCGCCATACAAATTTCGACGGTGTCTATCTCGGAGAGTATAAAAGATGGAAGAGTGGTTTCTTGGCAAAAGATGATCAGGACATGAGGGTCTACTTGATGAACAGGAAAAAAATTCAAGATGGCGGAATTTATTTTTCCATAGAAAAGGGTATTGAAGATAGGTGGGGGGTGCTCGACCAAATGTCACTCGAAACTTCATCCAATAGACAGTGAGTGAAAAAAAAAATCAAAATGGCGGATTTAAGATGGCCTCCATACAAATTTCGTCGGTGTCTATCTCGGAGAGTATCAGAGATGGAAGAGTGGTTTTTTGGCAAAAGATGATCAGGACATGAAGGTCTACTTGATGAACAGGAAAAAAATTCAAGATGGCGGAATTTATTTTTTCATAGGAAAACTATGCAAGATTACGGTTTCTTTTCAAGATTTGTTTTTATGGAAGAATTCTCATTTTGACAAATGGTTCGGAGAAAAAAGTATGGAGAGAGATGATGATCGAAGGTTCGGATGATGGGTGAGGAGCACGGTCAGGGTATTAAAGATAGGTACCTACTTAGGGGCTGCTCAAACAAAAAGGGAGGGGCGGGGGGTTGGTGGTCTTTGTTTTATGTTTTTTCTATAAGAGAATTTTCTTTTACGTCGGACGCTTGGCGTGCTGGCGCTTCCACTGTGCTCACTAGCATATCAGTGTGTTGTTCAGATCAGAACACGTAGACAGTAAACCAGCTGCCCGATTATGTAAGAATTGTCGATCAAATCGAAAAAGTTCGGCGTCAAAGTAAAATAAACCATAACAGCATTGAATTAGAGCTCAATTTCGTGTATCGAAATTGAGCTCTAATTTAATGCTGTTATGGTTTATTTTACTTTGACGCCGAACTTTGACGATTTGATCGGCCATTCTTACATAATCGGGGGGTAGGATAGTAGGACAGCGAGTAAGTAGACAGTGGACCACGCGGTCCTCTACGCGGTCCGCTGTAGCGGGCCGCGCAACCACGCGCCATACTAGTTTAATATACTTTCATAGCAACCAATTTTTAGCGCGAGACAGGGTCAGCCAGCGCCATCTATTTCATAAGTAATAACTTTCGCATCAAACATTTTACTGCAACCAGAGAGCGTTTCCAACACGTGAAACACCGCCAACTTCCTAACTCCGGGCTAGTACTTACTGAGAATTTCTTGTCAGAAAAACCCAATACTTGTTATAGCCCGACCCGGGACTCGAACCCGGGACCTCGTCGGCCGCAGTCGAACATGCTAACCACTACACCAACGAGGCAGTCAAATGTAAGAATTACGTATGTACGGTCGACATCAAAAGTCCATGTAGGTACATAGCTTTTAAGTAGGTAGGTACTTACTAAAACTGTGTGCAAGCAATCTGAATCACTCATTCACAATCGCAATCTGTCCAAAATGTTTATCTTCTTCTTATTTTGTTTTATGGCTTAAATTATCACAAACCATTACTATTCAATACTTCTTAGATTATAGCCATACATTGTCAACAATGACAACCTACAAGATAAATATTATCGGGAAAGTTTGAGGGTGACTTACTAACTAACAAGCCGTCTTGTTTGCTTATTCTATGGAATTTTGATGTCGACCGTACGTGTACGAAATTCTTACATTTTACTTGCCCCGGGTATCCTATTGATATTGGAGTCCGACACCGATACCGCTCCCGCTTAGCGGATAATCGGTCCGGTCAGACCGATACCGGATGTCGGACCCGATAGCGATATGTTGGCGGCACCTTCGGACACCCGGCCCGTGGGCGCTCGGACTAGTAACGTTTCGTGTGTGTATAAAATCGTGTACTTTTCTCTGAGGGGCGCGGCGGACGGACGGACAAGTGCAAATTCACTCAAGTAGGCTCAGAGACCTTCGCTTCGCTCGGTCATTTAGATTTAGATTTTATTTACGATCAAAGTAATATATTTTGTACTTTGTACTGAAATATTAATAATCGCACAACCTCGACATAATGACCTCACTGACAATGGTGAGAAATATTCATCTCGCAATCAAGAGAGCATACTGACATCGCATACAGAGAGGGGCATACTACGATCGCTTATAGCCGTATTGTTTTAATACTGTCGACGTTCGTGTTTTAGAATTGTAATGCTAAGCGCCCACATGTCCGCATCGTACGCATCGGACGCATCGCATCAAATGGATCGTAGTATTCTTTGTATAGAAAGTCACACAAGTGCATCCACTGATCCGCACCGTACGGATCGCTCGAATCTGCACATGGGCAATGCCGACGCCGATGCTCCGAGATGCAACTTTTGCGATACGTGCCGATGACGTCATACGGAATGCCCCGGCGCGCGCTCGCTTCGCAACGTCTGTCATTTGCATTTGACGATCGTCTTCTTATTGTACTATGGTCCTGTCCACACATCGACCACACAATCTATGTGTGGTCGATGTGTCCACACGCATTTCGCACGTCCACTCACTACGAAAATCCGAATGAAGTGGCGTCGCGGCAATCCGATTGCTGGTAGTTGCGTCGGAAAATCCGATCGCTGCCGATGAGGTGGACGCATTGTGAAAAATTCATCCGTTTGATGCGATGTGTCCGATGCGTATGATGCGGACAAGTGGACGCTTAGCATAATCCTTATTTTGGGGTCGTTAAGGCAGTTACTTACGTGCCATAAAACTGTCATTTTGAAATTATACTGCTGTATGCGATGGTAGTAACCCCCCAGGGGCTCAATGATGGTTCAAGGTATCGTAGGGTTCAATAATGAAGCTGGTATTTCTTGTCTGAGTTGGCTACTTAGTTATAACGATGAAAAGGATGGCAAAGCGGAGGTTGTGAAAAAAACGAGCCAAGATAGGTACTTATCACTCCACCAAGTTTGCGTAGCTTCTTTATCGCTTCAAATTGAGACTTAATTCACAAGAAGTGAGACACGAACTAAACACCCGAATATCGTGTAAACTGTAAATTGTTGTCCAAATGAGTGGGCGAGACAGAGCTTCGCTTCTGTTGGGTCACTGGGTGTCCCGTAAAACACTTACATAAATCTCACTTTAAAAAAAACTCTATATCCAGCTATTAAAAATGTAGATATAATAATTATTATAAACTTACAAAAACATAATATTGGCCAAAAAAATAGCAAATCTCAAACGCCGCACGCCTACTTTAGACAAAACAAACAAAAAAATTAAAGTTGAGAAAGAATTGTTTCAGAATTTTGACTTTATTTAAAATATTTTTTAAACTTAACTAACTTAAAAATACTAAATCAGGCTTATGCATATTTGGATTGCAGCTTTTCTGCCAACTCGATGTACTGCTTCTTGGCATCGTCTTGTGAAATGCCCTTGCGACCGGTCCACGCCTTGAACTTGGCCTTACCGATTAAATCGCTTGGTTCAGCTGAAAAAAAATACTTACGCATGAATTTTATACGCAGATGATAAACTGAAAGATGATTTTAACTAAGTAGATGATGCCCTCATGATGACTTCGTCCGCGTGGAGCAAATTGTATTGATTCCCGCGGGAACTCTTTAATTTTCCGGGATAAAAAGTAGCCTATGTCCTTCCCCGGGATGTAACCTACCTCTATACCAAATTTCATCAAAATTGGTTGAACAGATGGGCCGTGAAAGCTTATCAGACAGACGGACGGACAGGCAGACACACTTTCGCATTTATAATATTGGTATGGATTAATTAAAACATGGGTCGCTTGATTCTAAACTTGCTTTTGCTCACAACTTGTGGCCTTGGTAAAACCCTAAGCGTTGCCTATCGGTCGATTGCACTGGGTAAGCAACGTCGATCCAATTCGGTAACTGGATGCGCGACCGACTATGGAGGTCCAAAGACCTTTTCGGTTCCTCCATACCTTGAAGAGCACTTTAAGCCGTGGGGCCCGGTTATTAATATTAATCAATTGACCATCAGTAATGTGGAATATGACGAAGAGAGGCAATGAAGAGGCATTATTTATATTCCGTCATTTTATCATGTTGAGATGATGTTTTATTTCCCATTTCCGGCCCACTACTGAGCACGTGACTCCTCTAAGAAGGCTTTTGGCCATAATCTTAATACTGGCCAAGTGTGGATTTACGGACTTCTCTCTCTGCGTCGTATTCCTCATTGCTGAGGGTCGTGAGTCGTGACCCCTTTCCATTAATCAAATAATGGTACCTAGGAGTTTTCTTGGGATACGGTGGGTTCCCACGTCCTCCCTCATACGACTCGACAAGAGTTTTTAAACTCTTAGGTTTTTGGGACCGACGGCTTAACGTGCTCTCCGAGGCACGGCGGAAGCGAAAAGGCAAAATTTGAACCTCCAAATTTGTTCCCCCATTCAGTTACCGACTTGGGTCAACGTTGCTTAAGACTATCGTCTAGTGACGAAACGCGACGCGAGTAGGTATTTTCAATAATGCTATCTGTTTCACAACGCTTCGCTGCCTTCTCCGTATCGTGCGATAGAGAGAGTTGCAAGTCCAGTAGGCATATGCCTACATTTTATTCTTCAAATATTGTTTCGGGTGATAACGTTTTTACCCCCCCCAAACGTTTACGTAATAAGACAATTTTGGTCTCATTAGATTCAGTACACCTTATAATCTAGGCTCGTACGTTTTTTTTTTTTTTAGTACTTATTTTAGTTTAGTTAAATTATATAAAAATTAAAAAAAAGAGGAAGTTTTAGGTCAAAAATATTGATATTTAGACGCTAATAACTTTTAACATAAGCAATATTTCTTTAAAATTAAAACGTACGAGCAAATGTTGCAGATACAATGAAGAACGTACGTTCTTCATTGTATCTGCAAAATTTCTAAAAATTATGAAAATTGGACATCATTTACGGGAAGAAAAACGTTATCGCTTTTTGTATGAAAATTTACAACTAGACGATCCTCTTAACATTCGCAATCGACTGATATGCGTTGCCACAGCTAGGCCACTCGTCCCTCAACGGACGGAGACTTCGGACTTCACACACCTTTAAAAATAGGGGTATGGGTTTCATATAACTGCCATGCCCCTAACAGGTTAGCCCGCTACCATCTTAAAAAAAACATATTGCTTACAAATGTTAACGTCACCGAGGGTGGCCTGCTTGAATAGAGAGTAAAGAGCGAGATTTTCATTGTCACTAGGCTTCGTCTTCCAGTTTCTGACAGATTCAGCGACTTTAGTGAATTGCTGAAATACGAAGAAAATTATTCATTATTCCCATAACTCATCTGGGTATAAGCTGGTACAACATGAGTAGTAGGTAATATCACAGAATAGGTTATATGCCTAGGTAGTAGGTACCTAACAGTTATAAATAGACTTTGTTGTTGTAATAGTAGATTAGTAGCCAAGGGCTGTAGCTGTAAGGCATCAATTGCAGCCCGAGATATTAAGGCGCACGAGCACAGCGAGGGCGCCTATAGTTCGAGGGTGCAATTGATGCTTACACCCGAGCTAACTAGGTACTCTGCTTTACATCTCGATTGTGAGGTAAGTAGGTCCTTATTACCCCCAAATGGAGCTTGAAGGTGACCAATTAGCGCTCCAGGGTAATAATGTAGCTAGAAAAGCCCTAGGGCGGTAAGTAATTAAAAAAAACTCTTCACTCTTTCAAAAAGTTCGCGTACATCTAACCATCATACTTTTTTTAATTACTTACCGCCCTAGGGCTTTTCTAGCTACATTATTACCCTAGAGCGCTAATTGGTCACCTACAAGCTCCATTTGGGGGTAATAAGGACCTACTTACCGATTAAGAGAGATGTAAAAAGTATAAAAATATGTTTATCGACTTTAATACCTGCGAGACTTTAACTAATCTTATCGAATTATCACTTAATTTTTGGGAAATTGATGGATTGCTAACAACTCTTCATCAATACCGCAGTGTTATTACAATCTATAATAAAATACGATATTTTACTTTATCAGTTAAATGCGAGCTTATTAGATAGATAATGGTCAAGTTTTTTCGGATATTATAAATAGTATCTAGGTACAAGCGAAATACGAAAAATCATCATATTTTTATTCTTATCAAAGTTTTTAGGTTTTTGTTTTGCTTTCGGTCAATAAATACCTATATAAAAAATGGTTTTTATATTTATGACTAATTTTAACAATTTAACTAAGTATATCGTTAACCTATGCAAGTTAGTTAACCTTCCTTTTTATGATTATTACTTACGTCGCTATTAAAGTTTAATATTAAAAAGTGTCATTGAACGAGTGACAGTAATAATATTATTACTTTATTAAAGGTTCTTTTGATTTTTTTATGAGCTTGAATGAGTTTGAATTAAAATCAGATAAAAAATGGTTTTTGAAGATCAGTAAAATTGGTATGGTAAACCTTCTACAGGACACGTATATAGGGAAATGTGCGAGGCTAGAAAAAAGTTTAAATCACGTCTAAAATGGTGTCAAAACCATCAAGACCAAATTAAAATGGATATTCTAGCCTCGCATCATTCTAGTAATGATTTTGGCGGTTTTTGGAAAAATACCAATAAAATGAACAACAAGCCGTCCCTTCCCGTGAGTATAAGTGGCGAGTGTGAGCCTGAAAGAATTTCTAATCTTTTTATGGATCACTTTTTCGTTAAACCACCACTGGGGTCTTCTCAGTCGATGATTAAGGTTGGGACCAGCATGGGAATGGAGATTCAGTTTAAGTGCAAAGATATTGCCCACACCATTAAACATACGTCCAGAGGCAAATCTCCAGGTCATGATGGTCTTAGCATTGAGCATCTACAATATGCTGGGCCGCATCTTCCCAGGGTTTTGACGATGTTGTACAACCTTTGTATGAGCCATAGTTTTATGCCTGGCGAGATGATTCGTACGATAGTTGTGCCTATTGTGAAAAATAGAACGGGCGACCTGGCTGATAAGAACAATTACAGGCCTATCTCATTGGCTACGGTCATCTCGAAGGTGTTTGACAGCATGCTTAATGCTCTATTAAATAAGTTTGTAAAGCCACATGACAACCAGTTTGGATTTCGACCAGGATTGTCTACGGAGAGTGCTATATTGGGTCTTAAGCATGCTGTCACATACTATACTAGGCGGAGGACTCCAGTGTATGCTTGCTTTCTGGACCTGTCCAGGGCATTTGACCTGGTTTCATACGATATCCTGTGGAGAAAGATGGAGGATGTTGGCATACCATCAGAACTCACCAATATATTTAAATATTGGTATGGAAACCAGGTTAACAATGTCAAGTGGGCAGGGGTCGTGTCACGTCCGTATGGGTTGGAGTGCGGGGTGAGGCAGGGGGGGTTGAGCTCACCAACGCTCTTTAACCTCTACGTGAACGATCTGATTGGCGAGCTCAGCAGCACCAGGATCGGATGCCACATAGACGGAGTTTGTGTCAATAATATAAGCTACGCCGATGACATGGTGTTGTTGAGTGCGTCGATCTGTGGACTCAGGAAGCTGATGGCCATATGTGAGGCTTATGTGGGAAGGCATGGTCTGATCTACAATGCCAAGAAAAGTGTAGTGATGGTCTTTGAGGCCGAGGGTACACCAGTCAAAACACCGAATAATGTACCACCCTTAGTGCTTAGTGGCACAAAATTAGTGAGGGTGTTTCAAGTAAAATATCTGGGCCATATGTTGACTCCCGACCTCAAAGACGACGCTGATATCGAGAGAGAGCGGAGAGCGTTGTCAGTGAGAGCAAATATGCTGGCTCGCAGGTTTGCGCGTTTGTTCAAGCGGCGTAAAGATTACGCTGTTCAGAGCCTTTTGTACATCTTTCTACACGAGCAACCTGTGGGCCAAGTACACTCTAAAATCTTACAACGCTCTCCGTGTACAATACAACAATGCATTCAGGGTGCTGATGGGGCTGCCCCGTTTTTGTAGCGCATCAGGGATGTTCGCGAATGCGCGAGTCAATTGCTTCTATGCCACTATGCGCAAAAGGTGCGGAGCTCTGGTGCGCAGATTGCGGGGCAGCACTAACAGCATCCTGATGCTGATTAATAGTAGGTTAGACTGTAGATATGTGAGTCACTGCTGCGCTATTTCTAATGGAATGGCGCAGCGATGACTCTCATCTTAATCAGTTAATGATAAGTTTTAGGTTAAGTACTAACATTAGGTAATAAGTTTGTATTACTAACAAATATGAGTCACACTGTTACTTGAAATAAAGTTTTTTTATTTATTTTATTTTATTATAAAACATTACTTTAATTTCTCTGCACTTTTTTTGAGTTTATTTGTACAAACTTTAAACATGTTGACGGTACCTGTAGGTACTTTAAAAATTGGCATTTCCGAACGAATCCCATCGGTGCACCATCGGTGTCCCAAGCCCAACCATAAAATAAGGAGGAAAGCCAATGACTAAGAAAAGGATGAATTAATGACATTCATTCATCATTCATTCAAGACCATATTGGCATAAAGTTACACTTAGGGCAAACGATTGACGTGGATTGAAGATTCAAGATTGAACATCGGGTTCAGTCTTTGAATAAAATTCAAGTTCAATCTCTTTTCAAATTTCTTAATTATGGTTCTGACTCCTCAATATTATCTAACGAATATTTTCTATAAATCCTCTAAGTCATACTTAAGCATGGGCAATACCATGGGGTTTACTACAATATACTTACTTGTAGGTACTACAATATACTTTACTTCTTACCACAGATCAGAGAATCAAGGGAGATATGCTAAGGGGGCGTGGTGCGTGCGAACTCATCAGGTGTAAAATAGACATAATTTCGATTTTTGTCTTTAATCGGACGTCATTCAACGATCGCTTCACTTCTCTCGGTTTTTAGCAAAATGCCGTGTTGTTCAGTGGTTGTTTGTAAAAATTCAAGTGGCAAAGTGAATTACATGAAAGATAGCATCTCATTCCACACTTAAGTACAAGTATATTGGTGTAAATTTCCATAAAAACCAATAATAGTAGATTAGTAGCCAAGGGCTGTAAGGCATCAATTGTAGCCCGAGATATTTAGGCGCACGAGCGCAGGGAGGGCGCCTATAGTTCGAGGGTGCAATTGATGCTTACACCCGAGCTAACTACTCTGCTTTACATCTCGATTGTGAGGTAAAGTAGGTCCTTATTACCCCCAAATGGAGCTTGTAGGTGACCAATTAGCGCTCTAGGGTAATAATGTAGCTAGAAAAGCCCAAGGGCGGTAAGTAATTAAAAAAAAAAACTCTTCACTCTTTCAAAAAGTTCGCGTACATCTAACCATCATACTTTTTTTAATTACTTACCGCCCTAGGGCTTTTCTAGCTACATTATTACCCTAGAGCGCTAATTGGTCACCTACAAGCTCCATTTGGGGGTAATAAGGACCTACTTACCGAATATGAGAGATGTAAAACATTATTTAGTGGTATCAAAATTTAATAAAGTGACAAGTCTATATCTCATTATGAACAAAAACCATTGCTTGCTTAGTAGAAATCTATCAATGAATCGGCCGGTCTTACGACGCAATGGATATGTGTTCTTTACCGATTCTTTCACTAGCACGATAGATCAATTTCCGTGGTACCCTAGAGATGTGACGATGTAAATACGAGTACATTGTTGTCGATATTTTAACAACCAAACTATGATCTGTGATACAATAATTAATAGTACCTACTTAGTAAACAATAATTGCTATTTTAACGTTTAAACTATCGCGAGATAATCATTATAACTATATTTTTAATTATAATTATTACCATTTTTTTTAATGTACTCAACTTACTTAGCTGACGAAACGTATAAAAATATACTAGGTGAATGAATATAATGTCAATTTACGTAAGTAGATACTCATTACTCATGTATGGATATATTTAATATCACTCATTAATATTAATATTTAAGATATATCCGAAGGATGCAGAAAGAAAAGAAAAGTGGATAAATGTTACACGAAGGGGTCCAAGCTGGTTTTCTACGAAAAATAGCACAATATGTTCGTCTCACTTTGAGCCAAAGTGCTTTCAACTATTTCATTTTTTTTAAAGTCGGTTAAAAATAATCTAATATTATGTAAACGATTTTTTACATCTTATTATTTTTGGTACCTACATATTAAGTAATATATCACTTTTCATAATAGGTAGTCATTGTGAAAAACCCAAATATTAAGAAATTAAGCATCGATAGATCCATTTTAGTCAACCACTATTGAACTTTACACGGAACATCGACAACGTTTGACGTTTGTGTGAGTAAGAGGCACGGTGATTGAAATTGAACGCTGTTTGCTAAACAATAAAGTATAATTTTGCACAGCACATCGACAACGTTTGACGTTTGTGTGAGTAAGATGCACGGTGATTGAAATTGAAAGCTGTATGGTAAACAATAAAGTGTATATTGGTTCGTGCTTCATGCACTTACCTATCGGTATCCGTGTGTTAGTGCGACTTCATCTATTATTTTTATTTAGTTGCATGTGTATTGGTAGCGAGTGGTAGGGATAAGCTGGCGACAGCAGGTTTCTATACAATTTGGTTCATAAAACATATCTCCCTTGATTCTCTTATCTGTGCTTCTTACCTATATATTATTTAGATAGATAGATAGATAAATTCTTTACTGGCACACCTAACTTAGAAATAACTTAATTATAAACAAAAAAAACGGAAAACAACGCGTGCGCAAAGGCGGTCTTATCACTAAAAGTGATCTCCTCAAGACAACCCATTACCGGCATTTTAAAAAGGACTTAAGGACATTACTTAAGGATTTTTAATTTTATTTTTAGGTAGGTACCTTTCTTCGACATTTTACTTTAAACCCATAGAGTATGTTACTCACGTTGTACCTACTATGTAAGTATGTACCATGACGGGAGTAAAAAAACCCTATATGATTTCCCACCGATTTCCTTGTGGTAGTTACTATCCTCGATTATTTTACAGATTTTAATAAATAATTGATTGATTGATTTTAATAAAAACTTGATTCAAACTGTTATACCTAATACCTATACATATTTTTATACCTATGCATATTTTTCACGTTAATGATTTATATTATTCTATGCATTCTATGGTTGCAAACATCCTACTGTTACAAGCCTCCGATATCGTTCGGACAACCGTTTGAAATCACTTTTATTTTATCAAGAAAGTTAATATAAGCACCTACTAACTTATAAGCTTACAAAACCATAATATTGGCCAAAAAATAGCAAATCTTACCTAACTAGTTAGGTATAAATTTCTCACAAGGAACGATGGGGGCTGGGGGCGTTCTTTGTTTTGTAATGAAATGCCCCCAAATAAATGATATCAAAAAAAAATGTTAAAGTGCATCATATAAACTTCTAAAGCTTTTTAGCAGTTTGACTTACCTCGTCCACAGACATTTCGAAGTGTGATTGAGATCTGCAAAATGAAATTGAGTTAGCATAATTATTAATGGTTAACCATAGAATCCTTTTACATTTAACATGGTTGTATTTCGTTTTATCGGTGAAGGCGGTTACTCGACATGTTGCTTGAACATTCACTAAACGAATTTAAAATTTTAATTTTATACTTCCAACGGTTCAGTGGGCAGAAATCTGCTAAGGACTTAATTAATTCCGAAATTAATACTAATGTTAATCAGTTAAAAGTATTTCAGTTTTTAAGCAGCAACTTCATTGTTCAACTTCAACACAAAAAGAAAACGCGCTTAAGATTCTTCCCTGCATAAATATTTAATTTTTGCAGCAAACCGGAAGTATGTAGTTAGACCCAATTGGTTTTCGAACTCTTAAGGGGCAAATTACCTATATCACGGGGCGAACCACTGTAAAGAACTTATAAAAAGTCATGCACCATACCTCACCTAATTTTTAAGAACATAAAAGTGATTCGGTGCTCAATCTCTAAACTAAATTCACAGTTACATTTAAACATAAGTAAGTACCTACCTAATAAACTTCTTATTTTTAAGTAGGTACTTACTTATGTAGGTATGATTTACAGGAAAATATCAACTTACCGCGCGGGTGGAAGCAGTACGGTATCCAGAACCAAAGTGACTTATTTTGATAGCCGCTCTCACATTAAATTTTCGCGACCCGGCGTTCCTTATCAGATTTGACTGATTATGTTAGGGTTGTCAAAGCTATACGAAAATATTTAAATTGCCTTATGTTATAAACTGTAGGTCAAAGCTTGCAGCGGAGTTTCGACCTTCTCCACTTACCTGCTAAATTTCGAGGACCTGCTAATCGGGCCCTCACGTGTCTGCTCAAATAACAGACACCTACTTACTTATGTTTTATTTTTTGCGAAAAATGTTTTTTCGTCTAGGTAGGTCTAGGTTTGAATTAGTGTTGGTACACTTCCTACCTATACTAATTCAAATTGTAAAATGTTAATATCACCTATATGTATAGTTCTTGCAATCAGCGCACGTGGGTAGGTAGGTACCAAGTGCGACGTTTGTCGACCAAGTTTGTCGACCTCCGTGGCGCAGTGTTGAGCGCTGTTAACGTGCGGAGGTCCCGGATTCAATCCCCGGCAGGGTTTGGAAATTTATAAATTCCCCCTGGTCTGGCCTAGTCGGAGGCTTCGGCCGTGGCTAGTTACCATCCTACCGGTATAGACGTGCCGCCAAGCGATTTAGCGTTCCGGTACGATGCCGTGTAGAAACTAGAAACCGAATAGTGGTATGGGTTTAATATAACTGCCATGCCCCTAACCGGTTAGCCCGCTACCATCTTAGACTGCATCATCACTTACCATCAGGTGAGATCGCAGTGAAGGGCTAACTTGTAGTGGATAAAAAAAAAGTAGGCGTGCGTGCGTGCCTGTCGGAACGGTCTGTCGTAGCCTAATAGGCGCAATCACGCCTACGTGATTGCGCCTATTAGGCTACACGCACACATTTATGTAGTGACGTATTTAAGTGACAGCCCTGACATAGTACTAGGTGTTTCAAATAGATTCCAAACAAGTAGGTATACACTATACACATAAAGGTAAATAAAATATATCCTATCACAAGTGATGGAATTTAATGAAACTCATTGATATCGTGCGGCTCCCACTACGGAACACTCCTTCTATAGGTAAAGTACCTACTTACCTATTAGTTTATTATATACTATACGATAGCATTTAAATAGGTCATCTCAAGTGCGTTTATCGCTATAGAACCCCATATAGAACTTATCATTTGGAATATTTCACTGGTCACACCCAGGGACACACGTCCTGTTTGCAGAAGTTCCATATAGATTATTCTGAGCTTATAGATAATAATATATTGGTACTTAGAACTTGGGCGCTTTTATTAGATATAGAAATTATTTCTTGCAAATTGTAACTTGAATGAATATAAATTACAGACTCAGCCCAAAATAATACAAAATCGTGCAATGGCTTAGCACTTTAATGCACTTTCACTTTATTCATGAAATCAAAAGCCTTGTGCCCATTTGTGCCATACGAGCTTTCCCAAGACTCAAGAATCATCTAATGATGAATGATGATGATGATGATGATAATGATTACTAAGATGAGTCAATGCATTACCAATTAAATTATTTAAAAATAAGTTATATAAATGGCTAAGTAGTAGCTCGTAATTTTTACCATGTAAAAGACTACTTAAATTTTAAAACTTAAGAAGTGTCAATATTAAACTTTAATTTGCTATTTAATTTGATAATTTTAAGTATTTTGCACGCCATTGCATGGCTGATTGTAACTTGCTCACCATATTATATTATTAACACCTTACTTTACTTACAATCATGCAAATAAAAAATATTCTATTCTATTCTAATGGACAATTTCTTAGTACATAAGATAAATTATAAGTTTAGGTTAAAGTAGAACTACTCATTAGCCAATTAGTTAGGCTAGATCGTAGTTAAATGAGTACCTCGCTGGTACTCAATAATAGGAAAAAAAAACCATTCTCAAATTTTAGACGAGAGAATTATTTGTACAGATGTTCCTCTACGGTTCTGCTCTACGTTTCTGGTTCGAACCGCCAGGATGTGGAATGCCCTTCCTGCGCATGTATTCCCTGCCACGTATTTAACTGAAGTAGGTACCATCAAGACAAGAGTGAACAAGCATCTTCTAGGCCAGCGCGCTCCAACCTAGACCTCATCATTGCTTGACGCATGATTGTCGTCAAGCGCAAGCCTATTCTATGATTTAAAAAAAAGCAACTAATGAACTGATGTGGGAGAGTGGCAGAGTGCTCACTATACTGCCATACTCGTCACTGGCGTGTTCAAAACTCAGGGCCCTCAAGGTTAATAAAAAAACTAAAATGTATTATACCCGACCAATTTTTTTTATATTTTCCGCAATGCACTCTCAGCTTTCAGCCTTTCACGGAGTTTCACTAGACAGACTCTATATCCAAAAAGGAGTATAATGCTTAATATAGGTAGGTATAGGCAGTGGCGTGCACAGTAATCGGCGCTAGGGTACCTAGGCATTCAAATTCAATTCAAAAGTTTTTTATTCAAATAGACTTTTTACAAGTGCATAAGAATAGTCGAATGAATCTACCATTGGTTAGGCAGATAACTATTTTCAGGCAAGGCAGGCGAGGCTTGCAAAGGTAGTATAGGTTTGCAACCCTTATTTAACTAGCGTAGGTAAGCAATGCTTTTATGCCTCTAGTTATGTCGTGCACGCCAGTGGGTATAGAGAGTTATTTCTGAGTGATAGAGTGAGACTTGAGAGAGTGAGTCATAGAAGATCCAGTCGGGAAATCGGTCCCGGTATCTCTTGTTTACCGTACCATAATCTACCTGTGAAATTGATAAGCGTGACGGATACGTTGGATTATAAGATTATGATATCTGGGGGAGTTCTTATCAGTTCGCGATTTTACGGGATGGCAAGCTTTTTGCAATGCATTTTTATCACTATGCATTTATTCGTTTATCATAATAAGTATGATGTATTGTGGATGTATTTTTTATGTACTTAACTAAGTTAAAGCGCCTGCTAAGCTGAGGCGCTTGTGATGGCCCTGGCGCATTGATGGGCTGGGAGTATTCAGCATAGGTAGTGCCACAAACTTATGTGGCCCGGTGGTCAAAATTGGAACTATTTTTTATGCCTGTATTATATAAATAGTTTTTGTTTTCATTTTATTTTTAATAGATACTACGCAGCATTATCTGTTTCACTATTCTCTCATCCTAGGGCTGCTGGGAGAAATCTCTTCTAGAGATAAGTTGTCCTTGCGCATGTCCTTTAAATGTTTATGTTTATTAGCTTTTAAATTTGGCACTTTGAATAGTTCGATTTATATCCGATATACACTAGCCCGTCCCGCTGAATTTTCCGCTCGCCACTGAAAACATTCCATAGGTACCTACTTACAATTTCAAGGCAAGAGTGGTTTGACATCTTCTAGGTAAGAGTGAATAGGCATCTTCTAGGCAAGCGAGCTCCAACCTAGAACTCATCATTGCATTGTATTAAGCATGATTGTCGTCAAGCGCAAGCATATCTAAAAACCGGCCAAGTGCGAGTCGGACTCGCGCACCGAGGGTTCCGTACAAAGCTGTAGTAAGTTTTACGATTTATGACGTATTAAAAATAAAAATTACGTTTGTTGTATGGGAGCCCCCCTTTAATATTTACTTTATTGATATTTAATTATTTATTTTGAAAGGTAATATACAAGTTAATATTCTGTGAAAATTTGAACCGTCTACCTACCTGTTACCGTTTTTAATATTGAGCAAAAAAATACGAAAAAAACACGTTTATTGTATGGGGACCCCCCTTAATATATATATATTTTTTAATTTTTAGTATTTGTTGTTATAGCGGCAACGGAAATACATCATTTGTGAAAATTTCAGCTTTCTAGCTATCACGGTTTATGAGATACAGCCTGGAGACAGACAGACAGCGGAGTCTTAGTAATAGGGTCCCGTTTTTACCCTTTGGGTACGGAACCCTAAAAATATGTTTACTTATTGCAGGCGTATCGAAAAGATAGATAGATCCGCCGCCGCCCCACCGAAAATGCAGTTTTAAGTACTCGTAAGTAGGTATGTCTACGATGTACCGAATGCTCTTCACCAAAGTCACGAGCCGAGTCGATAAGCAATAAGAATATCCTTTACGATAACTCAATCACAATAATCCTCCGTGTTATTTGCTACTACATCCGTGATCCCGCTAAAATAATACCTGTGGTACCTTCCATAGATTACGGGAGGGCCACGGGTAAGGAAAAAATCAATACTAGGCTAGATCGCAGTCAAGAGCTAAGTTGTAGTAGAATCAATATTAACAACTTAACTGTCCCTATACAGTACAATTTACAACTACCCCAAGTCCCTCGTGTTTTTTTTTTGATAGGTTAATAACATTCACATTGCGAATTTTTTTTTTTTTTTTCTTATAGGTTAGGTTTTTTGCTGGTACGTTCACGTAATTTTAATTATAATATTACTCTACGCTCATAACAAAATTATGTGCCAAAGTTGTATAAAAAAATGAGTCACATGTAACTCTTGAACTTATTTCAAAAGTTCTCCGTGAGTCTTAAGTGACTCTTTGGACAGTTAAGTTGCTAATATTATAAATGCGAAAGCGTGTATGTCTGTCTGCTACGCTTTAACGACCCATCTTTTCAACCGATTTTGATGTTTGTATAGAGACAGATTTGATCTCGGATTCAGGTGATTACTAAAGCTTATGCTCTTTAATTTTCCGGTATAAAAAGTATCCTGTGTGTTATCTCAGACTATATTCTATCTCTGTACCAAATTTCATCCATATCCGTTCAGCCGTTCGGGCGTGATTGAGTAACAAACATCCATCCATACATCCAAACTTTCGCATTTATAATATTAGTACAGATTATGTCCTTACATAGGCTACTTTTTAGGGTTCCGTAGCCAAATTTGGCAAAAACGGAACCCTTATAGATTCGTCATGTCTGTCTGTCTGTCTGTCTGTCTGTCTGTCTGTGTGTCCGTCCGTATGTCACAGCCACTTTTTTATACTTTATATAAAAAATCCTAATAAGCGCGGACGAAGTCGCAGGCATCAGCTAGTAAAAAATAAAGAAAATTAAGTAAAAATACATTAATTTAAACATACATTTATTTATTTATCATTTTGCCCAAAGCCCGTCTGTATCTTATCATACGGTATCATCATAGGGTCAGTGGGCGGCATAGTGACAGTGGCCGCTAGTACAGGGTTCGATTTCCCCTCCTTCAAGAGAAGCACTCTGATCACGGAACCTTCCCCGGCTTGGCCTGTGACGTTGCGGAAAAATACATCCGGGTTTACGTTTTCACTGAACATCTCTTCGATTTTCGTGGGGAATTTTATTTGGTTTCCAGGTACGAGGAGTGGTACCTTAAACAAGGAAGTAATTCGTTTCATCTTTGGAAAATCCTAAGATCCCAAACGGAATGTATAAAGAGATCTTTCCAGAGACAGCTATCCTTTATAGGACTTTTAATCGTAAAATATGTTAGGTTATTTTGAATAGCATCTGAATAAAATTGTAATATTTATACTGAATTACAGCACACAGCTTAAAATGGTTGTCTAGAAGCATGAAATTTTGCTAAGTAGTTCTTAACAACGAAGGTTGCAACAAGCACCAATAATTTTTTGAAAATCATCATTAAATTGTAAGGGTAATAAGCAGTAAGTATAAATAAAATACGGAACCGTAAAAACTGTAACCCCAACTACGAAAAAATTTCAGAAACCCCTATATCCGTCACCCGTCTTGTAATACCAGTCATATTGATTATGCCATGTCCATGTCACCCGGACCATCAAAATCGGCTCTGTAGTTTAGACGCTACAGTGGAACATACATACATAAACTGCTAAAATCATAACCCTTTTTTTTTGGCTTTGCCGTAGTTGGGTAAAAACCGATTTTTTTAAATTTATTTTATCATAACACTAGATGATGTCCGCGACTTCGTCCGCGTTGTTAAAGGTTTTTTTTATATCTGCGTTTCCGAGATAAAAAGGAGCCTTTTTTGAATTTTCCAACATTGATGTAATCCCTTAAATAAGTGCAATTCGCGGGTTTCATCTAGTTTATATTTACCTTAATGTAAGGATTGTAGACCTTGTAATTGGTAGAATGGACGTGGAAAAGTACGGAGAGGCCGATCACAGCTTTTTCCGTGGACGTGTTTTCCACTATCAGCGTCACGCGGAAAACCGGGCCCAAACCTTCCACCTGGACAGAAATAAAGTTGTATTATCCTAATAAATTTTTTTTTCATCAAACCCAAACGTGTGGACCCATGGATAGGTCTTCAAAAATGATATTGAGGTTTCTAATATTATTTTTTTCTAAACTGAATAGTTTGCGCGAGAGACACTTCCAAGTGGTAAAATGTGTGACTGTGAAAATGTATGGATGTATGGATGTTTGTTACTCAATCACGCTCCAACGGCTAAACGGATCTGGATGAAATTTGGCACAGAGATAGATTATAGTCTGGAATAGCACATAGGCTACTTTTTATCCCGGAAAATTAAAGAGTTCCCGCGGGAATCGAAAAACGAACGAACGGACGGACGAAGTCGCGGGCATCAGCTGCTTTTGTATGTTTCTTACATACAAAAGAAAATACTTAAATATTAGGGCACTAACCTCAGCAGATAGTCTTATAGGCTCCATAGTGCCCGCTCCTATGAAGTTTTCCGACTTTGTGTGCGCTTCGAGGAGAGTTTTAGCGGCAACCAAACGCAACCGGTTCAACTCGTGCTGGAAACTCTCGTGCATCGCTGGAAATAATATTACAATGGAGATGTTACTGTGCCGAAAATTACAATTACTTTTATCTATACTTAATATTCAATGCGAAAATTTGGATGGATGAATGTTTGTTACTCAATCAAGCCAGAATGGATCTGGATGAAATTTGGCACAGAGCTAGATTATATAGTCTGGAATATTATATAATAGGCTACTTTTTATCCCAGAAAATTAAAGAGCCAAAAAAATCTCAATCCACGCGGATGAAGTCACGGGCAAACGCTAGTCTTTTCCTTCTATATATTTTATAGAAGGAAAAGGTCACTGACTTGACTGATCTATCAACGCACAGCTCAAACCATTGGACGGATTGGGCTGAAATTTGACATACAGCTATAACTACTATGACGTAAGCATCCACTAAGAAAGGATTGTTGAAAATGATTTATGAAACCTAAAATTCACATCCTCGGTTAGTTTTAAGTTTGATAACCATTTTAAACTATCGCTTAAAGAAAAAAGTGTGTTGAAATTTGATGACGTCACCACTATGTATTTCATACAACTTCCATAATAGAAGCGCGTTTTTAGAGAGTAAGACAAGGTAGATTAAGAGTAAATAGAGTAAATAATTATTATGGTAAAAGATTAAATAGTTACTTAGTACCTAAGATATTTAATAGTATAGAGTTTTTAAGAGTGGGTAAAAAAGTCAGTGAAGGAGTTCTTAAGAAAAAGCTAAAAGGAAGTTTTCATTAACGACTCCTTCACTGATTAACTATAACATAGTTTAAGGGTCTATTGGTTCCTGCGTGTCAAAAAAACTCCTCAACCTCCCACGTTTGAACCTGCATATCAATAAAAGTATTGAATCAATAACATTGAAAAAAATATATAGTAAAATTAAGAATATACACTGAGTTTTATGTGATGTGAAAACACGATTACTAAAAATTCTCTCGATAGAAAAAAATCACAAACTTCCCTCTGAATTTTACAAATAAACCGCAGTAGTCAATGAATACTTTACCTATACTAATTAAATTTTGTATAGAAACTCAACTTAGTACAATACGTGCACTATGTGATCTGAATTTAAAATTATGTTTTTTTTTTCGTTGCTAGAAATTAAATTCTGAAATATTGCGAGTTCACTTCACGTTCTCCCCGCGCCCCGCATCGCCTGAATCGCCTTTGATACGAGCTGGAGTACTGTAGGCTCCTAAGCAAATAAATATTTAGGATTACTAACTTAATTTTAATTATATTATGTATTATACATATAACTAGGTATAATAGTAGTGTATAAAGGATAAGTGCACGGCGTAGTTGTTAGATGAGCGCGAACTCGCCAACAAACTATGTGTGTAGTTTGGCGAGATACAAAGTATTGTATTTTTTTTGTGCATATTATAAAATAATAAATAAAATAAAAAAAAGAGATAAAAGAGTTGCTGATTTGATTGAGTTGTCATCATCCATCAAATAAATATTATAAATGCGAAAGTTTGGATGGATTTATGGATGGATGTTTGTTACTCAATCACGCCCCAACGGCTGAACGGATCTGGATGAAATTTGGCACAGAGATAGATTATAGTCTGGAATAGGCTACTTTTTATCCCGGAAAATTAAGGAGTTCCCACGGGAAACGAAAAACCTCGATCCACGCGGACGAAGTCACGGGCATCAGCTAGTGTTTCATAAATTGATGTCTACGTACTAATAGCGTTCTCCCTCTCCCTCGAAGATTGTTCTAGAAACAGCTTGGACTTCTTGGGTATGAGCCAGGGCTTCTGTGCGACGCTAGAGGCAGCGGGTTCGATTCCCGCCGCGTGCGCGGTGAAGTCCGCAGTCCTCTTTAGGATCTTCAGCATCAGGTTACCATCTGGAAAGGGTATAAATATAGATGATGAAGAAAATGAAAAATGAAATGATTTATTTCAGGTAGGCCAACTTGTGCTATTTATGATAAGTCGTAAGAATCTACCACCGGTTCGGAAAGATATTCGAAGAACCGGCAAGAAACTCAGCAGTTGCTCTTTTTATAAGCAGCTTATAACTTTGCTCATGAAAACATACAATATTTTATTACAGAACTAAGTAAATTAATTGGGTACTTCACTACTAGACTACTAGACAAATAAAGTATTTTTTAGTGATTGTTAAATAGAGGGTCTTCCAAAAGACCTAAAATTCACATCCTCGGTTAGTTTTAAGTTTAGGCCATCGGTATAATACTACAATGGGGCTGATTCTGTGTAACACAATCTCTAAACTAAACTAAAATGGCAGCTTTAAATGTAGTTCTGTCCCTTTCCGTAGGGAGTATTATGAAAGGG
This sequence comes from Erebia ligea, assembly GCA_917051295.2. NCBI lineage: Eukaryota > Metazoa > Arthropoda > Insecta > Lepidoptera > Nymphalidae > Erebia > Erebia ligea. Next base: position 18,833,072 of record OU785223.1, read on the forward strand.
TTAGCAATATTTGTAATGCTCTAATTTTAGTTTAGTTAAGAGATTGTGCACTACAGAATCAGCCCCAATATCTCCCGCGCAGATGGCTAATCTCTCTGAAGATAGGTTACCGTGGCCACAATTCGGTCGGGAGGAGTAGAGGATATAATATTTACTAGATGATGCCCGCGACTTCGTCTGCGTGGATTAAGGTTTATGATTCCCGCGAGAACTCTTGAATTTTTCGGGATTAAAAGTAGCCTATGTTCTTCCCCGGGATACAAATTTCATCAAAATCGGTTGAACAGGTGGGCCGTGAAAGCATAGCAGACAGACAGACAGACAGACAGACAGATGGACAGAAAGACAGACAGACACACTTTCGCATTGATAATGAATATTAGTATGGATTATTATCGATACTCACTGGCAGTGACGATGATAAACACGTGCTCTTCTTGACCGAGTTGTCCAAACTTCATCACTGAAACCACGTCTGAAATGAATTAAAGTTTAGAATAAGTACAGGTTTTCTGTGCGCGAGCGTGACGAGCGCGTATTTTTAACCGACTTCAAAACAAGGAGGTTATCAACTCGACACGTATATATATGTAGTATTATTGGAACTGCAAAATATTCACATAATATGATAATCTATAAGGGCTTCCAAGCAAATAAACAAAATTTCATAGGTGGTATGTATGTATGTTTGTCGGCGGATTTCTCCGACACTATAAATCGGATTGTGAGCTGAAAGTTAGTCTTTTAGATTATCATTTGTTTCACTTATTTTTTTCGGGATAAAATAAATCCTTTTCCGGGATGGCAAGATAGAATAGTAGCTGCAGCTATTCCTGGGGGCTAGCATGTTTGGACAGTTAAATGTTCAGCGCTTTAAGGTTTATAATTGGGTATTTGACTACTACTCAAATATCTCCCTAAAGTCGTAATATCCACCTCGGAGAGCACGTTAAGCCGTCGGTCCCAGTTTTTATCACTAACATGATAATAGTCGTTAAAGCCAACCCGCATTGGAGCAGCGTGGTGGGTCTAAGCTCTAATCCCCTCTCTCCTATGAGAGTGGAGGCCTGTGTCCAGCATTGGGACGCTAATAGGCTGTAGTGGTGATTGAAATAGCTAAATTTTCCTACCTCGCAAAAACATAGTGTCGCGCCTGGCTTTCCCGTCGTACAAATGCAAGTGTCCGGACGCGAGCGCGACGCCGACCAAAGTGATGCCCAAGTGAAGGATCGGCACCAAAGTCATCGCGACTGGACGGTGTTCCAAACTCACCAGCCATTGCCTTTTGCCCTAAAACAGACTTAAACTCATAATTCTCTAGCTGATGCCCGCGACTTCGTCTGCGTGGATTAAGGTTTTTTGGTTCCCGTGGGAATTCTTTAATTCTCCGGAATAAAAAGTAGCCTATGTCCTTTCCCGGGATACAATCTATTCCTGTACCAAATTTCATCAAATTCAGTTGAACAGGTGGGCCGTGAAAGTGTAGCAGACAGACAGACACACTTTTGCATTTATTATATTAAGTATGGATTGGGCCTCAACCCTCAGGACTCTACCATAGACAGTGGCGTGAACAGGGTTTGAAACTAGGGGAGGCATTAGTTACTCAGAATACCTATTATCTAGTCAGAAAGCTGTTGTGATGAAAAATGAGCATTGACGTATTTTCATTTGGGTACGAAGTGCTTTTGTGCCTCTATGAACTGCACGCCACTGACCATAGATATAACATACCTCCTATGATAACATAACATACCTTCCTGCTATAACAAGCTAGTGTGCTATCAGTACATATGACCATAACAGTGCCATCCGTTGTCAAAACCTCAATGGCAACAATATGCTCCTCCGTGCTGAACAGCTGGCGACCTTCCTTCCAATCCCGCTTCACAACACAAACACTTTTCTCTCTGGAAAACAACATTTATGAAATTTAGATGTTTACTAGCTGATGCCCGCGACTTCGTCCGCGTGGTTAAAGTTTTTTTTGGTTCCCACTGGAAATCCTTAATTTTCCGGGATAAAAAGTAGCCTATGTCACTCTCCAGGTCCTCAGCTATACCCATGTCAAAAATTACGTCGATCCGTTGCTCCGTTGCGGCGTGAGTGAAGGACAAACCAACAAACAAACACACTTTCGCATTTATAATATTAGTATGGTGATAGACATGATTGGGGCCTAGACTTGGTAGCCTAGAGGCTTCGGCCTGACCGGCTTATACGACTAACAAATACGAGCTGGAAAGTGATCTATCATTTCAATTTACAGTACAATGCCATATTTAGAAACCGATTAGAGATATGGCTTGGTTTAATAAAACTACCATATTCTTTAGCGAAAATGCATCAAGTACCAATTATTTAGATTTTCTATTATAGTCTTCGTTGATATCAACCGATAGACGTCTACAGCTGTTGCAAATAGGCAAAGCTGGGCACAATCATTAATTAAAGAAGTTTTTTTTTTTAAATTTATTTTGTACCAAAAAGTTATACAATATGTAGAAAAACAGAAACATAGTGGACAAGGAAATACTTATCTCTATATGAGATCTCTACCAGTGACCCTTGGCAGTGAAAAAGGTTGTGCAGGAAGAATGGGTACAACAAGATATGAGATGGAATGAAACGATATATTATATCATAAACTTACATGAATATACATGCTAATGACATAAATATATAAATACATACCAACATACATATATATATATATTATATAATACATACAAATATACATACCAACATATATTACTTAATGATTTAACAAATACATATTATTAATTTATAATTATGATAGAGTAGGTAAATAGTGCTGTTTCAGTCGAAGTTTAAAGGTGTGAATAGATGGGTTATTCATAAAAATGCTATCAGGTAGTGAGTTCCATAGGCGCGTCGCAGCTACCGTAAAAAATTTACCATAATAAATAGTGTTGTAAGCTGGCACTGCAAGTGATTTTAACTTGACACACGAACGCACTGGCATCACACGAGGAGAGGCCTCACGAAAACCGTTTACTAACCGTTAATACTAAGTTAAACTTAACTTAGATTTTTACAGGCCAGTTTGTTGCGTCTCTACGTGCAAAAACGAAATATACTAAAGCAGATTCATAAAGGTGAATGTTTATTGCTTAGTGATGACAAACACTGAACACGTGATAAGTGCAATGTCAGTGCTCAAACAAAGTAAGCAATAAATATGGGTATTCACCTCGTGGCAACCGTGATCCTGTAGTCTACACTATAGAGTCCCGTAGCTACCATTTGATACGGGGTCCTCTTTACTGTACACAGTTTTACCTGTATTCAATTATCATATTTTGTTTTACATTTAACCATGCATACATGACTGAAGACGACACATCAAATAATAAATATTATAAATGCGAAAGTTTGGATGGATGTATGGATGGATGTTTGTTACTCAATCACGCCCCAACGGCTGAACGGATCTGGATGAAATTTGGCACAGAGATAGATTATAGTCTGGAATAACACATAGGCTACTTGTTATCCCGGAAAATTAAGGAGTTCCCGCGGGAAACGAAAAACCTCGATCCACGCGGACGAAGTCGCGGGCATCAGCTAGTTATATTATATTTATCAAACGGTGGCTAATCTATACTATAATAAATATGAAAGTTTTGATGGATGGATGGATGTTTGTGACATGCTATTGCATCCATACTAATATTATAAATGCGGAAGTGTGTCTGTCGATCTGCTACGCTTTAACAGCCCATATTTTCAAGTGATTTTGATGAAATTTGGTATGAAGGTAGTTTACATCCCGGGGAAGGACCTATGCTACTTTTAATCATGGAAAATAAAGGAATCAAAAAATTTTAATCCACACAGACAAAGTCGCGGGTAACATCTAGTCTTTAATATTAGTATGGATTATATACGTATGCATTAAATCTAACTCACCAAACAAATCTGAGTAAAAGTCTGTGGATCCAACACTATAATTTCCCCGTCCTCAGTTCCCACTACCAAGCAACTCACAGAGTACTTATCAACAGAGCTCATTCTCAATGTTGTTATACAAGCAACCTCTCTGTGCCGTTTCTTTGGTAGATCTGTGGTATTTTCCAGAAACTCCAACTGTTGTTCGAGAGTTAAAGAGAGGAAGTCTCGGGATTGTATGCTCAGAATCCTTTGCGGCATATTGTGTAAGCTTTCTGCGAGTGTTAGTATTGTTTCCTCTTTGTGGTTGGCTGGGTTGGTTAACTGGAAAAAGCAAACAAAAAAACTGTACATTAATGTAGAGAGAGAGATGTCAAGCCACCACCACCACCAAAAGAATTTTAATCATTGAGTTAGCAATCATACTAATATTATAAATGCGAAAGTGTGTTTGTTTGTCGGTTTGTTGGTTTGTTGATTTGTCCTTCAATCACGTCGCAACAGAACAACGGATCGACCTGATTTTTTGCATGGGTATAGTTGAGAATTCGGAGTGAAATAGGCTTCGTTTTATCCTGGAAAAATAAGGAGTTCCTGTGGGAATTTAAAAAAAACTTTTACCATGTGGACAAAGTCGATTTCGATAGTTTGATAAATCTCAAAATCACCAAAATCGGCGGAACAATGCTCTGCCATGCATGTATCAATAATCAATATCAAAACATACAAATATGGTGGTTAGGGGATAATAGCACTTATCAAGCTTTACTCAGCTTATGTCCGTAGAAAATGACAATGAGGCCAATTCTGTAGTACACAATCTCTAAACTGACTCTTTTTCTTGCTATCCCTTTCATAATACTCTCGGCGGAAAGGGGCAGCACTAGAGCTGTCATTTTAATTTAGTTTAGAGATTGTGTTAAACAGAATTGGCGACATATTGTTGGTTTGTCATTTAATCACTCCGCAACAGAGCAACTGATCGACATGATCTTTTGCATGAGCATTGGACATAGTTGAGGACCTGGAGAGTGACATAGACTTTTTATCCCGGAAACTTAAGGAGTTCTTGTGGGAATTGAAAAAATGTATTCCACAAAGTCATGATGCACAAAGTCATGGGCATTAGCTAGTTTGTTATAAGACTTAAATAAATACCTGCTTCCAAACCTCCATTTCAATGGCATTCAACTCCACAGTGGGCAGGAAATATTTATAAAAGAGCTTCAAGTTTCTATAAATGTACACACAAGTGCTGAACGCTACTGCTATCAGAGGCATGCTGCGCGGTGACGTCTCACTTGTGTACAGGCTCACCACACCTAGCGGCATATCTGGTAATGCTATGTCAGATATCTGCATTGCACCTTTGAAGATCTGCAAATGAAACAAAATATGCTTAGCCGACTTATAGTAATGTTGTTTGTCAGGTATCTGCATTGCACTTTTGTATATCTGGCAATGAAATATATACTTAGCAGAATTGTTGATGGGATCAATATCTATTTTTGAAGTGAAGCTTCTTTAGAATCATTGTGATTTGAAAATTCGATGAAACGATGTTGTCGCCGCGGTACAAGTGGCGCCACCGGACGAAAGTGTATACAAAGTGTTTCATTTTTGTAATTTTTTGTTCGATTGTTTAAATGTAGCAGTTGTTAATTGGTTTTTATGTTTTATTTTAATCTGCCTCTGGTTGATGAAACGAAAAACGAAACAAAAAAGCGACACCAAAAAGAGACAAACATATTCATAATAGGATTTAGCCTGCGAGAGAATGAGATAAAATACAAGTTATATTTATCTCATTATCTCGTAGGCTACTTTTCTGAAGTTTCAGTTCTGCCGTGTGAATTGCACACACACACTTTTTTATATACTTAAGAATCTATACTCATATTAGGTATAAATGAGAAAGTTTGGATGGCCGGATGGGTGTTTGTTAGTCAATCACACCAGAACAGCTGAACAGAGACAGAAATAGATTATAGTCTGGAATAACATATAGGCTCTTTTTTATCCCGGAAAAGTTCCCGCAGGAACCAAAAAGTCGCAGGCATCAGCTAGTAATACATAATATTATTTATGGCACACTCATTAATCCATATTAATGTAGATTAGTGCGATTGGGTGTCTGTCTGTTACCTTTTCTCATGTGTTTAACACTTTAACAGCCGATCACGTACTGTGTACGGGCAGTGTCGATCAACTCGGTACGCCGATCACGTACTCCGTACGGCTTTGACTTTCCTATCGTCTGTTTAAATACCACGTGCCCGGTGCGTGAATGGCGTGTAACCCCGGTGTAGAATGACTCTTTATCTACGCACACATGTATGATTCACCGACGGGAGGTGCGGGGTGGAGACAGGACAAGCGATCTTTCACGGCGCGTCGCCAGTGCGCCCACGCCACTAACGTGAGAGTAGTAGAGTAGAGTTTGCAAAGTGTGTGCAGACCTCTTTTCTTAATTTTTTTTCATAAATATTATTTTTTATTACAAATGTTTTTTATTTCATCCCTAAAAATATAAAGAACAATAGTACATATAAAAAAAGAATAATAGACATATCACAGATAGTTTTTATTTTATGAGTCATAGAATATCGGCAAAAAACGCCGGCGTACCAGGGAAAGCCGCCTTTATAACGGTCGGCTGTTAAAGTGTTAATCAATCCTAACAGTATTTGGTACAGTTGCATCCCAGAAAAATCGCCTGGAAGTATGCCGCCTGTAAGGCTCAGACTAGGGCTTGGTATGATGTTGGGATATATGGGGGCATACCTTTAATCTAGGTCCCTCTTCTCCTCGTCCCAAATCTCCGACCACAAGTTTAAATTCATTGTCGTTTTGTAAATCCACGAGTGCCAAGTTCGACGGCAGTGTATTGATGTCTATATCGTCAGTTCCCACCTCTACGTCCAACCATCTGCTCATGCCACCCATTTTCACAAGAATTCACAGCGGATAATGGATATCAGCACAAAACATTTTATTCAGATAGGTATTAAATTACATACATAAAAGTACAAGAATTATTATCGGCAACTTTTTTGTTTACTTAATTTTGTTCACATGACGATGTCGATGACAAATGGCAAGGCAAGGCACCAACAAAAAATCATTTTGACAGTAAACGTCATGTGTCAATTTCAACATCCACTGTGATTTTGACAGAAAAAGCCTTGCCATTCTTTAGACAACAAATCTCCCTACAAATATTTTTTTGAACTAAGAAATAACTGAATATAAGATTAGCAAATTGTATTGTAAAAGCAATTTTTAACTGGCTGGTAATGGTTTACATAAGTCCATGATAAGAAGCATGTTCATTATGTGTAATTTTATACATACCGGTGCATAAACAACGTACCAGTTTTTATAATACTTTAGTATTAATAATATTTTAATAATAGTTTACGCCCCTACGTGCATGCATGATTCACACGCTTACTTACTTAACCCCACATTATCATTCCAAGCTTACTTTATTAGATCCAAAATTAGAGGTGGTTAACATAGCACGTAGCACAAAAGCATAGCATGCTTTTCTTCTATAGCACGGATAGCTTGCTGTGTGACGACCCTGTGTTGCGATGATACTGCACTACGAATATCGAGCGATTGCGCGCTGCGCCTCGAAACACTAGGGTAACTAATGTTAAATAACGTTTACGTCAATATTATAGACAGTCTCAAGCCTGTAAAGTAGGTATGAACTATGAAGGTGAGTTCATTGGTTTTTATTTACTGCTTTATTTTATTTAAGACTGAAATGCGACCTAATAATAAATAATATTCTTGTATCAGCACGCTATCTGTTCAACGAACGACATGTAATGTGACGTGCTACGAGGTCTAGCGTGCTGTAAGACTCACCGCGCCTGCCGGCCACCCACACGCTATCTTATAAAAAGCGTGTTTTAGCATAGCATATTTAATAGTATGCTAAAAATTTACAGTTTATCATCCGTAGCATGCTATGGATTCATAGCAGGTTTGAACAACTCCAAAATGACCTTTACCTATTCTGAGTTATATTATACCGTTACCTTTTGCTTAGGAGTAACAACAAGAAAAAGTAGAAGTAGGACTAGGTCAGGACTAAATCAACGTACGTACAACGCGCGACGTTGCAAGTGCAACATCTCCAACGGGAGTTAAAGCAGTTGAAACTTCTCTTGAAAGTTTCAACTAATAACAAGGTTACGTTACGTTGAATCAGCCTAAAATAGGGAGGATTTTTTAACTGACAACATAGTTATGTACCAGCTACGACGAAACGTCAAACGAGTAGGTTATCGACCTTGGACGAAATATCACACTGGACAGAGCCATAAGACGTTGCCGCTCTGACGTTTGCCATGTAAACACACAGTCTAGCTTCTCTTTCTTATACACGGATCGTAATGTAGAGTCAACGAGACATCTATTGAAAAGTTGGCAACCTCGCGTTCTGTGTCCATTTTTGACCGACTACTAGGCCATAACATTGCTACGCACCTTAGTTAAATTTTAATTAAAACAAAAATATCGTATTATAAGGTGAATGTTTGGATATATAGTGATATTATGTCGTGTTGTGCTGTGTTTTGTCCATCAAGAACAACTAAAGGAGGAATAAAAGATCCAGAATTATCATTTCACACGTAAGTCTTTTGTTGCATTCAATACCTGAAATAACGAGTTTCCAAAGCTAAATTTTCATTTCGCTTATAGAATATACATCTTTATCGTCATTAACTATCACATAGTTATAAATAAATATGAATTAAAGCTTTATTTTAAGATAAATTACATGTATTGTTTTACGTATGCCTGCTAGTGATGTACAACTGTCCATTTCAAACTTTGTCGATATGGTCGACATTATCTAGGGTGCGGTTGCTTGACTTAACTATAACAGAGCAAAGCTGTTGGGCAAACCTGTTGAGCAAAGTTTTCAGCTTTCTAGAACCAAAGCGATGATGAGTCACCCAATGAGTGAATGACATACGTTTAATACGTACGTTGGAAATAAGGGTTTCAATCGATAGCAGAGCGGTGTACAGGTGACCCCGAAGTCATTTTGAAACGAAATACGTTAACAATGTCAAGATGGAAACAGATTTAAAAACGGGGCTTGATATTTTTATCATACCATTTATAAAAACAGTTTTGTATTTAACTTCATTAATAAAAATTAATTATTTTGTTACAGATTTCCTAAATGTCCAGAGATCAGAAATCAGTGGATAAAGGCTGTAAGGCGTGAAAATTGGGAGCCAACTAAATACTCCCGACTTTGTTCAAAACATTTTGAAAAATCCAGTTTTATAACTGGGCTGTTAATTAAAAAACTTAAAACTGATGCAGTACCGGTGATCTTTGAACAATATCCTGAATATTACAAGCCGTCAGTGACCAAAAAAAGAAAAAACTTGGAACTGACTCCAAGGAAGCGGAAAAGAATAGAAGCTGGTGGAGTCAAGACTGAAGATCTTCCTACAACTCCTCGGCGAGCAATAAAGTTTTTAACAACTTTATCAAAAGCACAGAGAATAGCTTCACGGCGTCTAAGAATTATAAAGACATTAAGAGAAAATAAACGCAGGATTATTAAAAAAAATGCAAAGTTGTTAAATATAATAAATGTTTTAAAGAGGAGGGAGTTAGTAGATACTGAGTCTGCAGATTTGTTAGCCAGCATAGGGGACCAAAATAAAGATTTGCTTGTGAGATTACAACAAAAAAATAGAAAAGCTTCCCTTTCAAAAAAATATTCACCTGAACTTAGAAAATTTGCACTCACTTTGCACTTCTTATCGCCTCGCGCATATACATACGTACGGACATATTTTGACACTTGTTTACCCCATCCAAAAACCATAAGCAAATGGTACCAGGGTATTGACTGTGACCCCGGCTTTACGAAAGAGTCTTTTGATACACTTAAAGCTAAATCAAAGAATCAACCTATAATTGGTGCATTAACGATGGACGAAATGGCCATAAGAAAATGCATCGAGTGGGATGGCCATAAATCTCACGGCTACGTAAATGTAGGAAACAATGTTGAAAATGATTGTGTTCCGGTAGCCACCGAAGTACTTACCTTTATGGTGACCTGCGTTAATGGGTCGTTTAAAATACCAGTTGGCTATTTTTTGATAAATGGCATAACTGGTCTGCAAAAAGCTGAACTTGTACGTAGCTGTCTTGACCTATTGGTGGAATGTCAAGTCACCATAATATCATTAACTTTCGATGGCGCTCCTAATAATATTGCTATATCCAAACATCTTGGCTGCAATCTGGACCTTGAAAATCTCAACACGCAATTTGAACATAATGGTCATAAAATTTCCATTCTGCTTGATCCTTGCCATTGTTTAAAATTAGTACGTAATACTTTAGGAGATAAAAGAAATATATATGATTATAGTGGCAAAGAGATATCTTTCAGATACTTTGAGTTACTTCACAAACTCCAAAATGATGAACAGTTGCATTTAGCAAATAAATTACGACAAGGGCACATTGATTACATCAAACAGAAAATGAAGGTAAAATTAGCTGCACAGCTCTTGAGCCAGTCAGTGGCAGATGCATTATTATTTTGTCGAAATAAAATAAAACTCACTGAATTTGCTGACTGTGTACCAACCTGTGAGTTTATCAGTAAGATAAATGATGTATTTGATTTGTTAAATTCCCGAAATCTCAACTCTTATGGATATAAACAAGCAATCGTACCTCGAAATCTTGAGAAAACGTTTCAATAATTAATACAAGATGCAACTGAATACTTAAAAAAATTGAAATTTGCTGATGGTAATTTAGTCATTAACTCGCAAAGAAAAATTGGATTCATGGGCCTGATTATTTGTTTGAAATCATTAAAAGATTTGTGTTGTAATTTACTCGAGCATGATCGCCCCAAACTGAGATTTATATGCACATATAAATTCTCTCAAGATCATCTTGAACTTTTTTTTGGCGCAATTAGATCAATGGGTGGCTTCAACAACAACCCTTCCGCAAAACAATTCAGAGCAGCGTATAAAAAATTGCTTATACACGCAGAGTTTAAAGTTGCGGGAGGAAATTGTATTCCTTTAGAGGATATACATATCCTAAATTTGACCAAAAAATCTCAATATGTTGATAAAATAAATAATTCTCTCGCTAAACACAGAATGCTAGAAGAATTGGAAAATGTGACTCAACAAGAGTACTTAAATAATGATGACCATAGTTACATGAATGATCCAGGCCAACTAACTGAATATGTAGAGGAAGTAATTTATTATATATCAGGGTTTGTGGTTAAAAACTTACAAAAACAAATAGTTTGCGAAGATTGTTTAACAGCATTAAAAGGTCCAAAAAAGGATTCATTGACATCTTTCAAAGATAAGGGAGGCTTAGTATACCCTAGTAATGACGTCTATTACATATCCAAATTATGTGAAAAATTTTTGCGTAAATCTTTGGCATGTGATCATTACAGCAAACTTAATAACAGAGATGTATTCAAAATGATACGCGACGTTATACTGCAAGTATTGCATTCAACAAACTATAAAAATATTTTTCGAACTTTGAATGAACATCAGTTAGAATTTGGATTTTTTGAAGATCATAAATATTTACTCATAAAATCTATCTGTGAAAAGTATTTTAAACTAAGAATCCATTACATTATGAAGAACGCAGTAGTAGAAAATAGTGTCAGAAATTTTTATAACAAATTAGTACTCTTTAAAGGTCATTAGTTTTTTTCCGTTTTAAATAACCCATGTTTATTCAATAAAGGACGTATATATGTCATACAATGGTTTTTTATTTTGCAAGTTTTTACATTTGTACGTTTATGTATGCACAAGATAATATCCGTACCTTTATATCGATAGATTCTGCACTAGAAGGCACCACCCTATTCACGCACACGCATGCAATTCTAGACACGCACACCAGCATAAAATGGACACGCTTCCAAAGCATTGACTCCGTCCAGTGTGATATTTCGTCCAAGTTATCGACCATTCGCATTTCGCGATAGTAAATTTAAAAAATAAAAACGTCAATTTGACAGCATCTGCGATGCCCGCGCGCCGCGCCGCCCGTGTGTTCTAACTTCTAATAAAAACCTAGAGACTAAAGTAAAGTACCTAGTTGTAAACTGTGGTGATGATTTTTTTTTAACTTTTGAAAGAATTTAAAAATCGAACAATGGAATCTACTGTGAAAATAGCTTAAACTTTATAATGGACAGTCTATATCAGCCGAGTAACTTGCGCAAGTGTAAACTGTGTGTGACTCTAAAATCGGAGTGCTAACAGGAATAACCCAATAATGCGGAATGTTGTAAATCGGTAAGAAGTAATAATTGTTATTTACGAGATCATGCCTCGCGAATTCGTACGCGTTAATTAAGTAAGGTTTTGATACCCGCGGGAACTCTTTCGTTTTCCGGGATTAAAAGTCTGTCAAATAAGTAGGTAAGTAGGTACCTGTGCTTCCCCGAGGGTAACTATACCTCTGTACCTTCTCATAATCTTTTTTTTCTGGTCGGTGATCATAAAAGGTCAAACAGATTGGCCGTGAAAGCCATAGACTATACGTATATGTGAAAGCGTAACAGACAGACAGACGCACACTTTAGCATTTTTTAATATTAGGTAGTTTAAGGCTTGAATAGGTCCCATTACACGTATGAATGAAGGGAAAACATTCTGGATAAAAAGTTTTCCAAAGTGCTCTAAGTAACTCTCATTCCAATGAGATTAAAATATCATTAGGTATAGCGTAAACGCATGTCTCATTTTCTTTCGATGTCAGTATCATTCTTAAAACGTGATCAATCAGATAAACTTCTCTTGATTTCGGCAGTTGAAAGTGGAATTTAAAATGAAATCATTCAAAATACGATCGTAGCTTGAAATTGACGACCTCCCTTGCGCAGTGGTCTTATAACAGGAGGTCCCGGGTTCCATCCCCGGCAGGGTCAATTCGGGAATTTCTGAATTTTCTCTGGTCTGGCCTGGTGGGAGGCTTCGGCGGTAGCTAAGTAGTTACCACCCTAACGGCAAAAACATTCCGTCAAGCGATTTAGCATTCCGGTACGATGCTGTGTAGAAACTAGAAACCTGCTAGGGTTTAATTTAACTGCCATACCCTTAACAGGTAAGCCCGCTACCATCTTATACCGGGGCGATGGGACCGGACTACGTGAGGCTTCAGGAACGCGTAGGAGGCGTGCGCCTGAACTCGCGCGTAGATCCCGTCGCAAAATACTTGCCACTTTTGTGACACAGGTAGGTATTAGAGGATGAACGCAGGTCGAGCGTGTCCAGTAGCAACTTTTACACGGTAATATATGCGAGAATCGACTGGCACTGGTAATTCGCGCGGCGTAACAGGTGCGGCAGCGGCAGCAAATAAAAAAAATAAAAAATAAAAATAAATAAAATATTACATGTACCAATTTACCCGCGCGTCGGCGCCACACCAAGCTATCTGGGCCTAAGTTTTAGTCCCAGGAACACTTACATAAAATTTTATTTGTAAAATTTATTTACTGAGTGTAGTGTAAACGAGGCTTAATTAAGTCACCGCGTCACTTGAAATTTAAAAAAAAAATTCAGATTTCGCAGTCCTCGCACGAATCGTGTTCGATAAATTCCTCAACTCTTGGTACAATTCCCATCTCGATCCTCCCAAAATCCTCGGAGCTATGGCCAAAAATACGTCTCAGGCGATTTGCATCTGATAACCATTTTCAATGGTAAAAGCTTTGAAAAGACACTGTAGTCTGTAGGTGCCTACTAGGTATCTTCTATCTATAGTGGGCGTCTAGGTATATCAGCTACTACCTTCCTAAGTTTGATGGGGATAAAAAATAATGGAATGTCTAATGTAAAAGTACTACAAAACCTAATGCTTCTGTGATGATTCACCTGTAGAAAGGCGGGTATCAAAGCAGTTTTGCTAGTTATCTTTTATTTTGTTTTTCGTCTCCGGCCTCGGACGAAGAAACTGTTCTGCCCCGTTTGAGTCATAAACCAGTTTTGCGCTATTCGTAAATCTTAATAGGTAGGTACCTAGGTAGGCGCGAAGGGTGTCATGCATTTTATTTTTTTAGTAATGATTAATGAACCGGCGCGATGATGAGGCTACTAAAGTTTTTTTTTTATCCACTACAAGTTAGCCCTTGACTGCGATCTCACCTGATGGTAAGTAATGATGCAGTCTAAGATGGTAGCGCGCTAACCTGTCAGGGGCATGGCAGTTATAATAAAAATAATCGGTTTCTACGCGGCATCGTACAGGAACGCTAAATCGTTTGGCGGCACGCCTTTTCCGATAGGGTGGTGATTGGTAACTAGCCACGGCCGAAGCCTTCCACCCGGCCAAACCAGGGAAAATTCAGAAATTATAAATTCCCAAATTGACCCTGCCGGGGATCGAACCCGGGACCTCCGCACGTTAAGACAACAGCGCTCAACACTGCGCTAGGGAGGTCTTCATTTAATCAAAATGTAAAACGACAGAGGAAATTATCCAGCCTAAGATAATTTAGGAAGCGGTCATAGCTTTGTGGTTAAGACACCCGACCTCATGGTCGCGGATTCGATTCCCGGGAACGAACCTCCAGCTTTTCGAAGTTACTTGCATTTTAAGAAATCATTTGCGTCCGCTGTTTGCTTCAAACGGTGAATTAATTTACATCGTAAGGAAACCTACGTGCCCGAGAGTTCTTCATAATGTTCTCGAAAGCTGTTGTTGCCACTTGCCATGTGTTGTTGTAAAGTCTACCTAATAATCCGCAATTGAACAGCGTTTCTTGAAGCGAAAACTTCTTTAGCCGCATTGAGCACTTTTTGGTAGGGGGTAAACTTGTGGATTCGCGTCACCGACATGCTCGCGTTGTTACGAAGACAAAAGGTCTTAAATATAACTATATACTACATTCGTAATTAAACTTTAATACCTTAGTTTTAAGGTTTATTTTTTAACTAGCTGATGCCCGCGACTTCGTCCGCGTGGATTGAGGTTTTTCGGTTCCCGCGGGAACTCTTTAATTTTCCGGGATAAAAAGTAGCCTATGTGCTATTCCAGACTATAATCTATCTCTGTGCCAAATTTCATCCAGATCCGTTCGTCCGTTGGAGCGTGATTGAGTAACAAACATACATCCATACATCCATCCATCCAAACTTTCGCATTTATAATATTTATTTGATATTTGATTATTTTAAATAGTCGTTTTCTCTTCTATCGGCAGTCCCTATGACTGCCAATTTTTTATTTATAATTCCTTCAATTTCCTAGCAATTAACTCCCAAACTGCAGCATCGTGTAAGAAATCGCACTAAGCTAATCATACGAGCACTAACGCGGCCAAGGCTTCGTTGTTTCAGAAAACACATAAATTTGCACTCGCCTATTGCTAATTTTAACATGCAATCTTACAAATGATTTCATTCAAGCGAATGTAACGGTGACATAAGTAAAGTTTAAGTTTTATTTTATTCCCGCGGGAAATCCTGTCCCTAAAAATAGCCTGTCACCACTCACCAGGTCATCAACTATATTACTATACCCATGCCAAAAATCACGTAAATCCGTTGCTCCGTTGCGGCGTGATTGAAGGACAAATATTTATAGACATCGGATTATATGCATTTCAATGTTAACATAAAACGCTATTTTTACAGCCTTATTGCATATTTTAGTAAGTACTTTTTTAGGGTTCCGTACCCAAAGGGTAAAAACGGGACCCTATTACTAAGACTCCGCTGTCTGTCTGTCTGTCTGTCTGTCTGTCTGTCTGTCTGTCTGTCTGTCTGTCTGTCTGTCTGTCTGTCTGTCTGTCTGTCTGTCTGTCTGTCTGTCTGTCTGTCTGTCTGTCTGTCTGTCTGTCTGTCTGTCTGTCTGTCTGTCTGTCTGTCTGTCTGTCTGTCTGTCTGTCTGTCTGTCTGTCTGTCTGTCTGTCTGTCTGTCTGTCTGTCTGTCTGTCTGTCTGTCTGTCTGTCTGTCTGTCTGTCTGTCTGTCTGTCTGTCTGTCTGTCTGTCTGTCTGTCTGTCTGTCTGTCTGTCTGTCTGTCTGTCTGTCTGTCTGTCTGTCTGTCTGTCTGTCTGTCTGTCTGTCTGTCTGTCTGTCTGTCTGTCTGTCTGTCTGTCTGTCTGTCTGTCTGTCTGTCTGTCTGTCTGTCTGTCTGTCTGTCTGTCTGTCTGTCTGTCTGTCTGTCTGTCTGTCTGTCTGTCTGTCTGTCTGTCTGTCTGTCTGTCTGTCTGTCTGTCTGTCTGTCTGTCTGTCTGTCTGTCTGTCTGTCTGTCTGTCTGTCTGTCTGTCTGTCTGTCTGTCTGTCTGTCTGTCTGTCTGTCTGTCTGTCTGTCTGTCTGTCTGTCTGTCTGTCTGTCTGTCTGTCTGTCTGTCTGTCTGTCTGTCTGTCTGTCTGTCTGTCTGTCTGTCTGTCTGTCTGTCTGTCTGTCTGTCTGTCTGTCTGTCTGTCTGTCTGTCTGTCTGTCTGTCTGTCTGTCTGTCTGTCTGTCTGTCTGTCTGTCTGTCTGTCTGTCTGTCTGTCTGTCTGTCTGTCTGTCTGTCTGTCTGTCTGTCTGTCTGTCTGTCTGTCTGTCTGTCTGTCTGTCTGTCTGTCTGTCTGTCTGTCTGTCTGTCTGTCTGTCTGTCTGTCTGTCTGTCTGTCTGTCTGTCTGTCTGTCTGTCTGTCTGTCTGTCTGTCTGTCTGTCTGTCTGTCTGTCTGTCTGTCTGTCTGTCTGTCTGTCTGTCTGTCTGTCTGTCTGTCTGTCTGTCTGTCTGTCTGTCTGTCTGTCTGTCTGTCTGTCTGTCTGTCTGTCTGTCTGTCTGTCTGTCTGTCTGTCTGTCTGTCTGTCTGTCTGTCTGTCTGTCTGTCTGTCTGTCTGTCTGTCTGTCTGTCTGTCTGTCTGTCTGTCTGTCTGTCTGTCTGTCTGTCTGTCTGTCTGTCTGTCTGTCTGTCTGTCTGTCTGTCTGTCTGTCTGTCTGTCTGTCTGTCTGTCTGTCTGTCTGTCTGTCTGTCTGTCTGTCTGTCTGTCTGTCTGTCTGTCTGTCTGTCTGTCTGTCTGTCTGTCTGTCTGTCTGTCTGTCTGTCTGTCTGTCTGTCTGTCTGTCTGTCTGTCTGTCTGTCTGTCTGTCTGTCTGTCTGTCTGTCTGTCTGTCTGTCTGTCTGTCTGTCTGTCTGTCTGTCTGTCTGTCTGTCTGTCTGTCTGTCTGTCTGTCTGTCTGTCTGTCTGTCTGTCTGTCTGTCTGTCTGTCTGTCTGTCTGTCTGTCTGTCTGTCTGTCTGTCTGTCTGTCTGTCTGTCTGTCTGTCTGTCTGTCTGTCTGTCTGTCTGTCTGTCTGTCTGTCTGTCTGTCTGTCTGTCTGTCTGTCTGTCTGTCTGTCTGTCTGTCTGTCTGTCTGTCTGTCTGTCTGTCTGTCTGTCTGTCTGTCTGTCTGTCTGTCTGTCTGTCTGTCTGTCTGTCTGTCTGTCTGTCTGTCTGTCTGTCTGTCTGTCTGTCTGTCTGTCTGTCTGTCTGTCTGTCTGTCTGTCTGTCTGTCTGTCTGTCTGTCTGTCTGTCTGTCTGTCTGTCTGTCTGTCTGTCTGTCTGTCTGTCTGTCTGTCTGTCTGTCTGTCTGTCTGTCTGTCTGTCTGTCTGTCTGTCTGTCTGTCTGTCTGTCTGTCTGTCTGTCTGTCTGTCTGTCTGTCTGTCTGTCTGTCTGTCTGTCTGTCTGTCTGTCTGTCTGTCTGTCTGTCTGTCTGTCTGTCTGTCTGTCTGTCTGTCTGTCTGTCTGTCTGTCTGTCTGTCTGTCTGTCTGTCTGTCTGTCTGTCTGTCTGTCTGTCTGTCTGTCTGTCTGTCTGTCTGTCTGTCTGTCTGTCTGTCTGTCTGTCTGTCTGTCTGTCTGTCTGTCTGTCTGTCTGTCTGTCTGTCTGTCTGTCTGTCTGTCTGTCTGTCTGTCTGTCTGTCTGTCTGTCTGTCTGTCTGTCTGTCTGTCTGTCTGTCTGTCTATCTGTCTGTCTGTCTGTCTGTCTGTCTGTCTGTCTGTCTGTCTGTCTGTCTGTCTGTCTGTCTGTCTGTCTGTCTGTCTGTCTGTCTGTCTGTCTGTCTGTCTGTCTGTCTGTCTGTCTGTCTGTCTGTCTGTCTGTCTGTCTGTCTGTCTGTCTGTCTGTCTCCAGGCTGTATCTCATAAACCGTGATAGCTAGAAAGCTGAAATTTTCACAAATGATGTATTTCCGTTGCCGCTATAACAACAAATACTAAAAATTAAAAAAATATATATATTAAGGGGGGTCCCCATACAATAAACGTGTTTTTTTCGTATTTTTTTGCTCAATATTAAAAACGGTAACAGGTAGACGGTTCAAATTTTCACAGAATATTAACTTGTATATTACCTTTCAAAATAAATAATTAAATATCAATAAAGTAAATATTAAAGGGGGGCTCCCATACAACAAACGTAATTTTTATTTTTAATACGTCATAAATCGTAAAACTTACTACAGGTTTGTACGGAACCCTCGGTGCGCGAGTCCGACTCGCACTTGGCCGGTTTTTTTATTAATACTTAGTGCTTATTTCCGTAGTGAAATGTGTCAGGCGTATTATGCGGGAATAATTGAATCAAGCCAGCTGGCATTCGAGGATACAAACCCGACGCCATAGAAAAATTAGGATCCAAAAACCTTGCTCTATGCAAGTCCTTGAAAATATTGGGCCTTAATAATCCCATACTTCCGAGTTCACTATCAGAAAAGGTCCGTGGCAAATCTATATAAAAACCCGAGTCTTGAAGAAATAAAGAAAGTTAACTCATTTATCAACGGCACCAGCCAAACTCTGCCTGTATAATAATTAAATAATATATAAATATTGTGAAAATAAACGTGAATTTAAATAATAAATAATATTTTCAGTATGCATATTTTGTGCCTATTTCGCCATTTTTAGCGCATATTTGCATGCATATTTTGGCATTTTGATAGTGCATAAGTATAATCCGGTGTCTAATGATTACATACAAGCCTTACATTATTGTATGCTCAGATAAGCAACATAAACACAGCCACTGTAATGCAAAGATCTGTTATCACAACCTTGCGTTTTCATATTTTCAGCTATCGCACGCATCCGCGAAACGTATCCTGTTTATTAGCGATAGCACATTGGCGAATGACCTAATAATTGCCTTTAGTAACTCTGCGAATTATGACTAGCAGATGCAGTGTATTTGACGAAATATGAGATTAGAAAATAGGACGTATTGGAACCTAAAAAGCCGTGAGAACTGCTTGATTCCTGGAATAACAAGTGAATACCTATAACTCAAAGAATAAAAACCGGCCGAGTGCGAGTCGGACTCGCGCACCGAGGGTTCCGTACAAACCTGTAGTAAGTTTTAAATTATTAAAAAAAAAACTACTTACTAGATCTCGTTCAAACTAATTTTCGGTGGAAGTTTGCATGATAATGTACATCATATATTTTTTTTAGTTTTATCATTCTCTTATTTTAGAAGTTACAGGGGGGGGACACACATTTTACGAATCGGGGATTACGATTTGGGGACGAATCTATAAGGGTTCCGTTTTTGCCAAATTTGGCTACGGAACCCTAAAAATTCGACTGCCATAGTTAAATGATATTTTTTTGTTAATCACTGGATATTGAAATATAGTCTTATACTTATATGTTTGGAATCTACTATTTATTTTCTTGATGATGACAATAATATACCTAGTTAATCTCATTTTGGAAAAAATCAACTTTAGTCTTTGATGCGGGACCATGGTCACCCTATCATATTTTTTTTAAATTTTACTAGCCTGTCACCCGGAATAAGGTAAGGATTCTAACAATACCTTATTCGTCAAAATCCGTTCAGGCGTATAGAAGTTATGGTGGAATATACAAACTCACTTACATACATACATGAAGCCTGAAAACAATATACCTACTCCTTTTTTCAGGCAGTAGTATAAAAAAAATTAGATATTGTAGCCAATATTATGTTTAACACCGTAAGTATCTAAATATGCTCTACACTGAACTAAGACCACAGAATAGGTAATAGTAGTAACAGAAGAGTTACTCCGCGAAGACCTTTTAACCATCAGCGACTCAGGTTACGTCGTAATAAAGTGCAATTCAGCTCACACAGCGCTGCGAGTGAAAATAATTAAATACCTACTTCTATCGCGTAACTCTTATCCCTTCAGACGCGGCGCGTGTAGCCTTAGGGTTGACTAATTATGGTATCATTACTATGGGTCGGTAATCGGTTGCAATGATGACGACAATTACTTTAAAAATAGATAAAAGATATATTATTATTATTCATAGATTTTGTAGAAACCAAATAGGGATATGGGTTTAACATGCTGCCATGCCCCTAACTGGTTAGCCCGCTACCATCTTAGACTGCATCATCACTTACCATCAGGTGAGATTGCAGTCAAGGGCTAACTTGTAGTGGATAAAAAAAAGTCGTTATATATTCCACAAGTAGTGAAATATCAATGAATATTTTACACTTATATGGGGTGGAAGGGGGCCCATGCCAGAGTTTAAGAGACAAAATAATATACCCACATTATGGATTATCATCATCGACTCATCGGCGGCCCACTAGTCCCACTACTAAGCACGACTCACGAGGCTCTTCTCAGAATGAGAAGGGTTTAAGCCATATATTCCTCCACACTGGCCAATTTCTTGTTGGCAGACATATTACTTAGAGTTTTTTATAATGATTATAGAACTTCAGGCATGTTTTCAGCTTTACACACGATTTTTGTTCACCGTAAATGATATATTTTAATTAATTAAGTTGGAGGTGCGTTCCCAGGATCGAACCCCAGACTTGGAGGCTGAAGTCTACCCATTAGGCTATCACTATAATATTGGATACTACCTATGGTTTATATTTACTTTTGTTTAAAACTGTATCTTGTGTGGATATAAAAATAAAACTACCCACATTATGTATTAATATTAGTTTTGTTTAGAACTCTAAGTAGGTACGTATGTACTATGTACCTAGATAGGCAAATAATACAAACTTACCTTTCAGGGTCCTTAGGAAGTGCAAAGAGCGATAAGTTAGGTCTTAATAATTAGAGTTTAAACGACCTAATGTGATACGATATCGTTTACTGATCTTTCTTTGTTTATCCTTAACGAGAACTTGAGTAAAAGTCAAACGTATAACTACGGTCCGCGCGCAACACTCGACTGATACGAGTGCCGTCGAGCGTCCACGCAGCAGTAGTTAAATATCTCAGGTCACGTGACAAGTGAGCCAGGCCTGCTAAGACAGCCATTGATGTAGAATTTTAGTACCTGACAGCTCTAGTAAATCTAATGCTGTCCCTTTAGTCTGAAACCGCCCTAGAGGCAGAAAGTCTAGGTTTTCTATGATTGAAATGAAATGAAAATGAAAATACACTTTATTGTACACCAAACTAGATACAAAACAAACATAGACACATTACGCAAGGGAAGAAGCTGTACAATAGGCGGCCTTCGATCTCTTCCAGGCAACGTAAATAGGAAAATATAATGATAGAAATACTGGATGAGGGTGTACACTAAAAAATAATAAAGGATGAAATAATAAATAGGTACAGTCAATACCTATCTTAAAACTAAAAAACCTATACATCTAACTATTGTAGTAACTACGAGAGTAATATCATATATGGTAAAGTTACGAGAGTGTAAAATATATTCCTTATGTAACTTTATCTTGATAAATGCATAACTGTAAAAGTGTTTATAACTTTATAGCTATGTACCTAACTGTAACTACCTATACCTAAAAGAATAAAGATTTAAGTGAGATGAGAATGCTGAAGGAGAACCGCTTTTGAAGTGATCACCGCTTGCAATCGTGCATTAAATTGGATGCGCCTGCGCCGGGCGTCGCGTCGGCACGCCACTGCGGTATAGCTAGGCAGATGTCGACAGTGCGCAGTGTTGAGCGCTGTTGTCTTAACGTGGGAGGCCCCGGGTTCGATCCCCGGCAGAGTCAATTTGGGAATTCATAATTTCTTAATTTTCTCTGGTCTGGCTTGGTGGGAGGCTTCGGCCGTGGCTAGTTACCACCCTACCGGCAAAGACGTGCTGTCAAGCGATTTAGCGTTCCGGTACGATGCCGTTTAGAAACCGATTAGGATTATGGGTTTAATATAACTGCCTTACCCCTAACAGGTTAGCCTGCTACCATCTTAGACTGCATCATCACTTACCATCAGGTGAGATTGTAGTCAAAGGCTAACTAGTAGTTGATAAAAAAAAAATGTCGGTTCTCGGCACGCCAATCCCGGTACACATAGGTAGATGAGTTGCAAAACCTGCGCATTGCACTAGATGCGCCAGAAATTACAATTAATAATTACCTATCAGTATCAGTCAATCAGTTTTCTCACGTGATATACGGCATATATCACGTTTTTTTTTGCTCAATAACCTGTAAAATTTTGGATTTCGGAATTATATTTCAAGTTCCGGGAAGAAAGCAAGTAGCTAACATAATATAGAAAATATAGATAGTATAGAACAGCTCATTTACGCACGACTTTGTTTTAAAAACATTTAGAAATTAGAAATAGGTACTCTTTACCTCGGTGTATATCATCTTTAAATACTTTTTTAATTTTTTTTTGCAAAAGCCTCTGGTGCCTTATTTTTCCCCGGCAGGGTCAATTTGGGAATTTATAATTTCTGAATTTTCTCTGGTCTGGCCTGGTGGGAGGCTTCGGCAGTGGCTAGTTACCACCCTACCGGCAAAGACGTGCCGCCAAGCGATTTAGCGTTCCGGTACGATGCCGTGTAGAAACCGAACAGGGGTACGTGTTTAATATAACTGCCATGCCCCTAACAGGTTAGTCCGCTACCATCTTAGACTGCATCATCACTTACCATCAGGTGAGATCGCAGTCAAGGGCTAACTTGTAGTGGATAAAAACAAAAAAATATCCTATGACTTCCACAGAGTAAAAAATGCAAAAAAAATCCCTTCATTTAATGTTTGTACCCTTTGCAATTCATGGAAAGTCCACCAGCTATTTATAGGGCGCAACTGAACAATTACCAGCAATCTGTCGCGTCTGCTAATGAGCTAAATTAGTCTTTGTTATCATTGCTTGTGGGTTAACGACCATGGTGTTTGTTTATACTAAGACTCTGGGATGTCCATATCTTGATTGCTTTTGTAGTCTTGAGGTAAAGTGACTCCTCTTAAACAGACTAATTACTGATGATGCCTTCGATTAAGTTTTCTGATTCCCGCGGAAACTCCCTAATTTTCCGGGATAAAATATAGCATAATATGTCCTTCCCCGGGATGTAACCTACCTTTAAACCAAATTTCATCAAAATCGTTTGAAAAGATGTTCAGGCAGACATACAGACACTGTCGCATTTATAATATTTTTATGGATTTTGGAGTAAAAACGCTCTGATGGTTAATTACCTCATTTTTCTACTAGCTAAATAAGTTTATTATATAAGTTTATATATTTAAGCATAGTATCCTCAAATCAGACTAAAAAAATTCAACTTGGCTTAAGTTAATAGGAGTAATTTCCTTTGAATTTGTGAGAAGTGAATTTAAATAAACTGAAAAGCAAGAAGAAAAAATCTACAGCCTACTAGCAGCGAATCTAGATGGATTATTTAGAACTTAATAAGTCGTCATATTTTCCTCAAGATGATTACTGTAAATTCTAGAAGGATTATTTAGAACTTAATAAGTCGTCATATTTTCCTCAAGATGATCACTGTAAATTCTAGAAGGATTATTTAGAACTTAATAAGTCGTCATATTTTCCTCAAGATGATCACTGTAAATTCTAGAAGGATTATTTAGAACTTAATAAGTCGTCATATTTTCCTCATGATGATCACTGTAAATACTAAGTTCTTAATTCTTATTATGATTCACACACAATAGGATCATGTTTTTTCGTACGCCCCTGGCACCTCCTAGAACGACGTGCCACGATCACAAACTTGATAGCAAACGGTCTAATAGGTATTTTGGGGACCTATTGAGCATACTAATTTTACGATTGTCTTCTGAACAAAAGGAACTGGAAAATAATAAAAATACAATGTGTTTGTTCCCAGTTGCCCCTAACAGGTTAGCCCGCTACCATCTTAGACTGCATCGTCACTTACCATCAGGTGAGATCGCAGTCAAGGGCTAACTTGTAGTGGATAAAAAAAAAAAAAAAAGTTCCTAATTGTTTAAATTCATATGAAGCGCTTATGAAACTTCAAGTTAATCTCACTAAAATGAAACGATTTTTTTGTCCATACTTGTGCATACGATACGAGTACTTACAATGAACCCCTGGTTCTGACTTTTGAATGCCCTTACTACCGACCGACAAAGCTTTAAAACGGGGGTCCAACAAGATGTCTGACCTCTACAAAAAGTCCAATACGTGTTGGTTCTACACGAGATTAGGATCTTGCTAAGGCCATGATTAAGTATCGATATCAGTCACAATAATCTTTCTAGTTGCTACGCTTCCATGGCACATCCCTGGTGAAAAGGTATCATAATAGTTACCAGTGCAGACTATTGCCCTTGATGTTATCACAGTAGCATGAAGCTTTCACAACACTCTTAGCATTTCAAAATCAAAATATTAATATTCGAAAGCCTCTATGGAAAGTGATAGGTATTAAGACAGTCCCAAATGATACTCGAGTGGAAAGGTGGTAATTAATATGATGTATTCAAAAATACTGACGTTTCTCACGGTGAACCGATGACTTACAACTTACCAAATATATTATGTGGTATTAATTAATTTATACTTAGTATAGGCTGCATTATATGCATCAAAATACCGGCTCCTATCACTAGGCAAAAAATTTATCAATTTCGTACGATTTCAAATACTTACATAATTTCTAAATTCTAGTCTGGTCTTGTGAGAGACTTTGGCCGAGAATTGTTACCACTGTAGACGCCTTCTCCAATAAAACGACAAATACTGATTATTCAAATTTAATTACTGAAATTCACTCTATCACACTTTATTTTCTTTTTCCAAACTTTTACCACAAAATAGGAAATATGCCTTTACTATCAGAAAACTCCTTTAACCAACATGTCCGCTAGACCATCTCGCCCGAATGAATCAACCTCCCGAGTGTACCCACATTCGCGTCGCGTTTTTTTCTAATTTTATTTTAAAATACCCTCGGAAAAAATAATAAAACCCTCATTAAAATAATCGAACCTTACACTCGTCCGTCCTGACAACGTGTATGACCCCATACACGCCTCAGTTGAAAACCTTACACTCGGTAGGTGGGGACCTATCCATGTAGTCTTGAATAAGCAATACATTTTGGTTAATTTGTACAATATTACCTTAGTTATAGTTATATATCAAGTATACTACGTAATCTACATTATAACGAATAATGTCTTTTAATATTTTGTAGATTACATATGTAACATAGCATGAAATCAATAAACTCCCGAAACAAATTAAGTAACTCATTTGACTTGTAATCCTCAAACCAATCCATTGTTGAGACTATACCATTATCCATTAAAATATATACTCACTGAACCATTTAAATTTATCTAAGTATATGTTCTTTACATTATAAGGAATAAAGCCATTCAATATATTGATTGTAATTAATGTAACAACATGAAATTTTATTTTATTTAATTTATAATCGGTTTACTAACAATCACTTACACATTGCTAAAAATAAAAATCTACTAAGTGTAGTGATTACATACCAACATGGAATAAAACAACAGCAACAACTATAAGTGCTAAAAGATGTAATAATAATAGAATAAATGTTAACTAAATAATTAATTGAATTGACGTTAAAATTTCAGAATTTTGTGAGTAGAATATTATTAACTTCCTGTTTCTAGAAGGATTAGTAGGTAAAACGACATAAATAAATAAGCTTCCGAAATAAATTAGCTCCTTTGAAGTGTAATTCTCAAACCAATTCATTCTTGAGAATATAATTCTTAATTATCCATCATAATACAAATATTAGCCTCTTTAACCAAACTAAAGATCAAACATAGCAGCTAGCATAGTAAGTGCAATTCTGAAACCCGTCTATTCTTAAGAACTCCATTATCTATTAGCCTCGAACCCATCCATTCTCGAGGACTGGCTGTGCCTGCTTCATTTATACTGAGTAACGAACCCATCCATTCTCGTCCCCAATACTAAATCAAACAAGCTTACAGCAGCCATGTTAAATATAGATCAACCCTAGCATAGTAATTGCAATTCTTAAACCCATCCATTCTTAAGAACTCAATTATCTATAAGCCTCGAACCCATCCATTCTCGAGGACTGGCTGTGCCTGCTTCATTTATACTGAGTAACGAATCCATCCATTCTCGTCCCCAATACTAAATCAAACAAGCTTACAGCAATTTAATCATGTAACTTAATCAGCTGGTGGCGAACCCATCAATTCTCGCACTTGATCTTCATTGAGTCAATCCAAAATAATTAGTATGTAGCCAAGTAGCGAACCCATCCATTCTCGCTCTTGATCTTCATTGAGTCAATCCAAAATGAATAGTATGTAGCCAAGTAGCGAACCCATCCATTTTCGCTCTTGATATTCATTGAGTCAATCCAAAATAATTAGTATGTAGCCAAGTAGCGAACCCATCCATTCTCGCTCTTGACCTGAAACAATTCATATAGTATTAGATATGTAGCAAAATCATCAAAACGTATAACTAAATTAATCTACCCATCAACCAAATCTATCACTATTAATCATTAATCTAATTTCGTGATCACTATTAATCATCCATCAAACTCTTAAGTAGTATCTTCGTTGCCAACGTCAAGCTCCAGCAAGAAGCAACAGGTGTTTTCCGCCTATTTTCCATTCCTTCAAACCCGGAAATAGGTGCAACCTTATACCTATCATTGCCTAAAACTTGTCTACCCTTAACGAACCTTCGCACGTGGTTACACTTACAAGTGTAGTGCTTTTGGAACTTTTACTATTAAGTCTCCTTTTATATCATCCGCAGCACCTGCAGCACAGTTTACACTATTGCAGTGCCACCCTTGCCAACTATTGTAAACCATTTTTATGTTCCAAATAAAGATTTTTGTTTTGATTTGATATAAACACGTGCCCACTGTTACGAAAATGGTACTGTTTTTGTTTTTCTCGCTCACGGTCCTTTTCTTAATTTACTCCCGCTTTAATCAATTTGACCTTTAAAAATAAAATAAAACCATATCTTGCTCTCATACTCATAAAAATCTCATCTCATTCAACCAAACTTACTAACTCATAAACAACGAAACCAATCAACATAAGAATACTAACACTAAGCAAATTGAATAGAGAAGTAAAAATTTATAAAAACATTTAAGATTATCGACTAGATAACCTAGAACGCTTATATATTTAGCTAAAGCAGAAGTAAATAAAATCCATCAGGGTCAATTACCACAAATCGAAAGGATTTAAAAGAAACAGCCTCTCAAATGTATATAAAAGTAGTGTCTTCACCACAAGTCCGGATTTGATTTGTTTTAATAACATTTAAGTAAGTATTAATTTTTAATGACTCAGGATGTAGGTATAACCGCGAATAAAAACTTAAAATTAGAAACATTCTCAGGTTCAAATGATACGTGGAAAGCCAGCTCTAATGGCTCAATTAAACCACTCGCTTTACTCCTCAACCTAATTTTTAAAACAGAACCCGCTTTTTAACCAATGGCTAAGCGGAATTCATGCTATTATATAAAAAAAAGGAGATGCAACACAAATAAAAATTATAGTCCCATTGGCCTTATCTATATATATAAAATTCAAAGTCCTGACTGACTGACTGACTGACTGACTTATATATCAACGCACAGCCTAAACCGCTGGGGTTAGAAACTTGAAATTTTGACAGTAGGTTCCTTTTGTGACGTAGGCGCTCACTAAGGAAGGAATTTTCAAAATTCCACCCCTAAGGGGGTGAAATAGGGGGTAAAAGTTTGTACGAAAATCCGTCATTTCTCAAGTTATATCCATGAAACTTGGTATTTGAGCTTCTGGTTTAAAATAAAGAAAAACGTGTTTCACCGTTTTTGAAAATTTTATCCCCAAGGACGTTAAATAGAGAGT
Source organism: Erebia ligea (assembly GCA_917051295.2). Lineage (NCBI taxonomy): Eukaryota > Metazoa > Arthropoda > Insecta > Lepidoptera > Nymphalidae > Erebia > Erebia ligea. Next base: position 18,861,152 of record OU785223.1, read on the forward strand.
TTGTCCTTCAATCACGCCGCAACAGAGCAACGGATCAACGTGATTTTTTGTATGGGTGGGTTGAGGACCTGGAGAGTGATATATATAGGATTTATCCCGGAAAATTAAGGAGTGCCTGTGGAAATCAAAAACTTATGCCACGCGAACGAAGTCGCGGGCGTGCGCTGGTATCCTATATAAGTACACATATAGGTATACACTTTAGATGATAATAGGAAAATAATAATACACAGAATTTGACAGCCCTAATTTAAAGCTTTTAAAGAGTATTCAAAGCTTTTCATTCCTTATAGGTACCGTAGTAATTAAATATGGAATTCATTAAATGAGCAGGGATTAAATGGATAAAACATAGGACTTATAGGGGTTAACAAAGCCAGCAAGGCTCGAGTAAGGCTAGAATCACCAGGACCATACTTCGAACTAGAACTCGAAGTAAAACAAGGTGATCCATTCATTATCTTCGTAGCTATTTATCACTGTTTTGGAAAGTAGGTATCTTTAGAAAATTGCACTGGGAAAACATAGGTATCAATTAACAAGATCTTTGGAAAGTATCTATCATCTTTCCGAACCGGTGGTAGATTCTTACGACTTATCTATCATAAGTGGCACAAGTTGTCCTACATGAAATAAATCATTTCATTTAATTTCATTTCATTTACGGTTTGCTGATGATCTATTCGTGCTCGAGGCAGGCCCAAAAGATCTACAATATATGCTAGAATTATTTCACCAAATACACATCGAGCGCAATAATAGAATACGTCAAAGACTACATTTAACAGGATTTACTACTAATGTATAATATTTGTTTATTTTAGTTTCATAAATGTATGAATTTTAATAAAAACTATAAATATCTGGTATATATATGTCCAGTTATAACTCTCATGTTTTGTCAAAAAGAAATGCCCGACTAGTCATTACCGATTATTCTTTTTATCACTTAGTATTCCTTTCAAGTTTATATCAATTCACACTAGAAGAGATCGAAACATTAAAAAAAAACTTAGAACAAGCACGGGGCTATGAATGAAATTTTCAAACCAACCAAATTAAAATCTAAAGCAATCGATTGGACGCCTTGACTTACGCCGTTGAGACCTGACTACTAACCAAGAATATCTTCAACAATGTGAGAGAAATTTTACACAGTTTCATTACTCTTAAACTAAAATACAGAGTGAAAAATATTGTTACAAGGATAAAGGAAGAAGACTAAATCCAAAGATGCCATCAAACACATTCTTCACTTTTCCTGAGAATAGGTAAGGCTACATACAAAGCCACCAACTAGTACCCACGGAACTCAAAACAATGACTTAGTATGTTTATAATATTATTTTGATTTGAATTTTTGTAATGTGAATATGACGTGTGAAACTACTTAAGTAATTGTTTAAATTTATGAGTCTTGTCGTTTGGAATAAATAAATAAATAAAAATAAATAAACCTATTATTCTTTATCATTCAATAAACTGGTAAGCAAGAATACTAAGCTAGATCTCTTTTGCATTACGGCCACCTTCATGCGTAGGATTCTAGCCAGTGAATATTGTTCGACTCTCACAGCCTGATTTGATGTGGTTTGCTGGCTAGTAATCTAAATAAGTAATTAATAATTTCTAAATCATCCCAAATATTCATTTACTCTGGTTCTTCACTTGTATTAACCCATCTTCCTAACTATAAGCTTTTTATATTTTGATTACTTCATAAGTAGCACTTATTAATATATATTTTTTTATTTTATTTTTGTGAGCTATTTCTCATGTAAATTCTATCTGTGAAAACTTATAATTGACGTTGTAGGTACTTATTCTTCATTTATCTATCCACTTTTGTTGCAGCTGTAAGTTTTCTGAACAAAACTAAATAAATTATTAGACTCAATTTTATACGTTCTTTGGTAGAAGTGTCAATATCTGGCAAAATATTTTTATAATCAATTTAACTGATCGATTGTGCACTCGGTTCACTCGGCTGCGACGCTGTATTACTCTTAAAGGACTGAATTATGTTATCTAAATCTTTGGAGGAAAAAGTAGGGCTACGTGACCTTGAGCGGTGAGGCCTGGTGCTAGCGTCGCGGTCTTGCTAATCCTGCTCGTCTCGTCGGTTGGAGTCACGCGTCACCTGGAGTCGCCACGCATGCTCGCCGTCAACCTGTAGATCGCGTTGCTCGCTGCCTGCCACACGCGACCCAACACGCTGGCGGTGTTCACTGCGCGCGCGTCCTATACTCTTCATCTCGATCCTTCTGAAGCACTCGTTCGGCGGAGCTGCTCAGCTGCTGCTCCAGCTGCGCGTTCTGCTGCACCTCTCGTCACTTCGATCACATCGTGGAGTCACCACCCGTCGCTGATTATCCACAGAATCGTCCATGTTTCCTGTGACTCACAACCGTTTCCAATGTTAATCGCATGTTTATTATTTGAGGTAAGTATAAAAGGGGGAAAAATGAACAAGACGGGTACCTTCATCCGTATTACTGTTTCTAAGGTGACAAAGTGCAATAATGATGATATTAGCTTTTCAATATGATCTTTGCGATGTACGCAGACAGATTTATTTGAAAGCATTGAATCTGGAACTATAGTTATCCCTAACAAATAACATTTAACCGCAAAACAGTTTGAAATTGTACCTAGATATACTTCCTAGTGCCTACAGCAAATTCGAGCCAGATTGTATTTAATCATATTGAGTAAAACCCCTGCTTCGGAACATATGCGTTACTTTCATCACTATGGATGATACTTCCTCATCGAAACTTTCCACGGTTAACTCTTAGAAAAACTTACCTATGATACAGTACTTACGCAGTTTGTAAGTTCGATCCCAACACTTCTGAAATGTAGACGCCTTCTCCAATAAAACGACAAATACTGATTATTCAAATTTAATTACTGAAATTCACTCTATCACACTTTATTTTCTTTTTCCAAACTTTTACCACAAAATAGGAAATATGCCTTTACTATCAGAAAACTCCTTTAACCAACATGTCCGCTAGACCATCTCGCCCGAATGAATCAACCTCCCGAGTGTACCCACATTCGCGTCGCGTTTTTTTCTAATTTTATTTTAAAATACCCTCGGAAAAAATAATAAAACCCTCATTAAAATAATCGAACCTTACACCACTCTGCTATCAATCAAGCGATTTAGCGTTCCGGCATGTAAAGTAGACTTTATCAAAAATTCGTGTGACAGCAGATTATACCAAGGTATTTGATTATATGGGGCTCTTCAAAGGGCAAATAAACAAATTTCTCAAAAGCCGGCAACGCATTGGCGGTTCCTCTGGTGCTGCAAATGTTCATGGGCGGCAGTAATCATTTAACATCAGGTGACCCGCCTGGTCATTTGCTCACTGTATGTATAGGTATATAAAAATGTTACAATAACAATGACTAAATTCCTTAAATAGCGATTGTCCATCTTCCTTTATGGAACACCCGAAGGTCCGTACGGCGCAGACGCCGTGAGAATCGTAAATCGATCACTTCGAAATGTCCTTGCGCGAGAGTCGAAAGCTAATGTTTAGGATTATTGTGCAAGACGCACTAGTAGTACTACACGTTTGAGGAATAATGATGGTGAACATAAGTTAGCAGGTTGTCATGTCATTGTGATGCCTGGTGACATTTTAATTGAACTTTCTTTCGATACCTTTCCAATTTAGATTATTAATTAGATGAATGGGACAACTTTCGACTTTCTTGATGGTTTTTCTCGGTAGAGCACCGTTTAGGAACCACTCTTCTCTTTTTTTTATCCACTACAAGTAAGCCCTTGACTGCGATCTCACCTGATGGTAAGTCATGATGCAGTCTATGATTGTAGCGGGCTAACCTGTTAGGGGCATGGCAGTTATATTAAACCCATACCCCTATTCGATTTCTACACGGCATCGTACCGGAACGCTAAATCGCTTTGGTGGCTCGTCTTTGCCGGTAGGGTGGTAACGGCCGAAGCCTCCCACCAGGCCAGACCAGGGAATATTCAGAAATTATAAATTTTCAAATTGACCCTCCCGAGGATCGAAATCCGGGACCTCCGCACCTTAAGACAACAGCGCTACACATTGCGCCACGGAGGTCGTCCTTCATCATCACATCCAGGTTATGGTCTTTCATCTGGATTGTAGTTCGCTTGACAATCTGCCTCTTCTTGACGGTTGTTGTTTAGAACCTACAATTATTAATCCAGACCTGAGATATAATTTTGCAAAAGTTAACGGATGATTTGTAAAAATTTTAAATAAAGCTGTATAAGTTGGTATAGATGATAATAATTGCACAAATCAAGATCGAATAATGCGATTAAAATCGATTTTATTTTAATGAGTTTGTCCGATTCGCTTCTTAGAATCCGCATTTCGGAAACCGTTATCGCGCAGACAGCCCTGATTGGAACAGAGTCAACAAACCTTGAGGTGCTTAACCGCATAATGCTTTTCGCGAGCACGTCTCGAACAACATGTTTACCATAAAACCATCGGGGCCTCAAAGCTTGAGACTTGAAGCCTATAAAGTCTAAACTTTGCTATGGAGCATGAAATCATTTTATGCGGAAACTGACTGCCTTTCCTCGAGGGATATGCTGAGCTACGAATGTGTCATACCCACCAATAGAAGCGGTTGATTTTCATAGCTAAGATCGCTTGATGATATTGCTGTTGGCACCTTCTCTATACCAGTCTCTCATGCCATTAAAATCAGCTACTAAATGACTCAGTAAAATCTTGTGCCGAATTAACTTGTAATTTGTCACGTTTTATCCATGATCTATAGGATATGGTCACTAATAGAGCCAAATCTCTAGTATACTCGACTCATATCCACCTGAACATCAAGTGATTAAGGGAAAAGAATATTACGAGTATAAGTATTGTAAGAATCGCTTATTGGGATCAGTCATGATTATTCATATCGTCAGTCATATCATCGATTATTTAGTTGTGTCGTCATTCAACATCGGCGTACTGATGATAATGATTAATGTCCATGCTGGCTTTGCTCGGTTGGAATTGCTGAAAACTCTTTATTAGTAGAGATTCTCTTTATAGAACAAAATCTTCTCTATATATAAAAACTAGAGGATGCTCGCGACTTCGTTCGCGTGGCATAAGTTTTTTTAATTCCCGCAGGAACTCCTTAATTTTCCGGGATAAAAAGTAGCCTATGTCACTCTCCAGGACCTCAACTATACCCATACAAAAAATCACGTTGATCCGTTGCTCTGTTGTGATTGAAGGACAGACTCTCTATTTAACATCCTTGGGGATAAAATTTTCAAAAACTGGGAATCACGTATTTCTTCATTTCAAACCGAAAGTCCAAGTGCTAAGTTTCATGGCTATAACTTGAAAAATGAAGAACTTTCATACAAACTTTCAACCCCTATTTTATCCCTTTTGGGGTGCAATTTTGAAAAACTGTGACATAAGTATTTATTCGTATTTAACCGGTAGCTCATATACCAAGTTTCATGGATATAACTTGAGAAATGACGGACTTTCATACAAACTTTAACCCCCTATTTCACCCCCTTAGGGGTAAAATTTTGAAAAATCCTTCCTTATTGAGCGCCTACGTCACAAAAGGAACCTACTGTCAAAATTTCAAGTTTCTAGCCCCAGCGGTTTAGGCTGTGCGTTGATATATAAGTCAGTCAGTCAGGACTTTGAATTATACTATATATAGCTCAATTACCACTCACTGACTGACTCATTGACATAATTGTTCTCCTAGAAAGAGACAGAAAACGATATAATGATGTACGGGAGATGTGTTCGGGTGCGGGATTCGAGTGGGGAAAAATTATGACATTTCGGAAAAACAAGATGGCGGCCGACGTGATTCTCGCAACTCTTTTGTTTTCCAACCGATTTCGTTACAATTCGCAGTGATTGAAGAAATTAGGAAACGATTTATAGAAAAAGTGGAAAACATTTGAAAAACAAGATGGCGGCCGAGCTGTAGTGTTTTCAAATTTTTGATTTTTCGACCCCGAACCGCGGCGCCGCAGATCCGAAAGGGCGTGGTCGAGCATGATATTTTTTTCTTTTTTCGCTTACAATTATCCTGTATTTTGACAGAATGGGAGTGGTTTTTAAAAATTCAAGATGGCGGCTGTCGCGGTGGCCTTTTTGTTTGAGGTACGAAAAAACGCAATTTTAAAATTCAAATTTCTCACAGTTGGCAACGTCGGAGCGTTTCGACTTGTAGGGGGCAATTGTGTGTACAGACTCGAGGTATGGATTGAGGAAAAAAAATTACCCCATTTCTCGGGAAATTTTCAAGATTTACCCCAAAAATAAAAAAATCGAAATACGGACTTTTTGCAAAATTCGAGTATGAGCAACCACGTGTCCCACTTGTACGAATGACATTTGGGTATTTTCGTCGCCGAGGTCTGGCAACACTGGAATTTATCAAAGTAAAAGTGATTTTCGACATGGTCTTTTTTCAGGGGCGATCATTTCGGCTGGGTGTGAGCGAGATGAAAAATTGAAACGTCATCAGGAGCGGTATATCCTGCAGTTTACGGGAAAATTATGAAATTATGTAAAATGTTTCCGTGAAACGAGGTGGCGGCCATTTTGTATTCTTTTTGTGTTTTTCAAAATTTCGATCACGTTTTTGAGGCAGTTGGCAACATTTGGGAAAGTTGACATGTATGGATCGATTGTGTAGCTCGACCGGCAGTATCGAGATATTTAAACAGTGTTGCCACATTTGGGGTAGTTTTCGAGATTTTCCCAAAAATGTCCTCCTGTAAATATTTGTATGAAAAATTTTTTTTTCACTGATGGCTTCGTATACACGTCAGAAAATTAAACTTGAACAAAAATATGGAGACAGCTGATGATCGAGGATTTCGGAGACGGGTAAAGAGCACGGCCGAGGTATTGAAGATAGGTGGGGGGTGCTCGACCAAATGTCATTCGAAACTTCATCCAAAAGACAATGAGCTGAAAAAAAATTCAAAATGGTGGATTTAAGATGGCCGCCATACAAATTTATTTGGTGTCTATCTCAGAAAGTATAAAAGATGGAAGAGTGGTTTCTCGGCCAAAGATGATCAGGACGAGAAGATCTATTTAGCGAAAAGAAAAAAAAATCAAGATGGCGGAATTTTTTTATTCATACCAAATTATATGGCGATTAGGACTCATTAGCATAATTTATTGTTCTCCTAGAAAGAGACAAAAAACGATACAATGATGTATAGGAGATGTGTTCGGGTGCAGGATGGGAGTAGGGAAAAAATATGATATTTCGGAAAAACAAGATGGCGGCCGTAGTGCTTTTTGTAACTTTTTTGTTTTCAAACCGATTTAGTTACAACTCACAATTATTGAAGAAATTAAGAAATGATCAATAGAAAAAGTGGAAAAAATTGGAAAAACAAGATGGCGGCCGAGCTGTAGTGTTTTCAAATTTTTGATTTTTCGACCCCGAACCGCGGCGCCACATATCTGAAACGGCGTGGTCGAGCATGATAATTTTTTCTTTTTTCGCCTGCAATTATCCTGTATTTTGACAGAATGGGAGTGGTTTTTAAAAATTCAAGATGGCGGCTGTCGCGGAGGCCTTTTTGTTTGAGGTACGAAAAAACGCAATTTTAAAATTCAAATTTCTCACAGTTGGCAACGTCGGAGCGTTTCCACTTCTAGGGGGCGATTGTGTGTACAGACTCGAGGTTTGGATTGGGGAAAAAAATTACCCCATTTCTCAGGAAATTTTCAAGATTTACCCTAAAAATAAAAAAATCGAAATACGGACTTTTTGCAAAATTTGAGTACGAGCAACCACGTGTCTCACTTGTGCGAATGACATTTGGGTATTTTCGTCGCCGAGGTCTGGCAACACTGGAATTTATCAAAGTAAAAGTGATTTTCGACATGGTCTTTTTTCAGGGGCGATCATTTCGGCTGGGTGCGAGCGAGATGAAAAATTTAAACGTCATCAGGAGCGGTATATCCTGTAGTTTACGGGAAAATTATGAAACTATGTAATATGTTTCTGTGGAACGAGGTGGCAGCCATTTTGTATTCTTTTTGTGTTTTTCAAAATTTCGATCACGTTTTTGAGGCAGTTGGCAACATTTGGAAAAGTTGACATGTATGGATCGATTGTGTAGCTCGACCGGCAGTATCTAGATATCTAAACAGTGTTGCCACATTTGGGGTAGTTTTCGAGATTTTCCCCAAAATTTCCTCCTGTAAAATTTTGTATGAAAATTTTTTTTTTCACTGATGGCTTCGTATACATGTCAGAAAATTAAACTTGAAGAAAAATATGGAGACAGCTGATGATTGAGGATTTCGGAGACGAGTAAAGGGCACGGCCGAGGTATTGAAGATAGGTGGGGGGGTGCTCGACCAAATGTCATTCGAAACTTCATCCAATTGACAATGAGCTGAAAAAAAAATCAAAATGGCGGATTTAAGATGGCTGCCATACAAATTTATTTGGTGTCTATCTCAGAAAGTATAAGAGACGGAAGAGTGGTTTCTTGGCAAGAGATGATCAGGACGAGGAGGTCTATTAAGCGAAATGAAAAAAATTCAAAATGGCGGAATATTTTTTTTCATACCAAATTATATGGCGATTAGGACTCATTGACATAATTTATTGTTCTCCTAGAAAAAGACAGAAAACGATATAATGATGTAAGGGAGATATGTTCGGGTGCGGGATTCGAGTAGGGAAAAATTATGACATTTCGGAAAAACAAGATGGCGGCCGACGTGATTCTTGCAACTCTTTTGTTTTCCAACTGATTTCGTTAAAACTCTCAACGATTGAATAAATTAGGAATATATCAATAGAAAAAGTGGAAAAAATTGGAAAGACAAGATGGTGGCCGAGCTGTAGTGTTTTCAAATTTTTGATTTTTCAACCCCGAACCGCGGCGCCACAGATCCAAAACGGGGTAGTTCATGTAAAGGAGATATGTTCGGGTGCGGGATAAGAGTAGGAAAAAATTATGACATTTCGGGAAAACAAGATGGCGGCCGATTTGTCGAAATGAACCGATCGAAGCATTGATGTTAGGTGGAGGGTGCTCGACCAAATGTCATTCGAAACTTCATCTAATAGACAATGAGCTGAAAAAAATTCAAAATGGCAGATTTAAGATGGCTACCATACAAATTTGTTTGGTGTCTATCTCAGAAGGTATAAAAGATGGAAGAGTGGTTTCTTGGCAAAAGATGATCAGGACGAGGAGGCCTATTAAGCGAAATGAAAAAAATTTCAAGATGGCGTAATATTTTTTTTATACCAAATTATATTATGGCGCTTAGGAACTATAAAAGACGTAATTGTTCTCCTAGAAAGAGACAGAAAACGATACAATGATGTATGAGGGATGTGTTCAGGTGCGGGATGGGAGTAGGGAAAATTATGATATTTCGGAAAAACAAGATGGCGGCCGTAGTGCTTTTTGTAACTTTTTTGTTTTCCAACCGATTTTGTTACAACTTACAATTATTGAAGAAATTAGGAAACGATCAATAGAAAAAGTGGAAAAAATTGGAAAACCAAGACAGCGGCCGAGCTGTAGTGTTTTCAAATTTTTGATTTTTCGACCTAAAACCGCGGCGCCACAGATCCGAAACGTGGTAGTTCATGTATAGGAGATATGTTCGGGTGCGGGATGGAAGTAGGGAAAAGTAATGACATTTCGGAAAAACAAGATGGCGGCCGATTTGCCGAAATGAACCGATCGAAGGATTGAAGATAGGCGGGGGGTGCTCGACCAAATGTCATTCGAAACTTCATCCAAAGACAATGAGCTAAAAAAATTCAAAATGGCGGATTTAAGATGTCTGCCATACAAATTTATTTGGTGTCTATCTCAGAAAGTATAAAAGATGGAAGAGTGGTTTCTTGGCAAAAGATGATCAGGACCTGAAGGTCTACTTGATGAATAGGAAAAAATTCAAGGTGGCGGATTTTTTTTGCCATTGAAAATATAATTTGGCGAATATTGAAGAGACTACAAGGTTTTACCCACGACGGCGCTCCCTGGGATTACCTGAAAGGAAACTGTTACCAAAATTTAAAAAAATCAGCGCCATTTTGAAATTCTTTGTTAATTGACCGTTTTCGTTCAAAATCGATATTTAGGGCTCCCTGGTATCACAAAACAGGAAACTGATACCAAAGTTTTAAAAAATCAGCGTCATTTTGAAATTCTTTGTTATTTGACCGATTTAGTTCAAAATCGAAATTTAGGGCTCCCTGGGATCACAAAACAGGAAACTGATACCAAAGTTTTAAAAAAAAAACGCTATTTTGAAATTCTTTGTTAAATGACCGATTTCGTTCAAAATCGATATTTAGGGCTCCCTGGGATTACAAAACTGAAAACTGATACCAAAGCTTTAAAAAATCAGCGCCATTTGGAAATCCTTTGTTTATTGACCGATTTCATTCAAAATCTATATTTAGGGCTCCCTGGGATTACAAAACAGGAAACTGGTACCAAAGTTGTAAAAAATCAGCGCCATTTTGAAATTATTTGTTAATTTACCGATTTCGTTCAAAATCGATATTTAGGGTTGGCTCCCTGGGTTTAAAAAACAGGAAACTGATACCAAAGTTTTAAAAAATCGGCGCCATTTTGAAATTCTTTGTTAATTGACAGATTTCGTTCAAAATCGATATTTAGGTCTCCCTGGGATCGAAAGACAGGAAAATGATACCTAAGTTTTAAAAAATCAGCGCCATTTTGAAACTCTTTGTTAATTGACAGATTTCGTTCAAAATCGATATTTAGGGCTCCCTGGGATTACAAAACAGGAAACTGGTACCTACCAAAATTTTAAAAATCAGCCCCATTTTATAATAATTATTATTTGTTAATTTACCGATTTCATTCAAAAGCGATATTTAGGGCTTCCTGTGATTACAAAACAGGAAACTGATACCAAAGTTTTAAAAAAACAACGCCATTTTGAAATTCTTTGTTAACTGACCGATTTCGTTCAAAATCGATATTGAGGGTTCCCTGGGATTACAAAACAGGAAACTGGTACCTACCAAAATTTTAAAAAATCAGCGCCATTTTGAAATAATTATTTGTTAATTTACCGATTTCGTTCAAAAGCGATATTTAGGGCTTCCTGGGATTACAAAACAGGAAACTGGTACCTACCAAAATTTTAAAAATCAGCGCCATTTTTTAATAATTATTATTTGTTAATTTACCGATTTCATTCAAAAGCGATATTTAGGGCTTCCTGTGATTACACAAAACAGGAAACTGATACCAAAGTTTTAAAAAAACAACGCCATTTTGAAATTCTTTGTTAATTGACCGATTTCGTTCAAAATCGATATTTAGGGTTCCCTGGGATTACAAAACAGGAAACTGGTACCTACCAACATTTTAAATAATCAGCGCCATTTTGAAATAATTATTTGTTAATTTACCGATTTCGTTCAAAAGCGATATTTAGGGCTACCTGTGATTACAAAACAGGAAACTGATACCAAAGTTTTAAAAAATTAGCGCCATTTTGAAATTCTTTGTTAATTGACCGATTTCGTTCAAAATCGATATTTAGGGCTCCCTGGGATTACAAAACAGGAAACTGGTACCTACCAAAATTTTAAAAATCAGCCCCATTTTACAATAATTATTATTTGTTAATTTACCGATTTCATTCAAAAGCGATATTTAGGGCTTCCTGTGATTACAAAACAGGAAACTGATACCAAAGTTTTAAAAAAACAACGCCATTTTGAAATTCTTTGTTAATTGACCGATTTCGTTCAAAATCGATATTGAGGGTTCCCTGGGATTACAAAACAGGAAACTGGTACCTACCAAAATTTTAAAAAATCAGCGCCATTTTGAAATAATTATTTGTTAATTTACCGATTTCGTTCAAAAGCGATATTTAGGGCTACCTGTGATTACAAAACAGGAAACTGATACCAAAGTTTTAAAATATCAGCGCCATTTTGAAATTCTTTGTTAATTGACCGATTTCGTTCAAAATCGATATTTAGGGCTCCCTGGGATTACAAAACAGGAAACTGGTACCTACCAAAATTTTAAAAAATCAGCGCCAATTTGAAATTATTATTTGTTAATATAGGTACCGATTTCTTTCAAAATCGATATTTAGGGCTACCTGGGATTACAAAACAGGAAACTGATACCAAATTCTTAAAAAATCAGCGCCATTTTGAAATTCTTTGATAATTGACCGATTTCGTTCTAAATTGATACTTAGGACTTCCTGCGATTACAAAACAGGAAACTGGTACCAAAATTAAAAAAATCAGCGCCATTTTGCAATTCTCTGTTAATTGACCGATTTCGTTCAAAATCGATATTTAGGGCAAACCACATCCCGTGAGCTGCTTTAGCAGCTCGCGCACAGAGCGAAACACTAGTTTTAATATATATATAGCTGCTCGTGCTGATTCACTGATTGATCACCTCTCCTGTAAAATTTTGTATGAACATTTTTTTTTTCACTCATCGTTTCGTATAGAAGACAAAAATTCATTAAGAGGAAAAATACAGAGAGAGCTGATGATTGAGGATTTCGAAGACGGATGAAGAGCACCAGCCAGGGTATCGAGTATAGGTGGGGGGTGCTCGACCAAATGTCACTCGAAACTTCATCCAATTGACAGTGAGCTGAAAAAAAATTCAAAATGGCGGATTTAAGATGGCCGCCATACAAATTTCGACGGTGTCTATCTCGGAGAGTATAAAAGATGGAAGAGTGGTTTCTTGGCAAAAGATGATCAGGACATGAGGGTCTACTTGATGAATAGGAAAAAAATTCAAGATGGCGGAATTTATTTTTCCATAGAAAAGGGTATTGAAAATAGGTGCGGGGTGCTCGACCAAATGTCACTCGAAACTTCAGCCAATTGAAAGTGAGCTGAAAAAATTTTCAAAATGGCGGATTTAAGATGGCCGCCATACAAATTTCGTCGGTGTCTATCACGGAGAGTATAAAAGATGGAAGAGTGGTTTCTTGGCAAAAGATGATCGGGACATGAAGCTCTACTTGATGAACAGGAAAAAAATTAAAGATGGCGGAATTTATTTTTCCATAGAAAATGTATGGCGAATATTGAAGAGGCTACAAGTGTAGAACTATGCAAGACTACGGTTCCTTTTCAAGATTTGTTTTTATGGAAGAATTCTCATTTTGACGAATGGTTCGGAGAAAAAATAAGGAGAGAGATGATGATCGAAGGTTCGGATGATAGGTAAGGAGCACGGTCAGGGTATTACTGATAGGTACCTACTTAGGGGCTGATCAGACAAAAAGGGAGGGGCGGGAGGTTGGTGGTCTTTGTTTTATATTTTTCCTTTATGAGCATTTTCTTTTACGTCGGACGCTTGGCGTGCTGTCGCTTCCACTGTGCTCACTAGCATAGCAGTGTGTTGTTCAGATCAGAACACGTAGACAGTAAACCAGCTGCCCGATTATGTAAGAATTGTCGATCAAATCGTAAAAGTTCGGCGTCAAAGTAAAATAAACCATAACAGCATTGAATTAGAGCTCAATTTCGTGTTTCGAAATTGAGCTCTAATTTAATGCTGTTATGGTTTATTTTACTTTGACTCCGAACTTTGACGATTTGATCGGCCATTCTTACATAATCGGGGGGCAGGATAGTAGGACAGCGAGTAAGTAGGCAGTGGACCACGCGGTCCACTACGCGGTCCGCTGTAGCGGGCCGCGCAACCACGCGCCATACTAGTTATATATATAGATGAATCCCTATTTCCCTTGGTCACGGCATCACGCGTGAACGGCTGGACCAATTTCGCTAATTCTTTTTTTGTTGTGTTTGTTATTGTAAGGAGAAGGTTCTTATGAAAGAAAATGTTTAAAAAATTGTACGGAAAAGTAAAAAAATTGGATTAAAAAATCTCCTTAAACAAAACAAATGAGACATAAGACAGTAGAGAGATCTTCAAATATATTGTCAGATTGACGTTCATTTATTCAGTTTCATATATTATATACATTTATACTGGAAAAAAAACCAGTTCCCACGGGACTCCATAAGACCTAAAATCCACGCGGACGAAGTCGCGGGCATCAGCTAGTAACATATAAAATCTCAAGAAGTTACGATTACAGATCTGTACATTGGAAATGCATGTTTATCTATTCCGCCTATTATAGATTTAGCCATCGGAGCTGGTTATGAAATTATGATTGTATTTTCCGAGGAAATAGGTTTAAATAGTGCATATGGCGTAATTTCCGCCAGTAGTCGTACAAATGCTATTGTTATTGACGCGGTTTTTGCCGTGTTTAGGTATCGTGCGGGTGGAAGTTATGTGATTCCCATAAAAGTTACCATTATATATATTGGCAGGTATAAATATCCACTACAGCCCATTAACGTCCCACTGCTGGGCACAGGCCTCCACTCTCATAGGAGAGAGGAAATAAGAGCTTAGTCACGCTGCTCCAATGGCCGCCAACTGGGCTTTAACTGGGCTGGTGATAATAACCGGGACCGACGGCTTAACGTGCTCTCCGAGGCACGGGGGTGAAACACCACCAACTTCCTAACTCCAGGTATAAGTTATGCAAACACCGATTACTACGTTACATAAAATATAGGGACTTCCCACTTATTCAAACACGACACCTTAGAAATTAATACCAACTTATTATTGGTAATGAAAAAAGCCGGAGGCGCAAAACCGCACCCAAAAAGGTGCACATTAAAAAAGGTCATAATTATAGTAGGTACTTACCTTTTTTTTTTTTTTATCCACTACAAGTACCTACTTATACGTCGCAAACTCGTAATGAAAATACTTACCGATTATATATTACTAGATGATGCCCGCAACTCCGTCCGCGTGGATTAAAAGTTTTCTTGATTCCCACGTGAACTCCTTACTTTTCCGGAATAAAAAGTAGCCTATGTCCTTCCCCGGTTTTCAAATTTCATCAAAATCGGTTGAAAAGATGGGCCATGAAAGCGTAGCAGACAGACAGACAGACGTACAGACAAACAGACAGACAGACACTTTCGCATTTATAATATTAGTATGGATTTCGTCAAGAGCGTGTCCGATGGAAATGATACTAACGAGATTTGATGTTGTCTTAATGGGTGTACCTACTTGTGCAATTGACCTGGAAAGAACCATACAATTATGATATGTTGCTTAGTTGTTCGCCAGGTTATATTATGTACCATCTAATCTACGAGTATGATATAATAACTATTAATTATTATGTATTAAATTTCATAAATTATCGTTAACCACGCCTTGTTGAACCTTGCAAGAAACAACTTTTTGTTGTCCATACAAAATGTTACATAAGACTGATAGGTGATCAGTAATCACCCGCTCATGTGTAGGTGGGTATGTTCTCTTACCCTACATTTATAAACATACCACATCAATCGATTAATTAAAAGAGACTTTCTTTTTCAAGCTGTTTTTAATAAATTAATTTATTTATTCAATAAGGTTTATTAAACTAAGGGCTGATTTTTCAATCGTCAGATAAAGTTTATCGGAGGAATAAATTTGACGTTTTGACAGTTTTAAATGTCATAAATATTTGTTTTTTATCCACCACAAGTTAGCCCTTGTCTGTGATCTTACCGTATGGTAAGTGATGATGCAGTCTAAGATGGTAGCGGGTTATGCTGAACCCATGCCCCTTAATCGGTTTCTACACGGCATCGTACCGGAACGTTAAAGCACGTCCTTGGCGGTAGGGTGGTGAAGCCACGGCCCACCTCTTC
Organism: Erebia ligea; assembly: GCA_917051295.2. Lineage (NCBI taxonomy): Eukaryota > Metazoa > Arthropoda > Insecta > Lepidoptera > Nymphalidae > Erebia > Erebia ligea. Next base: position 18,876,941 of record OU785223.1, read on the forward strand.
CCACCAGGCCAGACCAGAGAAAATTCAGAAATTGCTACACTGCGCCAAGGCGGTCGTCAAGATATTTCTAAAATGACGACCTCCGTGGCGCAGTGTTGAGCGCTGTTGCCTTAACGTGCGGAGGTCCCGGGTTCGATCCCCGGCAGGGTTTGGAAATTTATAATTTCTGAATCTCCCTGGTCTGGCTTGGTGGGAGGCTTCGGCCGTGGCTAGTTACCACCCTACCGGTAAAGTCCGGTAGGTACGATGCCGTGTAGAAACCGAATAGGGGTATAGGTTTAATATAACTGCCATGCCCCTAACAGGTTAGCCCGCTACCATCTTAGACTGCATCATCCATCAGGTGAGATCGCAGTCAAGGGCTATCTTGTAAAAAAAAAAAAAATTGTTCGATTATTTAAGAGACCGATTTCTTAACCACTGGGCTATCACCGCTTCATTACATCGTGTTTATAAGTTAATTGTATTTTTTATTAATAAACCCTATAAGGTCTGATTTCATTTCCGTATAAGTATCTACAACATCAACAAGTTCCCAGTGTAAGTTGGTTGCATCACCTGTTACATTATCACCTATTGTGCTATCACTCATTGTCTCCATACTACCGAAATTAGATAACTCCACTTATGACGCCCTGGGAACATTTCTTCTCGCTTTCCATATAAAAGCGCTACGTAATTCGTCTTTATTGTTTGCTTCTCCATTTTTGGAAACTTCATACTTGTGTACGATGACTTTAATTAGTTTTCCAGTGAGGTTGCTATTTTTCCTCATTATCACATTATATAGACCTTTCTCTATAGTTTCGGTTTCGTCTAGAGCAGTAGAGCTCTCTTCATCAATCAGAATAGTATATTATTAGAATATAGGTAGGTACTTAATCATAGGTTAAAAGTAAAGTAAAATATACTTTTCTCAAACATGCATGGAAATATTGTCATTATTTTGAAAAAAGAACACGCGAAGTATCGAATTTTCGGACAAAGAAAATCAAATCCATTGCAGGAGCGTTTGTTGAATTTGGAACATTACAACGCTCCTGCAATGTTGTGGGTCAATTTCAACAAAGGCGTTTTTTTGTTTCATTTCGGTGAACTTTCGTATTATCAAGATTTCTCAAATTTAAACAGTAGTTTATTGTACTTCTTGATATTCTTCATGCTCTTATTTAATGCCATCAAAATATACCTTAATAAACTAATGAGAAATCGTGTTTGAATTTGTGATGCCACTGGAATGAAAAATTCGTTCACCGATATGAAATAACTAGCCACCGAAATGAAAAAACCTATCCACCGAAATTAAAATCCACCGAAAACGAATACAAGCATTCTTTCTTTTCTTCTCAGCTCACATAATCTTCTTCTTTCCGTTCTTTCCTCTGCAGTCAATGCCTAGCCTCGGCATTCTAAAAAAATATGTCAATTGTTAAAACAGTAGGAAAGTGGCAAACTTTAGTTTTTGAGCAGCTGACAGACCATTCGCCAATACTTCTTTACATTTCAAATATTAAAACTCAGAAAAAAAGTTTGCAACTTAACAAAATAATCTATACTTATAATAAAACTGTAACAGGTCCAATTCTGTACATTGAAGATATTTTGAAATTTTTTTTTGGAGGACACTCATTATTCGATACTGAAGCCAAATCTGTAATTTTTTTCATTTTTGTCTGTCTGTCTGTCTGTCTGTCTGTCTGTCTGTCTGTCTGTCTGTCTGTATCTTGGCCGCGCATCACGCCGAAACTACTGAATGAATTCAAACGAAACTTGGCACGATTTGAGCCTATACTACGAGGTAGGACATAGGATACTTTTTATCCCGAAATTCTACCCCCGAAGGGGTGAAATAGGGGTTGAAAGTTTGTATGAAAGTCCTTAATTTCTCAAGTTATAGCCATGAAACTTGATATATGAGCTGCGGGTTGAAAATGGAGACATACGTGTTTCACAGTTTTTGAAAATTCGAGCCCCAAAAGGGTGAAATAGGGGATGAAAGTTGGTATGAAAGTCCTTCGTTTCTCAAGATGTTTTACAAGTTATATCAACGAAACTTTTTATTTTGCCTTACGGTAAAAAATAAAGAAGTACGTGTGTCACAGTTTTTCAAAATTCCACCCCTAAGGGGGTGAAATAGGGGGTGAAAGTTTGTATGAAAGTCCGTCATTTCTCAAGTTATATCGATTAAACTTGGCATACAAGCTACAGTACCCTTACTCTGAGATTGATCGAATTTAAAATACGGTCTCACTAAGTGAGGTGAATTACATTTGCATCAAACTAAAATGAATCTTAATCTTATTAATTTAGAGCTCAATTTCGTGTATGCATTCACAGCATACACGAAATTGAGCGCTCCAAACGATACGTTTCGAAATTTGAATCGGTTGCACTGAATTTGTGGCTTTAAATCAAGAGTTTTTGGTCCATTTTAGTTTGACTCAAATGTGATTCACCTCACTTAGTGAGACCGTATTTTAAATTCGATCAATCTCAGAGTAAGGGTACTGGTTGAAAATGAAGAAATAAATGTTTCACAGTTTTTGTAAATTTTACCCCCGAATGGGTGAAATAGGGTTGAAAGTTTGTATGAAAGTCCTTCATTTCTCAAGTTATAGCCATGAAACTTGGTATTTGAGCTGCGGGTTAAAAATGAAGACATACGTGTTTCACAGTTTTTCAAAATTTCACCCTCAAAGGGGTGAAATAGGGGTTGAAAGTTTGTATGAAAGTCCTTCATTTCTTAAGTTATATCGATGAAACTTGGTATACAACCTACCGGTTAAAAATGAAGAAATACGTGTTTCACAGTTTTCGTAAATTTTACCCCCGAAGGGGTGAAATAGGGGTTGAAAGTTTGTATGAAAGTCCTTAATTTCTCAAGTTATATCCATGAAACTTGGTATATGAGCAGCGGGTTAGAAATGAAAACATACGTGTTTCACAATTTTTCAAAATTCCACCCCCAAAGGGGTGAAATAGAGGTTGAAAGTTTGTATAAAAGTCCGTCATTTCTCAAGTTATTTCGATGAAACTTGGTATATCCACGCGGACGAAGTCGCGGGCATCAGCTAGTTACTAATAAAAGCGCTGTTAGGGAGTGTTTGTCTGATCATTCGTGGCAGGAACTCCACACATCCACTGATCCTAATTACATTGCTGAAAAAATTGTATCCACGTTGCAAAATATGATTGATAAGAATACAACCATTAAGAAAGTTTCTAGTAAAAAGCTACCGCTCAAACCTTGGATTACAATCAGTGTTGTCCGGTGTATACGTAAAAGAAATAAAATGTATAGGCAACACAAGTGTTCTCCCAATAACATTGAGCTAAAAACAAAGTACATTGAATACAGAAACGTTTGTAACAGGGTCATTAAATCATTAAAAACGGATTACTATAAATCTCAATTAGCGTGTTGTAATGGCAACATGATGAAAACCTGGAACATTATCAAAGAATTATGTTATAATAAAAGTAAAGTGTCTACGGGTCCACTACTCAAAATAAAACCTTCTCCGGTCGAGTCGCTCAATGAAGTGAATAAATATTTTACGTCAGTAGGAGAAGACTTAGCGAGTAAGACTCTTGTAAAACTAGGCAAGACAGAATCAGACCTTGCAAGTAGGGCCTTTGATCTTTCCATTTCTCCGTGTTATTCATTCTCATTATATTTAACAGATTCCTTGGAGATTAAAAATATAATATCTAGCCTTAAAAGTAATAGTGCGCCAGGCTGGGACAGTATTACAGTAGAATTAATCAAACTCTGTGCAGATTTACTGGTCGATCCAATAGCCCACATGTGCAATCAAAGTTTCGTTACAGGCATCGTTCCAAATCTGTTAAAAAAAGCTATTGTAACTCCAATATTTAAAACAGGGGATAAAAACCTCCCATCAAATTATAGGCCAATTTCACTCTTACCGGTTGTTACAAAGATACTAGAGAAACTTGTTAACAAAAGACTGATGTCTTTCCTAGAGAAAAACCAACTACTGTCAGTGAATCAATACGGATTCCGATCAAATAAATCAACGGAAGATGCAGTGTTAAAGCTAACCTCCTTAGTCAACCATTACCTGGACCGGAAACAAAAGGTTGTAGGCGTATTTCTTGATCTGCAAAAAGCATTTGACACGGTTTCCATTCCAATTTTGTTATCTCGCTTAGAAAACTGTGGAATAAGAGGAATAGCGCACAAATGGTTTTGCAATTACCTAACGAATAGAACCCAACAAGTAAGAGTGGAGGGATGCTTAAGTGATACGTATTCCTGCTCCTATGGAGTCCCACAAGGCAGCACCTTAGGCCCTACACTATTTTTAATTTATATCAATCAATTATGCAATGCCCAACTTAACAACGCTGATATTATCATGTTTGCTGATGATACAGTACTCTTATTTCACGGTTCCACATGGAAAGATGTTCACGAGTATACGGAAATAGGCTTAAGTAAAGTAACCGCATGGTTAGAACATAGTCTTCTCTCCCTTAACACCAGTAAAACTAAATATATTTGTTTTAGTAAAACTAAGAGTGGAAGACCCCCAAAGGACTTTAAAATACGGGCACACTGTTATCCCTGCAATCAGAATATATACTTCAATTGCAACTGTAACTCGTTACTGGTAGTAAATACAGTTAAATATCTCGGAGTAACTATAGACGACAACCTGAACTGGGCTCCACACATATCCAATACCAGCATGCGCATTAGAAGACTCATATACATTTTTAAAACCCTACGCGCAGTTTGCAGTACTGACATGTTAATCAAATTGTATAAAACCCTCGGAGAATGTATCATCAGCTACTGCATATGCGCCTGGGGTGGTGCTTCTAAAACGTATATGTTAGAAGTTGAAAGAGCACAACGTGCCTTGCTTAAGGTTATGATGAGTTATCCGTTTACTTTTCCAACAACCCAATTGTACGACATATGTGAGGTACTGTCAGTAAGGAAATTGTTCATTTATCAGACTTTAAGAAGATATCACAGTAATACAGTGCCTTTCCTACCCCCGAATACGAAGAGAATCGATAGATGTCCAGTTCCTGCTGTAAAAAGTAGTTTTGCTCGTAGGCATTATGATTTCCTAGCCCCATTCTTGTATAACATATTAAAAAAAGGTACCCTAAAAGTCATGACCAAAAGAGAAATAAAAACTTACATTAGAACGTGGCTTAAAAACTATGATTATGAAAATACAGAGAAACTTTTTCCAAAGAATATTTAAATCGGAACACACACACACACACACACACACACACACACACACACACACACACACATACACACACACACACACACACACATACTTGCTCTTGGTTTATTTATTAATAGTTAGTCTTATAGATGTCTATTTATTTTATTTTTGTGTTTATTGCGTATATTTTATTAAACATACTGTATATATTTGTCAACTATGAATTATTGTTTGTTTATAGAGTGGGAAGACACTGTCTCCTGTAACACAGTTTTTACTACCTCAGGAGGCAGGGTTTCATACAATTGAAATTTTGTAATCAGTTTTGGCAAATAAAGATTTATTTTATTTTTTATTTTAATTATAGTTGGTAGATCGCGTTTCCACTTTGCATTCACCTGGTACTTTAAAATAAAAAAATCGGATTATATTTAATCAAATCTCTTTATAGTCGGTTGAAATCATATGCGAAAGTGTGTTGGTTTGTTGGTTTATTGGTTTGTTAGTTTGTTGGTTTGTCCTTCAATCACGCTGCAACGTAGAAACGGATCAACGTGATTTTTTGCATGAGTATAGTTGAGGACCTGGAGAGTGGCACAGGCAATTTTTTATCCCGGAAAATTGAGTAGTTCCCGTGGGAATTTAAAAACCACCATTATCTTTCTTTCTTTCTTTCTCTGGGCTTTTCCGCACTTAAGCACCGCTGCCCGTTGTGCGTGAGACCTTTGGTGAGACTCCCCTCTGGATCACTCCAGCCAGCCGAGCTCACTCCAGAATCCAAGCAGGCCGCCCAGGTCGGCGAGGACTTCCGGGAGTGTTGCTGGGAAGCCAATGCCACCACCATCCCACCACCACCATTATGTGGTGTGGTGCTGTGCCGGTGCGAATTGCTGGGTGGTGGGTGTCCGCATTGTATTGGTGAAAGACACGCACTGTACCACATAGATTTGTCTGCTGTGGCGGATTATAGCGAATTAAACTTCTAGTTCATTCATTAAATATAGTTAAATATTTTGCAAGTTATTCTCATTTAACCACATTACTAGCATTAAAGCGCAGCAGTACCTAAGTACTTGTATATTGTATCACTGAACGTAAACAAAACAAACTATGTCACCACAACTTCGCAACCACTTCACCGTTTACCAAGTGTCAATGCAACCGTCCATGGTATTATTTAACACAGTTCCCCATAGCATACAAATGTCCAAACTTGGCACTTGGCAGCTAAATCACGTGCCCATAAGCTAGTAAACGCTGTTATCCCATTAATATTCGCCTTAACACCTTGCTGGGTGGTGCAAATGGGTTGAATTGGAAACTTTCTCTTTTTATTGTCTGTTATGGCAATTGCTGGGTCGTGCTACCAGATAAAGGGCACCTTGGATTGCATTTTACGTAAATGTCTTTTTCGTACCACTTGCTCAAAAAAGTGACATTCTATGCCACAAAAAGCGAACATAACAATAGTCGTTTTTAATCTGTTAAAAACAGGGAAGAATATTGTACTGAATTTCATTCATCCTCTAGGGGGAGAATGTGATTTTAATTTTTTTTGACGACCTCCGTGGCGCAGTGTTGAGCGCTGTTGCCTTAACGTGCGCAGGTCCTGGGTTCGATCCCCGGCAGGGTTTGGAAATTTATAATTTCTGAATTTCCCTGGTCTGGCCTGGTGGGAGGCTTCGGCCGTGGCTTGTTACCACCCTACCGGCAAAGACGTGCCGCCAAGCGATTTAGCGTTCCGGTACGTTGCCGTGTAGAAACCGAATAGAGGTATGGGTTTAATATAACTGCCATGCCCCTAACAGGTTAGCCCGCTACCATCTTAGACTGCATCATCACTTACCATCAGGTGAGATCGCAGTCAAGGGCTAACTTGTAGTGGAAAAAAATAAAAAATAAATATATAAATAAATAAATAAATAAATTCGAATACTTACCGAAATATTTACTGAACTACATCCGTGTTTACACCATTGAGTTTGTATATATAAAGCATTATACATCTTTTTGAAAAAGGAATACGCAGTTAAGATTATTAAATAAAATGAGAAAACCGACGAGGCCGTATGAGCTTGATGCCTTTGCTTTTCCGACAAAAAAATATTAGTCTAGGAATTTGCCGCGTTTTTGTTTTTTTCAAATACATAAACGTTAAGTTTATTTTAATTTATTTTTATAAATAAGTTAATGTTCTAAAAATACGTTACGATGTTAAATCAAGTGTTAATTTTTTCGCAAATGGTACGAAAAGTAGAGTATTTTCCTCGGTGATAAAGCTGTCTTAGTCTTGGGTGAACTTAAATCCCTCGCTACACTCAGGACTCGTCTTAAATCCCTCGCTTCGCTCGTGATTTAAGTTTTTAACACCCTCGCTACGCTCGGGGGTAAACCTCGAGTCCTTCGTTACGCTCGCGATTTAAATCGTCACCCGCGACAGAAGACACTGCTTTATCCCCTTGGTTAATAATCTACTATATCTTTAACATCATCAACGTCATCATATTGTTATTGTTTATAAGTATGTGTTTCTTGGTGTACAATAAAGAATTTTTCATTCATTCATTCATTTTTCATTCATTCATCAACTCATCGCAGGCCCACTATTAAGCACGGGCCTCCATTTAAAATGAGAAGGGTTACCGTTAGAGAGACATAGATAGTACACGCAGACTAAGTGCAAATTAGCTGACACACAATTTTGAGAGCATTAGAAAGAACAAGATTTTCTCCTTCACGGGCAAAGCAGTTCTACCTAATATATAATTCCACAGAATATAGTACACCACCACCCCCATCACTACAGCCCATTAACGTCCCACTGCTGGGCACAGGCCTCCAGTCTCATAGGAGAGAGGGAATTAGAGCTTAGACCCACCACGCTGCTCCAATGCGGGTTGGAACACATACACAGGTAATAGTACGTTGATAATTCCTAAGGACATGTAAGTAATATAGTCTCGTTATTACTCCCTGAGAGTTTTTTAAATAGTGTACTAAAGGTAATCATAATCATTTATTTATTTTACCAGAACATGGTACATGCAACATATGGATTTTAGGATTAAGATATAGTATCCACATATTTTGCCAAGCTTGGTGTGCATAAAATAATTTAGCATTTGACAATTATTAAAACCCGATGGAAGCATGGAAATATTCAGATTCATTATGACTTAGCAAAAAATAATTAAGTAATTATTATATAAAAATAGCAAAAGAAATATATGCCACAAACAAAATTAATAAAAGAATACCAATAATAATAATCACAAATTATAACTTAACAACTTAAACAAATGTGCTAAATTAAGTAGTAAGTAGGTTGATCTGCAGCAAGTAAGTGAAAAATTTAATACTTACAGAGCTCGTTATATCAAAGTTAACGAGCCATAAAGGATACTGAAAATTAAACATAATTAAAGCAGGAAATCAGAAATTCAGACCATAGAACATAACGAGTAAAAATGCAACTATGATATTGTATAAAGAAGTAGAGTAGGTATAATATATTATATTATGTAATATAAATATGTAAAAGGATTAACTACCTACTAAAATTGTAGTACATTGTGGAATCTTGCCTTTAAGCTTATGTAAATATGTTATAATGTTTCCTTCTGAATGACAAGTTTATTCCGATAGATTGAGACACCAAATGCAACGGATCACATTACCTAATATCAGGTGTTTTGAAAGTAGTAACCTTAGCTGTGACCGTGCCTATTCAATATCAGTTTCCACAATTACCAAGAAACTACTTGAAAATCAGTAATATTTAATGAAAATGTTTATTATGAGTTTTATTACTACGATAAAAACAATATTAAACGCTAACAAAACGTCGTTATCTTTGTTTAATCGCATGCGTCGAAAAATGTTTTGAATTTTTGTTACATGATGTTGATATATTAAATGATATCAATTATCATTTAGTCCAATCTTACGTGATGGAAAATAATGTTGAGAACTAAACTTGCTCACTGCAACATCAAATTTGAATTTTTATGTTAGACAAATTAAAAGAACCTACTTCTAGAAATGTATGTAGCATCAAATTGTTTAAGGACTCCTGATTCACTATCATCACAGTACAATCACAGTTCTTCGTCTATATTATAAAAGTATATGCTCCTGAAAAAAGCTTATTATACTGTTGAAGATTATGTAAATGATAAAAGAGCGTGGATTTTACTCGTTCGAGCTATGCTTTAGACTGCAGCTGCTTATTTTATCTTCATTTTTATCAATATTAATTATTGTAATTTATGTTTTTTTTTGAAAAGAAGAGCAACTGTTGAGTTTCTTGCTGGCTCTTCTTGGTAGGAATGGTATTGTAAGCCAGCAGTGGTAGAGTCACTTGACGATTCAAAAGCACTTGTATAAAGTTTATTTGAATTTGAATTAATTACAGTGAGGCCTCAGGAACAAAGAAAGTTTCTCCACACCTCATTTTTACTGCTGTTAGTGTAACCTTATCTAACCTTATCGCCCATGCACTATTAAATCAAATCGACATTGGAGTATGGGCATATCAAGGTTTTCAAATGTTTTCAAACTCATTATCACCTAATTGTATTTTCTCGGTTACGCAAATAATCTGAATATCGCCTTCGAAGCCTCTTGGTCTTGGAATCTCGCCAGTTCAACGCGATCCGTACGCAGGTTCAGTCGCTTCGTCTCACGCGCACATACTTACATGTTTCTATAGTGATAGTGGAGTGTCCATGTGTGTGTTATCAACCCTTTATATTTTACGATACAGGGATTGATGGCTTTGCATATTATTGGATTTTTCCCCGGTTTTCGTCTGTAAGTTATAAATTATACGAATCTATATTTAAGTTTTTAAAAATATTTGTCGTCGTGCTTATTCGTTTCCAATCAGGTTCTGCTAGATTGTCTGTTAGCTCAATTACGTCAATATTTTATTGGTAGAGGCTTCGTATTTTTTATTTTTAACGATCGTTTCGACTCATGGTTATGTATGAAGTGTTCAAACATTTTCTAATTTAAGTGGTATGTTAGTGGAATCTACTGACTTACGAACTACCATTTGTTTCAGTAAATGGAATGATGGTGGAATGCGATAATTGGGTGTAGTTTCTTTGAGTATTGTTGTAGAAATATCCGCGTTGCAAACAACTAACAATATAACCCTGGTTTGCTTTCCGGCTGTTCTTTGCGGCGGTTGCTGTTCTCGAAGGTGTGTGAAGTCTGCCAATCCGCACTTAGCCAGCGTGGTGAATTATGGCCAAACCCTTCTCATTTCGAGAGGAGACTCGTGCTCAGTAGTGAGCCGGCAAATCTGTGGTTGAGATGATGACCACCTTGATATTAATTAAGGTTATATCACTAGACTGTTTCGCCAGGTTACTGCAGGCCTGGATCCCATTTTTCTTTTATCTCCTAGATCCGAGAATGTATCATTATTCAATGTAAGTTTGCAAACATAGATAAATATAGATAATTATCATCACCATCATCTGAATAAGACGACGGCCCACTACGAGTCTCCACTCTCCTTACAGAATAAGGAAGGTAAAATTTATACTTACCACTTTTATAATTTTTAGATAATAGGTATTTAAATCAGTTTACTTATTGAGGAATTTATCATAAACATCGAATCAGCTAATTTCAACATCTATTAAATAATCACGTGTAAAAAAAAAGTGAAATTGGTATTTTGCAATTAAGGATTCTGGTTAGGTAAATGTCATGCCATAAATTAGTTATGTCTTATGATATAACCTAGAAGATGCAATTCTAATTTATTATGCGTTTCATAATTAATATTTTTAAAATTGCCTAGCGCTATTTCAGCTCACTGGCGAAATCTTATAATATGTCCTAGTGCCAAGTTGTTGTTTAACTTGCGTCATGTATGTGTAAGGTGCTTATAGAGCTCACTGGTTACACCAGTGACCAGCATAATACGCATTACTTTTAGCAATGGGCAATACCCAGCTCTGATGGTTGGTACGTGGACGTGTATCTAAACTCTAAACGGTAAAAGTTTCACAAAAGGTGGGATACTTCGGCCGTGGCTAGCTGCCACGGCCACGGCTAGGTACCGGTAGGGACCGGCAAAGACATACCGCCAAGCGATTCAGCGTTCCGGTACGATGCCGTGTGGAAACCGACTAGGGGTATGGGCTGCATAAAACTGCCATACCCCTAACAGGTTAGCCCGCTACCATCTTAGACTGCATCATCACTTACCATCAGGTGAGATCGCAGTTAAGGGCTAACTTGTAACATCAAATATGTTACAAGCCTGGCACGTTTGCGATTCTTTCATGGTTTGCTTGTTATTCAAACCGAAGGGTGGTTAGCAAAATGACCCCGGATCGTTGTATTGTCTCGATCATTCATACAAAATTGACATTCGCTAACTATGTGTATAATTATGTGTATGTGTATGTATGTGTATGTGTATGTGTGGTATGATCTACCAAACAAAAAAAGAATCATCAATAATTCATACTTCATCATACTAATATTATAAATGCGAAAGTGTGTTTGTTTGTTGGTTTGTTTGTCCTTCAATCACGCCGCAACGGAGCAACGGATCGACGTGATTTTTGGTATGGGTATAGTTGAGGACCTGGAGAGCGTCATAGGATACTTTTTATCCCGGAAAATTATGGAGTTTCCGTGGGAATTGAAAAAAACTTATTCCACGCGGACGAAGTCGCGGGCATCAGCTAGTTACTTATAACCCCAGATGCGATATACGGTACTAACTACTACTACACTACTAACATCGCATTTAGTATACTCGTATACTAAATGCGATGACTAAAATATAAAGAAATATTTACTCAGCTGATTTCTTAAACAGTGGTGGAGTACATTATTCAATTGCGAAATAAAGATACCTAAGGCCTTTATTGTGGGAGAATAGGTATTTCTTTCCATTATTATAAAACTAAAGAAATCGCTGAAAAGATTTTTCATTTTACTTTAAACATGAGTACAAGATTTTTTTTTATTACTATCGCAACTATTTAAGCTAATTTGAATAATCACGCCGTTGATGAGGGTTTATAATAATTGGTGAAAAGTGAGATTATAACTGTACTTACATTACTGATTTTGAAGTGGATTTCGTGATATCCTGATGCTTGACTATACCGTGTACATAATTGAGAATCCGCTTAGTTTTGCCAATTTTAAAGGCTACCTTCGGCTTATTGTTTCATGACAATAACATGCCTTGACCTATTGCTGCACTTAGGGAGGTCATATTGAAACAATGGTTTTTAGGACTTTTCATTTGATAACCCGTAGTCATCGACCACACAACCAATAGACGCCTAATTACTATGCTTTGGTAATGCAAACAATTCAGTCAAATGACTCAAGTAAGCGGGCGCGGGGTACTAAACGCTGATTGGTATACTCAAGGTCAAAAAAATCATAAATCAAATGGGATGGGGTCCTAACTCCTAATAATTATTTATCGATAATTAATTATCGATATACTCTAATTAATATTTAAATAACTCGGTAGGTTTTGTTACAAGGGCGTGGAATTATATAAGACCTATTAAGTCTGATGTGTTGTCTGAAAGTGCACTGAAAAAAAAAATTAGTAAAACTAATTGCTTTTTCGGTAATATACATTGCTTTGGCCAGTAAAAATGGAGCCTATTGTCCAAACAAGTTCAAGTAACCGAAAGAAAAACAGTTGAGTTATAACAGTAGATTTTACCGGTTGACTATTCTTACTGTTTGTAAGACAGTAAGTAAGAAAGTAATACTTAGTATGAACTGTTTGTTTCAGTAAACTTTAAAGTTCAAACAATTAAAATAGCTGTTTAGCTCCTAACTATATTCTAAAAAAACTGTTCTGAAGCAGTAAAATTAACTGCTACAATATCAGTACCGTTTGCTTCAGTAAACATTAATGTACAAACAATTGAAACAACTGATTAGCTTCTTACTGTTTTTTGCCCATTTCGACGAACTGTCAGTAACCAATTACTTTTACAAAAAATCAGTATTTTTAACCGAATTAAATTTTACTGTGCCAAAACAGTAAAAAGTTTCGTGCTATTTTTTTCAGTGTGTTCGCCCTATATGAGGAGTCTATTATAGTTGTATGGTCGATACCCGTAGTGTATCAAGATAGTTTAGTAGCCCCTTCAAATAAATGAATTTCTTTATCTTCCTATGTGCTACCATCTGCCTCGTTGATCTAGTTGGCATGTTCGACTGCGGCTGGCGAGGTCCCGGGTTCGAGTCCCGGGTCGGGCCATAATTGAGTATTGGGTTTTTCTGACTAGAAATTCTCAGTACTAGCCCGGAGTTAGGTAATTTTCGGTGTTTCCCCGTGCCTTGGAGATCACGTTAAGCCGTCGGTCCCGGTAATTATCACTAACATGATAATAGTCGATAAAGCCCGCAAACCCGCAATGGATTCGCGTGGTGGGTCTAAGCTCTAATTCCCTCTCACCTATGAGAGTGGAGGCCTGTGTCCAGCAGTGGTACGTTAATGGGTTGTAGTGGTGGTGGTGCTACCATCTTTGCACTTGGCAGGCTGGTCAGTGGTCGTGACACGTAGTCGTAATTTGTTTCCATGATTTGTCGCTCTCCTCCCTCACTTACGCTTTAAGGTACGAGTACGTAGCCGACTGCAGGCAGCAGCAGCAGGTGATGTGTCCAACGACCTCAATTTACAAGACGGGCCCTGTCAAACAAAGAATGTGGACATATTTACTAATATAACTTACTAAAGTCATCTAGTCCGAGAAGCGGGACAGCGCTATGGCGGGGACAAGGATAGGCTTTTAGAGGTGTGGAGCGCGCTCTACAGGTCGTACGCCCAATTTTTTTCTTTGAAAGGGCCTATAGTCTAGTACCTACATATATATATCGATGGATGTGTCGCCGCGACACTACTGGTCTTTCACCATATTCGTTTCCATATCCACGTAAACTAAAGATTTATACAATGCTCGGAACAAAAATACTGACAAAAAAATGAAATAAATATCTTATCTTTAATTTATTTATTGCCTTCAGGCGATAATAATCGTAAATGTAAAAGTAAGGCATCAATATTAAGTGCATCTATACAATGCATATATATGGTGAATGCCTTTCGGATGCAAACGTATTAATTATTTTATAATCCGTGATATCTTAACATTATTGGATTGCAATTTGCAAGCTCAGGATTAATTTGTGGAATTCCTTTTTAGGGTTCCGTACCCAAAGGGTAAAAACGGGACCCTATTACTAAGACTCCGCTGTCTGTCTGTCTGTCTGTCTGTCTGTCTGTCTGTCTGTCTGTCTGTCTGTCTGTCTGTCTGTCTGTCTGTCTGTCTGTCTGTCTGTCTGTCTGTCTGTCTGTCTGTCTGTCTGTCTGTCTGTCTGTCTGTCTGTCTGTCTGTCTGTCTGTCTCCAGGCTGTATCTCATAAACCGTGATAGCTAGAAAGCTGAAATTTTCACAAATGATGTATTTCCGTTGCCGCTATAACAACAAATACTAAAAATTAAAAAAATATATATATTAAGGGGGGTCCCCATACAATAAACGTGTTTTTTTCGTATTTTTTTGCTCAATATTAAAAACGGTAACAGGTAGACGGTTCAAATTTTCACAGAATATTAACTTGTATATTACCTTTCAAAATAAATAATTAAATATCAATAAAGTAAATATTAAAGGGGGGCTCCCATACAACAAACGTAATTTTTTGATATTAACAATAAACCTCTGCAAACAAAGTTAGTTTTGCGGTTCATTTCGTCTTGTTTTTAATACGTCATAAATCGTAAAACTTACTACAGGTTTGTACGGAACCCTCGGTGCGCGAGTCCGACTCGCACTTGGCCGGTTTTTATTTTTTAATTACATTTTCTCGTATCCGTTTCCGTGATCCCATTCTGGTTTAAATAGGTAATATAGAGTCATCATTTCAACCAATCTCCCTTCCTCAATTTCAATGACGATCTTCGCTAATGAATGAGGTTCGATCCCCGGCAGGGTCAATTTGGGAATTTATAATTTCTGAATTTTCTGTGGTCTGGCCTGGTGGGAGGCTTCGGCTGTGGCTATTTACCACCCTACCACCAAAAACGTGCCGCCAAGCGCTTTAGCGTTCCGGTATGATGCCGTGTATAGAAACCGATTAGGGGATGGGTTTAATATAACTGCCATGCCCCTAGCAGGTTAGCCCGCTACCATCTTAGACTGCATCATCACTTACCAATACCATCAGGTGAGATCGCAGTCAATAAAGTACGTAATAATTTTAGATCAGAAGTTTCTGCCTTATGACTACATCTGATGTTGTATAGTGCTTATCTACTGGATGACCAATACAGGCATAATCAGTTCTGACGTTATCACGTCATTAGGTCGGTTTCTCTATCAACCAATGAGTTTCTTGCTCGTTCTTCCCGGTAGGAATGCTATTCCAAACCAGTGGTAGATTCATTCGACGATTCAAAAGCACTTTTAAAAGTTTATTATAATAAAAAATTAAAAAAAAATTGGCAGTCATAAGGACTGCCGTAAGAATTGAAAAAGAATATTTAAAAAAATATATATAAACCTTGAAACGAAGGCATTAAAGTTTAATTACCAATGTAGTATATTTAGCGACTATAGGACTAGCTCAGCGTCGGTGACGCGAATCCACAAGTTTACCCCCTACCAAAAAGTGCTCAACCCGGCTAAAGAAGTTTACACTTCAAAAGTTTTCACTTCAAAAACATTTGAGTTGAGTTGGATCTGCCGAGCGATCGCGTAACTTCTGCATCAATCATTGATACATCGCAATCACCTCTGATTGGATAACACTCTTCCACTATTGGACATAATCCATTGACGCAGCAAGAATGCCATAAATTCAGCCAATTACAACAATTGATACTGTAACAATGATTGATGCAGAAGTTACGCGATCGCTCGGCCGGTGTACGCAGAGTCACAGGCATCTGCTAGTATTGAAGGGCTGATTATGCCAGTCACGAGTAAACGGCCGGTGGAAATCACTGCATCGTACAGAAGCGCAGAGCCGGTCGCCTATACCTGTATGTGTGAATACCTCGCTGTCTAGTGAACCTCGACATTCCTGGCAATATTCGCTAGCATTGATTTATATTTTTTTTTCCGTCACAAATATAATGGTGCGACTCTTGTGCGGCACTAATGTTTCTCTCATTGGACTCGCAAAAGCAAACAATTGTTTTTTCATATAACTATAATAAATTTTTCATGTATAACCTGCATTGAAAGTGCAAGTTTCAATGCCTGTTGAGCCACCCGAAACTAGTCAATTTCAGACGAATGCGACTTGCCGGGCAGAAACCAATCGTTTTCTGCCCGTTGCTGTATCACAGAATAGGCTGAATGACGTTATAAAAAACTGACAGTCTATATCTAGAAATACAATTTTAATAAAACTCGCACGTTTAATGCGGATTATGTGAAAAATATAGTGTGTGGCTAGGGATTCATAATGTTTCATCCCGCGTACTATTCTGCCTATCCACTCGATATGACAATGTTCGGGCACTAAATGCACGCGATGTTGGTTTACGTCGTGGATACGTCGTGATAGAGGCGAACATCAACAATTAATGTTTAATGTTAGGGACATTAAAAATAGATTTCGAAGACTTAGCTCGTTTAATTATGATGGCTTCTACGCCGCATATTTATATCGCTTTACGATATGCCTGAGCCCTGAAGGACGATTGATAGAAGTAAAGTATTTACAAACTGAAAGTTCATAATAGATGAAATTTTATTATTTTTTATTAATTTCTCAACTAATTCATCTTACTTACCTTATCAAAATCAAACTCAACGTACATACTTAATTGACCGAGCGAAGCGAAAATCTCTGAGTCTACTTGAGTGAATTGGCACTTGTCCGTCCGTCCGTCTGTCCGTCCGTCCGTCTGTCAGAGCATTCTGAATTACTGAACGTAATTACTTCAACTTTAAATATTATATGTAAACCGATGGCCTCCCGCCGAATATGGCATAAAAAGTTATAACAATCTTTATTTCAGGGGGGGCTCTCATAGAAGCGAATGCGAAGTAAAATTTTTTTTATAGCGTTACATAGGGTTGCGGTATATCATTTTAAAGATAATTAGGAATAAAGTCCAAAAATATATTTTTTTTAATTTTTCCCTTAAATTGGCGAAATGGGGGGCTTTCAAATTGAAGATTTTCTAACGTCCAAAGTTGACCTTAGAACTCTCAGTTTTCTGAAAGGCTGAGCCTGAAACTTGATCAATTATTTGAATTATATCCTGTACGTGAACAACAAATACTTACTAAAATTAGAAAAATATTATAAGGAAACGAAATAATTTAATTTTTAATGAGCTTCAGTATTTTTAACAGAACTTCACAATTATGTCAATAGATGGCGCTCTGTAAAAGTTTACCTACTATATTATATCTCTATGGTTTATTCGTTTGTGCTTACAAATAATAGACGTTAGCACCATCTTACGTGGAATAAAATATAGTCTACTGATAGTAGTGATGTCTATGAAGGTAATAGACCGGGAGATGGTCGTAGGTGATAGTCTCCCATTTTCTACTGCATGCCTTTTTAAGAGTTGATAACTAACCCTAAAGTATGAAAGATAGAGGGGTTACTAGCCCTTGCGCGCTTGCACGTCATAAACAAAATGGCTTCTCTTTGTGACAGAATTTTAGTTTTTGCCGTGACATTCTACTGCATGCCTTTGTAATATAACGTAGTTGGAACAAATTTAAGCTATAATAATTGATGGCATGCAATTCGCAACGGCCGACGGGGCTCAAACGGTTACGTAGAAATGTAAAAAAAAATAGAACATTTCCGTGTTTACAAATTGCATGCCGTTGTAAAAAATTACTTTTTTTATCTCAAATATACTCTACGAAAATTGGCATGCACCCCTCGTATGACCAAGGGTGGAAAATATTAGGAAAATGTTGTGAAAATTCAATACAGCTTTTCCGTGATTTCAAACTGCATGCCATTTGAACAATACTTAGTTTTTTTAATTACTTGACGTTAGCAAATTTGGCATGCACAACAGAAAGTTGTAAATTAGTGGCATGCATGACGAAAATTGCAAAAAACACTGATATAATTTCCGTGACTTTATTTTGCATGCCATTCAATATTTCATTAAAAAACATTATTTTAAGTTGATAAAAAAAATGGCATGCATATTACACAAGCCTGACATAAAAAATGTGCAAAAATAAAATTAAAAAAAGGTTTTTTAACGAAAATTAAAAATAAAGAACATTTCCCTGTTTTTTTTTGCGCCCATTTGAGCCCATACTACGAGGTAGGACATAGGATACTTTTTATTCCGAAATTCTACCCCCGAAGGGGTGAAATAGGGGTTGAAAGTTTGTATGAAAGTCCTTAATTTCTCAAGTTATAGCCATGAAACTTGATATATGAGCTGCGAGTTGAAAATGGAGACATATGTGTTTCACAGTTTTTGAAAATTCGACCCCCAAAAGGGTGAAATAGGGGATGAAAGTTGGTGTGAAAGTCCTTCGTTTCTCAAGATGTTTACCAAGTTATATCAACGAAACTTTTTATTTTGGCTTACGGTAAAAAATAAAGAAGTACGTGTGTCACAGTTTTTCAAAATTCCACCCCTAAGGGGGTGAAATAGGGGGTGAAAGTTTGTATGAAAGTCCGTCATTTCTCAAGTGATATCGATTAAACTTGCTATACAAGCTACCGGTTAAAAATAAAGAAATAAATGTTTCACAGTTTTTCAAAATTTTACCCTCAAAGGGGTGAAATAGGGGTTGAAAGTTTGTATGAAAGTCCTTCATTTCTCAAGGTATATCGATGAAACTTGGTATACAAGCTACCGGTTAAAAATGAAGAAATACGTGTTTCACAGTTTTCGCAAATTTTACCCCCGAAGGGGTGAAATAGGGGTTGAAAGTTTATATGAAAGTCCTTCATTTCTCAAGTTATATCCATGAAACTTGGTATATGAGCTGCGGGTTAAAAATGAAAACATACGTGTTTCACAGTTTTTCAAAATTCCGCCCCCAAAGGGGTGAAATAGGGGTTGAAAGTTTGTATAAAAGTCCATCATTTCTCAAGTTATTTCGATGAATCTTGGTATATCCACGCGGACGAAGTCGCGGGCATCAGCTAGTTATATTATAAATGCGAAAGTTTTGATGGATGTATGTATGGATGGATGGATGGATGTTTGTTACTCAATCACGGCTGAACGGATCTGCATGAAATTTGGCACAGATATAGATTATAGTCTGCTAAGTATATAGAATAGCATAAAGGCTACTTTTATCCCTGAATATTAAGGAGTTCCCGCGGAAACGTGGCTAGGTAGGTGATGGGTTAGCGCCAAAATCCAAATCTCTGATCTCTGTTTCACACTGGAAATGGTTCACATATTTTATGAAACTTTCATTATTATTAAAAATACGATGGTGTTATTTAATACGCATGCCATTTTCGATATATACTTAAAACTAGCTGACGCTCGCGACTTCGTCCGCGTGGATCGAGGTTTTTCGGTTCCGTTCTTCGGTTCCCGCGGGAACTCCTTAATTTTCCGGGATAAAAAGTAGCCTATGTGTTATTCCAGACTATAATCTATATCTATGCCAAATTTCATCCAGATCCGTTCATCCGTTGGAGCGTGATTGAGTAACAAACATACATCCATACATCCAAACTTTCGCATTTATAATATTTATTTGATAATATGTTTTTATGAAATGCAAAACGGCATGCAAATTAAAAACACGGAAATTTTTATTAAATTTTTGCAACTTTTGTTATTATTTAAAATATGACGGTGTTATTTAATACGCATGCCATTTTCGGTATATACTTAAAATAATATGTTTTTATGAAATACAAAACGGCATGCAAATTAAAAACACGGAATGTTTATTAAATTTTTTGCAACTTTCATTATTATTTAAAATATGATGGTATTATTTAATACGCATGCCATTTTCGGTATATACTTAAAATAATACGTTTTTATGAAATACAAAACGGCATGCAAATAAAAAACACGGAAATGTTTATTAAATTTTTGCAACTTTTGTTATTATTTATAATATAATGATCATGAGCAACATGCATGCCATTTGTATTTCAGAATTATTTGGTCATTAAATTATTGTTTATCTTTATTAGAAGTAGTTTGAAATCACGGAAAAGCTGTATTGAATTTTCACAACATTTTCCTAATATTTTCCACACTTGGTCATACGAGGGGTGCATGCCAATTTTCGTAGAGTATATTTGAGATAAAAAAAGTAATTTTTTACAACGGCATGCAATTTGTAAACACGGAAATGTTCTATTTTTTTTTACATTTCTACGTAACCGTTTGAGCCCCGTCGGCCGTTGCGAATTGCATGCCATCAATTATTATAGCTTAAATTTGTTCCAACTACGTTATATTACAAAGGCATGCAGTAGAATGTCACGGCAAAAACTAAAATTCTGTCACAAATAGAAGCCATTTTGTTTATGACGTGCAAGCGCGCAAGGGCTAGTAACCCCTCTATCTTTCATACTTTAGGGTTAGTTATCAACTCTTAAAAAGGCATGCAGTAGAAAATGGGAGACTATCACCTACGACCATCTCCCGGTCTATAAAGATGAGCGTGCGTCTAGACATGCTCGCAAGTTAACTATTACAATGTACCTATAGTTATAACTATCTTATGGATACCGCGAAGTCTCAGTTCGCGGCGAACCACTAATTATATTTATTCAAAATAGGTACCTACCTACTACCTACACAGTACACCTTCTGAACGTCAGGTTTTACAAAGTATAAGACGTGATGGTGATAGTTAACCACGGTATCTTAAAACTAAAGCTAAAGGTTCCAAACGCGCCCTGGTCTTAGAAGAGCCCGCAACAAATTCAGCCGAGTTTTTTATCATCACCATCTCACAAATATCGTAAATTAAGTAATTAGATTTATAATTATAACAATTACATAATTAGCCCTTACATAATTAGGTGGTAGATTCTTACGACTTATCATAAGTGGCACAAGTTGTCCTACATGAAATAAATCATTTCATCATCAGCCGCTGGAATCATTCATACCCATGCTTTTTAGGGTTCCGTAGCCAAATTTGGCAAAAACGGAACCCTTATAGATTCGTCATGTCTGTCTGTCTGTCTGTCTGTCCGTCCGTCCGTATGTCACAACTCACAGCCACTTTTTTCCGAAACTATAAGAACTATACTGTTGAAACTTGGTAAGTAGATGTATTCTGTGAACCGCATTAAGATTTTCTTACAAAAATAGAAAAAAAACAATAAAATTTGGGAGTTCCCCATACTTAGAACTGAAACTCAAAAATTTTTTTTTCATCTAACCCATACGTGTGGGGTATCTATGGATAGGTCTTCAAAAATGATATTGAGGTTTGTAATATCATTTTTTTCGGGTATGATCGGCCAAGTGCGAGTCCGACTCGCACTTGGCCGGTTTTTTTTTTATCATTTAAATCGTCGTTTATCACTTTGACTTACTAGATTACAATCTCTACATAAGTGCATAAGTGCATTTAGTTCCTATTTACATAGTTACTTAATTAGCATAAATCGATAAAGTTTATTCAGTTTCGCTTGTAAGCGTTTTCAAGCGGAAGCACATTTACTTTCCTTGCGAAAATAGTGATGGGCTGCCTCGACTACTGAATTAAATATTTTATCGATTTCCTTGTTTGTATTTTCTACTAGCTGATGCCCGCGACTTCGTCCGCGTGGATTTAGGTTTTTCGGTTCCCGCGGGAACTCTTTAATTTTCCGGGATAAAAAGTAGCCTATGTGCTATTCCAGACTATAATCTATCCCTGTGCCAAATTTCATCCAGATCCGTTCATCCGTTGGAGCGTGATTGAGTAACAAACATACATCCATACATACATCCATCCATCCAAACTTTCGCATTTATAATATTTATTTGATTAAGATTGGCCTAAAATCTAAAATATATTTGTTGGATTACTCAAAATGGTAACATCAACACGTGCCGATTTTACCAACTTCGAATAAAGTAAGATTGTTTTAATGCTTCGACCTTTTGACTGATGTTTTGAATTCTGTCATAATTTGAAATTTATTCCTTAGATTGAAAGTCTAGGAACAAAAGTTTAAAATATAATTATTGACAACGCTTTTTAACCAACTTGTTAAAGTTTACTCTTGTGTTGTCTAAGTTTAAACTTGTTACTTAATATGGAATTTGCCAAATTAAGAACTTTTATTAGCTTCAGGGCGGGGGTATAGCTATCAAGTTAAAATTGAGTTTGTTCCAAATAATAGCTGTTATTATTAATGAAATCTATCATTAAAATACATAAAATTACCTCTACATTAAATCTACTTGCATTCGAGGAAAGGAATTATTGTTAGGAAATCGATTAATCGATAAAATACCGGAAACTCGAGAAGTTCATCACTATCGTTGTTTTGATCGATGATAACGTGCGCCCGCGCAGATAACATCTCTAAAGTGTGCGTGTCTTGTCGATGTTCCGACGTAATTTACAATTTTGACAGCTCTTTACTGTCTTGAATGTTTTATTATGTTAAATTACTTACCTACATTTATTTAATAGAGTATACATATTAAAGACATCTTGATAAATAGATACTAACGATTGACTATACATACT
This sequence comes from Erebia ligea, assembly GCA_917051295.2. NCBI lineage: Eukaryota > Metazoa > Arthropoda > Insecta > Lepidoptera > Nymphalidae > Erebia > Erebia ligea. The sequence goes on from OU785223.1 coordinate 18,899,853, forward strand.
CTTAATATTTGATGTACTTGTCTGAATTAATGATTTCCACCAATAATTGCCGCTATATAATCGTAAATAGTAGTTACCTGATTATAACGTTGTCGTCTTCGTCATTTCTATCTAATACTGTGCTAATACTCCAGTTTTCTATAAAATGTCGATGAAGAACGAAGACCAAGGTCACCTCCGCTAGAATCTCCACAAAGCCCTGAGGCTTCTGGCTTCCAGCGACTCTCAATTGGGTACCTATTTGACAACTAGTCAAATCAGCAAGCTTTTTTTCAAACTTCAAAACGTGTACTAAGCGTATGGGATTTTGTATGAAATATTGCATGGTGACGTCATCAAAGTTATTCAAAATAAAACTAACAGGGGATATGGATATTACAACTTTTGGGAGATCCTCAATATTTATAAAATCACAAAAAAAACCGGCCAAGTGCGAGTCGGACTCGCGCACCGAGGGTTCCGTACAAACCTGTAGTAAGTTTTACGATTTATGACGTATTAAAAATAAAAATTACGTTTGTTGTATGGGAGCCCCCCTTTAATATTTAATTTATTGATATTTAATTATTTATTTTGAATGGTAATATACAAGTTAATATTCTGTGAAAATTTGAACCGTCTACCTGTTACCGTTTTTAATATTGAGCAAAAAAATACGAAAAAAACACGTTTATTGTATGGGGACCCCCTTAATATATATATTTTTTTAATTTTTAGTATTTGTTGTTATAGCGGCAACGGAAATACATCATTTGTGAAAATTTCAGCTTTCTAGCTATCACGGTTTATGAGATACAGCCTGGAGACAGACAGACAACGGAGTCTTAGTAATAGGGTCCCGTTTTTACCCTTTGGGTACGGAACCCTAAAAAGTAATTTATTTGAATAACTAGTTGTCAAATACCCAATTATATCGTATTTATTTGCATTTTTCTTTATGTCCTTTTAAAAAGGACGCTTTTAAAAGTTCGTAGTAATAAATCTTTAATTTGATCGTTAATACTATTCTGATATCGAATGCGATAACTTGTTTACTTTAAAATATAAAATTACCTATTTGTAGACATTAAAGAAACCTGATCAATCTAATCACATAAGGCAATATATAGCAATGATTCATTTTTCATTAACAGATACTTCATACAAATACATAAATGAATTATAGTAATGTCTAGTTAATTATTTATCGTAACTTGAACCTTGTGTACATGTAGAGAAGTGTTATTTAAATATTACTTATCTATCATTTGTCATATTCTACTCTGGAGCCTTTTGGCGTGATTCATAAAAATGGTTTTAAGTTTACAGTTTAGTAGGTCAATGTATAGAGTCCAAATCCGTTTGATGACGTGCAAGAAATATCGATGCAAATGGCTTTACATAGGAGATCGTCCCTGTTAAAACGACTGTAAGACTTGACCTCGGCAACTGCTTATAGACCAGGGTCGATAATTTTTAAAACCAAAAAAAATAATAGTAGGATGAAACCTATTAGAAAAGGAGGGGAATATTATAAAAATGAAAGGAAAAATAATTTACGGGCGATCTGAGGTCGGGAAGGGGATGGGGGGGTGGTGTTAAGGGTAAAAAACGGGTTTTCTCGATTTCCGGCAAAACTAAAAGTCCTATCGAAGAAAGTCAAATGGCAAAGTTGTAAGTAGGTAATAAAAAGATCTAAAAGTTTTTTATTTACACTTTTTTCACATAACCTCAAAATTTATGTGAAAAATTCAAAAAACCAAGTTTTTGATTTTTTATTTTTATCTTTTACAAATATTTTTTTTTTTTAACGAAATTTGGTGAAAACTTACCTTTTTATGTCCCAAATACGCTGTAATTTATTTGAGTAAAAATATTTATTTTTTCACCTTATTTTGAATTAATATCGAAAAAGCACCCTAATTTTCAATCGAAAATTCACCCGTCAAAATATCAGCTTTTTTCAAAAAGTTGGTATGTTTTCTGTTCGTTGAAATCTCTACTTTCCGATGGTGAAAAAAAATATATATGTTACTATAGTAAATCTTCTCAGAAAATGCAAAAATCGAAAATCGAAAACTCGAATTCGAAATTTTTTTTTCAATTATTATATATAATTTTGAGCTATTTATTAAAATTTACACTTTAATTACTCGAAAAACGTTAGATTACATAAATATTAATTTTATTAACATATTTGTTTGTTAATTATAGTAGTATATTTTGATTTGCAATTTTTTTTTTATCAATTTAACATGTAATCTAACGTTTTTCGAGTAATTAAAGTGTAAATTTTAATAAATAGCTCAAAATGATTTATAATAATTAAAAAAAAAATTTCGAATTCGAGTTTTCGATTTTCGATTTTTGCATTTTCTGAGAAGATTTACTATAGTAACATATATATTTTTTTTCACCATCGGAAAGTAGAGATTTCAACGAACAGAAAACATACCAACTTTTTGAAAAAAGCTGATATTTTGACGGGTGAATTTTCGATTGAAAATTAGGGTGCTTTTTCGATATTAATTCAAAATAAGGTGAAAAAATAAATATTTTTACTCAAATAAATTACAGCGTATTTGGGACATAAAAAGGTAAGTTTTCACCAAATTCCGTTAAAAAAAAAGATTATTTGTAAAAGATAAAAATAAAAAATCAAAAACTTGGTTTTTTGAATTTTTCACATAAATTTTGAGGTTATGTGAAAAAAGTGTAAATACAAAAGTTTTAGATCTTTTTATTACCTACAACTTTGCCATATGACTTTTTTCGATAGGACTTTTAGTTTTGCCGGAAATCGAGAAAAACCGTTTTTTACCCTTAAAACCCCCCCCCCCCCCCCCTCCCATCCCCTCCCCGACCTCAGATCGCCCGTAAATTATTTTTCCTTTCATTTTTATAATATTCCCCTCCTTTTCTAATGGGTTTCATCCTACTATTATTTTTTTTCACTTTTTATTATTTTTAAAGGCTTCTACCCTGGTCTATTAGGATAACCTCATAATATACCCTCATGTGGCTGGCATTTGTTTATATGTTGCGAATATACGGAAGCAATAAGCTTGCATGTTAGACGTTAGAGCAAAACCTTTGAAAAGTTCCGGTTTGTCATATTAACTAGATGATTTACTCCCGCCGGAACTCCTCAATTTAATGGGATAAAAAGTAGCCCAACTATGTCCTTTAACGGGATACAAGTTACAACCCATCTCTTTACAAAATTTCATCTAAATCGGTTGAATTTTCCCTGGTCTGGCCTGGTGGGAGGCTTCGGCCGTGGCTAGTTACCACCCTACCGGCAAAGACGTGCCGCCAAGCGATTTAGCATTCCGGTACGATGCCGTGTAGAAACCGAATAGGGGTATGGGTTTAATACAACAGCCCCTAACAGGTTAGCCCGCTACCATCTTAGACTGCATCATCACTCACCATCAGGTGAGATCGCAGTCAAGGGCTAACTTGTAGTGAATAAAAAAAAAACATGGGCCGTGAAAGCGTAGCAGACAGATAGACGGACACTTTCGCATTTATAATATTAGTTTAGTAGTATGGATAATTCTAGGTTGCGGTCCAATGGCAGCCTTGTTGAAAGAGGCCTGTTTTACCAATCAAGACCTGGAGGAGTTCTTTAGAAGAGTGGGACTCTCGTGGAATCATATTGAGGCAGTAACCAAAGATAAGAGAACACGGAAAACTACGGCTAAGCCGCGGGTTAATTGATAATTCACTATAATAATTATTGCTAGATTACGTCAAAGCTCTACTCGAAATAAAAAAAAGTAAAACGTATTCTGCGTCATCAGTGCAGCTGTTGCATATGTTTGTCTTTTTGGACAGTAGGTATATCTATATAGGTATTCATAGTTATGTACATACAGATATATGTGACACAGTACAGATATATGTGTCTAGTGGTTGGCATGTTCGACTGCGGCCGACGAGGTCCACGGCTCGAGTCCCGGGTCGGGCCATAATTGAGTATGTATTGGGTTTTTCTGACTAGAAATTTTAAGAAAGTACTAGCCCGGAGTTAGGAAGTTGGCGGTGTTTCATCCCTGTGCCTCGGAGAGCACGTTAAGCCGTCGGTCCTCTAAGCTCTAATTCCCTCTCTCCTATGAGAGTGGAGGCCTGTGCCCAGCAGTGGGACGTTAATGGGCTGTAGTGGTAGATATATGTATGTACTAGCTGATGCCCGCGACTTCGTCCGCGTGGATTGAGGTTTTTCGGTTCCCGCGGGAACTCTTTAATTTTCCGGGATAAAAAGTAACCTATGTGCTATTCCAGACTATAATCTATCTCTGTGCCAAATTTCATCCAGATCCGTTCAGCCGTTGGAGCGTGATTGAGTAACAAACATCCATACATCCATACATCCATACATCCATACATCCATTCAAACTTTCGCATTTATAATATTTATTTGATTTATTAAACCTAAAAAATAGGTTTAATAATAGAAAGGTAATAAAATTCTACATCAATGACTAGTGTATAAATGCACGGGCATTGTGATTGCAATTGGCATAGAATCGTGTTATTTCTCGCAAGGAAGTGTTGATGACATCGATTGTTACAACTTGCATTGTTCCTGTTTAGAGCGAAAGCCATTACGAATAGAATCCATTGTTACGCTCATTAATATATGAGAAAATAGGGATGATGACAACTCAATCAAATCAGCAACTGTTTATCAAACTTAAAAACGCACTTCTAGTATGGAAGTTGTACGTAATTCACAGTTGTGACCTCATCAAATTTCAACGCACTTTTTTTCTTTAATCTATATTTTAAAATGGTTATCAAACTTAAATCTAACCGAGGATGTGAATTTTAGGTCTTTTGGAAGACCCTCTATTTAATAATCAGTTAGAAATAATTTATTTTTGATATAGGCATCATCCCTATTGGTCCAGGGACGAGCCCAGCATTGGCGACGCGCAAGGAAGGCTCCGGCCAAGAGTTCCCGGAGCCTTTCATCATGCGCTGAGGATGGTCACCGAGGGGGTTTTAGTGGGTACAACCCTACATAACCCGGTCTCCCCCCTAGGAGATCGGGTATCTTAAGAAGATTTCGCTCCTGTCAACAAAAAAAAAATTGGCAGCCATAGGGACTGCCGATAGAAGTGAAAACAAATATTTAAAATAATTAAAAAAAAAAATTATATAAACCTTAAAACTAAGGCATTAAAGTTTAATTACGAATGTAGTATATTTATATTTAAGACCTTTTGTCTTTGTAACAACGCGAGCATGTCGGTGTTCGCGAGCATGTCGCAGCGAGGTGTCGGTGACGCGAATCCACAACCACCTACCAAAAAGTGCTCAACGCGGCTAAAGAAGTTTTCACTTCAAAAAAAACGCTATCACTGCTGCAATACATAATTAGCCATTAATAATAGTAGATTGTTACACAAGGGACGTAAGTAAGCTATTACAGAACAAGATCCAATTTGGCGCCAGTGCGAGCGCAGCTCGCATAGGGCGCTAATGGATCGCGTGCACCCGAGATATTTAGTCACACGAGCGAGCGCAGCGAGCGAGGGTGAATATAGTTCGAGGGTGTAATAGCTACTTGCAACCGAGGTAAGCATTCTACTTTATATCATTCTTGCGAGGTAAATAAAACATTGGTAATGCAAAATGAAATTTTAATTAATTCTAATTAAAATTTCTTTAGCAAATTTAGAGAAAATCACTTTACGAACAAACTTCACAAACTTTCAGATCAAATGAAATGCCGCCATTTCCATTTTTTTTTCGTAAATAGTTTTCCATTTTTTTTTTTACGGCTCTGAGTTCCAAGGAGTTTTGCATAGTTTGAAATGTATGAAAATTAAATGGCGCCATGTTCAGTGTTTTTTTTTCAGTAAAAAGTTTTCTTACCATTTTATAAGAAAAGAGATTGTTTACCAAGGAGTTTTGCATAGCTTGAACTGTAATGTGAACATTACAATTCAAGCATAGTGCGACGTAATGTTGCCTTGAATTGCAAGCACCAACTTACAAGGAGACTTTCCACCATAGTAATCCCTAGTTACTGAGCAAGTATGATATAAAACAGCTTTATGTTCTCTTAATTGTATTTTGTAGAGCACAAAGTAATAAACCGAATGACGTAATAGCATGTGAAATGTAGATTGTATTGTAACGCTAATGCTAATAGATATTGTGTTATTGTTTCAGATTCCAGCCGCATCGCTCCCGCATATGGTATGCATGCTTTGTATTCATTTTTACAAAAATAGTCCACACTAATTATTATATTAATGCGAAAGTGTTTCTGTCACCTTTTCACGGTCCATCTGTCCAACAGACAATATTCGGTATTCAAAGACGAAAGTCAAAGAATTCCCACGGGATCTTAAAAACCCAAAATTCATGCGGACGCGCATTATGAAATGATAATAATTCATAACTTATCAAATAACGGAACAAATGAAGGCCATAAAACAGTTCGCGCGCGAGGTCCGAGAAATCTTAAAAGGAATGTTGACGTAAACAGAATATGGACTTGTGATTTAAGTCGATATTACGTTATTGATACTAATACATCTTTAGTATCTGTGCGCGTGCATTGAATTAATTATGAAATAATAATTCTATGAGGATAGTAAGTGCAATAAGGAAGAAAAAAACAAATTGTATCATAAAATTTAATTATAATGAACTGTACAAAATGAACGTAAAATCTAATTAATCTGTCGCAATCAGAATAATCAGTAGGACTTTAAGGAATTTAAAAATTAAACAACTATTTGCACAGACAAAAAAAAACTTTTACATCTCTCATATTCGGTAAGTAGGTCCTTATTACCCCCAAATGGAGCTTGTAGGTGACCAATTAGCGCTCTGGGGTAATAATGTAGCTAGAAAAGCCCTAGGGCGGTAAGTAAATAAAAAAAGTATGATGTACGCGAACTTTTTGAAAGAGTGAAGAGGTTTTTTTTTTTAATTACTTACCGCCCTAGGGCTTTTCTAGCTACATTATTACCCTAGAGCGCTAATTATTGGTCACCTACAAGCTCCATTTGGGGGTAATAAGGACCTACTTTACCTCACAATCGAGATGTAAAGCAGAGTAGTTAGCTCGGGTGTAAGCATCAATTGCACCCTCGAACTATAGGCGCCCTCCCTGCGGTCGTGCGCCTAAATATCTCGGGCTGCAATTGATGCCTTACAACCCTTGGCTACTAATCTACTATTAAGTTTAGTACTATTTATAACCCTGCTATTGCAAAGTTAAAAACAGGACTCGATAAAACGGACTCTCGCGTCAAGAGCGGGGTATGAAGCCGACGACGGTTGGGCGCGGTTTGCACCCGCCCGCTACTCAGCCCCCGGTTCCTTGCGCGGACTATACACGTAACACGAGTGTGCATGTAAAGGAACTGTCAGGAAAGGAGTAGAGGCAGATTGTCAAGCGAATCAGAACCAAGATGACGACCACGACCAGTCTGCCAAGACTGTAGCGCCAAAGTAGAAGAAGAATATGAAATATTTATTGTCGTCCAAAATCCAAATAAAATAGACGTCTATGCCGGAAGAAGGTCTCTTGCAAGAATCTCGACAGAACACGGTCGTTTACCGCTTGCGTCCAGCGTTTATTATCACGAATTTGTATCAAATATTTAATTAAGGTATACATACTAAAATTCCATACTAAAATTCTACATCAATGGGTATATCAATGAATTTCTCTGGTAGCATGCAATCCGTATTTGCACGGATCTCCTCATGTGTTGTGTTGCTTTTAATTTAATTTTAATCTAGCGCTTATCATGTATTTGTATCAAATATTAAATTAAATATCAATGAATTTCTCTGGCGGCATTATGCAATCCGTATTGTGTAACCAACCTGTACGGAAAGCGGTGCCATCTTATTTTAATGGCAAAGTGTAAAACCAGACAGATTTTCATGAATGAACTGTAAACAAAATGTCAATAATAATTGTAAGGTGCATGCATTGTGCTAGTTTTCGAGGAGCTTATAATAATTTTAAAGCTTTATATTACTTATTATAGTGTATGTTGTCGTTTTCGATTGTGCTGACACGTAAGGTCTGGATAACAGCATTGGATAGAAGCAGGCAGGGAAGACTTTGCGGAAGTCCATAATAATGAAGGAACTCGACAATGCACGATTGCATTCTACAATCGTGCATGGTCGAGTCAACATCTCGGAAGATGCTGCGGTGTAGGAGTGAAACGTACGTTGAGAATAATTTAGAAGATTTATGTGGTGTGGTAAATACAAGAAGAAACTACAAGTGCAAGATACACACTGTACAGTGTACTACATAGATTTATCTACTGGAGCGGATTATAGAGAACTAGATGATTCCCGCGACTTCGTCCGCGTGGATAAAGGTTTTTTGATTCCCGCGGGAACTCCTTAATTTTCCGGGATATAACCTACCTCTATACCAAATTGCAGCAAAATCGGTTGAAAAGATGTGCCGGGAAAGCGTAGCAGACAGACAGACAGACACACTTTCGCATTTATAATATTAGTATGGAAGTATGGATTAAATTTCTAGTTCCTTCATTGGATAACAGCAGATGATTATGGTATTGGTACCTTTGTGTACCATTGTATGTACCACGAGTGGCCTAGCTGCGAAAACGCATATCAGCCGATTGCGATTGTTAAGTTACGTTGACCCAAGTCGGTTAATGGTTGGGTGACTCAATTTGGAAGTCAGAATTTGGCCTTTTCGTTTCCTCGGTGGTTTCCTCCGTGCCTTGGAGAGCACGTTTAGCCATCAGTCCTGGGTACCAATCATGTAAGAATGCCCGATCAAAACGTTAAAGTTCGTCGTCAAAGTTTATAAACCATAACGGCATTAAGTTAGAGCTCAATTTCGTGTATCCATTCTTATACGTTCGAGTATCGTTCATACCTAAACGTATAAGAATGGGCAGACGAAATTGAGCTCTAATTCAATGAAATTATGGTTTATTTTACTTTGACAAAAATCTTTAACGTTTAATGAACAATTCTTACGTAATCGGGGGGCTGGTTATTATCACTAAAATCTGATAATAATCGTCAGAAACATACGCCTGAGCCCAGAACGCCTTCCTAAAAAGATTTTAGAGGGAAACTTCTTTTCACTTACGCTAACAAAGAAAACTTTCAATGCTTCAACAGTGGAGGTTTCATAATGTGTAGGCGTTAAATAAACTTACATAACTGACGGACTAAAAGTAAATTATGATTCATTGAACTCTCGTATTCGCTCTTTACTCAGAAGGTATTGTCGCCGAATTTTCCCCAACCATCTAGAGACAGGTTTATTCATAAAATATTTGTGCAAAGACGTTTCTACAAGCAAAATAAACTTGTTTAAAATGTCTAGTAACGGATATGTGTACAGGGGTATGTAAATAATGTCGGAATCACAATTCAAACATGCCACGGCACGAAATCTCAAATTTTCTTTTCTTCTCGGCTGCAAATCACACGTGACCATGCTTTACATCAAAACTGATCTCTTATTTTTCAGTCTAAACTTATTTCTTGTTCTCGATAAGCGCTGTCAACGCCTTTTTACATGCATGAAGCGCATACCACTGATATGTTACCGAGTAAAGATCTAGTCCCAACTCCCACTACAGAAGTAGGTACACTCTTGTACAATAATGTCGCAGTGCATCTCCGTGCCGGGGCCCAGCTCCATACAAACTCGTACAAATAATATTTGCCGCTACTGAACCACGCCGCACCGTGCATCTAATTCTACACTGAAAAAAATAATTAGTAAAACTAATTGCTTTTTCGGTAATATACATTGCTTTGGCCAGTAAAAATGGAGCCTATTGTCCAAACAAGTTCAAGTAACCGAAAAAAAAACATTTGAGTTATAACAGTAGATTTTACCGGTTGACTATTCTTACTGTTTGTAAGACAGTAAGTAAGAAAGTAATACTTAGTATGAACTGTTTGTTTCAGTAAACTTTAAAGTACAAACAATTAAAATAGCTGTTTAGCTCCTAACTATATTCTAAAAAAACTGTTCTGAAGCAGTAAAAATAACTGCTACATTATCAGTAGGTAGGTAAAGCTCTGAAAACGGTAATACTTAAAAAAATAACCGTTTGCTTCAGTTAACATTAATGTACAAACAATTGAAACAACTGATTAGCTTCTTACTGTTTTTTGCCCATTTCAACGAACTGTCAGTAATCAATTACTTTTACAAAAAATCAGTTTTTTTAACCGAATTAAATTTTACTGTGCCAAAACAGTAAAAAGTATCGTGCTATTTTTTTCAGTGTATAGGGTTAAGATCGTTTTCAAGCGCAAAAAATCATATATATCACTCTCGATCACGGCCAAGCACCTTCCAACACAAAAACCTAACAAGCATAATCATAACCAGTAAAGGAAACCCACCTCACAACGCTTAAGGTTATCCAGGAAGAAGGGAAAGTGGGGTGAACGCTCTTGAACAGTTGAGGGAACCTGTTGTACCTGTACTTAGCATCCATTAGTGGGTGTATACTGTATAGTGTATACTCTCGTTTTCATGAATAAGTTATCCCGTCTGAATGTAAAGCTATTGCTGCTTAGTGCTTTCATAAATATTTTTTTACCCCTGCTACATCTAAATATCAAGCAATTACTGTATATCCATTTCACGCACGTTACGTTATAACGCACTTAATTTGCAAAATCATAAGTTTCCAGGACTTATTTTAAAGATTTTCTTAAAGACATCACTACCGACAGAAATTTTTACTTAACATATATATTATGTACCTACCTATATTCTGCGTTGCAATTAACGTTTTTAATAATTCAAAGAAACCGTTTAGCATGAAACTTTCTACTATATAGGGTTCAGCTAACATTAATTTATCTCGTTGTACAAAGTATACTCATATTCAAAAAAACCTTTAATACTTAATTTGTTCATTTCTTAAACAACATACAGGTGTCTTCTCTGTTTTGTGCTCATATTATTAGCAGTTCCTCCAAAGACCGTGAGTCACCGATTGAATACCAACATTTTCCTCCTCGTCTCCTAAGAAGAAATGCGTCTGCAAAAAGTTAACAATATTGAATTAATCACATACAAGAGATCGAGCTCTGACGTCAGGCTTTACGAAGGTTTCTTCCATTTCCTCGTATCATGATTGGCATGCATTCACCGGGATTGGACATGGATTGATCAAATACGATATTGTGGGCTGATCAACAGTAAGAAAAGTAATATAACAAATACATAATTTAATAAAGTCCAAAACAAATTGGTAAATCCATACTTAATATTATACTTCGTCGCTTCATTCTTCAGATATAATTTTTTAAACAGGTAGTTTCTTAACCTACTAGCAACAATCGCACGCTTTTAGAGACCATTTATTTTGGTATAAAGACAGAATTCCCCCACCTGTTTACCCACCGGCCATTTCATCGTCATTCTTTTTCCGTGCGTAGCAACGATCGGACGTTCCTACTTTCTGCATAGTAAATATAATTTTGCATTTGAATATTATTACATATATTAAATATTATAAATTATAAAAACAGTTAACAGTGAAAAAACAGTGATTTTTTCAGGTGAGTCTTTTATCTTTTAATTTCGGCATTACGTGCCTAAGTAATTATACTTTCATGCATGCGTGTGATAAACACTGAAGGTTTTCCTGAAGGGGTTACCTGCGAGGTATCAACGAAGGAAATATAAACCTTTCGGCATTACGTGCCTAAGTAATTATACTTTCATGCATGCGTGTAATAAACACTGAAGGTTTTCCTGAAGGGGTTACCTGCGAGGTATCAACGAAGGAAATATAAACCTTTCGGCATTACGTGCCTAAGTAATTATGCTTTCATGCATGCGTGTAATAAACACTGAAGGTTTTCCTAAAGGGGTTACCTGCGAGGTATCAACGAAGGAAATATAAACCTTTCGGCATTACGTGCCTAAGTAATTAAACTTTCATGCATACGTGTTTATTTATACTAATAAAGGTTTTCCTGAAGGTTTACCTGATACATAAAATGAATATTTTCAATACATTAATTAAATCATTTCGAGCCTATGGTGGATTTACATACATACTTAAATACAACATACTTACACGTATATTATCACATATTATTATCGCAGGTTGTGTCGGGCCTGTAGAATATAAGTTATTTCGCTTTGGCGATGCCTCAGCGCGACTGGTTCTGTCTAGATGTCTACCTAGTTGGACGTTAAGATGGGATAGGTTTGATGTTGAAGCAGAGAGCTTGCTTTCTGTGTTCAGTGCACTTAGTGTACATTTTTATGTTCTACAGTACGCCTGACTTTACCTTGCGACTATATTTATAATATGCAGTGATCAAAATGACACTAAAGGTATTCCAGGGGTTACCCGAGAGGTATCAACAACGGAAAATTAAACCTTTGACTATAACGTGCCTGAGGAACTATACTTTCGTGCAGTGTTAAATTACACTAAAGGTTTTCCAGGGGTTACCCGAGAGGTATCAACAACGGAAATATAAACCTTTCAGCACGACGCGCCTGAGGAACAATACTTTCATGCAGTGATCAAAACGACACTAAAGGTATTCCAGGGGTTACCCGAGAGGTATCAACAACGGAAAATTAAACCTTTGAGCATGAAACGCGCTTAAAGAATCATTCTTTCACGTAGTGTTTAATTACACTAACAGTTTTCCTCGCGGGCTGCCCAAGAGGTAACACGAAGAAAGCCCTTCAGCATGACTCACCTAAGTACTTGCACGAAGGCATCATTGTTATAGTACGCTAATCGTACAATAGGTCACCCGCGAAGTTACACGATGGAAATCAGACCTAGTGCTAACTGCGCCCGGCAATGGCAGCTGCCTAATTATTGGTCCGGTGTCATAGCTGACACTTGGCAGCCTGCTCACCGTCCTCTGAATAAGGGGTAAAGCGTTGAGGGTCAAAGAGTCAACTATCGGATTCGTCACCCAAAACAGACTTAGCAAGCCTGAAACTAATTGATTTCGACCAAAACTTGAGAAGTAACCGAAACTCGGGTAAAAATTATGTACCTACCCACTATAAAGGTTACTTTCCACTTTAATTATCCACTGCTGGAAATCATTCGCAATCTTTCAGTATTTCACTGAGTCAAAGATTGTATAAATATTTAATTCGAAATCAAAGCTAAATACCTTTCGTACCTAGGTATAACTGTCGTGTCAAAATAATAGACATGATTTATTCAATCGTAAGTACTATATAATACAAATATATTATTAATATTTGCACCACATACCGTTAGTATGTAGCTATGTCTTCATACACTATTAATTGCTGGTAATAAGGCTGAAAAATCTCATACTTATGAGGTTCTATTCTTATAATTAACCTATGGGGCACACAATAAAAGTATGTACTCATGAGGGCAGTTAGGCTTAAATAAAGCTAGTACATGCCCAATCTGGTACTTTTGGGATCAAGAGCAAACAGTTATTGTTAAAATACTATTATTATTCTAATAGTTTCACCACAAAATCTCATTTTAAAATATAAATCTATGGAACAACTTCCATGACATAATTTTTGGAGTACCGCCTTATTATATAGGTATGTCTAATCGACAAGTAAAACTCTATAGCAGTGTTTTTACTTCCAATGAAACACTTGTTGTGGTTCTAGTCATTTCTGCAGCCGTTACTTGCATGCCTGCCCGGCTCTAGCAAAAAAAAAAAAAATCGGATTTTTATGTTTTGAAACTGCAATATACTTAAAGTAATACTGATGCACTCTCACTTAATAAACTAAAATTTTATTCAGTTTAATACCTGTTTCATAAATCATATCTTCGAGTGAAGCGACTCGTGATAGAACTTCACTTTGTAAGTTCGTTTAATCACTAATATTTCTCTTTCTATCGCGTAATTCTTGTCCCCTCAGACGCGGCGCGTGTAGCGTAAAGGGTTGACTTCTAAATCCTTGTAATGACTATGGGCCGGTAATCGGTCGCAATAATGAAGACAATTATTTTAAAAATAGATGTCATTACATAAGCCACATCTAGTTAAGAAATATCAACGAATATTTTACACTTGTATGGGGCTGCCATGCTAGAATGTACGAGACAAAGTTACATACCCACATTATGAATTAATCATCATCAACTCATTACCGGCCCACTAGTCCCACTACTAAGCACGGCTCATTATTATGCTGTGATAATAATTCGTTCAATTTTAGGTTTAAGACCGACTTTGGTACGCCTAGCGGCATAAAATAGCGTTTCTAAAAATTTAAAAACAATAGACCTAAAAGAAACATAAATCTGAATAAAAATTCAGTATGTAGATCAAGTCAGATCCCAGGTTCAAAATTTTTGGATTTAATTGTTTACAACGCAAAGCCTCTCAGTATCAAATTTTTGCAAAGAGGTAATGAAAGTTCTGAGGTAATGATATTATCAGTTATATACTTTAGCGTTTAATCAATTAAATTTATTTGCGAATACCGTAGATACAGAAAATGTTAAATTTAAAATAAAAAGGGCTGCTAGGTATTCTACCTCAACGTGGTGTGCAAAGATATTTTGCGAAGGAAATGTGGGCTAAAATTACCCATAAGTTTTATGTTTTCCTTATCCAAATGCTCTCGAGGTTAAAGCTCTAGTTTTACAACTCGATCGTGGCTTGGAAGAATATATCATACACCCGTTGATCGTGTAATACGATTGGTTATGCTTAAAATAAGTCAAAAACCAAAAAACTCATTGAGAACCTTCTCCGTTTTGAAGTCTGTTAAAAATAAAGAAACTATTTTTACGACCGGATGTAGACTTTATACGATGTAACAGCGTTATATCTCTATCTTATTTATTGATTTTCTTTTTGTTTAGATGTTTCGTGGACTAGCTGGCAATTGCTTCTGCAAACGCAATACAATGCATAGGTCATGTTACCCGAAGTAGAAAAACTTCAGTTTAGTATCTATCCAGCATCCACATATTGGAAACAACCTTTGAAAAACCTTTATGAAACTGCCGTTATAATAATAATTAATACGTAGGTACATCGTAATTACTCGTGAAAAACATACAATTTACTCGCCTAAAAAATATGCTCCGCAATACTGGCCTATAGCAAAATCAAAATACTTGGTTTTTTGTAAAAAGAGATAAGGCATAATTTTTAAATCTAGAAGCGTCCGTTCAGTTCCTGAATGGGCGTTACCAATAAACACATTATAGAAAACCCAAATCTGCATTGAACAGCAGCAGCAAATGTAGCATTTGGATCATGCACATAGATCTGCGGTGCCAGCGCATCTCCCTTAATAGCAGGGAAAGAACCAACGCATTTAAAAATAAAAAATATTAAAAATACTCGTATATATATATTTTTAATGACGTTTAATATGTACCGCGCATTATTTATTGTTCGTTATTCATTTCTGAAAAGTATAGTAGAATGCTACTTTTATATGGATAGGAATTCGTTAGATTTCATAACCCTAATGATAACATAAGTGCTTGGTTAACATCTTAAAATGATACCATAAATTATTAACCATTTTAATCATTTATATACTCAAAACTATACAAGTAAAACCTCGTAATATCCCTGTTTTATTTTTTTCTCTCCCCCAATGCGATTTGAAAACTAACATTTTCTTTCTCCCTTTTGGGTAGTTTTCTGCACGTCGCTACGTCCCATTGGACGTCTGTTGCGTGATCATAAAGTATTGTCCTGGCTAATACACTTTGTTTAGGATTATAAATCATGCAGCATCGACATCAATAATTAGTTTCATTAGTTTGCATCGAAACTATAAGCTGTTACTCAGCAGCTGCTGAAGTAAAATTGTATCCCTAAATACTGTACAGTAAATGAAGATCTCTGGAAATCAGCACATGATTCCCACCTTAAGCATAAAACCACTTAAAACATGGCGGGTTGAATAAGAGATGGGCAAGAATAAAAACAATTATTGACAGCAATAATTTAGTATCTATCCAGCGAAGAACAGTTCTTGCAAAAATATTTATCTCTAAACATCTACCTGTTTAAAAAATTATATCTGAAGAATGAAGCGACGAAGTATAATTAATGATTAAACGAACTTACAAAGTGAAGTTCTATCATAATTATATGAGTCGCTTCATTCGAAGATATAATAAAAAGTTCCCAACCCACCCATCCCGAAATATATTTTCGCAAGAGCATTATATAACTCCGAACTAAATGACGATGAAATGGCCGGTGGGTAAACAGGTGGGGGAATTCTGTCTTTATACCAAAATAAATGGTCTCTAAAAGCGTGCGATTGTTGCTAGTAGGTTAAGAAACTACCTGTTTAAAAAATTATATCTTCGAATGAAGCGACTCATATAATTATGATAGAACTTCACTTTGTAAGTTCGTTTAATCATTAATTATAAATGCGAAAATGTGTCTCTCTGTCTGTCTGCTACGCTTTCACGGCCCAACTACTCAACCGATTTTGATGAAATTTGGTACAGATATAGTTTACATCCCAGGGAAGGACAAAGGCTACTTTTTATCCCGGAAAAATGAAGAGTTCCTGCGGGAATGAAAAAACATCAATCCACGCGGACGAAGTCGCGGGCATTATCTATTGTTGAAATATTTAGGAGCGGGGATCATAGTTTTCATTTGAAAAATTCAATACATTTCCACAGCATTACGCGTCCTAGATTCCCTATCCTATATACTCATGGTGTTTAAAAAAGCAAATCACATGCTACAAATACAATTATACCTATATCGTTCTTTGGACTATACCTATCGTCGTTTATACTATTACCTATTCTGTGCTATAATACTACAAGTAGGCAATATTTTGCAAGCGTATTCACAGTAAACCTATAAAGTAAGCGAAACTTGATATAGTTCAATGTACAGACAATCTAATTACATCGTTTTACCTTGTGTATTGACTAGACTGTCACAGACGACTATAATCTGAAGCCATAATTAATTATATTCATCATGATAATAGTCAATTAAAAATGTTATCACTTATCATTCTGTATTCAAAATTTATCTAAACTAACTAATAAAGTCAGTTACTAAACCAAGATTAGATACCTGAGTAAAATCAAATCACACAACTAATTAACAAAACTTAGGACAAGATAACATTGAAAATAAAAGTTAAAGTAAAAAGAAAATCAGTGATAGAACGATCGTATGTTTCACAAGGCTTGCCTAGCTTTTCAATTTTTTTCGTAAAATTCTGTATTTCGGTGCAAAATAAACCCATGTTACAATCAATCAATCAATCGTTTATTTGCTTGAAACATTGTACAAATATGATGACAGTCCAAAAGTAGACCACAGAATATGTTTCGACAATGCTGACGTGCAAATTTTTTGAATTTGGTAAGTACCTACTTAATTAATACTTACAATATTTAAATCCATAATCAATCATATCAATTAATATAATTCACCACAACCTTAAATACATAGCTTAAATAAATAAATAAATGTCAAAGTACATAATACAAAAAAAAATGATTGTTTTATTAATTGTGTACTCAAGAAATTCTCTCACTGAGTAAAAGGAATGAGTCAGAAGCCATTTTCTCAGTTTTGATTTAAATTTTTGCAGTGGCATCAATTGTATGTCTTTAGGTAGTGCGTTGAACATTTTTATATCCATTGCATAGCAGCTTTTTAAATAAGTTGCCGTTTTCGGGCCTTTAGGTAAAACCAATCTTTTTGGACCTTTTGATTTTTGAAAAAGGTGCATTTTTGATAATTCAAATAGGTATGTACATTGCATGGCAACGTTAGCACCTTCAAGTTTTTAAACAATGGTACGCAATGGTACATGATACATCTCGTATAATATTTATTTAGTAGTACATACTATCATCAGTTAATCAAGTTTTACCTCCTTATGTGAATGATTGGCATTCTTCACGAGTTAGGCCTGAGAAAAGAATTCTAGTAGCCACAGGCCACTAGTCAGTGTCGAGGTCGCCCAGTCTCATTAAACCTACTATGGTCTCACGTATGTTAAACTTAATACATATCTAAATTGCTTTGTTTATATCTCATTAAAAAATCCGTTACATCAGCTATCTCACGTACTAAGACATCAATCTGATTTGGTGTTATTTGTGGTGTCTTTTCGTCTTCTTTTTAATTTAAACCAGTTTTAGGTAAGCGACTTCAAATTGAATAATATTATAGCCGAACTTTATTCAGATTTGTTTGGTATTTTATGGACACGCACAATAAATCATTGCAGCGATACAATAAACTGCTATATTACAGCTATCTTAACTGAATGGTACCGTTCAAAACATTAAGAACCTCTGAGTAATCTACCACTTGAAATTGATTTTATGGTTTAGCTATTGCGTGTATCGTCTAAAATCTAAATAGACTGTTCGTTTATAGCATCATAAAATCGGTACAGTGCGTAATGTTGTATTGCATCTGCTGCAACAAGGATGTTCTGTATAATATGCAAAAGCAAGTAAGACCGAGAAGTGAGAGCATAATATGGCGAAACGGGAGATAGTTTTGAAACTTCCTTGACTTTCAATTTTCAATTTAAAGTTTCATTTTAAACTCCGTCTGCGCGTTTCACATTTCCCTCCAAAAATCCCTGACCAAAATTAAGTACAATAATGTAAGCACATAGTATAATTCTGCGTCCAACTTTTTATTTTCAGCTATTTAATGAAGGAACTAGAAATTTAATTCGCTATAATGCGCCAAAACAGACAAATCTATGTGGTATAGCGTGTAGCTTGCACGTATAGCTTGTGATATTCGCCACATAGTAAGCCAGCAATTTGCACCGGCACAACACCACACCGCACAAATCTTCCAAATTATTCTTAACGTACGTTTCACTCCGACACCGGAGCATCTTCAGGAGATGTTGACTCGATGATGCACGATTTTAAAGCTATTTGTTTAGCTAATAGAACCCCGAAAATTAAATACGTCTAAGCTCGTGAGTTATGGTGATTACTTTCATATTGTAATCGAGATGCGTTTATCGATTACACAATAATCGATTCCAAGTAGGAAGGAAACCTTAGCAAGTATTTCCGGGGCTTCCTCGTAAACTTAGACGTGTAACTTAAACTTATAGCTGGATTTCACATGCAAGTGATAATCCGATAAGCACGGCTGATTTGTGTAGCTTTCTCCCTGTTGGTAATTGGTATTGATATATTGAAGTTTCTGCCATAACGTAGGCAAATAAAGGTAGTTAAAGCGCATAAATTAAGACGCAATGAGTCAGTAGAGAGTAAAATATATTAAACAGAAACTAGATTTTTTGAGTACTAGATAGGTTGTAAAGCGGAGAGCCACCGAAAAATACACAACCTTTAATTTTCATAAAACTTAGGTACATAAACTTGCTTAACTTACCTACCGAATGTGATCAATCGATTTGAACATGGTTGACAATTTAATGAAACTGATATACTTAAAACTTTTATTTCATGCACGAAGCACGTAATATTTCTAATCATAATGCGGTAAACGTTGATACAATGGCATAGTACAAAACCGCGTTTAGGTATTCAATCATAATCGATTTGTTAGTGCCGTCTAGGAGCATGGGTTATGGGTATCCAGTGGCGTGCAGCTCATAGAGGCAAAAAAGCACTGCTTACCTTAGTAAATTATAGCCCTTTCAAAATATTGAAAATAAAATTTATTCTAAGCACACTCCATGAAATAATTACATAGTTCCCGCACGGCGTAACTCGCGTCAGGTAAGCGACAGCAGGTGTAACCGATGAACGCCATCTATCGCTAGACGAGAACGCGCGAAGCCGAAAAGCTCACGAACTAACTGCCTTTTTTGCGCGTCATCGTAGGTAGATATCTTTACTATATTCACGTCATTCGTTCAAGATTCTACTCTAAATCATCAATGAATGACGCGCATATAAGGCAGAGCTTGTTGACCAATCACAAGCCGCCTTGCGTCTGCCCTCTAGGCTCTAGGAGTATGTTCCGATATACACTGCGAGCACTGCTCCAGTGCTCGTACTGGGGAGAAATTCGTTCCGTTATGGACTGACAGTATTTAGTTTACCGTACATAACGTCATTATTAATTCGGTTATAAAGTTATTATGCATTAGGTTAATTACTGAAAAACGATATTTTCTTCTAAAACAATCTTTCTTTCTTATTTTCACGTCAAAACAGCGCCAAAAAAACATAGATGACAGTATACTGTACTGCGTTCTGTTTAATACCAACCAACCATAGTAATCAGTATAACTAACAATATTCTATAAAGGAACGGCTTCGGAGTATATTAAATTGACGTCACACCTTACAGAGCTCATAGTGCATATCGGAGCATACCCTGGATTGTATTTTAAAAAGCGCGCGCGCTCGAAAGTAAAAACAAAGGAAGGTTTTATTTTCTATAATCCAAATAAGTAGCTTGATTTCTTATAACAATAAACTCATTTAAATTCAATTTAATTTATTCACATTGTCTCCCTAAATTTAAGAACGGTTTAATATCTTAAAAAAATATTAAGATCGAAAAAAACACGTAATGTTTTCGTAACTGAATTCAATAAAATAAACAAAGACTAGTCCGATTACAAAAAATAAACATTTTATAGCCCTAGGCTATACATAGAAAATAAGGATAATATTTGTTAATTGAATTAGTAAAACTCGTAAAGAAAATTAAAGATTCTTTGTTTACATTTAATTAAAAGTGATTTTTGACTCAAATTTACGCCTTTGTATTCTAGTAATTGTTTCCTGTCGTATCGGTGTACAGTGTTTTGATTTAATTTGTGAATTATAAAGTTTTGCAGAAATAAGTAAACTGTACCTAAGTAAAAAGCAATCGTATTTGTGACTTACAAAGTTTGTGTAAAGGTTTATTCATAGAACGTACTAAATTATTATTTGGAAAATGGAAGATTATTCGTGTGAAATCTGTACAGGCGCTGTGTTTACGAAAGGTACTATTATCACAAAAAAAAGTGAAAAGGTAACTCGAGTGAGTATTTTACGTTAATTATTACGATTCTTATAAGTGTGTGTGTTTCTTTCTAATAGGTACATAGTTTGTTTTGTTTTCCGTGCGTCTTATTTTGTAATAGCCGTTCGGTATGGAATGATAAGGGATATTTAATAACTTCATAACGCAGCTGTTTTAGGTATATAACCGCCGAAACATATCAATTTTCCTATGTATGGCGTAGGTATACGAGCACTGCGTGCCTAGTGCTTACCCTAA
Source organism: Erebia ligea (assembly GCA_917051295.2). Taxonomy (NCBI): domain Eukaryota; kingdom Metazoa; phylum Arthropoda; class Insecta; order Lepidoptera; family Nymphalidae; genus Erebia; species Erebia ligea. The sequence goes on from OU785223.1 coordinate 18,921,072, forward strand.
CCCAAAACCCTGTGCACGCCACTGTGGGTATCATAGTTATATTGCATTTGTTTGCTACGCACGACTGATTTGTAACCTTTCTCTTCAACCCAGGAAGGTGCATTGATACACACATAACTTGTATCCATTTAAGGAACATCATTCATCGCGGTTATACATTAAGATGTTACTTCAAAACTCTCAGCGTAACCGATTCAATTTTCTTTTTTACTCTCTGAGAACTCGGCTTGCTTCCAGATATATGAAAACCTTATGCAAAATCACAGTAAGCAGATTCTCAATTCTGTGTGCAAAATAGTAAAAACCCTGTGAAAACTAGTTCAAAATAAGTAACAAGATCTGAAAATCATTTAAAAAAGAAAGCAGGTCATTTTCTTGCCCTTTGAATTTAACTTTGGCAGTGTTTTTTTTTATCAAATTCTATTTAGTTACGTAACGCGATTCTCTGTCATAACTATGTAAATTATGTAGTTCAATAAATTATCTTTTGTTGTTTGTTTGACAAGAAGAATTCGCATAAAAATAAATTATCAAGCATTTTTACTGCATTCCAGATTCTTGTATAAAGCAAAGAAAACTATAAAGCAAAAAGTGTATTAAAAACTAATCTATATCATCTACGAATAAATATGCATTCTCGTGGACATGACATTAATGTCATGGTCATTTGCTTGATGCTGTGGCTTGATGTTTCCTTGGTAAGTGTACAAATAATGTGTCAACAAAAACCACTCTTCACACTATATATAAAAGATTTGCATTGCTATGTATCTACAGCAACTCCTTACTCATTTAGATTGATACTTGTTCCATTATCCCAATTTATCTTAGAATTATTAAGAATCTGTTATAAACACAGGAAAGAAACTCTCTCAAAAGAACCGTCGGTGTAATCGTCACCACAAGTTGAACGTTAGTGCTATTGACATGCATTCCTAGACTAAGTGGCTGAGTAGTCTCAATTTAAGAATTCTAGGTCTTCTGGTCATTTGACTTTGTTTAGTTTGTATGCGATTGTTCTTACTTTTTCACGATTATCCTTTAGCAAAATCTGTCATCTTATACCGATTTCACAGGAGCTTACTTATATAGTTTTATCCATACTCAATATGTCTGGTTCCCATGAAATTAGCTCCGTAATAGAATCGGGTAATTAGGATAATGAATTTGCTTTCACTTTTTTACTACTCTAATGCGGTAGGTAAGTAACTGTACTAAGATAATGAGATATTTTTGCGAAACCACATTGTTATCCGTAATCCTTTTAACTTCTTAGTTTGCGTGTCTCTTATTCTTTATGTCCCACGTACAATACTCCCAAATTCAAAAGGATTATCGCTCTTACTGCTACAGTTACTAAGGTTAAATTTCAATACAGTTGGTTAATTAGCATCGTCGAAGGCTTTTAAAGAATTCAGGTATAATATGCTGTACATTTTACCCAGTTTCGACTGGGTCATGATAGGCGGCGATCGTGTTTTGACGCTACACACTTGGATCGACCGTTGTGAAGACAGCATGTGTACGGTTACGATCGATTTATTCGCGTTATAGAATCCCCCGCTAAGAACACGCTATTAATATCAAGATACATCATCAGTATACCGGAATGATGACTTTCTGTAGTGGCTAGTGATTGTTCTGAATGATTTGTTACTAAGTGAATGTGTAGTGCGTTTGATTGGATTTTGTTCTACCGGTAAGTTTATTGTTAACAGTTTTTCTTATAATGACATTTATTGTTTTGTTTTATGGGTTGAAGAAATCGTCTCACAAGTGTCGTTGAACTGTATTTATGTGATCTGTGATTGTTTTGCATCGCTCTCTTTATTTATTTTATGATCTTTGAAAGTTAATTAACTAATAAATATTGTTATACTGTTAAACTTAATTCTAACAGCAGAAGAAAAATCAATTCAATTACTTTTGGTTTGATATTATATTGGAATCACTAATTACTAGTGATATAATTGCGAATGTGTGTTTGTTTATTGATCTGTTCTTCAATCGGGGGCATCAGCTAGTAATTTTTTAATCTGTGTAACCTTCGTATCAGCACGGTACGGTCTATAATACATATTATCTATCGTGACAGATTTTTTTAAATCCCACTTTGATTGACATTTAGATTAAAGGTACCGTAATCTCTTAGCAGAGGTCATGCCGTGCCACTGCCACTCCTTAAAACATTCCCTTTTTAACCAGGGAAAGTTATATCTCTACACTAGGTATCCTTTCTATGTTATCTTGTTCCAATCAGTTCAAAGTTATTCAACATTCGTACACTATACAGCACATTTTGTCAATAAAATATAAAATGTGATGATGATTATTAATAACGGTATCGTAAAACTACGAGCTACGAGGGTTCCAAACACGCCCTACTCCGAGAAGAGCCCATAACAAAGACAGCCGGGTATTTTTTTCATTATCACCAACTCACAAATCTATTTTGCTTTCTATTATCCTCTTACCTACTTATCCTCTACTTATTACACAATATTACATTGTACTCAGATGATCTATTCTTAGATTATTACTTAAAATCAATTTTCTTTTCTGGTATTTACCTGCCGGCATTTTACTTTCGGAATAACCCTAGGTTACTGTCATAAACTAATTATCTTAAGATAGAAAATTTTAAATTAGTCATTCACTAACTTCTTTGGTCTAATGGTCACTACCACAAAACGTTTTTGTAATATTGCTTTGTTAAGTTAAATAAGGCATTTTATTTATTTTTTGTTTGTGCTGTAAACGGACAGTTTTTCTATGTTTTGTATGTGACAGGTGACTACGTTAAAAAATGTCAGCTACTTTATCTTAGGTTGTATTGCAACGTAGCAATGAATCTTGTTTTATAGCGTGTGTGGTAAATTGCAATCTCCCGCGCATGAAACTATGCCAGAAGTTTTTATGTCGGACGAGAGTGCTACGTCGATTACCGACGATTATCATATTTTTTACTAGATTAAGGTGACGCTCCTAAAACAAGAAACAATTGAAGATTGCTTGCGCAATTTTTATGGGTTTACCAAAGCTTGAAATTGGATCAATAGCTTTCCAATCAAAGACAACTTTGTTGTAAAAAGTATAACAATTTCGAAATGTAAAAAACCAGCCGCTATTAAACGCTAATTCTGTCTCCAAGATAGTTTAAACGCATAAAGGCATTATTTTTTATTGAACAAAAACGGTCGAACCTAACTCTATCAATCATTATTTGGCTAAATTCCAAAGCCCTAGATAAATAAAAGTCCGAAAAAGTCTAAAACGGTGACATATGACAACGGCGAGTCTGGTTCTGTATGAGGCTATATGCAAAAGTCTGATGACCCTTTAGTTTACATGTGTAAATAGTTTGCTTACTAATCTTCTATTCAATAAGCTGCTGAGAATTTAATTAGCTATATGCATGCATTTTACACGTGCTTCTTGAACCGTGGAACTATACTTATTACACATGGAATTGTATTGTTTTCGTAACTAATAATACTAGGCATCTTTCTTAATCGCTTTGAATAGCATATACCGCATTTCGTAATTAATAGAGTTGACTGTCTATCTATTATGTTCATGTATCTCCCTGGTGGGAGGCTTCGGCCGTGGCTAGTTACCACCCTACCGGCAAGGACGTGCCGCCAAGCGATTTAGCGTTCCGGTACGATGCCGTGTAGAAACCGAATAGGGGTATGGGTTTAATATAACTGCCATGCCCCTAACAGGTTAGCCCGCTACCATCTTAAAGTCTGCATCATCTCTTGTAGTGGATAAAAAAAATGATTTAAATTACTTTTCTACCGTCAGAAATATAATGGTGCCACTCTTGTGCGGCACTAATGTTTCAATGAGATCGCAGTCAAGGGCTAATTAGTAGTCAGTAGTGGATAAAAAAAAAAAATTATAGATAGGTACATGTTTCTCTTCAGGAACGAACCTCAATAAGGAATTTATCGTTGACTCCGGTATTATCATTTATCACCAATATCTAGTCTTTAAAATAAATATCTACATTCACTGCTGTGATAGGTTTGTTGTGTTTATGTTTTTTTCGATGTACTGTTTCAAACTTTTGATAAATAGCTGCAAGGCTTGTCTGACTAGACAGATAAAACATCTTGTCCTTTCAGTTCAGTAAATAACCTCTTAGCATTCACTTTTTACTTTGTTATCGCTTATATAACGCTTTATTACCCGAAAAACCACTTTTATATTCAAGTTCATTGACAACATATTATAGTGACTAAGTTGACTCAAAGTGCCAAAAGAGATCGGTGTTCGTCCTACTATTACCTATTCTGTGGTTCGTCTCCAGATTGGCCTCCGACATTATAAGGTGCCATGGGAGTTGATTGTATAACTCCTATATATCTGCTTTGTCTCGTAGTTTCGTCTAGATAAGACAACTAACTGGGCAACTACCTATTGGTCGCACTATGTATCCCAAAATACTACGTGTAACATTTCAATAGATTTTGTTATGTCACCGGAAATGCCATCGGACTCATTTTTAGACTTGCTTAAAATTGGATTAGATTTCTAGAACAAGCCAAACCGGTACACAAATCACATACATCAAGTGCCGGTTATACATTTGGATATACAAATTTTATCTATGTACTTATATGTAGTTATTATTGAAGCAAAATAATTAATTGCAAGGCAGCAGTGACAAAATATATGAATCACTAGCTGATGCCCGCGACTTCGTCCGCGTGGATCGAGGTTTTTCGTTTCCCGCGGGAACTCTTTAATTTTCCGGGATAAAAAGTAGCCTATGTGCTATTCCAGACTATAATCTATCTCTGTGCCAAATTTCATCCAGATCCGTTCATCCGTTGGAGCGTGATTGAGTAACAAACATACATCCATACATCCAAACTTTCGCATTTATAATATTTATTTGATAAACTGGTAATAGATTCTTAATTAATTACTGCAAATGCATTGGGATATGTATTTAAGTATTTTTAGTATCCACATGCACTGCAGGATAATATAGAACGGTATTTAAGGCGCCAGACAAACAGTAATCTTCCTTCAAGGGTTATAACTTATAAGTTCAATGAATGCATACTCATTGAGTGTGAAATGGTGAAGACACATCTGTTTTTAATACACAATATTATATTGAGCAGTAAAAGTATATTTTTCGATCGAAGCGAATAAATTTTATGGTCGAGGATTATACTTATATCTTGTCTAACCGACTAGTTTAGTCGTATTTGAAGAGGACAAAAAAAAAAAAAAAGTAGCCTATATCGATATAGGTCGCTTGATGATACCGACTGATACTCGTAGCAATGAGTTCTTGCCACCAAAGATATTCTCGCACTCATTAAGCCGGCAGAGATAGTCAGATTGATGGCAATAGAAGTGATGAATTATCGCTGGTCTATGGTTCCCTGGGAACAAGAGTCAGGGACGTGGAACGTATCACTACCACTTTTGCTTGGAAAATATACTTTAAAACTATAAATATACAACACCTTCTGATTAAATGTAAAAAAGTTTTAGGTAGGGATTAACGCTGCAAGCTTTAATCCCTACCTAATTAATTAAGCTCAGTAGCCAGAAAACCCCTAGCCATATTATAAAAATTATAAAACTCCTCTATGAAGCAAGTATATGGGATGATCCTGTTGTTACTTACGAAGGAATTATACTTAGGTCTAAAAGAACAACGCTCGGTATGAAGCCCCTGGTAGCTGCATCCTCCAATAGCAATACTCCAAACCCTCTGAATATCGACATAAAAAATTCACGGTAAGAATGTCAGCATTCAATCACAGCAGAACTTTGTGAACAAGTACCAATGAATAGTTAAATATAAACCGAAAATAGATGAAAGTATATTAGGTATAACGTTGTAACAATTTCGTTAATCTCGAACCAAAGATTTCAAAACAGATTTGCTATAGTTGCATTTATTACCTCACAGTATAACTTGCGTTCGCGTGATCCATTACCCTCGATATGAGTTGCATGTGCTGCTATGTAAGATGGATTCCGATTGCCATTGAAAAAGGAATATGAAACGATTGAGAACAAGTACCAGCAGCCAGTAGGAACGGAAGGGGATATCCTATTGCGTTGTATTACAGCTACAGCTGTGAAATGTGAGACTGTTGCGTTATGTGGATAAGATATAAACCTAATTAAATTATTGCTTTGCATTAGTTTAAGATTTGAGATTTTTTAAATGAATTTTCTAAATTACGAGTAAAATTATATCATTTAGGATCAGACTGAATAGGCATCTTCTAGGCAAGCGCGCTCCACCTTAGGCTGCATCACCACTTGCAAGCAGGTCTGATTGTAGCCAAGAGCTAGCTTACATATTAAAAAAGGCAGTCTTTGCGTACTGTGTATGTTTATTCAGCTGTTATTTGTTCTGTATCCTTTCCTTGTGCTATAACGAATTAAGATTTAAAACAAGCAAACATTCTCTGATAGAGAAAGTACTTAGGTTATAACGTTGAAAAAGTCCAAGCTCCAAAATTTTCTTTATGTCTTGTAAAATACTTAAACCCAAACTTGGAATGGCTAAACCAAAAACGTCTTTTTATTATAATTAGATATTTACTTACAATATTACAAAGATACGATTAAATTCATTCATTCCTTAAAGTCAGGTTTCACTGCGTTCACACCTGATAGAAATTTATGAAGCCATTTAAAATGGAAAGTATTAGTGGTATTATACGGGAATGGATATAGCAGACGTTGACTACTATATCTTATTAATATAATCTACACACATACTATTTTGCCGCTATGATAGTATATATACTATACTATAATATTATAAATGCGAAAGTTTGAATGGATGGATAGATGTACCTATGCACGGACGGAGGGATGTTTGTTACTCAATCACGCCAGAACGGATGAGGATGAAATTTAGCACAGAGATAGATTATAGTCTGGAATAACACATAGGCTAATTTTTATCCCGGATAATTAAAAAGTTCCCGCGGGAACCAAAAAACCTAAATCCACGCGGACGAAGTCGCGGGCATCGGCTAGTTATTAAATATAGCAAAGATCACAATTCACAACCTTGCCAGACGGTCTGAACCACAGAACACATAATGTGTTCTGTGGTCTGAACCAATTTGGATAACTGTCTTTACGTGTCTAACCATTAAACTGGGTTCTCCTTAATTTACAAGTTAGTGTTTCGTAGAAATTCTAAAACATGAAAGAATTTTAAAGTTTAAATAAGTTTATCGAAGTATCAAATCATCAGGGGCCACTGCAAGCGTCGATGGCCTTCTAAGACAATGTGTATTATTGCATCAGTTACGGTATTATTATTTTATTGCAACATGAAGAATATTAAAGCGATTGCTAACATTGATTGCGCTTTAAATATTTGCTTTATGCATAAGTTAGTTAAATAATTGACTGTCTGAAATAGTATTTCCTTTTTCCACGGTACGAGTAAGTATTGTCATTGGTGTCTTTAAAACAGGGGCTAGTTTATAAAGTAAAGCGAAGTTTTTACACATAAATTCCATGGAAGCATCCCTGCGCTCTCCTTGTAAAATAACAGCCATTCATACAGCCTAAGCTAGTATATTTATTAGTTATAACTACTCAAAAACTTACGCTCAAAGAAGTCATGGTTTATTGCTAAATCATTTTTAAAAAATGCTAATGTGGAAATTTGGCTCTATTTTGATGACCGCTCACTGTCGTCATCATCGACTGTAAATTGTTACGGACTGCAATTGCAGACTGCAGATGTTGCAGTGCACTGCATCTTGCAGTATAAAGGCTTCCTCATAAACGCACCTTTCGCTTCTGCACCCATTCAGATGTATCCAAACCAGAGCATCACCTTTAATAACTAGCACTTTAATACCCTTCCTCATTTTTTTTCTGTTTTTTTTCTAACGACAATCGGAATTCCTCTCGGTCATGCAACCCGCAATGAGGTTAGTGTTTCCCGCGAGCGGTTCGCTAAGCTATTTACTGTTAAGTAATGTGTGCGTCGATCAAAGCAAGCCTTACTCTAATCTCTTGTTCTTATGTTGGAGTAAGACTAAGGTAATATGAGGTTTCGTTATTGGTTTGTTTCAAAATTTCGAAAATGTCGCAGTACTTAATCCTTTTAAAAGCTGTCGCTGATTTATCCCAATGTTTACATGGAACATATTTAAGCTCACCAGCTTCTGTTGACTGCTTGTCAGACTTTTTTAAATGATGAAAGACACCGCCTTCTCCCTTTCTTGACTAGTTCTAGTCTAGTTGTAGTAGAAATATTCCATCGCTGCATCCAGCTAGAGATCGTCTTACACAGCGCATAGCTACCAACTTGAACTCTGATATTTCACATCCCAATCATCAGGATGATACATTTGTATTTTTACATAGTTTTTTCTGGATTGTTTACTCATTTTTTAGGTCTCTCGCTTGGTTTCGTAAAAATTCAATACTATTTTAATCAATTTATTATCCCTTGATTATTTCTAGTAGATCCTCTTTGTTTTTATACTTATAATCTCGTTTACATAGTTCTACTGATGTTTAAACATTTTCAAGGGCTTCTTCACTCCTAAAACTGGTTTCTGAGGCACTAATGGTTCGGAACTTTTGCTTTTGCTGGTTTCAAAAACTAGTTTTCGGTGAGTGATCTATTCCACACTTTTACTCAGTTATTTGATGCTATTATGTTAATAGTAGATGCGTAATAGTAAATCTTACATATTTTAATGTTCTGTTACGCACTATTTTCCTATCACATTAATCAAGTTATATGTATCGAATGAATATTTATGGATATATTGACGTTACGTGATGAGTATTTTCTATGAACAGTTGAAGATTAATAAAAATCAGTTGAGTATGCTTAAAATAAGCTTGCGAGAGAAATATCGCGCTATGGGAGATAATTCGGTTTCTTTTATAACAAAGTGAATGGTCCTTTGAGAGAAATGAGAAGGGATTTAGATCTAAAAGTAATTCTATTACCTTTATCAATGATATTTTCTGGCAATATTATCTAATGATGGCATATTAGCTCCTTACCCTAGAAAACATATTCGATTTTATGTCAGTCCCCTAGAATATTGTCAGTATATAGATATGTATATTGCGATCGCAGAACGAAATTATACGCTGAACGTACCTATCAATCTGCGTTTGGATGGATGGATGTTTGTTACTCAATCACGCCAGAACGGCAGAACGGATCTAGATGAAATTTGGCACAGAGATACATTATAGTCTGGAATAACATAGGCTACTTTTTACCCCGGAAAATTAAAGAGTCCCGCGGAAACCAAAAATCGTCAATCCACGCGGACGAAGTGGCGGGCATCAGCTAGTTGAAATAATAAATACAACGGAAGGGTCACCTTCACCGAAGACCAATATAGAGAACCGTATATGGAGAGCCATAAATATCCGAATTTTGATCATCCACCATAGCATGTTCTCTCCCATACACGTTTTCGTCGGTGTGCGAGGCATTGTTTCAGCACACAATACTTATTATACAAACAGACACGTCCGGCCGTTACAACAGCCTTGAGGCTTCCATGTTAAGACTTGGGGATTTCTACCTATCTAATACCGTACTGGCTTCGTTTAATTACACGTAAGTTACAAGAGATTTTTCATAATATTAGTTTGTTTTGAGTACCTTGAAATAACTTTGATATTGAAACGTTTTAAAGAACAGAGCATAATCTGGTATTATGGTCTGGAGAGAATAATCTTTGGGTCTTACTTTGCAAAGTTGTAATTTCTTTGATTCTGACTTGTCAGGTCGAAATATTTTGCAGAATCCGAGGGGCTGGTCATGACTTATGTGACTGAGTCACGTGTAGAGAAAGTGATTGTCCAAATTTAGTACGATCAGACCGGTCCACATTGTTTAACCATAAAAATGAAGTGCAGGGTTCGTAACTGCAGTGCTACGTAATGCCCTTCGTATACGGATTTTCTACGTCACTCATTATGTACAATGTACATATCCTAGTTGTTAGTGCTTTCCGGTCTCGATCTTTCTTCAGAGAGTTTAATCTCTCTCTGCGTCTTATTCTCGATTACTGAGGGCCTTGACTCCTTCTATCAATGTCTTGTCAATTAATTCTTATAAGCTATGTCTTGCAATATGCGAAAGTCTTTTGCTGCGTGCAACACTTCGTAGATTCTAAGACAGGAAATGCGTAAATACTAAATAGATATAACTGTGATTAAAGCTTTGCTTAGTGTCCAGCTTTATCTTACTACGTTCTACCAATAAATGCTAAAGTTCTTCTTCTACAACGCAACCCGACCTTTTGAACGATTTACTGTTATCTTTTTAAGTTATCCGTCTATAGTCAATATCAGCGTTCACAGGCCGATACCCAATATCAACTGTAGGCGATAAAAATCATACAGTCTTAGTAGTTATGCATTTACCATTAGATACTAATATACTACACAAGACACCATTTGTACTTAATAACACACTCGTTAGTATATTTCGATTTTATGAAAATGTACAGAGTTGCTAGATTACCAACGTATATGGGTGGGGACCAAGTTAGTAAAACAATGAGCCCATATTATGTTATTATACCAATAATAATAGCTGTGTCGTCATTAGCGAGTGTCGTATCTTTTGTTTCAATCTGTGCGACATGGTATTCTGTGGAAATAGTTGAGGTATTTAGTCATTTATTAACCGTGCTGGCCTTTAAACAGCGTATCCCGATATTTTAAGGCGCCAGCGGAGAGTGAATTGCTCATACAAACGTAATACCAAAATAATTAGTAATTCGAGCATATTTCCTCCATATTATGCGATTATTAAGATTGAACTTGTATTTATCTAGGTCCCTGGATAATTATTTTTCCAAAATACTTTCCCAAAATTAAATGTAAGCACATTGCGTTTTGCATGTTTTTGCGACATAAACGACATGTTTTCTCCTTATTTGTTTCATATTAAAACCAACGATATCTCACGTACTAATTGATCAGGAACATAGCCTATATTGTCAAGTTACAGAATAACAACACGAAGTTAAAAACACAACAATTTTTCATTCATCATTTTTGGTATTCACGGAACAATGGCGGCGGTCGCCGGTCCCTTAAGGGACCGGCGACCGCCGCTCGCAACTTCTACTCGAACCGCAAATATAAATTTGCCGGTATATTGTTATCCCTATTTGGCTGAAGACACATGATCGCGTGCAAGCGCGATAGCAATATGAGCGTACAGAATTTGTTATACATTTAGTCTTGTTCCGTGAATACCAAAAATGATGAATGAAAAATTGTTGTGTTTTTAACTTCGTGTTGTTATTCTGTAACTTGACAATATAGGCTATGTTCCTGATCAATTAGTACGTGAGATATCGTTGGTTTTAATATGAAACAAATAAGGAGAAAACATGTCGTTTATGTCGCAAAAACATGCAAAACGCAATGTGCTTACATTTAATTTTGGGAAAGTATTTTGGAAAAATAATTATCCAGGGACCTAGATAAATACAAGTTCAATCTTAATAATCGCATAATATGGAGGAAATATGCTCGAATTACTAATTATTTTGGTATTACGTTTGTATGAGCAATTCACTCTCCGCTGGCGCCTTAAGGCTAACGCTACCGCTAGGCTAACTGCCTCGTTGGTCTAGTGGTTAGCATGTTCAACTGCGGCCGACGAGGTTCCGGGTTCGAGTCCCGGGTCGGGCCATAATAAAGTATTGGGTTTTTCTGTCTACAAATTCTCAGTACTAGCCCGGAGTTAGGAAGTTGGTGGTGTTTTCACCCCGTGCCTCGGAGAGCACGTTAAGCCGTCGGTCCCGGTTATTATCACTAGCATGATAATAGTCGTCAAAGCTCGCCAACCCGCATTGGAGCAGCGTGGTGGGTCTAAGCTCTAATTCCCACTCTCCTATGAGAGTGGAGGCCTGTGCCCAGCAGTGGGACGTTAATGGGCTGTAGTGGCTACCGCTATTGTTAATTTAGAATTAAAAAGTTAAGCTGTTTCCTTTAATGATTTCATTGAATTGAAGACCTCCAGAGTATAAAGCTGAGCCAAAGTAGTTAGTATTTGTTTTGAAGAATTTATACGTTTGTACTTGTCGAATAGGTCAGTTTTATTGTTGATGAGCTCCTGAGTAGGTACTGTAAGTAGGGAACTAGAGAATTATTTTTATTAAGTATAGATTGAGACTCGGTATCTCGTCTTGTCTGTCTTTAGTTGTGATGAATGGATTATGATCTCCTTATATCTTATAGATCTGAGGAGCAAGTACGTTTTACCCCAAAGGAGTGAGGATTTTGAGATAAAGAATCATAGTTGTCGTGAACAATGAAAGTAGGTCATTTGAATCGTGGACTTGAGCCACCTGGATCTAGCAGCCATCTTTTCTTCAAGGCAAGAGTGAATAGGCATCTTCCAAGCAAGCGTCAGCGTCATCAGGCAAGCGTTCCAACCTAGACTCATCATTGCTTTGCACTAAGCATGATTGTCGTCAAGCGTAAGCCTACTTTTCATTTCGGCGCGATGGTCCATTATCACCATGATGGAACCTCAACGTTTATCGGGTCGTCGAACTGTGTTACTACATTTGTAAAGAATAGTATTATAATTTAGTAGTCATTTTTATAGAGAACAGATGAATTCATATCAATGCAATGCGTTCAAGGTAACGGCCGCAACAATAATAATAATCCAGCGGAATATTTTACCAGCGCGGCGGCGTATCAGAGCGTAAAATAGGCATTACTAGCTAATGCATGCTTTGCGATAGTTCTTCTTGCCCAATACAAGATAATCGTGTTTTGAAAACATAATTAAGTATTGGGATATTTAATGATGCCCATTATAATATTGTAACCAGTAGGTATTAACTAAAATAGGTATAAAGGGCTGAGGAGCTTCGTTGGAGAACCAGAGTAACCGTCAAAGTTCTCAATTTACACAGACGGGCCCTGTCAAACAAAGAATGTGAACTTATTTTACTAACGCCATCTAGTCTCAACAGCGGGACAGCGCTATGGCGGGGACAAAAACAGACTTATACAGGTGTGGAGCGCGCTTTACATGTCGGACGCCTAATCTAAATATATAAAAGGCAAAGGTGACTGACTGACTAACTGACTGACTGACTGACTGACTGATCTATCAACGTACAGCTCTAATCACTGGTCGGATCGGGCTGAAATTTTGCACTCAGATAGCTATTATAACGTAGACATCCGCTAAGAAAGGATTTTTGAAAATTCCAACCCCAAAAGGGTTAAATGGGGGTTGAAAGTTTGTATAAAAGTTCGTGATACACGAACGTCAACGAACGAATCGGGATGGACGTGATTTTTGGCATGGGTATAGTTGACGACGGAGAGTGACATAGGCTACTTTATATCCCGGAAAATTAAGGAGTTCCCGCGGGAATAAAAAAAACTTAAAGCACGCGGACGAAGTCGCGGGAATCAGCTAGTTTTTTTTTATATGAAAGGGCCCGTCTAGTACTTACCTACATATAATATATCCATGAGTTGGGATCCTAACGCGCTTAAATAGCGACCTCACACTAGAAAAGTCATCGTATCGATTAGCTGCAAGCAAAAGAGATCCAAGCAGGAGACCTTCGTCCAGCGGTGGGCGTCTATCGGTTCAGACGACGACGATTACAAAAGAGCAGCTATTGGCTATACATAAAATTATTAATTTTTAATTATATGCGGATGAGAAAATCTGCACTTTATATTTCAATTTCATCATACCAAAAGTACTTTAAAACCGGAACAAGTACGGATACACCTCAAAATACCAACCATGCCTTCAAAATATACAGAAAAAAAAATATATACATATGTGTATGATGGCGTGAACTTTGTAAAGATAATGCCGAATCGGCATTATCTTTACAAAGTTCAAATTCATTATGAATTTAGTGCAGATTCGGCATATCGTAGACGTATAGTTAGGTGCTAGATACATGTAGATAAGAGTTGTTATGTAGATGATAATCACGATAATCTGTTGTGTTGAATGCTGTCAGAAAAACTCTATTACTAGTGGTTCGCCCCGAACTGAGACCTCGCGGTATCGCAGAGCGCCATCTATTGACATCATTGTGAAGTTCTGTTAAAAATATCATCATCATTAAAAATTAAATAATTTCGTTTCCTTATAATATTTATCTAATTTTAGTATTTGTTGTTCAAGTACAGGATATAATTCAAATAATTGATCAAGTTTCAGGCTTGAGAGTTCAGAAAATTGAGAGTTCTGAGGTCAACTTTGGACGTTAGAAAATCGCCACTTTGAAAGCCCCCCATTTCGTCAATTTTAGGGGAAAAATTAAAAAAAATATATTTTTGGACTCTATTCCTAATTATCTTTAAAATGATATACCGCAACCCTATGTAACGATTTACGATATAAAAAATATTTTACTTCGTATTCGCTTCTATGAGAGCCCCCCTGAAATAAAGATTTTTATAACTTTTTAAGCCATATTCGGCGGGAGGCCATCGGTTTACATATTATATTTAAATTACGTTCAGCAATTCAGAAGTTATAAGGCTCTGACAGACGGACGGACGGACGGACAAGTGCCAATTCACCCAAGTAGACTCAGAGACCTTCGCTTCGCTCGGTCAATAATGATTTTTGTAAAAAAAGTTTGAGTTAAGTAAGTAGAAGTTATAAGAAGTGAAAACAGACATAAAACAAATACAGTTTCTTTTGCTACAGATGTATGCTCTTACAATTGTGATGCAGTGAAGTGATTTGTACGCATTCGGCTATTTTCGATACATCGACCGCGCGAGAGCCGTTATCAATACAGTTAGTTACTCATGTGTGGTACGGGATTAGTAACACAATGGCTTTCTGATATGAGCTTCATTTTATACTTTCTTGTTTCTGTCCCCAAAGTTTCTTAGTTGCGCCAGGGGGCATACCACGCGCTTAAAGCAGTATTATTATAATATTGTTGACGCTATTGTTTCAGAATTATAATCCTTATTTTAGGGACGTCAAGGTATACGTCATATAAAACTGACATTTTGAAATAATACAGCTTTAAGCGATGGTATCACCCCGTTGTGATCTTATGAGCGCAATGACATTAAATGAGGAGTGGGAGATGGTTTGATCCCGACATAAATTCAAATCAATCACTTATCTTTTTTTATCCACTACAAGTTAGCCCTTGACTGCGATCTCACTAGATTGTAAGTGATGATGCAGTCTAAGATGGTAGCGGGCTAACCTGTTAGGGGCATGGTAGTTATATTGAACCCATACCCCTATTCGGTTTCTACACGGCATCGTACCGCTTGGTAATCGCTTGGCGGCACGTCTTTGCCGGTAGGGTGGTAACTAGCCACGGCCGAAGCCTCCCACCAGGCCAGACCAGGGAAGATTCAGAAATTATAAATTCCCAAATTGACCCTGCCGGGGATCGAACCCGGGGCCTCCGCACGTTAAGACAACAGCGCTCAACGCTGTGCCACTGAGGTCGTCAGTGAAATTAATAATGTCAGTCACGATACGTCTTTAAGTATAGATCTACGGTTCAAACAGCGTCAATAAATAGATAAAACATTCGAATTGTATAACGAAAGTGACCTGTTAGAAATGTAATAGTCGTTTCTGTCACGTATCCGCTTTCTATGAGCTTTGTGCGCATGTCAAACTCCTCATTGGCACAGCGCACGCGCCACTGTATTGTGTAATTCACCTGAGATCGTTCCATGCATTCTTCCGCAGGGTGTGGGCCTATTCCGATAAATCTGCGTCCTACATTGCTACAATCTCAATGTTGTGTTTGGCTGAATTTATATAAGATGATTTTTTTCAATAAATTTTCGGAAAATAAATTAAACATTTCGAATATTTTTGATTTTTAAATTAAGAGAGGTTGTAGTTTGTCAACAAGCGTTGTAATGAGTCTCATTACAACGCTTGTTGACAAACTAGCTTAAAAATAGGTTTGCGAGTAGCTACGTGGAACATAAATGGTTTAAGCCCCAATAAAGAAGAGGTTGAGCTATTACTAAAAGAACATAAAATTGACGCTCTTCTTATTACCGAAACTCATTGTACTACTAACAGTAGCATTAAATTCGATGGGTTTAGCACGTACTTGACCAATCATCCCGATGGAAAGGCCCATGCAGGAACATGTATTATTATTAAAAACAGCATAAAACATCATCCCCTTCCAGACTTTCAGACATGCCATATCCAAGCCACCATAGTAGCCGTGACAGACAAATGCGGATACTTTAACATAGCCTCTGTCTATTGTCCACCAAAGCATAATGTTAGTGAAGCCATGTTCACAGAGTTCTTCACAAGACTTGGTGACCGCTTTGTCGCAGGTGGGGACTGGAATTCGAAACACACCTACTGGGGCTCAAGACTGACGACAACGCGAGGTAGACAACTAAATCTAGCCCTAATTTCTAATCACCTTGTGCCGATCTCTACTGGCGAACCAACATATTGGCCAACAGACAGCAATAAAATACCTGATCTCTTGGACTTCTTTGTGGTCAAAGGATTATCTCAACATTACTTCAAAGCGGAATCCTGCTATGATAGCTCCTCGGACCACACGCCAGTCTTGCTGACTGTTAGCATGACGATAATACATAATGAGAAACACGAAGCCCTGTACAACAAATACACAGATTGGGATGCATTCCGAGAGCTCTTAAATCGAAATATTAAACTAGATATAGCTCTGAAAACACAAGAAGATATCGAGAATGCAACTCACCATATAACGAGCACTATTCAAGACGCATGTTGGAAAAGTACTCCTGCTCTGAGAAACGAAGTAACTACGAATATCCCTATGCAAGTGAAACTCCAAGTTCTGGAAAAACGACGCTTACGACGCGTATGGCATACTAGCAGACACCATTCTGATAAAACAGCTTTTAATAAAGCGTGTAAAGAGCTAAAAGAGAAGCTACAAGAGATTCAGGACAGCACTATAGAGCACAAACTAACAACAGCTACACCAACCGCCGCCACGAATTACTCCCTGTGGAAGCTAACAAATTCAGTTAGTAAGCCCATTCAAGCAAAACCGCCGTTGAAACTAGGAAATGGCACCTGGGCAAGAAGTGGCCAAGAAAAAGTAGATGCCTTTGCTGAACACCTAGCCTCAGTGTTCACCCCCAATGAAGCAGGGAATAGCAGCGGCTTTGAAGCCTATTGTGACTCGATTATCAATGCGGCCTACCAACTTGACGCCCCGCCAAAATCAATATCTCCTCGTGAGATTGCAAGACTAATAAGAGGCCTAGATAACAAAAAGGCACCTGGATTCGACTTGATAACCAAGGAAGTACTAAAAGAGATACCTAAAAAGGCACTAGTCTTCATAGCCTACTTGTTCAATGGCATATTAAGAACTCAGCACTTCCCTAGCCTATGGAAGGTCTCCCAAATACTAATGGTACATAAAGCAGGAAAACCACCACAAGATATCAAGTCTTACAGGCCTATAAGCTTGCTGCCAACTCTGTCCAAGCTATTTGAGAAAGCTCTGCTACATAGAATAACACCAATATTAACCAAAAACAACATCGTGCCCTCCCATCAATTTGGTTTTAGGCAAGAGCACTCAACGGTGGAACAAGTCCACAGAGTTTGTGATAAAATTCGGAATTCCCTAGAGCAGAAATTATATTGCTCCTCTGCATTTTTGGACATACAACAAGCATTCGACAAGGTCTGGCACAAGGGCCTCCTCTGTAAGCTAAAATCGGCCTTACCACACAGTTATGTCCCACTCTTAGCTTCGTATCTGTCTGAAAGAATATTCCAAATAAAGGAAGGAGACACTACATCAAATTTCTATAACATCAGTGCTGGAGTGCCTCAAGGATCTGTTCTTGGGCCTACTCTGTACACAATATACACTGCAGATCTGCCAACCATGCCGAACATTACTACAGCAACTTTTGCAGATGATACAGCTATCCTAGCTAGTCACAAAAATGCTGCAACTGCCTCTGCACTATTGCAACACGGACTTGACCAGATCTCTACCTGGCTACAGAACTGGAGGATTAAGGCAAGCGCTAATAAATCAGTGCATGTAACATTTGCGCTAAGACAAGGAAACTGCCCACCAGTAACTTTGGGTAGCAACACACTGCCTCACAATGACCACGTGAAATACCTAGGCCTCCATCTTGACAGAAGACTGACGTGGAAAAAGCTCATCAAGACGAAAAGACCGGTAAAGACGTGCCGCCAAGCGATTTAGCGTTCCGGTACGATACCGTGTAGAAACCGTATAGGGGTATGGGTTTTCTGGGCTATGGGTATCTGTGGATAATAAGCTACTAATATATACGACAATCTTGAAGCCAACCTGGGCCTATGGCGCACAACTGTGGGGCAGCGCATGCGACTCCAGCCTTAACATCCTACAAAGAATGCAAAATATTATCCTACGTTCAATTGCAAACACGCCATGGTTTATCACAAATGAAGAACTCCACCAAAACCTGCAAATAAAAACAATAAAGGAGGAAGTTCGGGGGTTAGCGAAGCGCTATAAGGAACGGCTCCTGACACATCTAAATCCACTAGCCAACAGGCTCTTGGTGGACGATTGCCCAAGACGCCTGAAAAGAAAACGCATACTCGACCTGGGTTAAATGACTAACGAGTCCTGACTCCTATATGAGGATCAGCTCTAAGCGACAACTTACTCTTACAACTCATTTGCTTATAGTCCTTGGACTGATCGCAGATTACACCAATAAAAAAAAAAAAAAAAAAAAAATTAAGAGAGGTGATTGCCATTGTCACAATAATGCTGTCATTTTACCGTATTAACAGCGTACGAAGTTCAGGCTACTTGATTTTGAAAATTATACTAGATGATGCTATATGATCATGATATGGACCGTGAAAGCGTAGCAGACATACACACTTTATAATATCAGTATGGATAAGTATTTAGGCTCTAGATTTTAGAATAGTTGGTATTCTCCTGTCACTACCACATTACCTCAGAGTCAGACGAATTCTTGGGAGTTAGGGTGGTTGACCTAAAAGGTCAAACGTGCTGAGAACGGCTTTCACTGCGTCTTGGGAAAAGTTCATCGATTATCACTTTTAATGGAACAAGTTAACGTTGTACTAGTCAGATACTGTAGTAAACTCTCTTTTTTAGTTTGAACGGCTCTCCTTCTTTATTAATATAGGTATCTTCAAATCAAGAGTGAGTATAGATAGTTGTATATACAAATGGTTGATTGGTCCACGAAAACTATTCACAATATGCATCTTCTATATCCTTTATGAATAGGCATCTATAGCCGCACTTATATCCCGCGATATTCACCATACCACAGAAATCTTCCAAATTATTCTCAACGTTCGCTTCACTCCGATACCGGAGCATCTTCAGGAGATGTTGACTCGACAATGCACGATTGTGGATTGTCGTAAAATAAGTGCGGGATACACACTGTACCACATAGATTTACCTATTGTCGCGGATTATAGCGAATTAAACTTCTAGTTCTTTCATGATCCTCATAAGGTTACAGTGCACTACTGTGTAATGGAGATTGGCAAAATGAATCCTGCAAGTACGATTACCCGACCCAGATATCCAGCACAACGTACTGAGTTGAAACTTGAAATGGACACTTAACGCTTGAGAACTGCTAATTTGTGCCACTTGCAAACAGAGGCGGCTTTACGTCCAATGCACGTTCATAACTGCGGTTACCATAAAGTCGGAGGATGAGAGATATTCCAGCATGTTTAATATAATCGGGACATCACAGAAAAAATAGTCTTGCGATTTCTTGTTACGTGCGATTATGTAGACGTTATCACAATTTCACGTGTTTTTACGGTAAAGAAAAACCTCTGAAGGAGGTGATAGTTCTTCATAGTAAGTACCTATTGAAACGATAAAAGAGCGTGAATTTGAGTCGCTCCAGCTATGCTTGGGACTGCAGTTATGTAATACATAATATGTATATTGATTGTAAATATTTTTTTCAAAGAGCAACCATCGAGCTGGCTCTTGTCGGTAGGAAATTAGGAATGCCATTCCGAACCAGCGGTAGATTCACTCGATGATTCAAAAGCACAGTAAAAGTTTATTTGAATAAAAAACATTTGAATTTGTTCTTAAGACTATACATTCGAGCTGAGCTTGAGCTACAAGGGTAGACCCGTATATTTAGCTTTTTTGCCCCCTGATATTTTGTTACTCCCTGCATTAAACCAAAACTTATTCATACCAAATTGTAGGTAATTCTCTGATCTACTATTATGACTGACAACATTTTGAAATTAATTAATAGATTGTTCCTTATTACGAAAATACCAAGAAGCTGTTATTTAATCTTGATTTTTGTGTAAAGTTTGACGTTAGCGAACATCCAATTTACTCGTTGTGGTCACACAAAGAGATACTTTTATAGAGTATAAGGTCCTGAACTACTATAGTTGAAGATAAAAATTATTAATTTGCTATCCTTTGTATTATAAAATTCAAAACAAAGAAGATTTAATTTGACGAAATTAAGGACACATATAACCGTCATTTTAGGAGGTTT